>OU860784.1:7895159-10295159 GCA_917862395.2 Heliconius sara | reverse complement strand
GCCTAGTCGCAGAGGTACAAGCGTGGACAGGTCGTGGATTCCATTCTCACTCGAGGAATTGAAATATTAATTATTTTCATTTCATCGGTTTGGCAACGAGGCAAAGAAAGCGCGGTGTTAGCTTTAGCTTTTAGCGTTAGCTAAAAATAAATGAACCAAATTAACATAAGTCATACATATAAGCAATGATTATGAAACTTACATATCCAATATAATTTTTAATCAGTTCTTATTGCATAATAACTTATTATTTGATAATAGAGGTAACTTAGTGTTAAGATAGTCTGTTCCCCAATTTCCGCCTACTTTGTGTAGAGCTCAGCGCCGTGCGTTATCTTGTTTAATATTTTTATTTCGCCGCTCTACCAGAGGGAGGGAATGAAAATACTAATAAATAATATTTCTCACTCCCTCGTGGAGTAATCGAATCCACAACCGTTGTGTTTTTACAGTCACACTTGCACCATCGCACCACGACAGCCTCGGCCAGTTAGTACATGAAGAAAATAAACAAATTATTATATAAATATATATGAAACCCAGTCGGAAAGACCGTGAAGATTTTCCAGATCGGTCTTCCTTCCTTATTTGTTTGTATTGAAGAAATACTGACGTGACATCAATTGCGGTGAGAAGTTACCTCAATAGTACATTTGTTCGTCTTCTTAATGTTGTTAGAGTTTGTTAGTAAAAACATCATTACAGCAAAATACGATATGTCGGTCGGTTTGGAAAATCTGAAAAGTATGAAGATTCAGGCTAAATAGCATAATTAGTCGGATCAAATAAATAATTTTAATATATTTTATTATATAAATATAAACTACCATAGACATTGAAACTTATTTACTTCTTAGTGCTTTTTGCACGATGAATTTTATATATGAGTGATATCTGTTTTTTTATTTATTATATTTATATTAAATACATAATTACAATCTATTATTAATATAATAAAGCATAAGAGTTTGTTTAAACGCTAAAATCTCTGGAAATACTGGACGGCTTTACTTTTTGTTTGTTTTCTATGAAAACTACATTCGCCAGGAGAGTTATAGGCTATATACGGTATACCGACATTACGGTTTAATTCTTAGTTAAAATCAGCTTCACGCTGTATCCCGCACACAGCAGGGGAGGCAGGGGGAACGTATTGTGTGTTGAGTAACAGAACTCAACACCGCGCTTTGCCTCGACACCAGAGCGAAGAAATGGAAATATAAATTTAAATAAATCATCTCCTCGAGTGGGGATCGAACCCACAACCAGTCGATTTTACAGTAACACTTTGTACTGCTGCGCCACGAGTGGCCTCTAATTCTTAGTTAGCCTTAGATAATTAGAAACGTTATATTACAATCTCTCCCGCGATATTGTAATTTATCGATACTGTGTGAACAGATATTTCGTTTGAATAAGAGTTCGAAAATTACTACATTAGGCTCAATATAAACAGTAAAACATACTTTATATCATACATATTTAAATAAATTATGTTTCCATTTCTTCGCTCTGGTGTCGAGACTAAGCGCGGCGTTGAGTTCTGCCACTCAACACGCAATTCCTCTAGAATTCGGCAGAAAGTGGAAAACGGAGTGTCTTAACACTAGGTTCTACCCTGCTGTGTGCGGGATACAGCGTGAAGCTGATTTATTTATTTGATTTATTTAAATATATGTTATAAATAAATGTATCGATAGATTACAACATGGCGAAAAAAAATGAACTAACGATGTTTATAATTTTACGGTGACTAAAACTATAATGCATTGTTTTTTCCTGCGAAGATTAGGGTACATAGCGCCACCTTGTGCACGTGGAATGTATGTATTTATTTCTCATTTGGACAAAAAGATCTGTTTGAACATTTTAAATTAACTACTTTAACCTGATTAATCACGCATATTCGCGAGTGGTCGCGGACTACCCTTTTTAGTCTTTCTATCTTTTTTATGTGTGACCTCGGACTATTGCAAAGTGTTCGAAACGTCTGGTTTCCAAAAATGTGTAATCTTAAATATAGGCGATTAATCCGGTTAAAATAGTTTCATTTAAGATGTGTAATAATTGTACAAAACAAAGAATTTATTTTGTTATGACATCTGTTTGAGGTAAACTCGATAAAGTGCCGATTTTCAGAATTATGTTACAGCTGTACCCCGCACATTGCTTTTTACAGACAGTAAGAAAACATACTAAAAAATCTAATTAAGTACCAAAAAGTTAAGTGCTGATTTTCAGAGTACATTATTTTACCATTTATAAACAAATATATCAATTAAATCAGCTTCACGTCGTATCCCGCAAACAACAGGGAAGGCAGATAGAACCCTAGTATTAAGACACTCTGTTCTTTACTTTCTGCCGAATTCTGAAGGCATTGCGTGTTGAGTGGCAGAACTCAACGCCGCAGAATTACGTCACACTCTAAAACAATAGATGTAAAGATACTAAGTTAATTTCGTATATTAAACAATAAATAGACTTAGACAGGATGACAATTGCGAATTGTTTCCAAGTCCCCAAAAATAAAATTTGTCTAGATATGCCAGTCTGTGCTCAAAAGCCATAAAATGAAAAAAAACAAACAAACGACAGACATATGCCAAGAGATTCAATGTACCAGAAATATATATAAATATGGAAAACATAGAGGTACTTTCTATTGCAAATATAATCTTTTGTTGACAACACTATGGAGATTTGCGCAGTAGCGTGCAGGAAGTCGTTTCAATTCACTTTCATTTGTGACAGAGGAGCTAACAAAAACACATTGTTTGAGCGTCAGTGAAAAATGAAACTTTTTAAAATAACATATTTTATTGTAAAAGTTGATTTTTTGATTGAAAATGTATCATGTATCAGTTTCTGATTTCGACACGAATAGATAATCATAGTGGAATACTCATGAAACGTTCACGTTGTGCTGAATATAGAATTATATGCAAGTTTTACAGGTAACAGTCGACGGGCTTCTTAAAATATGGTCTATCCGTTTAAAGTAAATTAGTCGCGCTGTATCCCTCACACATCAGGGTAGGCAGAAGGAATCTAGTGTTAAGACACTGCGTTCCCCAATTTCCGCTGAATTCCGGAGGCATTGTGTGTTGAGTGGCGGAATTCAACGCTGCTCTTTGCCTCGTCACCAGGGCGAGCCATATGAAAATATAATTTTAAACAAATGTTTCATTTCCCCGAGTGGTTTAATATTTTGTTTATTCCATTATATAAATATTTCGACTGGTTTGCGAATTGAGGAACGTATGCCGGGATATTTCTTCATTTGTTAGGTTGCTTCAGGTTGCTTGAGAAAGTTACAACGTTGTTAACTTTCAAAGCACAAAGCACAATACAAAATATATAGTTTTCGTACAGACAAGTCGCTGCTAGTGTATATACTGTCTGACTCTAGGAGTGTTTTGGCACTAGGCTCCCTCTGCCTGCCCTGCAATATAAAGAACACTGAAAAAAGGTAGATATAACCATAAAAACAATTATAAAATAAAAAATATAAGAAATTCTCTGAAGAAATTCATAGCGTCACTTCTACAGCCACATGGAGTTTTCGCACTCATAATATTAAATTGAATCGCACTTATTAGATGTACTGTTGTTTTAACTACTTACTGTATCCCACTCATAGCAAAGGTGGGCAGAGGGAACCTGGGAACCTAGTGTTAAGACACTGTGTCTCTAAGTCTCATCTTTCTTACGCAAAATCTATAAAACTAAGGTGAAAAAGTGAAAGATGGAGTTGTCGAGTTTGCGCTCTAATAGCACACTGCTTAATCTTATAAAAAAATCTAGTATTTTGTATGTTGATATGAGAATATAAATGTACTAAGCTTTCCTTCACAACAATATAGGATAGGGGCCGTTCAAGTATTACGAAAGCAGTTTTTTTGCACTTATTGACCTCCCCCTCCCCTATGTCATCAAAAATAAGCAAAACCAAGACCCCCCGCCTCCCTACAGTGCTTACGTAATACTTGAGCGGCCCCATATAAAAAGTAAATAAAAATAATGACAATATCTCGTACATTTTTATCTAATCACTATCCAAGTTTATGAGCGATAAATAATTTAAATACGAATGTGATAAAAATGTATTGAATCTTTGATAATATTTCATAGTGAACAACAATAAAATATATTATGTAGTATTTGTTGAATATAATTATCTACGGAATTTTATTAATCTATACTACTTATAATAAATCTGTAGAAAAGTCGTTTCTGTACATTGAAAATATTTAAAAAAAAATTAGCTAGGGTGTTAAAAGATAACTAACAGAATCCATTTCCAACATTTTTGGAATTTTTGTCTGTTTGTCTGTTTGTCTGTTTGTCTGTTTATCTGTTTGTCTGTTTGTCTGTTTGTCTGTTTTCCGGTTTATGTGAACACGCATCACGTCAAAAGTACACAATATATTTAAGCAAGTTTTATACGTAAAAATTACCAGTAAATCAAAGTAACATTTAGTGTTTATTTCATTGTAATAGCTTCACTCTATCAAAAGATATAAGTATTTAAGTTCCCAAGAAGCTTATATTTGAGATAGTAGAACTCGATACTAGAAACGCTATCTATTTTATATTTTAAGTAGGTAGGTAGGTAGGTGGGTAGGTAGGTGGGTAGGTAGGTGGGTAGGTAGGTAGGTAGGTGGGTAGGTAGGTAGGTAGGTGGGTAGGTAGGTAGGTAGGTAGGTGGGTAGGTGGGTAGATGGGTAGGTGGGTAGGTGGGTAGGTGGGTAGGTGGGTAGGTGGGTAGGTGGGTAGGTGGGTAGGTGGGTAGGTGGGTAGGTGGATAGGTATGGATGTATGGATGCATGGATGCATGGATGTATGGATGTATGGATGTATGGATGTATGGATGTATGGATGTATGGATGTATGGATGTATGGATGTATGGATGTATGGATGTATGGATGTATGGATGTATGGATGTATGGATGTATGGAAGTATGGATGTATGGATGTATGGATGTATGGTTGTATGGATATATGGATGTATGGATGTATGGATGTATGGATGTATGGATGTATGGATGTATGGATGTATGGATGTGTGGATGTAGTGTATATTTTTTTCAATTATTATTACCAGTAAAGTATCGATACTAATGTGATATCTATATATTTAATATATCAAATTTTTTTTAGTAAGTTTTATAATTCTAATAGAATTAAACAACTTTATAAAATGATTTTTCCTTGCATGCGTTGTAATAATTACAACATAATATATAAAATTTTATATGTTACTTTAATTATTATCTTAAAATAATTAAATGTATTTTGATCAAATTTATTTTCTTAAAAATTAGGAGTGCCCAACAAAGCTATCATTTCTCTATGAAGATATAAATAAATAGTTATAAAGGTCAGTTATTTAATCATTCCACCATTCATACATGACGAATATTACAATAAAAACAATTAAGCTGATTGTACCGCTCCCGCACCGCGCTCACGTCTTAGCTCTTTAAATCGCTTAAGTCGTTTCTGAGATAAGCGTCGACTAACAGAAAAACCAAGAAACCGACAAAATTTATAAATATTATTGTTGCTGATTCTATTACTTTGTTAATTGCTCCAATAATAATTTGTTTACTGAAAATCGAAAATGTCATGGTTTTAATCATTTTCACATTAGAAATCATAAGTGCACTGCAAGCATACATTATTTATTACAACAAGAACGTAATTCCCTGTACCGAAACAAACAAATAATTCACAAATTTAAGCGGGTGAAGCCGCGAGCTGGTTGCTGTATTTTATAAAATTTTATGTTGTGATTATAATAGATGGATCACGTGGTGATGTCAATACGTTTCAATCATTGGCATGTATTTATAGTATACGTGTATATCTTCCACGTACAGACACCGATGAGTTAGGATTTTATTGTAAGTAGCGATATTACTATAACTATATATCTATAACTATAACTTAGGTCCTAAAGACTCCTTAAGGCAAAAGTTTAAAGAAATTAATATATTGACAGTTGCATCTCTCTTATGAGTGGTACGAAAATGCGACTGCGTTGCAAACATACATTATAGGTATATTAAAACACGAACATAATTTTAGTGTATTAAGCAAATAATTCTGTGGTTTAAGCGGGCGAAGCCGCGAGCGGGCCGCTAGTCTATAATAAACGTATGTGGATATCGATTTTTTTGTTATTACTATAAGCGAAGATGTTCGATCTTGTATTGATTTATTTGAATGATACCAATTTTTTTTTACTTTTAAAATATCCAAAGAGAACCTGTTGTGTAGTCGCGTCAGTTTTCCACTAAAACTTGACGTTGCTGACGTGGTTAGCGGTAGTCAACACCGCGTTTTGCCTATCATTAAATATTTACAATATTAACCGCGAGCGTGGGTTCTCTGTCATTGGGTAGAGAATCTTCTGATTTCGGCGATATGATTATGCCGTTAACTAAAAATAAATTAATAGTGTAATATAAATCCACACGTAATAAAGCCTTATTACAAGCCTGATCACTTTTATTATAAGTTGATATACTTAATCCAATGTACTCGTATTGAATGTCTTAATCTAATGTATTTTTCACACATGTGATCTCACATCCTCAAATTTGATTTCATATCCACACATATGATCAGGCATTGCGTGTTGAGTGGCAGAACTCAACGCTGCGCTTGGCCTCGACGCCAGAGCGTAGAAATGGTAATATAAATTTCAATAAATATTTCATTTGCTCGAGTGGGATCGAACCAACAACCTGTCGCGTTTACAGTCACACTTTGTGCACTTGGCTTCAAGCATCTACGTGGTATAAAATATATGAAAATTTTAACCCACGCTATTTTATTATATTTTATTAACCAGTTTTTTTTTTCAAGTGTGCAATAACACTTTAAAAATTTACAAAAGTTATTAATAAGCAGCAACTAGGATTTAGTTAATAAGCAGATCTCCAAAATGAGTAGCCCAGGGCCTACAAGTCCACGATGCCCACACCACCACGGTGAGCCCCTGCTCTGAAGGAATTCGAAGCCAAATATTATAAGAGTATGTTTACAGTCAAAGATGAATCTTTAATTATCTTATACAAATGTGTGAAAAGTAAAATAATCACTTGTGACTTTTAATTTCTAACACTCATGTAGCATCTTCACGCTTTTACCCACACAGCGGTGTATGATATGAGGGAAACGAGAGTTAAGAGTTGTCTTAATAGTTAACAAACTTAGTTGCCCATGTTCCTCCAATTTTTTGACAAACTGTAATTTGAGTGGCGGGTCACGGAATTCAATGCAGCGCTTTATATTGCGAAGAGAGGAAATAGATTAAATATAATCTTCTCGATTCTGGATACAAACCCGCAAACATATTGTTTACAGTCCACCGCCGTGCCACAGCGTCACAATAACTCACCTATTTTAGTATACCTATTACTAAAAATAACTTCACAAAGTAAGTTTTAAGTCATATAAAATTTCTTAACAATAACTTAAAAAATCATGCAAATTCGAAAGTCGCATGACGAGTTCCTTTCACCGTTTTATCTTCGCCATACTTCATAGTTACGTCATATATTATAAACTGCCATGCACTCAGTGGTCGAGGAGTAAATGAAGACATCGGAAGTCATCGAATCAGAACAGATTTTGTAGGAGACGGACATCTCGTCGTCTTTCGTCGTCGTCGTCTTTTATTATAATAAAAGGATAGAAAAGTCAATTCTGTAAATGAAATATATAAAATAAATAAAAAACCACTCAGCAGAATCTGGTCTGTCTGTCTGTTTGTTTGTTCACCAATCACGCAATCAGCAATTTTCTTAGATATAACTATAGATTCCAAACTCAGTGGAACCCTCATCTGGAGGCACTTGCGGATAAACTCAGCTCTGCCGCTATTAAAAAAGTAAGACAAATGAAGGACGTTGAAACTGCCCGACTAGTCTACTATAGCTATTTTCTTAGTATTTTATCTTAGGGGATGTTGCTATGGGGCAGTGCTTCAGATATAAATTCAATATTTATTCTCGAAAAAAAAAACCCCCGTGAGATATATTTATAATCGAAGAGCTCACGAATCTCTGCGAGATGTTTTTAAAGATGCAGGTATTATTACGGTTGCTTTACAATTTGTATATCATAATATTCTGTTTGTCCGGCAAAATGTACAGCGTCACAGTAAAAATAGTGATATACATACGATAGAAACGAGAAACAAAGATAAACTTGTTACGCCAAGTTTTCGCCTCCAAAAAGTTAAAAAATCTTTTATGGGTCTGAGTGTATGTGTATATAATAAACATCCGCAGTGTACGGTTGTGGGTTCGATCTCCAGTTGAGGGAATTATTATTTATGAATATTTTCCTTCCTTCCCTGTGGCACTGAGGCAAAAGCCCGGCGTTGAGTTCCGCCACTTAACGCACAATACACTAGGTTCCCTCTGTCTACACTGCAGAGAGCGGGATACAATGTGAAGCTGAGTCATTTTATGAACACTGAAGTTGCGCCATTGCATTCAAGCACTATACCAGTGATACTGAACCTTTTTTTTGTTGCGGCACATATTTAACGATTTCAAAATTTGGCGGCACACAAAGTAAAAGATAAAAATCAATTACTTACCACAACACATTGTATAAATAGTTTATGACAACAATTTTAATATATTTGCAAAATTTGGCGGCACACAAAAGTGCCGCGGCACAGTGGTTGAGAATCACTGCACTATACCTATACAACTCCGCCTAGTAATATAATTATATGCTAAAAGAAAACAATAATTATCAAAAACAAGTATTACAAAATGTTTTTATGAACCGTCCTTGAGCGTCCGACATTAAAATATATAGGTATAAAAATGGCATACAATATTGTAATTACAAGCTACATTTCCCTTTATATTAACCTTAAGTTAATAAATTATAATAATTACTTCTTCATAATAAAAAAACTAGATAAAGAAGTTAATATCTACCTACATTGTCTATTTCATTTTACAATGTAACGTCATGAGTATTTATAACTGTTTTTTATCCGACTCGGCAGAAGAGGGAGGCGATTTTAGGGCGTAAAATGTATGTATACATATTATATATACAGTTCACCTCTTTGGCAAACCCTACAAGGCCCAAACAGCTGGACGCCTTTTAGTATGAAACGTCGTCGAATCCTTCATAACTATGGCACCTAATGAACCCATCTTTTAAAGGGCAATCACAAAAGAAAAAAAAACATATTAAAAGAAAGCTAGTTAAGAGACCAATTATAATGATACAACTATAAAAGATTGACGTAAAATTATAATTATAAAAAACAAGTGTTGACAGATGAAATGAACTGCAATAAAAATAGGGATTGTGACATATGTAGGTACATCGTAATTAATAATAGTTTTAACTTTGTACTTTCAAATATAATTCAACAAGTTAACAAAAATATCAAAATTTATTAAAGTAAGGCAAGAGTAGTTTACAACTGACAAGCGGTCACTGAGGTCTTTGTAGGTTTTCCTAATGTACCTAAGTAGATATTAAGGACAATGTGTGTTACTTATGTTTCTCAACATATTTATCAGAGCCAGCAGGGGCATCAGCATTGGCGTATCTAGGGATATTTTCCCAGACGAGCCTGGCCCCCCTGGTCTCTTAGAAACGATTATAATTTGATGACAGTTGAAAGCATAATGTACGCAATGTTTTTTTTTGGGGTCACAACACCGGACTATTCTAGCAAAACCGTTATTTTAGAGAAGATTCCGGTATCCTACTTTAACGGTATTATCCAGATTTGAATACCTAGATCCAATAACACTTCACACTGTCCCATGCCAACTCACATTTGACTTCCTCGCACAAAATTGGAGAAAACCTACGATCATTTAACTCACAATGTTATTTATTTTTATATTTTCTGTTAAAATATAAAATAGAATAAAGTCAGTAAATTCGTTTTGAAAATCAAAATCGAGAGAACTGACTTACTTTGATTTTTGACATTGACAATGACGTTTGATTTTTTTCATTTCTTGTCCTTTGGCTATGACACGATGTGTACTTAAACATTGTTATGACATAAACTTATCTATCTTTTATCATTTACATAAGTTAATCGGATATCAATAACATTAAATTGAAGAAAACAAAGTTATCACGACAAAATAATTAATCGGTGTAAAATTAACATTATCTCAATGATTGAAGATTTAATTGACGCAAAACTGATTTTACATACGTACCTATTAGTAAAATAATATACACCTAAGGTACTTAATTGTTAGTATTTTATATTGAAACTAGGACCCATTCTCGGCATCGCTCGCATGTTTGTTTTATTATCCTGCATTTTCCATGAGATACTCAATATAAATTAATTAATTGCAACCACTAACATGGGTGCTTGCGAGGACGAAATCGGCGGCAATGGGTTTAAATTAATTATAACAGCAAATAATTACATAAAAGTTAACAATAGTTCGAAAATTACAATTTATAAAACCGTCAACGTCATCTGCCCGTTGGCGTCGATCAAATTATGCCGCCCGAAGGCTAGGTCATTTCTAATCAGTGACATCTCCTGTATTATTTATTAGAATGTCATACAGTAAACTATAATTTCAATGTAGATAAAATGTTAAAAGTTATTATATTTATGTTCATAAGGATAAATATTGAAATATAACAAATACATTATGTAACAAAAACCCAATAAATTATTATTTAAAGAACAATATTTTTAAGACGCCCACGCCATGCGTTAAGCAAGTTCATTTTGGGTGACGTTTCCTTAAAACAACAAACAACCTTTGCAAACCGTTGCTTAGCAACGTTCGGTTTTTATTAACATGGCAGAATAAATTGCATGTCAAAATAGAAAATATTTTAATATATTAGTATATATGTGTAATGTAATGTCATACAAAACAAAAACAATGTAAATCGAACCAGTAGATTCAGAGATCTTAGCGTTTAAACAGACAAACAAACTCTTCCGCTTTATTATATTAGTATAGATAAATACAAGTAACAAAGCAAAAACAAATGTACAGTTCGGGACCGTCCTAAATTTAGCTGTTTATACTCGTACTTGCGCAAATGTGATTTTACGAGTTAAAACCTAAGTTCAGGGCGGCCAATACTTGTTGATCGTACTGTAAGACAATACAAGCATTAGAATACCTAAAGCTACAATATTTATTACATTTACTTATTTTTACCTAACATTTGGTGTCTTTTGTACACGATGAGGGTTGTACGCAATGGTTAAGGGTTCAAATTCTATTGGTCTTTGTTTATAAAATATTTTTCTTATTAGAAAAGACGTATGGAATGAACAGTGTTTTTGTCTTACTTATTGTCTTTCTGGTTATTGCTTTTTACAGAAAGTAAGAATGCATGCTAGGAAAGCTAATTAGGTACTACTGCTAGTTTTGTGTGTTTATTTTACCATTTATAAATAAATATTTCAAATGAAATCCGCTCCACATTGTATCCCGCACACAGCTGGGTAGGTAGGGCACTTTCTGCCTTATTTGTGTTCGCGTTGAGTTCTAGCCGTTGAGTGGCAGAACTCATCGCCGCGCTTTGCCTCGACACCAGAGCGAAGAAATGGAAATATAAATTTAAGTACATCTCCTCGAGTGGGGATCGAACCCAGAACCAGTCGGTTTTACAGTCAGACTTTGTGCCCCTGCGCCTAGGCTGGCCTCTCTTTCACAACATCTTTGAGTAGTTCAAACCATTTATTATTTAGCTTTTATTTAGATATTTAACTACGTTATTTTTAACATAACGGAAAATTTATATTTCAAAATTTAGCATGCCTTGCAAAGTATATTAAATGTAAATGTATAAAACCTTCATAAAAATATGTCAAGGTTAAGTTAAATTTAAATATAATAAATATATTCATAATTTTTAATCAGAATACGATTTAACAAGTGTTTAATTATTCTATTCTTATTCTGCTCTGCTATTGAAACGTTGCATTTTGAGTGGTGTTTCACACATTTACGGCGCGTTATTACCTCGTTACCAGAGCGAGGAAATGATTTTTTTTTTATGGAAAAGACACGGCAAACGAGCGTTCGGGTCACCTGATGGTAAGTGATTACCGCCGCCCACGACCCCGTGCAACCCCAGAGGAGCTACAGGTGCGTTGCCGGCCTTTAAGATGGGTTGGGCGCCGGGGCCCGGCATTACCTGATGCGAAACGCAGTGGCATAAAGCCACTACTTCACGCCGGTTTTAAATGCCGGGGGTGGTAATGATCCGGTCGAGTCTGCCCATGCGTGTTGCCATTGCTGGCGACGTGACTCTACCACACGTACTTTAGTCGCCTCTTACGACACCACCAGTGCCAGGATGATCCTATTCTAGGCCGGGATCATTGATTCTGAGTAGCAATCGAATCCGCAACCGTCGCGTTTACAGTTTACGCGTCTCTATTTATTTTCTACTCATTTTACGCAGTGACCACTGTTATATAAGCTTTGTATAGAAAATATATACTTTAAGGTTTTTATAGTCACCTTTTAGTGCCGAGTGGTTTTTTAATATATATATATATATATATATATATATATATATATATATATATATATATATATATATATATATATATATATATATATATATATATATATATATATATATATATATATATATATATATATATATATATATATATTGATTACGTAATTAAATTCAATTCATCGCGTAGAGACACAAGCGTGTAAATGTAAACGCGACAGGTTATGGGTTCGATCCCCACTCGAGCACGGCGTTGAATTTCACCACTCGAAAATGGAAAACGGAGTTCCTTTACACTAGGTTCCCACTGCGTACCCTGCGGTGTGCGGTATACAGCATAAAGCTAAAATGCCCGCCGAGGATTCCGTACAAAAATTGGCGCTCTCGACCTTTTTCTGAAATTCAAGTTTTGTTTAGCCAGAGAGAGCACTTTCATCTAATATCTCACTTGATCTAGCGGCATTAGTACCAAATTTGAAGGCTTTTTTAAGGCTATTATTTTTTAAGGATTTAACCACAAATGTATATTATTTTTTCCTTAACTAGTATCACCTGTATATGGTAGCTGCCAAATTTCATAATCATAGGTCAACCAGAAATATCCTATTAATTTTGATTCCCTTTATAGTGTCGAAGTACACGTTTTGTAACGTAACGAGAGAAAATGCGATAATAAGTTCTACTTTTATCCAAAATTCAAAAAATGAGGAACGAAAGTGTCATAATGGGAACGAATACCCCGCTCTGTGCGGGATAAAGCGCGAAAAAGGAAAATTGTTAACGATCTACTATTACTGTCTAGTAATTCTGTTAATAGGTAATAAAAAAGAAATATCACATATGACATAGATTAACCTATAGGTAAGTATATGAATTATTTATAAGTGTAAACTATTTATTGATTACAGACAGTTGTAACTATTCACGTTTATTTAATACTCGGCAATTATGACTTGCATGTTAAAATGAGTATTTTTTTAATACATAAAAAAATACTAAGAACGTAGACGTGCGTACGTGTGTGTTATATCACAAGTGCTAATTATACTTGGATAAAACATATATACATGATCTCTTTTGTTATATTGTTTGATAGTTGTGGATTCAGTCGCCGATCGAAGTAAAAAATATAATTTCCCTCGTTTGGAGATATAAGATTATGATAGTTAAGTTTCGCTACTTAACACTAGGTGCGCTCTGCCTATCCTGCTATCATTAGCGTATCTAGATATATTTTCTTTCTGGACTTTAGCTTTGAACATATATTTTCGTGTAAATTCGTTTTCTTTTTATTTTTTTCGACAAATTTTGTTGTAAGTAACACTTCTGGGGTTGACAAGACCTACCCGGTTCCTTCATCCGCCCATGCCTGTTGCATGCAGAAATAAGCGTTAAGCCTGAAAAAAAGTCATATCTATCATACCATATCATTCTATTCTTTAACGCGTTGAAAAATATGTAGATATTTTTACATTAAACTGTAATTTATTACTGCATAAGTCTATACCTACTTAGCAGTATTGAATACAAAAAAAACATTGCTTAGTCTTATATATGTAAAGTAGCTCCATCTAGTTTTCTTTTTGGAATCAAGTAAGAAGTAGTTCATATTGAAATCGTTATTACCCATACAATCTATCTTTATAATAAAAATGTAATCCCCATTGATTAGCGTACGCAGGGCATTCCCCTGCGATCGCCAATTCTTCACGAGCGTCCGTCAGAGCTCGTAATTTTTCTTCAGGGGCGAGCTACTCTCGCTGTCCCCGCCCGGTGACGTTGTCAAGACCAGTCCAGGTCATAAAGCCATAAAGTCCGTTATAGTCCGTCCGTCCGTATAAACGTTGAATACGTTAGCTCGTCGTCGTCCAAAAAGTCAACTCTGTAGCTGTACATGAAAGATTTATAAGAAAAGCTATTATTGGTGGCATTTATGAATGTAGAATTACAATGTTTTCTAAATATTTTACTACTGAATTTGGGCAAACTTTTCTTAACATTTTTTAGAGTTTGTCGTATTTCAATCGATTGTTTATAAATAAAAAAATAGCAATATAAATTCTTTTACTCGGTAAAATTGCTACAAAATAATGTTTTTTATTGAATTGGCCACCTTACTTATATAAATAAAATAAAAAAAATCAGCTTCACGCTGTATCCCGCACACAGCAGGGTAGGGACCTTGTAATAAGACACTCCGTTCCCCACTTTCTGCCGAAATCTGGAGGCATTGCGTGTTGAGTGGCAGAACTCAACGCCGCGCTTACCCTCGACACCAGAGCGAATAAATGGAAATATAAATTTAAGTAAATATTTCATCTCTTCGAATGGGGATCGAACCCACAACCAGTCGGTTTTACAGTCACACTTCGTGCCACTGCGCCATGACTCATATTCATTACCAATTTTCACATAAATATATTTTTTACTTTCAATGAAATATAAAGTTTTTATATTTTATATACAATCAAATCAAAAACTCAATGCCTTTAAACTAATAAAAAAATGTAGCGTCTTGACATTGGATATTTCTTTCATTATAAAATCAAATTAAATACCAAGGCCATAATGGCACAGTAGGGCATCGTCTGGCAGGAAACGCAATGGTTAACGCATTCGAAACACACCTTGAAGATAAATTATTCTTATTTAACGCTACGGCGATGAGTTCCACCATTTCACATAAAATATCATGATTTCAGGCGAAAAGTGAAGAGCAAATTCTATTGACGCTAGGTTCTTTCTGCCCTGTTTTCGGAAAAACGCGTGAAGCTGAAAAAAAATGAAGGTAAAACAAATACACCATATTAAAATGTTTTCATTTTATTGCTCCACAAGGTCATAAGCTTTCAATTAAAACACACACGCAACCCACAGCTACGACAATGTGTGTGCATATATAACAGAATTTTCATTTGTTTATTTGGGTATCTTAACCCTCTAATTATCAGGTACATTATATTAAAAACTGTAAGTCCGTTTCGATAAAATCATTCGATTTCTACATTGAACCAATTATGGACCATCTGCATGGATTTGCTTGCAATGCCATTTCAATTATCCCAAGATTTGAAAAAATAATTTTATTAGCAATGTGACTTTCGGAGCTCAACACGCTATCTCTAAAACAAGTGGAGAATAATACAAAATAAGAAAAATTACTACAGGATTCTCTGTCTATCCAATAAAATGAGTTAAAATAAAAAAAATGCATAATTTTATACTAATAAAACTATAAAAAATGTAGTCCATTATTGGCGCAATACAATAAAATCAAACGCAAATGTTCAATGACAATCCAAAAACATAAACCGGAATTGTTTCATTGGATTAGAATAAAACAAAATTTCTGATATAAGCACACACATTTCATAAACAAGTTTCCATTAACTCATAATACAGTCGCAACTAAAAATGTAAAAAAAAAACAATATTTTATAAATATTTCAAACATACAGCGCCATCTCTCGACCGACGTAAGTATCTTTAATACTGTATTAAATAATAATTTAGACGATTTATCCAATACTTTATCGTATAATCAGACTTGAATGAGGCAAGAAATATGTATTTGGTAATAATAATACCCTCACGTAATCGTGTTTCTTTTATAGCCATAGCTGTTATTTTAAAGGCAAGACTATTTACATTTCATTTAAGTACTCTACGCGAAGATGGCGCTGTTTTAAAATATAAATAAAAGTAATACACTGTAATGGAAGATCTAATTGTTAATCTTTTACTAATTGCCGGGCTTTTTCTTTCTCTTAACACAACATTATTGGCACAGACTTTACCTCATTCGATCAAAAATAATTTATTCGATTATATACAACGCTATTGAAAATTGTTTTCTTTTTATTACAAAAGAACTATTTAGAGATTTCTCTATATTGTTACTTATATTTAATCTGTTCCTAGATCCTCACATATAAAGCCAGGCAACGAGTAAAAAGATTTAAATATTACATTCAGATAAAACACACTAGATAATAAATATCGTTACAATATTTAAATTATAAAAATATATATAAATATTAAAATATATAAATGAAAGTAGAGGGTATATTAAAGGTTTTTATTTTGCGACTGTCATTTTACTGTACGTATTATTAGCATTCACACATTGAGATCACAGGAGTATAGTATACCCTGGCAAATCACCAATTGCGCTTGACCGTGTATCGAGATCTTTTAAAGATATTCAAAATTAACACCATTTAAATAATATAACAAGAAATTTAAAAAAAATGTTAGTAATTCAAGATATTGTTTGGGATTTTTAATGTTGGAAAAAAAATAATGTCACAGATATAAGAGTATGTATGTATAATATATAATAAATAAAAGATTAAGATACAGGATAACAAGCGCATACGCTACTTTAGTGTTATAACAGCCTTGCACTCATTCATGGTGTACCATATAAGTAACGTAAGTATTATTTACATAAGAACGCTCTCACTGTCTTTCCATTAAAACACAAATAAAGAGACAAAACAATACAACCTATAGAGATACAAGAAAATAAACAATTAATTTTGGCTCCATGTATATTGTAATATAGATCGATAAATACTTTATGAAGTTTGTGAACCTTGGCGCGAATAAAGGTAGTTGGGCAGCACTTTGTGTCAAATCAATAATGGCGCAGAAAATGACAGTTAGTTATTTGTAAATCGTTCTCAGGTCTGGGATCGATCTTGAGATGCCGGTTTAATTCATAAATTATATATCTATGAATGAAAACGGCATATCAAGATTTGGCGTCGCGCTCTGTTGTACTTTAGTATTAGAAGGGGCTCTTCACCAGCGTCTGCTCGTACCTCCAATAATTCATAAAGTTCTTGTCGGGCTATATACCTTTGTTGTTGGGCGATGTCAAAATGTCACAGACAGCATATGTTTAGCACCATTTTTGAAGACAGCGAGAGGTTTTTTGAAACTTTTCCATCGACAAATTATATTACAACCTACATAAGAATTAAAGCGTTATTTATTATAACAGATTGCGAACACGATAATTTTTAAAAACGTTTGAAACTCGACGGATCGACATTTAGCACTCTCGTATAAACGTTTTGAATTTTCCATGAAAACCAAGAAATCTCGCACATTTGCTTTTTCATAACATGACAAAAAATGGCTTAGCCATATTATTACAATCCAAAAACATAAAAAGTATATAAAAAAATGTTTTTTTTTTATAAAACTCTTACATAAAAAAAACGAAATGTCCTTCGTAAAACCAACACTAAAACGAAATAGTTGCCAATAAATAGTAAAATAATAATATCATTATATTTACAAATAATCCCTAAGTTAGCCAAGCCAAAATGATTGTAGCACCAAAATACATGATCAACAACGGTACTGACAGAAAAGTTTCATACTTTACACCTTATTATACACATACCGACATACACTTCGCTAACTAAATCTATTGTTTAAAATAAGTTATTCTTACACGCGCCTGTGGTACCTATTTCAATATATATTAAAAAGTAAATGGTAATTTATTTTTTTTCTCGAAAAGTCTCTTGACTAGAGATACGATCTTATCTAGAAATGTAATACCATAACAACTAACTACAAATTAACAGCACTCTGAAAGGAATATATTACAGAAAACAGTGTCTATACATATTTGAGCTTTGCCGAAATATAAAACAGTCGCTTCCAAAAGTGAAATTTCATTTCACGTTTTAAATACACGCCCAGCTCACAACGCTGGGTGAAACAAAAATGGCGCTCGTCCGCCATTGTTCTGTAGAACGGTAAATCGAAAATTTGATTCGATAAATCTCAGATAATCTACAAATATTATACACACCCCGTTACATTATACAAAAAAAATCAAATAAACATATAAAAAAACGGTGCATAAAGTAAGGGGTTTTTTTAAAAAATACTAATCACAATGAAAAATAAGGCTTCTAAAATATCTAAGAAAATCACAAGTTGCTTGTCGCAACGATACGTTTCCAGTCACAAAAAAAATTAAAAAAATGCACTCTTACTGGCAAAGTGAAATCTACACAGGTATATCTGGATAAAAACGTCAAAATAATATAGAAAATGCTAAAAAAAACCGCCATTTTTGCAATTGACGTATAAATATTTTAATTGTGATGACAAAAAGACTAAGCTAACTTCATTATGCCGAAACTCGGTACAAACGATGTTTTCGCGAAACATGTAAATATAAATTCTAAATAGACAGAAAAACGTTATTAGACATCGGATCGTATATAATCAAAGATTAAAAGACCATGTCCACCATATTATGAAAAAAATAAGCAATTTCATTTCTCAGATTATAATAATATGGAACGGCCTTTATATCTTATAATAATATATTTGTATATATTTTTGTATTTAAGTTTTTATTATATTAAATTATATATAATCCGATTTCAAATTACCTAGAATTAATTCAGGCAGTGATGATTCACATCGTTTCATTTCCAATTATTGCTCCAAAGTACAGACTCAAAATTAGGTAGCCCTAAATGAAAAACTGTTTACATTTTTCTTACTTTTAGCCAAATATTTTATATACAATGAGGTAGAACGTGGGGTACAAACCCTTATTTTATATTATGACAGCTTCAATAAACGTATACTAAGCGATTTTATTCTAGTATTTTGTAAAGTTTTACGTAAATCTTAGGCCGACGTGATCGACATAGAATTTAGATGATTCTAGGTACTATCGCAAGAATAGCTTATCGTTTATATAATATATAACAATTATGTCTTATTTTTAATGCTAGTGTATTTTTTTTCTCTTCTAACAATTTTCAAATAAAGTCGCTCGCCATGGATATTTAAATTTTGACAACCCTCACGAGGTATGTAGTACTTTTGTTTGATTGAAAACATTTAGAAAATTCTATTACATATTGTTATTTGGTATAGCTGAGGTTTTTTATACAGAGTTATTTGTTATCATAATGGGGTCGGTCTCTACTTTTGGAATTGTATCTTCTACAGTCTACTTGGTAACAAGAAAGAAAAGAAAAAGTTTATGTACCTATGTCGTACTTTAACCTTAAAAAAAATAACCCTGTATAAATTATGCTTATGGTTGTAAAGTTTAAAACTATTTTACATTAGGTGAGTATTACGTTATATTGAAAAGCAGAAATGAGGTTATACAAAAGGTAACAGTTGTACCTCTAGAATGGCACACGTTGAAAGAGACTACAAGGAAAACTTTCAATGATTATAAAACGTGATAAATTCAGTAAACTGTACTTCAAAGTGTAGACGCAACACGTCTGCGTCTATGAGCTTGTATTGGTAGATCTGTCGTATCAAAGATTGATAAAAACAACAACGGCTATATACAACGGCACGTCAACAAATGTCACTTTGTACTCGTATGAAGCGTTCTTTCACAAAATCGCCTAACAATCACTCGCGTTGGTCAACACGGCGGCGGCGAATCTGTTGGAGACGCGTTGGGCTCCGGTTTCTCCGAACAGTCCATAGCTCGCGCTCTCTGCTCCACCTCTCGTTCTCTCTCTTCGAGCCTCGCCTCCCTGCGCACTAGCTCTGCCTCCCGCTCATCTAACTGCCTCTCTCTTTCTGACAGCCTGGCTTCAGCGTCAAGAAGCCTGGCGGTTAGTTCGGGGTCTGTCGGAGGAGGTGATGTAGACGACGTAACATCATCTACAGGGGGTGTGAGAGGTTTTAAAGCTACATTCGGCTGGAAGTCTTGCTCGAATCTGGTGCAGTCAGCCACACGAACTACTCTTTCTGGATGTTGAAGTTCCGGTTCCCTTTTTCCCCACGGTCTGAACGCTGGTACGGTTCTGTACCGCAAGTGAGCGTATGGATCTAGATATATCGCATAGCTGTACTCTTCGTTTCTCACTTTCTTCGGGGGTGACTCCGGAGGCTCTGGCTTGCACACTATTGTTTCCACCACCTGGAATTGAGAAGAAAAACAGTTAATTATGTTTTGTATAATATTTTTTTTGTATATACTTTGGTTTACTTATTTAAATTAAAAAGAACAATCAATTTACCAGACGGTTGATAAAATGTAATGGTACTATTCTATCAGTCTGTAATTTATGCATATTATAAATATAGAACGAATAAAACTGAAAGAGCGTCTTAAGAAGTAGAACAAACAAAAATAGTGAAAGTCATATTGTGTTACAATTCAGCTTATTTAGTACAACCTAACCCATTGAATTACATATACGGAACTTCTATAATCGTAACTTCAATGAATACCCAAGAGATTATTATTGTTTGCTATATTCCCGTCTCACCGACGTAGAGGAAAGTTATGTTACAGCAAAACAACCATTGCGTCGTGGAGAAAGTAGACTGATAAGGTGCGTTTGTAGAGTCTATCGTGACCGATTAATGTGACATTAAGATTTTTCATGTTTTTGATAAATAATAGTATATGTTGTTCGTTTATCGTATTGTTACTATCGTAAAGCATTTTATCTTGTTTTTAAATTTTTGTCGATGACGTTCTGTCTGTCTTTGTTGAAAAACATCGAAACATATTTCTTTTAAGTGCTAAATATGCAAATAACAATTGTTTTAAGTAGCTTTTACGTAGCTGGTAATTGAAGCATTTTTAAGTTATACTAGGTACTATAAAGCAACGTTTACTTTCATCGTATATGCAAATGACCTTCTCTGTGTTACGGAGGTCACGATAATCAGTGGATTCCGGTAGTCGATCTAACATTATGGGTAGTCGTTACCAGCCTACCGTCTGTATAATTCAGACAACTTGTTTAATTAATCCTGTGTAGAATTTAGATGGCAATTATTGATTGCGTGTAAAACATCTGTAGCCATTCAATTCAGTGCAAAGTGGTCGATCGATAAAAACAAACAGAGAAAATGGCAAATCTAGATCCAGAATCCAGATATAGGAAATATATTGAATCATCCAATTAATCCTACAACATTTACATGTAATTTGTCTGGTAATTCCAAAAATATCATCACTTTCTACGCTCAGCACGTTCCAACGATCGCAAAACTAGCAACAGCGTCAGAAACCCACCCGGCTTACGTAATGCAGGTTAGGGAGGGGGTGGGCATTGACGTGATGCAGAGGGAGGGGTCAGGGGGTGGTCGGGGGAGGGTTTATGTAGGTCGCGGCCAGCCGCAGACGACCCCCAGACGCGACCTCACCCTGTGACGCGTTACTAAACAGTCTTAAACCGCAATTACTGTTTATATATGTGTAACACTTGCTTTCTTTTTAAATATATCTTTGGAAAGTACTTAGAATATATTTTTTTACATTGTCTTATTTGCTTATGTGGCTTTTACGAAAAAGCCTTCGCCCATAAGTTACTCATCAAAGTAAATCTTTAAAATTCTATGTAAATGGCCACTGAAGCTTCATTATTTGAACTACAAAAAATCAACGTTCCCTTCAAGCACTCACTACACATCAGTTTAGAATTATAAAAACACATAACTTCGCATTTAGATAAGAAGACACGAAACAAAGGTTCCTAATGAGAAAACGTACATAAACACCCGTCCGCCCAGCGTAACCAGACCCCACCCCAGATAGACTGCGTAGCTTTGTTTGGGCGGTGGAAGGTGGGTCAATGGGCACGCGGGGGTCAGGAGAGCTGGATGGAGGCCTACTTGCAAGTAATTTTGCTATGTTTGAGCACGTGCCAGTGTTTTCGCACCCGACCAGTGAGAAACGTGTTTGTACTTTATGCTTTCTCCTATGATGTAGAGTTACGCAGTGTTACCTTATTTTAAGGTGTGTTAAAATATTTTTTGTTTTAGTTGATTATATTTTATCTGTAGCGCAACATGAAAAGATCAACATTTTTATTCTTATTTGGGGAAATGAAATGCCAATAATGCAAAACGTGGCGTTTTTTAATATAAATTATTACCTCATTTGCTTTTTGAATCAATAATTTATGTTCGGACAAATTGTAATTGATAGAGACGAATCGATAACTCAGTAATTTCTTTAACGGCGCGGTTATTAAATTGATAAGATGAATGTTTAAATCGGAATTTTAATCTATATAATAATCAGGCTGGTTGCTAGCTTACTGTGTACTAATTAATCAATAAGGAAAACATGTATACATTTTTTTAAAACTATATTCATAATTTATATATATAATAATAAATGTATAACATCATACGTCATACGACAGATAAGAAAAAAAATCAATATGTTGTAATTATATGTCACTTTTTTCCATTGTTCAATTATTGCGTTATTTAAATGCTAATGAAAATACTTTGAGTTTATCGAAGTTTATTAATTAAATTCTTCATTTGATCACGACCATTGGAACCATTTTTGTGACAGGCGTAGGTAATTTTATACAGAAAATATCAACGAAATAACTTGAAATTACATTTTATTTCGTGATTTGTAAAGTTTTCCTGTAATATTGTTATTATTTAGCCAATTTTTTTTGTTTTTCTAACTTTAAGGGGCATATCAGTGATAAAATTAACCGCGGGTAAAGTTGATGTGAAATAGACAAAACATCTGCGTCTATCACTGCCATAACTGACGTCTTTATAAACATTTATTAGGGTTGTTATGAGAAATAAATAAGTATTACTATAACATTTTTTGTTGTATATCATAAAAAAATACAAGAGTAAATTTTATAAATAAGGTTTTGAAATTTAATATATATATATTAGTATTTAATATATATATATTAATAAGGTTTTGAAATTTAATATATATATATATATATATATATATATATATATATATATATATATATATATATATATATATATATATATATATATATATATACATATAAAATCTATGAATTTGCACTAAAACTATTTCCATTTTAAAAACAATCAATACTCTAAATGAAAACAGATATTTCAACATCAAACAAAAAAACAAAACCCTCACACCGACAACCCTACCCACCATCAATGAGCGCGTTTGTTTTGACAGTTCACGAAATGGCGCGAATTCCCGCCATGTTCCATGCACATCGTCGCTTACTTAATTAAAAGCAGTCGGCAGAGCCAGACGTGTTTATAGCTAACAGCTAGCTAGCTGTTGTTCAATGAAACTATAGTTTGTTTTATCTGCATGCCATTACAGTTTTATGGCTACCGTCTGTTTAGATACGATTGCGACGGTGCGGTGCGCGTGCTTCGCTCTCGCTTTAGAACTGGAGCCAAGCCGCTTTGATGAAACAATAACAAATCAGGCGGATTGTTTTCCTGATCTGGTGAGATGAAATGCGGTGTTGGATGCCGCTATCTAGTATGCAATAAGCCAAAGTTGTAAATAAAGAGATTTAATTGATATATTCTTAATCACATACACCACAAAATGATGAAAATTTGTAAAATATTTAACGGCAATAAATATTATTTGATAAACAAAAACAAATAGTTTTTATTATATACATTTTTTAATATATAATATAATAAATTATCATTTTGAGGGCAAAAAAGATATCTTTTCTATCTCTAATAATGATGTTTACACAATATAATTTTATTAGTTGAAATATATTTTAAGCATATACCTGTAGTTATAATTCAATGATGCAACCGCGACATGATGAGAATTTTTAAAGATAATATGATAATAAATGTATTAAAACCCAATGTAAATGTATTTAATAAAGCATTTTAACTATATGTTGTACTAAATTTTAATCATTCACTATTCATATTGTACAGGATTCTAAGACTGGATTGCCTTAACACTTTGGATACCTTAGTATAAATAATAAAATATATTTCCTAACAATTGACAAAAAATATCCTTACGCTAAAAATATGCGGGTTTTGTTATATAACAACAAAAACAGATATTAAGCACTCATGTAGTCGTGTGTAGGCATTAAATATATTATTTTATTATACATAATTTGGAGATATCATATAAAAATGTCTCATGTCTGTCTGACACTGAAGGATGACGATAATAGCTTTGATAATAAATTGACAATCAATGTTTTGCGCAAAACTTATCGATGTTTCACCTTAATATAAATATGTCATTGAAAAAATAAAAAAGAGATTATTCAAGTGTTTTAAGTATTGATATTTGTTTTTCGCTTTACACATTATTTTAATTTCTGTATTAAAAAATCATTTTTTCTTGCTTTCTAACTTTTTTACTAGTTTCAGACCCATTCGTTGGGTATAGTTATAGTAACAACGAAACGAGCGACCTTCATCGTTATCGGTAGTACTATACTTATCACACCTTCACCTGCCTAACGACAGACAACGATTTTTCTTTATCAATTAACGTGGTATGATATCGGTTGCAAAATATTTCACGATTTAGTAAAAAATATATGATAAACCAAAAACTAATATAAATAATATTATTGCCTAGTTAAGCAAATCTATTTCTGTTTGCGGGTTCGATCCCCGCTCGAGGATATGAAAGATTTACTAAAATTTATATTTCCATTTCTTCGCTTTGGTTTCGCAATGCACGCAATGCCTTCAGAATTTGGCAGAAAGTGGGGAACTGAGTGTCTTACACTATGTTCCCTCTGCCTATCCTGCTGTGTGCGGGATGCAGCGTGAAGCTGATTTATTTATTTTATTTTTTTATTTAAGCAATATACTCCTAGATAATCAAATAAGTTCGAAATTTTTTAACACATATAATCCATAAAGCAATATAATATTTACTGAAATACGCAAAAATACATATAAATATAATACAATATACGACATATCTACACGAGTTTAGCGAGCATGGTAGAATACTGTCACGTAAAACAACGCCCACCGAGCTCCACGCCCAGACGGCAAGCTGTGCCGGGTTCGGCTCGATATAAATATCTATTACGCAAGCCGCCGACGCACCCCCCTTCCAGGCAGACACCCCCCCACGGAACACCCCATGTGACGACCAAGGTCATCACCTAATTTAGATAGACGCAATAGAAATTCACCCGTATCTAGAGACTTTAGAGGCGAATTTGGTGTGAATGTCTGATTTGTCAAATTTTACCGTAAGTTGCCACGTATTCGTATGGAATAGCGGACCAAAATCCTTTGTAAAGGGTTGTAACGTAGTATTTGGTGTAGTATAGCCGTGGGCAATCAATGAGTTTCTGCCTTGCTCCATGAATTATGTATGAAGTCGTTCATTTAGACGACGGCGCGGCGGGCTGTTTGGAAACAAGATTTCTTGGTAGCTTTTTTTTTTTTTTTTTTTTTTATGGAAAAGACACGGCAAACGAGCGTGCGGGTCACCTGATGGTAAGTGATTACCGCCGCCCACGGCCCCGTGCAACCCCAGAGGAGCTACAGGTGCGTTGCCGGCCTTTAAGATGGGTTGGGCGCCGGGGCCCGCCATTACCTGATGCGAAACGCAGTGGCATAAAGCCACTACTTCACGCCGGTTTTAAATGCCGGGGGTGGTAATGATCCGGTCGAGTCTGCCCATGCGTGTTGCCATTGCTGGCGACGTGACTCTACCACACGTACTTTAGTCGCCTCCTACGACACCACCAGTACCAGGATGATCCTATTCTAGGCCGGGATCACACGGCACGGCTAACTCCTCATAACGCTTACTGCGTTAGGATTTCTAAATAATATAAAAAATGTATCTAATATATGTATAATAATATACTAGAACACAGATTTTTTTTAATGAATAATTTTATTATTCTATTCGGTTTTATTATACCTAGGTGAGCTATAATCTTATTTCTTCATTTAGATCAAATAAATTGCTCATTTAGATATTGCCCCTAAGGAATCCTGTAATGTATGTACCAAAAATATTAAACTGAAAGATATATTATTTATATAGTATAGTATCAGAATAAACACTAGCGTAACAGAATTTATAGAAGAAAATGAAAAAATAATAATAATTTAAGAGCTCTGTCGTGGCGCAGAGGCGTTATCGTGTAACTGTGAGCGCGACAACTTGTGGGTTCGGGTCCTGCTCTAGGAAATGAACTATTTAATACAGTTCAATGTCTCATGCCTATGCTCTAGAAATCGGTTTTACACTAGGTACCCTTGGCCTCCTGCTATTTGCGGAAATAATTACAATACAAGTAACATATATAAACAAGAGGCCAGTCGTGCCGCAGTGGCACGAAGTGCGACTGTAGAACCGACTGGTCGTGGGTTCGATTCGATCGATCACTCGAGGAGATGAAATATTTATTTAAGTTTATATTTCCATTTTTTCGCTCTGGTGTCGAGGGTAAGCGCGGCGTTGAGTTCTGCCACTCAACACGCAATGTCTCCAGAATTCGGCAGAAAGTGGGGAGTGTCTTAAAACTAGGTTCCCTGCTGTGTGCGGGAAACAGCGTAAAGCTGATTAATATATATACAACGACACATTAGAAGGAACATAAACATAATCCCGGCACCTACATCCAAGAACACGTTTCCTATAAAACAAGACGGTTGTGAAACACGCCATAGTTAATAGGTTAACGCCTATCATTCATCGATTTGCCTTTGATCTGCTTCAGTGAGTCAATGAGAATACTGCCACAAGCAAACTACCGTGAGACCATGGTCACCATGGAAATTAAATATCTTTATTTTACATAATCAACGAGCTTGTGATCGTGCCCGAATAAAATGCTAACAAGGTTCTGCTCTGTTTTTCTTATAGTTTTTTTTTTTACCTGCTTCTATTTATATTTTCTTAATTATGTACAATAAAAAAAACAAAGGCTAGAGTAGCACAGTTGGGAAGGCTCTGAACGTTCGCGCTAGGGTTTGGATCCTATTCGAGCTTGGGAGAAAAAATATTTTTAAAATATTTTTCATTTGAGCCGGTTGCGTTATGGTGAGGTTGTAATCGTGACGGCTGTTTCAATTCAAGTCCTAGTCGGAGAAATGAAATATTTGATATTTTCGTTACGTCGCTCTGGTAACAAGGCAACGCACAGTTTCTTTGAGTTTCTCCACTCTAACATAGAATGCCCCAGAATTTGGCAGAAAGTGTGCAACACTTGGTTCCTAAGTTCAATCTGTATATCATGCTATGTGCGTGGGTCCGTACAGCGTACAGCAGAAAAAAATCTTTGACACGATCGTGTAAGATCAAGCTATGTGGTAGCTTGTTCTTTAGTAATTCATACTCTTTTAAATAGAAACGGAATCGAGAGAGAGAGTAGAGTATTAAGTATAGGTTAAGAACACAAAATAAAAGAGGCACGTACAATATGTATTATAGTACGAGTATGTGTATTACATCGAAAGACGCCAGCAATAACAATAAATCATTTATACTCATAAAATCTTGGCCATTGTTTTAGGGCCCCATTATCTTTCCATGTTCGACTGCGCTATATTAAATATATTAATTCCACTTTAGAAGTACCTTTGTATATTCTTTTTGTCTAACCATAAATGTTCATTAAATGCAAACACCAACTTACAACCATCGCTACCTTTCAGACACACAATACAGCACATTCAATTAAAAATTTTACTCCACTAAGTAAGTAAGTAAGCATTACAAAATTTGTCGAGGATTGATTAATGATGTTCTTACTTATCCCGATTACACTCCACCAAAAATATCTATCTGGCTATAAAGAAAAAACGAAAAAACTAAATCTTGTTCATCTCAAATGAAATAGGGACAAGATACGACTGCGCCAATAAAATAAAAGATTCGGCGTCACAACTTTCGCTCGAATGTCCTTTTTCGCTTGCGGCAGTTTTTTTATCGGAATTGAGGACATATTTTCCCACACATCCAATCCTCGTATTAAGTTTTCCAAGAAACAGCCTAATGTGATCGTCAGATCATGGTAATAAGTTTCTGGAAGCGATCTCTTGTGGATAGGGTTGCCAGTTTATGTGTATATACATATACATGTAACACAGGCTCTCTGAGGCGAGGAGCATTAGGAACATTTCATTTATAAGATCCTCGTGGATGAATAATTGGTGTTATTTATGGCAACATTTAAACAATACATGCATATTTCTAAAAGATGACAAAAATATTTTCTTAATTTTTTCTTTATATTATACTACAAAAATATCTTAACATTTATAGTAAACATATTAGGCAAAAAATAATAATTTCGTTTTACTAATTTTCTACATTCACAGCAATACTTGTTTCTTTTTATTCTGATCTGGCAATACAGGTGGTCTGAGCAGTGTCTTGAACGCTGATTATTTCCACACTTAATTGAGATACGAGGAATTATAAATGGTTTACAAGTTTCGCCGTACGTAATACGCCTTTTTAAGCATGATTATATGTTATTTTTATTTTGTTTTTGGATATAATTTATTCTCATTGTAGCTTCTTATGTTATTACTTATGAACGATGTTATCAAAACTAAAACAAATATTTGTTGTTTGTAAAGCGTAGGTTTTTAGATTAATTAAAAGAAATACTCAGAAATAAAAGAATTGTGATGTAACATTTTTTTTAGCTTTACGCTGAATTCCGGGCATAGCAGGGTAGGCGGAGGGAACCTAGAAACCTAGTATTAAGACGCTTCGTTCCCATTGTGAAAGGAAGTGTCTACATCCGTTCTCCATTTTCTGCCGAATTATCAGACATTTGACGTGTTGAGTGGCAGAACGCAGCAGCGCAGCGCTTTGTTTTGTCATCAGGATCGGAAAAAAAATATATAAAATATTAATTCCCTAAGTGGGAATCAAACTTATAAACGTCGCGGCTACGTCGTACGCATGTGCTCATAACAACTGAGTTACGATTTTTTTTACTTACTCTAAGTGCATTATAGTGTTAGAATAATATAGAAACTAAAATATACTCTTCGCCTATGCCTTGTGACTAGTCTAATATAGTCATTGGCACGTTCAGCCGCAGATAAAGTGATCTTAGACTTGCGAAAAATGTGTTATTTACTTCTTATAAGGAGTTAGAGCCCTGCTAGTTACGGCTACTGCTCTGGGATCTTATGTACAATTGACGACCATATATGGATGCCGTGCACGTGACTGGTTTGCTTTCTCTAGCCTACGAAAATTAGTACCTACGTCCTGAACCATACTGTGTAAGTGCTTACTTAAGGTTTTTTGTTCTTCTTATGGAATCAGGAAGATTTTAATGAATATAATTACATGTATTTGAAAAAGAAAAACTAGTGACACGGCACTATGGAGTAATACAGTACTCAGCTCAATATCTTTGTGTATAATTAATTAGGTGCATATTTTTTGGCTTCGATGGTATCGTAAAACCTGGGAAAAAAAGACATTTCATCATTTTATTACATGATTAGTTGGTATATTTATGTAATAATGACTATATTACAAATAACTGTTTAGTTCAATCTTATCATTTACATCCAAAGGCGGAACACCACGTCAACGTCCAACCTCTAATCTTATTAAGTCGTTGGAAGTTTTTATGGAACAAAAGTACCGGATTTAATTAGATATAACAAGTGGCCAGCACGCTCTGCACTGCACGTCGCGTCCGAGTTATCAGAGATTAAGATTACTATCAAAATTGGCCGAGCCACTAGAGGAGTGTATGAACTTTATAAATAAATGCGTAATTTTATGTGGTAACCACAATCGTTTTTTTCTTTTTGCAATAATGAAAAACATCCAATTTATCTCCGATTATTGTTTTTGTAGGTGTTAGGTTAAAGGTTATAACAAATTAGCCAATTTATGATGGTTAATGGATTTTTTTGTATTTGGTTTTAAAAAATCTTAATTAAAATATTTTGAGTCTTTGTAAAACACAATATTCAACTTTAATTGTATGGATCGTTTGATAGAAAATTCTGTAAGTGCTAGTATATTCTTAATACTCTTTGGTATCGAGACAAATCGCGGCGTGGAGTTGCGCCACTCAAAACACATCTCCAGAATGTCATAAAGTTCTCTTTTCTCAGGTAATACCTAGTCAGCGGTAAGTTCGTTATACGTGTGCCGCATATTTCACATATTCGACATCACCACTGTAATTTTCTTGTAGCAAGATCCCATTTCAAAAGGTCTTCTGAGAATTTACAAAGCTTTATCCTTTATTTCCATATATGGCTATTGTATATCTCCGTTTCATGTGTGCTATATATGATAACTAAGCAAGTACATACTTATTATATATTTTTTAAAGGACAATACTTTTTTTAATAGATTGTTTGTAGTCAGTTGAGGTCGTCGTGGCGCAGGGGTTAGGGTGGTTTGTGGGTTCGATCCCCACTCAGGGGAATTGGATTATTATATATTAATATATTAATTTCTTCGCTCTGGCACCAAGGCAAAAAGCCCGGCGTTGAGATCCACCACTCCACTCATTACGTGTGTAATCGAAATTTCTCGAAATTTTGGCGGAAATTAGGGAATGGAGTGCTTTAACACTCTGCCTATCCCCCTGTATGCAGAATACAGCGTGAAGCAGATTTGATTTGATATTTTGACAATATACAGTGCCTATACATAGATATAGTTGTTTTCTGTAGTATCTAGTTATTATCTATTCTTCTAATAAAATCGTAACGAATCGGTTTCTTTACATAGAAGAAAATAAGAAAAAAATGTTAATTAGGTGACATTTAATAAGACAATAGAACCAAAAATAAGGATTTTTAATTTTTTCTCAATTTGTCTGTGCGTTTATTCACGCTAATATCCACATCATATACTCTACTTTCTAGCAGTACCTGATTGTTCTATCAAAATCAATGTAGTCTGCTGTATCTATATAATTATAAATAATCCTTGATATCGCTATACTTCCTTCGGATACGATAAAAAATAGGAACAGCAATGTCCCAAGGCGTATATTTTTAACATATCATTTAATATTAACAACTTGTCAAGTAATCAAGAAAAAGTTTAAATTAAACCAAACGAAAGAAGAAATGCTACAACCATTTTTTTGGTCATAAAAAATAACAATATTTTTTTATATAACAAATTCCTATCATTAAGAAACATTATAACAGAAGCAATAAAACTTCATCTTCGCATCCATTTTGTTTCCCATTAAAGAAAAAAAAAGCAGATTAAATGAAAGGCCAGAGTTCAGCGATAGAACAAAAAGAAATATCGTAATTGGAATTATAATAGAAACTTTCATAGAAAAACTCCGGCGAGATATTAATTCGGTTTGGCGCTTTTAGTATAATTGGACATCTTTTCTTGGAAAGGAATAAAAAATACCAACCGGAGTTATGAACTAGTAATTTGGCCAATTACATTTTTAATATAAAAATGTAGTAGTCATTGTGAGGTGGCTGACGGCATTGTTATTACAAACGATGGTTCTGGGTTTAAATTCGTTTTTAGCTTCGCGCTGTATCCTACACATTGCAGTACAGGGAACCTGAGAAACTAGTGTTAAGATACTCATATTAAGACACTACTGCTCCTCACTTTCTGCTGAGTTCTCGAAAATAGTATAATAATTGAGTCCAAAACTTAATACAGAGCGTCTCGCAAATGAAAATATTAAATATTTCTGTCCCCGAAGTGGAAATCGAACCATAACCGTCGAGTTTACAGTCGCATGCTTGTGCTCCTGCGCCACGACACCGACGGCCCTAACGCCATTGATAAGCGAAAACTGTAGGACATAAGACTTAAAGGTAGGAAATCCAAAAATTTACCAATCACAAAATGTAGGTATGTTTTAAAAAAAACTTTTTTAGTAATACAATATGTTTATTTTAAATACATTGTAAAATTAAGATTTTTATATTTAATATTCCTCACAAAGTACTACTAAACTACTTCTTCCTCATAACCTTCTATTTCTCCAGAGAAATATCTTCAAAGGAACGTTTTCAAAGGATCTGATGCTTTTCAGGATTGAGCAGTACATATATATACATATATGATATAAATATAAAAAAGTAATAACAGCACGACGTTGATATAAGTTTATAAAACATGTGGCAAATTTAATTTGCGTAGATTTTCGTATTCATTTCAATTTTCTTTCTAAAGTAATAAAAGATTGACTCTACTCAACACGCAACGTCTTGAAATTAAGGCGGAAAGAAGAAAGAAGGAAAGGGGTAACTTAACATTAGGTTCCCATCGCCTTCGTGATTGCCTTGAGTGATAAATGATAGTCGTTTAGGAAGACTAAGAAGTTTATTTCTGGATCTAGAAGTATCTTAATGGGAACGCAGTGCATTAATACTAGGTTCCCAGGTCCAATCAGTCTACCCGCTATGTGCGTGATAACTTTCACTCAAAAACGTTTAAGCACTAAAATAAATATGCAGAATTAATTAACGCTGACGCCCATTTCAGACTATTCTACAGGTAGAATTACAAGAAATTAGATACGGCTCATTCAGTCAGATCATATCTCAAATTTGTTATAGTCGCAGTTTTGGTCTGAAGCTTAGAGAATTCGGTTATTTCTATGTATATACTACTTGAGGCTAGTCGTGGCACAGAGACACAAAGTGTGACTGTAAACGCGACTGGTAGAGGGTTCGATCTCAACGGAGGAAATGAAATATTTACTTTAAATTTATATTTCCATTTCTTCGCTCTGATGTCGAGACAAAGCGCGACGTTGAGTTCCGCCATTCAATATGCAATGCCTCCAAAATTCGGTAGAAAGTGGGGTATGGATAGTCTTAACACTAGGTTCTGAAAGCTGATTTGATTTGATCTGAAGTTGAAGACAACAAGGTCATAGACAACGGGAATGACTTATTGGATAACGGAGAGAATTCCACAATCATAGAAAGTAGAAACGCGTCTCACAACATTTCTAAAGAACAATTCACTAAATCACTAGATCTTGCGAGTAAAGAAAATACGATTAAGTAACTGGAAGCATTTTTTTTGTTCACAATAGGTACGTAACAATCAAATATTGCGTGCGAGACGCTGTAGAATGTTAATATAGATGTTTTGACTGTACCGCGGCCCGCGAGTCACGTACTCGTGGGTTGTAGCTACATTATTTTTTATTGGTCAGTTTACGCTCACACGGTGGCTCTCTTTGCTATTTCAAGATTTACTTCTATATTCATGGCATTACTTCGCTATAAATAGAATTTGTTGGAAATGTGTGTTAAAAGGTCAAAACTTTATAAAAGGGTATAATAACATGTTACTTAAATGTTTGTTTTGAAATCTTCATAACTTAAAAATACATACGCTTGGTAGCGCGCAACACAACGCCGCATTTTGATTTATTCTGCGATCTGCGAATATAATGCGGCGATCCCCGTAGAATGAGAATCAAGCTCACAACACAATCGCATAAAATCTAAGTTACACGTGCCATACCATAATAACGTCATCTTATTTTGGTCTATTGAAATGAATAATAATGTTATTCACTAATTAAGATTAAATCACGCCATTTCGCAGTTTGGACATTGGATTTCCCAAAAATCAAAAGAAATAATCAAAAAGTTTCTCGGTATTCATTAGAAAATATTTCGTTTGTTCACTTCCGCTTTGTAATTGTCCGCGAGTGTTGGTCGAGAGCCAATGGTCGTTATGATTGTTTGGAGTGTTCGTTTCGATGGACAACGGATGTTTGGATTTGATGGGAAGATCGGTGGGAATTCCTGAAAATAATTTCCAGTTAAAAATGTTAAGAAGAAGGAATAAGCAGTCGTTTAAGAATTGAAGTCTTGATAAGACTCATAAAGTGAGTTCTTTTTCTAAACAGTAATTTTCTGCCAACCTTCAACAAAAAAGAAAAAATCTAAAAATATATGCGGGAAGTATATGTCTGGATAACATTCTTGTTATGATTATAAAACACATAATTAATAATTATTAATTTATTATTACACTAATTTTGATTATTTATTTTCCTTAAAAAATACTTCTTTGCAAATACCTGAAATAAACCTAATGTCAAATAAAAACCTTAATATTCACTCGCGTTACAAAATTTTTCAATTAACATATAAAACAATAATACATTGATATCACAAGCCAATTCAGGTTCTAACAATAGATTCAAAAGTATGTAAAAAACCAGAACTTTTGCCGTTACCATTCTTTACGGTGTTTTGATGGGGAGACTCAAGTTATTTCAAGGAAAAAAATTGTTATTCTTTATTTTTTTTTTCATCTTGGTTCAGAGAAGATGAGAATTCTGAGAATAATTCATAGGATTTAACTCGTAAAGTATGTCATTTCTTTTTTATCAATATTGATGACCTCGAAGCTTACGATGAATGATTAATTATAAATCTTAACCAGGAAATGATTTCTGGCGATATGAAGTCCTTGGCCAAATTTAAGATTCACCTGTTCATTTATAATGAAACAATCCAAAGCGGTATTGATATTGATTTTATATCACATTGTTATCTGAGAAACGCTTAAATAAATAGATTGAGTATAAAAAACCAGGTTATTGCGTATTTTTATCTGTGCTTAATTAAAATATGTGAATAAATAATTAAAAATAACGTTTCGATAAGATTACAATTTCATTATTCTTACATTTATATAAGAGTTCTTCATCTTATTTTCAACCGTCGTCGTAAATATTTTAGTGCATGTTTTTTATAATACATTTTGATTGTATTTAGGTTCTTCCAGAATATTTGCGTTTGCAGAGTAAAACATGAAAATAAAAGTATAAAGAAACATTTTTATCATTTGCTAGTCTATTTTTAAAACCGATGATATTTTATAAACATAAAGTGTAAGGTGACTGACATACCCAGAGATCAATATTGAGAATTAAGAAAGTAATGTTGTAAAATCCTAAGGGAGAAAATATTCGAAATGAAATATAGTGTTTATTTAAAAAAAATTAAAATGAATACAATAAATATAATTAAAAAATATTTTTTTATTAAATTGTTAAATAAATACTTTTTACTGCTGCAAAAATTGCGAAAATATGTCATAGAAAAAAACGAAAACGATCAGAGGAAGCCGCGAGTGGAGAGCTAGTATCCAATATTATTATAAAACTTTGGATTGTTGTAAAAAAATGAAGCCGTCGTCGAAAATATAATTTACAATGTTATTATTGATATAAGAACGGAATAGGTTGCCAAAACATGTATTTATGAGTAACGATCGTTACGAGTGACTTATACGATATGATTGGCCAAGAATTTAGGACTTGGCCACAAATATTATTATACACAATTTAGTATTACAATTTTATGTTTTTTTTAATCTTTTATATTTTTTATTTAAATAATGAGATATATATATATATATATATATATATATATATATATATATATATATATATATATATATATATATATATATATATATATTATACATTCGCCACTATTAAGTGTTAAGGTAAAAACATAAACTAGTTTTTTTATAATTGTTTATTCTTCCTTACACTACAGACTTATGGTCCGTACCTTGTCATCTTATATATACATTTTTAATATATTTTTTTTCTTTAGACATAACTTAGAACTACTCATGTACTAACATGAGTAGTATATACATATATTGGTATATTTATAGAATATCTCCTTAAGAGAGTCCAGTTATTTATTTCAGTTGCCACTTCCCATCTTAACCATATACACCATTATAATCTAAATCTACATGCATAATTTTTTTTACATTTATTATATAAGAAATTTAAATTAATTGATAACATACCAGCTGTTAACACTTGTATATATATTTTTTAATAATACTTATACTGTAAAGGGCATATGTTTTTGCTATGATCGTAATCAAAAAAATAATAATAAGCGGTACTAACAGTAAGCCAATAAGCTCATAGATAGCTTCATATTTTTGTTCTAATAACTAGTGGACTTGTTGTAGTACAAAACTAAAATAATTGGACACAAGGGTCCGTAATTACATACAAATAGCTTACAAAAGTCCGAGATTGATCTTAAAATGCCATTTTTATTCATAGATATGTCATTTATGAATGAAAACGGAACCTCAAGATCGATCTCAGACTATTTATCAGAGGTTTATGAATTCAGCATCTACCATTTCATTAAATAAATTAACAGTTAACATTAAAATACTCATATATCAAAAAGTTACACATTAGTTCGTAAAGTAACTAGTACCAGCCTCATGAACATACGCTTCAGGCATTTGGCCACATATCATTTGGCGTCGTCCGCCAGTACATTCCTCAGAGCCGATCCGACAATACCGAGAACTATCAACAAATACTAAGAACATGTGACAACTTATGTATTTTTGAGGAAAGATGGGCAATCTAGCGGAATTTTAATTTTGTTTGATGTTTAGAAATTTTTATGTTTTTGTTTTTATAGTTATATCTTAATATTCATATTAAAAATGACTCATTTTTGCTTACAGTGTTTTAACAAAATTATGTTGAATGTAATATTCCAATATATCTCTTTCGGAACACCTTAATGAACATCCTTAATGCAACGTAATACAGCAAGTGTATATTTTATTGTATTATTGTTTTGTAATGATACAATAAATATATAAAAACCAGCTTTCCACTTTATCTAGCACACAGCAGGGTAGACAGAGGGAACCTAATGTTAAGAGACTTCGTTCCTCATTTTCCGACGAATTCTGGAGGCATTGCGTGTTGAATGGCGGAACTAAATGCCGCGCTATGCCCCTACACAAGATTAAAGATAAAAAATATACATTTAAATAAATATTTTATTTCCTCGAGTAGGGATCGAACCCACAACCACGTTTACAGCCAAACACTTGTGCCTCTGCGCACGACTACCCGTAGTTACGTTGAATGTAGCTTTCCGAATATCTATAACATCCCTAATTCAACATAATACATCAAATGTGTATTTAGCGGACCCGCGCGGCTTCGCCCGCTTGAACTAGACGAATAGTTATTAAATATATTTATGAAATCATTTTCAGCTTTCACTAGGATTAGTATGGATATATTAGCCTAAATAATCACAATAACCCGAAAAAAATTAATAAGTAGAGAAAATTCTTATTATATCAGAGCTAAACAAAGATGGACTTTTTAATAGATTTTTTTATACATTTATAATATTTTTAAGTAAAACAATGTTTTTAAGTGTACCATAAGGTGGAGTCAGCGGGCTATTCCTACCTACCTAATTCCTTGTTGCTTAGAGACGGTTATAATTAACACGGCATAAAAAATAACATGTCAAATTGAAGGTATTTTAATATATTAGTACATACCGAGAATATTACAAATATGAGAAAAAAAGCCTATAACGTATTTATGCCAAACCCATGTCCATCCCGTCAGTAATGATTGTTCTACAATGACATAATACATTCTAAATTTGTACTATTATAAATTTGATCCCCAATAGGCGAAAAAAGGAAATTGTCAAAAAGAACGGAATGACATCATAAAGTTTTCTCTGCCCACTCAACAAAAAACAAGTATCGAGTAGGTATTAATAAAATTATAATGAAAATTTATAAAATCTCTCGAAACATTTTAATTTTAGCTCCTACCACTCCAAAGCATTATGTTATAAATGTCAAGTTTTTAGCCGAGTAATAAAATTAAAATGTTTCCACTAGACTGAGGTAATAAAATGTAAGGACAATAAAGTACGTAATTAAATAAGGTATGCGTGATTCGCGTTTCATAAACAATATTTCTCCTGAACTGAGGGAGGCATTATGACATTGCCAGTGTTGCCAACATTCCGAAATTCCGTCGAGTAACGACCGACTTATATGAAAAAAAAATATCAAAATGATTCACTCATACAATATTAAATACAAAAATACTTTAAGATGTTTTGGTGTTTCACGTACAAAATTTGTTTTTTAATATTATATATGGGTATATAGAATATATCAAAAATTTTCATAGATATTTTCTGTTACAAGTGCGTATTTCATTTTGATTCACTATTATTTTATTGATTTTCATTATTAAAGGAAAATATGATACAACATATAATTTGTATAAAATTTATTGATGCTTACAATAGTTTATTTGAATAAAGAATATTTTGAATTTGTATAAACTTTCATCTAAAAGCTACAAGTTTCTCGTCACTTTTTGATTTGGGGCGATTGACAGAGAGCTAACTCTAAAATTCCCCACTCCTACTATATCCTATTTAATTCATGATGATGTAGCTTTTAACTGCGTAGGCTTTCGAGCTTTCCCGTTTTTGCATGATTACTCCGCTCGTATTGAAATAAATAGCCAAATAATATAAAAAAAAAAAAAAACAGCTTCACGCTGTATCCCGCACAGTGCAGGGTAGGCAGAGGGAACATAGTGAAAGACACTCCGTTCCCCACTTTCTGCCGAATTTCGGAGGCATTGCGTGTTAAGTGGCAGAACTCAACGCCGCGCTTTGCCTCGACACCAGAGCGAAGAAATGGAAATATAAATTTAAGTAAATATTTCATCTCCTCGAGTGGGGATCGAACCCACAACCAGTCGGTTTACAGTCACACTTTGTGCCGCTGCGCCACGACCGGCCTCATATATAAATAATTCCTCTGACCGGCCAAATAATATAATATAAATAATTCCTCCATAAAAGCAATATCCAACGCAAAAGTCAGAGGTTAAAAAGTAGTAGTAGTTCCTAATATAAGCGCGTTCAACCAAACTAACTCTTTAGCTTCAAAATATTATTATAATATAAAAATAAATCAAACAACATTATGACATATTGAAGAGCTACATACAATATTAACAAGATTCACTTATAATATTCACAATAATTAATTAAAATTAATATATTGAATAATATAGAAAGAGGATATACGAAAGGATAATCAAAGCCAGCATTGATCACGCTTTATAAAATGTTTACATAGAAACGAGCGACTTTTTTTATATCATTTTACATTCAATTAGTGGGAATGTGTAGGGCAGTGATTCCCAACCTTTCTTTGTTGCGGCACATATTTAATGATTTCAAAATTTGGCGGCATACAAAGAAAAATATAAAAATTATTTACTTACCACAACACATTGTATAAATATTTTATGACAAAAATTTTAATATATTTGCAAAATTAGGCGGTACAGTTTTGAAATTAGGCGGCACACAAAAGTGCCGCGGCACAGTGGTTTAGAATCACTGGCGTAGGGGTTGGTAATGAACATAACAAATATAACGAGATATTCTATAACATATGAGCTATTGAAATACTTGACTGTTATTGAATACATGAAACTTTCATAATTATTGAAAATTTAATTTACGTGTGGGGGATGTAAAGAAACTTTCTATATTACACAATTATATTTTTCCATTGTTCCAAAATATTTTGAAGTTTAAAGCCGCCGTTGAGCAGAACAGCGTAAGACTGTAAACGCGGCGGCTGTGGGTTCCATCCTCACACGGGGGGAATTATTGATTTTTTAGCTCTAGTAACATGATAATGAGCGACGTTGAGATTCGATACTCACAACGTAATGTCTTTTAACACAATCAATAATTGACCGGAGCGGGAGTATCTTAACACTAGCTTCCTTCTTCCTACCCTGATATTTTACAAAATTATTCTAGAATATAAACAAGAGAAACAATATTATCATCAAATATATTGTATATTTTTTTAATTTAAAGCAAATCACGTATATTCATAATAAAACGTATACAAATTGGTGTATTCACTATAAAATAGTTACTGACAGCGTGTGTGGCAGCTGCTCGGCGTGTCCACTACGTAACGTGAAATGCTCGGACACGTGTAAAAAAAAAGTGATCGTAAAAAATTAATGTAAATCAACGAACAAACATACGTATAGATAAGTAATATGTTTAATTCAAGAAATTAAAGGAATTTGTGTAATAATCATTTACTCGATAGTATAAAGATATGATAGGAAGTAAAGTGATTATAACTATTTATAATGATTAATGAATATTCTTTGAGATTTAATAATGTCTGAGTGTCTATTTTGTTGAAACTATTGTTTTATTCTATGAATTTTTTTGTATATCATGTACCTACATAGTATCTGTTAATTAACTGGAGATAAAATATTTTGTTTTATCTTAATTTTAAATTGCAAGAACATATGTTTGTCAAGTATTTTTAATGTAATAAATTATAAATGTGGTTTGGTCATGTTTCACTAAATGGTTTCCGCTATTAACGTATAGAAAATAGATAACAACATTATATATCAATGAGATTTGCCAGTTAATCTAACTAAAACAATTCCATGAATAATCACACAAAGAATAAAAAACCGGTTAAGTGCGAGGAGGACTCAGGGTCAGGAGGGTTGTAGGACAACGGGAAGTACAACTGTTTACTGTAAATTTGTATGAAAACAATATTTTTTTTTATTTCTACTGATACCAAATCTGAACTAATGTGAACATTAACGAGTAAATTAGACGACCAAAGGAGGGTCAAAACATAGTTGAAATATACTTTGATAAATAGAACGATACAGGCAAAGCTACGAAAACCTTTAAAGTAAAACAACCCGCACAGAAACAGTTCTTACTGCTACCGTCGTAAACTGTTAAAGTGGCTGAAGATATCAAAGATCATAGTCACGTCACCGGAAAGAGTGATAAGGTGATATCCTCTATAAAACCAATACGCTTCGCCGATTAAGATGTGATAAGAAACAAAAATACTGTTATATTTAATTACCACTAACATAAAAGAAATACTTAAAGTAATATAAAAATTATATATAATTTAATTTAATTATAAATATTAAATGTATATTCACAACTACTGTATTACGTACTATTGTACGTACTATAAAAATCAAAGAGAAGAAAATATTTAGCTTTCCACGGCTCCACCGCGGATGTGCCAGGTCTAATTTGTTCCAGGGTGAAGATTTAAGAACAGTATCTGGAGCTTGCGACCTATGTCATATAGATTTAAGAGGCCCCCTATTAATGTGCAACAACCCTCACCTCCACTGTCTGAATCACTCACGACACCGTGACCAAATACGAATGGTTTCTACTAGTGCCACTTTTGAAATAATTGTTTAGAAATGAAATAATGATAGTTTTAGGTTGGTTCATCTTTTATCAAGGCCCGTCATTGCGCAGGGCTACAAACTGTGACAGTAAAAGCGACTGCTTGTGGATTCGATCCCCATTCGAGGATATGAAATATTTATATAAATTTATATTTCTATTTCCTCGCTCTGGTGTTGAGGAAAAGCGCGGGGTAGAGTTCCGCTAATCAACAACGGTAACTTAACACTGGGTTACCTTTGCCTACTCCACCGTGTGCAGGATACAGCGTGAGGCCAAAAAAAAAATATATATAAGTGGAAAATCTCATGCTGTCATATAGGAGTAGCGGCTTCAAATCCCATTCAAATAATACAAGCAAAAGATAAATATCTCATTTGACCTAGTGCAGTCACCAAGTTTGAGTGTATTAAGTAATTTAGGCCCATTACCCGCCCACACTTAAGAATGACGCTGGAATTGAATAAGCGGCATTTAAAAACCGCCTTATCGTGGTCAGCGTCTAGACACGATGTACCGACCTATGTACACGTGTATCTACTACAATATAATTACCTACACGTGTCCGTCTGTCGCGTTATGCAATGCGGTCGATAAAGTACAGTGGTTTGAGGTTTGAGTGATTCAAGTATTTACTTTGTGGGTAGTCGTGGTGCTGGAGTGTACGTGTTACAGTTTGTGGGTTCGATTCCAGTTCGACGAAATGAAGTATTTAATATTTTTATTTTTCCGGTGTTGAGGCAAAGCGCATTGAGTTCCACCATTCAACACTAGGTTCCCTCTATCTACTGTATGCGGGAACAACGTAACGTTAATCCAAATAAAAAAACCGATTGTTTTCATCGTTTTCGGTTCCGACATGGCAGGATTAATTACTTTATTTACTAGGACTCCTAATCCAGCTACGTTCGATCTTTGCATTCTATAATAAATTTAAAAAATACTTTATAATATGATTATAAATTTCATGACAAACATTTCAAGTTAAGTTAAATAAGTTAAAGAATATTTTTCTTTTGAGTGGCAGAACTTAAAGCCGCTCTGACGCTTCATATTTTCTCTATAAAACTAAAAAATATTTTATACTGACGTATTACATAATTCTAATAGCAGTATTATTTGTAAAACATCACATATAAATAAAATTGATGCGTCTGTCGTCCACAATACTAAAACATACACACTATCTCTTTCCGTTTATCCAGGCCAAGCCCTAGAACAGCTGTACCGATTTGTATGGGATTTTCGACTGACACATGGAACCGCGATGGTTGTGCGCGCTTACCTACCGCGTACTCAAATAGATTTATATTGAATAAATATTAAATACAAGAAATTAGGGTGGCAAAATCATAAGTTCTAAGGATTTAAATAACAATTTATTTAGCGTACAACAATATATATAACAGTACTAAAACAAATAACCAATTTTCTGTAAATATACTAAAATAATATTAAACCGAGCGGGTGCCACTAGTTACCAACAAATAGATACGAGTATACTATTTTCAAACTGTTTGTTGGTACATAACATGTAGGTGTGACGTCAAGCCTTATCTCTTGAACGACTTTTGACCCACAAAGACCAACAGACACAACAATAGTGATAAATAGTGTATTGACGTCACCTTCTATCTCGTTCCAAATCACTGTGGAACTTAATATAAGCTGTCTATTCAATTTTATACATTGTCAGTTGTAAACGACTTAATTACACATTTTTTTTCAGTTTCACGCTGCATCCCGAATTTAGTAGATTAGGCAAAGGGAAGGAAAGGGTTAAGGCATTCCGTTCTCCACTTTACGCTCGACTTTCAAAGTATTGCAATAGTAGTATGTAGTGGCAGAACTGATGGTCGTGTGCGAGCGAGGTAGGAAATCACTTGTTTTCTCGAGCGGGAATCGAACTGACAGCCAGTCAGTAGTATTTTCAAGCAAACATTGTGCCGCTAATAATTTAAAATTAAAAGTAAATATTTAAGTTATATATATCAATTGAAGAATTTATAAAATCTTAAGGTCGTATTATTTGTACACACGAGTGAAACATGTATAGGAGTCATTAATTTAAAAATTAGTTAATAAAATAGTTTAATTTATATAAAATTCTATGAATCAATCGTTTGTATACGACTTGCGTGCCGTGTGATCCCGGCCGAAAAGAATAGGATCATCCTGGCACTGGTGGTGCCGTAAGAGGCGACTAAAGTACGTGTGGTAGAGTCACGTCGCTAACAATGGCAACACACATAGGCAGACTCGACCGGATCATTACCGCCCCCGGCATTTAAAACTGCGTGAAGTAGTGGCTTTATGGCACTGCGTTCCGCATCAGGTAATGCCGGGCTCCGGAGCCCAACCAACCTTAAAGGCCGGCCACGCATCTGTAGCTCCTCTGGTGTTGCACGGGGCCGTGGGCGGCGGTAATCATTTACCAACACTCGTTTGCCGTGTCTTTCAAATACAAAAAAAATACTATAATCCCTCAACGTTGAATGGAACCTTCAACTATATCCAGTTTATGGGCACATCCCGGCTGAACCACGACGCGACGGAGCCAAATTGTTACATTTTTGTTAGCTTCACGCCGTATCCCCCGCACATAGCCTAGCAAGCGAAGGGTACCTAGAAACCTACTGTTAAGAGACGCCGTTTACATTCAGAAAAAAAACTGAAGACATTGTGTGTTGATTGGTGGAACTCAACGCTACGGTTTGCCTTGTTACCACAGCGAAAAAATTAAAAGATTAAATATTTAATTTCCTCGAGCGTGAATCGAACCCACTAATCGTCACGTTTACAATGTTTGTTTGCGCCACAACTGGCCACATTTTTTTTAAATATCATATTTTAAAATACGTACACGATATAAATATTAAAGAGATCTAAAATTCCACAGCAGCTATTGAAATTTCATCTGACGTAATAGACATTGTTAGATGAATGTGATAAATCATAAATTGTAATTCCATTGTAGCATTACAATAACGCGCATTTTAAATATACGACACTCGCGTGTCTTTTTCATTCATCTTAAGTATGTATTTATTATTAATTTTTTGGGATGGTATATTTTTTTTCAAAATTATTAAGTTTATTAAGAGTTTTTTCCCAATAAGGAACTTAAATAAAAATCAGCTTCACACAGTCCACTTTCCGTCGAATTTTTGAGAAAACGGAACTAAACGCCGGGCTTCTGCTTTTGTGCCAAAGCGAAAACACGAAGAAGGTTGTGAGCACTCACAACCTTCGCTTTACCGCTTTGCCCTTATAAACCTGCGCCACACTGGCCTCATGATATTAGAAAATATACACAAATAAACAAATATATAAATAAACAAATATATAAATAATTTTAACGTAAAATAAAAACACATTAATAAAATAAGGAAACAGTTATATATAACAGGGAAGTTACGTTACAATTTCGATAGCAAAAAATGTGCGGCCTTAATAAATAATGTAATCCAACGAACGACCTTTATCCGACAATAAATATAGTGCAGATAGTGTGGGCTCATTCTATTATTTAGACAATGACAGTTTTAACATTTATATTTTCATTTTATCACTCTAGTGTTGATGTGACCGCCATTCAACACGCTATGGTTCCAGAATTGGAACCGGGAACCGAGTCTCCGGAATTGGGAACCAAGTTTCTTAACACACTAGGTACTCTCTGCGTACCCTGCTATACGAGATACAGCATGAAGTTGATTTATCTGATTTTTAATAAATATATTTTTACTCTACTTACTACTATTTTACGTGGTTGATTTTATAGTATTTTATATACTATTGAAGAATTCTAATATCGTAAAAATCGAAAAAAATATATCGATTTAAAATTTTATCAGGACTTGCTTTAAACAAAACAACCAGCAAAAATACTACAGAAAACACACATATAAAAGGGCGTAAAAAACGGATTTAAAACATGAAAAGCTTACTATCTTTCATACAGTAATAATTAGTGACGAACCATTAAGAAAATCGTAAAAGAGCCGCCATTTTAGTGAAGAGAATTCAGGTAGCACCGTGACTCATCGCCGCGTGTGCCAACTGTCATTACTTTAAAATAATAAATATTAGAATTTCTAATTGCTTCCTTAGCGTTCTTGTAAGAGTTCATGATAAACGAAAAAATATTTGAAATTTATTTGTCGTTTTATAAATACTTATCATATAAATAACGTTTATTCTTTATAGAATATAAAGCAGATGTGATTATTATTATAGAACAATAATAAAATTAGAACGCTCTATCAGCACTATATACAATATTTACTAATAATTCACAACTAATCATGATCTTTAAATTAATTTTTATTATCTACGTTTTCAAATTATTCTATATTAAAAAAAAATCCCAAAATAGTTTCATCAAATTGATATCATAGTATAGTTAGGAATATAGGAAATCTAAATAGTAAAGGTGAACATATTATTTTTTTCCGTGTGATCCCGGCTTAAAATAGGATCATCCTGGTACTGGTGGTGTCGTAAGAGGCGACTAAAGTACGTGTGGTAGAGTCACGTCGCCAGCAATGGCAACACGCATGGGCAGACTCGACCGGATCATTACCACCCCCGGCATTTAAAACCGGCGTGAAGTAGTGGCTTCATGCCACTGCGTTTCGCATCAGGTAATGCCGGGCCCCGGCGCCCAACCCATCTTAAAGGCCGGCAACACACCTGTAGCTCCTCTAGGGTTGTACGGGGTTTGTGGGCGGCGGTAATCACTTACCATTAGGTGACCCGCACGCTCGTTTGCCGTGTCTTTTCCATAAAAAAAAAAAATATTAAAAAACTATATACCTGACATATTTATCTGACATTTGCTGTGCAATTGGCTTGAAAATTGTTTTTGAAATTATTTTTTCACAATCCTTTAAATTTTCTCAATAATATCGTGGAAAGAAAAACGAAAAAGGCTTCACATGTAATAATAGATCTTCATATTACAAAGTTTTTTAAACGTAATGCTTAGAAAGAAGTCAGTCGTGGCGCAGTGTCACGAAGTACGATTGTAAAATCGATTGGTTGTGGGTTCGATCCCCACTCGAGGAAATGATATATTTGTTGTCGAGGTAAAGCGCGACGTCCGCCACCACTCATCACGCAATGACTCCGAAACTCGGCAGAAAGTGGGGGCTCTTACCACCTGGATACCTTCTACCTACCCTGCTGTGTGGGGGTACAACGTGAAGCCGATTTATTTTTTATTTAATTTACTTAGAATTTAATTTATTCAAGTGTTACTAAAAATTAGTAGAAATAAAATAAAATAAATAAATAATTTGCCAAATACATTTTCCACGCTAACTTGTTTGAATGCCGACAGGTAAGACAATTCTTATGTGAGGCACAATAATAGTAGCGGCGTTGGAGCCGCGCCAACTCCGGCTACCGACCTTTGGGACATGAGACACTATTGTAATATAAAGATTACTCCGAAGTCTCATTGAAATATTAATGAATATTATTTCATTTTGAAGATTATGTTGAAGCCAGTCGTGGCTCAAGGAATGATTTGAATTTGAAATTTTAATTTATATTCTCATTTCTTAGCTCTGGCGTCGAGACAATGCCTCCAGAATTCGGCGGAAAGTGGAGACCAGAGTATCTTAACATTAGGTCCTCTTTACCTACCCAGCTGTGTGCGGGATACAGCGTGAAGCTAACTTATTTGATTTATTTAAAATCGATATTTATTTATTTTAAGGAAAAAAAAAACGTGGCGTAATTGGGAAGACAGTCAGAAGAAGGTTCATATTTAAATTTTTGTATTAGATATTTTCAGTATACACAAGTACTCAGAGATTTGCCACCCAAGATGTAATGTTAGACGCTTTACTAAAAATAATGCTGAGCTGCATATAACTAAGTTGTCGTCATTTCAACTATTTGAAACACCAATATAGATAGTATTTTGACTTTTGTAAAACAAGTTGCCGTCATCATCGAACAGAAAAATCACACTTTGTGAATTTCTATTAGTTTCTAATATAATCAGCTTCACGCTGTATCCCGCACACAAAAGAAGGCAGAGGGAACCTAGTGTTAAGACACTCCGTCCGCCACTTTCTGCCGAATTCTGGAGACATTGCGTGTCGAGCGGTAGAACTCAACGCCGCGCTTTCTATTAAAGTTTCTATTTGCCACATTTAATATAATTTCTATTATTAAAACTTAATTTTTTTATTAAACATTTAAAATAAAGGGAAAAATCAAAGTACTTTCAAACTAAATAAACACAGACAGTCGGTAGAATTCAGTGCAAATATTTCACAACTACTGCAGCGTAAAAGCAATACCAACTAAAATATTACGAGTAAACATAATGAATTAGTCACTAACTTGACGGCTATTCATATTTCATTTGAGTACAAGACTTCAAATAACAGAAATAAACACTTGCAAATCTTTAAGCGTCGTTCATACTATCCTGTTGTATTTACTTCACAAAATTGGTTGGTTGAGGAAATGAAATAGTTTTTTAGCTTCGCGCTGTATCTACATAGCTGGGTAGGCAGAGGGAACCTGGGAACCTAGTGTTAAGACTTCGGCCACATCAACACACTATAGTAATATAAGCAAATATATTTCAGGAGTCTCAACCAATCCAGAAATAAGATGGTAAAACCTCTAATGACCCGCCATTATTGAAAAGATAGCAAATTCGATTTTAGCAAAAGATATATTCACAATACTTATTTATAAAAATATGTTCGACATTCCGCCCAAAGCAAAGAAAGCTACGATAATCGTAGACGTTGTCTACGATTTTTTTTAAATTCTTAATCGAATATTTTTTATAATGAGTAGACGAGTATATGTTATTGAATAAATATAATAATAATGGTTTTGTTTTTAATAATAATAATAAATGTATTTATTTCTTAATAGCCCCTCGGTTACATATATATAATTAATTACCTACAAAAATGTCCAAAGTTAGTGGTCTAGTTAGTCACTTAGTACTAGTACTTTCTACTTAAATAATGATATAAATCGATTAATTTTTTATTGTTTTTAAGCTTTACATCTTTATATCATAAACTAACATTAATATTTTTCAGCTTCATCCCGCACATAGGACAAGAAGAGGTGGCGGATTGAAAATATTAAATATCTCATTTCCTCAATTGGGAATCGAACCCACAATCTTGTGCCGTTATCTTCAGACATTAATATTTACTAAATAATCAGTTATAACACAATTAATTACATTTTAAAATAACCTCAATATATTTAGTATTTGTTATATGCACCAAGCCTAAACTAGCAGAAATGTCAAACGGGATTAAACGAGAATAGGTGGCAGTAAGTGAACATAGTGAGCGTACGGAATTAGTGCGAGGGGTGGACGAACTGCGGACACGGTACCATTGTGATCGAGACATCGAATATTCACTCGTTTTGCAGAGGAGAAAATCGAAATCGAAATTTACATAAATCATCGTTTACGAAATCTTTTAATTATTTAAATAACGTAAAAGTTACAGTTATTACTGTGTAGATAATAAAAATCTTTTTTTAATAATTTTTTAAAGTGTTATTCCACACTTAGGAAAGAAAAATACTTATTAAGAAAACGTAAAAAAAATTACCGTAGCGAGATCTGAACCCGTGCCTCTTGGATGGTTACCAAAGAGGCGCGGGTTCAGTTTTTTATACGTTTTCTTGATAAGTATGATAATAATCTATTAAAAACTCATAAGCTTCTGAACACTTCTATTGAAAAAAACTAACACAATTTACTAATAATTTATGCACATTTTGATTGAATGTCAAGTAAGAATCAAAAGAAGCTAATAAATAACAGAATCACCTTAGAACTTCACGAATGTGAGATAAAAGCTGTCTAGATGTTTTAGACGTAAAATTGCAATATGTTCCAGAAGAATAGGGTAGGTATATTATGTAAATTGTTTTATTACAAACAGTTAGCCATTAATTAAATCAGCTTCACGCTGTATCCCGCACACTGCAGGGTAGGTGTTAAGACTCTCCGTTCTGGAAAACGGAAATTTCAGCGGAAAGTGGACTTTCCGCTGAATTTAGTTAGACATTAAAATATAATAAAATTTTGTTTCATTTTTATAGTGTAGAGTACTAAACGTAATATTTATTTTTATGTCATATTACATTATCGCCATCCATTTATAACCGATTTATGTTTTTATTAATGGCTTCGCGACAGCTGAAGAGCCGCTCTAAAAAATTATTACTTTATAAAGATCTAGGCTTTATATGACAAAAAACACCGCGTCACCCCACTATATGTGAAGAATTCATGTAAAAATGTTAAGTACGTATATAAGTGATAAGATTACAGTGTGATGATAACACAGTCTAGCCGACTTGGGGGTATTGTTTATTGTGTTCGCAGTCGCTATACAAGATAACAATATAACTTTTGATACAGTTTGATTTTCTTACGAAACAACACTCGAGGAAGTAGAATATTTAATATTTTGATTTCTTCGCCTCGGTAACGAGGCAAAGCACGGCGTTGAGTTCCGTCACTCAACATGTAATGTCTACAGAATGCAGCGTAAACTGGGTAACGGAAGTGTATTAATTAAGAGCGGCCATTTCTTAACACTAAGTTCCCAGGTTCCCTCTGCCTACAATACTATGCGTAAGAGATACAGCGTGAAGCTGAAAAAAATTACGCAAAATACAGACGTAGCTCTCTAGTTAATTAAGCTACAAGTCCGATGTTTCCAGCCGTCGCGTCGTACGTAAGTCGATGGTAAAGCTGTATTGCCTAGGGCCTGTATTGACAACGTGCACAACATCTCGCTATATTCAAAATTGTACCAGTTACCATAATTATCAATTTTCGATTGCAAACAAAAAGTGGGTTCGATTCTCAATTAAGGAAATATGTTATATTCATTTATTGGCCTCCAAAACAAATCGTAACGAGTTCCTCAACTCAACAATATATCTCCAAAACTATAAGGGAAGTGGGAAATGGAGGTTAGGATAGGATAGGTTCCCTTTGGCACCTACCTCCCTACTACACGCAGGATGCATCTTCGTACTTTTTGTACAAATTTAAAAATGTATAACAACAATCATATCAAACATGCCCATCACATAATTTTTCGTAACTAATAAAAAATCATGGAGTGGTCTGTAAATAAGTAACTGAGCATTAGGCGACGTGAGGTTACGAACATTTTTTTTGTCGTGGATCAGATTACGGTAAGTTTTTTACTCTGTTACCTTGGCAACGCGTACGTGTTTACATTGGAAACTCGCTTGGAAAAGTACACTCTTTGAGAACAACAGCAAAATAAATATAAACACCAGTACCTTTAGTTTTATAATATTTTTTAATGTCATTTACATACTTTGTCCGATACTGAATGACAACGTACAGACGAAACTACTAAACTCACAAAATTAAAATTTGTCATCTATGTTCCAGGTGTGGGTGTGGAGGGCACTAAGAGATTTTTTGATATTTTTTAATTTATTTACGCCGGTTCCAATATTGCAAATATTTACAGTTTTTATAGGTTGCCTATATTCTAATTTCTATAGAAACGAAAAAAAAAAACCAAAATTTTTCATTTTACATTCCAATTAAAATGCATACCAATCATGCAAACAATGTTGCGCGTAGAAAACGCGCTCTTTCATCAAATCATTTTATACTTTTTGGATGAAAGAGCTTCCTAAAAATGTTACTCCTACATCTCTACACTAGCGCCTGCTGCTAACAACATAAAAATTGTAACTAATATATAAAAAAATAAACGTGGAGGAGAATTGATAAAGAAAAAAATTCATAATCATTTCTCTCTGGCACCTAGGCAAAATTCAATTCCTGATATATTGTAATGCATATAGCTATTAATTATTATGCAGTTAATAAGTATTAGAATAATTAATTAATTAATATATTTATTATTTATCGAATTATATTATTATATATAATAAATAAATAAATAAAAATAAATAAGCTTCACTCTGTATTCCGCAAACAGCAGGGTAGGCAGAGAGAACCTAGTGTTAAGACACTTCGTTCTCCACTTTCTGCTGAATTCTGGAGGCATTGCGTGTTGAGTGGCAGAATTCAACGCCGCGCTTTTGCCTAGAGACCAGAGCGAAGAAATGGAAATATAAATATTTCATCTCCTCGAGTGGGGATCGAATCCTCAACTAGTCGGTTTTACAGTCACACTTTACAGCCCCTGCGCTACGACTAATGATATTTAATTAATTTCTTAATTACCTTGACGGTGTTCTAGATGACAGAATTCATACCGTTTATCTAAAACCAGATCCAAGAGCACTTACATTTTAAACGTAATATTATAATATGACGTGTAAAATGATAATGATAATTTTGTTTGCTATATTATCATAAATATAAAAAAAAAACGCAAGTGTGAGTAGTCATTTAAAGGAGGGTTCTGTATTAAATATAATAAAAGTGATTATTTTTACATCTCTATATTTTTTCATATGAATTAATACTATACCACAAACAATTTGTCATACTCTAAATATGTATTACATATATACATATATCTTTACAAATAAAATTATAAAATATTTTTTAAGACTCACGTCCATCAATTTATGACTGAATGAAAAGTCAGAAAAAGAAAGTGGGGGAAGGAGTGTCATAATACTATGGTTGCTACAGTACAGTAGTACAGTATCCCACATATATGGGTACGCTTTTTTCGTTCATTAGTTCCTTCTAAAAGTGGGGAACGGATTGCCTTAACACTAGGTTCCCTCTGCCTACCCGCTGTTTGCGGAATACAATGTGAAGCCATTTTTGTTTTTACTTTTTTTTTATTAATTCTAAATAATTTATAATCCATTCTGTCATCTTTAATTGAATCCTAAAAACTAGTATACATCTTTATGAACACACCCACACAATGTTATTAGGTTTTTTGTTATAATTAAGCTTAATAAGTATGTCAAGATATGATAATGAAATCAGAATGTCCCACAGTCAATGGGAGGCGATTGGCCTCGAGATAACGTACGACAATGTTTGAGTTGACGCGATTTTTTCATAACACAAACACCTAGGGTTTTTTGTTTTAGTACTCTGTTTTACGCTTTTTTTTTGCAGATAGTTGAGAAACAAAACTCAATATGGTATTTTGTCTTATCTAAACTGAAAAATATATTTTTTCCATACTTTGAGTTGAGATCGAGCTCATGACCATCGCATTAACATTTAGAACTTTCCCACTAAACCATAGCATCAATACCTGCGATATACGAAAATATATATATTTTTTATATTAACTTGCCATTGTTAACTTGCCGTTGAGGCCATTGAGGCACACTGGAACAAGCGTGAAAACGCAATGGTTGTGGCTTCGAACCTCACTCAGGAGAATGAATTATTATTTATCAATATTCGCCGCCATTCAACACGCAATGCCTCGAAATTCGACGGAAAGTGGGAGAGCGGAGTGTCTCAATACTCTCTGCTCTACCTGCTACCCTGCTATATGTAAATACAGCGTAAAGCTGGAAAAAAAGACTTGCCACATCTAAAACAACTGGCGTTTTAACCATTAGTAGATAATAACTATTAATAGGAATAATTTAAATATTACGACCGTATTGAAATATTACTCATAATTAAATTTTAGTGTCCCCTAATGTAAAAATAATAAACTAAATGTAAAAAAAATAAGGTTTATGTCGCTTATTAATGTTTAAGTCGTTAATGTTAATAACATTGATCAGGTCTTTATAATTATAACGATTAGCGACAACGATCACTTATTTAACTTAACTGGTAAATGCGACGAAATCTAGGCTTAAATATATATATAACCTATATTTTGTATATTCTATTCTATGACAACTCGACACCTAATTTCTGGAATAGATGAGAAGTGGTAGGTAAAGAGCAATATATATTTATATATAAAAACCAGACAAAGAAACTAGCGGATAACCTGATGTTAAGTACTTGCTGTTGCACATGAACATTTGCAGCAACAGAGAAATCTTTGAGGGGCCAGTCGTGGCGCTGCGGTACAACCGTACGAAGGTAAACGCGACAGGTCGTGGGTTCGATGCTCACTGTAAGAAATTAAATATTTTCATATCTATGAAAATTAAAATAAATTAAATATGTCCCCGCGTCTAGCAACACGAGCGAAGAAAAGGAAATACAAATTAGTAATTAAATATATATCATTTCCGATTGGAGATCGAACCCACAATTAGTAGATTATACAGTGAATACAGTGACACTTTGTGTCCCTGCGCCACTACTGGCAGAGCAAACAATTTTATAAAAAACAAATAGGGCACAGACAAAGCCGAGTACATCAGCCAGTATATACTGCATGTACTACAAGATAAAACAAGAAACAATAATATGAACATATTTAATTATTATCAGGGTTATTGGGGCGCGATATCGCGGGTTGGGGGCATGCGCGACGAACATTCAACTATAATATAATAGGTCTTCCTTGTGCAATCAGTGCGTTCTTAGTGCAAACATGGGGATGACAGACACCGCACAGACCAAAACGCTGGACCTAAACTAGTCACGCTCGAAACGATATAATTAAAGAACTGAACTGGACTTGGAAAGTTGACATTAGAGTAACGAAGTGCATGCTCTCCTACTTGTAGAGTTGGAGAGGATTTGTAGAAATAGAAAGTTCTACAAGAACTGCTTTCCGTTTTTGTAGAAATATCGTAATAAACGTAAAAGCTTACGTAAGATATTTTTCACATCTTAACAAAGATAACATATGCAATTTTATCTTAATTAAAAGTACAAATCGTACGAAATGTAAACATCGGGAAACGTTTCCCGGTGTTTCTTATGTGAAATAAAAATATATAAAATGAATACAATGGTACCGTCACATAATTAACTTTCTAAAGTTCAGAACCTTAACTATATTGTCAGTACTTTAAATAGTTACAAGTGGCTGTATAAAGCGACCATGAACCGTTCAGAAGAATATTTGAGAATCTACATATTTTATTGAAATTTAAATAAAGTATAAAATACAATAAATAAAAAAGTTGAAAAAGAAAAAAAAACTACTACACTAGAATAAAATATATCTAATATTTTCCGTACAATAATGAGTACCCAGAAGCACTGTGTGCAACAAAGAATAATATACATTAAAACTGAACAAATCGATAAGACTAAAATGTTGTAAACAAATGCAATTTGTGCTATATACAAGTGACACGCGGAGACGCGTTTATCGGTCTGACGTAGAGACTGACATAAATATTAATATAACAACACACGATAGTACGTACTCTGAAATTAGTTGTAAAATAATATTATGTATTTAAGTAGTGGCTCTTATGTATCCAGCGGACCGTAAGACATGGCCGTGGATACAAATTTCAATAAGGGATTGCTTAGGACAATTTAATTCCGCTTTGGTCCGTTCCCCACATTCCACCGAGTTCTGAAGGTATTGCGTGTTGAGTGGCAGACCTCAGCGCGCTTTGCCTCGACACCAGAGCCTTCGCTCTGGTGTATTTCTTCAAATGTAAATATAAATGTTAATAAATATTTCATTTCCTGGAGTGGGATTCGAACCCACAACCAATAGATTTTACAGTCACCTTATGTGCCCCTGCGCCACGACTGGCCTCAACTCTACAACACTTCATATTATTATTTATAAAAGGACAAAAAATGACGATGATGATTATAAATTAAGCAATATTTAAAAAAAATCTGTCACATTCATAAAAAACCATGTGGATCTAGAAAAAATAATCTATACACGTCAAAAAGGTGTTATCAAAAAAAATTGTGTTTACATCGTGACTATCCAATTAGCAAGAAAACTATAATAACATGTTATTTTTATATCTTGTGTACGGGGAAGAAGGTTCCAATTTTCCTTATTAAAAAATATTTCAAGGTAGAGTTAGAGATCACTAGCAAAGAGTAGTAGAGTGATTCAACAGGATGTTTACAAACACACACGCCGTTAATTAATTTACGCATATACATATATAACGTAAAATTGTCTAATTACCTTCTTGTTAATGATAAAATATAGATAATATTCATATTTTCGTATTTCACTACGAATTTTACTACAAACGTCGTGATTAAATTAATGGTACAAGCTATTTTATTTAATAGTGTTTATATGAAAGGTTTATTATTCATATATGATGATGTCTTACGTACTAATTAGGTAGGTACGTACAAAATCCATTATAATAAGTTTTAAAATGCCAGCGGCCCAGTCACAGGTTGTAGGTTCCATTCCCATTGAAGAAAATGAAATATTTGATATTTTCATTTCGGTTTTCAACAGCGAGGAAATTAAAATATCAAATTTACATGGCATAGCATTGAGTTCCGCCGCTCAACACGCATTGTCTCCAGAATTGGGATATGAATTTAACCTATTTTTAAATAATATTGGTAAGCATAAGAGTGTAAGAAAACCAACTATTATTCCAAAATACAATGCGTATTCTAAATAAGACCTTCATGGCAATAATTATGAGAACATTTATTTCAAAAACAACGCTTAATATAGATAAGAAGTTAGTAATTTTAAAACCACAATAATTATAATAAAAAATAATCAGCTAATGTATATCTGTCTCTGGAATATTGCAGGGTAGGCAGAGGAAAACTAGCGTTAACTAGCGGTTCTCCACTCTCCGCAGAAGTTTCGATATATTGAGTGTTGAGTGGCGAAACTCAACACCGCTCTTTTGCCTTGGCACCAGAGCAAAGTAATGAAAATATTAATAAATAATAATTCATTCCCCCTATTGAGAATCGAACCTACAATCGTCGCCTTACAGTCATACAGGCCTCAAACTTAATGATAATTATCTCAGCTTTACAATATATTTTCAACGTTTACACAGAAAGTAGTACCCTACTACATCCTAGAATCAAGTATTCACGCATCGATCACCAAGTTTTGATTACGTTACAGCCAACACCGCTTTCCCACAATATAGAGTCGTACCTACGAGTATAGCAAAGATCGTAAAAGTAAAACTAACGTTTATCGGAAATTCATGCGCATTCTTAACATTCACACTTTTATGATCTCGAATAGTAAACATCGTGTCGTGGAATCTATACTACTATAGATAACATTAGTGGCATGGCGCAGCGGCACGAAGTGTGACTGTAAAACCGACTGGTTGTGGGTTCGATCCCCACTCGAGGAGATGAAATATTTACTTAAATTTATATTTCCATTTCTTCGCTCTGGTGTCGAGGCTTCTGCCAATCAACACGCAAGCCTCCAGAATTCGGCACAAAGTGGGGAAGGAAGTGTCTTAACACGAGGTTCCCTCTGTCTACCCTGCTGTGTGCGGGATACAGCGTGAAGCTGATAGATTTTCTAATTGTTTGTTTGATTGAAAGCACTTTCCTCTGGAACTACTAGTTCGAAATTGAATAAATCTTGTTTTGAATAGTACTTATATTTAGGGGTTACAGAGGCCACTGCAATAAGTCGGACCACACGGACGAAGCAGCCGGTAAAAATTAGTATTCCATGCGGAGATTCGAGGTAGAGATAAATAATATCGGCTAGCTAGAAGCTATCGGTTTCAAATAGCTAATGCTTGCAGGTATATGAAATTAAACGAACTGACGGACGGTGGGTAATCTATGCATATTTATGAACACTCGTATGATAGTAAGTAAGTAAACGATAAGTGGAGGTGCGTGTAGCGTTTAAGTTAGATTTCATACTGCGTCAAATGTGCAGTTTTTTGCCTACAATAATAGCGTATTAAGATACATTATTCTGGCAATTAAATATTTATTTTTAGTATTTTGAAAATTAATACACATATTTATTTAATATATTCTGGTATTTTTCTGTGTATAAATTTAAACTTGTAATTCTTTTTTTTTTACTAATCTCCACAAAAAAACGAGAAATAATAGAATACTTGAGGTAAAATATAATTAACATTAGAGACTAGACTAGAGGTAAATTTATAAGCAAAAATGTATGTCAATATTTAAATTTAAGTCAATGCTGTGTGTGTGTTTTTTTTAAATTTAATGTTATAAACAAATTTGAAAATCCTAAACATTGAGCCACTGGAAATTTTCAAAATTACTATTTCGTAATTTTAAAAACATTTTCATACATACATAATTACTTTGTAAAATTTGACTCGCATACCACGGCGGTAGGTACATATGACGGTACATAGGTGTCTTATTATCAGATATAAGCAATACCGCTCTCGGAAGTCAAAGGATTAAAGTTTGAATATAAATGGAATGAATGCATTATGCACAAACGCACTCGTATCCTGGGTATCAATACGCGGACACCCGGACACGGTTGCTACATCAATGGCCACGCTTCGCGCTGTATAGAAGCCGCCGGCGCATCGAATATAAATTATACGAAATTATAGTATACCTACTTGTACTAGCTGCTTGCGGTTAGGCGTTGCATTTTGATTACGTCCATTATGTATTCAGATACTATTTTGCTTCTATCTCTTTGTGAACGTAACAATATGCATTGTAAAGAGGTCTATTTGTTTGATGTATTGGAAATAATTTGCACGCTGTTTACTTCCTAAATGATCGTTAAATATATAACTTTTACGTGACTTTAAAAATAAAAAAATCCTAAAAAACACACTCATCAACGATTATTACAAAGCATAAGAACCCCTAAAAATATATTAATAAGTCATCAAAAACAATTTGACAGTTCACCACAGATAACCAAAATTCAGTACAATGTCGCCATTTTGAGATACGGGGGGTACGGTGCGCCGACCCCGTGACCGCGCGCACATATTAATGATGACCGCCCACGGCCACGTTCAACCCGACCAACTTTACTTACACCGCAATCACACTAATGTACATCGCAATTAAACCACTTCTGAACGCGGCCGCGTAATACACAGCCAGACTCTCGCGACAGACGCGTTTATTGTTTTCCATTTCCATCTTTTTTTTTTTGTCTACGATCGATACGAGGTCGTGCGGCATCCGTTTTAAATATGGCGGAACGAAACGCTGAAGTGTGGAACGCTCCTTCTCGTGTGATACTTCAGTTTAGTTTGTGTTGGTTCAATTCGAAATGGTAGAAAACAAGGTTTTGTATGGAGCTTCAAATTAGTTTGTAAAGTGATTGGTTGACTCGATGGCGATTTGTGTTCACAAATCGCCAACTAGTTCTAGTTGGTCTTGATAGGATTATAAGTTATGGGGTTATAATTATGACAAAGACGTGAAGATGTTTGTAATTACTTAAAAAAATCTTAACAACTATTAAATATAATAATAAAAAGCAAAAATATATACTAATTTATATAATAAATACAAGAAGTATAATAAGAACAATACTTTTTTTTTCAAAAAAAAAACTTGTCTTTAATTTGTATTCAAGGCAGCCAAATAACTAACAAAATTACAATAATTTAATTTAGCCAAGTGTATGATTTGTCTTTTTCTACGAACACGTTTGGCTATTAAACGTTTATACTTCGTGCGAAAACAGCTTAAGAAAAATAACTAAATAAGATTCAAACAAAAACAAACAGCTCCTTGGAATCAGTTAATTAATCAGGTTCTAAGGCGACAGAAGGATATCATAATTTATAAGAGTCGATCTATTAATAGAACGTAGAGAATCGCACGAAGTTGTGGTGTAATTGAGTTAATTTAGAAGTATAAATAATATTGTGTGTCACGGTGCAGCTTCCCATTTCCACGATAGTTAGTTTTTGATTGCTGACTCGGAACGGGGTCTCTTTATTCTACACTCTATTTATTTTCTTTGCTTGATTTCCACAACGTTTGGTTTCGCCACTCAACACGCAATGTATCGAAAAATGAACTAGGTTCTATCTGACTACTGTGCTGTGCAATAAAAATATGAAGCAGCACGATTTCTTTACTTCCTGGGGTATGTTATTCAGATAATGATAACTGAAACTATTTCGTTCTTCCTTGTTTTTTTTTTTAAATAAACAATAAAACTTCATATATTTAAATAAGTAGTTTTTAACGTTGACTTCGCCCCCGTGATTCAATTAAGATTACTAAAGAGTTGTGTTCACACAACATGTCACACATTCTATCCAGGTACATTGAATTACATCTAAATTATTAATGTAATGTCTAATAAATTCAACACAAAAAATAATTATTCAATTCGAGATAGTAGTTCGTGAGCTTAGCGCTCTTCAACGTTATAATATTAGTATATACCTATACTATAGATATATCTAGATCTAAACAAAGAAAACGAAAGTGCGGAACGTAACTGTCTTAACATTAGGTTCCCTATGCCTTCCCAGCTTAGCGTGAAGCTATTAAAACACCAAACAAATAATAGATATGCTATATTACACACAGCGTATCTCGTTTACTTCGAACTTCTCATAATGGATTCGTGTGTAGCAGCCATTTTCTTGTTCTTTGTATAATTTATCAAGTCCACAGTAATATGGCGTGGAACTTTTGATAGCGGTTTTATAGCTTTGTTTTTACTGACTCCCAGTTCAAAGATAGTAAATTAGTCGATCACAAAAAGTGGACAGTAATTCATTTATATAATGAGAATTTTCTCGATTTTGACAGGTGATAACAGATTAATTAATATAATCAATATCTTATGAAAAATTACATCGTAAGAACCTTTATTAAATGTTATATGTGAATGTATAAAGAATATTTAGTAATAAAGTCGGCAACTTAACTTACATCTCAGTGAAATCGTTTAGTTTAATTTTTTATAAGTTGGTTGGATGCATAATTTAAAAAAAATAGTAAAATTAGTAAATTTAACGAGAGGATAAAGTCTCAAATAAACATAAAATTATCATTACAGTCCGTATGTGGGGAAAAACTAAAAACTAATAAAAATAAATCGACCGTATATAATGTTTGTTTATTTAAATAAATGTCAAATTAATATTTTTTTTATTCTACTCAAAATTCATAAAAATATAAACTGGCTTGTTTTTCTAATAAACACGTGTGCATATAATAATTTCTATTTTATTTTAATGGTGTTGTAATTTAAAATTACCTTTTCAAAATGGTTTACGTATCACTCAGAGTTCTGTTTCTTCGTTAACAATTATAACTTAACTAATCATTTAACACACAAATACATATTCGAACCGGCAACTTCCAACACAGAAATGACTACCAAGACCAACTAACACTATATTATAAAGAATAAGCCAGTCTAACGACCGAATAGAGCGTGCAAGGTCGTATCTACAACTGACCGCCATTGATTTCTCTATGACGCAACTCTCGACATAGCTTCTACAGCCATGCTCTGTTAGCCATCCTTAACTCACTTTGTGTGAAATTAAACTGTTCATGAGTTTATTTTATATATTTTAGTAAAAAATATACTTAACATACGTCACTCTGAAAAGCGCTAAGATAGTAGAGGAGAATTATTAAGTTTTGTATTTAATTTTAAAGGTTTATTTTCTATTTTAACACTAAACCTCAAATTAGAGCTAGTTCTCTTAATTTTTTGAATTAATTTCTCTTTATATTTATTTTATACTATGAATGCCCACCAAAAGTTATACCAAAAATATAAATATATAAATATTTGTACAAGTAACAGATTTTTAACATAAAAATTAACAGTTTACATTTATGTAATTAATATATTGCGTATAAAATACTGCATAAAGTAACGCAGCGTAACGTTTTTATTTACTTTTATATCTTTTATTATTGTAATATGTTTGTATCATATAAACGCAGTTAAGGCACATTAGGAAAGTAACTGGTTATACACGATAGTTCTTTTTTATAGCTTCACGCTGTATCCCGCACTCAGCAGGGTAATCAGTGTCTTAATGAAAATCTAGTGTTAGTAGTATGCGTTCCCATTAAGACCCTTCCGTTCCTCATTTTCAAATTATGAAGGCATTGCGTGTTGGGTGGCGAAATTCCGCGCTTTGCTACGTTAATAGAGCGGGAAAAATAATCAAAGATATTAAATATTTCATATCAGCGAAAAGGAGAAGAAACAAGGTATTCCCAGAATACTTCTGCCTGTACCGGATGTAACGTGGAGGATACGTGATGATAAAAAAAAATATGAGCACTCTTAATTTGCTAACTTTTCGCCTGCGGCTTCTTACATTTGATCATTAACATTTTTGTTCCAACACCCCTTTTGAATTTGTGAGGGGTTGAATTTGTGATAATTAACACAAATATTTTCGAAACATTGCATGTTGACTGGCAGAACTAAACACCGCGCTGGTTTGTTACTGAGGAATTGAAAATGAATTCCACCAAATGGGAATCGAACACAAAACCATCGCGTGAAAACGCGCTTTCTCGTTTTCACATAAATTTTTGCCAGTTACGCTGTATCCCGCATGTAATAGCGTAGATAGAAAGAGCCTAGTATTAAGAGAATCCGCTCCCCACTTTCTACCAAATTCTGGAGGCATTGCGTGTTGAATGGCGAAACTCAACACCGCCCTCGACATCTGAGCTAAGAAATGAAAATATTAAACATTTCATTTCCACGGGTGGAAATCGAACCCACAACCGCTATCACACTAACCTCTCATAAATTAAACGATTATACACATGTATATAATAACAATAGTCATACATACATATTTTAATAATAAATCTTGGCTAGCTCCAACGCAATACGATATCACTGTAAATATCTTTAAACCTATGAACTTTACTACAATATATATATGAAACAGACACTGACGGCTGAACTCACGTGTCGTGGACCATGGTCCGTGGTGCATTTCTATGCACTGCACCTGTGACTGCATCGGTGCTCTGCGTGGGTATCGAGTCTTAATATAGTGTAAATATCAGTGATCAAATATGTATGGATATATTATATATATTTTACTACTACATTTTATACTGTAGGGTAACGGTTGTGGGTTCGATCCCCACTCGAGGGACTGAATTATTACTTCTTAATATTTTCATTTCTTCGCTCTGGCACCAAGGCGAAATCCCGTTGTTGAGTTCCGCCACTCCACATGCAATGCCCCCAAAATTTCGGTGGAAAGTAGGAAACGGAGTTCTTTAACACTAGGTCCTGTCTGCCTACCCTGCTGTATACGGGATACAGCGGGAAACTGATTTTTTTGTTTTAGATTTTACATGCGGCTTCACCAGTAACCACAGTGGACATATCTAACATTTTAAATACCTGATAGTGACCACAGGCAGAAACGATACAGCCTATAACGAAATAGCTAGCCTTCGTCTATAAATGGAGTGTTCACCAGTTCAGTCACCAGTTCTCGAGATTTGCGTTCAACTCAATACACTTTTCAGTTTTACAATATTAGTATGGATTTAATTTTTTATTTTAATTTTAGTTGTATAATGACGGATATTGTCATCATATCTAGTATATAACGCTACTCAATATGACTCCACACATATATTAAATAAATAATAATATAAAAAAAATTATATACGTATTAATTATTATTTTAAAGTTAAAATAACAACATATACAAAAAAATGGGTTTTTACGATTTTAAAATATATGCAGATCGATTTCGACAACTCAAAAAGTTTATATATATATAATTAAAAACATATCATCACAACATAATTTAAGCTGTACATTTTCTAACCAGCAACGCGTTAACCAAAGAATTTATATTTAATTGAATCTAAAACATCTTTGCCGGCAGAAAATTCAGTTTTCTGGTCAGTAGAGTGACTAATTTAGCGGCAGTAGGTCGTAAAATTTTTATTAGCCTCAGAATTGCTCTTAGAACTGGCAAGAACTTAGTTATGTGAAATTTATTTAAATTTGTATAACATTACTTTATTTCATTAAAATGTTATTTCGAGCGTTTAAAAATGTATATATATAAGTATCCTATATACTTATTCCGTCTAGTATTTTCTAGCAACTAAATGGACAAAAAATATTATAATATTATTAATCTTGTACGTAAATTTATTAATAAATTGACAAGTTTAATAATATTTTATTAATAAAGAGACAAGATTAATAATATTTAATCGTTGTTGAAATTTTAAATATTATCTCAAGTTTACCTTATCTAACTTTTTATACGAAACATAAAAACCAAAGGTTAACGAACTTACGTGTAAGAAGATGAAAATGATGCACAAGATTTACCTGCAAAAAACGATAGTCAATTAAATAATCGTTAAATTTTGCATACGAAGAAATATAAAAAATATATAATTACAGACATTAAATTTTATAATTCTTAATATTTTGAGCTGAAAAGGATTGGAAGCCATTAGTGATGTGGAATAAAAAAATTTAGTTGTTACGGAATCAATGTTACAACATATCGTATTTTAGATGTATGTTTGTACTGTTAAGGCGTATTCGATAAATGTTGGTTACAATAGATAATATTTAATATAGAACAAAAAGCAACCTTTTGTTGTAAAGAGTTGTTATAAATTCATTATGAATATAATAATTTGAAATTCATTATGAATATAAAAGAACTTGTATTAGATTATTAGATAAAATTATATTATCTTTCACTCAACGTTTTGACAGCGTGATTTTTTAAATCGCAGTCATGCAAATATATACAAAAATTCAAATAAAAAAAAATTAAGCAGTCATTATTAATGAAAATAACATTAACAAAGCATACATAAAATACAACTATCTAATTTCTCTACTTTATAATTTATTTTATAGTTACATTCCAACCATTTTGTTAACTAATTTGTAAACAAGAAAAGTATGAAAAAAAAATGGCGCTGCCAAAGCCGTACGGTCCAGATATGTCAAACGGGACTTGGAAATAATGGCGGTTTATTTTTGGTAGAGCGCAAATATCACTGGCTCGGGTTATGAAGAAATATCGCCGCGGTATTATCGTTTGCGTCTGCTCACAATCAACAAATGTAAGATTTATTGATCCAGCTTTCATATTCATTAATTTAATTAAATCCGCTTTATCCCGCACCCATCAGGGTAGACAGAGGGAAGCTAGTGTTAAGATACTCCGTTCCCCACTTTTCGCGAAATTTCGGAGGCAAGCAATGTTATTGAGTGCCGAAACACAACGCGGCGTTTTTCCTCTACACCAGAGCGAAGATATGAAAATATGAAATTTTTCATTTCCCCGAATGGGGATCGAATCCACAACCAGTCGCGTTTACATTTGTAAACACTTGTGAGCATGTGCCACGGCTGGCTTAATTTATTAGTTGAACGGTAATTTCAAGGTTCTGAGATAAAATCTCAGAACACAGTTATGATACACAGTATAAATAGTGGAATCACTATGTAGTACTTTTTGGACATTTATATTCTGTGGTAGGTTCATCTAACAGAATTATACGTCATTTGGCAAGTACTTGCTTTGTCGTTCACATTGTACTGTTTTAGAATTAGGTATTTGGTTTATATTAAAAAGATTATTTTAATCTAATTTATTCAGAGTTTGCCCAGAAGGAGGAAATGAAACATCTATCGTAACATCTACACAAATCTAATTGACATAAAAAATCCTCTAGATATTCGAACCCGCATTCATTCCTAATATTCAATAGATAGAACAATATACTCGTAACTACACCGCCACGACGGCGTCCATATATATTGAAGTAATCAAACAACATCACTTTTGTGCGAACGTTACTTTGTACTGTAAACAAAACATTACAGTATATAAAACCAGGTACACATAGTTACACCATTTAGCTCGAAAGCGTTTGAGAACGGATTTTTCACTATAAAACTTAGCTTTTATATAGCTACCCCTTTGGAAGGGGTAAAAGTAAAGTATGTACTATTCCAGAGTGCTTCAAACTCAACCCCTGTGCGTATTATGAGTTAGGCTGCATTCAAACGGATATACACATATGCTGCTATTATCATATAGGGCAATTCTGTGCACCCACACATATGTGCCTACTCGTATGTGTTGATACTTGTAAAGTTTTAGCAAAGCAAAATTCACATTGTATTTACATTTATATACTGAAGACAGTCGAGGCACAAGGCACAAGGGCCGTGGAGCGACAAAGGTTCGATTCCCACGCGAGGAAATTAAATATTTATTATATTTATTTGATCGTTCTCGTAATGAAGTAAAGCGCGGCGTTGAGTTCGGCGAAAAGTCGGAAACGGAAATAGCTTAATGAAAACAGAGTGTCTTAACATTAGATTCCCAGGTTCCCTCTGCCTGCTATAGAGGATGAAGCTGGAAAAAATAAATATATACATTTATACAATATGAATTTAGAAGTTCAAACGAATAAGTGTTGTAATATTTGTTGCAAGCGCGTGGGAGTAATTAAATCGAATAATCGATCGAACGTGGAGGTGCCAAAAGAGGGTTCGTCATAGTCATTTTTAGACCGCGATAAAACTTTAAACAATAGGGAAAAAATATGTTTTTTAACATTTACGTTTTTCTTTACTACGGAGGGCTAAGACACTCAATTTTTCAAAATAATATAAAATGCTTTATAATAAAAACTTATTTTTTAACTTCTTACTTATTGCAAATAAAGTAAGAAAAATTCAGTGTTCCTTCACTACGTTCTACACTTTTATTCCGTTTAAAATATACAAAAAGCAACAATCGATTAAATACTCGAAAGATGTTGTAGTGTGACTGCACCTTTAGAAGGGTGCAATTAACGTAGATAGTGGAAAGTACTCATCGGGGGGTGGTTAAGATTGCACTTAAAAATAATGAGGCTTGGGTTCAAAGCCAGCACCGTGCCTTCTTCTTAGCAGATTATAAATATCCTTTTATATTATTCAAGACCTGTGGTCATCATAAATTTCTTGAGAATCATTTAAATTCACATCAAGTCGTTTTTAGGAAACGAAAGAAATATAGAATTAAATTATTGGTGCATGTTAAATATTACTGGAGGGAAATGTCTGTTTTTTTGAACATTTACATAATATAAACAAAAGTTTGCCTCAAAATGTACGTTATTTTGTATCTTATAGAGATGTAATTAGAATCATATATTTTTTTAATAACTCTTCAACACATTTTTTTTGCCTCGTTACGAGGGCGAGGAAATGAAAATAATAAATTCTCGATTGGGAATCGAACCCACAACCTGTCGCGTTTACTGGCCTCAACTCCACTCATCATTACCTGTTTTATAAATATATAGATACTTTAACAAACAAGCTTTACCAGACACAAAATATTGAAAATAAATACATGACACAATACAAAAATCTTTCGAAGTACCTACAGTGCCTTTTACAATATACTGACGTATAACCTATAGTTACGGGTGGGTGTACCCTTGAGTTGTGGTCTCTGGAGGTCAGATGACGATCATTTAACAACTGGTACTGTGCCAACACAATAGTTGAATGGAAGACGTCTCCAATATAATGACGGCGTGTTATTAATATTAAACTCATTATGTTTACTGACAATAGTAAGTTTGAAGTACAATACTTTATTAGGGACATTTCGTAAGTTAAATATATAGGTATTCATTTGTTTTTTTTTATATCGCTTAGCATTTCACTTAACCTGTGCTGAGTTAATGTATTTTGTTAAAGATTCAAATCAATGTCTCATCATTTTGATCAAGATAATCAAATCAATAAATAAGATTATTATATAACATAAAAGTATTATAAAGACCTTCTGTCGCTCAGCAGCACAAGCGTGTGACTATTAAACGCAATAGGCTGCAGGTTCGCTTCCCACTCCAGCAAATGTAATATTAAAGATTTTCATTTCCTCGCTTTCCATAAAAAGAGATCAAACTTTTGGAGAAATAAAGACATATTTTTAAGTTATACGCTAACGTATAAAAGTACAACGTATAAATATATACATACATATAATAAATTAAAAAATTGTTTTTTTGTGAAAATACACAAACATAAATCCAAAGAAACTATAATCATTAATTATAATTAAAAGTTTTTTATATACCTACACAACATAAAAAAAATTGTCAAACGACAACCACAAAAACACAACCACCCAAAAATCAACACACGTGTAGAACAAGTCCATCCAAATCACAAACAATTTTTACAAAGGCGTGCGAAGGTCGTCTTCGGGACTAATTCATTTGTCCGGCCGGCATGCAATTCTGCATGGAGCAGTGACCTTAGCTTTATTAGCCAAGTGTATTGTCCGGATGTTTCCTTTCCTCCCATTGTGATGCTGCAAAAAGTTTAATGTTACTTCATTGATCAGATCGCTAAACAAAGACCGAACAGGAGCTGTCCAATTTTTTGTGAGGTGATATAAATATGAGGTTTTGAGGTTTTGTATTATCACTTTGAAGCGGGTGTGTGTTCAATTTCAAATGATGAAATGATTTAATATTTCCATTTTCTTCGCTGTCAAAGCGTGTCAAATTCTACCACTCAACACACAATGCCTCGAGTATTCGGTGAAAAATGGGGAACGGAGTGTCTTAACACTACGATCTCTTTGCCTAACATGATGCGAGCGGGACGGGACGCTAGAAAAACAGATAACTAGTATGTTTTGAGTGCGACGAGATCAATTTTTATTAAATAGGTTGCTGTATAATCCCTAAAAATCATCCTGCAAAACAGTTACCAACGTGGGATAACGAAAATAATATTAAAAGAAATTTTCAAGCCATGGACGACCAGAGAACGACAAAAAAAAACACAAATCTGTGAACCAAGACATTTTTCCAACTTATTTAAGCAGAGTCCAAAATTGTCTGGCATTTAGAAAACAGGAGCTATTCAGAATTCCCGGTTCCATTATTTAATACCGGAAATATTCAGGTGTAGGGAGTATTTGGATCGCATTTGAATGTCATCCACAGTCACGCCAAAGCAAAGTTGAACCGGAACGAACAATACCTCACTGTTTAAACCGGTTCGCTTGGAGCGTACTTGCACGGGGTGATCTGTGAATTCTACGAGTATGGACGTAAACAAGTGGTGAGTATTTTTGCTGGTTTAAAGTGTAAAACATATCAATTTTAATGATGTGAGGAAATCGTAATCGTAATTATGTGGCAATCATTTTCCTGTGCATAGAGATATATACTTGTATAAGAGGATGTACGATTGAATATTTTTTTTGTTTATCAATTTACATAGTTTTGTTGGTTTCACTTTCGGAAATATAAAATACCTGATATTATGTCCGTTACATTTAGTAATTTCTAAAACTGAACGAAAAAGACTTATAAAAGCCTTACATTTCCTAAATAATTCCCTACCATAATAAATACAAGCTAAAATGGCGTACACAGTCTAATTCAGTACAAACGAGAGCAATAAAGATATAGCCGATATACTAACTCGCAATCACCCCTCCCGAGCAGCGCTATAACGAAGCCTCGCTCCCGGAGGTTGACGTCCCGTAAACAGCTGACTCCCCCGGCCAATGAACCCATCTTGACGTCTAGTTATCTCACCAACGCCTCACATAAATTTTATTCCTTACTAAAGGTTTTCTACATTTTAAGTGAACATAGCGTTTTTTAGAGAGATCGTGAAGTGCTTTTTCACTAGCGTTTTTTTGTAAAAAAAGAACATGCTTTTTTATTGTTTACAAAGGCGAAGGCGAACGACAATACTTCCATCTTTCAATGTCATACATACTTCATTACAACCACAACCAAGCTAACTCGCAACCAACCTAGCAACAACCTAAGCTATCTCTACACACAGAGATACTAGAAAAAAAGAAATATACAGTACTTTTTATAGGTGTGTTGATGTAACAATTATCTCGATAGGTTGCTAGGCGGCGTCAAGGTCGTTACCCCACAGGCCCACAGGCCCCCAGGCCCACAGGCCCACAGGCCCACAGGCTACAACAAAGGCCAGACCGCATATAACGCCGCAATCAAACATTTAAATAAATAACAAGAAAAATTTTTCACGCATAAAAACTTATTCCTACTCGCGTGTTTGATACAAGGTCACTGGTCAACCATTCTCTCAGACAGCGGGGCGGGGCGCGGGGCGCGCGGGGCGGCGGCGGCGCAGACGGCTCGACATGGTGGCATGGCGGCGACGTGACGTCACGCCGCGTAAGAAAACTCGATAGTATACTCGATACACCTACACAGTCTATTCGGACGTTATAAGATAAATCGATTTCTTCACATACCTACTGTATTGAAATCTGAATCTAGTTGCTATATGTACAGGATTTTTTGTAGTTGTAGAACGTATTATAAATGAATGTCTTCGGCTCATTTAAATTCAAATTAGTAATATTTTAAATGTAAATTGCCAATATCTATTGTGTACGGGTGTGTATGGGAGCGACGTTGCTCCGCGGAAACGTGGCACAAGGACGTTTTATTGCACAAGTTTAAAAATAAACTCGATAGTTAATAACAGTTACGGTTTATGTGTCGGGGCTTTGACTTCGTAAGACTTATGGTGTAAGACTTTACAAAAAGAAAAATACTAGAGAGCAGAAATAAATGTTACCACAATAAAAATAATTAAATATTGATGTTAATATTTATACCTGTTTTTATAAAATTAAAAAAAACAATTAAGTAAATTATTAAATAAAAACAATTATTTAGTAAATTTAAATACATACTTTTGTCTCTTCTATTGTAAATTGTAGAAATTTAAGTATTTAGAGATAAGAGATAAAAAATATTTTATTCTCTTCATTACTTTTACATCCCAAACTCTTATATAATTAATTTTGCTTATAAAACACAGCTAGTTTAACCAGCTGTTTTACCTTATATATCATATCTATACTTTAAATACATTAAATAAATTTACAATGAAATTGCAATTTATGAGTATAGGTTGTTATGAATAACTAATAAATAATGATGTCAGTTATCAATCTAAATCAAAACAACAACAAACAACAAATAACAATTTGAGGCTAATCAAGGCACAAGCGTAACTAAATGCAATAGGTTGTGGGTTCGATTCCCACTCGAGGAACTGAAATATTTAATAGAAAAAACAGAAAACGGCGAACAATAAGCGCGACAAAAAGCGAAACAAAAGAGTCCCCCTAAGTGATCCAATGCCTAATTAAGCGCACGCGCAACATATTAGCGATGTAAAAACAAAATAATAATTAATCAATTTCACTACAACGGTCCTACACACTTGCGCAGGGGCAGTTGTCCCAGCGCCAACATTTCATTTAAAATTAGCGTTATTCTCGTTATCCACTGACAAATACTTTAAAATATTCCGTAATGTATTTTAAAACTAAATTATTTATCAATTTTTTTCAATTCTCTAATTTACTGTTTGATATAAATTGGAAGTCTTAACTTGGAATGAAAAACATGATGTGTCGAAAGAGATCAATCAGTTAAAAAAGGATCATGGTTTCGATACATTTATAATATAATTTATTCAAAACTTAATAAAAAAATATATTATCATTTCAATTCAAATTATAGAATTGTGTAGTATTTATTAAATTAAAGTAAATATATTCTAGTAAAATCGACGTCGTATCGAGTCATTAGTAAACACTTAAACACTGTCTTTATCAGTTATCAATAGAGTTCAGGGTTGACAGCGTGCAATATGCACATTTCTTATGTTTTTCATATATGTATATACCTTTTTTGCACTTAATTCACATATAAATGGGGAACGGAGTGTCTTAACATTAGGTTCCCTCTGTCTACCCTGCTAAGTGCGGGTTACAGCGTGAAGCCTCGTAATAGAAAATACACCATATACATTATTAACACTTTTTAATTGAATAGCAAAGAGAAACTTCCTGAACTATGTATTACTATATTCATATATAAAATTAGTTGAATTAGTTAAATGAAATATACTAAAAATAACTGTTATAGTATGTTGTAACATATTCAAAAATTGTAGATTTTGTATAAGAATCCAATGCTTAATTAGAAAACGAGAAATACACTCGGTATCTAATGATAACTAACTATACTACTATATATATGAACCTTAAAATTTGTATGTTAACTAGCACTCACTGGAAAAATCTTCTAATTAAAAATACTAAAAATGCTGATCGCGTGCATTAATATAATTAAGAATAATATATGTATTATACAGTTTATATCACATAACATACAAAATATTTAAATAAAATATATATTTTTCATGGCTTAAAAGCTCTACCTACATTAGCCGTATCTCTTGTATGTATGTATGTATGTATGGTACATTAACCATCTATCTAGATAGAGAAATTTGCATGTAAATCAACTACAACCAGCTTAAAAGTGTCACGTTAAGATTTAAGCAAAAAAACGTATATCTCTATCTATATAAAGATTAGAATTTTTTTATAGTGCCACCACGAAATGTCCTCGAGTAAAATTAATGCACGCGACGTCAAATAGCATTAATAAATTATTTTTGAGTGGCAAAAACCGACTTGGTTGACCTAAATTGTGTTTTGTTCAGTTACGTTCACTTTAATTTTGGATGAGATCGCTTTTACACCAGGAAAATGGACATCTCGTATCATTAATAATCTAGTTTAAAATATCATTTCATGTTTTACATATTAATTTTACCTTGTTACAAGAATTTATATAAGAAAAAGTTATAATTTTTTACACGATTTTATTATAGTCGATTTGAAGTATGTATGTGTATGAATTTGAATTGGGCTGATGATGAATGGTGGAACTCTTCACAGGTTACTAGTAAACCACTGGAGTTTAAGCTCATATAAGTAGTTCTAAACCTCTATATTCTATAGTACTTATAGACTCTACTTCATGTAGATAAGTATATATTTTATTGTTTTTTAACTGTATAAAATACATAATATTGACAATTTAGATACGTCGTACGTGTACGATAAAAGATGTGGGCTGTGTTATATTTTCACATTCCACATATGACCAGGATAATAAAGTTTTGATTTCATTAAGAACATTATAATGAAAGTATCAAAAAATCCCTATCTCGCGTCTGCTCATTTATTATACCGCCATCTTCCCACGAGTAGATTTGAACCCACAATATATTTAAACACTTCCCAACTACGGCCTAATATATATAATACGACATGTATATATTAATGTAGTTGTATAAAGCTACCCTTTCAAAGGGTAAGCCGGTGTGAGGTCGTCCGGGCAGTACCTAATTAACGCGGTGGGGTGGAAATGAAAAATGTCATAAGCTTCACCGAACAACGTTTACACCTGAGGGAATGCTAGATCCAAAATGAGATATTTTTATAGCGATCATATCTCTCTCCACGCCGGCGGTCGCGTGTTTGAATCCAGTTTGATGCTAAACGCTTGTATAACAATGAAACACGTGCACCGACTTCGAATTACTAAGGCTACTTAGAATATGTTAGTATTAATAATGTTAATGTTTGAAGTAGTATTGATGCATTTAGAGATGTATAATTTAATAGAAGGGGCTTATATTTCACACGGTTTTTTACTTTGTATGTATGGCAAATATTTTTATATTCACGATATCCATTTAGCGGGGGAGTCCACTGTCGAGCACGTCTCGAGCGACTTTAGCAAGTCTCATAGATTATTTTAAACCAATATGGAAATCATTTTGATACTATAATGTTTTAAAAATAATAGAAAATAAGTTATAAGATTTAAAAAAAAATCATTATAAGATTTATTAATGTATTTAGCATATCTACTGCGGTCTTAATGGTTCACTTCTCTTGGTAAATTACAACAAAGTTATAGTTATAAAGATTAATTTAGTTTTATAACTATAATATATATCTATATATATAAAAGGACATGTACCTGACTGACTGAGGTAAGACGCACGCACAGCCGTAACCGCTTATGGGAGAAACGTGAAATTTGGACAGATGTTTATTTTCATGTTCTGGACATCCCCTAAGAAGGGATTTGGAAAAATTTTAACCCTAAAGGGATGAAATGATGGTTTAAAGTTGGTTTGGAAAAAAAATTAAATCGGCGCCGATTTTTATAAAATTTGAAATTCAGACTTTTAAAAATATTTAATTGAACACGTGTGTCATGGTTTTTTGAAAATTCACCCCCTAAGGGTGAATAAGAGGTTGAAAGTTTATATGGAAAAATCTTTAAATCGCCACCGATTTTTATAAAATTTTAAATTCAGACTGTTAAAAATATTTTATTTAACACGTGTTTCGGGTTTTTTTTAGAATTCACTCCCAAGGGTGCAAATAAGCAGGCGAAGCTGCGCGCGCCCACTTGTAATATAATAATACACAATACAAGTGGGTTTTCCATTTTTATAAAAAAAGACAAGCTGTCGTCAGAAATTAACATAGAATGAAGAATATTTAAATTTTGTTATCATAAATTATGAATTTGTAATGGTTTTTTAAAAAATATCTTAAATTAGTGTAAATCATATGTTTTAGCTACAATGTTATATTTCACATTCAATATCACATCAAATTTAACTTTCGAGACAATAGATACATATTTTAAGAAATTGTCTCGAAATATAATTATAAAATAATAATTATTATTATAAAGTGCTAAATATTATTATAAAAATATAGACTAGAAAATTATATGTAGTGGCCGCCACGCAACATTTATTATGTGAACAATAAACGTTGTTTTTCCGTCCCCTTAGGTGCTCCTGAAGTTCTTCTACACTCCCCAAAGCAAATACCTACATGCCTTTCAGCGTTCAAAGTCATAATAGTTTCGAAGAGTTTAATAGATAAAGATATGTTAATCCACTAATCAGTCAACCCGCAATTCCTCCAGAATCCATAGGAATTTGGAGAAGGTAAGTTTCTCTGCCTACCCTGTTACGTGCGGAATACTGCGCAAATTTAAAAAACCAAAAAAAATTAGGTAATCATGTTATTTTCTTGGTTATAAAATCGTAAATTTTGTGACATAAACTAAGGTTTCTTCTACCTGCCGCACACGCAATGACACTAAAGTAGACAGGTAACAATATCCGCATTTTAACATTTTTAATGTGATATTCCACAATTAGGAAATAAAAATACTTTTTTAGAAAAAAAAAAAAAAAATTTTAACGTTTTTGTTTCCCAAGTACGAAATAATACTTTAAAATTGTTAAAAATATTTAATAAATAGCATTCTCTGTTCACAAATGATAATTTATTATTTATATTGTGTAGAGAAAATTTATAATAAGTCTCCCTGCAGTGATAATAACATAAATAAGTTGTAAGATAAACGTACAAGAATTTCGACGTAGCTTGATCAGAACATATGGCTTAATGGTCAAAGCGTTCTGTTTTCAAGTGGTGCAGGTTCAAATCCCGATACATTCAAATTTTTGTTTCTAAAAAAAAGGTAAAATATCCACATAACCAAAGTAACACACCGTATTATCGTATATTTTATTATGTCAACATCAAAATAGTAGTATTTATCGTGTGACGAATAAATAGCAGACTTAGAATGTAGTCATACAGTCAAATTTATTAGTACATTTTAAGCTTTTATGTTCATGACTTTATTGACGTCGTAAATAGAAACTTGTTCTATTACTTGTCTCACGGCTAAAATATATAAAAACTCCTGTTTATCATTTAGTGACTTGAAATGCATCATAGTTAATCATTAGTACTATAGTTATAAGTTTTATGGAGGTCGTTGTGGCGCAGAGGTACAAGGGGTCGATTTCCACTTGGGGAATGACTTCAGTTTCAGTTCAGTCTTATTAAGAATTAGTTCAGAATTAATCTTAAATTAAAAGCGTGAAGTTAAAAAAAACTGTTAAAGACTTCTATAATACCGTTCTAACTTCAATGTTACCGTCCCACCGTTGTGTATAAATATAGCCTTGGTACATAAAAAAATATACTCTAATACTATTTGTTCAATCATTTTCTTGAGCCTTATCCCGCATACAGCAGTGAAAGAAAAAATAACCTAGTGACAAAATCACTCACTCTCCGTATGTATTCCGGGTATTGCGAGCTTCAGGAATTACGAATTTTTATACCAATATAAACAACAATTTCTAATATGTATATGTTTAAAAAGCACACTATGTAAACAAAAATATACAAAATAATAATCAAAAATTGATTTAAGGCATCCAATCCACCTAAGCCTATTACGAGGCTTAGCTCAGATCAACGAACTTGGGACACGTGTCGCTTATGGCTTCTCGTTCACATTGTTGCAGAATACAGATACATATATTACTTTTTACATATTACATGGTTTATGGTCCTACAGTTGTATATGGTGGGTCTCTATGTTTTATTAAATATATGATTACTACTATAAATTAATACTTAATTTTTTTTTATTCAATTTATTTTATTCAATTTAAATTTTATGTTAATGGAGACACGCAATGGAGTTTAAAAATTAACTCTTTCCATTATTATTAATATGCAACCCATATAAATTTAAAATGTTATTTTTTTAAATCATTCATTTAAAAAAAAAACACATAAAATAAAAATAAATCATTATCATTATTTTATTTATGAAATCGTTTAAATGTAACTAAAGTTAGAGGAATATTTGCCCTCTATTTCTTTATTTAGATAATTACAAAGATCTCGGTAATTTTGTATGAACCAAAAAAAAATACATCTCCAATTCGTATTGTTATTGAGTATTGAAATAGTGTCTTTATAAAACAATAATATTAAAAAAATACATTTTTTTATATTTAAAAAATGGTGAGTGCTAGTAATATCTATAGTTGATTGTTATTTGCTCTATATTATATAGATGTGACATGTATGAACTATACACGTATTCATACTCTACCACTAAATATTCATTTATGAGAAATTTTAGTGTTAAGACACTCCATTCTCCGCTTTTCGGCCGAATTCGAGACACTAAAAAGTGGCTGAACTCAAGCCGCTATTTGTCTTTCCAGAGCGAGGATTTCTCCGCTCTTCTGTACCATTTGTTATTGGAAAATATTTTAATCCTTCTAATAACATGACGTGTCAATAAATGTTTCATTTCATTTAATAAAACCATTACCATTAGAAAATTAATACTTTCAATTAAATATTACAAACGTTTTATTAGTTTGACTATATGCACATTTGCTTAAATTATTTATATTTGAGGCCACCGGTGGGTTCGATTCCTACTATTCATCAAATATTTAATATTTTCATCTCCTCGCTCTAGATAAGCACAACGGGGCAAAGTTCGGCGTTAAGTTCCGCCACTCAACATGCTACGCCACCTATATACGGCAGAAAGTGTGGAACAAAAGTCATTTAATGGAAACAAATTGTTCCCTTCCTCAGGTTAGGCAAAGGGAACCTACCGCATGAAGCATGGAAGTATGGAAAAAAAACATTCTAAAAGTTTTAATCCACACTCAAATGCATTAATAGCGAACCAAGCACCTTACATCATAATTATCGAGAACAATGTTAATTAATGCAAATTTCACGTAACAAATTACTATCAGGCAATTACAGACGAGTTTTATGGTAAGTTTTAATAATAAAAAAAACCACTCGTGTTTCAAACGAAGACGAAGTATAAGTAAGTAGGATATTACGATGGCCGTAAAACTACAGTCCGTAAATAAGATATATATTGAACATTAAAATTTTATGTAATTATTATTAATTTTAAAATGTTTTTTTTTTACCGGGTCCGTTCAAATACTATTAATTTGTTAAATTAGACAAGTAACGTTTGTTGTTTTAATGGAATATAAACTGAATTGGTAATTTGTTAGTTAGTGCTCTTTTAATTAAACAGAAAATGGGTTTTTTGTACATGCTATGTAAATCTCTGTAACAATTTAATTAAGACTTACATGATTGTTGATAATCTTCTTTTATTTTACATTAAGTGATAAATAAAAAAGTATAAAATTCAGTTTCGAAATTCAAATAATTTTATTTAAATAAGAAGCTGTATGCTTCATTTTTTGAACGCCTCAATGTAACAATGTAATGCCTCAGACCTGAGAAGAACCGGCACAAGAAACGAGGCGGGACTTATTTGTTTAAAATCAATTTTAAGCATTTATTATTTGTGACAATGATACCTTTGAAACAGACTGGAGCGAGCATTTCATTTCCAAGGCGTGTTATCATTAACAAAATCGTTAATTTGATAATAACGTTAACACACTAACGTCTTTTAACAATTTTTTTAAATCGTACCTTGGAATAATTCTCAATTTTCAAAGTTTAATTTTATAGTCTAGATTTCATATAAGAAATCTTCTTTTAATTGTGGTGTATGTGTGTCATTGGCGTAGACTTAATCCAAATAACAAAGATTTAAAGCCCAATATACTTTAATTTTCATAAAACATAATTAGGTTCTCTGTACCCCGTAACAGCAGGGTAGGCAGAGGGAACCTAGTGTCTTTTCTCCATTTTATGAAGCTAACGCCGGACTTGTGCCGTGGTACCAGACAAAAAAAATGCAAACATATTCAAAAATTATAATTTATTAAGTTGGGATCCAACCCACAACCGTTGCGTTACAGTCACACACTTGTGCCTCTGCGTCACGGCGGGCTCAAAATAATTTATGTAATTATTTATAGTGTAATTTAATTTACATATAAATCAGATTTGTAAAAAAACACTACATTGCTTGAAGCGTTTGACTTAGGCCGACCCGCCCTTGGTTACGTCCTGCCCCACTAGGTCACTAGTATATATTATTCATTTTTAAAACTCACTATATTATATGAGCCTACAAATAGTGTATACAATTATTTATGGCATACTATGGTACGTCAAGGTTATTGGTGCGAATATCACAGGTATTTTTTTCCAGTTTCACGCTGCATATATGCAACTATATATGTAAAATAGTGACAAGATACTCCGTTTGTCACATTCCAATCAAATTCATGTTATTTCATCGAAAGGCAGATCTCAGACCACCACCAGAAAAGTTAATTCCATCCATGTCCTATCTTGTCACCCTGATTGAACGGATACCTGACGGACGAAATACTACCTACAGTCATTGGCGTAGAAAAATTACTAACAAAAAATTTGCCCCTAAACCAATAAAAACAACAACATTTACACGAACATATCTGTGCCAAGCTAAAGTCCAGACCCACCCACCAGAAAATATCTTTAGATATTATATACCTACAACATTGGATTCCGTTGTCACGCTATATTTTAAAAAGCAGAAATGCAAAACGCAATGATTTTGCACAAGATTATCTTTACATACTTACTTTTTGTTTGTATATGCATAAAGAAAGAGAAATATAAAATTATAGATTGTTTAGTTTTCCGCTTTACGCTATTCCCGCATATAGGAGGGTAGGCAGTACCTGGGAACCTCCATCCTGGGACCCTCCGTCCTCATAAACATATATCCTTTTGCCAATTTCCGCCGAATAAGAATTATATTTTACATTTACAAACCTAAGCAAAGTTAACTTGCAAACAGGTAAAATCGATTAATACATATACAATACAAATCACTTGTTCATTCTTAATGATTGAATATCGAGCTTAATATAACCGGTTTAACTGCTATTTCTGTGTATTTATTATTATAGAAAGCGTGTTTACATGCTGTTCGCGGTGCAAAACATATTTGGATATATTTTAAATATTCTAAAAATATTAGATGTTGTATCAAGTTATCATTTTCCTTAAAGGAAATAAATATAGTGAAACAACATTGAACTCTACATCACTGAACTGAACTCAACTGAACTGATCATTTTATATTGAACTTATTATAATCTATTATATTTGGAAATTATTTATAGCATTTACATTTCTTATTTTGTTGCTAGCACCCATACCGGGCACGATGTGAAATCATGGACGTAGGAATAGGCGGACCCACTCCACAATAGTCCGGTGCCCACGCCAGAAAATCAACAAAACCCAAAAAATATCGCTAGATACGCCTTAGCCTACTTAGCTGTAAATCAATCGGAATAGGATTTTATTATTGACATAAAGCTAAGTATCCTCACATATTATAACTATGTATATATTTTCATATATAGACATTAGTATAAATAAATGTTTTATACTAAAATTAAAAGCGCCCTGGGCAGCATGTCGCCCTCGCGTCTATAAACAACTGTACCCGCTGCACCTACTAAACATCAGGCCATTCTCACATTTATAGCCAGACCATAAAGGCTATAATACCATAGAACCTACCCATAAGTGCTCCAGCGAATCGCTGTTACCAAGTGAGTATAAACCGACCAAGTAAAAAATGTACGACACCTAGCGCTCTATTCGCACATAGAGCACTCCCACACCCGGCAGCGTAGTAAGTGCAAAAACTAACCGGCAAAATTGAATACACCGTTAATCTGAACAATTGCCAATCACGAAATGTAAATTTTAAACGGCCGACTGATGCAATTCAAATGGTGGCGTATGTATTTCGCATACAATTTGCATGTACGAGGCCATTGTCAGCATACTAAATAGAGACTATTTATAAAACTAACTTTATTTTTCTCGTTGGGAACTGTTCCGTTGACCTCAGAACGCATCTACACAAATGCAGTGGAATATAACACTTTAATTTATGTATATATGTATATTTTTATTACGATCTTTGTACATGGCAACATTTACATAATTTATTAAAATATAAAATAATTTAATTGACCATGTATGTTTACATGTAGGTAATGTTTTTTTTACAAATTATTTAAGTATATTAAAATTAAATTAAATTAGCTTCACGCTGTATCCCGCACACAGCAGGATAGGCAGAGGGAATCTAGTGTTAAGACATTCCGTTCCCCACTTTCTACCGAAATTTGAAGGCATTGCGTGTTGAATGGCAGAATTCAACGCCGCGCTTTGCCTCAACACCAGAGCGAAGAAATGGAAATATAAATTTAAGTAAATATTTCCTCTCCTCGAGTGGGGATCGAACCCACAACCAGTCGATTTTACAGTCACACTTTGTACCACTGCGCCACGACTGGCCTCACTTTAAGTATATTATCTGTATTGAATTACAAGACTCGATATCTCTGCTTATTCGGTCGAACTAATTTTAATCGAATAAACTACTAAGTATTAGGTCAAAGCGCTGCGTTGGTTTCCGCCGTCCAACACGCAACTTCTCTAGCTGGTGGAAAATGACAAAAAAAAAAAAATATATATGGAATAATATTATATGTAATTGTTACAAATATAATTTCTAAAAAAGTTTTTATAAACGAAGCTATAAACAATAAATTAGTATAGAAAGTTTTTTTTTAGTTATTTAATAAAATATCTTCTTCGGCTTAGAGTGTAAACAGCCTCTTAAATTTTAATTTTTTTTTAAATCGTATAATACAGTATGTGTATTCCACACATACTGTATTATACGATAGATTATACAAAAATTATAATATATAATAAAAAAGGTTGATTTTGTATATATCTTAAAACTTTTGAATAATAAAAAATAATTACGAGTAAAAAACATAATAATTCATTCCCTTGAGTGGAGATAGAACCCACAACCGTCGCGTTATCGTCACATCCCCTGCGCCACGACGGTCTCTATATAATATAGAAAGATTCGAGCTATTTAATAATATATAACTTCTAGTTTTACGATGCAAACTTAAATACGATATTCTGTTTGTCAATTCTGATCGAGAATAAGATAACCATATTATTATAGAGAACATAATTTTAAATGTTAATGGCGTTGTATGTACGACTCGTATCTGATTTTAGTGTTGTTGGAGGTACCAACACTACCTACTGATAGAATAGATATTTACATTTTCTTTCAAACGACAAGAGAAATAAAATAATATAGTATTTTTAATGTGAACATATATTTTTTATTATATGTTATTTAAGGAAAACAATATAAACCATTTGTAGTTTTAATATGATTGACTGTTTTCATTATTTTTACTATATTTTCTTAAATTTATTTATTAATATTTTTTATATTTTTTAAAATGTACCAGTAAGGTAAGTTTATAGCGGTAGTTTTGAATTCGATTTCCTAATTTCAAAACCTTAATGACAATGGAAGAAATAAATCATTACCGGGTCGTATTCAACATAATCAGGCGCTGGAATTCCATCACCTAGCATGATTTATCTCTAAATGGACAAAAAATGAAAGTCGTGGCGCAGGGCTACAAGCCTACGAATGTAAACTGGTTGTGGGTTTGATTTCCGCTCGAGATAATTAAATATGGTAACAAGGCAAAGCGCGGCTTTAAGTTTTGCCAACCACCGCTTTTGCAGTGGCGAACAGAAGTATCTTAATAGGACCAGAATGTCTTAACACTAGTTCCCAGGTACCACATAGGAACCAGGCGCAGCACATGTTCTGCCAAGTATGGGATCCAACGTTAAATTAAAAAAAAAAACATTTTGTAGAGATTCTTATGGTCTACCCCATAATAATGTGAGTCACGCTAAGACAATAAAAAACGAAATCAGTTTGCCATTTAATATCTTACTTACCAACTTACAAATAATAAAAAAATCAGCTTCACGTTGTATCCCGCACACAGCAGGGTAGACAGAACGAACCTAGTGTTAAGACACTCCGTTCTCCACTTTTTGCCGCCACCAACTTACACATACTTCCACAAATTATGTATATCAATAATGGCTACTTCAGAATATTACCATTATGACATTTAAGAATAATAAATCGAAATTTCGAAGTCGTACGACCAAACTGTATTCTTAGAAGTTAATGTTTATTATGCAGGAGAGTTATTGAAACATTCCGTACGCCCTGGGACATGCAATCGCATTATTATAATTGCATATTAATGTGCCGGCATGGTGGGCTATAACTCCATTTTGCCCTACGAATCAGGACTCTATCCGTTGAACATAGAGTATATATTGGTTAGATATCATGTAACTGAAGTGCAGAGCGGTTTTATTGTATGGTTCTTATTGTTCTCGAGATACGAGCGGCATATGTTTGTATCTCGCACTATATGATGTCAGTTGGTATAGACATTTCTGTCTATTCTATTGTTTTTGCGTAATTAAAGTAGCTAATATGTTTTATGGTGATTGTAAAGTTGTTGAAAATTACTTCGAATTCAGGTTTGTGAGAGATCTTGATGTATCCGGGGATTTATTTATGCTGTATACCGCATATAGCAGGGTAGTAAGAAATAAGGCGGTGGTCGTAGAACAGGGGCAAAAGCGTGCGCCTGTAAGCCCGAGAGTTTCAAGGTCGATTCTAACTAAGGGCAAAAAATCTAACTTAACTTTTTATTTTCGCTCAGGTAAGTTCAATAAGCAAGGCCTCGAGAATTCGGTAAAAAAGGAAGGAAGCAAAATTGGGAACAAAAATGTCTTAATGAAAGACGGAAAGTTTTAACACTAGGTTCTCTCTGCCTATCTTGTTGCCTGCGTGATACAGCGTGAATCTAAAATAAGTAGGTACTGTAAGTCCATTCAAAATTTAGAAAGTTTATGTCATTAGCCCTATTTTGATTTCTTCTTATATTAGCTCAGGTATTCTAGATAACTATGACAGAAATAGAAACCAGTTCAGCGGCTACATTACTTTGAAATAACAAAGTTTCAAACATTCCTCATTAAACGCCTTTATTTCACTTCACTTGTTAGTTAGTACTTTTGTAGCCATTTTGCTTCTTGAGTCTTATGTAGGTGTAGTGGCACGTTGTTGTTTTCTCAAGACATAAAATTATTATTAAATAAATTTATAACATATACCTATTATGGCTGACGCGCTTTTTTATGATAAATTAATTAATTTTCCGCCATAACTATAAAAAAGAGATTGTAGCTTAATTTTATTCATTAAATAAACATAAATTGCTTTTGCCCACATAAAAAAAATACTCACAATGTACACAAATAAGAAAAGTTCTTGAACTTAATAAGTAATTTTACGACGTTACATCGACTTACATGATCATTTACTATATTTGAATACAAAAATGGTTGCCAAAATATATATATATAAAGCCTTGACCATTCGCGATGGTAATACATTGTTTAATATTATAACTACAAGTATGTAGTTGTAATATCTTATGATATAAGCAAAATGCAAACGGCTTGGCTAGTGTAAGAGATATAGGAAGATTCTATGAGAGCCCTAATAAATCTATAAATCCCAATATTATTTATATACAATGTATTGGTATAAATATGAGTATATATAATAATGAACTTAACTATGGTGCACTTTGAAATTGTATGACAGTACAGTCTGTACATATAGCTGTAGGAAAATTGCGTATGATCGCGTATGGTAACTATCACAGAGTATAAATGTCACCGTCATAAATTATACAACCTAATCTTATATGTATCTCACTTTTGTTTTATTTTTTATGTAAATAAGCATATTAACGAGCATGTCAATCACTTAGCGTCAATTAATTTGAAAATTTGAATAATGTTTACAATTTATGTGACAAGAATGTACACGTGTAGCAACCGTTTTATATTCTTGATTTTTTAATGTATTAGTTAAATCAAGCGTCGTAGTCAAGTAGACACTGCTCGGGAAGAAAATTGAATATCAAATGAACTGTATAAATTAACACAATATAACTCCAAGCGCCGCCCAAAAATTAAACCAAAACCTGACTGCGTTCGGGTTAATATAAAAATATCAATTAATACTGCAGAGTTTGTACAGTTATAAATGAAAAAGTAAAATAACAAATAAAACCAAATACCGCAATTGGAATATATCAGATAACTGATTGCACCCAATAGCAGTAGCAATGTAATAAAAAAAAAACATTGAAGAACTAAAGGTTGAATACTATAAAAGTATATTTAATAAAAATTCTTTAAAATTTTTCAAAATTATTGAACGATCAATATTACTGAATAGCTTTAATCATTTCGAATTCCAGCCACTACAGATTATATATTAAAATGCAAACTGCTACAGATAACACAAAATACAACATGCAAACGTACAAAAAAATAAAAATGGCGCACAACGCGAGCACAGCCACGGGTGAAGCCAAGTTCGCGTACAACATCCGTGTTCCGTATCGCGTATCGTGTAGATAAGTAGACGTAGGCTCAGACATACAATTACGCAGATCGATAGACACCCACGTGCAGCAGTCGCTGCGTGCGCCGGTTTGTGCGTGCATATTTTTATCAATTTGATGAAGTTATTCTGTTTTATAAAGTTATGGACACGCTTGGCTTAATTGAGATGTTTTATGTCTCAGAATTTATTATGCAGCTTATCGGTATAAGTATATTCAGATTTTTTGTTCGACCTCGCGCTTTATTTATTTATTTATTTATTTAATACTTTATTACACCAACTTAATAATAAAAATATACAAAGAAAACAATGGAAAAGTATGGTTTAAAGGCGGCCTTATCACACACACACAGGTGATCTCTTCCAGGCAACCCTTACCATTAAAAAGATCAATCAATCTTTTTACTTTTTTAAAGGGAGGCAGAGAGATGAAAGAAGCACTGGTGTTAGCATGTTCCGGTTTCTACTCTATTTACGTATTTCTGTTAAATATAGTTTAGAACGATTGCATTTTTATCAACGATACTTATTGTTTTCTTATCTACTTTGTACATTGACATTCTCGTAATGACTCTACTTTTGAATAACTATTCCCAATTTATATTATTTTAAAATACCGTCCACTATCTAACTACACATTAGTTGGTGGACTGATGTTAAATAAAGTATATATTATAAAATCACGAATTCTCCATAATAAAGTAAAATAAAATAAACTTGCCTACATAATTAGTATGAAATTTCAACTTGAAAAGATTTCTTAGATAAAACATGTTTCATTGGATGAAGATTGTAAAGTAAATCATTACTGAATACGTCGAGTGTGAATTATATTGAATCAAATAAGAAAATAATTAAGTATATAGCATCAATTTCTTTCTCCCATTTAAAAGAAACTGACGATGGTATCTTCATTTCAGGCGAGATTTCCGACGCTATCTTGATACAACCAACCAGAACAACTACATAAAAAGTATAAAAAAGATTTAGTTAAAAATTCTTGAACTGTAGTGAACATGGTTTTTACAGAAATAGATAATTTTAATTATATTTTCGTACATAAACATTTGTTGTTTAAGAATCTTTATAATAATTACAATTTTTTTATATTTATGTTAATTGCAACATTTACAATTTTTTTATATTTATGTAAATTGCAATTGTAATAAGGATCTTTAGATACAAATACGTCAGTTTACATAAGCTTTATGTGTTCTACGGTAGAGGTGAACTTAAATTGCTAATTTACAGTTTTTACTTCGAAATTTCAAAAAGTTATTGGAAACCCATATATCCAACAGTAAATGGTGATATTATAAAAACATTTAGAATTACTCAATTCGGTTATTTTTAATATATTTTTATAACAACAAATTAAAAAAAATGTGAAAGATATTTTTTTATCCAATAGGACATTTAATTTACATGTTGGATATAATAAAATCTAAGATGTTTTTTTTTAGACCATATTTCACTATCCTCTTGCGGTCCGAATTCCTGAAAAGTGACGGATCTTTACGCTGCGCTTAATAGGGTGATAAATGTTCAACGTATGAATTTTCTCAATTTTGTATATATTTTTTGAAGTGTATGTGTAAAAACTTTAATAAATAGCTTTTAAAATTAGATCACATAATAACACATGTCATTCAAAGAATATGCAAAAGGACTAAGAAAGTAGAAACCATAATATTACATAGTTATGTGACCAATGCTATAAGAGTTTCTGGTAGAAATCGTCCATCGATGCATAGCGGATATCAGTGACTCTGGTGACTTAATCTGGAGATATTCTTTTTATTTATAATATATAAAGGAATAAACTGCATTCATGTTTTTAACCTTACTTCAACTTCGACCAAAGGTCTGATAAACATTCATTTTATAGTTCGTACCATTTAGATTAGTTTCAATGACATGATTATAATCCAATGTAGAGTTTTATTTTTGAATGAAAACTGACAAATAGCAATTGTTACAGTGTTGTTTATTCCGTAATAGTTTAGTGAGCGCTGTCACGCGATAAGTTATTATGGGTCTAGTGAAATAGCGCTACAGCAAAGGTCAATTTAAAGGTTAGTACTTAGTACGCTCTACCAAAACAAAACATTCGACTCTACAATTATGAAAATGTATATGTCGTCTTGATTTTGGCTGAACATTAGAAACGATGATTATAGAAGAAATTAGAGTAGAATGCACTGAGCCTACCTGTTTCCTCTTGAGCGCGGCGGGCGGGGATGGCGCGGCGGGCGCTGCCAGCTCGTCCAGCAGCGCGGCGCACTTGTCGCGGTCGCGCTCGTCGTCGGCCACGAGCAGGAAGCGCCGCCAGCGCGCCGAGTCGAAGCCCCAGTGGCACGTGCGGTGCTCCGTGGCGTGCGAGTGGCTCACGAAGCGGCGTGGCGCGAACACGGCGCGGCACTCCGCGCACTGCACCAGCGCCAGCTCGGGCGCGCACACGCCGCGCGCGCCCCCGAAGCACTCGTGGTACACGCGGAACCCGCCCACGGGCCGGCGCGCGCGCGCCGCCCCCGCGTGCAGCAGCGCCGCGCACAGGCGCTCCGCGTCCGTCTGCGTGATGAGCCCGCACGACGGCGCCGAGCGCGGCAGCACGCCTGTGGCCTTCAGCTCGTGCAGTTGCTCGGGCGTGCAGCGCGAGCAGTAGATCTGCAGCTCGTCGCACACGCGGTTGATCTGTTCCAGGCTGAAGTCCGTCAGCACCGAGGTGAGGATCTGCGGCAGGCACAGGCGCCGCTCGCCGCCCACGCTGAAGCACGAGATGCGCTCGCCCTCCAGCGCCGTCTCGCCGCGCTCGCCCAGCGGGTCGGCGGCCAGCAGCAGCGGCGGCGCGGCGCGCGCGGGCGGCGGCGGCGCGGGCGCGGGCGGCGGCGCGGGCGCGCCCGGCCCCTGCAGGCTGCGCGGCGCGCTGGCCTGGTACGTCCTCAGCACGGAGGAGATGTGCGGCGCGACCGCGTCCATGGCGCGCCTAGCGGCCGGCCATGTCCGTGCGGCGTGCGTGGTGCGGCGTGTCGGCGCGCAGACGGCCGGCTCGGCTACTGGCGAGTCTAGCCGGCGCCGCGCCGCCCCCCCGCGCGCTCCCCGCCCGCCCCGCCCCGCCCGCGCCCTGCGCCGCGTCACGTGACCGACTTCCCGTCAAAATATCCAGAATGGCGGCGCTCCGCCTCGACCAAAGATGAAATGCGCGAAACTCATATATGAATATTTTTATTTTTCTAATAAGATACTTCATGTAGTAAGATTTTTTTTCGTATAAGTAATGTCTAACTTTTAAGAATATACTATACTGATAACTCTAATTCATTTTCAACCAAAAAAGAAACAATAAATTATTTTTGTACGAAAGAAAAAGATTTTATTTAACGTTAAGAGCAAATCACACAATGCAAAATATGTACATATTAGGCAATAGAAAAAATAATACTAACTTATACACAGTACCTCTGTCATTCATTAATATGAAAACCTGCTTAAACATATAATTTTGTTATATTCTACCGAAAAAAAATTAAAAATAAAAATACTAAAACTTCGGAGACAAATGTAACGTGGTATTACAGCGAACATCAACATTGTTCATCTGTTCAGCGATCTATGAGAGCGCGACAGGCGCGGGGGGCGCGCGGGGCGGGGAGCGCGGCGGCGGCGGCGGAGGAGGGGGAGGGGGCGACTGCGTCTAGTGCGATCGCTCGCGGCTCTCCGTGAAAACAGTTTTTATCACTTGCAAACATACATAAAGAACGCAATCCTATAGCAATGGCGTTTAGATAAAAATATTACCTCAGAAATGAGACGCGGCCGCGAGGAAACTAGATTATTGTATAAAAAACTCACAAGAACTGTGTTAAGGTTTGTTTTGAAATGCCGTTGATAATAAAGTATGTATTTTATAATCGTACCGCTGAGAGCGCCCGTGCTTTACGTGGTGTGTTTTACTAAACACAAATATTCCGATCTGATGAGATTTTCTATTAAATAATATTTTGTTTCTATTTTAGAAAGGCAACCAAATCCTATGTAGAGCTATAGAAGGTTCATAAAACTTTTGTGTCATTTAAATTGAGCATAATCACCGCGTATCGCTGTATTTTAGTGAAGTACATACTTGCAGAAAGGAGGTTAATGATCTTCGATATGGATGTTTTCAGCTGGGATTGCGCATCGACGTACTCTATCAGAGCTGAATTAGGGAATTTTACACGCAATAATCTAATTAATACTGTCTGTGTATAAAGTAAAATATATATTATAAAATAATTGTATAGTAAATAAATGTTAATTGTATAGTAAAATATATAAATGTACATATGTAACGTCGACGCCAGTCATTGTACGGGGGGCACAGGCGTACTGTAATCGCGATAGATTGTGGGTTCGATTTTCACTAGAGGAAATGTATTATTAAATATTTTTTTTACGTATTTCATTTTCTCGAGTGGCTCTATCATTTTAGTAACGAGGAGAAACGTTCCGTTACTCAACGCGCAATGCCTCCAGAATCCACGGGAAATGGGGAACGGAAAATATATAGCCTTAATAGGAGTGTCCTTACACTAAGTTCTATCTACCTTACAGCCTAGAAAAATGTAGAAGAAATGTAGCCAAGAAAAATGTAGATTTAACTACTTATTTTTTATACTTATTATTTCAATGGTTTTATATGTAAGGAGCCCAACGTGTAAGCGAGAACGCGGAATAAGCGATAGAGAGGACCGATCGCCCTAAGAATTCGGTTTGTGACGCATCTATCCATTCATTCTTAATTGTGATTAAATAACAAATTCTTACTTGCAATTAATGTGCATAACTTAATTAAAAAAATGTTTGAATTAACGAATGCAAATAAATGTTAATTTATGGAAAACATAGTAATTTCAATTAAGTGTTTCTTTGCATTATATAATATAATGTTAATTCAGTGATAAAAAAAAATGATAAAAGTATGCAATGGTTCAGTAATGTCTCTTATGACTATATTATATAATATCATCGTCCGTAAACCAACTTTACAGACAATCAGTTTATTTATAATTCTATAACTCACTTATCTTACTTTCTATATATTTCTATTTTATAATAAAAAAAAGCATAAATGATAATGATAACTATATCGGAAGTGTAAAATTAAGAATATAAATGCTTAAGAAAGTTGTCAAAAGCATAATACAAAAAACACTGTCGTTTAAAGAATTTGCGTTGTATTATATATTTAAAATATTGATAATAATGGTTGTTGAACCTTGGGGATTACAATTTAAGGGACACCTATTCACGGTACAAAATTATCGATTTTTACTGTTATAAAACACCTTCTGAGCGCTAAACAATATAAGAACAAATAAAATCATATACAGCCTAAAAAATTCTTAATATAATAGAAAAAAATAAATAATTATTTTTTTCAGTGCATAGCAGCGACAGTGACAGAGAAAACCTAACGAAACCGAAATATTTAGTGGTTGTACATTGAAAATACACCAGGGTTACTTTATTTTACCATTGTAATTTAAGTATTTATATAATCACTCTCCGATATAAGGTACCCTAAGGATACCCTTAATTACTTTATCTACAGTCAGACACTTTTTCACTAGTTATCACGATGGTTGACTTTTGAATAATCTTTAAAAAATACTTAAAATGCCAATATACTGTAATATAATTATTTTCTTTACAAATAATTTTCAATTCATGTGATATTTTACATTTTTCTATTAAATATAGTGTTAAAACATACCCGTAATATATTCTTTTCATAATTATGTATATCATGAATAGATGTATTTAGTAACAATGCATAGACAATTCAAATTCAAAGTCAAAAGAACAGATAATAAAAGAATAGTTTTTTTCTTGGTTGTCAATTCACATTTGTCTATTTATTGTCTAATGTCGATATTATTTCTAAGCCCCTTCACCTATTAAAATTAATATCGGCTTTTAGCCTTCAAGTAAGTGCAGAAACAATTATTTTTTTGTTTAGAAAAAAATCTGGATGACCTTGAAATACATTGGAATTAGATTCAGGCTAATGATATTGGAGTATACATACAAATAAGATTTGAATATTAAAATAAAGTCGCTTTTTATATTTTCTCAATCATAATTTTTTTTTCAGATTTTGATGGATCCTTGGGGCAACGAAACTAAAAGTTCACCTGTTCCGAGTGAATTTGAAGATAATTTCAAACCTGAGAAAGACGACAAATTAGCCGACTCCGCTGAATATATCGCTGCTCTAGGTAATAATATTATAAAAATATAATTATGAAACTAAAACATCTAATAACAATCGCGTAGGTATCAGGTTATCTGAGGTCATATTTCACAACTAATCATTTTATGTGGTAAAGTGCCAGTTAGCTGTTACCGATCGAAGGTGTCACTTCAAACAAAATGGCTTTACTAAATTTAATTAACTAATTGTGAGTTATTACATTAAAATTTTTATTTTCAGAAAGAAAACTACGAACACTGCGAAATAAGAATAAAGTTGTTGATAACCTAGCAGCATACAGAGCTGACTGCCTAGATCGTTTATTGAGAGAAGGCTGTGACTTAGATCCTGTTATTGGAGATACTGAATCGGAAAAGCTACTCCAGGACTAACTTGGCTCCCTGTAAGTAACAAAGATCCCTAAATCATGGCGTCATCATCATCTAGCATAGATTTGTCTGGACCATCATTCTGTGTGGTAAGCGGTGCATCTCAAGGTATTGGTAGATCCTTAGCTGTAGAAGTATCCCAACACCTAGGCCCCAAATCTGTCATGCTTTTGTTGGCTCGCAATAAGTCTGAACTGGCTATCACTGCTAGTCTTTGTAAAGCAGATGATGTTCAATATGTTTCCATTGATCTGTCGACCGCATCAGAAAAGGAGATGCATGATGTTCTTATAAATGCTTTGAAAGGACGACAAGTGCAAGACTTCTCTAAATGTATAATATTCCATAATGTTGGATCACTAGGTAACTTGTCTATTGAGACACACCGAATGGAAAATATACAAGAGCTCAGAGATTATTATGATCTGAATGTTTTTAAAGTGATTTCCTTAAACACTCAGTTCTTGAAAATATTTGAACAGATAGAAGACAGAATTATTATTGTGAATATAACATCTCTGTGTGCTATTAAGCCGATGAGTGGCATGGCCTACTATTGCAGTGGCAAGGCAGCGAGAGAAATGTACTTTAAAGTTTTAGCTGAAGAAAAAAAAGATATTAAAGTCTTGAATTATGCCCCTGGCCCGGTGGAGACAGCCATGATTGATTACGTTGTAGAAGAAGCAGTTAATGAAAACTTGAGAAATGTCTTTACATCATTTCGTGAACAAGGAGCTCTACTAAAGTCGGAGGTGACAGCAAAGAAATGCATGAACATTCTGTTTTCTGGAAAGTTCTCTTCTGGAGCCCATGTGGATTTCTTTGATGAATAATTATAAAATTTATCAACTTATGTAGTAGCCCTATAGGTTTTGTGCTTTTTTAATAGATTCAGTATGGCTGATATGTTGTGGCCTTTATAAGATTTTTTGCATTTCAACTATTGTGCTAAAAAAGAATATAATCAAAAGTAAGAAAAAAATCTATAATTAAATCTATAACTAACTTCAGGATGGCCACAACTTGTCAACCGTACTCTATATGATCTGATATATTTAAATACTCCTTGTAATCTTAGCTTTTTATGGCTAGTAGATGTGTTGTTATAAATTTTAACATTCCATTTTGTGTATCTACTCAATTATTTATGAATGCAATTCATAATAAAATATATATGTTGAATCTATTTTGTCTTTTAGTTAACCCTTCATTGTTATGAGTTACATTCATAAGTCTTTTAAAATATTTCAGTTTTTTGTTTAATTTTGGGCCATTATGACAAAGTGGTTGTGGGTGTAGCTCTGCTCAAGAAAATTATTATATTTTATTTTTTTTTATTTTCTTGTTCTGATAGACAAAGTGCAGAATTAAAATCCACCATTCAATATGCAATATCTGGAAAATTGAATAGTGTAGTTCCTGTTGAAGACACTTGTTTTATCAATAGGTTCCCTCTGTGTAATCCATTATGTGAAAAAAAAGAATAATTGCAAAAAAGAATATTTAGGCTTAACATATATTTAAATCGTGTATCTAAAAATAAAAAGTAATAAAATTGTTTCGCCAATTTAAACACTCGAAGAGATGAAATATTTACTTAAATTTATATTTCCATTTCTTCGCTCTGGTGTCGAGGTTAAGCGCGGCGTTGAGTTCTGCCACTCAACACGCAATGCCTCCAGAATTCGGCAGAAAGTGGGGTAACGGAGTGTCTTAAGACAAGGTTCCCTCTGCCTACCCTGCTGTGTGCGGGATACAGGGTTAGAAAAAAATTTAAACATGTTACAAAATATTAACATTATATTTTGTTGTAACCAGTTTGTTTTTTTAATACAAGATATACAAAGATGATAAAATAGTTTTTATCACAGTAAAGCTATTTACATAAACTTTTTTTTTGTTTCTAAGCTGTTATATAAATATCTAATTATATATATATTTTTCAATTTCAAAGTATAAAAACGTATATAATTATAAAGAATAGTATTGGATTAGAATTTTTAATTTTATTACAAACTAAACTTTCATGTGCATTGAAATTTGAAATAACAAAATTTATATATTAAATCTTTATTGATGAAAGGATTTCCTTTTTAAGATTTTTTTTTAAGTGGAGCTAAAAAAAGTTAAATAAAATTGATTTGATTGTAATTCTATTGTACTGTATTTGCTCATTAATTGGACATTCTTTATCAACATTTCCACAAAAAGAAAGCTTTTTTTAAGAAAATAAATATATTAGGCACTTTACACATAGAACAATAACCCCATATTATTTAAGGGTCACCCTGAGTTAAAAAAGGCAGTAAGAAACCATCTTAACAAATCTTACATAAGTGATTACATATAGATTTATTAACATAATAAAAATAAAACGATAATTATTTGATAAGTCTCTTAGTTAGTCTTATAGAGAAGGAGATACCAAACATAAATATTTAAAAATAAAATAATGTTACACATCAATTAAATACTTTTAAATGGATTTACTTTTACCACTTTTTTGACTTTCTAATGTTTTTTTGAGAGGGAACCTAGTGTTAACATACTCTGTTCTTCATTTTCCGGTGAATTCGGCAGGGATTGCTTTTTGAGTGGCAGTACTCAACTCCGCTCTTTGCCTCAGTTTCAGGGTCAATAAATTAAATGATTAAATATTTCATTTTCTCGAGTGGAAGTCGAACCCGCAACCTATCGCGTTCATAGTCACACCTGTGCACCTGCGCCATGACTGACGTCACCTTACGTTTTGAAATTTGAAATAAAATGGATATTATTTTCATTAGCATTTTTTTTTCAATTTATATAAGAAATGTATTATAAGAATAATAAAACAATTTCAGCAAACAATGACAGGCCGTAAAAGTTTGTTCCTCTTTCTAATGAACCTCGCGTGGCGATGTCGGTACAGTATGCCCTTACTCCTCAGTGGCACAGTAGCGCTGGTCGGAAGAGCGTGGATGTTTCAGATACGAGTCCATACTGTGCATAGTTTGAGGGAAAGCGAGGTAAGATAACTTTTTAGACTTTTTTAGCTTCAGGCTTGTCCCACGTATAAAATTAAAAAATTAAATCAGCTTATTATGCCGCCATCCATATTGTGCCGTGTGATCCCGGCCTAGAATAGGATCATCCTGGTACTGGTGGTGTCGTAAGAGGCGATTAAAGTACGTGTGGTAGAGTCACGTCGCCAGCAATAGCAACACGCTTGGGCAGACTCGACCGGATCATTACCACCCCCGGCATTTAAAACCGGCGTGAAGTAGTGGCTTTATGCCACTGCGTTTTGCATCAGGTAATGCCGGGCCCCGGCGCCCAACCCATCTTGAAGGCCGGCAACGCCTGTAGCTTTTCTGGTGTTGCACGGCGTCGTGGGCGGCGGTAATCAATTACCATCAGGTGATCCGCACGCTCGTTTGCCGTGTCTTTTCCATAAAAAAAAAGCTTCTCGCATACAGAGTTAAATTAGTGTTAAGACACTCCATTCTCCATTCTCCGCCGAATTCTGATGGCGTTGCGTGTTGAATGGCGGAACTCAAAGCCGCGCTTTTGCGTCGACACCAGAACAAAGAAATGGAAATATACATTTCAATAAATATTTCATCTCCTCGAGTTGGGATCGAACATATTTGAGCCACTGCCTCACGACCGGCCTCAGAAGATTATGGTGTTAAGATATTTTGCTCTTTATAAATTTTGTTCAATTTTAATATTTTAAATGTAATATGTATGGTTTATAATGTTTATTGTTATGTCATAGGATAATGCACAAAGACATGATTAATCTTTAATTGTAAAAGCTTCATCCTATATTCATATAATATGTTTCAATATATTTATTATAAATTTCTGCTGTTAAAGAAAATGACACATCACGGACAGATAGCAAAAGATAACAATTACTAAAAAAAAATAAATTAGCTTCACGCTGTATCCCGCACACAGCGGGGTAGGGAGAGGGAACCTAGTGAAAGACACTCCGTTCCCCACTTTCTGCCAAATTCTGGAGGCATTGCGCGTTGAGTGGCAGAACTCAACGCCACATCAGAGCGAAGAAAATGGAAATATAAATTATAGTAAATATTTAATTTCCTCGAGTGGGGATTGAACCCACAACCAGTCGGTTTTACAGTCACACTTTGTGCCACTGCGTCATGAATAGCCTCAACAATTACTAATTATTTTTTTGCAAAAAATAAATCAGATGTGTATTTACTTATTTCAGTTGGCCCTCATGCACGAACAACAATTCCTTGATGAAGAATATGAAAACGATGATGATGACATCGACATATCAACATCAGATGACGAAGCCGATGATGACGGTGATGACGAAACGTGGGAAACAGAATCATCAGGCTCCTGGGAGAGCGTGGAGGAGGAGAATAACAGATGACAAATACACACGTTTGATATACTGTTTGTAAGGAACATGTGACATTTTGAGTAAATATACTCATAAATTTACAGAATAAAGTTGTATGTGATTTTTTTCTTTTTATGATATTATTATATTTAATTTATTAATTATTATTTATTATTGTTATACAAAAGCAGTACAGTGATTTTTTTTATTAAGTTTAGTTGTTATGCTGCTGCTGTTATTGTGCTGCTTATCATTAAGTTCTGCATACTTCCTTTTTTTAATATATTTTTTAATTAATTAAATTACAGCACAATGTAGTTAAATGTCTTTATTTACATACAACCTTGTTCGGTTAAATATGTGTCATACACATATTTTGTTTGTGGCCTTTTAGGCACTGCAATGTATTTTTTTTTTAATTATTGATTTATTTTGACACCCTTATTTCGACGGCCCTACACACGTACAAAATGACATGGCAACAGAGGTTTATAGGAGAATGCAGTAAAAGTTCATATAGCTTATAAAAATTGTTTCGTCTTGAGTTTCTTATTAAGTACTAGCGGCTTCGCCCGCTTAAACTACATGACTATTGATTTATTGAGCAGAATTGATTGACAACTAAAATGACTTCTAATATGATTTTTTTACGATACATATTATTATTACGTAATATCTATAAGAATTTTTGATTGTTCCGAACTAAAAAATACGACCAATGTTGATATTTGATTTATAAAATATACATAAAGCTAATTATTTATTATACGTATATATTTTTGTAATATTACGTTCTTTTTACCTATGTTATGTTTTTTAAAACTCTATTAAATGTGCTAATGTCAGTTAATAATTTAATTTGCTGCTTCAGAATCAGAAACAGCCTTCAATGTTAAATTTTTGATTTGGGTAATGATTCATAATATTCTTTGTAATATAACTGTAATAATTGCATATTAACTCCTGTACAGTTTTTAAATTATTAGCTAAATGTACAATAGGTAAATATGTTATTACAGTGTACACGGACGTTTTGAATGTCACTCTTTGGCCAAGAATCTTACCAGCGCGATTGCTATATAATATTCGCAAGCAAACTATTGCCTTTAGTTCATTCAAATAACGATAACTGTTTTTTAATGAACCGATTTTGATGAAACAAACTTTAATTGTTGAGTTAAAACAAAGCAATTGGTGAAAGTTTTAAGTAAATCGGTTCAGTACTTTCAGAGAAAAATGTGACCATACAAATCGACAGACAGACAGACAAGAAATTTAAAAAAAAAATGATGCTTTCGATTATTCATTTTAAGTGTTCCTCTATCCATTTCAGTCTAAATTATTTAATGTACAGACAAAATATTTTTACTGTCTTATTATATATAAAGGTAAACTTCGCGAAAGAGTGAAATATTACTATTCTATTTGATCTATGTGATGTTGTTAATGGTAATGATGAACTTATCCAACACACAAAAAATCTAGTGTAATAAAAAAAACTGATATTTAAGTGATACATTAATACTATCATATAGAGTGAATTCTTTAATTGTTTTTTCTTATAATTATTAATAAAGACAAGGTTATTTGTACATTTTATTGTAAATTAAAAAATATTAGACAAAAATCATACCAAAAATATGAGCGCTTATTTAGCTTAATACTATTTCAACGCTCAAAAACACCACTGGTATTTAAAACTTTCTTTATCTAGAATATTTAGTAATATTTCTGTGAATATGTACATATATACATTTATATCTATTTAGATGGTAGCTCTTGCCAATTGGCATGTCAACATGATTTTTTAGGTTAATTCAACAATAAATAAAAAATAATTGAACTGAATAAGGTCGTTACTGCTACTCCGGGATTCGAAGTTTTTGAAATATATTAGATATGGATAGACAATATATAAGTTAGATTACTGATTGACACCATATGTAAAAGTATTGTAAATAAATAGAAAATGGAGAACATAATTGCTTTAATACATTTTTTTCTGTCGTCTGAATATTTGTGATTATAAAGAAATATGTGATATGACGGTTGCGGGTTCCACTCCCACTCAGAGAATAAATTCATTTCCATGTTCCGGTATATGACGCGTTATTGAGTTCCTCTACTCAACCCGCAATGTCTCGAACAGTTAAAATTAAAGAACAAAGCAACTTCTTAATATCATGATAAATACATATTGTGTTATTGTATTATACTGTTTATTACTATATGAACGTAATTGTAGAATAATTAAGTTAGAATTCCGATGATAATTTATATTATTATAATATTTTAGTTGAAAAACTTCAATCTGAATAGTAAATAGATTTCATAATTGGTAAATATGACAACACTTACTCAAACTTATAATTTAGGTTTTCCATTTAGAAAAAGCAATTGTTTAATTTTTTTAATTTAATTTATTGTTGGATAATAGATATTTTTAAAAATATTTTAAACTAAATATACCTATTGTTTACATATTGTACACATATGTAATTATTTCATTTTCAGTTTAAATTTATTATTAATTTGTTATTTTTAGTAGTTTCTCAAAGACATACCATTAAAATATTTTAAATTTGTTTATTGTATTATCTTCTGTTTTCAGCTTTATATATTCCGCATGTAGGGTAGAGGGGGCTTAGTGTTAAAATACTCCGCTTCCCATCTTCCATCGATTTCTGCAGGCGTTCCGTGCTGAGTGGCCGAACTCAGCGCCACGATTTGTCTCGACAACAGGGCAAAGTAAATGAAAATATTAATTATTTCATTTCTTCGAGGAGGAATTGAACCCACCACCTGTTTCGTTTACAGTCACACGCATGTGCTCCTGCGCTACGACTAGTACTCATTCAGTGAAGTGTAATATTTTAAATATTTTTTTTGTATTATATGTTAATTAAAAAATTATGAAAAAAGAATTATAAATAAATAATTTTATAAATGTTAAATATATCATTTTAGTTATCTGTTTCTTGCATAATAATATTTAAATTACAAAATAAATGTTGGCTGTATCATCATCTCATTTTTTGGTTAGTTATTATATTTCTTTTTTTTATTTTTCTAGCATATATGATATATAGTATTTGGTGACTGCACTTAATGTATTTATGTTAGTTATTTGTTATATTAAATATAATATCAAATTTCTGTGTCTTTTATTTTCCTGACGTAAAAAGATTTTTCAGAACTAGCCAAATTCGCTTATAGTTAGATATTCTTTATGTAACTTACTTCAAAAACGAGTAGGTATCGACTTCAAATCAATCAGTGGGTAGCGTATATTAATACCTAAGTATCTTTCGTATCATTTTATTCAAATACGAAGGGTACCTTTCGTATTTACAGTGGTTATACAGTTTTTGGGGAGTCCATACGGGGTTATCTATCGAGTATCGACTTACGAAAGTAAGGCTTTCTATGTACGGTTTGCGGTTATTCCCCGCACGTGGCCTAACCGACGAAACTTATCGGTTGGTGCGTGAACGGAAATATCCTGCACCTTGAATACAGTAAGGTTAACAAATCGTGACTGTCCTGAAGTTAGGTTTTCTGAACTTATATTTAAAGTAAGAAAAACCCTGAAAAATGGCACAACTTATTGACCGTACTCCACTTGCTGTAATGACCCTTCCATTAAGCAAATAAAATACTGCTATTTACATAAACGCACAACATATATTTACATGATCGCTGTTAACATTCAAAATATATTCAATTTAATTAACATAATTTATTAAATTAAAATAAATTTCAATCTTGCGTGTCGGCCCACCTGTAGTACATACCGTTCAGTTGCTCCAAGAATATAAACATGAGCACCGTGAGAGGACCTATTTTCGCGTAAGTCGGTATAAAACCACTCCACAGTGCGAATATGCCTTCGTTTCGTATTATACTTTTCAGTACTGCGACTTGGCTCGTTCCTTTTGCTGTATTTTGTACTCTGAAATTTGAAAAGTAATATAAGTATTTAGATATATATTAAATTGTTCATATAAAATGTTTGTAAAAGAAGATGTTTGCATGGATTACTGGACACGATTACATACAGCTGCAAACAACAAATTTTATATTATACAGCCTACACTTCAGCATCATAATTAAAATAATTTTATTTGGCAATAATATAAGAACAAGGTTAAGCGTGCTGTTACAACCCTTATTCCAAGACTCAATATGCTTACACTAACAAATATATTTTTCGTTTTCTATAGCGGATCAGCAAATCCCATATTGTTATTAGTTTTATTATAATAACCATCTATTGTAATTAATTAGTAATGTGAGTTTCATTAATAAAATTATTTCGTGAAAAAAGAGTTAAAAAAAGGCTGTTGCCTTTTCAGGCAGCAAAACATTGCGAAACCGCGGTTGGGTCGCTAGTATATTAACTATAAACCACTGTCAAATTATAAAAAAAATATTTTGAAGCTACCGCGTCTTGACGATGTCCACGGGTAGTGAGGCAGCGGTAGTGACGAGTCCCGATATGAACGACGCAGCAAAGTGGAGTACGATGCCGTCACCCAATTGAGGCAACAGCATTTCTCTAGCCTGGGCAGTTGGTTATAAGTATAAAATAAATTAATTTACTTTTTAATATGGCAGATTTATTATATAAAAAATGACATTGTAGTGTAGTGTATCATCATTTAATATGTATCTGTATGTTTGGAATTTTATACATAAAAAAGTTCACGCCGTCGAGGCACAAGGGAACAAGCACGCGACGGCGAATGAAACGCGACGGTTTTGGGCTCGATTTTCATTTGAGGGAATGAAATATTTACTAATTTTATTTTCTCGCTGTGGTAAAGAGGCACAACGTGGAGTCAAGTTTCGTCACTCAACACGCAACGCCTTGATAATTCGGCGGAGAGTGGGGAACGCGAGCGTTTTGATTGAAATGGACTGTCATAACACTAGGTTCTCGGGTTCAATCTGCCTATCTTGTTATATGAGGGACCCAGCGTGAAGCTAAAAAGAAGCACAATATTGGCAACAATACCGGTATAGTATTATAGTTAATTCGTAACTATAGTATACTGATGAACATTGGTCAGAAATAATAAATATATGTAAGTACAGTTTTACTTATAATTTTTTGTTGTTTTTACATCTCAAAGGAATTGTAAGAGATAACCTGACAGTTAAGTCGATGCCACGTTTTTAACCAACTTTCGTATGGAGGAGGTCATCAACTCCACTGTATTTGTTTATGTTTGTTACCTCATATTTTTTGACTGGATGAACATATATGATATTAATGATTTTTTTTGGAAAGCTGGTGCTTAGCGTGCGGTCGTTGGTCGGTAATATGACCATTCCTGACAGTGTTATCCATGTGAACATCACATAAATCTTAAATTTGCAGTAAGTATGTATGTGTGGATCCGGGTGAAGTTGGGTTGTTTTTATTATGTGTAACAGCACGCGTATTCCTTTAAGAAAGCGGAGATGTAACCTTATTATAATTTTTTTATCAGCTGTCCTTCACTTTCCACGGGCATTGCGTGCTGAATGATTGAACTCAACAATTTCAAATATTTCAATTCCTCGAGTGGATCGATCCCTCGATCGAACCCCTGCCCCTTGTGCTCCTGCGCCACGACTGACCTCAATGCATGAACTTAATGCACAATATATTGATTCAAATCTACCTGTGCGTAAGTCCCTAACTGGGCGCCATTCACCACCATGGCTCTGGTGACGGTGGCTGTCGCGCCACGGAACAACATTAAAGGACCCTCTTCACGAGTTATCCTATTATATTTTACTCATTAGTCATAATTTCTTATAAAAAAAAAAATATCTTTACGCTATATCCCGCACACAGCAGGGTAAGCAGAGGGAACCTAGTGTTAAGACACTCTATTCCCCACTTTTCGCCGATTTCTGGAGGCATTGCGTATTGACTGGCGGAACTCAACGCCGCGCTTTGTCTCGACACCAGAGGGAAGAAATGAAAATATCAATGTAAATATTTTTTTCAGTTGTGATCAAACTCACAACCAGTCGATTTTACAGTCACACTTTGTGCCCATGTATAAAATATATAAAAAAACATATAGGAGGCCTTATAAAAACAACTATTTTAAGTTATTGGTAAGAAAGTATGTTACATATGCTTTTTTTTTTCGATTTTATAAAAAATATCAGCTTTATTTGTACATTTTTAATTCTAGACATAAATTTCTGTCACTCGGTTTTTAATTCCTAAGAGAGTCTATGTATCTATTTGCTTTGTTTTACATAAGTTTAATTTAATAAATATTGATAATAAAACTATTCGCCGAATTTTCGAGACATTGGCTTGTTGAATTGTGTATATAAACGCCGTGATGTGTCAGTTTTGTAGACAAAGGAAATGAAAAGATTAAAGGAAAATTTTAAGCCAATATTATAATATATAAGAAGATAATAACCTCGAAAGCGCGTTAAATACATTTCTATAATTTCTACGCTGCTCAGGAGGAAGTCGTCCGTCAGCTGTCATCCTGATGAGGGCGACCTCAGCGGGGGTGCCGATGAAGGCGCCGATACCCCCCGCGATCATGCCCACCACCAGCTTTATCGGGAAGCTGGGCACTCCGTAGATACTTGAAAGTTAATTTGTATAGCTATAATGCTACGTTATGAATTGCCAACGTATTGTAAAATTTGCCAATTATTCATTTTTTGTCAGCTTCATGCTGTATACCGCAAGTAGTAGGGTAGGCCTCTGCCTACCCTACTACTTTCGGGATATATCTCTCAAGGGCTTTCTCTAGAGCCTAGTGATCAGACACTCAATTCCCCATTTTTCACCGAATTCTTGAGGCATTACGCACTGAGTGGTAGAACTCAACACCCCGCTTTGCCTCGACACTAGAGCAAAGAAACGAAAATATTTAATTTCTTCGAGCGAGGATCGAACTCACACTGTTCCGTTTACAGTCACATCCTTGTGCCAATGCGCCACGACTGGCCTCAATTACTAGATGATCTTTTACAATACATTGTTGTCTCCACCTCCTCTCTTCGAATTAGCTCTTGCAATATATTCCCTTACTACTACTGTAGATATACAACAGTAGTTTACTTTTTCGCCTAATTTTGATGTATTACAATGAACGTTAAAGTCTAATCTCGAGGAAACTATATATGAATATAAATATATATACTTCCGCTTGTTAGTAATATTTATTCCGTAAGAAAAATGTTACAAATTTCACAAGCCTTCGCGTTTACACTTGGTACCTCTATTGTAATATTTACAAAAAAATAAAACGAATTCTAACCCCGTATAGTAATTGCTCAACCCGTTATAACAGCCCAACCGGCCGGTGGTGTACGTCGCCTGTCGGAACAGTGCTGCAGACAGTCCTCTGTAGAACCCTGTGACCCCCTCATTTCGAAGAATATTACCCACGACTCCGAAAAGAGTGCTTTTACTACCCGGTCCAGATAGCTGCATCCGTGTCTTGACTAGATCAGCTGGTTGTACCACGCATATGCCCATCATGCTAAAGTTAGAGTTTTAAATTAAATTGGTTATATTATTAATACAGATTTCTTTTATAAACATTTTTATTACTATATTCCTATAAATATCGAGTTTTAAAAAAAATAATAAATCAGCTTCACGCTGTATCCCACACACAGCAGGGTAGGCAGAGGAAACCTAGTGTTAAGATACTCCGTTCCCCACTTTCTACCGAATTCTGGAGCATTGCGTGTTGAGTTGCAGAACTCAACGCCGTGCTTAGAAATCGAGTTTTCCTCACTAATATGTATTTTCTAAAAACCTATTAATAAGTTTTTAATAGTAATTCACTATTCACACAAGATATATCCGAATCGAAAATACAAAAAAAAACGAATCTGATTTATTGGAATTTTTGGAAAATCCCTCTCCGATTTCTTTCTTCTTGGGAAAAAAAGAAAACTAAGTAAAAAATCATGTAACCAACCCGCTCATGCCACCAAACACAAAATTTAGCCATCCAGGCATAGGTTTTCTAACTTTATTTTCGCTCATTTTATTACGTGAATGTAGTTATTGTTATCTCTCTCCGGCTCCCGCGATATCGTGGAAGAAACACAATGAAGATATCATTTTTCAAAACTGCCAAATTTGGCAGACATTTCGAAATAAATATTTATCTATGTGGCTAAAATATTAAAACGTTTAAAAGTTTACAATTGTGAACAATAATGTTTAATATTTAATGTTCTTAGATTTTTGAGGCTACAAAATTGCTAAAAGACAATAATCAAATGTCACGAAATAGGTAAAATCGTGTAATAAAATTAATTTTATGGCACTTATAACTTATTTTGGCAGATTTTCTTTTTCATACAAAATTGCATGTTTTATTTAAGCTATATATAGGTACCTAAGGTTTTCTTTATATATACGATTTCTTTTTTGGTTCACAGGGATTAGGCAAAATGGTTTGCTTAATTTGACGCTACGTGTGATCCCGGCCTAGAATAGGATCATTCTGGTACTGGTGGTGTCGTAAGAGGCGACTAAAGTACGTGTGGTAGAGTCACGTCGCCAGCAATGGCAACACGCATGGGCAGACTCGACCGGATCATTACCACTCCCGGCATTTAAAACCGGCGTGAAGTAGTGGCTTTATGCCACTGCGTTTCGCATCAGGTAATGCCGGGCCCCGGCGCCCAACCCATCTTAAAGGCCGGCAACGCACCTGTAGCTCCTCTGGGGTTGCACGGGGCCGTGGGCGGCGGTAATCACTTACCATCAGGTGACCCGCACGCTCGTTTGCCGTGTCTTTTCCATAAAAAAAAAAAAACGTAGGCTGCGAATTCTCCGTCAGTAACTCAGTTACGGAAGAGTTTTATGAAGGGAAACGTAAAAAATCTAGGCAAAACGAAGAAAAAAGAACAAAAACTCATATCAGTTTAATCATCTATCATTTTATTATAATTTTTTACATAGTTTTTATGTTAAGATATAAAATATTTATTAATTTATACAAAATTACTCTTAAATATATCTAAATTTCTTATTGCCATTGCCATTCTTCAGTGTAGTCTTGATCCAGGAGGTATCGCCTGTGAATATAGGTACTTTTATATTTTATTTTTCTTTAGCTTCACATATGTGAAACAGCGTGTTGAGTGGTGGAATCAAAACGGCGCTTTGTCTTGTTACCAGAGCAATAATATTAAATAATCAATTGCCCCGAGTGAAAATCGAATTCATGACCGTCGAGTTTACAGTCGCACGCTTGTTTCCCTGCATCACGACGGCCTTTAAATATACATATATATTTATTTAATACTTTATTATATTTATTTGACAATAAAACAAATACAAAATTAAATTTGAAAATAATGTAAAGGCGGCTTTATTATTTTTATTACTACAGGTGATATTTTCCAGGCAAGTCTTACAATAGAATAGATCAAAGATATATAATAATTAATTATGATATAATATATTAATTAATTATATCAACATATTATATTTCCATTAAAGAAAATCTTTAATTAATGTAGTAAATCGCTAAAATAGTTAAAAAAGTGAACTATATTTTAGAAGCAATTACAGAAAGGCAAAATAGCAGGTACTAGCGAGGATGTCGCGGTGAGAATGAAGGAGAACGAGCTCAGCTGGTTTGTCGAACGAATGAGTGATGGTAGAATGGCAAAAAAGATGAATGATGGAAAAGTGAGTGGTAGGAGAGGTCGGGGCAGACGCACCTGCCGTGCGGCGGCGAGCGCGGCGCGTGCGCGCGCGCCGCCGCGCCCAGCAGCGACACGCACGAGCGCGACAGGCGCTGGCTGAAGTTCTGCGCACACGCGACTTTGTACTTATATAATAACACTATATACTGATTCGATGCCCCGGCGAGGAAATTAAAATATTTATGTTAAAGTGTTATTCCACACTTAGGAAAGAAGAATACTTACTTATTTAGAAAATGTATAAGAATTTGAACACAACGTTACGTAGCTATGTAAAATTTTTGATACGTTTTCTAAAGAAGGAAATGAATTATTATTTATCAATATTTTTATTTCTTAGCTTTGGCACCAAAATAGGAATTTGACATTGAGCCACCGCCACTCAATACGCAATGCCTTGTTGCGTCTTAAGACTAGACTCCCTCTGTCTACCCTGCTGGATACGGGATGCAGCGTGAAGTGGATTAGACTTTTTTTAAATATATCTTTACTTACATATAGAGACCCTCGTACAGAATGTAAAACGGAATATATTAACACTTTTGTGTTCGTAAATGCAGTAAACAACGTAAAACCAAAAAAAATGACTCACCGGCAAACAAGAGCCCTTCATCTCCCGCAAATCAATCTTCCTAAACAATTCACAAAGGACTAATTCGTGCAAGCTCGGAGGTCGCGGACCAAAGATGAGTTCTATAATTTCCACCACCTGAAAAACGGATATTATACATATGTACTTACATTTTTAAATATAAAAACTGTTTTCATTGTTTAAAAATAATAAAAAATGGTATTAAATATTGTACTGTCATGGGACAATAGCTTTATTTTGTGTGGGTATTTATATAGTTTTCAATTCCAATAGTAGTTTGAGTATTTGGTTAGTGTTAAGAACCTAAAAGTATAGAGTTTTAAAATAATATGTTATTTATATTTAAAATTTAATATTTAAGGTCAGATTGCCGAAGCAATACGAGCATGACATTGTAAGCGCGACGGGTTACAGGTACCTGCGCGTAGTGGTGTCGCAGCGCGCGCAGGCGCGCGGGCTCGCGGCTCGCGGCGCACATGTCGAGCAGCACGTGGCCGAGCGCGGGCGCGTCGGCGCGCGCGCCCGCCCGCGGCGCCGCGCCGATCAGCGTGTTCTCGAGACCGCACAATCTGGACAACCGCACAAACTGGTCGTAACTTTATATTATTATTTGAACGTAACTAGAATCGAACGGGCACCCCTTTGAAACCTTTCAAGACGTAACTTACGGTCCCGAAAATATTTCAAGAGGCGCGACAATTCACACTCGTTTTTTTTATACGTCGAATGACACTCAAGAAACTCATTTCGAGATACGAGTATACAACAAAAAATACAAAACAAATACTAACACAGATTTTACTTGAAAAAAAAATCACGTCATAAGTAATAAAGAATCAATAACTTTTTTTTTCTTTTCAATAAATATTCTTTTGGGTGTGAATAAAAATGAAAATCTTCCACTCAAAATAATATCTTACAAATATATATTAATTTACAGTTTATAAATATAAATTAGAAAAATTTGTAGCTTTATACGTTTTCTAACAGTGGCTACGACGACTTAGTTTCAGTTTTAAGAATATTTTAAAATTTTTCACTAATTTGCTGAACAACTATACTTGTAATACATAAGCTTCAAATGAGGGCAAATTTTGTATTGTAACCACTAATTCAAGTGAAGTACCAGATGAAAGAGTTTAACATGCATATTCCAATACATATTTTATTAATTTATTATGACTATTTTTTGTACTGCTACGAAACTACTGCGTTGATCAGGTTAAAGAGTTTCATTTAAGATGTTTTATGATCACAAAAAGATCTTAATAAAAAACTATTGTGTTAATTTATTAAGGACTAGCGGCCCGCTCGCGGCTTCGCCCGCTTATACCCAGAATTATTTGATTAATACACTAAAATTATGGTCGGTTTTTTAATATACCTATAATGTATGTTTGCAACGCACGCAAGTCGCATTTTAGTACCTCCCATAAGAGAGATGCAACTGTCAATATATTAATTTCTTTAAACTTTTGCCTTAAGGAGTCTTTAGGACCTAAGCTATAGTTATAGTAACATCGCAACTTACTATAAAATCCTAACTCATCGGTGTCTGTACGTGGAAGATATATTAGAAAAATTATTATTACGCACATTTAACTATGTAATGGAACTTGGTCAGTTTGTCTGTTTATCTGTGCGTTCAGGATAATCTCAGAAAGGGCTTAACCGATTTAAATAACTTAACCTAACTTTGTGCCCCTGCGCCGCGGTGGCCTTTAATATTAATACAGAGTGGAAGCGTCAGCGCTCCTTTTACGGGGGCAATGTATAGGATAAAATATTTTAAGCCCATACCTAAAGAAATCAATCAAGATACCTCAACAGTTTAGACGTAGACTTTTTTTTCATTTCGCGATGTTTATCCATATCTGTATTTCGTGTGACGCAGTTACGCATAGATACCAATAACGTTAACACATACTACTACAAAAGTATTACTAAAGGTTAAGCAACTTTGAACTTTGTCGCCAATACCTACGACTCGATTTAGGAATGAGGCGTATGCGGCGGTTTCTCTTTGATAGGCGTATGCCTGTTGCGTGTTTAATGACAAATAGCGTTTTATTTTAATATCAACGATAATATATAATTTATTTTGTATGAAAAATAACTTATTCGCTTTTGGGATTTTTTTTATTGTATTAGGCTTTTATAGAGTGATTAACTATGGTTTCATTTAAAGTGGTGCTGACAAAAACACTAATTGAGCATATTTAATATTTATAGTGATTTTTTAGTGAAAAGAGCTAATAGTTATTACAACAATTGCGAAGAAAGCATATTTTAGACATTTTTTAAAATCTTATACCTTTTGAAAAACTACCAACATTCTTATCGTTAATAAATTATTTTTTTTCAAATTAAGAAATTGTCAAAGTTTTTCGTTATAATGGCACGAAAATATTTAAAATGTTCAAAATTAAAAGTTCAAAAATGTAGATTGAAAATAAATATACTGCAGGAGGATACCTTTATATGTACTGTTTTTTTATGATGTAATGTAGAATAATATATTCTATAGAGGAATCACACATTCCTCTTCACACTTTTTATTCTTTAACTGTACGTAAATATATATTTTAGAGGTTACTCTGTACTAAGATGGCAGCTCTGTTCCCGCATTTACGTCCCACATATATAGAAATATAAATTGAAATTGGAAAGAAAAGCAGAAACGAAATTTTATTGCATTTTTTCTTTTTTTCATACTTGAAACGTATTAATAAATTTACACACAATTCATTTGTTTCGAATATAACATTAAGATTGATTCATAAAATAAATTTGATATTTCCCTAACATGATTATTTCATGTATTTTTTTATATACAAAGTTTTGATTAAGTTCTCTTGAGAAATATATCTACTATAGATTAATATAACGTACCTACATGCCAATGATTAAATCGTATTGACATCACCACGTGATCCATCTATTATAAAGACAATATAAAATTTTATAAAATATAGCAATCAGCTCGCAGCTTAACCCGCTTAAATTTGTGAATTATTTGTTTGTTTCGGTACAGGGAATTACGTTCCTGTTTTAATAAATAATGTATGCTTGCAGCGCTTTTAAGATTTTAGAAAGATAGAAGATCTAATGTGAAAATTATTAAAAGCATGGCATTTTCGATTTTCATTAAACAAATTATTATTGGAGCAATTAACAAAGTAATAGAACCAGCAACAATAATATTTATAAATTTTGTCGGTTTCTTGGTTTTTCTGTCAGTCGACGCTTATCTCAGAAACGACTTAAGCGATTTAAAGAGCTAAGACGTGAGCGCGGTGCGGGAGCGGTAAAATCGGTTTAACTGTTTTTATTGTAATATTCGTCATGTATGAATGGTGTAATGATTAAATAACTGACCTTTATAACTATTTATCTATATCTTCATAGATATATATTAGATGCCCCTCTGTACTACGATGGCGGCTCTGTTCTAGTTTACACATTTTCCTTTTTTTTACAGTTACGCATGGTATCCGCAAATTTTTGTAGATGTAGATGTTTTCTATAAAATTGTAGTACATCACTTTGCTCTATTGTCAATAATTTCTACAGCGCACGCGATATAAGGTTTTGTTTTGGTATTTTTTTACACGTGAATCGTCTAATAGTAAAAGAATTTTCCAAATTGGTCCCGTACTTTTGGGACCTATTCAATTCAAATAAAGAAAAAAAAATCTAATCGATTTTCTTCATAATTTTAGTGATATCGATGCACCTCCCCCTCACCCCTGCAGAGTTACTCGCCACGATGCGCGAGGACACGGCACACACTCGTTGTTCTTAAATTTGATATTTTTAAATTCGTTATATCTTTTGAATAGGATGTCCGATTTTATTAATTAAAAAAGCATTTTACAGGTATTTAAATTATCTTTATTAAAATATCATTTAATGGGATAAAGATTAATGCAGAGATATGAATAATATGGTTTGATTATTGTGGCCACTTTTGTGATCTTAAAAAATATAAAAAAATGGTTATATTGCCATAACTACAGTAGCGGGACATATGGTATCGCCGATTTTTTTATAGATATTGATGCGCTCTACAATACTGTAAAACATTATTTTGTTCTATCATCAATAGTTTTCGCAGCGCACGCGATGATAGGGTTACATTATGGCATTTTTATTAGGGATCTCTATTTTCTTCTTAAATGAAATATAGCCTATGCTGTTCAGTAAAATTGCAGCTTTCTAATAGTGAAAAAAATATTGAAATCGATCCGGTACTTTTTGTGTGAAAACATATACATCCATACATCCATACATCCATACATCCATACATCCATACATCCATACATCCATACATGCCTACCTGCCTACCTGCCTACCTGCCTACCTGCCTACCTGCCTACCTGCCCACCTGCCCACCTGCCCACCTGCCCACCTGCCCACCTGCCCACCTGCCCACCTGCCCACCTGCCCACCTGCCCACCTGCCCACCTGCCCACCTGCCCACCTGCCCACCTGCCCACCTGCCCACCTGCCCACCTGCCCACCTGCCCACCTGCCCACCTGCCCACCTGCCCACCTGCCCACCTGCCCACCTGCCTACCTGCCTACCTGCCTACCTGCCTACCTGCCTACCTGCCTACCTGCCTACCTGCCTACCTGCCTACCTGCCTATCTGCCTACCTGCCTACCTGCCTACCTGCCTACCTGCCTACCTGCCTACTTACCTACCTACATTATTTTTTTATAGAGTGTAGCGGTAGCCTTTCGAAAATATAAAATAGATAGCGTTTCTAGTATCGAGTTTTACTATCTCAAATATAAGCTTCTTGGAAACTTAAATACTTATATCTTTTGATAGAGTGAAGCTATTACAATGAAATAAACACTAAATGTTACTTTGATTTACTGGTAAATTTTACGTATAAAACTTGCTTAAATATATTGTGTACTTTTGACGTGATGCGTGTTCACATAAACAGGAAAACAGACAAACAGACAAACAGACAAAAATTCCAAAAATGTTGGAAATGGATTCTGTCAGTTATCCTTTAACACCCTGGCTAATTTTTTTTTAATATTTTCAATGTACAGAAACGACTTTTCTACAGATTTATTATAAGTATAGATATTAAAAAAAACTTTTTAACTATACATATATTTATAACTATAATTTGACCAATAACAAAACTATAAAGACAATTGAAATAAATTAAAGCCGTAGAAGGTATTGTGCATCTGACTGTAAACGTGACGATTATGAGCTCAATTTCGACTCGCAATATTAAATAATTTCATTTTATCGCTCTGGTAATAAGACGAATTGAATGATTGAATGATTTTCGATACCCAACAAACAATATCTCAAAAATTAGAAATGAGTGGGAAACGGAGAGTCTTAACACTAGGTTTCTCTTACAATAGAATAGATTTCTATGTAATTAAATATATATTGTAATATGTAAAATTGTTAAATATATATATAAATATAAACACTCGCTTAACCTTAGATCTAAGTAAAATTTTGTAAAATAATGTAAAGATAAAAATATAATTTGCTTATTATAGATATTGATTGTATGTAAACGACAATGTAATTAATATATATGATAAGGATATTAGATATAATAATAAATTTAAAAAGTGTACGGACCAAGTGTCTGTAGTATTAAGAAATAAAATAAAATAAAATAAAAAAAAAAAAAAACACTAGGTTTCTTCTTCCTGCCCTGTTATATTCAGAATATTGGGTGAAACTAAAACACGTACCTGGCCACACCGTTCTGCACAACAACATTCCCGGTGTGCAAATGGTAGAAGGGCGGGAAACCTTTCTCTTTAAGAAAGAGGAGGCCTTCCAATAGTTGTCTCCCAAATCTGGCTACTTGTGTGGGGGGCAGTCCCGTTCCTCGTGAACCGTCGTACTTTCGATTGTATTCTTCATTCCAGGTGCTCTGAAACATAAAATCTTTTATATAATACAGACTTTTATAAAATACAGGAGCACCTCACGTCCTGATTGTGCCACGCTGCTGACATCATTATTGAAAAACACAATAACATCGAAATAATTGAATATCTTATAAAACTAAAAACGTGATTTTTCAACAGAACAGAAGAAAATTGTAATGAGAGCAAACTGTGTATATATGTTTACTAGTAGAGAGTTCATCAGCCATCTTCCAACTCTATCATCAGACCAGCTCGATGTGTCATAATATTGTATTGTCATATAATCTACATATAATTGTCAAGTTTCATGATGATACAATAATTTGAAGGGTGCGGAATTTTTATACTTAAATTTTAGTACATAAATACATAGTTATTTAGTTACAGCTCGACCTAAGGAAAGCGTGTTAACAAGGAAACAATACTTTTTAAGTATTACCAACATACCTGAATTATACATATATTACAGCTATAATTTCTTATAACTGCTTATCTAGATGCTATCACTCCTCAGCGTCCCCAGAATACCCCCAAAAAAACCAACGACCAAATACTTAATCACTGGTTAGTATTTATTTAAAAAAATCGCCACTAACCTTGTATATCAAATCCTTCAAACTGCCTTGAGAGTTATACGGCAACACTGCCAAAGCGTGGCCGTTACACAATTCGATATCCAAGACAGGATATATATAAGGATGATGCAGAGCGCGGAACAGCTCCAAGATGAGTTCGCGGGACCGCTCGTTCGGTTCGATCGGACATTTGCTTGAGAGAGGCATCTGGAGTATTGAAATAATTAGTATTTCAGTTTTATGTGTTTCAGTTTACTTTTAATAATTTATCATATCAAATAAATTAAGTTTTTTTCATTCTGTTAGGACGTTAAGCCACTTTTAATAAAACGCCCAAGAAATGGATAAACTTCAGTTGTTAATTGAATTTTTTCATGAATTTCTCGAAATTTGAGTACCAGTTGTAAAAAAAGGTTCTCACAAAAAGTTAAAATATGTTTGCAGACTAGCTGCATTAAAAATTCGTAAAGAAATTTAAAGACAATTCCAACAAAACAACAGAACGGCATAAAACCCACGTTCATATGTACACATAGGTGCAATGTACTTAATAATACCAACAAATCTCGTTATATAAAAGGACAAGGTAAATAAACTAGCATATAAATAAATTACCAAGATTAGTAGGCGGTCCGCTTTAATGGAATTATCGTGTACCGCGAACCAGTGCTTGTTGGCGCGCGAGCCGATCGCGCCCAGGGCTGACAGCAAGTTGTACCTGGAAATTGCATCACCCTACTTCTAGTGCACTAGGTCCCTAGAACTAGGTCTTACAATTAGTAGGGCACTAGCTATATGCACGTGGGACCCTACACCACTGCAGCTAGTGCCCTACAGCCACCATGATTTAGTGTGCTAAAAATATTTTATAGCGGTATATTTGCCACTGTAACGGTTAAATGCTTTTATAATCTATTTGTCTATGAACGAATGTTAGAAAATCTTGACTACTACCACTACTTCGACCCACTTTGAAATGTGTTTCTGATACGATGTTAATATAATTTTTTCAAAATGTTGATCGTATTCCTATCAGAAAACTATATATAACTCAGCATATATAGCACTTTTAGAATTATAGTGACCTAATAAAAAAAAATGATGATTTTGAATTTTTGTCAGAAATTGACCTAAAACGACGCTCTGTACACAGCAGGGTAGGCAGAGGGAACATAGAATTAAGACACTTGGTTCCCCGCTTTTCCGCCGACCTTAGAAGGCGGAAAGCGGGGAACAAGGTCAATTTCTGACAAAAACTCAAAATCATGGTTTTTTGATTAGGTCACTAAAATTCTAAAGGTGGATATGACTACCAGTGTTATTTTAATGTTTTGTTTGCAAAAAAAAACATAAATTTCATAAAATATAAATATTAAATTCTTAATTTTTAGTTCAACAAAATTCCATTAATTCTGTGAGAAACAGAAGTGAACAAACATACCTTGGTGTCCGCGATAGGTATTCATTGCATATTGCCAACGAGACAGCACTCTCCATTGATGTCTCCGCAAGCCTGCAATATTTTGTATTAAATTTAAATATTTTTCTTTTTTATTCAAAGACTGGATTAATACAAATAGAGTTTTTTTTTATGGAAAAGACACGGCAAACGAGCGTGCGGGTCACCTGCTGGTAAGTGATTACCGCCGCCCACGAGCCCGTGCAACTCCAGAGGAGTTCCAGGTGTGTTGCCGGCCTTTAAGACGGGTTGGGCGCCGGGGCCCGGCATTACCTGATGCGAAACGCAGTGGCATAAAGCCACTACTTCACGCCGGTTTTAAATGCCGGGGGTGGTAATGATCCGGTCGAGTCTGCCCATGCGTGTTGCCATTGCTGGCGACGTGACTCTACCACACGTAAAATTTACACGTAAAAGAGAATTTATAATATCACGGGAATTAATAATTTAATAACATTTGGTTAAATTGTGCTACTTTTTTTAAACCTGTACCTGGCAACGTTAGTGTTAAAATACTCCGTCTCCATCTACTTTCCGTCGAATTCTGGAATCGTCAGTAGAGCGAAGAAATGCAAATATTAAATAAGTAAATCCACGAGTGGGGATCGAACCCATTTATTTAAATAAAGTAAAGACTTCAAGACAAGACATCATAGTAATTGGATGGGTACCTTGGAGAGGCTGTAGGTTCTGATGGAGATGATTTGCCAGAGCTTGACCCCATGAAAGACTTGTTGAACAACAGCTTTGCTATGGAGTCAATTTTTTGCGCCACGAGTGGTGTTCGCTCGGAACTTTCCTCTAGGATTTAATAATAATCTTTATTTTTATCAGTTTTAGAGTCACAACGTTTTTGCTTGAAGTCAATTTAATGAGATTTAAATTTTGTATTGTACTGTAGGTATGTAATATGTCTAAATTTTGTATGTGAAAATTATTGACATTACAGTTGGTTAAACAATAATATACAGGGTGATTGGTAGATACATGTACAAACAAACTGATACAGGTGACAGAGATCATTTCCAAGTATATTTTTTATTTCTGATAAAATATATATTGAAAATTACAGCTCAATGTGACAAAATATTTATGCTTTCAAACTTTATCATAAAAAATATTTTTTCAATAAAAAAAAAACTAAGATTTTCAGTCGGCTTTGTTTAATAATAATAACATTATTAAATAACGCATACCTCAAAAATACCAATTAGTCAGTGTAAAAACACGCAATTTTTTTTCTGGGGTTTAGTTATGGCGCGATGAAAGTTTTTTTGATAGCATTTTAGATTTACATTTAATTTTTTTTTGGTGTCGAGGCAAAGCGATTTCCTTCATAATGCAACACATGCAATACCTCCAGAATTCATCGGAAAATGGGGAGCAGCAGTGTCCTAACACCTGGTTCTCTACTCTCTCTACTCTACTCTACTATACTGCATTCGGTGTGTGCGGAATACAGGTGAAGCTGATAATTTATAGTGATGCGTCGAATATTTTTTTGGTATTCGGTATATATATATATATATATCATCATTTTCTGCGGGTGAATATGCGTGTCCAGTTTGGCACCGCTCCGCTCAAGCGAAGGAGATAGTCATGGCATTAAGTGAGACTCATTTAATTTATAATAATAATTAAATAAAAATAATTGAACCGAATGTATTCGGCACCATAACCGAATAATTCGGCCGATTTCGATATTGGCCGAATACGGCACGACGATAATAAAAAAGATGACATACATATACCGAATAAAAACCGAATATTCGGCGCATCTCTAATAATTTTTAATATTTTTTCCGATCAATCCGATCCCGATCAATTGGACACATATGGTATTTATATATTTCAATATTTCGGAAACAGTACAATTTCAAGCCATATAATAAGGGAAAAATAGTTGAAAATTATTTCGATCACCTGTATTAGTCTGTACCTATCAATCATCTTTGTATTAGGTATAATATTTCTGAAGCATTTTATAGATATTTCTTTTACATATTGTTATATATTAATAAATGTGAGGTACAATTTAAGAACATGTTATGAGAAATTTTATCAGTTTTGGTCGTGAGATTGTTGTTTTACTACACATATGACATTTGGTGAACAAAATATATATTATAAAAGTGACATCTTATCTGTTTAAAAAGATAGGTATAGAAATATGATAATTTATTAAATCGATTTGTCATTGAAGTCATTAATGAAAAAGAGATGAATTACATTTACTTACATAATATTTTTTTTAAATATTGAATCACTTTTAGTATGTTTGTACACAGTTTAAATTAATATTTAAAAGCCATAAAATACACAACATACTCACTATAAAATTACAGAAAAAAATTAAAATTCAAATAAATCAAAATTAAAACCTAAAAAAGACGTCTTCATACAATACAAAATACACATTTAACTCAATAAAACTTTGCTATTATTAATATTTAAACTATTTAACTATTAATTAATAATTGGTAGTAAACAATAAAGCAATTATGGAATCATTAAGATAAATAAAACAATCATAAAGACATACCTTCACTCTCCTCTTTATCAGTGGACACGGATCGCAAACGGAATGCATTTCTCTTATTAGCTGCCGCAACGGACTCGGGGTTCAACTCCGCAGCAGACTGTGCCCTCTTGCAAGAACCGCGACGCTTCTTCTTCCTATAACTTGATCTAGAGCGTTCTTGGTAAAACCTGTCGTGGCCAGTAGTAGCAGGTTCTTTTTGCTCTTTAGTATCACCAGATTTCATGTGTTGGTACAAGTTGAACATTTTCACAGTTCCCCTACGCACATACGCCCGAATTACAAACAACTTGTCGACCATTTAGTTACTTCCCATTATCGTCCGTACCCTAACTAACACCTTAAGTTCCCAAATTTTTAGCTAATTTAAATAATCGTATTAACATTAATGTGAACAACAGTCGAAATACATATTATATGGGAAGGACGTCGTCGTTCTAACGGATTTCTAAGTAATTGAAGTCGTACTAGTGCTAAGCCGGACTGCGCGTCGTTTTATACAGCGTGCTCCATTTCAGTTGTGTTTCATATTTTAAGCCGATGAGAAATTAATTTTTGCATGTATTATTATGTGTTATACAAGGTAGCTTATGGTCAAATATAGATTTTTTTCTAAACAATTCATCTTCGATCTTACATTGAAGAAGAATCTCACTGTGGACCATATTCCGTTTGTGGAGTTTACAATTTATACACTAATTTTCAAAAACATATGCCTATTCATGGGATAACCTATCTATGTGAATGTTTTTTTAACATAATTTTTTTTCAGCTTCACGCTGTGTCCCTATATAGCAGAATAGCCAGAGACTTTAGTGTTAAGACACTCAGTTTCCCACTTTCTACCAAATTTTCGAGGCACCGCGTGCTGAGTGTTAAAATTGCTATGAAATGCAAATATTGATAAAAAAATAATTCATTTTCCCCGAGTCTCTACTATTACGATTCTATTATTTTCATTACAAAATCGACAAAAATAACAAATAAACCAACACAACAAAACGACAAAATATAAACAACAATCAAACGAACATTTTAATACCAACAACTTAATATAGCACCAAAAAATAGCTTAATCATATTTAATTTCACCATTGCCATTGTGCACGTATAGCAAGTAAAGCCGGTCGACCACCACAAGCGACACCACTGTATGTATGGCCATCCTCACATAGTACGGGACGAAGCCCTTCCAAAAGTACGAAATACCCTTACGACGGAGGATATCTTCGATTATGTCCTTGTGACTCACCCCCTTTTCTTTCACTTGATATCTGGTAAAAGGGAAAGTCGATGTTTTCTTTCTTACACTATAGACTCATTACGATAAAAGATAGCTCTTTTGTGGGAATGGAGTGCATTTCTTTTTTATTCATATTTCCTTAGGACGTTACTTAAAACTTCACTAATGTAAAATACTACCGACTACCGACCAGGTCGATCCTGGTCGGTTTCCAGGAGGCGCGGGTTCGAGTCCCGCTACGTTAAAATTTTATAGGTACTTTTGTTAAATAAGTATTTTTCTTTCCTAAGTGTGGGTTGACACTTTAAATATGTTAAAAATAGACTAATGTATTGATACGGTTTCTACATTTTTAATGTCTTGAAAAAAAGTCCAGACATTCCTTTGAGCTGCCAACTTAACTAAATAAAAGTTAAGTAATTCAACGCAGTGAAATATATTTTGTATATGAAAATTTATTTGATTATATTATGTTTTCATAACGTCCTCTATTAACAGAACCCAGAGTCCCAGGTCCTGTTTACAGAACCCAGAGTCGCCTTGTTGATGTAAAATAGATTTGTGGCTTCTTCTCGCATAATGTATTTAAATAAATGCACAGCTGACTACGCAGATTGGGCGGAGGGAACCTAAGAATCTAGTGTTAAGACAGTGGCACAAGTAACTAGTGTAACTATAAAAGCAACAGGATGTGTGTTCGATTCCCACTTGAAGAAATGAAATATTTTATATTTTATTTTCCTCGCTCTAACAACGAGGCTACGCGCGTGTAAACCTAGACGAATATCAACTTATGACCGAAGACCAAAAATATTTTAAAAAAATATTGTAAGGCAATTACCTCGTTTTCACCAAGTCTATAGGTAAGGAGACAAAAGCCGTAAAGAAGCTGGAGATCAAGGAAGTCGATATATGGAGCGTTAGTCCTTTACCCATGTCTCTTTCGCGAAAGATCTCCCGAACCTGAACAAAACTATTTTGAGTAAATATTAATTAAATCATCAACATTACATATAATTTAATATCTACTTTTACCATTGTTTCTTACTTAATAAATAATTTTGCTTTGTAGTTGATTAAATGAGTTTTAACTACGCATTTACCTGCGAATAACTTTGTATTTGACCAATGCTGATTAACACCGACCGACCTATAGTTAATGTGCCGCCGCGCCAGAGAGCCTTCACACCTTCCTCTTGACAAATCCTAATGATAGCGATATCATTTACATACAATGATAGTGATATGATGATATCACTCCCACATAGTGATAGATGGTTATATCAATCGCATAGGAATTACTTAAATAGGCCTGTTTGTGGAAATACTCAAAGGTTTATTTAGACTATTTAGTGAAGCCTAAATTAAAATACGAAAGTTATACGAGTAGATATTGCAATCAATTAAGGATTGTATAAACAATTCGCTTAAGATTATTAATTTGATTAGTAAGTCCAAATCCCATCCATTACCATCATCACCAATAAATAATTCGTCATACGTTAAGAGTTTACTCATACAATTTACATTTTATTTTTGTAAAAAGAAAAAAAAAGTACTTATTTAGAAGACATATAAATTTGAACGTAGCAGGACTCGAACCCGCGCCTCCTGATATCCAAATTTTTATACGACTTCTAAATAAGTATTTTCTTTCCTTTCCTGAGTTAATCGTTATAATTGTAACGACCCAATCTTTACATTAAGGTTATACTGTAATATATACCAAAACAAAAATAATAATCACTTTGTAATCGCATGAACGGTCCCCCTATATTTTCGCTCGCAACTGCAAGCAATGCAGGGCTCCAAGGGGCCGTCGGCCATCAGTCTAACTAGTAGGACCTCCGAGGGAGTCCCCGCTAGTGCTCCAGCTATACCCGCTGTTACACCGAAGACGAGTTTCTCTATTAGGATTGGACGTCTTTCCACCTTACTGAGAGATTTTATGTTGTATTAAGTTTAGTTTTAGTTTCATGCTGTATCCTGAATAAACAGGTAGGCAGAGGGGTCTCCTCTGACTACCTAGTGTTAAGACACTCCATTCCCCACTGTCCGCTATTTTATAAGACATTGAGGATTTTGTGGCTACGCTTTATCTTCATACCAGAGTGAACAAACAAAAATAATTCATTAACCCGAGTGGGAATCGAGTCCACAATTATTCTGCTTTTGTTAAATGTATGTAAGAAATATTTCAGCCAACCAATAGCAACTTGAAAAACACTTTGTTTTGATTTTATATAAAATTTACACTTAAATTCAGTTGACAAACGCATTATGTTTAGGTTCAAATCTTTTAGAACTAATACTAATATTAACAAGACAAATTAACGAAAAATAGAAAAATTAAGCCACAAAATAAAAAAACATCTTAAATAATAAAATAATAAGCATACCGTTGATAAATATTATACATGGCGTGATACGCCCCAACCCTCGTAGTGGTGTACGTGGTCTGCCTCATCAAACCCGCAGTCAATCCCGCATATAGAGCCCTGAAGCCTCTACATCGTATTATCTGCCGTGCCATATCACCAGTGGTACAGTAGCGGGAAAACAGTTGGAGGCGCACTTTGATTAGGTCTAGCGGATGCACTATTGTCGTCGCTATCATTCTAGAATTTTTATATTAGTATTATTATGTAGGTAAAATGTAACTATTCTTAATTTATATACTCATTTTTAAGAAATAATTAAATCAGTTTTCACGCTGTATCCCGCACACAGTAGGGTAGGGTAGGCAGAGGGAACCTAGTGTTAAGACACTCCGTTTCCCCACTTATTGCCAAATTCTGGAGGCAATGCGTGTTGAGTGGCAGAACTCAACGCCGCACTTTGCCTCTATATCAGAGCGAAGAAATGGAAATATAAATTTAAGTAAATATTTCATCTCCTCGAGTGGGGTCGAACCCACAACCATTCGATTTACAGTCACACTTTGTGCCCCTGCGCCACGACTGGCCTCTAACAGAAATAATTCTAACTTAAAAATATCATATATTAAATTATTTGTGAACTCCACGCCCACTATTGCAGAGTAGGTAGAGAGAGCCTAAAACTTTCCACTTGAATTCAAGACTTAATGTATTGCTGTGCTGTGCTCAGTGACGGCAGGTACTCAACGTCACTCTTTGTCTTAACAAAGGGGGAGAATGAAAATAATTCTTGAGTGGGAATCGAAACTGCCACCGTCGTGTTGTCGCGATCAACGATTGCCTTTTTTTATAGTATTTTTACATAATTATTGCTGGATTTTGTGTATTGGGTAACTAGCAACGTTGCCAGATGTCTCGATTTTGGCGGGACGTCTAGATTTTTAGCTCAAAAATTAAATATCTCGATCTGGACAGGCATAGGCCCGCTTTTCATGGATTGTTCCACGTACAGTGAGAAATCTTTTTTTTTACTTTAACATTTATATTAGTTCCTAATAATATCATAGATATACAAATAAGTATATTTAAATTACGTGAATTATTCTTACTTAACTACATGGTAAAAATATAGTGACGTTTTCCCATTAAAATACATTTTAATTGATATCTATCACTATTGAACACTTTATTTAAACCTCAAATAATAAATATGAATAAATTATAAATTAAATTCTCATTATTATTATTTTTTTGTCCCGCCTTTGTCAAAAGCCCCGAAACCCCGATTTTTTACTAAAAATGTTAAAAAATCCCTTTTTTCATCGAGATGAAATCTGGCAACGCTGGTGACTAATGCTGGTCACCGTAGAGATAATGTGAATATAAGTTTACTAGTTGGTTTTCCAATGTAAAGACAAATCATATTCATAGTTGGTGGTAAAACCTAGTCAATAAATCGTCAATCTTTCAAATCAAAAGTTATAATTTTTCTGTAAGCAGTTCGGGGAAACCGAAACTAAATTACATATTTTTTTAACGTAATTAAATAGTTTTTTTTAGAGAATGAATTAATACTTTAAATATGTAAAATATTGTTATTAAATAGTATACAAGTTTTAATTATTATTATAAATACACACCCTGAAACTCCACCTAAGGCCATAGCAACATACCATGGAGCTTTTTTCTGCAGTGCATTTTTATCTTGGTTTTGCGACATCGTTTGATCATGATTGAAGTATTTTGTTTTAATAAAATGTTAATAAAATCTGTGTTTTTATTTAAAATATATTAATCTTATAATTTTCGGACATGTTTGTTGTTTATGTCAAACTATTGTCAAAATGGATGATGAATTCTTCTTTTTTTTATGACATAGCAGAGAAATAAAGCATATGTTTACAAAAAAGAATTTTCAATAATTATTTATTTTTGTGTTTTTCTTCAGTTTCACGTTTTATCCCGTTTAATGCAGAATAGGTAACCTATTCTTTAGTAGTATATTTCTTATTTTTCTTATTAACTACAGGTTTTTTACATATATTTGTAACACTCACCAAAGCAGAATTTGAACTTACAATCAAGTTGACGACACCACGAAAGTTTCTTCACTATAGTGTCTTGCAGTAAAGTAAAACCTCAACTATCTCGATAATCGAATATATGATAAAAACGATATTGTACATATTACTGTGTTCATTAAAATCACATTTTTCAAGAAATTTTTGTATTTATAAATTGGGAATCCGTACAACTGACGGCCTGATAAGAGATTCTACCGTATTTATTATGATAGTTGAGTATTATAATATATTTCTTCATTTTTTTCACATAATTTAAGACAAGAAAAAAAACAATTTTTGATAACAAAGTTTAATAGCAACAATAAGTTATGTTAGTCACAAAATTGCCTCTAAAAATATATGTGGAATTACATTTGCATACATTACGCTTCATTTACTAAAATACATTTACAGTTTACATTTATTAATTACATTTCATTTTTAAACCTATAAAAATCTATATAAATTGATTGTTTATGTAATAATTATTATTTTAAAATTACTACGTATGAAAGCGATATCAAATATCAATATTGTTATATCAATTTATTTATTCTTTTAATGATGGTTTTAGTCTTGGTGGTAGCTTACGCAATGACAAGAAAATTTTTGAAAAGAAGAAATCGATATTGCAATATCGATTTTTTTTTCAAATTAATTAAATATTATTTAAAAAAAACCAATCAATATACTGTAATTAAATTTTCACCTATCTCTAGACACATATCTATAAAAATGCGAGCTAATGAGATACATGCAGCTACCAGCAAAATCTTCAAACTCCCACGGTTTTTACGTTTAAATGGACATTTAAAAAAATGTTTAAGGAAAAACGAAATAAAATTCGATCTTAACAAAATAAAATACAATTATAAATATATTCCAATAATTTATTTTTATTATTTTGTGTATTTTTTTAAAGATTAAGAGAAGACCTTTAACTTTTCTTTCGTTCTCTCGTATTTTTTTTTACATGTCCGTCTAAACATAGGGCCTACAGAAATGTTTGTAAATCAAAAAAATAGACGATCAGAATAAAAAAAAATAAAAGAAATCTTTGAACACTAAAAGCATTTAACTTAATAGCCATATATCATAAATAGGTTCGTTTCACATTCTCTTAGCTTCACGCTGTATCCCGCATATAGAAAGAAGCAAAGGCACAGAACCTAGTGTTAAGACACTGTTCCCCACGCGCCGTCTAATTTCACATTTTTTATACATTTAATTGTAAACGAAGAAACGTATAAACATAACACTTTTCATATTAACTGAGAAAAATAATTAAATTTATAAATAGATGTTTTTAGGTAACCAAGTTTGTATCTTTTATTGCAGTTTCACGTTTTGTTTCGCGTACAGTAGGGTAAACGAATCTTAGTGTGAAGTTTTCTCCAATAGAAAGAATTCGAGACCTTGCTCATTGAGTGGCGTAGTTCATATCCGCTCTTTGTTTTTGTTTGTTTATAAATATGTAGCGATCGTACTACCAAGCCGCCTACAGTTTCACGTCCTCCCAAATGCGTCGCTATTATTTTTTTTATATTTAAAAAATAAATCTCCCAAAACGATTTCCAAACACTTTAAATATATAATTTTATTTCGATTTGTTGATATTTTTTTAATCTGTACAACATCATATAGATAACTACTATAGTAGTATATATTATTACGAATAAAAAAAAGTAAAATGACATATTACATATATAAATGTCTTAAAATAATTTGTACATTACAGCAAATCAATAATGCAAATAAAAAAAAGAGTGAGCGTACATTTGGCACTGACATGATACTAATATTTATATAATAAATTTGTGCTTTTTAATAAAAAAAAAACATATAAAGGCATTTTTAAGCTTAACATATAAAATCAATATTGGCAGTTAAATATACATAAATTAATATAAAATAAAACATATTGATAACTAATGGTCGTTATTTTTAAATAGAGATGTTTATGTAAAATTTTATTGTCATATTTCCGTTTTTTATATGAAAAAAATACCAAAAAAAATTCAAAATGGTGTGAGAGAGACGATCGTTAATCTCATAGCCCATTAACCTCTTAAAACAACATAAACACAAAATGGTGACCAAGTGTCAACTGTCAAAAAAATACAGTTAAAAATAACAGATTATAAATAAATAGATAATAAATAACAATAAAAAAAATATATGTAGTTGAGAGCGTAATTTTTTGAACATTCCATGTGTAGTATAAGCTCATTTCAATAATGTTTATTCGAATTCTTTTACGTTACTGTAGTCGTACAACCTGAAATAAAAAAAAAAACATATTATACAGAGTGTTCTTGTCTTCACCATTTTAAATGAGAGCACAGTTTTAACTACTACTTTATAAAAGCCTAAAACAAAAGAGATTTTGCCAAAAATAAAAATAAAAAAATTCTAATTATAAATGATTGTGGTAGAATAATACACCGTTCCTTGAGAATGACAGACACACGACAGTGTCACACGAAATACAGATATGGATAAATATCATGAAATGAAAAAAAAATCCTACGCCTCAACTGTTGAGGTAACTTGATGCTGCGCCTGGAGCTTTTTTCCTGGAGGAAAAGGAGCGCCTGCACAGACGCTTATATCCTTTATATATAAAAATTGTTGTACATTCAAAATATATATTTTTTATTTTACGCTTATTGAAGACAGATTAAAGTGAATATGTGAAAGACAAGTGAACTGGTGGTAAATTATTTGACGTTCAAAAGTCAAGTCAAATTTAAATAATATTATTCAAAATTAGAAGTTGACTTTTGATGTATACTCATGCCAAATTACAACTTTCTAATACTACTTAGTATAAGAGCTAAACCGCGGACGGACGGACAGACAAATGGATACGAATAATAAAACCTTACCATTTACATATGTTTAAAATAAGCAGCGTTCATTTGCTCCAAGAATATGAATGTCAGCACAGTGTGGGGTCCCAGTCTCGCGTAGTACGGTAGGAATCCCTTCCATAGTGAGAATACACCCTCATTCTTTATTAAACTTGTTACTACGTTCAGTTGAGATTGGCCTTTGGCTGCGTTTTGGATTCTGGAATAATGTTATTATTTTAATTATATATGTATAGTACGTTCGGCGAATCGGGGCCGTTCTGAAGTTAGGCTTTTTTAATTTTTCCGTAATGTTGATATGTGAAGAAAATAATCATGGTTCACTTATTGCCTAGACCCTGATGTTCAATAACGTTCATATTTAATTGCATATATCCTTAAATCTATATTAAGCTTAAAATGGTAATTGAACTAACAACCATCGCACCCAATAAGTAAAGCTAAAAATCTTTTAAAATCTTCTGAATCTTACCTAGTTTTTATAATATCCACGGGCATGGAAGCGATGGTAGTCACGAGACCGGACACCATTGAAGCGCAGAAATGAAGGAAAATACCATCAGGCACGTACGCCGCGAATATTTCTCTAGCCTGTAAAAAATATAAATAAATGAATCCTGTTATATTTTCGTTGTGGGTTCGATTCCCACTCTCCTAGTGGGTGTGTGTGTCCACTAGTGGAATGAAATATTTAAATTTTCATATGTTTACTCTTGTAACAAAGCAAAAATACAAAATAAAGCAAATAGAAAAAAAAAATCCGTCACCTAAATGGTGTTTGAATCCACAACTATTCGGTTTACAGTAAGTTGCTGCCCACAACCGGAAATAACAAAAAAGTGTCTCGTTCCTTTCAAGATATTTAATTTGTACGAAATTAAAATATGTAGACTTATAAGATGTACAAGTTTAAATTTATTATATATTAAATACATTAAATAAATTTAAAAGTAAAGTTTTTAAAAAATTATGGTTTTTTTTGTTTTTATATCATTCGTAATTATTGAGTAATAGTTAAGACATTTAGTACATATTAAAATACAAATAAATACAATATTAGCAAGTAGACATGCCTGAGAGTAAGTACTGAGCTGCGCCGCGTTGACCACCATGGCGCGCCCCACGGTGGGCGTGGCGCCGCGCCACAACTTCAATACGCCTTCTTCGCGTATTATCCTAAAAATAGAAAAGAAAGAAATACATTATGTAAATAATATATTTTTTGAATTATTATAATTATTTTCTTTACCAGTCCATTACCTAAGAAGTGCATCTAGAACATTCTTGTAATTTCTTCTTTGCTCCTTTGGTAGTCTACCATCAGCGGTCATACGGATGAGAGCTACCTAAAAAGTACAAAAAATACAAATTAAGTATAATACATAAAACTGAAATGCTACTAAAGATATTTTCATCATAGCTTAAACTTGGCCGCCGAGATGCAATGACAGTATTTGTCTGTGTGAACGTAATGGTTGTGGGTTCAATTCCTACTCAGCGAAATGGACCATTTTCATTTCCTAGCTCTGATTGGAACACAAAGCGCGGGCTGTTCTCGGGAAAATCGAGCAGTATTAAGGAGTAGAAAGGAGTGTCATAAGCTTAACATTGTTACCATAAAAAATACTATAAACTGAATAACGATGAAATAATCAAACCTAGGTGCTATGTGGTTCCTTTTATTTTTTATTGTTTTGGGTGTAAATATATGATAATAATTACTATTGATTTACAGGGGGTACGTCAGGGTGACAGGCACTTATTAGTTTGTGAATTTTAATAAAAATATTTTTTTTTCCCAAATTTAATATTTGGGAAAATATTTAAAAAAAAAACATCAATTATTAAAAGTATACTGCGTTGAGTTGCGCAACGCAACATGCTCGAGGCATTGCTTTGAAAGTTTGGCGGAAAGCGAGACGGAGAACGGAGGTGTTATGGGAACGGAGTGTTTTAGCACTAGGTTCTTCGTGTTCTATTTGCCTATTCTGGTATGTGTGGGGTACAGCGAGAAGCTAAAAAAATAGTATGAGGACCATAATATTAAACAATATTTAAAATATTGAATTCTCTTTTGCATTATAATTTTTAACCAAACAGTGTTTTTCATAAGAAACTTATCACAGAAATCCAAGTTGTTATGACAGCCATATTGAAATAGAAAAATATTACCATAAAAGATTGCGTTCGTAAATTTTTCCCAATTATTTTAATGGCTTGAAGTTACAAAAAAAATCGATAACATACCCACTCCCTATTATAGAAAGACAAAACGAGACATTGAGTGCTGCCATTCAACACCAAGTGTCTCAAATTTAAGCGCAGAGAGGAGAGCTGAATGTACTTAGCTGATTGTATTGCAGGGTATGGACGACGAATCGTGGTCGTTCTGAAGTCAGCAGTAAACGGAAAGTTCAGAAAGCCTAATGTCAAAACGGCCACAACATATCAGCTGTAGTGTACACTGCTATATGAAAAAAAACACATTACCTCAGCGGGAGTGCCAACAAAAGCACCGATCGACCCCGCAGTTATGCCGAGGAACGTCTTCGTGCCGAAACCAGGTGCAGCACCTGCATTACGCCTGAAATAAAACAATAACAGAAAACTGGAGTGCTTCCAACATTTTTGTAAACTACCTAGGACCGCTACAGCGCGACAGGTTGTGGGTTCGATTCTCACTCGAAGAATTGCTATATTTAATATTTTTCTCTGGTAATGACGCAAAGGGCGGCGTTAAGTTTCTCCTCTAGAATTCGGTGGAAATTTAACTTTGGAACTTTACGTTTTACAATCTAAACTATGAAATATAAAAATGAAAAATATATCATTTTGTATAGTAAAGTGAAGAAAACTAAAAACACGTTATTTTAACACTAACTAGACGAATGCAACAAGCACAAAGTCAACATGTTTAATAGTAGGAAGTCCAAAGCCTCATCAGCCATATTCCAATTCCATCATCACACCAGCCCGATGGTACCATATTGTATTGTCATTTTATCTACATAATTATGAAGTATCATGATAATACAACGATTAAAATTGCGTGTAATTGAAATTCTTAGATTTCATTACACAGTTACAGAGCGACCTAATAAAAACGTTTTAATAAAAAAGCGATAAATGTTTCTCAATAAAGGAGATATCGTGATCAATTTTGCAAGTCTTACTTTAAACGCTGTAGCTACAGGTTCGATACCCAGTCGACAAAATGCTAAAATATAAATCACTTCTATGATATAATGTTGCGCGGTATTCTTTTCCGTTTTCAAAGCGCAATGGACGTTAACATAAAGCGCATAACTATGTATTTTAATAAGTACTCTTAAGATCTCTTCGCCTCTAAATAAACCAAACTCCAAATATTAAAGCAAGTTTGCCAAAATATAATAACGACAACTGCATATAAATCAGTTCAGCCGTGTATAAGATATTTTTTTTATATAAATAATAATCACCAAAGTTCTACATGTCTAGTTCAAAATCAAAACATCGTGCTAAAAAAAAATCAGCTTCACGCTGTATCCCACACACTGTAGGGTAGGTAGAGGGAACCTTATGTTAAGACACTCCGTTCCCCACTTAGTGCCGAATCCTGGAGGCATTACGTGTTGAGTGGCAGAACTCAACGCCGCGCTTTGCCTCGAATAAAATCTCTTAATAAATTAAACTAATTTCCTTTGCATATAGCTACATATATTATATATATTTTGTATCTCTCTAAAGTAACGTTACAAGCGTTATCAGTAACAAAATATTATTATCACACAATAGTACTATTAACCGCGACTAAAGGGCATAATGTCATAATAGTATGGTGTAATACTGTAAATTTTACGTCAAGACCGAATCGCTCAGATATTTTGATTTCGCTGAGTGTGAGTTTCATATACTCCATTCTTTTATCTACATATTAATATGTGAGGCCGGTCGTGGCGCAGGGGCACATAGTGTGACTGTAAACGCTACAGGTTGTGGGTTCGATTCTCACTCAAATTAAATAATAAATATTTTTATTTGTTCGCTCTGGTGTCAATGCAGCGTTGAGTTTGGTCACTCAACACGCAATGCCTTAAGAATTCTGCGGAAATTGGGGCCCATTGGAATTGTTTCTGAAACAACTTCTTATAATTCTTGATATGACACAAAAGATGATGACCTACAGTGTAATAGTCATGAAACTAAATCACGAAACTCTCGTGACGCAAATAGCAACAGAACAACGTGACTAACATAAACAAACGATAATTATAAGAAGTAATAAAGAAATAATCTTTATTTCTTTATCTTTAAGTCTTCTTTGTGCAGTGCGCATACTGCATAGTACTGCATAATTTTTTTTTCAACTTCACGCCGTATCCCGCATGTAGCAGTGTCTAAGTGTTAAAACAGTCCGTTTACTATTTTTCATTCAATCACTACGACGGTAGTGGGTTCGATTGCCACTCGAGTGAATGAACAACCGTTGCCTCTAAAGTCAGACGCTGTGCCGCTGCGTTACGACAGCCTGTGTTATTAATATTAATATTGTTTCTTCTAATTTAATTTACATTTCACCTTGAGCTAGAAATAAAGACCAACAAATACTCTAGTGGCCATTCCCACAGAGGCTACTAAACTGTGAAGGGCGAGATCAAACAATTACATGTATCGTATTAATATGACAACAATTCAATAAAGATAACATATTTCATTATTTATTTCATCATTTAATGTCTCCCGCATATATGTTCGGCTTAATTTTGGAGACATTGCGTGTTGACTGGTGGAACTCAGCTCTACGCGTTATTTGGCGGAACTTAACGCCGTACTTTGTGTACTAGAGCGGGGCAATATGGATAATTTAAACATAATGACTTCACTGGAGTGGTTTGTAAATGCGGGCTTAGTATGTGTAAAAGACAACCTAAAATTGTTTCTATTGGCCGACACCGACAAAACAGCAAATAAATATATATATATGTAAAAATATTCAAATAATTTATTTACATTTATGTAAATCAAAATATGGAACTCAATTTTTTAATTAAACTGCTGTCAAACGTTTGAAATCATTTCTACTTTCAACAATATAAAGGCTGCCCTTACTTTGTTAGAACTTAGAATACTCAAGGCTAATAATATTGTACAATATTTATATATCACTTATAGTATCTGCAATGTCATATGATTCTAACTTTACAAGCAAATGTTTGTGTTGCTAAATTAAACAAAAATGAATACTCCTAAAAAATAATAATTATATTTATTATTATTTTATTTATTTTTACTAGGTTCCCTCTGACCGCCCTGCAGTGTACAGGATAGCGTGAAGCTGATTTATTTTTTTATATTTATAAAAGTGTCGTACATTCTAAGTGTCCCAAGTAACTCTGAATACAGGAAAAGTATGTAGCAAAATTATTAACTAGATGTAATATAGCTTATAATCTACCTATTAAATGGAGACTATCTGATACAAAACATTTATTTTTCATTTGAACCATTAGTTCCTGAGATTAGCATATTCAATCAAACAAACTTTACAGCTTTAGTAACATACATATACATAAAAGTACACTGTAATATGAAAATATTACCTCAATGTAATATGAAATTATTTGGGGTAATGCATTCAACTAAATACTTTAACTTTATAAGGCTGAGTATAGACTTGCAAATTTTTTGTTTTTTAATATATGTTAAGCACACAAGTCTTAAGTTATGTTTAATAAAAACTGAATGAATAATTTCTTTGCATTTTTTTGTATATCATTTGTCACCTGAGATATCTAATTGGTTTTGAATGATTATTATTTATGTAGTGTAGATATAACATATAAGTTATCTTTTTCTCTATCTAATATAATAAAATGAAATGATAAAGCAAATTTATGAATAAAAAAATGTGGATGTTCAAAGATACATTATCTAAGTATAGGGGTAAATGGTTATGATACATAATTAAGACAAACTGTAGCCTTCCTCAATCTACTATGCCATAGAAAAAGAATGTTTCAATGCAAGTAGTTCCCGAGATTAACAATAGCCACACCAACACCATATGATATTGGTATTATCAACAAGTATAATAATTTAGTACTTACTCTTTGTAAGCATCAAATAACAAATTGTATATTCCAAGACGTGTAGTTGTGTATGTTGCTTGTCGTAGAAGCCCTGCCGATAGTCCTGTATACAAAGAGAAGAAGCCTTCTCTTGCAACAATTTCACCAGCTACAGCAAAGGAGGTTCTTCCACCTCCACTCAACTGCATTCGAGTTTTAATTAAATCTAATGGTTGTACTACACATGTGGCTGCCATACTGTTAAAAAGAAAATATTATTTTTATTAGGAGTCTACTTTAGGAGTTTTTACACAGTGGGAGTCCAAATTCAACATAAATTAATAAAAAAAAATTGTTAACTTATTAATAAAAAAATATATTTTTTTCTGTATAACTATTTGATTCATCATTTTTTTATTTATATTAAATAAAAAAAAGAAAATATGTTTAGTAAAATGAGTTTATTACAAATTAATCCATTTCATGATTATTGTTATTTGTGATTATTATTATTTGTAATTTTGAAACAATTTTGTCATGAAAACTAAGAAAATTGTTTCAGAAGCACTAACCACTAAGGTTCTGGACTATGTTCATTGTATATAGCACAAAATGGACTTTGATCGATATTGAGCAATATAAGTATACATTTTAATATAATAGTGCTAGGATTTGAGTATAATAATTATTAAGCATTATATAACTTTTATTTCTCAAATATAAGAAGTATTTTTCAAAGTCAACAACTTGCTAACAAGCTTCTAATCTATTCAACATTGAAATACGAAACAGCTGTGCGTATATAAAATTTATAATACAGATATAAGTACTAGAATACTTAAATCTTACAGCCTATGGTCTTATATCCTAAAATATTTAGGCTTGACATGGTGACATTGATCTCAAAACGACAAGGTTACATAAATAAAAATTGTACCCGGCAAGACCTCCGAAAGCAAATTTAAGTCCATTAGGAATATATCGCTCTTTTGGAGCAGCATCGGCCTGTTGGCTCATCTTTAAAAATGTAACTTCTATATATATTCGATATAATAATTAAGTTTTATCACTGTTTTTGTAAAACTAGCTTTAGTTCTTAGGAGACCACTGACACTACGCTAAAAGTTAAATAGAACTGAATTTGTACTTAGGAATATAAATTTGAAGTTTCAAAACATTTCATTTTGACAGCTGACTTTTATATTTTATATATAAGCTGTATTATATTGCTAATAAATGTTTTTAAATGTTACCTATAAATACCGTATAATAAAATTGTAAATGAGATTTAGATGAGAGACGACGTAGACAGTGGCTATTCTTATTTAAAAATACCTAGAAGACAGTAAACTTTTTAACCAATGCCATAATTTTGACGATGAACATTTTTGTACAAAGTAACTCTGACATCAAAATCTATCTGTTTATTCAAATTGTTTGTTAATTATAAATTTTATTCTGAAATTAGAAATATAACAATAGTTTTAGTTTACGTAGGTACATCCTTAATATATTAATAATCTATAATTTATGGCATGTACTTTTAATCTGTGTGTAAATATGAGCTCTAGTAAATACTAAATTACTAAATTGTCATATGTTTGTGTCTATTGTAAATAATAAATATACATTAAAATTTTTAAACTCTTTCAACTTTGAAGGTGCCGTCAATTTTACCTACCTTATAACTAATATACTTTCTTTGTTTCTGTTTATAAAGAAACAATGTTAAGACACTCCGTTCCCCAAACACCTAGTTTTCAAGAGTCGAGGCATTGCTAGTTCAGTATTTGAAGTCAACGCCAAACTTAACCTTGTTACCAGAGCGAGAGAGTAAAAATATTTTAATAAGTTTCTCCGAGTGTAATTGAACCCAAAAACGTCGTGTTTACAGTCACACATTGTGCCGCTACCCACGTCATAAAATTTTTCTATTTCATATATGATTTTATTTTACAGAACAAACGAATACCATTGAATATGCATAAAAAAACTCCTAAAAAACAAAATCCTAATGTAGATATTGACAAAGTTGCATTAGAATGTGCAAGGTTTATTGTTTGCTGCGAAGGCAGCAAAAATTCTATAAGAAAAACTGAAATAATTAAACACCTCAAACAATCAACAGAAAATATGCCCAGAAATTTCTATAAACAAGCAATTGAAAAAACAGAAGAAATATTGAAAAGAGTATGTTAAATCTATTTCTTTTATAATTTTAACACTATGAATAAGTTAATTTGAAATGAGAACGAAGATTTGGAATATAGAGTTTTATTATTATTATACTCTCAATCAGCTAAATAGGGACTAGGCAGACTGTCCACCAATGAGACAATAGATTAATAAATCCTAGGTTAATATTAGCCAACTTGGTTTTCATTTGGTATTTCCATGTCATCATGTGATCCAAGAAAAAACTTCTCAAATTGAAGCATTGTCTCAAATTTTTAAGTATATAATACTTAAAAATGACCCTAACTACTTGTGTCTTAGATCCTTTCTCCAAAAATATTTTAATTCTATTACTATAGAACAAATAATGCACATATTTATAGAAAATAAACATTATTAGTAATATTATAGCAATACCTACCATGCTATAAACAAAATGTTATGCTTATACGTTACTAGGAATCCAAGCATGGCTTCATTTACTATTTTTGTATGATAACCAAATTAAACAATGTGTTTAAATAATTTGTAGCCTATGTGTTATTTTGATGTATAAGCTTTATATACTGTTAAATGGTTACTTGGGGTATCAAATTACACCACTCATCACGCAATTCCTCTAGAATATGGTGGAACAGCAGTGACTTAATGGAAATGGATTGTCTTAACACTAAGTTCCCAGGTTCCCTCTGGCTATGTGCGGTATACAGAGTGAAGCTATAAATGACCATCTTTATATAATTTCAGGTTTATGGCTACAAATTAGTTTCAATTACAGACGATGCCTACATAGTTATTCTGAATGAGCCTTGTGAGAAACATAAAGATTTTTACGACGAAGATGAAAGGAGGCTCTTGATAGTGACACTCACTCATATATTTATGTCTGGCGGTACCGTTACAGAAGGTAAAGAAAAAAAATTTTTTTTTTTGAAAAAAGTCATTTTTCTGTCTTAAGTGTGAAATCGTATTTTAAAGATGTTTAAAACATATTGATTTTATTAAGACAATAAATTAGTTGTTACCCATTTACCGCCCAAGTTTAAAGCGACAGAATTCAATGCTGAGTTTTGTATTGTTAGCAAGCCTGCAAGCGAATATTGAAATTAAGTTGAATAATATTCATTTTTGTTGGCTCCACGCTGTATCCTGCACATAGCAGGGTAGCGAGGGGGAACCTGGGAACCTGACGTTTAAACACTTCGGTGCTAACAGGCGTTAACCGGAATAAAATATTTCTGTTCTCCATTTTCTGCCATATTCATATTCAGTTCCTAGCCTGTCGTATTTACAGTCACACGCTTGTCCTAATGCTCCACAACTGGACTTTGAATTTACAAACACAAAATAACCTAATGATGATTTGGTTGTTCTGTTTTTAATTTATTGTTTTTTTTATTTTTTTTTCCAGATAATATGATATTGTTTCTGAAACAGGCTCGACTAATTGAAGAAGGTGATGAAAAAAAAAGAAGACATTTACTAACTAAAGTTTTCACTAAACAGCTTTATTTAGAGCTCATTGAGGTATGTTTTACCCCCTCGAAAACAGGGTTGTTATAATGCTGACGTGTCTGTTTGTGTATGTGTGTATCTGGATGTCTGTCTGTCCCACATTAGCTCTCAAACAGGTGAACCGATTATGAACCATTTTTATGTTTGAAAAGTGACTTAATCGAGAACTTTTTTAGATATTATTGAAGAAAATATGTTAAATCGTTTCAAAATTATCTGCTCTTTTCAAATTGTTTAATAATTTTTTTGTGATATTGATATTTTCTTATAATTTAAATTAACCTAAATTTATTTTTTGACTTATTTATTTTATATATTTGATCTACAACTGATAGATTATAATAATATATTATCACGATAGCGTTAGATAGTAAGAAATTAAAGAATATATGATGCCTTTGTTGCAAAGTGGGACAGAGTATGTATGACTGTAAATGCGACGATTGTGGATTCGACACTCGGGGGTTTCTTTTAGTTTTTTCCTTTTGGTGCTTTGGGCTTTTAACAAAGCATTGCGTTGAGTTATGCTTATTAACACACGATTGCTTGAAAATTGGGTCGTGCGTGGAGAATGGAGTGTCTTAACACTAGGCTACCCTCTGCCTATCTAGTATATGCGGAATTATTTTAAAACTAAAAAAAGACTCGATTATTATGTATTCAAACAAAATCTAAAAAAAAAGCTTTAACATTCGAAGATTAAACAAAAAAAGTGTCAATATTAAGGATTAAACTATATTTTAAGTAAATTTTTTTATATTTTTTTTTTGTCAACAGACGAAGCAGGATGATGAGAGTATTAACGTTTTCCAATGGGGCAAGAGAGCTGAACATGAAATACCAAAGATGCTGCTTCTTAATAAAATGTCTGAAGTGAGTACAGTACGGTCAACGAGTCGAGGCCATCCTGAAGCTGGCTGGCTGGTAGATGGCTGCGCAGCATTTTGATTTTTCCTAAAACCTAACATTATGGTGGCTACTACTCATAGAGCGTACTCTACTATTATTTAATATATATTATTAAATATGAAACGGTGAGCCTGTCGTAGGCAGTGGGACAACATCTTTATAAACTCGATGGTTTTGGGTTCGATGCCCACTTGGGATATAAATAATATTTATATCCCAAGTGGGCATCAATTTGTCATTTTGTTTAGTCAGTACTATTCGGCTAGTCCACTTAAGGAACGTTGGGGATTTCCACGATGCTTTATTATAGACTAACGACCCCAACGGGGCTTCGCCCTCTTATCTTTATTAATATAATCAAATGTATACAACTTTTGATGTATTGATCATTAAGTGAACGAATGGATTATCGAAGGCGAAGAAGCCCTCAAACGTAAAAATAAAATTTAAACTATTCTGTGTTTATTCAATTTCAGGCATTAGAGCAGCCTCCAGATTTTTGGAAGGTTCAGTACGAAGCGGCTACTACCCAACAAAATGCACAGGGAACTGTCTGAACAAATTTTTCACTTAGTGTTGATAGAAATTGGTAATGAAAGTGGTTTCAAATATGTGGTGGAATGGATAAATAATAGGCGTTTATCGAACCTTGTTTTGTTTTTATTACGTAAGCCAATATTTAAAATGAGGCGCTCTTAGAATAGAAAAATAATTTATGTGATTTTTTTTATATTTAATAATTATTGATTTGAAACAAGTGTATTTTTTTACAAATTGACAACTTTAATTTTTGTTTCATTTTTTTTTAATTTTGAAAGAACCCTCCCTCCCTCTGCGTACCCTGTTATATGAGGGATACAGTGTGAAGCTATAAAAAAAATACTAATTTTTAATAACATTAATCAAAATACACATAAGAAGATTGCAGGTGATATTTATTTCCAAAAACTATTAAATAAAATAAATCAATAACTCAGCTTCACGCTGTATCCCGCGCACAGCAGGGTAGGCAGAGTCCAGACACTGTTCCCCACCTTCTGCCGAATTCTGGAGGCATTGCGTGTTGAGTGGCAGAACCTTAACACTAGATTCTCTCCGCTTATCATGCCACATGCGAGAATTATTTTCTAATCAAAAATTTGTATGATTTATAAAGTACAAATTCTGCTTGAGACAAGTTTAGATTAAGTGAATTAATAATTAATTAAATGTATTTTTTTATAAGATTTTTTGAATAAATGAAAATATACTTATTGGCTTTTAGTTTTATTTATATTTCTTACAAAAGTATTAGGTTTATATAAAACTAATGGACAGAGTGATAATACAATTTGATATATATAACATAATACTTATATATCATTGATATGTAATATCATATAGAAATTCAAATAATACAGAAAATTTAAACAATACTAAACTACGAGATGATGAAATTATCGAAAATAAATTAAAAACTATTTTTAACTAAAGTTAAATACGTTATTTTGACTGTTTAATTGTAAGTTCTGTCGACATAAGCTTTAACGTTGGGGATTGAGTAGACGGCGTCGGCCACTTGCTTAATACCGGGATACTGTTTCTCTAAGTCGGGCATCTGAAGCATTGTTTTGAGATGGGACAGCTTTCCAGCTAAGATGAAATCTGCCCACGTGAGCTGTAACAAGAAGAAAATTTGATTAGTAATTTTAATAGTTAAAGTAGCTAAGTTCAGTTTCACGCTGGAGTATGTAGCTTTTTTTTTCTGATGGTCTTAATGCTGTTGACCTGGTATGGTCTTAACAGCGTCACCGGACTGGAAAGTATGTAGCTGCACTACAGATTAAGGTATCTTGACAACATGTTTTTTGGAAAACGTGGTATATATGGGAAAAAAGTATATTTTAAATGCGTGGCGTGGCGATATCTAGTTCCGAGGTTCCCTCCGCCTACCTGGCTATGTGCGGGATACAGTTTGAAGCTATAAAAAACCTACTTTTCCATTTGCGACGTGTCCGTTGTTCTTCTTGATGATTTCGTCCAATTTGGCTAACCATAATGGGTAAACGGTCTGGCTGTATTCCTTGTGTTTTTTGTCTTTAATGGCCTTGTCTTCTTCATAGTGGACGGACGTCGCTTCTATAAAAAAAACATACTTAGATATAAAAAACAAGTGCTTAGAAGTAGACAAGTACTTAATTTTTTATTGAGGAAATATTTTGAAATATAATGTTTATCCAGCTGATTTTAATAAAAATTGGGGCCTTATATTTTACTACTTATTATATACATTTCCACTCGATCGAATAAAATATTAGCGGCGTTGCCGTTCAGTTCCGACTATCTTTAGAATTTGAAAGAAATAAGTGTCTTGATAAGGAACAGTGTGATTTATAACTAGGTTCCCAGGGTCCCAGAGTATCCTCTGCCTACCCTGCTATGTACGTGATTCAGCGATTATAAAACAAAGGCAAATTAAACATACTTAAACGTATATCCGTGATGAATTGAACGTTTTGGTCAATTTCGAAGTCTTCTTCAATATCCTTGCCGCCGAGCCCAAACTTCTGGCCGAGGTAGCGGGTGATGGCGAGACTTTGGGCGTACTTCTTGCCGTCGATCTCCAATACGGGTATGGTTCCGAAGGGAGTCGCTGAAATAAATGAAAATAAAATTAATATTTACATAAATCAATGTTATCTTATAATATAAATAAATATTTATATATTTATGAAACTGCAAATCGTCTGACTGTAAACTCGACATATGTGGGTTCGATTCCGGAGAGTTAATTATGTTAATTTAGTCACTCAGCAAGGCGTTAAGGTCCGCTACTCTACACACAATGTCTTTAAAATTGGGCGAAACGGATTTTATTAACACTAACCTTTCTCTGCCTATCCTGCTAAATGCGGGATTCAGCGTGAAACCTTAAAAAATCATATGCTTCTTAAATATTTGCATTTTATTAACTTACTTGGTTTAACAGAAGGCCATTGTTCCATGGTGATACGGTTATCAGTCCACTCCTCTCCGCTGTACGCGAGCAACAGCCTCGGTGGCTCTCCTAGGGACTTGATGTCCTTGAAATAGCTGTATACGATTTTCGGCATTGTGCTGTAAGATAATAATACTTTTATTAATTTTTGAGTAGACGTCGTCGTGGCGCAGTGGCACGGAGTCTGAATGTAAAAGCGATGATTGTGTATTCGATTTTCATTCGTAGGAATAAACAATTTGAATTTGATAATATACAAAAAAAAATAGGTACATAGCGGTATTTCAACCCGCGCTTTGAGGACCAGTAGCAACCAAGCACGAGGCGCGGCTTCAAATCTCGCTACGTTCAAAATTTCAAGTACGTCAAAATGTTTATACTTTTCTAAAATAAATATTTTGCCCTAAGTGTGGAATTTCTTTAAAAATGCTATATGTTATATGTCAAAAGGAAAATAATGGAAGAGTTATTATAGTTAATTTATTTGTATATTTGTGGCTATAAAAAAGTGATAGAATTCAACTTTTCCTAATTTACTAATTGGATATGAGTTTTGAAAAAAACAGTTATTAAAGTAGAATCAATAATATACGGTACCTGTATTTATTTACTGATTAATTAAAAAAAAAATGTGTTGAGTGGCGGAACTCAACGCCGCGCTTTGCGTTGACATCAGAGCGTAGAAATGAAAATATAAATTGAAATAAATATTTCACTTCCTCGAGTGGGGATCGAGTCAATAACCGGCCACGTTTACAGTCACACTCACACACGTGTGCCTCAACGCCACGACTGGCCTTGAACTCAAAAAATTAAAATAAGAAAATATAAATATTTTTAGGAAAGAATTCAATTCAAATTCATTAAGTTAATTTATGAAGTAACACTCTCTTAGAAAAAACTCTCAATAATTGAGTAAGTATAAATTATGCATAAATTATCTACTGAGCAAAATATCTTACAGATAATCTATAAATGATAATTAATAACAAATATTATAAAAGATAATAACAAATATGATAATAAACTTACATAGATTTAAATTAACGTTGACTGTTGTTAGATCAGGCTCTACAATCTTAGTACAACGAAGCTGGAAACTTTTGACGTATAATATTAGTAAATTAAGAAGTATATAGAGTACCGAGGCTTTAGACCATTATAGACAACTTTTTATTTTGTAGCATTATATTTGCGTTAGTTGAGACTAAGAAATCCAGAGGTCGCTTTAGAATTGAATATTTCAATTAACATCAACAGATGTCACTGCAAATTAAATACGAACAATAATATTAATTTGATTTATTAACTTTATATATTTATAATTATTAATATAAAATTATATTTACCACAAATAATTTCTTATATATCTCATTAAATAATTATATATTTTTCGCAATCCGTTCTTCACTATCTGTGGTACTTTGAATAACTCTCTACTCTATGGTAATCTTTGGTCTATTTATCTAATAATTATTAAATTTAAATTAAAAAATATATGTTGATTCTGGTGTTGCCGACGAGCAACAAATTTCGGTATTCAAATAGGATATTTTTGTAATAGTTTATTGATTTATATGTACGATTTTCGAGTTCGAATACGAGTACGAGTTGAGCTCAAGGTCCGCGGGTAAATTAATTTTATTATTACTGTTACAATTTTGTTTGTTGTTGAGTTTGTACTCGTTACTTGTGTGTTGTGTGTGTGTTTCGGCAAGATTTTTAGGGCACATAATGTCTACAAACAATCATTGCATGAAGAAAACCCTGGCTACAATGGTATCAGACTGATTCCAAAATTAACGGAAAGCCATGTAAACCCTGACAAAATTAACAGTAGGTTCAAACCTAGGATATGTTGCAGGTAACAATTACTAGTGCTTTAATTAAAATTTTTAGTCTTAACTCTTAAAGTCAAAGTCAAATAATTTTATTCAAAATAAGAAGTTACATGTTTCATTCTTTGAACGTCAAATAGTTTACCACAATGTTAATTGTTTGTTAATTTCCTTTAACTATAATTGAATAATTAAAAACTGTAACAGCAATTTCCTTTAACTATAATTGAATAATTAAAAACTGTAACAGCTTTGAACACCTGTATCTCCGTACACAGCATGGGAGGTAAAGAGAACCCAGTTAAGACATTTCATTCCCCATTTCCCACTGAATTCAATAATTAATTTTTACTATTGAATTTAAGAATACTATTGTTCTATTTGCTTCAGCAAATTGATAGAACAATAGTAAAAATCTTGAAGATTATCTGTTTAAGTTGAAAAGATGAAGAACTTGTTGTATTTTTTTTAATCAAGTTATGTAATACTATGCAAAATTAAAATAAAAATATATATTAAGAACATATCATTTGTGAGCCAACACATAATGACAGAAGTAAAAAACCAATATGGAATACATAGTTTATAACATTACAATCCAATATGGAATACATTCTTGATCATGTGAAGTTTAAATTATTAACATTTTATTAACATCATTTTCAGATAAAGGAATTCTACCTGCAGAATGTAAACAATCAGCTGACCTTGTATTATTTTTGGACAATATTTTTGACTCCATAAATGACAGCAAAACAAAAAAAAAATTATGCGAAACAACTGCTTAGTCCAGGTCAAGGTACCCTTGAAATTTTTTTTAGTGCAGTAAAAAGTCAAAGGTGTCTCAACAACAGCCCTACTTGTGATCAGTTTGAGTCAACAAACGTCAACTTTTAATAAATAATTTAAACAGTGTCCACATCCTAGGAGTAAAATGTGAAAATGACCATTGCCAATCATTACATGATCTCATCATCAATGACAAATGTCTTCGACCTGCACATTTGATTTTAAATCTATATTTAATTATGCAATGACACCTTTGAAGGTGAAGGAAACCGATTCTCATATTATAGCACCTCTATAGTATATGTGTGGATATTAAAAAAAACTAACATTTTTAAATCATACAGTTAATGTATGAGTAATTTATTTTCCAAAGATGAAATTGAATATATACAATATAGAGAATATGCAGGTTGACAGTGGCATTGCACTCCCAGCGAAGAATTAATTAAATTAATTTCAAATATCCAAGATATGTTAAATAAAACAGTTAAACAAAATTTAGAATAAAGAAAATTAAAAGAAATAATCAAAACTACAATATTTACATTAATTGATTTTCATTGTATTCAATAATGTGTTTTACATAAAAATAAATTATATATTAATTTATATTGTGATTTCTTGGTTGATGTATAACTATTGTAAAAATATCAATAGGATATTGGCTGGGAGAAAGCAAATTGATGATGATAGTGATAAATTCCTAACAAATGCAGAAGGAATTCAATAAATGTTTTAAAAGGCACCTAGTCTGACTTAAGATATATATAGTACCGTTTTCCGAGACATTATTATTATTATTATTACTCTTATGTCATTTGATGATGACAAAATTACAAGTTCAATAATATATACTTTAATATATAAGTTATTGATTATGTACATATGGTATTTAATTTTTTTTACATTGGCTAATGTCTCGGAAACGGTAAAATTTCTGTGCATACTATATGGGGTTAAAATAATAGGAAATTACCTACTCTATTACCTGTATTAGTTTGTCTATCTATCTATTAATCATGCTGTATATATATTTAATCGTATTTAAAATAAATTTATTGAATAAAATGTAAAAAAATAATTTACATATTGTGATGTAGACGACGGTCAAATCTCAATTTGCCTACGAATAATATTATATTATCCTAAAATCTATTGTATTGTAAATTGTGTGATTCAATAAAAACAATAAATTGAAGATGTATTTTATTTTCGTATACTTTTTCTACATCTACATAATATGTGCAACGAAATATGTACGTAAAAGTATATATATACGACGGTATATATAGTAGCATACACAGTTATATATATATACATATATGTATATAACTGTTTTGTATAGTTGAGACTAAGACATATAGATGGCGTTGATCCATGTTACCACTTTTGATGCCGGAGTTTGGTCTCTATTATAGTATATAGAATGTACTCTGTGTGTTAGATCACCACACATACAGCTCGATGCAGGCAATGAATGATACTGAGTCAGTCAATAAATATATACTATATATACTTGGCCGCCATTACATGAATCTCTTAAATTTAATCCTTAACTAAAATATTTTCTTGTTATCTATTGAATGTAATGTTTATTTGTTATTATGTAATAGTTATTTTTTAATTAGATTAACAAATTATTTATCTAGTGATTATATTGCTAAAAAGCTAATATGCTTATCACTAGTTAATTTAAAAAAATGTAAATCTAGGTTTACATTTTTCTATACTTTATTATATTCTTAACAATGTGATTTTAAATGGCGGAACTCAACGTTGCGTTATATCTTGCCAAGCGAGAAAAGAGAAACTTCTTACAGTCTATCACCTAGTATAGTAGAAGAATACTACTATACTAGGTGATAGACTGTAAGAAGTGTGTAATACTAGGTGATAGACTGTATTGTGTAAGAAACGAAGTAGAGAATAGAGTGTCTCAACACTATGAATGAGGAATTCTGTAATAAGACATTTATAAGAAACACTTGTATCATTTTTAAACATCACCCGAGGCCTTGCGCGCGCTTGAGTCATGCGATATTGACGTATCACGCCGCTGACGGTTAACTAAATGCAAGTCATGCACCATCACAGTTATAGCTAATAATGATAATATAATACTATTATTAATATTCCAAAATTTTATTTTTATTATCAAGCAATTGATAATAAAAATAAATATCTAGAATAATGTTATATTATATTATTGATCAATTTTATATAGATAGATACGTTATTTATGTTTATTTAATGTTTGCATTATATTTAACTTAACTTCACGATTTATCTCTAGCGAGGTAGTTAGAGAGAACAGAGCGCCAAACCTTACGGTCTCTAGATACTTCCTTCGCCTCGTCCACTGTCATTAACCTCTTCATACATGCCCTCCGGGTCCTCATGCTTTTTACGTGACCTTCCTCTAGTATCTTTGATACTATGTATTCGAAGGTCAACCCAGGTCTCCCTCTATCTCTCTTACCCCTCACTTTTCCATCATAAATCTTTTTTGCCATTCTTTCATCACTCATAAGTTCGACGTGCCCAAACCAGCTGAGCACGTTCTTCTTCATTCTCACCGTGACATTCTGGCTAGTACGTGCCACTCTATGTATCCCATCATTGCGCATACTCATTATCCAAAGAGATCGCATCTCCACGGCATTCATCTTTCTTTCATTCTTCTTCTGTAATACCTACGTTTCGCTGCCGTATAACAGCGTCGGTACCAACATTATACTCCTTACACATACATTGTCTACGGCCAAAAGCGCAGCTGTGCTGTCGTTTCGCCGTCTCATGAATGCAGCTAAGGCTGCGTTAACCCTGTTACCGGCAGCAATACGCCTTTTCGCATCTATCTCGTAACCTCCATCTCTACTGAACATACTTACCAAATATACCATTTCATATTTCATTTCGCTTGTTTTGGTAAGATATTCTTACTATTTACACTGATCTTGTATTCCGTCCTTTCTTCATCTCTTTCAAAAACCCGAATTCTTTGTCTTATTCGCATTCCGGATTAAAGCATTATTTTTATACCAATCTTTTAGAGTGATGACTAACGCTTGCAACTTGCATTCTGATGATGCAAAGAGCAGTGCGTCATCGACGTATAGCAGACAATTCACATTCAAGTCACTTACTTTCACTCCCATATCACTTTGTTTCACTCCATGGAGACAGGTATCCAAATACAAATTGAACAACCAAGCTGACATGGAGCAACCTTGTTTAACATCCGATTGGATGTCGAACCAAGTCGACATGCCAGCTCCTACTCGCAGTGATCTCTGTAAAGAAACTTTACAGCCTGCAGCAGGTGCCCGCTCACATTGTACCGGCGTAGTATCTCCCATAATTTCCCTCTTACAACTTTGTCAACCGTCTTTTACTAGTCCACAAAAGCACAGAAAACTAACAGCCCTATGGCTTGCGCTCTTTGTGAGCCTTTGCCTTTATACATAGATGCGATGACTGCACCTCAACAATCTTCTGGGACTTCCGGTGACTTTGGCATCGGCTTCCGGTATCAATTGCACCATTATTTTTGAATTGTGGTCAAACAAAGTACTTGCTTCAAACAAATTCCTTTCCTTACAAATTTCCAATATAAGCTTTCTAGCCTCATTTATTCTCTTGTCACCATACTGGCCTAACACTCCTTCTTAACCGCTTCTCGCAGTTCCGACACATCCGTTCAAATCACCACATATTATTAATTTTTCATTCTCTCTAACTCTACCTAGAGCGTCCCTGCAGTCCCTGATATTTTCTCAAAACTCCTCGAGTTCGCCTAAGGGAGTTGAGGAGGATATTAGCGCTTATGCCGCTAACATTCTTGTTATCCTTAGCTTGAAGCGAACTCGACGTTCGAAGCTCGAAGATCGGTAGTGTCATTGCCCTGCAGCTTGGTCTCAGTGAAACACACGACATCCAAATCTGTATCATTCATCACATCTAATAATTCATTCATCTTTTCTTCCATCCCTCCTCTTACATTTCATATAGCTATTTGTAGCTCCGTCCTCCACATCCCCGCACTCGTCCGTCCGTCCCCGTCCGTCTTCAACACCCCATTCGTCGCCACTTGACTAACTGGTGCGCATCTCCTAGGCGGGACGCCCTATCAGTGCGCTCCCGCTTGTTGCAGCCCTCGTAAGGGCTGGCAGAGGTCGCTGCATGCAAGCCTTCCGTCTTGGACCCCCGCTATTATTATTTTTAATTATATAAATTTATTTCGGATATTTCATGACAATATAATATAGAGGAAATCTAATCTGTTACTGCCCAAAATCAAATAGACACTCTATAATGCTCCACCCTGGGGCACGATTGAGTTTTGATAATGGTTTCGTAATATTGAAATAAAAAATATTTCCACATATTGTGCCGTGTGAAAAAATATTTTCCATTTTGTGCCGTATGATCCCGGCCTAGAATAGGATCATCCTGGTACTGGTGGTGTCGTAAGAGGCGACTAAAGTACGTGTGGTAGAGTCACGTCGCCAGCAATGGCAACACGCATGGGCAGACTCGACCGGATCATTACCACCCCTGGCATTTAAAACCGGCGTGAAGTAGTGGCTTTATGCCACTGCGTTTCGCATAAGGTAATGCCGGGCCCCGGCGCCCAACCCATCTTAAACGCCGGCAACGCACCTGTAGCTCCTCTGGGGTTGCACGGGGTCGTGGGCGGCGGTAATCTCTTACCGTTTGCCGTGTCTTTTTCCATAAAAAAAAAATATTCAATACCATGTATTAACAATTAAATCAATGCTTGTGAGTAGTTTTATATATATTTGTTATTGCTTATTTTGCTTAACGTCCCCGTTATGTCCCCCTTCTCCCTGCCTATAAACATCTAATATACATTTAATCAATTTCGTAATCTGTCACCCAGTATCTAAAAATTATACATCTGTCATCAAGGCAAAAGCTCGCCGTTGAGTTTGCCACTCAACAAGCAATGCCTCGAAAAATCGGCGGATAGTGGGGAACGGAGTGTCTTATCAATATGTTCCCTCTGCCTACCCTCCTGTGTGCGGGATAACGCGTGAAGCTGATTTTAATATATATTTTTGAGGCAGCAACAGCAATCTCCTTCTTACTGTAGGCAACGTTGTTTAAGCAGTTTTCCTCAATAAATTATAAATATATTATTTACGTAGAATAATCTAGTTATGAGTTTTGTTATTAAAATGCTTATTCATGTTATAGACTTTATTTTATATGTATTTACCTTGTAAGTTATTATCAAGATTGATAATTTCCTTTCGCATTGTGATGGTCCCGATTATTATGACTTGTCAAAAATATGTAGTTACATAATCTTATCACGCTATCATTGATAAGAAGTGTATGTTATTGGTGAACTTTTTCTAGTAATGTCACTTCATTTCCAGTTGCTTCTCGACGGAGATTGCGTTTTTTATGTTTATTTCTAATATTTTCTTTGTAAGTAGACAATTTGTGTTAAATATCTTTTAGTATGTCTCTTAACAACATACTAAAAGTTTTTAGGGATTTAAAACACCTTCTTGGTCCATTAAATAGAGTAAATCAAAATAACATCTTTACGATGCATTTCACACAAAGCAGAGTAGTTAGAAAGAAGCTAGTATTAAGACATTCTATTTTTCTTCGAAATATAGAATATAGTAAATGAGTAAATATATAAAAAAAATAAAAAAGTTTTAATTATTCAATATTATTACAAAGATAATTTAACCTATGGACCATGGGGTATAAGTATAAAGGCACTTGGAATAAAGAGTAAGGTTTAATAAAAATTGGACGGAAGAGTCTTAATCTGGAACAGAGTGTCTTAACACTAAGTTTCCAAATATCCTCTGCCTGCCTTTATGAGCGGGATAAAGCGTGAAGTTTAAAAAATAGAGTGCTTTGCATTTAGAATCGAAGTAAGAACGACTCATTAGGAAGAAAATAAGACTATTCGTTCACGAACGCATGACATTACGTGAATTTTTGAAGTTTATCTTATCATAGCGTCAATATAGGAGGAGGTAATTCCCCTTTATATATAATGAAAACGACAGAGTTATTTAACCTCAGTGTACTGTTTCTTTCGTACTGATCTCACGCATACACACAAAGTGAGTAACATATTATTAATAAATACTATTTTTATGTATCGTTTTGTATACTCCTTCGTTCTTCGCTTGGAAAAAAAAAACAGAATGTCATTATGCATAATATTAGGTGTAAATAAAAAAATATATTCCTTTAAATACATTTACTATTAATTTTTTAACTTAATAAACAAGGTATGCTTTAGAGCTGAATAATAATGTATTATTAAAAAAATATTTTATAAAAGTAGTAGGCCACTACTAAGTAGTAAGACACAGATGAAAAATGTGCTTACTATGTGTGGCAAAGTGTAAAATAATAATTTTTATTCTGTCCATAATATATATATATATATGTATATTTTATCTTAACTTTTGCATTTGCTGCTATGAATTATTTATATTTTGTCTCCTTTCAGCACAATGCCAAAAATTATATATCATTATTATCCTGTTAAGTCTCTGGGCGAGGCTCCTAGATTGCTTCTCGCTTACGGTGGTGAGGAGTTCGAAGACAACCGTATTTCTGGAGATGTGTGGGCTGCCTTTAAGCCACGTAAGTTAAAAAAATATATTTGCTATTTTATTTTAACTTTAATACATACGTTGCCGTTTTTAAATCTATAACGTTTCTATATACATTTATTTATTACCATTTTACTAAAAATTAATAGATAACTTCTAAATCTCTTTTTTTCTACCCTAAGAACGTTTGTTAAAAACGTTTGTTTTGTTAAATAGAATTTTGCAGAATGTAAACAGTTCAGGTTCATTGTTATGATATTACAGTATATTGTTAGAAACTATTTTTTTTTATTATTTTAACTTGTAGATTATACATTTTGTTAACTTGTACTTTAAAATATTATAAAGTAATATTTAGTTTTCCGAATAAAATATTGTTTGTTTGCTCTTTATAATAAGATCCCCTTGCATTTCAAATCGAAGCTAGAAAGATCTCATGGGAACAGAATGAGGCTCTCGGTTCACGAATGAGATTACGTGAATTTTGTCATTTTGTAAAGGTTATCTAATCATAGTATCAAGTTATACAGTCCTTAAATATTATCAACCCGAGGTTGTACAGATGTGATTCTCTAACTAAGGCTGTTGATGGTACGACGTACGTGTGGATTCTAATTTTATTTCAAGTAAAAAGGGATACCTAAGGTTACTGTGACAATGTCTAACAGTAGGTTTACACAAATTTCTTGAGTTTCGTTAGGAAGTGAAAAATGCCTTGATTAAGTACTATCTACCATTTGTTAAACTAAAGTCATATTTTATTATAATGAAGACACGTGTCAGCATTTCCAGCCAAGTTGAAAAGCAGGATATGCATCGGCACCCATATAGATTTCCTATCCTTTTGTCGGTGCTGTCGAGCACGACATATTACTTAACATTTAACTTGGCTCTCCCATTTATCTTTTTGATGGAATTCATTTGAGATACTTAATTTAATTGATACAATTTGTAAGTGCAGCTGTCAAGAATTGATTAATTTAAGATATTTGCTTATCAACGAGGCGATGACTTAGCGTTTAATTTTTTAAACATTCTTCTTCATTTAATTTTAAGCAAATAAAACCGTTTTATAAAATTTGTATAGGATTTTCATACTGTCATGGTGCAATGGTATAGAGCCTAACTGTAGACGTAACTTTTGTGGACTCGATTTGCACTCAAGGGAATTTTTCTTGCTCTAGAATATCACGTAGCACGTCATGTCTTGAAAATTTGGCTGTACGTGGGGGACGAAGTGTCTCAACATTAGTCCCATTCATTTAAGGTTAATATATTTAACCAAGTAAATAATACATTATATACTGTACCGAATCGTAACGTTGTATTGGAATTCGTACCAAACACCACATTATGTATCGGTCAAAGCGGAGAAGCAATGTTTTTAAAAAAACTTCAACTTATCTATTTTTCTTCTTGCGGGACAAAAATAAAATACTTTATTATGGTGATATTTTTATTCACTTTCCCTGCAATTTACAATTCCAAACTGAGTGATCAAATTTACAATCATCACGTGTAAACTAAGACATTCGCTAACTGCTCTTCTCCTTTCTAGACACTCCGTTCGCTCAATTGCCAGTACTAGAGATCGATGGTAAACAATATGCCCAAAGTATAGCCATCGCTCGCTACCTCGGCCACAGGTACGGACTCGGTGGCCAAAGCTTAGAGGAACAATTTGAAATTAATCAAAACGTGGAGTTTCTTCTTGATTTTCGTCGCAGTAAGTGTATAAAATTTCATCTTTATTTGTGAAGATACACCGCTATTCAATTTTCACTCATTATAGAAAAACTGCGTTGGGTACAGTACATGCAATGGAAAAAATAAAATCTTTATATTAATAATATAAATATGAATGAAAGTTTGTCTGTTACGCTTACACGCTGACACTACTTAACCGATTATCATGAGACTCGAACCTACGCCTCCTGGAAACCGATCAGGCGCTCTGACCGCTAAGCCATACTCCTGACCATACACTACTGCAAAGTGTTCGAAACCTCGGATTTCCAAAAATGTATAATACTAATTAAATACACTACTAAATAAATGTGATAAATTGTGATAAATGTTATAAACCTTAAATTTTGTAAACCTTAATATTCATTGTCATTTCAAATTTGGATTAGTAGAAACTCAACATATTTTTAAAAATAATTTTCAGAGGCAATGTCCGTGCATTACGAGGCTGATCAGGAAATAAAGGAAAGAAAACACAAAGAATACAGCAGAGACGTATACCCGTGGATGTTGAAAAAACTTGATGAAATTATTAAAAAGAACAACGGCCATTTAGCGAATGGAAAGGTTATAAACAAATATGTTGTTTAGCTTCACACTTTACCCCTAGTGTTAAGACACTCAGTTCCCTGTTTTCCACGGAATCCTGGAGGCACCGCGTGTTGAGTAGCGGAACTCACTAGGTTTCTTCTGTCTACTTCGCTGTGTATAGGATACAGAGTAAAGCTGATTTTATTTTATCGAACAATATGATATACTATTATTTATTAATAATTTCACATCAGATTTTTTTCTAATAATTTTTGCTATTAAATAATAAAAAAATCGTGAATCTCTAGCTAAATAGATAAACCGGATAAGTGAGATAATAAGCGTCTCTGCTATTTTAACACTTGGTAATGTTAATGACGCATTTTGGATAGAAGTATATCCTATAGAGCTAGATGCTACCAACAAAAATGAATTGTAAGAAGCATAAAAGAATTTCGAAGTAGAACGATATGAACATATGGTTTAATTGTTTGGGACACTTAACCGGTGTCCTAAAGGGGTTAAATTCTGTTGAATCAAATCCTGCGTTGATTTTTTTCTTAATTAATTAATCAAATGAAGAAAATGTCGTGCGTTCCTCCAAACAAAGTCACTCTAAGTCACAACTGGACTTTTTTTGGGTCTAGGCTCTACGTCTCGGCAATGGTCGTTGATTAGGGAACAGAGTCTTTATTTTAAATTCATTCTGCCTAGACTGTAATACGCGGGATACAGCGTGAAGCTCAACAAAACACTAAAGAGAAAATGCGATAGCGGTCTATGCGATAGAGATCCAATGTAAGACGTTAAAAATACTATGATTTTTTCTTATTTCAGCTCACCTGGGCAGACTTTGTGTTTGCTGGAACATTAGACTATATTAAACTAATGACAAGAATAACAGATCTAGAGAAGCAGTACCCGAGTTTCAAGCAAGTGTACGACGCCGTCTACTCCATCCCAAGTGTAAAGGCTTATAACGATAGAACTTATAAATAAATAGTAATGTAAAATAAATTTTGTTTTCTTTTATATTTAATTACTACTTTTTTCGTTATTTTTAGTTTAGGACTTAAGTGTAAATAATCATTTACTGCATAATCGATGCCAGTGCCATGAGGCCAGGAGTGGCTCAGGTGTACAAAGTGGGACTGTAAACGCGATAGGTGGTGGGTTCGATTCCCACTCAAGGATATTAAATATTTAATATTTTCATTTCCTCGCTCTGGTGTCGAGGCAAAGCGCGGCGTTGAGTTCTGCCACTCAACTCGCAATGCCTCCAGAATTCGGCAGAAAGTGGGGAACGGAGTGTCTTAACACTAGGTTCCCTCTGCCTACCCTGCTGCGTGCGGGATACTTAAATAGTTCAACAATTGTTACAAAACATATAATATAACCTTCAAATATATCAAATTTCACATAAAATTGAATAAAAGACAAGAAGGGACACTTAATGTATTTGATAACATGGAACGAAATATTCACATACGGTTCACTTATTAGGCACTCACGCCGCAACTAAACGTCATTTGTTTTTATTCTCAATTGTACACGATGACAATACCAATATACTTTTTAAAATTTTATTTGTTGTACGTTCGCGCAATAAAAAAATATTAATTGATTATTTAGAATCAACATTTCAAATTAAACTGTTTTTTAACGGGAATAACTGCGCTTAATTTCTAAAATATCATATTAAACGCTTTTATCCGCTCTTATAAAAAAATATTTTCTTTGAAATGTACAAAAATTTTCGAAAACCATAAATTTTTGTTTTATCAACTTTGGCTTCCCACAATGGTTTATTAAAAAATAATTAAAACGAAACTATTAACATAGCCATTGTACACGAATTACTCAACTTAATTTTTTTTTCTTATTTTCGTCTGTCTGTCTGTCTGTCTATTTGTATGGCAACATTTATCTCTATATTAACATTAATATACTTATTTTACATACCAAATATTAAAATTTAAGTTGATAAGATATAATAATTATTTCACTGATGAAATTAACATATACTGATAGGAATGTGTTATTATAATAAGGCTTTTCTATCAGTATGCTATGCTACTTTGAAGAAAAAAAAATCAATATGTCACGCGTTGCTTGTAGTTTTAATTTTGTAGTAATATTACCGACTTTACTTTTAAGTTAATCCTACTGTTAAGATATTTATGGCATAATAAGTCTAATTTATGTATTTTTTTTAATGTGACGAAAATTATAAATTTTCAGTTTTTGAAAGTTATTGAAAATTTTACATTCATTAAAGTTGTTCTCAAAAATTAATACCAAATTCGCGAAAACCTTGTTTCAGGTCATGGCTTCAGCTAGACACTTTATTCTCAGCTTCCTTCCAGGCTGCAATATATTATTATATATATTCAAAGGTATTGAGAGGTATTTTCCAGAGGAATCTGGATTTTAGCTTTGAATAGATTTATTCATGTAAAGGTTTTTTAAAATTTTCAGCGTAAAATTTTTGCGGTACGTACAAGACTATTCTGCGCACGGGTGTAAACTAGAAGAAAAATCCACAAAAATCTTTCAAAACACTCTCCTTACAGCCGCGCCCAGTATCATTATATTGGGCCTTAATGTTTCGAGTGACTGCCAGTATCGCGTTCATCTGGAAAGCAAGGCCAAGTTGGCCTCGAAGAAACTGGAGGTCATCAACAGGGCGAGACGGTACTTCACGCCAAAGCACCGATTGGCCCTATATAGGGCCCAGGTTCGGCCTCATATGGAGTACTGTTCTCATCTCTGGGCTGGTGCACCCCAGTATCAGCTTGAACCATTTGATAGCGTACAACATAGAGCCATTCGAATCATTGGGGACCCAATAATCTGTGAAGGGCTTGACGTCTCCTCGCTGTGCGTTCTCTATCGCATTTATCATGGGGAGTGTTCTGAAGAACTGTTTGACCTGCCGCCGATTTTTCTAACTAAGCTAAAATATCATGCACACTACCTGGATACGTGGCAATCCACCGGTTTCGTAGGAACTTCCTTCCACGCGCCACGGAACTGTAGAATGGCCTACCCGCGGCAGTGTTTCCAGGTCGATATGACATAGGTACCTTCAAAAAGCGCGCTTATCTCCACCTTAAAGGCCGGCAACACACCTGTAGCTCCTCTGATGTTGCACGAGGCCGTGGGCGGCGGTAATCACTTACCATCAGGTGACCCGAACGCTCGTTTGTCTTGTCCTTTTCTATAAAAAAAATAAAAAATAAATTTAATAAAAAGAATAACCAGATAAAAGAATTTAGTTCGGCTATTTTGTGAAACAATCTGAAATTTACTTTATTCTTATAAAATTAAATTGAAAAAAAAAACTGTTTACATTTAAAAAAAATCTATAGAAGACAATAGAATAGAAGATTTATTGATCAATAATGTACGAGTGCTTGTTTCGAGTAAAGATGCGAAACATGAAATGGCTACGCAGAAAAGTGACTTTGAAATTGTAAAATGCGTGTGTCATCTCTATATATATATATAATAAAACACTAAAAATATTTTGTCTGTACATTTAGTAATGTTGACTGAAATGGATAGAGGGACATTTAATTGTTTTTTTTTTCGTCTGTCTGTCTGTCTGTCTGTCTATTTGTATGGCAACATTTATCTCTGAAATGACTGAACCGATTTACTTAAAAGTTTTCATAAATCGGTTAAGTACAGTCACCAATTGCTTTGTTTTAACTCAACTTAACATTTAATGTTAGTTTCATCAAAATCGGTTCATTAAAAAAAAGTTATCGGCATTTATATATTTATATAGTCGTAATTAATTCAACATATACTCGTGTGTCTATATACTAACGTGTACTCTGTAATAACTACATATTTACCAATTGAACATTAAAAACTGTACAGGAGTTAATATGCAATCATTACAGTTATTTTACAAAGAATATTATGAATCATTACCCAAATCAATAATTTAACATTTAAGTTTCTGAAGCAGTAAATTAAATTATTAACTGACATCAGCACATTTAACAGAGTTTTAAAATTATGATGAGACGTATATAGCATGGGTAAAAAGAACGTTATGTTAATAATAATAATAATAATAATAAACTCTTTATTGTACACCCCAAAAAAGAAATAATAAAATACAAATATAAGAACATGTACAATAGGCGACCTTATCGCTGAAATAGCGATTTCTTCCAGGCAACCTTAAGGCGTTGGAAATTGCAAAAAAGAAAAAAAAAATTAGTAGTGAGTAGGGTGTGAACAATACTCAATATAAATAATACATAAACATACATAAAGACAATTACAAATATACATATTACCTACATACAAACATACATACATACATACATACATACATACAAAATATTCAATTTATAAAATAGGTAAGTATATTAATAATACATACTAACAGTACAGGAAAATATACACTACTTAAAAATTATATTTCACAGGCACGAGTAAAAAGATTTAAAAAGAAAGAAAGTGTTGTTTTAATCGTTTTTTAAAAGTAGGGAACGTTTTTGAATTCCTGACATTCAAGGGTAGGGCGTTCCATAACCGACACGCAGTAACAGTAAACGAGTCACTGTAAAATGACGAGGAATGTTGTGGAATTTTTAGAACCAGACTGTTATCGGATCGCAGATGTCGAGGATGGGAGCCGCCCAAAAATTCAAAACGTTCCTTTAGGTACGGGGGAGAAGTTGGATTGAACAGAATACAGTAAAGAAGGTGAAGTATGTGAGTATTCCTACGAAGCCGGATAGGGAGCCACTTGAGCTTTTTTCGGAAGTCGGAAATGTGATCATATTTACGTAGACCAAATATGAATCGTATACATACATTTTGAAGACGCTCAAGTTTATTTAATTGCTCCTCTCTTAGATCAAGATAGCAAGGATCAGCATAATCAAGAATCGGTAAAAGGAGAGTACTTGCTAACGCAATCTTAGTAGGTATAGGGAGAAAATTGCGTAACCGTTTAAGAGATCCTAGAGAAGCAAACATCTTCCTGCTCACATCACATAGCTGTGAGTCCCAAGACATGTTTTGATCCAGGATGATGCCCAGATCTTTTACAGATTTACTGTAAGGTATAATAACACCGTCAAGAAATACAGGTGGTAAAGTGAAGAGATCTATTTTTGATATAAGTTTTGCACTGCCAATTATGATAAGCTGCGTTTTAATAGGATTCAGTCGTAAACCAAATGACTTACTCCATGTGTATATGTTCTCCAAGTTGTCATTAATGGCTTTTATAGCGAGAGGTAACTCAGGTAGTTTGGCTTGCAAATCTACCATAGATTTGAAGATCATCTGCATACAAATGGTAGAGAGAAGAAACGTGTTGAGAGATAGTATTAATAAATACAGAAAATAACAAAGGAGATAACACGCCACCCTGCGGAACGCCAGCAACTACAGGAGACCAGTCAGAGTGTGAGTCATGGATTTGTATGCGTTGCCGACGCCCAAACAGGTAACTACGAAACCAGTCAATTGCATTAGGAGATATGTTAAGTGACTTTAGAGTAGCAAGTATGATATCGAAATCCACAGAACCAAAGGCATTACTGAAGTCAAGCAAAACGAGGAGTGTAACCTGCTGCGTGTCCATGCCTTTTCGAATATCATCGGTAACTTTTACTAACGCAGTAGTCGTACTATGACCGGGACGGAAACCAGATTGCAAAGGATTCAAAAGATTATGGCAATATAGGAACTGTGTAAGTTGAGATTGAACGAGACGCTCAAGGGCTTTGGACAGAAAAGGAAGAATTGAGATTGGACGGAAATCAGAATTGTGAATAGGATTTTTTTTTTGGGTATTGGGACAATTTGAGCGTCTTTCCAGGCTAAAGAAAATTGATTGGACGTAATGGAATAATTAAATATGGAAGTGATTGTAGGGCAAATGATGTCGAGGATGGGAATGATCATTTTACGACTAATGCAGTCAGCACCCACTGAATCAGAATTAATGGCTAGAATGGTCTTCTTAACATCACTTTCTGCAAATTGACTAAAGAAGTTATGTTACAAATATATATACGTACAATAAATAAATAGCTTTAAGTATATTTTTATAAATATCAAATATCAACATTGGTCGTATTTTTTAATTCAAAACAATCAAAAGTCCTTATACAAACAACGATAATGTACTAAAAAAATCATATTAGAAATAATTTCATTGATCTAATGATCAATAATCATGTAGCTTAAGCGGGCGAAGCCGCGGGCGCTAGTGAAATAGAAGGAGCCCGTTCATATTGTATTTCTCATGATTTGTGAATGATACATACAAAAAGTATGTGAATTTCGAATGAATATATACAAAAAGCTAACTTAAAACTGGAAGTAAATATACTGTAAACTGCAAGTCATTGTGTGAGTGAATCAGTGGAACAAAATAGTTGAGTCAGTCTCTCTTTCCATAACAGATTAATAATAAGGAAAGGATTAATAAAAAGGAATCTACATTCTGAACATATAATAAAAGTGAACTGTCTATACATTAAATATATATAAATAAATATACTACTTATTTCTCAATGTATGTAAAGGAAACGAAAACAATGATTTTAAGTTTTTTGTTTGTTTGTGTAGATTAATCGTAGAAATGGCTTAACCAATTAAACTGAAATTTGTATTAATGTATTTTGGCAGACTTCCATTAACATTTAGTATTTAATTTATTTAATTCAGTTCATAAAAAAAATTAAAAAACATACACGCAAATACATGAATATCAAGTGTTTAGTTGATAGTATTGGCCGATACTAAGTTTCTAATGTATGGGCATTGTCTTGAAAATGATATTTTTTATTAAAACACGAAGGTAAAATCTGTATTAACAGATTAGTAAGCAAATAATTGAGTAATTCGAGCGGGCGAAGCCGCGAGCGGGTCGCTAACGTAACAAATAATTTTCCTCAATATTTTCAATGTTCTATTTTTAAGCTGTCATGTGTTTATCTTATTGACCCCCCCTCCCCTCCCCTATGTATGAGTAGGGCAAACCCAAGCAAATCCAAGACCCCCCGCCCCCTACAGCGCTTACATAATACTTGAACGGCCCCTTATCTTTTCTATAAATAATATAGGTTGATAAAAATGTTTAAATCATTTAAGTGATCTCGGTGAAGACCAGGTTCAGTTTGTGTTGGACATTCGTTGTGGTCTCACGTCGTAAATTGTAAGTCATCATAACGTCAATATATATATATATATATATATATATATATATATATATATATATATATATATATATATATATATATATATATATATATATATATATATATATATATATATATATATATATTAACTGTTAATAAGCAATTAAATTTTTGTTTTTCTAATAAGCTTCACGCTGTATCCAGCACACTGCAGGGTAGGCAGAGAGAACTTACTGTTAAGACACTCCGTTCCCATCTTATGAGAGACATTGCATGTTGAGTGGGTTGAGACTGGCGCAGGTTCACTAAGTGGAAAATACTTTTATGTAGATTTAAAACTTACGATATTTACTAATATTATTACGTTCAGGGTTTTTATGTTGTGTTTATTCTTTTTTTATATTTTTAATTTGCATGCTCCAACAGATAAATAGCGACGTCCAGTCTAACTCTGTCTGGCTAACTCCCAAAGCCATAAAATGCCAACAATTTCACTGGACATATAAAACATTAACAAATTCGTTAGAACAATGTTTTCATGAACGTTTAATTTAAAATTCAAATAAATAATATTAAGAAATATTCTTTTACAGAAAAATGCCAAAATACGTGTATCACTACTTCCCAGTGAAGTCCTTGGGTGAAGCTCCAAGGTACTTGATGTGGTACGGCAATCAAGAATTTGAAGACCACCGCATCCCCAAAGAAGACTGGCCAGCTTTTAAGCCATGTAAGTAAAAGAAATTTTTGGTGATTTAGCTACTTAGTTATCTTCAAATGGAAATAACAACTTATGGACTACACGACACAAAAAAACACTATTCGAATGAGTGCAGTAGTGAGGTTAGTGTGCTTATTCAAACTAACTTTCCGGCTTCATAATATTAGTAGAACAAAAATTGAAGGCTTCAGTGATGATCGTTGGGGCTTTAAATTGGCTCTACCTACCCTGCTGTGTGCGGGATACAGCGTGAAACTAAAGAAGTAACTGAAATCGTTATTACTTAGATATTACAAACAACTTCAGATCAGTTGTTAAGTTAGTTATAAGTATAAACATTCCCAACTGGATTCGAACCCATAACTTCACCTTATGGTGTTAAACCACGTCGGTGTAAACTATTAATTAACGTTAGTATTGTACTACTGTGTGATATAAAATATGCTTTGTCATCGATGTGAACAGTTCGGTATCAAGGTCATGCTGTTATTACTATACGAGCTTATCAAATGTATATAGATTATGCCTACTTAATGCTATCGATATTTTTGTTGTTTTTAATTTGGCACACAATCAATTTAGATTTTTTTTAGTGTCTTTGAACTAAATTTCAATTTGTCAACTGGGGCAAACTGGGAATAATAAAAACTATAAATATCAGCGAAGAACGGAATATTTTGCGGTATAAATATTTTGCGTGACGGAACGGAATACTTTGCCTGAGGCCAAAAAAATATTATATTTTTTTAAATGGAATAAATAGATTTGAACCTATGTCACCATGTCGCGAAGAGTTCGAGACATTTTGGTACCAAGAGTGAAAATTAGATTTATAATTTATTTTGTTAATTTTTTTATGACACTAAATTATATGAGGCTAGTTGTGACGCAGGGGCACAAAGTGTAACTGCAAAATTGACTGGTTGTGGGTTCGATCCCTACTTGAGGAGATGAAATATTTATTTACATTTATATTTTCATTTCTTCGCAATGGTGTCGAGGCAAAGCGCGGCGTAGAGTTTAGCCACTCAACACCAATGCCTCCAGAACTCGGCGGATACAGCGTCAAGCTGTTTTAATTTAATTTTTGTAACTAAATTATAATTTTTATTTATACTTTATTTTTAATTTCTTTTTACAGCAACTCCTTTTGGACAGATGCCAGTTCTTGAGATTGACGGCAAGCAATACGCGCAGAGCACGTCCCTCGCCCGCTACCTCGGCCGCAAGTACGGCCTCGGTGGTAACGACGTCGAAGAAGACTTCGAGATCGACCAGAATGTGGAATTTGTCAACGATATTCGTATTAGTATGTACCAAGTACTATACTGAAATTTTTGATATGATATATAAAGAAGAGCAAAAAAAATATTAAAAAATATTTTAAGAAATGAAAAATTTATTTAAATTCAGTAATCATATGACTTTTATTCTTGTTATTGGTAAAAACAATGTATGTTCTAACTTTGGCAAATCAGGCAATTTTTCTCGTAAGATATTAAACAGATTGATGATAGATTTAGAGAGATTCATCCACCTGTGAGATCGCCTTATATATATTAAGACTAAATAACATTTTAAAACAATAATAAGATCTTCGATTTTCGTGATCATTACCCATTTGAAATGAAACTATTTAACCGGCTACATCATTATCACCACGAGTGGTTAGTCTACCCGTATCCACGGACTACTACAAAGAGCTCAAAACGTCGGGTTTCCAAAAATGTATAACACTAAATATACGCGATTAATCCGGTTAACCAGTTTCCTTTAACATTTTTATAGATATCTTTCTAAAATGTTGTCTAACATAACATTTTTTTGCTTTTACAGAAGCAGCAATAGTTATGTATGAACCTGACGAAGAAGTTAAAGAGAAGAAACACGCAGACTACATCAAGAATGTGTATCCTTGGATGCTGCAGAAACTGGATGCTCTAATTAAGAAGAATAATGGACACATTGCTCTCGGCAGGGTAAATGGATTTTTATAACGTTATAACTATTTTCAAGGGATTTTCATCGATTATAATTTGAAAAAGGATTTGTGTAAAGACAAGACAAAAAGTGACGTTGATATTCGATACTCAACACGCAATGCCTCTAGAATTCGGTGAACAATGGAGGATGGACGTGTCTGAACACTAAGTTCCTAGTTTTCTGCCTACTCTACTAAGTAACAGGAAAAATTTGCAATTTAAATAAACATTTCGATTCTTATGCTTGGAGCGTTCTCGTTACTAAAATCTTAATAGTTCATACCTATCTCTAAAAATGCATGAAGATTTATGATTTTTTTTTCCATGTTCTCAAAGTTTGAAGCAATATAGGTACAAAATATTTGTGAAATGAGCATTTATGGAAATAAATAAAAATAAATTATTAATATATTCTAGCTGACGTGGGCTGACTTCGTATTCGCGGGAATGATTGAGTACCTCAAAACGATGATGCGTATTCCAGACTTAGAGCAACAGTACCCGAGTTTCACTGAAGTAGTAAAGGCTGTCCACTCTCTTCCACGAGTGCAAGATTACCTCGCTCAAGCTCCTGAATCGGGACCTTGAATTTTTTTAAATTGAAATTAAGATAATTTAATTTAAGTATTTATTGTTCTCCTATGTGTTTTTAAATATAACATTTCAAATAGAATTTCGTGTTTTTTTATTAGATAATCCATCTTTATGTCTAAAATTAGTGTAAAAGTGTTTGTGTTAGTGCACTGTTTAAGTAAACAGTGTTCTACTTCACCGACAAAAGAATGGAAAATCCTAAATGGATGTCGAATTCTGTGTTCACTCGGTCTTAAATTCAAACGACATGCTGACGTCCCATCACTGCTGCTAAGGCACCGTTAACTCTGTCACCGGCACTAATACGCATTTCCACATCCATCTGTCTTCCCTATCTATCCATACATATCCGTCTCTACTGAACATACCAGATGTACCATTTACGATAGTCTTGCATTCCACACCATTGACCAATACCTGCAACTCACATTCTGACGGATGGATACATTCAAAAAGCGCGTCTATCTTCACTTTAAAGGCCGGCAACGCACCTGTTAGTTAGTGTTAGTTAGTAGCTCCTCTGGTGTTACACGGGGTCGTGGGCCGCGGCCATCACTTACCATCAGGTCATAAAAAATGAGCATTATGAGCAAGCAGTCAACTTAAATTCAGTTTCTACTTTCACTCCCATGTCACTTTGTTTTACTTCTTGAAGACAGCTATACAAACACAAATTGAACAACCAAGCTGACATACCACCTCGTACTCGCACACAGGCTGACCTTAGTAAACTGTATAAATAGATTTTTACAGCCTGCGGCGAGTGTCCGCTTTCTTTTCACTAATACTTTAGCATAAATTTTACGATTCAAGCTAATGAAACGAATACACACATATAGTTTGCGCTATCTGTCTACCTTTGCCTTTATATAAAGGCGCAATGTACAGCAATTGTGCCTTTATCTATTGTGCTCGTCAATCTTCTGGGACTTCTCCTGATTTCTAACAAAGAGTCGTGGGCCATCATGGGCCACGCATCATATTTCGTCGACTCAATACATTTCAGACTTGGTATTGCACTTTTAACTTTTTTATACTGATTTCGCCATCATGGTACACCAAAGTGATATATTGTATATAAATATATATGTACATTCACTCATCTCCTTGATTTTTTAGCTTCCCGATTTAACCTGTAGAGTAGGAAGATAGAGCCAAGTTCAAACGTTGAGTGACGTTTAAATCTATTTCAAGGGATCGATTATCATTTAGTTCAACATGCATTTTTCCTCCTTTGGTGTCGTCGATACTACTTACACCTAGGTATAGATAAACGCTGTCCCTCCCACTATCCTGTCACCCACACGGCCACAGTAATTGATTTATTAATCTTAATGATTATTTTTAATATGATATCTACAATGAAAATTCACATGTAGCGTTATATAAGCATTCAGTTGTTATTATCATAAAGATTATATTGCGTTCGTGTATATTTTGGATATGATAACACGAAAATTCAGCCTAAAGTCTGTTTTCGATAGCAATTGTTAGTACGTTGCTGCTAATAAGTAAGTGTCATTTTCTCCTCTTAATTTGCTTTCTTTTTGTTTATCTTGAACCTGGCTTCAAAGGTACTGTACCTTTGAAGCCAGGTGAAGTGCATATGTAAATATGGTAAAACAAAAATATGCTTTTTTTTATTTCTCCATATTTTTATATTAGATTTTTTCAGATTTATATTATAATATTTCTGTTTTTGTTCAAAAAATTAATTTTGCTTAATTTGTACACTATTACTTTTTTTTTTCGTTTTTTGCTGCACGTAGATTGGGGTAGTTAGAGGTAGCCTTCGTCACGACACATTGTTCTCCGCTTTCAACTCAATTTTCGAGAAAAAACCAGCGTAGAAATGAAATAAGTTATTTCCACAAAGTGGGAATTGAACAGAAAACATATATTCGCATCGACAGTGAGATGCTGCCGCTGAGCTGCTGGGTCCCGATGATCTTAACGATTTATATACTTACCTAATTATAGACGAAGTGAAAAAATCCTTTATTATTTCTTGCCATTTATAAGGTTTATAAGTTGCATATGTACGTATTGTGTATAGTGTATATGCAACTTATAAAAAAATTTTTTGTAAATTTTAAATTTACTTTTTTTTAAATCTGTATAATTATGCGATTGCAGCAAAATGGCGAAACCCGTGATTTATTATTTTCCTGTCAAAGCAATGGGGGAGTCTGCGCGCCTCTTACTTGCATATGGCGGAGAAGATTTCGTAGACCATCGCGTTACCTTTGACGATTGGCCAGCTCTGAAACCTTGTAAGTTGCTTGACTTTTCAATCGTTATATCACATTTCTAAATTGTAGCTGTCGTGGCTGTAACGCGACGGTTGTGGGTTCGGTTCTAACTCGGGGAAATGAATTATTTTTTATTGACATTTACAACACTTCCACGCTCTCGTATGAAGGCAAAAAGCGTGACATTGAGTTTCGCCATTTAACTCGCAATGCCTCTAAATTGCAGGGAAAGTGGGGAACACAGTGTCTTAACACTAGGTTCCGTCTGCTTACCCTGCTTTATGCAGTTGTGTGGCGTAACTCATCGTCGCGCTTTGCCGAGTTACCAGAACGTGGATATGAAAATATTAAGTATTTCATTTCCTAGATATATATATTTTAAAACACTTTAAAAGTTAATGTCTTAGATCCAAGACCACCCCCCCTTAATTGTGGTTGTACCTAAACACATGACGTTAAACGTCGTCGTCGACTTCCGTCTGTTATAAGTTTAACAAATAAGTTGATAAATTACGATATATTATCTGATAATAAAAATAAAGATAAAATTTCATACAACAAACAGTATTTGAAGATATTTTTCACATTTTAAAAGTGTACTTAGGAAAGAAAAATACTTATTTAGAAAACGTATCAAAATTTGAACGTAACAGGACTCGAACCCGCGCCTATTGAAAACCAACCGCGCGCTGACCACTAAGCCATACGTTCTCATCAAGCTACGTCAAAACTTTCATACGCTTGTTACAATTTATTTATGTAGTTAGCATCTTTGTAGGGAGATTTTAGCAAATTTCTGCTACCCAAAGATAATTACTAAGAATGAAGAGAGAATGTTATTTATTAAATATTTTTAACATTTTTAAAGTCCACAATTAAGAAAGAAAAATACTTATTTAGAAAACGTATAAAAATTTTGAACGTAGCGGGACTCGAACCCGCGTCTCATGGAATCACACACTTGTGCCACTGTGCCTCGACTGGTCTCAACCTATAACATATTGTATACTTTTTTCAATCCACATTTGAATGAAAAATTCTACTTTGAATGGAATATAATGAACTTTAGTTGTTATCCCATTTTTCTTCTATTAGATAACTAAACCAATTGTGTGTATCGCGGGATTAATAGAATAATTTGTGTGGCGATATCTCCTACAGTCATACTACATATATGCTATAGCGTACCAAGGTCATATAAATTGAGTACACTAATACACATAGATTAGCCGTAGGTATGGGGAGAGGGAGTTGCCAGGAATTGGGGAGGGGAGGGGGTGGTAGTATCTTAATATTAGTCTCCCAGGTTCCCTCTACCTACCCTGCTATGCGGGATACAGCGTGAAACAAAAAAAAACACAAAAATTATTGTTCAATTTAATTCAATAGTCTTGAGTTTAGTGCTTTTAGTAATACAAACTAGTTACAGTATTATAATATAGCTAAAGTTATATAAATAGATTATAAATTTGAAAACTACAATTAATTTTGCAAAACCAATGTTGTTCGCGTAAATGCGTCAGGAGGGTCACTATATTTAAATTTTTGTTTTACTATGGTGTTATGGAATTTGTATATTTTCAGCTACACCATTCGGACAAGTTCCCGTGTTAGAGATCAATGGCAAGAAGTATGGACAGAGTTTGTCAATCGCACGCTACCTTGGCAGGAAGTACGGTCTGGTCGGAGGCAGTATTGAAGAGGATTTAGAAATTGACCAGAACGTGGATTTCGTCAACGATATTCGAAGTGGTATGTATGTAAACTTTTAATATTTTTTAGCGTCACGCTGTATCCTGGTCACAGCAGAGTAGACAGAAGGAACCTAGTGTGTCTTAAGACACTCTTTTTTTCAATTTATGCCGAATTTTGGAGGCATTGCGAGTTGAATGGCGGAATTCATCGACGCGCTTTGCCTCCACACCAGAGCGAAGAAAATGGAAACATTAAATAATTAATAAGAGCACAGAGTGCACAGAGTAAGCAAATATCATTGTTAAGCAGCTATTCATGTATTTAAGTAAAGTTACCATTTAATATTGTGTGGATTTTTTTATTCAGACATTAGTAACGAGTATGATTTTTATATATGGATGATATTCGTAAATATATTTAAATGAACATCAATTTTATGTTATCTACAATATCCATTTTTATCACACGTTATGGTCCAACTGGTCCGGTTATAATAACAGAACAATTATAGTAATATTTTAAATATAGTAACGAATATTCTAGACTGGTTGTCTGTTAATAAATTTATACATTATACATAGGCCTAGATTCCCAATAGAAATTAATAATTTAATATATTTTTTTTCATTCTGGTACCGAGGCAAACCGTGCCGTCAAGTCCCGTCACTCTAGACGCAATGCCTCCAGAATTCGGAAGAAAATAGGGAAACAAGGGAAACGGAGTGTTTTCACACTAGGCTGGTTCTCTCTGCCTACTCTGCTATGTGCTGGATATGGTGTGATAAGCTAACAAAAATTTTGTTTTTCTAGAGGCATCAGAAGTCCATTACGAAAGACATGCTGAACTAAAAGAAGAGAAGCACGAGCAAAATGTCAAAAATGTATACCCTGGTTTACTTAAAAAGTTAGATGAAGTTATTAAGGCGAATAACGGACATATTGCTCTTGGAAAGGTATTTCTATGTTATACTTCCTTTTTTCTGAATAATTATGAATAGACGGATTTTTTTTTAATAAAAAGCTTAAAAATATTTATTTATCCGTTATTAATAAACATTTTCATCGTCATCAACCTGTTTCCCGTCAACTTTTGAACATGTCCCAATGTCGCTGAGCTTCTTCGGGTCTTCGCTTTCACCTTATACGTCTTTAAAAACTCATACCTCATTTATTTGCTCATTCCATACAGTCACACATTTAAACATACATTGGTATTTTTTTTAACTTCACGCTTTATCCTGTACATAGGGGGTAGGCAAAGGGTACCTAGGAACGTAGTTTTTTTTTTTTTTTTATTATTTTATTTCTTAACACTACAGACACTTGGTCCGTACACTTTTTAAATTTATTATTATATCTAATATCCTTATCATATATATTAATTACATTGTCGTTTACATACAATCAATATCTATAATAAGCAAATTATATTTTTATCTTTACATTATTTTACAAAATTTTACTTAGATCTAAGGTTAAGCGAGTGTTTATATTTATATATATATTTAACAATTTAACATATTACAATATATATTTAATTACATAATTATAAGTATTACGGCGTGCGAAACGCTATCATGCAGCTGTAGCCTAATAGATTTAGTGTTAACCACTATAACAGTCGCGCTGGTCAGACCCTGAGACTCGTGAATTGTCAGCACCTTCGAACCTGTTTCTCCTCCCCACCCCTGCGCTATCAGAGATTCTTTCTCCTCCTGGGTAAATGTGAGATACAGTGTGTATTTTAGATCTCCCGGTACTGGTGTCATTTTGATATCCTTTATAGAAAGGGATCGCACTACACTCTTAGACGAGTATATACCAGGATATATCTGTCGCAGGGCGTAGGCGACGTCCATGGGACGACGCCTACCTATTGGGAGTCCAGTTCTTCTCGGCAAGGCGTTTCGGCGTCTAGAGTAGATTACTATGGGACCAAGTAGTTGTAGTTTAGAATTTAAGAAATTTTAGGAACGTAGTTTACGTTCCAAGGTTTCGTTTGCCTACTCTGTGTATTAAGACACACCGTTCTCATTACGACACTTCCGTTCTCCACTTTCCGCCGAATTCTAGAGCATTGCATGTTAAGTGGCGGAACTTAACGCCGCATTTTGCTGCTACATGATATTTGACTAGTATAATCTGGCAAACAGAATATCATGCGCAACGCGTCATACTTACAGCAATGGCAAAGTCTTTGCCAGCCACTTTGTTTTTATTGTCACATGAAATTTTAAAGCAATTACTGCAGTTTCTATTTAATAGAATTGTATTTAAAATTGTATTATTATTTAATAGAGTATAAATTGTAATTAGAATTCGGCAGAAAGTGGGGAACGGAGTGTCTTAACACTAGGTTTCCTCTGCCTACTAGCCTAGCTGAATAAAAATATATAATTTTCAGTTGACCTGGGCCGATTTCGTATTCGCTGGTATATTTGACTACGTTAAAGTAATGTTGAGAATGCCTGACTTAGAGAAAACGTACCCCAGCTTCCAGCAAGTGATCGATGCAGTGTACGCCATTCCGCAAGTGCAGAAGTACCGTGAAAATGCACCAAAATCAGATGTTAATTATTAATAGCAGTAAATCATTTTAAATATCCATAGTTGTATTATTAATAAACCTTGCATTATATTTTTTATTATTATTTCTTATTAAAAACTACTTGAAATGGAACAGGAAAGGACAAAATCAAAGTTTAGTGTAAACGGTTAGAACATATGTTTAGTACAGGAAGATATGAAACTGCTGAAAAGTATATTGTTGTCGGTAACAGAGTTAACCTGAGTGCCTGAACTGCATTGATGAGAAATATCAGCATAGCCGCGCGGATGTCTTCTCGAGAATGAAGAAGCTCAGGTGGGTGGTGCACGTTGAGCGTATGAGTGATGAAAGGGGGGGAAAGGGGAAAACAGGGAAAGTCCTTCGAAACTACAGTGTTGGTGTTACTGGAGGAAGGTCACGTAACAAGTATGAGGACCTGCCGGGGAGGATGTTTGAAGAGGTTGATGATAGGGGAAGAGATTAAAAAGTTATGCAGAGACCGTAGCGTTTGACGTTTTTCTTTCCCTAGCTAAAATTGGCGTGCTGATTAAAGTTCCTCACCCCTGGGCTAAAATATAACAATAAGTTGAAGCGTGCGATGCCGCGGGCGTGTCGCTAGCACGTACATAGTGATCTAACTAGTAAACTCTTCTTAGAGAATATAATATTTTATTAGACAAAATTAATTTGTATAATTAAACGCAACTTTGTTTAATTATAGGCAGATAAATTTAGGAACAAATATACGTATTTGCGATTTATCTAAGATCGATAGGCTTTCTGTGCTATATCTAACAGCCTAATAGTCTTAGCAGTTAGCTCACTTGTAAGTTTTTACATATATTAAACAGGATGAGATTCGATTACCATTTGGAGTCACGAATCATTTGATTTTATTTTCTCTCCGGTAAAAAAAATGATAGGCATTCAACTTGCAATGCCTTTGTTTCAAAAATTGAGCCAGAAGTGAAATATGGAATGACTTAACGTTAGGTTACTTTGGCTACGTTGCTATAATATTATGTGAAATACAGCGTGAAGCTTTAGAAAAATAATTATATAATGGTACATGCTATATGTATAATTTTTGTAACCTTGAAATTAAAATGACGTGTACGTAAAACTAGAAGCGTCTAATCGCGATGTGTTCAAGGTCGTCTGCGCCCGCGCACACCCGTGTCTGACTCAGTCAGACGGTGACAGTTCACTTGTTTAGCTTGTTTTTAAACCCGATTTTGCTTAGTTATGAAATAATAAGACCCAATGCTGCAAAGCCGTTTTTTGCTTTTCATAGACTTGATTTTGCATGCAGCAAGGGAAGCAGAGGACGGAGGACGGAGTGTCTTTAGATTTTTAGAGAGTCCTTTTTAAATTATTATAAATTAAAAGTATATATATATATATATATATATATATATATATATATATATATATATATATATATATATATATATATATATATATATATATATATATATATATATATATATATATATATATATATATATATATATATATATATATATATGTATATGTATGTCTATTAAAATGGAATGCGTAATGAGAGATGTAGGAGAATGGCTATTTATTGATTACCATTTTTCCCCATTTTCCACTGAATTATTGAGGTGCTACGTGTGTAGTGGTGGAACTCAACTTGCCTAGACATCATAGCGAAGAAATTAAAATACTAAACAATTCATGTCCTCGAGAATCGAAGAGAGAATGGGAATCGAACCCGTTTATGTTTTTTTAACACTTGTGCTACAACATCAAGACAGACCTCGTAATTTTTTTTAGATATTCAATAACTAAAAAAAACATACATTCATTGTTTGCTTTTTCTTACTAAAATTTTGATGGGATACTTTTTCTGGCTAGTTTTATGATTTTTAACAAAAATATTTTATAATTGTTGTGCAATTTTGATTGAAGTATAAATGTTAATGCAAAATGCAAGTTTTTCTTTTATTCTTCCTATAAATTAAAGCTCGTAACAAAAACAGAGTGTTATTAAAGAGCATTTGAATTTCATCGAATTATTAAAACTTTACGTACTACACGGCAGCGTAGGGTTTCGCCTCTGAGGGCCTAACAAAGTGACATTTCTTACTTTCTGTACGATATCAAAATGTATGGAGATGTAGAAAAGTCGACGATGGAATAGAAAAACCGTAGTAGATAACAAAAACCAAGTGTCTTCTACTCTAACGTAGAAGAAGCGTCAGACACCAAAATGTCATTGGTTGTGACATTGGCTACCTATTACCGTTTTCTATAATTGTTATTGCCAAAGCGTACAGAAAGTTAGAAATGTTACTTGGCTAAGCCCTCTGGAGTCATCACTAAGCGACGAATTCTCGAAGCGTAAATCAACGCCGCGTCGTGCCTCGTTACCAGAGCAAGGAAATGAAAATATTAAATATTTCATTTCCTCGTGCCGGAAGTACACCCGGAGTCACAATCTGACGCGTTTACTGATATTACAGGCACGGTTATGCCTGTTGTTGGAAAGTTGGAATATAATAAATATGTAACTTTTATGTTGACAAAAGTCACTGCTCAATTTGTTGTCTGCTCTTTTCAACATTATTTATTTTCTTGCATTTTTCTTGAAAATTCTAGCATAACTATATGAATAAAGAATATTTAAATAAAATTTTTAATGACGTTGCATTGTCAGCATATCCACTTTAAAAGGGAACTAACAAAAAAAGTTACATTATTATTTGTTTATTTCAATCATACAGAATTGCTTTTGTTAAAATTATTAAAGTATTTCTATTGTATATGAAACTTATATAGATCATGATATGCATGTATAATTTTATGATCATCCTTCAGGTACAGGTGCCGCTTCAGCATAGGCCTTAACTTTGGGAATAGCCATCAACATCTCGTTCACTCTCTTAATGTTTGGGTACTCTTCATCTAAATTTGGATTTTGGACAATTCTTTTCAGTGACATGTAAGAACCACCGACCATGAAATCTGCCCATGTCAGCTAAAAAAAAATACTAAAGTTATGTATGTTTTTTGTATATGAATCAAAATTATAACAAATCCTTATCTTAGTATCTTTCTATTGTATGTATTCTTAGTATAATTCTATTGTATGCTTAACATATGAGATTATGGAGTAATTTTCTCATAAAATTACTAAGAGATTACATTTTTAATATTTCACAATAAAATTTGAAGAGAATTTTAAAATTGTAAGTGTACTCAGGGACACAAGCGTGTGATTGCAATCACAAGTTGCAGATTGGATTCCCATTCGAGAATATGAAATATTTAATATTTTCACTTCTTCGCTCTGATGAATCGTGGCGTACTGCCACTTAACACGCAATGCCTCTAGAATTCAGCCGAAAGTGGGGAACGGAAGAGTCTTAGTGGGAACGGAGTGTAAGACTAGACTACCAGGTTTACAGTACAGTGCCCCTGCCCCCGACTGGCCTTCGAATTCCAATATACTCCTATGTTATTTATGTAATATTAAATAAGTAGAGAAGTCAAAAATTATTTCATGTAAAAATACCTTCCCGAGAGCGGCATGTCCATTGTTCTTAACAATAATATCATCTAGTTTTTTCAAAGCGAATGGATAATAATTATTTTTGAGTTCTTCGTGTTTCTGGGCTTTGATTACTTCGTCAGGTTCGAAGAGAACGGTTATAGCTTCTGTTGTAAATACATTGTAAATGTTGTTAACTTAAGCTATAAGAGGTGACAATAGTAACGTAATAGAATTAAAAACAATGATTCTTGTTTTTGTTTTCGTTATTAGCTAGGCAGAGAGAACGTTGCTAAAAAGATGTTTATGTTCCCTTCTTGCTGTGTTTTGAGAATGGCGGAACTCAACGCAACTCAACGCTGCGCTTTGCCTGGTTATCAGAGCAATGGAAACATTAAATATTTGATTCCCTCGAGGGGGAACGAACCCAAAACCGACGGGTTTACATTCGACCGGCTGTACCACGACGCCCTCAATTAGTTATTTATAATATTATACAATAACAATACAATCATTGCTCCTTTGCTAAATTTTTATTGTTAATTCCTGCTTAAAAAATAAGTTATCCTTACTGAATCGAATTTCGGCATAAAAGTCCATCAATTCATCAATCTCGAAGTCTTCCTCGATGTTTTTTCCACCCAGCCCATACTTCCGACCAAGATAACGACAAATAGAAAAACTTTGTGCATATCTTTTACCATCAATTTCTAAAATGGGTAATTGACCATAAGGTGTTTCTGAAACAAGGAGAATTTATACATTGTCAGTTTAAAGGGTTACATCAAAACATTTTGACGTTTTTTTTTGGCTTCACGCGAACGCCACACACAGAGCAGATCAGGCAAAAGGAACCTGGGAACCTAGTGTTAAATTATTCCGTTCCTATTAGAATACTTAAGGTCCGATAAAAAACTATAGCAAGTTATATGCACTAACTTGGTTTCAAAGACGTCCATTCTTCTTTAGTAATTCTTACATCTTCGAACTCCTGATCACCGTAAGCCAGTAGCGTACGGATGCCTTCACCTAAGCCCGTCAAATTAAAGTATATTAATTTTACTTTCGGCATGCTCCTGAAGAGAAGAATATTTGTTTATTAGAAATTAACAATTTTAAACGTATGCCACCCGTATTCGTATTAGAACGTTCTTTCCTTGGGCGTATACATAGGGCGCATATAGATTTTTTCTTGACATTACTTTCGAAGTGATCTTTTTGTGTAAATGTTATTTTTTTCATATTTCAGGCCTAATTTTTTTCATAGTAAAAATTTTAGGTGAACATTAGACTATTCAAGGCTGTGTACAGTCTAAATTTCCTACGTCCCCGTGTTCCTATGCCTATGATTCTTTCCATAATTTCGATTACTTAACAGAAATATCTTATCCGTCATAAATATTTCGTCATGTCAGGATAAACTGAAAGAATCTAGTGCCAAAAGTCCAAAAGACACTTCTTACTTAGGGTTCCACTTGAATTCCAGGTATTGTGTGCTGAGTGGTAGAACTCAACATCCAAGCTATGCTAGAGGGGAAAAGTGAAAAAAAAATACCAACCGAATTGATAACCTCCTCCTTTTTGAAGTCGGTTAATAATTATTCTTGTTAATTTTAGTTATATATAATGCAAATATTTTTTCAAGAGATTGTTTTTTCTATATTTTTTACTTATATAGTAGTATATATAAATATCTAAAGCAAAAAAGATACTAAACTTCAAAATGGATTATAGTTGCTCAACTAATGTTGTCTCTATTAAGCACAGCGCTGCTAGGAAGGTCAGCGCCTATTCTATATAATTATACGGATCACGTACCAATGTCAATGAAATAAGCATCCTTTATACTTTATTATGGAATTGTTGGAATCGTGACTTAACAACAAATGCAATTCCGAATGATTTAAGGTTCAAATTTAAATTTTTAACACTAAAATATATATATATAAATTTGAAGCAGTCCTGAGATTTGTGCGAACAACCAAACCAAAATCTTTAGCTTATAATCGGGACCATTGGAACCATTAACCTAATTAGTATATAAAATAAACTAAGACGTATAAATAAAGTTAAAGCATCTGTCTCTGATTTCAAAATATCCGTGTTTAAGTTATTTACACAATACTAAAAATACAAACAAACGTTTTTTTTGTCTATCTGTCTTCCTTTGCCCGGGTTAATCTCCAGAAAAACTTAAACGATTTTTATGGTACTTCACTGAACACGTATTTTATGCTGGAATCTGGACTAACGACGGAATTTACAGCAGCTACCTTCACTGCTTTCCTAGATAGAGATGAAATAAATAAACATTGTTGGGCAAAATCGTTGGGCAAATAAATATACATTGTTGGGCAAAATCCTAAAGTCGCCACGACTGGCCCCTGGATTGTAATGATTCTAGGGATCTCGTACATTAAAAGGGCGTAAGGACCAGTTCTAAGCGTACTCACTAATAACGGAAAACGAAACATCGAGTTCATATATAATTTATAATACTAAATATTCAAGGGGTCAATCAAATTCATAAGAAAGAGTCAGAACCGTTCAAACATTATGAATAAAATCTTTAAAAAATATCTAAAAAAACCTAGTTTGGTTTGTCGAAATATAGTTTTATTCGCTTTTGATGTTGGATTCTCGACGACCGATGTAATCGATTTTTAATGGATTTGTGACATTTTGTGGATATACAGAGTGAATAATTTAAATCTGTAAATAATATTTTTTTTTCTTGTTATTTCGATATTATTCACTTAAAAGAAAATAACGATAGAGGTCTGTTCTCACGCAGGTTATGGGTTCGACGTCGATTCCTATTCGAGGGATTGAAATTTTAAACATTGTAATTTTTTCGCTTCGTTGACAAGGCAAAGCGCGGAATTGAGTTCCGCCAGTTAACACGCAAAGCAGTGTCTTAATACTATGTTCTCACGTTCCCTCTATCTATATTGCTGTGCGGGATACAGCGTGAAACTAAAAAAAGGATAAGAAACAGGGTAACTAAAGTGTCGTTTGTTTTATTTCCTAGCTCTGGTTCCAATGCGCGGCGTTGAATTTTGCCACTCATGCTATGAAAATTCATAGCGTTATTTATATGGCTTGAAAATTCATAGGTTCCCTCTGCCTACCCATTCGTTTTATAAAAAAAAATCTATTTCATAATCATAATAGCGTGCGTAATAATTAAAATATTAGGAAATTGGTTATCATTGATAACTTATGTATTTTAATCGTTATCTATTAATATTCGTATCTTATTGTTGTTCATATTACGTAATGTCTGTAAAAGAAAACAATTTACTTTAAAGCTATTTCAAATATTTAAGAAAAAATATCAGCTTCCTGATGTATTCCGCACACTTTAGGGAACCTAGTGTTAAGACACTCCGTATTCCACTTTCCATCAAATTCTGGAGGCTATTTATTTGAATATTAATATAATAATATTTTTTTCACTCACAATCACAACACGGCGCGATGTATCAACACAGAAACAAAGTAAGAATGATGTAAGAATTATTATCGACAACCGACAAAGCGTCGGCATGTGATCTTTGGTTGACCACAGACTTAGGAACATATTTTTAAATAAAGTAAGGTAGGGCTGACGCTTAAGATATGTTTTGTCCTGGGTATATCAAATACGTAGAATTTGACTCTTTGTAAGCAGAGAGAACCTGGGAACTTAATTTTCAATAGACACTTTCCGCCGAGTTCTGGAGGCATCGCGTGATTTGTGGTCTTCTCTTAGTTCCTTTGTCCAGAGGTTGAATTTTTGTTGAATGTGGAATACCTTTTGAAAATTCATTAGATAATTAGGTAGGCGTTAGCCCTAATTTAAAACTGTATAACCAAATAGGAGATGTGACTGGCTGGTGTTGTGTAGAGGAGATTTTAACGCATTAAATTATGGCTTACCGTGTTTTACAACGTGTTGCTTACCTTAGCCAGATTTGTCCAGGAGATAGATGTTTACTCTCTAACAAACTCGAAATTTTAGTAATTGTTAGCTCGTAAAAGATTGCAATTCAATTTGTTTACTGGTATTTACAGTATATAATAGTTTATAATAATTTAATTATTATATTATTATATTTAATATTATATTCATTTCCTCGTACCGGAAGTACAAACGGAGTCAAAATCTGACGCGTTTATTGACATTACAGGCACGGTTATGCCTGTTGTTGGAAAGTTGGAATATAATAAATTTGTAACTTTTATGTTGACAAAAGTCACTGCTCAATTTGTTGTCTGCTCTTTTCAATATTATTTATTTTCTTGCATTTTTCTTGAAAATTCTTGCATAACTCTATATGAATAAAGAATATTTAAATAAATTTTTTAATGACGTTGCATTGTCAGCATATCCACTTTAAAAGAGAACTAACAAAAAAAGTTACATTATTATTTATTTATTTCAATCATACAGAATTGCTTTTGTTAAAATTATTAAAGTATTTCTATTGTATATGAAACTTATATAGATCATGATATGCATGTATAATTTTATGATCATCCTTCAGGTACAGGTGCCGCTTCAGCATAGGCCTTAACTTTGGGAATAGCCATCAACATCTCGTTCACTCTCTTAATGTTTGGGTACTCTTCATCTAAATTTGGATTTTGGACAATTCTTTTCAATGAAATATAAGAACCGCCGACTATGAAATCTGCCCATGTCAGCTAAAAAAAAATACTAAAGTTATGTATGTTTTTTGTATATGAATCAAAATGATAACAAATCCTTATCTTAGTATCTTTCTATTGTATGTATTCTTAGTATAATTCTATTGTATGCTTAACATATGAGATTATGGAGTAATTTTCTCATAAAATTACTAAGAGATTACATTTTTAATATTTCACAATAAAATTTGAAGAGAATTTTAAAATTGTAAGTGTACTCAGGGACACAAGCGTGTGATTGCAATCACAAGTTGCAGATTGGATTCCCATTCGAGAATATGAAATATTTAATATTTTCACTTCTTCGCTCTGGTGAAGCGCGGCGTTCTGCCACTTAACACGCAATGCCTCCAGAATTCAGACGAAAGTGGGGAACAGAAGGGTCTTAGTCGGAACGGAGGGTAACACTAGGTTACCAGGTTTACAGTACAGTGCTCCTGCCCCCCGACTGGCCTTTAAACTCCAATATACTCTTATGTTATTTTTATTTATGTAATATTAAATAAGTAGAGAAGTCATAAGTTATTGCATGTAAAAGTACCTTCCCGAGAGCGGCATGTCCATTGTTCTTAGCAATAATATCATCTAGTTTTTTCAAAGCGAATGGATAATAATTATTTTTGAGTTCTTCGTGTTTTTTGGCTTTGATTTCTTCGTCGGGTTCGAGGAGAACGTTCATAGCTTCTGTTGTAAATACATTGTAAATGTTGTTAACTTAACCTATTAAAGGTGGCAATAGTAACGTAATAGAACTAAAAACAATGATTCTTGTTTTTGTTTTCGTTAGGAGCTAGGCAGAGAGAACATTCCTATCAATATGTTTTTGTTCTCTTCTTGCTGTGTTTTGAGAGTGGCAGAACTCAACGCTGCGCTTTGCCTGGTTATCAGAGCGAGCAATGAAAACATTAAATATTTGATTCCCTCGAGTGAGAACGAACCTAAAACCGACGGGCTTATATTCGGCCGGCTGTACCTCGACGCCCTCAATTAGTTATTCATAATATTATATAATAACAATACAACATAACAATCATTGATCCTTTGCTAAATTTTTATTGTTATTTCCTGCTTAAACAATCCTTACTGAATCGAAGTTCGGCAATAAAGTCCATCAATTCATCAATCTCGAAGTCTTCCTCGATGTTTTTTCCACCCAGCCCATACTTCCGACCAAGATAACGACAAATAGAAAAACTTTGTGCATATCTTTTACCATCAATTTCTAAAATGGGTAATTGACCATAAGGTGTTTCTGAAACAAGGAGAATTTATACATTGTCAGTTCAAAGGGTTACAGCAAAACATTTTGACGTTTTTTTTTGGCTTCACGCGTACGCCACACACAGAGCAGATCAGGCAAAAGGAACCTGGGAACCTAGTGTTAAATTATTCCGTTCCTATTAGGATACTCCCGGTCCGATAAAAAACTATAGCAAGTTATAAGCACTAACTTGGTTTCAAAGACGTCCATTCTTCTTTAGTAATTCTTACATCTTCGAACTCCTGATCACCATAAGCCAGTAGCGTACGGATGCCTTCACCTAAGCCCGTCAAATTAAAGTATATTAATTTTACTTTCGGCATGCTCCTGAAGAGAAGAATATTTGTTTATTAGAATTTAACAATTATAAACGTGTGCCGCCCGTATTCGTATTAGAACGTAAAGAACGTTCTATTACAAATACCTTGGACGTATATAGAGGGCGCATATAGATTTTTTTCATATTTCATGCTTAAATTTTTGTTAGTAAAAATTTTAGGTGAAAATTAGACTATTCAAGGCTGTGCACAGTCTAAATTTCCTACGTCCCCGTGTTCCAATGCCCATGATTCTTTCCATAATTTCGATTACTTAACAGAAATATCTTATCCGTCATAAATATTTCGTCATATCAGGATAAACTGAGAGAATCTAGTGCCAAAAGTCCAAGGCACTCCTTACTTAGTGTTCCATTTCAATTCCAGGTATTGTGTGCTGAGTGGTAGAACTCAACATCCAAGCTATGCTAGAGCGAGGGAGTGAAAAAAAAATACCAACCGAATTGATTACCTCCTCTTTTTTGAAGTCGGTTAATAATTATTCTTGTTAATTTTAGTTATATATAATGCAAATATTTTTACAAGAGCGTGATTTCTCTATATTTTTCACTTACATAGAAGTATATACAAATATCTAAAGCAAAAAACATAATAAACTATTTCAAAATAGATTTCACAAGAGTCCTATATTCGTGACTCATCTAATGTTGTCTCTATTAAGCTCAGCGCTGCTAGGAAGGTCAGCGCCTATTCTATATAATTATACGAATCACGTACCAATGTCAATGAAATAAACATCCTTTATACTTTATTATGGAATTGTTGGAATCATGACTTAACAACAAATGCCATTCCGAATGATTTTAGGTTCAAATTTAAATTTTTAACACTTAGGAGAGAAAAATATATTTTTAGAAACCATATAAAAGAAGGAACGAAGGGGAATTGCAACTCCGGTGTAGATGTTTATGTTTAATTTTTGGGTTAATGATAATTTCATAAAAAATTGTCAATATTTGTTAGCTTTCATCAAAGGTTTTGAATTTTTTTTATCTTTAAAAAACATTTTACGCGAGTTATCTAAAGTTGAACAAATGATTAAATATATATATTGTTTTATAATATTTAATTATTTGTTATATGTGTTTGCACATTGATAATTAAAAACATATTTTTAACTTCACGCGATATCTTGCACAAAGGAGACAGGGGCAGAGGGAACCTAGTGTTCTGACGAATCAAATATTTTCGTCGGTAAACTTATTTTTTAATTAAAATCAGCCGCAATAATAAAACGAAAATAACTTAGTTGTGACATGCACGAGGTGATTGATGTAATAAAGTCTCTCCCAATAAATGAAAAATATTAAAATAATATTTCAGTTTAAAGCAGTCCTGAGATTTGTGCGAATAGCCAAACAAAAATCTTTAGCTTATAATATTATCGGGACCATTGGAACCATTAACTTAATTAGTATATAAAATAAACTAAGACGTATAATAAGTTGAAGCATCTGTCTCTGCCTTCAAAATATCCGTGTTTAAGTTATTTACACAATACTAAAAATACAAACAAACGTTTTTTTGTCTGTCTGTCTTCCTGTGCCCGGGTTAATCTCCAGAAAAACTTAACTGATTTTTATGGTACTTCACTGAAAGGTAGAAGGGGTTTTTTTTTTTTATGGAAAAGACACGGCAAACGAGCCACTACTTCACGCCGGTTTTAAATGCCGGGGGTGGTAATGATCCGGTCGAGTCTGCCCATGCGTGTTGCCATTGCTGGCGACGTGACTCTACCACACGTACTTTAGTCGCCTCTTACAACACCACCAGTACCAGGATGATCCTATTCTAGGCCGGGATCACACGGCACAAAAACGGCTGGTGTGGAGCAACACGTATTTTATGCCGGAATTCTCGCGAATCTGGAATAACGACGGATTTTACCGCGGCTACCTTTACTGTTTTCCTAGATAGATATGAAATAAATAAACATTGTTGGGCGAAATCAAAAATTATAATAACGTGAAGTCGCCACGACTGGCCCCTGGATTGTACTGATTCTAGGGATCTCGTACATTAAAAGGGCGAAAGACTTTCTAAGTGTATTCACCAACAACGGAAAACGAAACATCGAGTTTATACATAATTTATAATACTAAATATTCAAGGGGTCAATCAAATTCATAAGAAAGAGTCAGAAACGTTCAAACATTATGAATAAAATCTTTAAAAGATATCTAAAAATACCTAGTTTGGTTTGTTGAAATATAATTTTATTCGCTTTTGATGTTGGATTGCTCGACGACCGACGTAATCGATTTTTAATGGATTTGTGAGCCTTATATAGATATATACAGAATGAGTAATTTAAATTTGTAAATAATAAGTTTTTTTTCTTGTTATTTCGATATTTTACATTGATTACTTTTGTTTGACGTCGATTCCCATTCGAGGGAACGAAACCTTAAACATTTTAATTTCTTCGGTGACGGAGCAAAGCGCGACATTGAGCTCCACCAGTTAACACGCAACGCTTCCAGTCTAAATACTAGGTTCTCAGGTTCGCTCTATCTATATTGCTGTGCGTTATACAGCGTGAAACTAAAAAAGAGGATAAGTAACAGGGTAACTATGGTGTCGTTTGTGGGTCCAAATCGTACTAATGGTATATTTATGTTTACAATATATTAACGTAGATGTTTTCTAACTCGAGTGTAGACATAAGAATAATTCAAATGAATTTAAAAGGGCAGAAAAAAGAGAACATAGTGGCATGCTTCGAGATAGTAAATACCATACCTTTCTTATAGGTATATCTCTTCGTCATCGCCTTCGTTATTAAAAGCCTCTCGCAGCATGGGAATCGAACCCAAAACTGTTACATAACAAGCATGTAATAGTTTTGGGTTCGATTCCCATTCGGGGGAAATAATTTTTATTTGGTAATATTTTTATTGCCTAGCTCTGGTAAGATAGCGCGGCGTTAAATTCCGCCACTCAAAACGCTATGAAAATAGCTATAAAATAGCATAGCGCTATTTATATGGCTTGAAAATTCATAGGTTCCCTCTGCATACCCATTCGTTTTATAAACAAAATCTATTTCATAATCATAATAGCGTGCGTAATAATAACAATATTACGAAATTGGTTATCATTGATAACTTATATATTTTAATCGTTATCATATTGATTATTTGTTATTTTTCAATATTAGTTTTTTATTGTTATTCGTATTACGTGATGTCTCTAAGAGAAAACAATTTACTTTAAACTATTTCAAATATTTAAGAAAAAAATCAGCTTCACGATGCATCCCACACACAGCCGGGTTGGCAGAGGGTTGAAACACTTCGTACCCTCCTACCTCCTACCCTCCAGAATTTCGCGGAAAGTGTTCCGCTAAATTCTGGAGGCGTTGCGTGTTGAGTGGCGGAATACAACGCCGCGCTTTGCCTGAACGAAGAAATGGAAATATACATTTAATGTGCCGCGTGTTTTATCGTGGAGACGAATTCGCAGGTAGAAGTGTTTTTTTTTATAAAAGGCAAAAGAGCGTACGGTTTACCTAAGTTTGGATATTCATTTTATTGCATAATATTTTTTTTTCCTTTAAAAAAGCTTTAAAAAGAATTGAATTAATAACATTCAGCTACTGTTTTACCGCTACATAAGAAAAAGCGGTAACACATTATACACTCGTCACTCTCCATATTATGTAAATAACAGTATTAGGTTAACATCAGTTAAATTCTAATGAACTTCTCTGAGTGCATATGATTTTTTATGCAATTCTTTTCTATCCTAATTTATAATACCTAATATTTCGAAAAATAAAATTTATGAAATTCTTGCCATTATTAGAATGATTTATTTGAATATTAAAATAATAATATTTTTTTCACTCACAATCACAACACGGCGCGATGTATCAACACAGTACCAAAGCAAGAATGATGTTTTTGTTATCGACAAACGACGAAGCGTCGGCACGTGGTCTTTTGTTGGCCACAGATTTAAATCTTTGTTTTTTTTTAAATAAAGTAAGGTAGGGCTGACGCTTAAGATATGTTTTGTCCTAGGTATATCAAATACGTGGAATTTCTTCTGTTATTTTTTTTTATTTTAGCTTCACGCTGTAAGCAGAGAGAACCTGGGAACCTAATGTTCATGTACACTCCATTCTAATTAAGATACTTCCGATCCCCAATTTCTGCCGAGTTCTGGAGGCAGAAACTGGTAGAACTCAACGCCGTACTTTGACCTCTGTGTCATGACTGGCCTCATATCATAAATGTACATGGCAGAGCAGCAGACGCAAGTATATTGTACTGAAGTACTTGTTGTTGAACATTTACTATTAGAACTTTTTTTATACAAAGTACTAGCGGCCCGCTTGCGGCTTCGCCCGCTTGATTTACACAATTATTAATTTACTATTCTCCATTAGTTTCGTTATATAATAAAAATATTATGCAGCTATTTCAATAAAACAGTTATTTAAAGCAATTTTATCAAAAAAATCATGAAAATAATCGTATATTAGTTAAAAAATACATCAGAATAAATTATAGGCTATATTTTATTTAATATGTTTTTTTCTTATTAAAATGAATATATGTTATGCTCTTCCATAATTGCTCTTGGGTCGAAACGAATAACAGGATGCTTTGATAATAGTAATCATCACCCCATAAACATCGTATTATTCTATCGGTCTTATTCATAAAAAGTTATGGAACAGATAAAGTGTTCTATAAGCCCACTATAAGGAAAACGTCAAAAAATGGTATTCATAATAGCATTTTAGCGCTAAACAGTTCTATAAGCCTATTATAAAGTTATAGAGGCCGAGACCCTACTTTAGCCGTTCTATAAAATAAAAAATGGCCGATTCTCAACAGCTGATCATCGAAAATGACATTTGATGTAAGCAAAATATTGTAAATATCCAATTCCTGTCAATTTAGTTAATACTCAAGTTGTGTTAATTTGAAACTTTTATGATTAAAATGGAAGCATTACAAAGCATAGATGCTTCGGAAACGATGGTAGGAATTGAAAACACAACAGTTCACATCGAAGAAGGATGTATAGAAGGGTAATTGGTAATGAATCCATTACCAAGTAGGGGTAATCCATTTTCCTTGAACGACGAAATCTGCGAATTTTATAATAAACTTGGTGTGTGATCTCTGATTAGATTATAGAGGTTCTAGTACCTTACATGAAATCAAACTAATAGCTACTTGAATTGAAGATGATGGAGTCGTCGAGAGGTAAGTATTTTTATCTTACTTGACTTGAATATACTATTCATACAACACATACTCATAAAGTGACACGTATTCGTGTACAAGTACTTACAAAATTATCTTTTTCCTTACAGTATTAAGAGGATGCTGAAGCACACCATGGGTTGTCTCAAACAACCACTAGCCGGATCTGTGCCCGAGTTGCAAGTGCACTTGCTCAATACTCAGCTTCTCTTATTAAAATGCCCAGTACTTTTTCTAAAGAAGAGCATATTATGACAGAATTTAGTTCGTTCTATTCTGTACCCTCAAAACCAAAGCGAGAAAAAAATATAATGCAGCACATATGGCAAACAGAAATACTGTGAACAGAAAAATGCTTTGGAGTGACATTCCACAGTTCTTAGGGGTACAGTAGTATAAATGCATATATGCTGTTTTACAAATTTTTTTTAGGATGAATTTTTATAAGTCAGTTAATAAAAAGAAAATATACATTTCTATAATTTTTATTTGGTCTTCTAATATAATTTTATTTTTAAAGATTTCTTCTAAAAGTATTTTGTTTTTCATTGTCCATCTGGGCCTCATACAGCTCTTTTCTGTAGGCAATTTCATTGTCTGCAATTTGCTGAGCAGCACTGTTTTTATTGTCATGCTGTAACCAAAAATGTAATATATATATTATTCTTTTTAATATAAGTTTTCCAAACCAGTATGTATTAATTATGTCAAAATATATCTTATTTACAAATCTGTTATACAAATTATAATATAGCTTGTAGATTGTACTGATTGATTTTTAAAATTTGTTTCAACTTATTAATATGTTATATTAATACATTATTATAATTAGTTATTGTAGTTATAGCAATAATAATAAAACTGAATTCATTCAACATCCATGTTTATTTTTGAATCTAAAAAGTTTCTTGTTTGCTGGTGTGGTATGCGGGGTATGTAAGTGCTAATATCTAAAAAATATAATCAGAATTTCTTTCTGAGCATTGTTTAGGTAGTGTAAGTTATTTAATGTATTATGATGCAAAATAAATTTAGTCAAATAAGACTTTCGTACAAGAATAACTGGTTGATAAATATACTAATAAATTATTTGTTTTTGATATTTTTAAAGTGTTATTCCACACTTAGGCATTAACAAAATTGTGGATGAGTTGCTTTGTATAAATTATACAGAAGGGCTTGGCTGCAAAATCTTAAATAATTAAAATGTAATAAATTTCTGGGTATTGTGGTATTTACAGTTATTTTATTCATGCAGCACAGTTAATTATGTTTAATATGTCTAATAAGTATGAATAAAACACATAAAATAAGATAGGACGGGATAGTATTTGTGTGCATCATTTCAATACATCTTTAATACAATACACATACCATTTCTTTTTCTGCTCCGGAATTGTCATATGGAAGCGATGAATTTTGTGGTATATAACATTTTATTTGTGGTTTTTTTTTCTATCCTGTAATATTCCTATATCATACTTTTTTATATACTGAAACAAGAAATAATATAATTACATAATTATTTATTTACTCATAATGAAATACTATTTGACAAAATATTCATATTTTTTTGTGTACCTGATTATCAGATTCAAATTAATTTGAGTCTCACATGAGGGAGCCACACCGCAAGGTCACCATCACTATTTGCTGGTAGGTGGTGGACCACCATCTGTTTTTAACATCTGCTTTTTTTCAATGTACTTGTACTTCTTTAGATATTTTTCATTTTTATAATACCCCCATTGGTCTTAAAATTGTAGCAGTTCAGAGTGTGAACTGAAACATTAATTGCTTTGATAAAATAAGTAACTATATACACGAAATACTCAATTATATTATTCAAATTTATCTCATTAAGTAGCTATAATGTAAATCTTGCCATGCGGCCAGCTTTTCGCGTTTTATTTTCATTAATTGAAAACTCTGTTTCTGACTAAATCTTTCAAGATCATCTATGGAATAAAAGCATAAGCATTAAAGTATAATAAGTGTATGAATGTCTCCAGAACAAAACTTACGTGGTCCAATCAGCTGTATCAGTAAAACCAACTTTATCATCCTCCAACCAATTCTCACTCATTTGTCGTTTTTACTTTCTACAATTTTCGATTCTGATTCTATTATACTATAATAATAACTATGTAATATTTAAAATAAAAGAAACGAGGGGCACAGAACACAATGTAAACAAATATCACTGAGCGGTAAGTTGTCATACCACAAACAACAAAATATGATTATAATCCGTAATAATGTCTATGATTAGACGTATTTGGTAAATTGATACACATTATACGTATATGTTTTTGTTTAATATGTTTTTGTTACCAACGCAATAAACATATACTTCTAGAACCTTCTGTAATTTGTTGAGTTTGAGTGCAATTTATTATATCATGTCTAAAAATATACGATAGCGATGGTATGATAAAAACATGTGAGCATCAACGATAAAAATGAAAATATGAATTACAACCACATATAGATTGCAGGCGTTTAATAATACACTGTTAGCCAATTTTCTTCAAATATTACGCGATATTGCGTGTTGAGGGGCGGAACTCAACATCGAGGAAAAAAAAAATCAGCTTCACGCTGTATCCCACACAGAAGGGTAGACAGAGGGAACCTAGTGTTAAGACTCTCCGTTCCCCACTTTCTGAAAGTTCTGGGTTCTATTGTGTATATATATACATATATACAAGTATATACATTAGGCTGCAATATAATTGCTTATTATAGACTAGCGGCTCGCTCGCGGCTTCGCCCGCTTAAAATACATGATGATTGATTTAATAAGCGGAATTGATTGACAACTATAAATTAAATTAAAATTAAATAAATTAAATTAGCTTCACGCTGTATCCCGCACACAGCAGGGTAGGCAGAGGGAACCCAGTGTTAAGACACTCCGTTCCCCACTTTCTGCCGAATTTTGGAGGCATTGCGTGTTGAGTGGCAGAACTCAACGCCGCCCTCTGCCTTGACACCAGAGCGGAGAAATGGAAATATAAATTTAAGTAAATATTTCATCTCCTCGAGTGGGCATTGAACAACCAGTCGGTTTTGCAGTCTCCTAAAATTAATTACGACTAAAGTTGAGTTAAATTAATTACGACTTAAACTCAACTATTATGATTTATAAAAGTAATCTCCATTGACAATTCAATTTTGTTTACTTTATTGTATAAAATATTGTGTATTAGTGCTTCAAAATATATATATTTATCAACAGTCGTATAACCAAGAAAGAATGACATTCTTTGGCCAAAAATCTTATGAGCGCTATAGCTATATAATATTCTCAGGCAAACTAATGCCTTGAGTTCATTCAAATGACGATAATTTTTTTTTTAATGAACGGATTTTGATGAACCAAACTTTAGTAGCTAAGTTGAGTCAAAACGAAGCAATTTTGAAACTTTTAAGTAAATCAGTTCAGTACTTTCAGAGAAAAATGCAGACAAAAATATATCGACAGACAGACAGACAGACAGACAAGAAATAAAAAAAAAAATTTTTTGCTTTCTATTATTCTTTTTAGGTGTCCCTCTATCTATTTCAGTCAAAATTACTCAATGTACAGACAAAATATTTTTACTGTCTTATTATATATAGAGATGATGGATGTGAGTTTGATGCTCTCTTGTGGGAAAATTTACCAATTATACTTATTTAATACTTATTATATTTAATTTGAGGGAAATATTATTAATATTCTTGATCTTTATCTTGTTGGCGTATTTTAGTTGCAAATTAGAACGAGATCTCCTTATATGACTGTCCTTCGTTTACTCTGCTTGGTATTATTATAGAAACTATTATTATCGTAAAAAAATTGATATGACTGTTTTTTTGAAAATTAAAAAGATCTTAGTTAAACAAAATATTACGCTATACGTCCTAAAATGTTTGACTCGTTTCAGTCAAAATAAGTACTAAATTTCTCGTTAGCCAAAAATGAAGTAATTTAATACAAGCCATTATATAAAGCATCAATTGAACATAGACTTTTCAAAAATTAGGACATTTTTTAAAAACCCTTTCTTTGTAACTTGCCTAGTCTTTTTTTGGTTCTAAAAAGCTAGTGTTGGGACACTCCCCGTTCTTCACTTCCATTTCATTGTTTCCTCTTAATTCTTGAGGCATTGATGTGAAAGGAAAATATTAAATATTTCATTCCTAATACTGGGACTCGAACCCTTAACCGTCTGTCTTGCTTACAGTGGCACACTTGTGCCCCTGCATCACGACGACCTCTACCTACCTGGTATAAGATTGTAAAAATTTCTTTTTGTGGGCTTCATGTTTTGGGACAGCGAACTGAACATTGAAAGCCTTCAAAGATCTTTGATGAGACTAAACACAGCACTTTGTCGATGTCGATGTCGAATGTTGTTTCTATCTGAATTAACATGATGTGGATCGATTTTCGCGAAGAGAACTATAATTTATTAAATATCATTTTTTTTTACTAAAAACGGAGAACGGAACGAACGGAAAACGGCGACAATAATTAAACAAGAAACGTGTGTTTGAACTCTACCATACCAATGACAGGATTTTTTTAAGTCATCAAGAAAGGGACCGTTCATGATAGTTCATTCTATCTTTCATAAATTCCAAGAACAGTAGCATTTTATCGCTATAAGTACATATTATTGCTATTCACTGTTGTTACTTACAAAGGCACTCATAATATAAGTTTAAAGATAAGCTTATCAATTAATATAATATTTCATTAACTTAGGAACACTTCGTGGAGTAGGGGCACAAGCGTTTCTGAAAACGGGAAACGATAGGTTCGATTCCCACTTGAGGATATAAAATATTTAAAATTTTTATATTGTATGCTCTAGTAACGAGGCAAAAGCGTATCTTTGAGGTTCGCCACTCGATACGCAATGTAGAATTCGGGGGAAAATAGCGAACATACGGTCTTAACACTAGGTTCCCAGGTTCCCTCTGCCTACCCTGGAGGTATGCACATAGCAAGTGACAAAAAAATACTTGTCACATAAATATATAATTACATGTTAATTATTACTTATGAATTGGTAAATTATATATATATATATATATATATATATATATATATATATATATATATATATATATATATATATATATATATATATATATATATATATATATATATATATATATATATATATATAGTTTCTTTTTTTTACAAATTATAATAAAAATCTAAATAACATTCGCGCGTATATCGGATTATACTGTAATAAATGGTTTTCAATAAATAATAATTTTTATAGTAAGAATAATTATATTATTGTAATTACATTTTAATGAATTTATAATATCTACTAATAATATACGATATTTTGTTTTTTTTTTGTAAAATCTACTAATATCCAATTGGTGAATAATTTATTTATTTTGAGCCGTTGTGGCGCAGGGCTACAAGCGTGTGACTGTAAACATGATAGTTCCCATTCAGTGGAATGAATATTTAATATTTTCATTTTCTCGCTCCGGTAAGGAGGCTCTTTGAACGGCGTTGAGACCCGCAACTGAACACGCAATGCCTCGAGAATTCGACAGAAAGTGTCTTATGACAACGGAGTGTCCTAATACTAGGTTCCCTGGTTTCCTTTGTCTACCCTGCTATATGGGAGAAGCGTGACGCTAAACAATAAACGACCAATTATTTCTTTTTATCAAAGAAAGTTCTAAATAATCAATTTTATGGAAGGCCTACTTTTATAACAAACTTTTACTTTATTATTTTTCAGTAAAGAACATCGATAAAGTAAGTAGAAAATATTTCGTTTTAAACTGCAATTTGAAAAAGAAAGTAAGGATAAAAAAAGAAGAAATCCTTTAAGTTCAATACACACACCTTTATTCAGATATTTACATAGCACAGTATATTATAATTCCCATCATCCATTATATGGTGATACACTCGATATAACATTTATTTTACGTAATAATCATATTTTTCCATACAAAATAAGCCCGTTTAAATTAGAAATTATATTCAGATTTAGGTACATTCTCGCTGTAGGTCTTCACTTTGGGGTTTGAGTACACCGCATCGATCACCTGTTGGAAGCTTGGGTACTTTTTCTCCAGATCGGGCATTTGAAGCATTACTTTCAAGTAATCAAAGATCCCGGCGAAAACGAAATCTGCCCATGTGAGCTGCAAATAATTAAAATAGTTAATTTTCTTATAAGTTTCGAAGAAAACTTAATTTTATTATGAAAGAAATCAGCTTCACGCACACAGCAGGGTAGACGGTGTAGAGGGAATCACCCAATTCCCCATTTTCCACCGAATTCTGAAGGCATTGTGTGTTGAGTGACGAAACTCAACGCCGTGCTTTATCTCGATATCAGAGCGAAGTAATGAAAATACAAATTTAAATAAATACTTCATTTCCTTGAGTGGGAATAAAACCCATAACCAGTCACGGTTACAGGCACAAACTTGTGCCCCTGCGCCTTCATTATACAAAAAAACCAATTCACGGAACACCACTTAATTCATAGAAGGAAATATTTAAACCAAAAATCAAATGTGCTTGCTCATTATACCACTTTATTCAAATGACTCTTAATTTAATGCGACTACCTGCGGCTTCGCCCGCACGGTCGAGTAGAAATAAATATGAGGTGTGTATGTCGTATCGACATATTCTAGGTTCCCGAGGTAAATCCAACCGCAGGTACACAAGGGTTACATGATACGTGATATCGATTAACGTGATCCTTTCATAAGTACAGAAATATAGATTAGAAGCACGTTTATATTCTTTTCACGCTGTATCCCGCAAATAGGAGGATACGCAAAGGGGACCTGGGAATCTAGTGTACCACCGTTCTCCATTAAGACTTCCTTTCCTCTCCGCTTCGCTACTAGAGCGAGGAAATAAAAAATATACAATATTTCATTCATCATAATATCCTCGAATGGGAATCGAATCCACCGCCATATTTACATCCGCACGCTTGTGCCTGTTTAATACGCCTACTTCAATGTTTTAATTTTAAGTTAGTAAGTAGTTCAGGAAATCTTTGTTTCCTAGGACAAAGTTGAAGAAAGTTAGTAAATTTTTCAATATGGTATAAGTCCCAGTAAACAGAATATAATAAGATAAGTTGATAGTTTATCCGGAAATGAAAACGAGAATATTAAAAACAAGAATATTTCGTGGTTCATTTTATACCCACTAGATGTTTTATTTCTCTGCTCTGAAACACAAATTGCAGCGTTGAAATCCGCCACCGAAGGTATCAAAATTGGCCGGAAGCGTGAACGCAAAGTAATGAGGGTTTTTTCTGCCTAAAACTAATAAAAAATAAAGAAAATGCTAACCTTTCCAGCTGCGATATGTCCGTTATTCTTCTTTATAATCTCATCCAGCTTGCTCAGTAAAACTGGATATATGTTTTTGCTGAGATCCTCGTGTTTCTTTGCTTTGATTACCTCGTCGGCCTCGTAGTGAACACTTGCTGCCTCTAATTAAATAAAGAATATGATAGTTTAAGAAAAAACAGCTTCACTCTATCCCGCACACAGCACCTAGTGTTAAGACACTCCGTTCCCCACTTTCAGTTGAATTCTAGAGGCGTTACGTGTTGAATGGCAGAACTCATCGCCACGCTTTGTCTCGACACCAGAGCGAAGAAATAGAAATATAAATTTAAGTAAATATTTCATCTCCTCGACTGGGGATCGAACCCACAACCAGTCGGTTTTACAGTCACACTTTATGCCCCTGCTCCACGACTGGCCTCAATATGATATTTTAACCTAATATATATAAATTAAACTAATATATAGTTTGAAATTTTATTTTATATTTTTAATATATAGTGATCAATGGTTTTTTTTCAAGTTCTTTTATTCAACTTCAGAGTATGTGAGAGATATGTAAGGATATATACTTACCTACATAAACGTTATATTTTTAATTTCAATAAAATTTTGAATAAATGTGTAAATTAATATATTAGAGCAACTAAAAAATATCCTTTTTCGGGTTAAATTGGATAAAAAAGTAGTCCTTGAACTATTGAACTTTGAACGAAATACAATAGCTGTTTAGTTTTAAATCGATCCATCTAACCATCTATCGCAATACAATTTAACTAAATTTTTACCACTATACTTGACCTTGTTAATCGTTTCGTTTCATTGTTTTAAATTTTATATAGCATTTTTACTCGTGGGCGTAATTTTTTTTATTGTTCTAAAATATAATAAAATAATATAATATAATAAAAAACTTGAGACCGTCGTGGCGCAGCGGAACAACAATGTAACCTGCACATCGACTGTAAGCTCAACGGAGGTGAGTTCAATTTCCACTCGTGGGAATAAAATATTTTCATTTCCTCGCTTTGGTGAGAAGGCAAAGCGTTGAGTTCCGCAAAGTTGGTAGCGAATTGTCGTGATATTAGATTCTGTACAGACAGGTTAATAAGTAAAATTGTTTTTAATTTCAATTACCTTTTAACAAACTTAAAAATTATACGCCTTTTTACACATACAATTTACGACGGTCAGTAAAAATGTAAAAAAATGTTATATACCTACTACTACACTACCCAAGTATTTCGTTCCGGTTGTAACTATTAATAATAACAAATGAAAATTCCCTGTATTATTAATATTACATATTATTTTAAATGAGCTCATCTTGGTAAAATTTTGTGTTTAATCACTTTATCATTAGGGTCTGTCTTGTTCCAGGGTAGGCAGAGGGATCCTAGGGGTAAGGCACTCCTCAATTTTCACCGAATTCTGGTGGCATTGCGTGTTGAGTGCCGGGACCCAACGTTGCGCTTTGCTCGACACCAGAGCGAATAAATGTAAATATAATTTATTTAATTTCTTGGAGTGGGAATTGAACCCACAACCTGTCACATTTACAATCCCACGCTAATGTCCCTGCGCCAAGACTGCCTTCACATTTTCTGTGTTAAAATATGAAATGTATATTTTCTTTAAAAATTTAACTTGAGGCCGTCGTGGCACAGGTGCACAAGGGTGTAACTGTAACGTGAAGGTTGTAGGTTCATTCCCCACTGAAGAGAATGAATTATTATTTATTAATATTTTAATTTCTTCGGTCTGACACTGGTAAAAAGGCTCGGAAAGTTGGCAACGGACTTAACATTAGGTTCCCTTTACCTACCCTGATAAGTTCGGGATGCAGCGTGAAGCTGACTTATTTTATTCATATTTGAACTTGAGCTCACAATTTTGCATCTGGTTTTTACGATTATTATGAAGTGACGCAATTTCGTAAAGTTTTTATGTGTTATTCCCAAATTTTTAATTATTAATACATTAGATTTCCGTAGTAAAGTAAAAAAAATAATAAGTTCCGTAATATAGTAAAAAAAGTAATAAAATAAAAAAATCTCGAAAATTATTCATAGAAATATAGAAAACTGTTAAGTATCTATTATTTACGTAATTATAATATTTTAAAAGACGTTGAATTAAATAAAAGTACCTACTTTTGATTATAGAACGAATAAAACAAACTAGAGGCCGTTGTGACGCGAAGGCACAAACATGCGACTATGAACGCGACGGTTGTGGGTTTTGCTCACACTCAGGGAAATGAATATTTAATATTTTAAAAAAAATCAGCTCCATGCTGTATTCCGCACACAGCAGCAGTAGTAACAGCGGTAGGCAGAGCTAAGACACTCCGTTTCCCACTTTCCACCAAGTTCTGGAGGCATTCAACAAGTTCTGGTGACATCTTGCTTCGAATCCACAACCAGTCGATTTAACAGTCACGCTTTGTACCTTTGCGCCACGATTCATCACTGGCACATTTTTAATTCTTCGTTTTAGTAACGAGGCACGCTTTGCAACGTGTTGCTGCAATACACGCAATACCTTAAGAATTCGGCGGTAAGTGGGGAACGGAAGTATCTTTATTGGAGCGGAATATTTTAACACTACGTTCCCAGGTTCCCTCTGCCTACCCTGCTACACAGATCGTACATGTATCGTGTGCGATACAGAGTGCAGCTAAAAAAATACTTACTAGCTCTGATGTCATTAACAAATTCAACATTCTGGTCGATTTCGAAGTCCTCTTCGATATCGGCACCCGCCACTCCATACTTGCGGCCGAGGTAGCGAGCTATGGCCATACTCTGAGCGTATTTCTTGCCATCGATCTCAAGTATTGGCATCTGACCAAATGGGGTTGCTATATAAAAAAAATATATTTTGCAAGTTAAAAAGAAGTACTAGGTGTTTTAGGCAGAAATGATTGTAAGATTATTATTATTACTTTTAAAATTGATGTTGAGAGACAGTCGTGGCGCGAGGGCACAAGTGTGCGACTGTAAACGCAACTGGTTCGATTCCCACTCGAGAAATAAAAGTAAAAAGTATTTCTTTACATTTATATTTGCTTATCTTTGCTTTGGTGTCGAAGTAAATGGCAGCGTTGAGGTCCGCCAATCAACACGCATTGCCTCCAGAATTCAAATTCTCAACATTATAACATAAATTTAATATTTTAGTATAAGACCGCCATATTATTTTAATTTTGGTTCTAAATGTTGTAATAATTTAATCTAAAAATAAACAATAATTGTGTACACAAAAACACGTCATTATAAGCAAGTTAAACTTATAACATAAAAAATATGGAACGTATCTTGAAAAAGTTGAGTGACCGATTGTAAGATAAGGATACCACTATGGTATTCGACATTATACAGTGTATTTACTAAAAGCTAACAAATAACTCAAGTGCGGCCTTGGATTTCGTTACCAAGCAGCCATGATGCCTCTACACATAAGGATTAGTAATTTATAATATTTGAAAGAAAAGGAGGGGCCTTTACCTTTGAAAAGATATGTTCGTTTAAACGTTGTTTTTTTAACTATTTTTTTGTTAAATATAAAATTTTGGGGGTAGGCATGGACAACCCGGACCCCTCTCTTTCTACGCCCATATCACTAGGTTCTTTTTATGTTTGCAAAAGGATTTTATTATTAGGTCGACTTGTAACATAATAAAATCTAAGAACCATAATTTGACAACTATAAATTGTAATAATTGTATCATTATGAAATTTGGCAGCTATAAGTAGATTAGGCGGTACGACCGATCTGCACTGATGATGCAGCCAGATCCCAAATAGTGGAACTTTAGAGGAGTTAGCTAGTAAGCCACGTAAATTAATTCATAATTAGGTTCATAAATTTTATAGCTCCGATAAGGAGAAATCGTGGTTTTAGTTTTGTAAAATGTAGTAATCGTATCAAATCAGCTTAGTTTTTTACTTACATGGTTTAAACGCAGGCCAATCTTCCATGGAAACACGTTTGTCATCGAACTCCTGGCCACCGTAAGCCAGGAGCAACCTTCCAGACTCACCCAGAGCCTTCAGGGGAAAGTAGTAGAAAGAAACTTTCGGCATTTTGCTGGACACAAATAAAATTATTGTTATTTTATAATTATATTTGTTAATAATTTGCTTTATTTTATATTTATTAATTTTACTTGCAAGTAAACTTTCATAATAATTATAAACTTACAAAACACAAAGTTTAATGTAAAAATAAGAATAAAATTACAAATTGAAACACCTATCCATGTATGTGGGTCGAAATTTAACCTAAATTGGTTCTACTGAGAAATGTTTCCTGACTTATTTCATAAAATCCATACAATAAACGCATGTACTTACAAAAAAAGATAATTCAATTCAAATTCTAAAGAAAATTTAGTATAAGCGATAACATATTTTCAATTTATCGTCACTCCAATTCGTTTCACAAGTGCATTGGCCGCCATATATGAAAATATTTTAGTTGTCTAGACGCCGGTAGAACGATTAAAATTAAAATATTTAATCAACAAATAAACTATAAAACTGCCATGTTGCAATTTATTCTTAACATTTATAAAGAAATCTTAAAAATCGATCAATTTAATAACGATTTTTTAATAAAAATACTTACAAATAATTGTTTTTTGGTTAGGAGTTATAACAGAATCACTCTCGCCGGCTGACGATCACTGACTGAACTGAACTGAGAATAGTGAACAGCTCTATAGAAATAGAATATATTATACGGCATACACGAAAGCAGTCGTTGTGTCACTATGTGAACAACCGGTAGTTTATACCGGCTTTTTGATTGTTATGTTACTGGCTGGATGAGTTTTGTTTTGACTATAATTTTGTTTCTGTAGCACGGTGGCGTGGCACTTTGTTATTATCTATATTTCTATTTTATGTTGATATCATAAAGCTGAAGTTTGTTTGATTGAATGCATCAATCTCAGGAACTACTGATTAGAATTAAAAAATATTTTTGTGTTGAATATTTGCATTGTTTCGTGCATTTATCGAGGACGACTATAAACTATATTATATATGTTAATATAATACACTTTATCTCCTTCATATCCTCGGATACCTAAAACGTGCCATGATTCACACACAATTGTTTCTATTGTTTTTTTTTTCATTTGACCACGCGGGCGAAACCACCGCTAAAAGCTGGGCTAATACAAAAGTATACAGCTTGCGAGGCGTAAGCTGAGCTTTGCAGACAACCAGAAAAAAAAATTAAAAATTAAATTTATTATTAGAAATCATTAAAAGGAATTCGAATATAAAAATAAACAACATACATTTTAGGCGGAATATTTTTATAATTTATACTCTCGTCTGATGAATCGTTACATTATATCATTAGAAACACCGTTGCGTACTGCATGGTCATATGTATATTTTTTTCTATTCCAGCACGATAGTAGTGCCAATTTTATGTTTCGTCTTTAATAAGTCGAACACAAAAATAAAATAATAAAAATAAACATGTGGCGCTGGTATCAGTACAGGAGGTGCAGGTGGTCAAAAAACAGTATCAACCGGTTTGGGGCAGGCACATGACGATACATCTACACTATATATATGAGCACTCACCCAAATGCAAAGTTCAGCTTAGACTCCACGGAACTTACAACATTTTTCACTTTAGATTATTTTTAATTTCTAATATCAAAGAAAAAAATATCGCAGATGAAATAAAATAATGCAAAGATAATATTGTTTTTTATTTTATCAAATAGATTTATTTTATTATTTGATATCATATATGATATTGTATGTAAGTTTCATGTTACTGTTATAAAAATTTATAAAAATATATAAATGTTGTTTTTGAAATGAATGTTATATAAAAAATACAATAGCAAAGTACCTACGACAGTTATAAAATTGTTCCCAATCACATAAAAACTTTCTTTTTTTATTATTTTGGTATAACAGGTTGGTATACAATATAAAATCTAGAGATCACATTGAATTTTGACACCATATCAACAATTAAGTATATTATAAACCTATATATATTTGAGCAAAAATATTTAATATGTACTTAGCTGGATAGACAGTGCAGAATACGTAAATATTTTTTATAATCATAAACCGACTTAATCCGAATTCAATAATCAGAACCTTGGCTAGGTTACTTAACTTTCATAAACCTACACTTCATGTAAATCCTTTTCAATGGAAAAAAGAATCATCGAAATCTTTTGGCGTAATATTGAGTTATTCGTCCAGTTGCCGCGCAAGTACCTGATGCAAACTTAGGCTTCTGATTATCTCATGGATAGCTTTGTTAGAAATAGAACAAATTAAAACAGGACCACACGGGAAGTTCACCCGGGCAAAATTTTTGAGGTACCAAACATAAAAAAATAGTCGAATCTAAAACTTCGTACTTTTGCAGAAGTTGGTTAAAATGAGAATGTACAGTTTGAAATAATATAATTATAGCATTTATAAGTAATATTATAACTATCAGGATTTTTTACCTATTTTTGTAATGAACTTTTCTGTATTTGTGTAGCTTTTAGATTTTTTTGTTTTTTGATTTAGATTTGACTCCCAAAAGTACATCTTTATCATGTTGGCTTACGAGTCAAATTTATGTACACGCAGCTATTAATGTTGTAAGTATTAAAAGTCGTTTAAATAGTAGTCTCACTGGTTTTACAGCTTTTCAAACAGGAGGCAGGTAGTTTTACTTATCGCCATCTTAGTATACGTTTGATTTGAAAGAAATACAAAGATTTGATTAGTCAAATATTTGTATTTCTTTCAAATATAACGATAAAAGTTTTGTACGAGTGATTTTTTGAGGATAGTCGTGTAGCGAATCATTTCGAATTGCCTTTCAAAGATTCTTTTTTTTTAGTAAGAGAGAGAGAATGATTACAAATTAAAAAAAATCAATAGTTTACTAAATAACTTAAAAATCGTTTATTTAATAAAATTAAAATATTTTTTTAAATATTTAAGTGATCGAGAAAATTGAATGCTATATTAAATCTATATCAAATTATTTTAGGAAATAAAGTAGCTAATGCATAAAACAGTATTTCTTAAGTAAAAATCGAACCTACAACCAATTTGTTATTGTTAAATTTACCAATTTGTTATTAGTTAAATAATAACTAAAGATTTATCGAAGAAAACAAATATTAAAACTGCTTCGTTACGATTTGCTAGAAAAAAAAAGATAACTTTAAATTCGAGTTACCTCATACTACGCTAGATGGCGGACTATGTTAACCGTTCACTAAACAAGATGGCGTTAATATTCCATACTGATTAGTATAGAATATATTATGTGTGTAGAAAATAACCTTTTTCCGTAATTTTATTTCCGTTTTTATATAATCTATATATTTATATAAAACTCTTAATTACTTAAAATATTGAAGCTTGAACGTAGAAAGTAGATTTGCCAGGATAAGAAAGAAGCTACACTCCCTTGCATACTCATTGGGAGAGGAGTAAGAAAGTATTTGTCCAAATTGCTAGAGGGACGAAAAAATGAGATTTAAAATTTATCGTCTTAAAATTTTAATTTCTTCCAAAAAAAATCTGTTCTTTTCCGCCCCGTCGTAAGTTTCTTATAGTGGATATCGGTTATTTGTTAAGTGTAAAAGAAATTTAGTATAAGCCAAATTTCACTTTTATGAAGTCAGTTGTTTCGGCTGACCATATATACGGCGGAAAACGGCAGATTTCCATCATTTTTTTAGCTTCACACGGTTTCCCGCATGTAGAATGGTATGGTACCTCGCTTATTACTTTCCGAAAAATTATTTTGAATGGCAGAGACACAGTGGTTGCACCACGACTGGTATCTTATTTTATTTATATACATATTATACAATTGAAATCATTTATAAATTCCAGATCCAACAACAACTTTAAGTTTGTTTGCCTTGCAGTTGGCCAAACATACAAGAAGAAGATAATAAAAGATATTTAAAAAGTTTTGATAAGGTTTTTTTTATCTCAAGTGGCTGGGTGTGTGGGTTTCTCACAACATGTTTATCTTATACTACACTCGAAAATTGTTTATCCTATATTACACTCGAAACCTATTATTTCAACAATTAATAATATTGTTTTAAGCTAAATAAATAATATCTATACTTATAATAAATCTGTACAAAAGTCGTTTCTGTACATTGAAAAAAAAAAATTAGCCAGGGAGTTAAAGGATAACTAACAGAATCCATTTCCAACATTTTTGGAACTTTTGTCTGTTTGTCTGTTTATGTGAACACGCATCACGTTAAAAGTACACACTATATTTAAGCAACTTTTATGCGTAAAAATTACCAGTAAATCAAAGTACCTTTTAGTATTTATTTCATTGTAATAGCTTCACTCTATCAAAAGATGAAAGTATTTTAGTTTCCAAGAAGCTTATATTTGAGATAGTAGAATTCGATACAAGTAACGCTATCTATTTTATAGTTTGGAAAGGCTACTGCTACACTCTATCAAAAAATAATGTACTTAAAGTTTTAAATTTTTATATTTGCAAAAAAAAAATGAAACATATCTATTGACTACATATGATTCATAACGCATAAAACATATTGTTGAGTTATTATTTATTAAACGTTAATTACGTCGTGTCAATGTAATCTATACTTATAATAAATTTAACATAAACATAGTAGTATTTTTCTAACAATGTTCGAATGGTTACAGTTCAATTGTAATTTCCAGTTCCAAAAAACGTCGTTGTCTGAATCGCGCTGGCAAGATTTATTTGACTGTTGACAAATTTACCTATTTTTGAAGTACAAATGTTCATAGTACCAACTACAAAATAAACTACGTAATAGTAATAAAATACGTAATAGACGTAATAGTCTATCTCAATTCGTAATTATTTAACACAGTGATGAAGAATTATTTAATATTCAAAGAAATATTTTAATAGGTTCTTCAGTCCGTTCGTTCGTTCATGTTATTAATATTTTTTTAAGAAACGTATAGAAAAACTTTTGGGAATCTCTAAAAAATTGTGTCTCAAGAAAAAAATGCTCTGACACTGTTTATAAAAATATCACTATTGCACTAGAGTAGAGACTTTTCACTAATTCAAAATTACGAATAGTTTTAGAGAAAAACGCATTTAATTGTTGACATATCAAGCCAGCTGGCTATAAACCGTAGTTTTGACTCATGTTTTCTTTATCGCTTACTCTCAGCATATAAATAAGTATATTAGTTACATTGGCCATTTAATATACATGAAAACGGCCTTTTACTGTTTTTCATTTTAATAAGTACTTAAGAAGTTGTTACAATATCAAAAAATTCTTGCTGCGAAAGGAGTTTCATGTATTATTTCAGAGCGTCATATTTAGTTTCATTATCTTTGATTAATAGAATAGTAGGTAGTCTTTTGTTCATAAATTCTTTCGTATAAGTTTTTTAGGATTAAGAGAATAGTAGGTAGTTTTCTGTTTATCATTTCTTTCGTTTAAGTATCCTATTGTTTATTTTGTTTACTCTTCTTCTGTTCTTTTATTATTTTCTTTGCCTTTTTAAACATTTCCTTTTTTGATTTAATTATGCCACGAAAAAATCGTTCATAGGTCGTAGAACAAGAAATAAAAATCGTTTAAATCGTTTAAAAATAGGCGTAGAGGAGACGGAAATTAGACGGTAATTTAAATATATTTTCTTATTGTAAGGGATGTGTGTCAATAATGATATTAGGCCTTATCCTTTTAAATAAGTTATAAATTTTCTAGATTAAACAAAGATAAACTTTGCTCTTGTAAATAGTTTTAGAGAAAAGCTATATCGACTCATGTTTAACCCTTACTCTCAGTATTTATATACTATATATATATATATATATATATATATATATATATATATATATATATATATATATATATATATATATATATATATATGGAAGAAATGGAAATATAAATTTAAGTAAATATTTCATCTCCTCGAGTGGAGATCGAACCCACAACCAGTCGGCTTTACAGTCACACTTCGTGCCGCTGCGCCACGACTGGCCTCAAACTAAAAAGGATAAAAAAATGTTTTGCAGAGACTACAGGACTCTTGCGTATATTCTGTGTACACAACCGATATAGATAAAGTCAGTTATACTTCTTAGTATACCTTCTTGATAAGTACTTGCTATTAGTTAAGGTATACACGGTAAAAATGTTGTATTACTGGATATTATTCTCTGATTCTTTTAATAAATATCTCTAACCTAAACTCTCTCGCTCTAACTTAATATGTTTACTCAATATAAAGCCGAAATGTTTATTGGGAGTACTAGCACAAATTATTTTTTTTATTGAACAGTCAATTCATCAATATGGCTATTAGCTATATAGTTACATCGAAACGATTAGTGATGTACTCTAATCGTTTAATTCGAGACCAGTCGTGGGGCAGGGGCACAAAGTGTGACCGTAAAACCATGGTTGTGGGTTCGATCCCCTCTCGAGGAGATGAAATATTTACTTAAATTTATATTTTCATTTCTTCGCTCTGGTGTCGAGGCAAAGCGCGGCCACTCAACACACAATGCCGCCAGAATTCGGCAAAAAGTGGGGAACGGAGTGTCTTAACATTAGGTTCCCTCTGCCTACCCTGCTGTGAGTGGTATACAGCGTGAAACTGATTTTTATTTATTCTAATCATTTCGATGCAATTTAATTATCACAATCTGAACACAAAGGCGAAGCCGCAAAAAAAGCTTATACTATACAGAAACATTTTCTGTGATAAGATAGTATCAATTTCGTTGAGTATGTTTGTGCACACAAACAACTAATTGCCGTTTGTACAATATATTTGTACAATAAGATATTGTTTTTATCTAATTTATTATATAAATTATTCTCACAAATATAAAAAAATAACAATATTAAAGTGATATACTTCAAAACATTTTAGAAATGGACAGTTTAGTTTTGTTTATTTAGATGAATTTGAAATTGAAATCCTATAACTAAGATTACATAACTAACTACTGTGGGTACTATATTAGAGTAGGCATATGCCTACTTTACTATTAAGTAGAGTAGGCAGAGGGAACTTAGAAAATTTTCACCGAATTCTTAAGCCACTACGTTGACGTAACTTAACGCAGTGTTTTGCCTCGTTACCAGAGCTAGGAAATGAAAACATTAAATATTTCGTTTCCCCGAGTGGAAATGGAACCCACACGCGTCGTGTTTACAGTAGCTCGCCTTTGCCCCTGCGCCACAACGGCGACCACACTATCGTTTAGTATAGCTATATCAAGATTTAATTAATTGACAAATAGTATCAGTCTGTTATATAAGTGCCTTTGCCTAATTTTGTGCCGTGTGATCCCGGCCGAGAATAGGATCATCCTGGTACTGGTGGTGTCGTAAGAGGCTACTAAAGTACGTGGGGTAGAGTCACGTCGCCAGCAATGGCAACACGCATGGACAGACTCGACTGGATCATTACCACCCCCGGCATTTAAAACCGGCGTGAAGTAGTGGGTTTATGCCACTGCGTTTCGCATCAGGTAATGCCGGGCCCCGGCGCCCAACCCATCTTAAAGGCCGGCAACGCACCTGTGGCTCCTCTGGGGTTGCACGGGGTCGTGGGCGGCGGTAATCACTTACCATCAGGTGACCCGCACGCTCGTTTGCCGTGTCTTTTCCATAAAAAAAAAAGTAAACTTCCTACAACTAAATAAATGGTTATAAAATAAATATTGTGGAAATAATACTTTGTTTTTTTCCTTTTCGTGATTTCTTATTTCCACAGCTTTCCGTTCCATGCTTTCCACCTGAATTCGAAACATTGAATGTAAAGTGCAGGAAGATAATGCTGCAATTTGATAAGAGTGGGGAAATGAAAATAATTCTTTCCCCTCAATGGGTGTCGAACTCAAAACCATTGTGTTTACAGTCACTATTGAGCAACGATCAAGAGCTACTCTTCATAAAATATTTTTTTCACGAAGAATATTTTCCATAATGTAGTAACTTATTTATCTTTTAAAGAACAACTGGTTAAAAGCGAAACAGGAAAAGCAATAAACGACTTCGGATTTAGATTTAACTCATCGTAAAACGATAAACAATAGGCAGGCTATTGTATTGATAATCAAGCATCTGAAAAGGCGATATAATTTATGATTTTTTTTTAATTCAGCAACTCATGGTGATATTAAAAGTAGTATAGTCATCGTGGTGATGCGGTATATAGACAGACTATATATGCAACGGCAGTGGGTTTGACTCCCACCAAGGGCGTATCTAGAGGTATTTTCTTTTTTATTGTGGAAACCCAGAACCCAGAATTATCCCACGCCCATGATACCCCGATACTCAGGGGAATGAAATTTTTTTTATTTTTCCGTTCTGGTGATAAAACAAATAAGATGCGGCGATAAGTTAATCTATTTGTGTATTCTTTATCAGTTAGCACAGCTTTATATTTGGCATTTTCCTGTTATGTTATTTATTAGTAATCTAAGATTTTTTGGTAAATTTTATACGAAAGGAAATATATCAGCAAATATATAAGTATGATTATGTATAAAGTATTAGGCTTCACGCTGTATCCCGCATATAGCAGGGTAGGCAGAGAGAATCTAATGTTAATACACTCCGTTCCCAACTTTCCGCCGATATTTCCGAGGTTTTGTGGGTTGAGTAGCAGAACTCAACACCGGGCTCTATTTAGGCCTTATTAAATTATGTTATTTAAGATTTTTTGCCATTAAGATACTTTCCGTCTAATTGTCGACAAATTGATTATTAAGCGGTTCGCTTGAACTTGTTACCAGAGAAAACAAATGAAAATAACTTATTCCCCGGAATTGTAATGAAACCACAACCATCACAGTTTACAGTTTAATGCTGTACCGCTGCTCCACGATGTTTCAAGAACAGAGATTCATAAAAGTCGAGTTCCCTCTTCCTACCAATTACTTATGCGTACCACAAAATTAACCACGTGTTCCATACAAAACGAAAGGATAACACATCATTTTTTAAAAAAACAAATTAATGATCATATAGCTTTACTCTGTGTCTTAAAACTAGGTTCCCAGGTTCCCTCTGCTTACACCGTTTTTCCCTCACTCTACTTTCGTATTTGCGGGATACAGCGTGAGGCTAAGTAATTATGATAAACAATATTATTATATAATGTTAATAATGGGCTTGGACGGTGACTGGCAATTATAAATAGAATATTAATAATTGCCAGTCACCGTCCAAGTAAGCGATAAACCATTATCAAAATTTTATTTGGAGTGTATATAGAAGCTGTATTTATCCATCCTCACAGTTGGTGTCGTCAAGTCGGTCCCTGTGTTGTTACAAGTGGTGTTCTCTCGTCAAATAAAATGTAAATATTTTAGATTTTAATTTAAAATGAATAGCCTTTTTAGTTTTGTGAATATTTGGTGGTGTGACGAAGCATATATTTGAAAATATTTACTTAGTTTTTATCTATATAGTATTTATTTATCTATAGAGTAGACAGAGGGAACCTAATGTTTAAAAACGAGGAAAAATAAAGTTAATAATAACGACAAATTAGGTACTTCTTGTATTTCACTTACGTCATAGTGAATTTAAAAACTAAAAATTTAAATTAATTCCGTTCTCTCTGAATACTCCGCTTGGTATACAGCGTAAAGCTGAAAAAGAAAAAAAAATAATAGTTATGTTTAAAAGCCTTATAATTTTTATACTTATTTCATTTCGAAATTAAATTATGTTTCGATGATTTAGCAATGAGTGAGAAAGTGATTAAGAATAGCGTCATGTAAGTTAGCAAAGTGGTAGAGTGGTAGCGTATGGTACGAGAGAGTGGTGAGCGGAGAAAAAATACACAACTACAGTATTTATCTATATATTATATTAAGTTCTTCCATTATTGATAGATTGACAAACAACACCGCCGAAATTACGCGGCGTAGAACGCTGAAATTTTTCATATAAGGATTTTGGAGAGTATAGAAAAGCATTAGGATAGGATTTCCGAAACTTAAAATTTTTTTGCGAAATTCCAACAGAAGTAGGAAAACGAAAGAACGAAGCTTCTGGCATGAACAGAATACTCTATTATTGTTAAAAATATTGCAAATTTCTGAGAAAATGCATAATTATACAATCTTTTTTTTTCAGAAAAATGCCCCAAAACAAGATTTTCTACTTCCCCTTCAAAGCTCTTGCTGAAGGATCTCGTTTGCTATTGGCTTATGGTCAAGAAGGATTCGAAGATGTCAGAATTCCTGAAGAGGAATGGCCTTCATACAAACCAAGTAAGTCACCTGTAAACTCTATTTTTTTAATATTAAACGCCGATTTGATACTTTTGCCATACTGCCCGACAAATTAATTATAATCAGTATAAAAAAAATATTAAAGTAACATTTCATATTAACATATATATTTTCTTTTCAGCTATGCCATTTGAAACAGTCCCTGTGCTAGAGGTCGATGGTGTTAAGTACTCACAAAGTATCGCCATCGTGAGATACCTCGGACGCAAATACGGTCTTGCTGGCAAGACCTTGGAAGAGGACCTCGAGATCGACCAAAACATGTATTTCCTGAATGACATTCGTCTAGGTATATTTTTTTAAATAATGATATTTATTTAAATTATAACATCGTACTAAGGTCCGTATTTATAAATCGCTCTCAAGTTTGAGGTTCGATCTTGAGATACAATTTTCATTCATAGATATATAGTTTATGAATGTAATCGGCATCTCAAGATCAATCATCTCATCTCGTCGAACGAAAAAAAAATTGTCGCAACATTTTTTTTTATATGTTTTTCAACATAATCATTATTTTTTTTAATATATTATTTTTATATATATTTGAGGCCGGTCCTGGCGCAGCGGCACAAAGTGTGACTGTAAAACCGACTGGTTGTGGGTTCGATCCCCACTCGAGGAGATGAAATATTTACTTAAATTATATTTCCATTTCTTCGCTCTGGTGTCAAGGCTAAGCGCGGCGTTGAGTTCTGCCACTCAACACGCAACGCCTCCAGAATTCGGCAGAAAGTGGGGAACGGAGTGTCTTAACACTAGGTTCCCTCTGCCTACCCTGCTGTGTGCGGGATACAGCGTGAAGCTGATTTTTTTTATTTTTATTTTTATATTTCTCTTCCTTATACAGCTGCTGCATCTGTTGGCTATGCGACAGACGAAGATCTTAAAGCTAAACTGAAGAAGGAGCTCGAGGCCAACTTCTATCCCAAGGCGTTGAAGAAACTCAATGAAATTATCGTCAAGAACAACGGACACTTAGCTTGTGGAAGGGTAAATATATTTAACTTTTTGTATTTTTTTTGTATCCGACATTAAAGCAAGAAAAATATGTTAGAAGACGTATAAATATTTAAGGTAAAGCGACTCGAACTCCAATATTTTAGTACTCCGTGTCCTAGCCTTGTGTCCTTTTACTTATTTTTATAATTTTAGGGTCTCTGTATATACAATACATGGATAAAATTCATGATTTAATTTATCTTGTCTGCTGTTTCAGCTCACATGGGCAGACTTCATGTTTGCGGGCGTGTACGACCGCGTCAGGTTCTTACTTGGCATCCCCAACTTGGACGAACAGTACCCAATCTTCAAGCAATTACAAGCTAAAGTACTAGCCATCCCACAGGTTAAGGCTTACAATGACAAAGCACCTAAATATTTATGGTAAAATGTAAATATTATAGTTTAAGTTGTATATATTTAATAAAATTAAAATTATTATTATCTTAACTTTATCTTTTTGTTTTACTCGTTTTAAATATATATTTCGATTCATATTAATTTTCCGATTTCATAATCCAGTCTACGTAGGTACACCTATTTTGACTGATACATTGAAAAATCTTCCTCAAAAACCACATGATTTTGAAAGAATATTGTCGAAAACATGTTTTTAACCTATTTCCTAGTTCGTTATCATAGTAACCATACCATTGGGTAAAGGATTATTTTTTATCATTCGCTTATCATTATGATCAAGTAAATGAGTTACTAAGTCGAATTTTGAGTTTATATAGTATCGTTACAAAAAAGTTTATTTTTTGCAATTTTTATTAAATATTTTTTTTATAATAAAATTGCCAGTACTCTACAAATTAAACGTACTTACTTTAAAATACACGTTTGTTTAAGATTTTATAAATCGTTGAGCACCGTAGTAAATTATGTTATGGAAAAATGTTAAAGAACAATAAAGTATTATAATAATGTTATAATGTCGATGTAATAATATGTCAACAATAAAAAATAACGAACTAAACTAAAAAACGTTACAACTACTGGGAGTCTGAAGTGTAGATGGACAGTCACACAGTCACATCCTAGGGACACAGCAAGAAAACAAGGTCGTCCATCCAAGCGTTGGCCGGAGAATGAGAAACGGAAACTTCTTAATGTATGAACGGAGTATCTTAACATCAAGTTACCCTTTACTATATAGCAGTGTAATATAGCAGGGTAGTAGCATACAGCATGAAGACAAAGAAAACTAAACAACTGTTATTAAAAATACAATTTTTTTATCTATCTATTTATCCTAATCATGACCATGGCCTAAATTATTTGTTTCTCTAAGCTGTAATTATATATAACTTTTATTCGCTTCAAATAATACAAAAAATATGTTTTCTATAAAGCAAAGACATGACAGTATTTTCCTCATTGCGTAAAGAATGATGATGTGCAAAATATTTATATTAAAAGATTATGCCAGTCATTGACAGTGAGATAGCAAGGCACCACTAACACCGACTCACATTACCAAGAAGTATTGTAGGTAGAGTTATATAAATTATAAATAGATTTCATTGGTCCAGCTCCACTATACTCTACAGTCGACGTTCGGCATTCAGTTAGGTTAGGTTAGTAGCTAGTCAAGTAGTCAGTCGTGGTATTCTCACGTCAGTTACAAGCAAAATAAATGTAAGTAATTAGAAGTTTTAATTTGGAAAATAATATTTTTATGTTATATCTTCTTTAAATTTTGAAACTGAACTGAGTCTATGATTAATTGTATATTTTAAGATTATATTAATTTAACTACTACAGCACGGTTGAAATTGCATAGCGACGATCAAATAGCAGTTTATAAGAACAGATTGTTATTTCCTGTTCCTTTTATAGTCAAGTTTATATGTGATGATTCATTTTAAATGTATAATGTCATAGTTAAATTAATATGGTAACATACGTGTTATGTTGATTTACCTGATAAACAACTTGCCTGTATTCGAATTTCGAACTCGTTCATGGCCAAGGTCAATGTGGTATAAAATGCCGGCCGGTTTTATTCGTCAAAACATATTTCAATTTGTTTTGGTTTTCTTTAGCTTACATTGAATTGTATATTAAAATCTACCTAATATCTATTTTTTATATTTATAATTTTTGTATATGTATATATATATTGGAAGACCTCGGTTGGTATACATATATATCTCTCTAACCGTTCACTTTTCCGTCATGAATTCACTCACCGTGGCATGCTCACTAGTACTTGCCATTCTGTATATCTCTTCATCTCTTCATTTGTTTTGTGTTTGTTACTGGCAGCAATACGCTTTTCCGCATCCATCTCGTATCTTCCATCTCTACTGATCATACTTTCCAAATATACCACACTTCATTACTAGTTCTAATATCTTATCATTTACACTGATCTTGCAGTCATTTTTATTTTGTTTTTCTTCATATTACATTTAATTCCTATATAATTGATTTGCTATCAAAATAAATAAATAAACAACAAAATTACACAATTTTTATATCTTCGATTTAATTAATACAAGTTAATGATTTTCCAATACAGTTAGCAAAAATCAAGAATTATAGCACAGATGACATCGTGAATAAATTTGTTGTTTAGCTGGTACAATCGGTCAGTTCCCCGGGTATTCCCCCAAATTAATTTTAATAATGTAGATTTTCCGGTCCGATTCGTGAAAATGCAATGTCATGCTCACTGGTGAATAAAAATTATGAGTAGTCAAGAAGAAATTAATATAGCGTGGCAATCATAATAAAGATTTTAAAAATAAAACAAATAAACTCATAAACTATATTCTTAATATATAAAACGTTAAAATGAAGTTATAATTTATTTTAATATTTGTATTGTATTTATACAATAATAGCATTTATTTATTTTTTCAGAAAAAATGCCCGAATACAAGATTTTCTACTTTCCCTTCAGAGCTCTTGCTGAAGGAGCTCGTTTGCTATTGGCCTACGGTCAAGAAGGATTCGAAGATGTCAGAATTACAAACGAAGAGTGGCCCTCATACAAACCAAGTTAGTATACATCTTTTTTTTTAGTTTCATGTCTTATCTCGCATAACCCTGCTATAATGTAGAGTCAAGACACTCTATTCTCTATTCTGCACTTTACACTCCAATTGAAGTCATTACGTGTTGTGTTACGAAGATCAACGCCACGCCTCGTCTTAACACAGTGGGAGAAATGAAAATAATTCATTCCTCTTCAGAAAATCTTGATTGGGGTTCAATTTGGGGGTCAGACGTAGCCCCAGTGCCTAATGATTCCCTCAAAAATATGAAAATTATATATTCGCTTTTAAATAAAATCTAATGTTAATTTATCCAGCATAGAATTAAAAAAATATATTATTTGTTACTATTTTTAAATCTAATAATACTTTTTTTTGTATTTTCAGCAATGCCGTTCGGAACAGTCCCTGTGCTAGAGGTCGATGGTGTTAAGTACTCACAAAGTATCGCCATCGTGAGATACCTCGGACGCAAATACGGTCTTGCTGGCAAGACATTGGAAGAGGACCTCGAGATCGACCAAAACATGTATTTCCTGAATGACATTCGTCTAGGTATATTTCTTGAATATCTATATTGTTAGAAATCGGAAGCAGTTAACGTTTTTAAAAAAACGTGATAAAAACACATATCGTCTATATGTTTCTAAACTATTTCGAAAGGGATACTATAATATTCTATGAGTGATATGTATCTCCTACTACCAATACTTTCCACTAGTTTCCTTCCATTAGGGGCTATTGCCTATAAGCAACTTGCCCCGATTGACACGATTCCACTACTTTTATAGTTATTTTCACCTAAATCTCCCGTCTTACACGAGTTCGCTAACAATATAGTAAATAAGTGAAGCAAAATCTTTGGACTCCTTTTTTGCGAATATTGCGCGCGCGGAGGAGTATGAAATTTGGCACAATTATAGTTTATATGTAGGAGAATTGAAAAACGTTAATATTTTATTAATAATAATGCTTATTAAGTGCATTAAATCAATGAATAAAACAGTGCACACACTACCATGCATTTGACAATATAATATGTACACGATTATATTTATAAAGTGACGTACACGTTGCTATGGCAACGTGTATTATTTACGCGGCAACGTGTCCCCTAGTTATGTTTATTGTATTCTAGAAGGAGATCGTTTTGTAGAATGTATACCTGAATTGACTAGAGTGCCTAATTGTGGATTTCAAATGGAGTAAATTAAAAAATATATATATTTTTTTGCTGAGTAGGCAGAAACAACCTGGGAACCTTGTTGTCACTCAATCCTTTCCCATTAAGACACTTCTGGTTTCGACTTTCCAGCGGATTCTGGAAGCATTGCGTATTGAGTGATAGAACTAAAAGCCATGTTTTGCTACGTTACCAAAGCGAGGAAATAAAAACATAAAAATATTTAATTTCCTCGATTCTATATTTAACAAGATTAAGCAAAACTATAATTATACTAGTTTTTAGTTACTTTTTGTAAAAATATATTTAATCTGTATGTAATATATTGTGTTTTTTATGCAGCTGCTGCTTCAGTTGGTTACGCAACAGACGAAACTCTTAAGGCTAAATTGAAGAAGGAGCTCGAGGCCAACTTCTACCCCAATGCGTTGAAGAAACTGAATGAAATTATCACCAAGAACAATGGACACTTAGCTTGTGGGAGGGTAATTATATTTATACTATTATATCATCATGTATGATGCTGGATAAACAGAAAAAAAATATATTTGGTATAAGGAAAAATATTATTTTTCTATGGCATTTTTTTAGGATTATAACTTTAGGATATGATATCAGCTTCACGCTGTATCCCGCACACCGCAGGGTAGGCAGAGGGAACCTAGTGTTTTTAGACACTCCGTTCCCCACTTTCTGCCAATGAGAATAGGATATGATATTATAATATATTATAAATCAATATAATAATATTGTGATTTTAAAGACAGCTTACAATTTATCTTAATGTTTTCTGTGAATATTTAAAATAAGGAATACACATAAAACTTTTTTTGGATCATCATGGCAATGAAAATGAAATACTCGTGTTGGAAGAAACTAACTCTACAAACGAGCAAATGCACATCTATTCTTGTTCATATTCTTAGACAAAATATATTATACTTACATTTAACTTATTAATTTCAGCTCACATGGGCAGACTTCATGTTTGCAGGCGTGTACGACCGCGTCTGGTTCTTACTTGGCATCCCCGACTTGGACGAACAGTACCCAATTTTCAAGCAATTACAGGCTAAAGTACTAGCCATTCCACAGGTTAAGGCTTACAATGACAAAGCACCTAAATCTTTGTGGTAAAATGAAACTATTGTACTTTTAAGTTTTAGGTTAAATGTATTAAATAATTAATTTTATTTTTATTTTTTCATTTCATTCCTATTAAGTTTGAAGATACTAAAAATTTAATTATCACATAACCTGGCAGCTATCCTGTACGACGACATTCAATAAATATTAATTCCATACATCTTTATTTTGTAAATATTTTTGAACAGTGTAATAAGCGTTACTTATTAGTATTATTATTAACGATATTTCAAATTCAAAGTGGCAAATTTATAATACATTGCGGAATTTTATTATATACACAGGTATACTGAGACCCATAAAAGATTTATTAAGTTCTTGGAGGTGAAAACTTGGCGTAACAAGCGTATCTTTATTTTTTGTTCCTATCGTATGTTTGTCACTGTTTTTACGTTTAATATGTTGCCGGACAAACAGAATATTTTAGTATATAAATTGTGAAGCAACTTTAGTAATACCTGCATATTGAAAAATGTCTGGCAGAGAATCTCCAGTACTTAGATTATAAATAGATCTCACGTATTTGTTATGGAGAATGAATATGGAATTATCTATTAAATATTTATATCTATAGCACTGCTCCTATACTACGAAAAAAACTATAGTAGACTAGCCGGATTAGGTACATAATTGCGAACGGCAGAGCTGAGTTTATCAGTCAGTACTTTCAGATGAGAGTTCGACTGGAGTTTAGAATCTATAGTTATAATTAAGAAAATTGTTGATTCCTTCACATGGACATTTAACATTAGATAGTAAGCATCCAACGATGAATATGCGATTTGTTTCTATTAACCTTGAATATTAAACAAGTATCTGCAACAATATAACATTGCTTAAGCGTTTTACTTCCGTCCCACTGAAGAAATCTCAAACAGAGGTATGCAACTATGTTTATATTCAGAGGTTTATAAATTTAAATTTGTGTAACTCGTACGTTTTCTTCCCTCAACCCCTCGAAAAGGGAAAGGGGAAACGGCTTCAGGGTGCGACCCTCTGGCCTTGGATTCAATCTTCGCTCATTAAGATGAGCGCGCAACGCCCACGGCGTTGGAGTGGGCTTAAGCTCAGAAAATGCTTCTAAGGTGAGACAGGGGGAGGGATGAAGGGATGTGGGAGGGATCAAGGGATGTGGAAGGATGAGCTACCTGGGCGGTCTGCCCAGCCAGGTGAGACCCCCGGTTACCCTGGAGGAGGCCCAGCTTAGGCGACCAGCGACTACGGTAACAGCTCAGGAGTCGGAGTCAGGTGATGATGGGAGGATATCCCTGGGCAGTCTTCTCTTTGCAGCGTCCTGAGTGCGGGTGTGCCATGGTGCGATGTCACGTAAATGGTGAAATTTTAATGTGTCTGCCCGGTGGTATCCGGGCTGTGATGTGTTGAATGTGGACGCTCAAATCCTCGACACGGAGGTCACGCTTTATGGTGGCTTTTTTCACGTACCAAGGGGCGTCAGTGTGTAACTCGTACAATCGATACCACAGAGTTCATTCTATATACTATATGATCGATACATACTATTTATACTCTTTTTAAAATGCAATTACCCACTTTTACAATTTATATTTAGACACGTTCCATTTCTCGATATCAAATAATTATAGTTAAAAATAATAAAAATACTATGCTTTATATGCTAATACAAAATTATTATTAATTATATATTTCTTAAATAATTATTATGTATATTATAATAATCATCAAAATTTATTATTTTTAATTAAATCATATCATATTAAAGTTTAAGAGAGAATATAATTATAATAAATAGCGGGTGGTATAACGCGGGGTATTATATTATCTGTTACACAATATACTGACACTGAGGGCGGTTGTATGGGAGTCACAGAGTGCATTCTAATATATACTATAATAGAGACCAAACTTCGGCATTAAAAGTGGTAACATGGATCAACGCCATCTATATGTCTTAGTATCAACTATACAAAACAGCTATATATATATATATATATATATATATATATATATATATATATATATATATAACTGTGTATGCTTCTGTATATACCGTCGTATATATATACTTTTATGGCAATGGTCATTTTCACATTTTACTCCTAGGATGTGGACACTGTTTAAATTATTTATTAAAAGTGTTGCAAATGTGGACTCAAACTGATCACAAGTAGGGTTGTTGTTGCGACACCTCTGACTTTTTACTGCACTAAAAAAAATTCAAGGGTACCTGGACCTGGACTAAGCTAATGTTTCACAACAATTTTTTTTGTTTTGCTGTCATTTATGGAGTCAAAATATTGTCCAAAAATAATACAAGGTCAGCTAATAGGTTACATTCTGCTGTTAGAATTCCTTTAACTGAAAATTATGTTAATAAAATGTTAATAATTTAAACTTCACATGATTAAGAATGGGAATAATTATGGTATTCCATATTGGATTTTTAATTCTGGCATTATGTGTTGGCTCACAAATGATATGTCCTAAAAATATATATATATATATATATATATATATATATATATATATATATATATATTTTAATTTAGCATGGTATATATAACTTGATTAAAAGTTATATATACCATGCTAAATTAAAATAAATTGCTTCAGCAAATTGATATCAATTTGCTGAAGCAAATAGAACAATAGTATGCTTAAATTCAAAAGTAAAAATTAATTATTGAATTCAGTGGGAAATGGGGAATGAAATGTCTTAACTGGGTTCTCTTTACCTCCCATGCTGTGTACGGAGATACAGGTGTTCAAAGCTGGTATAGTTTTTTATTATTCAATTATAGTTAAACAAAATTAACAAACAATTAACATTATCGTAAACTATTCGACGTCCAAAAAATGAAGCATGTAACTTCTTATTTTGAATAAAATTATTTAACTTTGACTTTAAAAGTTAAGACTAAAAATTTGAGTAGCAAATTTAACTATCATTTTGTTAATTTTGTCAGGGTTCACATGGCTTTCCGTGAATTTTGGAATCAGTCTGAAGACATTCAGTCTGAAGACATTATGTGCCCTAAAAATCTTGCCGAAACACACAGACAACACATAAGTAACGAGTACAAACTCAACAACAAACAAAACTGTAACAGTAATAGTAAAATTAATTTACCCCGCGCACCTTGAGCTCAACTCGTACTCGTACTCGAACTCGAAAATAGTACATATAAATCAATAAACTATTACAAAAATATTCTATTTGAATACCGAAATTTGTTGCTCGTCGTTTTTAATTTAAATTTAATAATTATTAGATAAATAGAATATAGAATACCATAGAGTAGAGAGTTATTCTGAGTACCACAGATAGTGAGTGATATAAGAAATTATTTGTGGTAAATATAACATAATTTTATATTAATAATTATAAATATATGAAGTTAATAAATTAAATTAATATTATTGTTCGTATTCAATTTGCAGTGGCATCTGTTGATGTTAATTGAAATATTCATTTCTAAAGTGACCTCTGGATTTCTTAGTCTCAACTAATGCAAATATAATGCTACAAAATAAAAAATTGTCTATAATTGTCTAAAGCCTCGATACTCTATATACTTCTTAATTTACTAACATTTTACGTCAAAAGTTTCCAGCTTCGTTGTACTAAGATTGTAGAGCCTGATGGGAGTATATGTGTTCTGTGGGAGTGTTGTGCTACTTTCGAAGTGGGTGTGTGTTAGTTTCCCTTTTGGGTATACGTGTCTTTGCTTTCGAATTCCTTTTAACGTAGTAAACTACCAACTGGCGATATTTTTCTACTGTCTTTTTCTATCTATCGCTAGGTTCGAACCGGATATAGACACGGATGAGATAATAAACAGTTTTATATCTTAACACATATTTTAGGACGACAAAATTTATCGAGATAAGCCCGTGTTGACCAATTCGTGAAGCGGATTCTATTTTATATAAAAATCACATTTGATTTATATACTCCATAGTTTGTTTGTGGTTTTCTAGTAGTGACGTTTTGTTTTTATTCTTTTAAACTTAACAGACCAATGTAAGTACTTCTAAATATTTTTTATTTTTGTTTTATACTGTGCTCCGTACATAGTAGGGTAGGTAGAGGGAACTTAGGATCCTCGTGTTAAGACACTCCGTTCGCAAAAGACGCTAAGTTTTATGTTAGCTTTATTTTGTGCCGTGTGATCTCGGCCTAGAATAGGATCATCCTGGTACTGGTGGTGTCGTAAGAGGCGACTAAAGTACGTGTGGTAGAGTCACGTCGCCAGCAATGGCAACACGCATGGACAGACTCGACTGGATCATTACCACCCCCGGCATTTAAAACCGGCGTGAAGTAGTGGCTTTATGCCACTGCGTTTCGCATCAGGTAATGCCGGGCTCCGGCGCCCAATACACCTTGTCGGCCAGCAACGCACCTGTAGCTCCTCCGGGGGTGCACGGAGTCGTGGGCGGCGGTAATCACTTACCATCAGGTGACCCGCACGCTTGTTTGCCGTGTCTTTTCCATAAAAAAAAATACAATAATATTTGCAAATAACCCATATAACAAAGTAAGGTTCATAAAGTGTCCACGCCAACGAAATTTTTATTTTTACAGATGAAATAAAATGAAAAAATAAATAATAAAAATATATTTTTAATTTCTATTCATTATTACAGTTATTTAAGATGTCAGATTTGAAGCTGTACTATTTTCCTGTGAGAGCTCTCGGTGAAGGAGCTCGTATGCTGTTTGCTTATGCCGGCCAGAACTATGATGATCTAAGGATACCTTCAGAGCAATGGCCTTCATTCAAACCATGTAAGTATCCACTTTAATTACATACTACTACTTTGAAAAGAAATTAAGTCTGAAACCTTCTAAAGTAGGCAGCTAAATCTTTACTTTTCCAATCAAAATATTACCTGTGTTTTTTGTTTTTAGCTATCAACAATATCACTCATATAACAAGGAAGGCAGAGAGAACCTTGTGTTAAGACGTTCTGATGAATACTGTGTGGTGCTAAGCGGATCTCACCGCTTGTCCTGTTACCAGAGCGTAGATATGAAAATAATTAAGTCACTCTACCGATTGGAAATTAAACCCACGAGCGTTCAAAGTCTACCACTGTGCCGCTGAGGTGCTGCTATGAATACTTTTAATTAATAATCACAATTATTTTTAGCCACCCCATTGGGTCAAATGCCAGTGTTGGAGATAAATGGTCAGAAATACGCGCAGAGTTTGGCTATAGCACGCTACCTCGGCCGTGAGTTCGGTCTTTCTGGAAACAGCACCCAAGAGGACCTCGAGATTGATCAAAACGTATACTTTGTCAATGACATACGTCAAGGTAATAGAGATAGCATTTAAGTAATAATATTAATTTCTCACATAAGCGAAAATATAAATAAATCAATTCAGATTCAGCGGTATCCCGCAACCAGCAGGAAAGGCAGTGAAATTCTAGTGTTAAGACACTCCTGTGCCCATTTTCGCCTGTGTTTAATGGCGATACTCAAAGTCGCGCTTTGCCTCTATGAAAGAGCGAAAAAAATAAAATTTAAATATTTAATTTCTTGTGCCCCTCACACACTTGTGTCCCTGCGCCACGACAGTACTCAATATATATATATATATATATATATATATATATATATATATATATATATATATATATATATATATATATATATATATATATATATATATATATATATATATATATATATAAACATAGAGAAATGACTACGGTAATTTTATAAAGAACAAATTGCTACACATGTGTGTTATAAAAAATCAACAAGTTAAAATAATGATATTTTTATGTTCGCAGCTGCTAACTTCGTATTTTACGTGAAAAATGAAAACGCCAAAGCTGAACTGAAGAAAGATTTACATGAAAATTACTTGCCTGATGTATTGAAAAGATTAAATGAAATTATCGTCAAAAACAATGGTCACTTGGCACTTGGCAGGGTAATTATTATTTTAAGACTACAATATCTTAAGTAACCCTTTTGATACGTACACAACAGCGTAGGCACAGGGAACCTAATGTTACGATAACCCCTTCTAATTCTAATTTCCGCCGAATTCTAGAGGTGGAAGTAAATGCCGCGCTTTGCCTCTACACAAGAGCGAAGAAAATTAAAATACTAAATATTTCATTTCCTCGACTGGCTGTCCAAGTAACAGACTATGTATAGTTTTTTCAACTTCACGCTTTATCCCGCAGAGAGAACACTAGTGTTCTCTTCTCTGCTTTGTGTAAACTTCGCGATAAGGCATGTTAGCGGAATTTGAATTGATATTTTTTCTATCATTTCTCTAAATGGAATAAAAATAAATTCTTGAAATATCAATGTCCCTATTATAGGAAAAATTTTAAGGAATGTATTGTATTATTATTTTTTCCATTTTTTAGCTTACTTGGGCAGACTTCTGGTTTGCAGGCGTTTACGATCGTTTCAAGATGATTATCCAACTGCCTGACATCGATCAACGGTATCCAGCTCTCAAAAAAGTTCAAGAAAATGTGTTATCCATTCCAAAAGTGAAAGCATATCATGACAAAAGTGCCCCTAAATCCGAATACTGATTGAATGTCACCTAAGAGTAGGGTTTAAAATGTAATAATTGTATAATAAATAAATTTGATATAAATTAATAATATTTTATCCATATATTTATTTATTTACTTGCCTTTTTTTTTAATTATAATTAAAAGTTGTGCGAATGAAATGAACTGAAATCAATTTAATGAACTATTGATTAAATCATTGATTAAATCAAGCATGGGCGAGTCTGCCCATGCTTTCTTCTTTCAAAATTTTTCAAAATTTGAACGAAATTCCTTAAAAATTGGAAACAATTCTCTATCTTTTAAAGTGGCAGTAACATACCTCATTAAGTATTTACTAAAAGAAGATAAAAAAAGATCACGTTGAAATTATTTAATTACTGTCAGGGCTAATGATTCTAGAGTAGTACTATGTTAATCTTTAATAACAAAGAACATATAACAAGAGTAGATAAGTATGTAATTGTTCACAAACTGTATGTTTAAAAATAAGGTGTTTTAACACCTATTGTAGTCTTAGTAGCTTATATAATTCATTATAGCTCTTAAGGTTTACAACGATTGTGAGTTGATTCCTATTTGTTCAAATGACTTGTCATATTTTCATTTTCTCGCCTCATACGACGTCGACGACATTGCGAAATGCGCAACATCTCCGGTACTCGGTGGCTCGGTGACAAGTCAAAGTCGAATAACTTAATTCGAGAAAGTCGAATAATTTTAATTTTATTCAAAATAAGAAGTTACATGCTTCATTTTTGAACGTCAAACACCAGTATACCACCAGTTCCCTGTAATTAATGCCTCAGACCTGAGAAGAACCGGCGCAAGAAACTCAGTGGGACTTTTTTTTTGAACAGGGGTCTCCTAAGAGTATAGTCCTTTGACCACTGTGCTATCAGAATTATATCGGCTAGACTTGATACACAATTTTCCCACATGCATGCAACTCTGTTGTTGCGGGATGAAATCTTTGTGGAAAATTTTAAGAGCCTCCAGTGAGAAATAGAGTAAACAACTGATTAAAAACAATATTTGTGTACTGTAAATATCATCATTTCTTTGTAATTAAGTGACATGAAGGACACACCGCTACGAGATAGCGATATAGATAGCTGCTATCTAAAAATAAAAAATATATACAAGTGTATATCTGTATACGTTAAGATAATTATTTAAACTTATATATTTATATAGGTATATAAAACTTTTTCAACTTAACACTGAGTGATTGACATATATTGGAAAGACGTATTAAAAAACTAAAAATGCTCGAAGGCGTAATCTAAGGCGTATAGAATTTCATTTATAGGTTACGGAAAAAATGAGATATTTATACTTAATCTACTAAGAAAGAACGCTCGCTGTATCCCTCATATAGGAGGGTAGTCAGAAGGAACCTAGTGTTAAAACACTCCGTTCCAAACAGCTTATTTTAATAAATTAATAACTTATTTTGCCTAAAAGATTATTCTGTCATATTTGCACAGGTCAAACGTAGCTATTTTACAAATCGAATAACATATTTTCGTATTTTGTTAACATCTTTAAAAATTGATGTGATGTAGATGTTTTTTTTATTTTTACACCGTATAATTTTATAATTTTAAATAGAGTACGAGTGAAAATAACGAAGAAAAAAAAGGAATTTCAATATTACATCATTTCTTTTAATTTTTACTAATTGCTAGCAATTATGTTATGTTGTATTAATTATATGTTTTTGCTGCATTTTCAAAAAACTAATTACCCAAAAGCTTGTCAACCTTATTATGTTGTACTTCCCATTGGCCTACAATTCTAAATTGATACGATAGACGAGTCAGATTCGCAATAACAATGGAGTCCTGTTCTTTGTTAATCAGAATATGTAAACAGAAGTTAGACAGAACGATTATACAAAAAATGATTAATTCAATATCACTACGAGATGTGATATTAAAAATATTTATACGAAACTAGATTATTCATTTACACACATGTAGACTGATTGTGAAGACGTGTGCGCCTGTTGACATTGTTGACATTGCTGAAATATACGTTTCACTATGTTTCTGATGTCTCAGCAGCTCAATACAAGGTATACTAATATACCATGTATTGAGCTACTGTCAAAAACATCTGATTTTTGAGGCTAGCCGTGGCGTAGATCCATAAAGTGTGGACGTAACGCGACTAGTTGTGGGTTCGATCCCCACTTGAAGAAATTAAATATTTATCTAAATTTATATTTTAATTTCTTCGCTATGGTGGCTAGGGGGGTACAGCATGAAACTGATTTATTTATTTTTATTTTCCAATCGGTTAACTCTCTGAGCATTGGAACCCTAAAATAAAGTCTATTTAAATTAATAATATATAAATTAAATTTGGCTTCCAAGTATTATAGAAGAGAATGCCATTTGGATATATTAAAAAAAATTTTACTATCTACAGATACTGTGTTTTTATGCTCTCGTCTATCCAAATATAGAATAAGAATACCTTATACAACGCCATGATCTGTATAGTTATTGAAGAACGAAATTAACATATTGGAGGGAGAAGAAATGAGAAGAATTTCATTTGAACCAATGTGTTAATCACTGTAATAGACTTTAGACATTTCAAAATATCTTTTTATTCATATAACATACATAGTCTTTAAGCTATATAAGTAAAATAAAGTGCTTAATATTTAGATATTTAAATATTAAAACATATATTTTTTTCGAATAATTCGTGTTTTCTAGATTTTTCTTGTTTTTTTTTCATAAAATACCCCACTAATTTGTACAAAAACAAAATAAAATGTATTCCTTTGATCTACACCTATTTCATTTTTGATATTCATTTCATAAAAAAAATCTGACGTCTACATTACGAGTAGGTACTACAATGTTTTTATATCGTACATGAAACGTGAATACGACTTCGATACGATGACCATCCTTTTCTGGAAGCGGCTTCCAAATGACTATTGGAGACCAGTCCAAGTGTCCAGCAGTATTTGATATAAAGAAATGATTACAAACTTATATTTATAATTCATTTGACACAAAATGAGTGCAAATACTCGCAAACTTAAGTTTGTAAACTTTTAAAAATTTTACTTACATCGACTTACAATTTCCAATTTTGATACGGAACCCTTTAGTGGACGAGTCCAAAATCACACTTGTCCAAATAACACATTAACACTAATGTGAAATTAATTATAAAGTACATACTTGTGTTAACAGATTACAGCATTCAATTAAAAGAGAACAGCAAAGAAAATTAATTTTCCATTAATATAGTATCAGCACCGATTGCCATTATTGGAATATTTCGTTGAACACATAACAATGTTTTATAAAATGTATATAAACTTCTGTAAGTCAAGTTTTATTTATTATTAAATATTTAAATAAATATTATTAATAAATAAATAAATAAATAAATGTTGTCATGTTTAATCGCTGAATTCCGGTAGGGGGAACAATTAAATTAAAAATAGTAAAACAATAAAATTTTCAAAAGAGCAGCAACTGCCTTTCGAGCCTACTGGTTTTGGGTTCGACCCCCACTCGAGAAAATGAAATATTTATTTAAAATTATCTTTCCATTTCTTTGCTCTGGTGTCGAGGCAAAAGGGCAGCGTTGAGTTCTGCCACTCAACACGCAATGCCTTCAGAACTCGGGGGAAAACGGGGAACAGAGTGTCTTATCACTAGGTTTCCTCTGCCTACCCTACTGTGTGCGAGATACAGCGTGAAGCTGATTTATGTTTATAGCTAATAATGATTATGACTTAAATCAGATACATGCATAGGCATCGTTTAATAATATTATTTACAATGCTATCATTTCATAAATGCATATATATCTCTTTACTTAATATTAATATAATCGTGACCTATAAAAAATTTTTTTTTTGATTTGTTAACCTTTTATATAGGGCATAGTATTAAGACCTCCGTTCACTTTTCTCTGCGAATTAATAATTTTCCTTTTCTCGCTCTGGTAACAAGATATACAGCGCGGCGTTTAGCTCCGTTCGGAAATTCAGTAGAAAGTAGAGAACGACGGTATCAACACTAAATTCCCCCCCCTATCCGGTAACATATGAATTACATCGTGAGCCCAATAAAAGTTTTTATTTTTACAGTTTTTGTTATGCTGCTAATATCAATCGTGTCGAGTAGAGTTTACAAATTGAAATCCCCCTATCCATGTCCGTGTAAAAGAGAGGACAATCCGGTGTGCGGGTCCAACTACAAAACATATGGAAGCCCTTCCTGCTTGAAATGCGACAATCATCTAGGAGTGTTTCTTGTCAAGATGGGACCATGTTTTTAGTGTCTTTGACATATATTTTTTAATTTCTTTTAAGTCCATTTTTTTAAATTATATAAACGTTTCGTTTTAATAACGCATTAATAAACATTTAGAAATTTGTTTTATTATAACGTATATTACTATCATAGTGAGGTCTGCCCGCAGGCTATTGCCTAATTTGTGATGTTTTCGTTTACTTGCTCGCATTTCAAACATACAGTACCAATAAAAATTGGTACTCATATAATATATTGTATTCTACATTAATGATGAGAATTTTATTGAATTTAAGTTTTTAACATAAAAAATACAAATACTGTAATGCTTGGAGCAATGCCTGAGACTTGCGACCACAGAAGCAGGTTTGAAGGGCACTTTTTAAATTCCCCACTTTCCGCCAATTTCTGGAGGCATTGCATGTTGAGTCGTGAAACTCAACGCCGCGCTTTCCCCTCCACACCAGAGCGAAGAAATGAAAATATAAATGTAAATAATTATTTTATCTCCTCGTGTGGGGATCGAATCCACAACCAATCGATTATATAGTGACACTTTGTGCTCAATAATATTCATAATATTTTTTCCACATTAAATGGACGCCAATTTCTGGAGGCATTGCATGTTGAGTGGGGAAACTCAACGCCGTGCTTTGACTCGACACCAGAGCGGAGAAATGGAAATATAAATATAAATAAATATTTCACTTCCCCACTCGAGGAAATCGAACCCACTATTAGTCGCGTTTATTGTAACACTATGCCCCTGCACCAAGACCGGCCTCTATTCATAATATAAATTTAGTCATGTTTTCGCTATTTCAAGTAAATATTATTTGATACGCATTTTAGTTGCGAGCATTGGTTTAAGTTAGCATACACGTATTCGATACTTTTTGATATTCTTGATTTCACACTGCTATATAACTTAATAAGTTCTTTGATTTTCACGATTATTACACATTTCAAATGAAACTATTTTAACCGGATTAATCACGTACTCGTATATTTGGGATTATACATTTTTGGAAACCCGATGGTTTCTAAAAATGTAATAATCCCAAATATATAGCTATATAACTTATTTAAAAAAAACAAAACTTTTTTATGACAGTATGATCGAAATAGTTCGAAAAATATATTTTTATTAATTTATGGAATGATTTTATTCACAAATTCTGCCAGTGTCTAATATAGATAAAATTATTTAAAAAGATTTCAAAACTATACATGCCCAACTTAACCCTTAATCGGCCACAAGGAACACACCATATTTTCCCACTCTCGCGATCTCGCAAAATTTCCAAATATTTTTAAAATGGTTAAAATATATACCGCACACAGCACCGCCGCACCGCACCGCACCGACACAGGGAGGAAGAGGGAACCTAGTGTTAAGAAACTCCGTTCCCCACTTTCCGCGAATTCTAGAGACGTAGCGGGTTAAGTGGTGGAACTCATTCCGCGCTTCGCGTTGTTGCCAGAGCGAGGAAATCCTAATATTAAATATTTAATTACCAGGAAACTAACCTACAACCGTCTCATTCACAATCACTCGCTTGTGCCACTGCGCCTGATGGAGGAGCTTGTGCGGAATGGATGTACTCTGGCACGCAGTTCCGCCTGTAGCTCCCAGTTAGCCGTCGAAAATAATAAAATAAAAATGGTCATAAACATTTAATCGTATAAAATTGATTCTCTTTGGACATTATTAAATATTTTTATGATCATTAATAAATTTATTTTTATATATATGAAAAGGATAAAATTTCTACTCTGTTTACATTTTTCAACATAAAATCACATTGTGATCTTGTGTGTGTGTGTGTGTTGTTGTGAGCTTTAGAAAAAATATGTATTTAAAAACGAGTAAGTGTGTGTTATGGTTTATGGTTTATTCAGTTCGTTTTTATAAGGCCACCAACAATGTGTGGTCGTGGGTTCGACACCCAATTAGGAAAAATAAATTATTTCCATGTCGCTGCTCTAGTATAGACATAGTGCGATGTAGAGTTTCACCTTGAACGTATCTAGCAAGACTAGCGTGTAAAGGAGTGTTTCTCTACCTACCCTACTGTATGCCGAATGCGTAAGGCTAAAAACCATCAAATTTATTTTTATTCCTCTTCCAAACACCGAGTACCCAGAAATTACAGTTAATTGTCTATCTTGCTGTGTGAAGGATACATCGTGAAGTTGATTTGATAGTTAAAGTTAAAAAAATAAAGTATAGGTGAGGAACGTATAATAAAACACACACAATTACATATATGTAATATATTAGCTTAACATGATATGATAACGTTCAATATGATATTTTAATTCTTAATAGAATTCGTCAGTTCCAGCAACTTATTAAATTTTTCTTAGCCTCACACTGTATTCAGGATAACAGGGGTGGATTGAAGGGTCCTACTGTAGTAAGACACTCCGTTTCCTCACCTTTTTCTAGGATATTGCGTGTTCAGCGGCAGAACTCAACATCGCGCTTTGTCTCGTTTCCATAGCGAGAAAATGGAAACATTAAGTTTTTAATTAATTCCCCCGATGTAGTAATCGAAACCACAACCTTCGCGTTTACATTCACACGGTGTGCCAACGTGCCACGACGTCCTCACTCTTCAGTTTTAGTCGGTTATTAAAAAAAATAAAAATCAGCTTCACGCTGTATCCCGCATACAGTAGGGTAGGCAGACGGAACGTAGTGTTAAGACACTCCGTTTCCCACTTTTGTTTTGCCGGCTATGACATGACATTATATGACATATATAACAAGTATCACATATATTTTTTTCAGCAATTCTTCTGATCGCTCTTTTCGCTTGAAGTTGCTGCCAGTATGCCATACGCAAATCCCAACTGTGTATTAATGCCATTGTATTTGAACCCAGTGTGCGGCTCGGACGGTGTCACCTACGATAACATAACACGAATGGAGTGCGCGGATCCAAGACTATTTGTTTATTTAATTAAACGGGGTCCCTGCTGGCCCGATAATATAGTAAAAGATTTACCTATACGTGACATTGTGAAATTTTTAAAAACAAGAAAAATTTAATCATTTGATATTTGTTTTATTGAGTGATATCTATTATAAATAAAGAAAAATAATCCAAACAAAACTGGAGCAGGAATCGCTGGTACTATGATTAGGTGTACCTACTTTAAATCGATCATACTCGGATTCCGTACTACAAAAGGCAAAATCAGAAATCTTTATAAGATCACTTTGTTGTCCGTCTGTCCCTCTGTCAAGACCTTTTATCACGACATCGTGTGGAAAAAAGAAGCTGAATTTATTATCAAATAATGATGTCCATGGTCCCTAGACGCACAGAAAATATCAAGTTTTTAATTCAAAATAATCAAAAGATAAGAGCATTTATTCATGGATTTTGCTGTATTTTGTATAAAAATCGCCGTAATCAAAACCTATATAACTTTCCCTGAACCTACAGTTTTGAAATTAAGCACTAAAGTAAGAAGTTACCTTAATTCCTATTAGAACACTCTATGTATTTAGAATATATATCTACTAGTAAATGATAGTGAATGATTTACTTAAGCAAAATACTAATTTATCAATTATGTACTATTAATTACACCATGGTATAAAAAAAAGTGTATATTTTTTGTTAAACAATATTTTACATATAAATGTAAAGCCATACAAAACAATACTTTTTGAACACTAATATATATAACAAAATATATATACGAATATTTGTTAACTTTTAAATAGCTCCATGCGTCATTACATTGACGCAGAAGGCGTTGTACAAGCAAACATAATATCTAAACTGAATATACATACCTGTTGTGAGATGCTAGAAATGTGGAATTAAATTAGATCGAACACTCTAAATAATCTCAAGAAAACATATGATTTCCAATAATCACGCGCTAACACGAGTCTAACAACGTATAATGGTAAATGGATTTACAAATAAAATACTACTTATATATAAAGACATTTCAAGTACTACATTACAATAATAATCTTTTTGTAGCGTTCAAAGGGATTAGTGCTTGCACAAGACAAAATTATGATTTTTTTTGGAAAACTCGCTTTTTTTGTTCTATTTCTCTGCGCTCTGGTTGTACATGGAAGAAGCCTAAATAAAAATGGCGTTGATGATATTAATGAAAAGATTCATAATATTGAGAAACGTTCGCTCGAGTTGAAAAGTGACGATGGCGTTTTCCAAAGGGAATTCGAAAATGCTTTTGAGAGACCCCATAGACTACGTGTTCTTCCTGGATTCCTTCATTAAGTAATTCTACTATTATTTTACAATATGTTTGTAAGTTATATTTATTGTATTTTTTAAATTAAAGTTAATATTTTATTCCATATTGGCAATTATTTGTAATCATTTTAAATAAAAGAATATTGTTTATATGATTTCTTTTATTATTTTTATTTATAAATTTATAAATCTCGTACATTTTATATAATAACTAAGTAAGTAACAGATTACAAATAATATGTTCATCAATAATAGGCAAAGGCATAGCATTGTTCAGCTAAATAAGTAAATTAAAAAGTTACACTAATTCTTAAATATAACAAAATCGAAAATAATATTGTTATTATATCGATGATTTAATAACAAAAAATAAATAAAAACACATGTTTTAAAGATCTGGAACTCCTCTTCCGCTGCAAGCCATTTTTGATATATAAGTTAAATTGTAATAATCTTCATTTTTAGACCATATAAAATATTTTTCCTTCCATACAAATATTAATAATAAAAATAGTATATAAAATATTAGTTATAACTTAAAAGCTATAAAATTTATAGAGATGTTATTAAATATTATAAATGTTATTTGTATTTATGAAAATAAAAATGGCTATTTAATTCAACTAAATTCTATTAAATGGATAAAACTAGAAAATGAATAATTAATGTTTGTTATTACGGGTCTTTAGTATTTTAACAATTATTAAATTTAACTAAAATCGTCTAACTATAGTACACGCAATTTTTTTTAATAATATAAAAAATATAATAACTAAACACATTTCTAAAATGACTTATTCTGTTTTATGTGTTTCGTGTGTTTTTTAAGGAAATATTACTCGTTTCTAAAGTTAAGCACCGTTGATTCAGCATATTCACTTACATTAATATACTGAAATAATTCTTAACACAGATAACTGAAGTATTACAGTATTTTAAAATATTATAAAATAATAGCTATAAGCTACTTCAGTGTAATTAGAGAGATGATTTAACTCAATAGCTACATTAAATAACCTATAAATAATTAATAAAATATATTTAGAAATAATAACGTGTTGAATTTTAATAAATGTACAATTTTTTATAATATTTTTTTTCTTAATTTAAAATTTTTGGCACATTGAGAATTCACTGGTTCCTTAGATTAAAATATTTTTTGGTGATTATTAAATTTTTAATTTTTTAAATTTCAATAAATATTATATTTGAAATTTTACTCTATTTTATACAGAGTGTTCTTGTCATCACCACTTTAAATGAAAGCATAGTTTTCACTACTCTATAAAATCCTAATACAATAAAAAAAATCCCATAAATGAAAAAAAAAAATTTTTTCTGTCAAAATAAATAATAAAATGTCATTTTAAAATAGAACGCCATTTTTAAAGAATAACGTAAACAAACACTAACCAAAGCGGCAACGACGGCGGTGAATTGATGTTAAATCAACGCAACACTTATTTTCATTTTAAAAACACGAGATCAGATTTCTCGATTTATTTCTGTTCACTAATTATTTGCTAGATTTTTGAATTATCAAAGTGTCCCCCTTGCTTTTGAATACATAAATTGCATTACCGTAACATATTATGTCTTACTTTACTCAGTAGATACCCATGCGCGGGTAAGTTTTAAATTTTATCGAAAGCGAGCGCATTTCTTTGCCGGACTTCGTCATTTGTGTGGACTTTTTACTTTGTTCCACAAAAAAATCAAGCGGCGTGAGGTCCGGGTACACCGGCAGGCCACCGCCGAGGTCCATACCTTCCGATACATTCTTCTCCAAATATGCTCGTGGGCGTGTTCCTAGCAAGCACTCTAGAGTGTGCGAGTGCTCCATCTAGCTGAAACCACATCTTACGATATACGTCTAGGGGGATCTGGTCGACATATTCTGTTACGGTACACGTATGAGGTCTAAAAATTTCGTAGTATTTAAACTACCGTTAATAAAAACTGATCCTAGTATTTCAATTCGATGATGAGGAGTTCCAAATGCCATTGCGAGTGAAAATGCTCTAGTCAGTCCATAAAATGTAAAATACAAAATCTGAGTCGTTTTTGACATTTTCTAGCAACCATTCTCAATATGCGACTCTTATAGGCCTGCCTCGTGGTAATAAAGTCTGAACTTTTGGGTATTTCAGGGAACGACGTTTGTTTTGTTTTAAAATTTTGCGTACCACAAAGTGGCTTCCTTGGAGGTAACTGGCTTTTCTGCGTAAACTGGACATAGGATATTTATCGAAATAATTTAAAATTTCAATTACTCGGGCTATTGGTAATTCTCGTGAAGCACGCTCTTAGGGTGGCACTACTGGTTAATTTTCTTTGTACAGCTTTTACAAATGTACGATAATCTGACGGATATCAACGACTTTACCATACCTTTCTCGGTATATTTTTAACGCGAGAGCTCAATCTTGTCGACATTCTCCATAAATTAAAATCATATCCATATAATCCGCAGAAATAAAATGAGAATACGCCATTTTAAAAAACACCAACTAAAAATGTTATACACAAGAAAAAGACAATAGATAATTTAACAAAGTCACAGGCCGATACATTGACACTACTCATTACTTAAACACACGTGTAACATTATGAGACTCGTTTATATTTAATTTTTACATGATTTTGTACCAAAATAATTTAAAAAATGTAAATAATAATAAAAATCTTAATGAAAAATTTTAAAGTATGTGCGAGAAATATTAATTTTTAACTATCTGTGTTTTTAACGTGTCGATGAAGATGTAAAACTAATGTTAAATGCTTACATTACCTATCAAATAGCAGTTCAATATTATTTTATATGCTTAAAATGTTCAATATAATTTTGTATGTGGTTCAAAAATCATTAATTATTTCTAAATAATTTCATAATAAACGAGATATAATAAATTACCTTAAAGTAGGATTTTATTTCAAAAAATATATAAAAGCTTTGACCGTTCTTTAGATTTATTTAACGAGAGATATCGTTCTTTCTCATTAGATTATGTTTTGTATGAATGAAAAGTAGAAAATTGGCAACGCTTAGTAGTAATATGTGTTTACGTTATTGGTATCTATTCGTAACTGCGTCACACGAAATATAGGTATGGATAAACATCGTGAAATGAAAAAAATCTTGAGTTATGTCTTTAGATGTGTTTGAAATATTTTACCGTAACTACTGTTCCCGTAAAAGGAGCGCAGACGCTTCCACCCTGTATAAAATATATATTTTTTATTTTTTATAATTTTATAGGCTTTTTGAATTATACGATTATTTTTTTAAGGATAATCTGCCCAAAGTTTGTTATTATACCATTTTTGACATTATATTTTATGTGCCTTTTTTCTAATTATAGAAATAAAAAACACGCAACAAATATATGTTAAATAATGATTATTAACATATATTTATCGTGTGAGCATATTCATTATATTCAAAAATATATATTTTTAGTATACCAGAAACACTTACAATATAAAAAAATATATGTTTTCAAAGCAACATATAACATAAGTCACTAAAGCCTCATTCTGCACTTTAATTGGATAAAACACATATTTATGTCATCCCAAAGTGATTACCTTGGTTTTTATTTTAATTTAAAAAGTAAAATACAAAAACTGAAATAGCAATCAAATTGCTACTAAACAATTTGGGATATTAAATAATTATAATTATGAAAAATCAACCTTATAATCATCATCATCATCAAATCAATGTAAATATATTTTAGCAGCATTGTACTTGTTCAGTATATTAATTAGTAACTACTTCAAAACTAAGAAATAACAAGAAAATACTACAAAATTATTTATATTGACACTTTACAAGTTACTTCAATTTAAAAGAAACGGCACAACTTGCTTCAAAGAAACGTAAAGAAATTAATAATACAAGTGTTGTTTTAATATCAATAAAATTAAATCAGCTTCACGCTGTATTCCAAGTACAGCAGGGTACGGAGTGCAAACCTAGAGTTAAGACACTAATTTCTCCACTTTCCGCTGAATTCTGAAAGCATTGCGTGTTAAGGTGGCGTAACTTAATGCCGCTCTTTGCCTCGATACCGGAACGAAGAAACGAAAATATTAATTTAAGCAAAACTTTTATTTCCTCAAATCGAGGAATAAGATATAAAAATTATTTGTTTCTTATTAAAACCATATTTCGCCTGTTGTCGTAAATAAATAATAATTGTAGTATATTTTTGTTCAAAAACAGTTCAAATTTAGTATCAAATTACTCGGTTAAACACACATATATCTAATATACATATAAACTTTTATAAGTATCTTTAATGCCATTTGGAGTATACTATAAGTAAATCTTAAAATGTAACAAACACGAATAAACTCAATTCGAAATATACATTTTATATTTATTCTATATAATATTTAAGTAATAATATTGATTAATTTAATACAGTATAAGATATTTCTTTTCTGCTGTAATTAAAAACAATTTGTTCATTTTTTTTTTAGATTATATCCATATTTGACGTCTTAAAACATATTCTAAAAAACGTATAGTACTGTAGAGCCGAGTTGTATAATAGCTTTCATAATCTTGTTTCGTTTCAAATAATTTTATATATTTTTTTCTTTTCTAAGTGTAGAATAGGACTTTAAAAATGTAATATTAAATTTGTTAAATCTATACCACTATAATAAAGCGGAGGAGTTTGTTTGTTTGTTTAAACGCCAAGATCTTTGGATCTACTGGTCTTTCTTTTTGTTTTGTATGAAAGCTATATTCCGCAGGAGTGTTATAGTCTATTAAAATTCTTAGTTAGCCTTAAATAATGAAATAACAATAATTAGAAACGCCATCCTATTAATTTAAGCGCCTGCGCCGCAAAAATAGTTAAATATATGTAAGTACATTGTACTACGAAAACATTCATTTTCATAAGGCCTAAAGTCCGCGACACCCTATAACTATCTCTTATAAATTAGTCTCAATAAGACATTTTGTGGCAAAAAATAATTGAAAATTACAAGGTGATATTTCAATGTTTTATATGACACTTAAAAGGAAAGGTTATTCCATCATCAAGAAAGAATTAGGAAGATAAGCTTTACATTTTAAAGCATGTACTTTGGATTTATATTTTTTGAGAAAATTTAAAATTAAAATAATTCAACGCTCTGTTCACGGCCACAAGCCTAGACTCGAGTCTTGCGGGGGGCGCCTTTGCCGCCGATTTCGTCCTTGCAAGCAGCAACGTAGTACTTGAAATTTTTCAAAATTATGAAGAAATTATTACGAGCAGGTACATTTTGAAATGTTATTTTTTTATTTCTTCAGAAAACGTTATATACTATTTATAAATTATTTTCCCGAGTGAAATATGAAAATAATGTCTGAACCCAGTAGTTGCTATCGTTTGGACGCGTCATAATTCCAATTTCATATTTTATAGCAACATTTGCCTAAATTATGTTAAATATGTATATAATCTAAATAAAATATAATAAATGTTATCTATTAATTCCTTTAGTCTGTATTAAAACTAGCAAATTAAAAAAAAATATCTCAATACAAGAAATATCTTTGGAAAATATTTGGTAAGAAATGTACTATTTTCAACTAACCTATCTCTTGTATTCTTAATTAATAAAAATTCAAGAAATTTGATAAAGTAAAAATAGATTTAGTATTCTCGTCGGCAGTAATAGCCCAGGGAGCGACATTTCTGGCACAGATGCTGTGGATGTATCTTCGATTGGTCGCTGACGTCCAACCCATCGGGTTTCTCTAGCGGCCTCTGTAATAATATACATATATTACAATTAATTTCAAGGATTATTGTCTATAGTTTTTTTATTTTTTAATTTTATACGTTTCTTAAATAAGTATTGTCTATAGTTCTTAGAAAAGGGAACAGATTAATAGATATTTTATAAATTTCTATTTATTGAAGGTCTTTTTCTTCGGTGTTGAATTATTGAAAAGTAAGTTTAATTGCCGCAAATTTCATATTTAAACCATTTATTTTAGCTTCACGCTGCTGCATGTAGAAGGGTCATCAGCTTCACGCTGTATCCCGCATACAGCCGAGTAGGCAGAGGGAACCTAGTGTTAAGACACTCTGATCCCAACTTTTACAGTCACACTTCGTGCCGCTGCGCCACGGCTGGCCTCACGTGGCATGTAGCCAGATAGGCAGGAAAAACCTGAAAAGCTAGTGTAAAACATCCGTACTCGTTAAGATATTTCCGTTCCTCATTTTTGATGATTAATTGGATAGATTTTCTTTCTGGCGTTGCTTATTGAGTCGCATATGAGTATCCACTCCACGCCACGCTTTGTAGCAGTACAGTTATATCGTTTTTTTTTTTTTTTTTTTTATGGAAAAGACACGGCAAACGAGCGTGCGGATCACCTGATGGTAAGTGATTACCGCCGCCCACGGCCCCGTGCAACCCCAGAGGAGCTACAGGTGCGTTGCCGGCCTTTAAGGTGGGTTGGGCGCCGGGACCCGGCATTACCTGATGCGAAACGCAGTGGCATAAAGCCACTACTTCACGCCGGTTTTAAATGCCGGGGGTGGTAATGATCCGGTCGAGTCTGCCCATGCGTGTTGCCATTGCTGGCGACGTGACTCTACCACACGTACTTTAGTCGCCTCTTACGACACCACCAGTACCAGGACGATCCTATGCTAGGCCGGGATCACACGGCACAAACGTACATCACACGTACCAAAGCAAGAAAATTAAAATATTAAATATTTCATTTTCTCGAGTGAGAATCGAACCCACACCCTGTCACGTTGACAGCCGCACGCTTATGCCCCTGCGACCTGACGGGCTCCATATGGCAGATTATTTGACAGATGTCATTCAATGCAAAGAGATTACTATCTAGAGCTCAAAATCTCACTCTTATATTCTCTACACCTAGTCTAAAAGTGTATTGCATTTCGTCACCCGTTATCAGCACAGCGTAAAAATAAAAAAAAAAATAAAAACCGCCAAATAAAAAAATTACCTGTTTATGCGGGAACACATTTATACGGCACTTGATGCATTCCTGTCCGTTATTAGCCCACGAGTTGCCGCTCATCCACTTGCGCTTGCATTTGGGACATTTGTACTCGCCGAAACACCGCTTCTTGCCCTGGTATGGCGTTAAACCTTCGCCTTTGGGTCGGGCCTGTGAAATTGTTAGATGTTTTTTTTAAAAAAAGGAAGTCAACAGCTTCATACTATTATAAAAAAAATAATTAAAAATGTTTATTGTACCCAGATTTGAGTTCTTGGAAATCATTTAGGTGTTTTGACAACTAAGCTATACGTTCTCATCACGCTACGTTGAAATTCTTAAATTCTTATTATAACTTATCAACTCAGTAATGTTGTTAACTTGTTAGTATCTATATATTTTGTTTTCAAGAAAATTAAATGGAAATTGTTGAAGTCAATATAAACATTCCCGAACTCCCAATTAATGTTTATTTTATACAATGCAAGAGACAAACGAGTCCCCTGACGGAATGTGATCACCGTCACACCCACGACCCCGTGTAACGTCTGAGACTATAAACCCACTTTTTTTTGAAACCCACTTTTTGAAGGTACCCATATCTTATCCACCTGGAAACACGACAGCTGCCATGTATCCAGATTAAGTGGATTATATTTGAGTTTGTGACCTTCTGTGTGATTAGAAGATTTAGATCAAACAGGGCCCAAAAAGACTCCCTATGATAAATGCAATAGAGAATTCACAGCGATAGAGAATGCATTCTAAGTAGAGTTTGAATTCAAGTAATAATATTATCTTGAAGTAAAAGAGTTCTTGTCCTTGTTTTATAAATGAGTTAGATAAAAAAAAAATTATTACCAATCACGATTTTTCTTATAAAAACTATATTGATGTTATTTTTTTTATTTTGTACAGACTAGTGTGTCCCCATCGATTCGAGCATATGAACGAACTGTACTTGGAACAATTTGAAACTTTCTAAATGAACTAGGGCAGCTGTTGTTTAGGGTGGGGTAATACTTCGCCTATAATCAAATAAAATCAAAAGTTGGTTATGACATATGATGCATTTTAAATGCACGAGTTCATCGTATATAGCCGTCCTTGATCATTTGGAACTTCCATCAATTTGAACCTGAAATTAAAGCGTTCGAATTACATTGTTTTTAGATTTATTATATTGGTATAGATATTATATGTGACTAAATTAATAAGCTATATGCTGTCGCAATTACAAATTTTCATGACGCGACGACGTTATTGTATTTTTAGTTATTGGCCTAATTTCATGTAAAATTAACTATAGCACTACTCTATATTTAAGCTGATTTAAATTAGATAAGCTTACTATAGCAAAGATCATATCTTCGGTTTTGCGATGACATAATCATAGCAAAATTTTTCTCATGAAAATAATACCAACTATAAAATAAACACAAAACAGTACATAGAAATTTTTTTCCCGTAGTTATTATGTTATGTATAACTGAAAGCAAGAGTTATATAGTTTATATTTGTACACTTAAAACATACATAGATGGCCTGGTTCAAAAATCACTTATATTCTTTTTCAGCTTTACGGTTTACTTTGCACATAGCAAGAGCCAACTCTCAAGAAATTTCTTGACAGTAGGTTCTCTCTACCTTGCTACCGTTTCTACCTTCTCATTTAAGACATTGCGAGTTGAACGACGGTAATCAACATCGAACATTGTCTTTTTTTCCAGAGCGGGGAGTTAGAAAATAATTAGTTGAGGGACGGGTTAACCTGACTGTTTTCAAGAGGATTTGAGCACGCGTCGAATCTCGCTACGTTCAAATGTTTAATCCGTTTTATAAAAAGTATTTTTCTGTCCTAAATGTACCATTTCCGTTGTCAAAGCTGTCAAAAGATTTTTTGGCATCACGCTGTATCCAGACATAACAGGGAGGCAAAGTGAACCAGGGAACCTAGAATTAAAACATTCCGTTTCCATTAAGGCTAGAATTCCGTTCCTCACTTTCTGCCAAATTCTGGAGGAATTGCGTGTTGAGTGGAGAAATGAAAATATTAATTCATTTCCTCGATTATAGGAATCAAACACACATCTCGAAGCCCTTGCAGTCCGACGCTTTTAATCATTGTATACATATGTATATATGTGGATTTTGCTACTAACTATATAGTTAGTAGTAAACTAACTATATAGTTAGTAGTAAACTAACTATATAGTTAGTAGTAAAATCCACACAAATTATAAAAGATATTGGTCTTGTGATTTTAATAGCTAAATGTTACAATGTTCTAGTATTTCATATTGTATAGAGTTCATTCATAACTAAAATGACATCAATATTCGAACACAAATCAATGTCTTTATTCAAAGCAGGGTTTGGGTTCAAGTCATAATGTTATCTTGAAATAGAAGAGTCCTTGTATCGAGAAGTGGGTTGGATAAAAAATATTTTTATTACTAATAGAGTTTTTTATTTGGTCTGACAACTAAGGTAAACTATATTGATGTAGATTTTTTTTTTTAATTTTACATATTTTATTTTTATTAATCTCGGAACTTCATTTCATTTTATTGGCATTGTCAGACCAAAGACTGACAGCGTGATTTCTGTTTTTTTTATTGTAAAAATGGCGATTACATTTCTTATTGCAAAATGGTGTCATTATAATGTATATCAATAAATTCATTATTATTATTTTCATCTCTTCGCTCTGATACTAAAGCAACAGCGCGGCCTTGAGTTCCAACTTAACACAAAATTCCCTCTGCCTTTAAAAAACACACTAACAAAGCTAAAAAAAATTACAGTTAACTGGGGGGACGTGAATTGACTTCCGAAAGTATCGATGACTGTAATTAGGTCACTTTGGGGCACGTATGAAGAGGTTGATGACAGTCGACCGTTTCTTTTATAATTACTTAATGAGATGACATAATCTATTTCACATTTTGTTTACCTATAAAATCAGCTTCACGCACACAGCGAAGTAGGCAGAGGGAACCTAGTGTCAAGACACTTCGTTTTCCACTTTCTGCCGAATTCTGGAGGCATCGCGTGTTGAGTAGCAGAATTCAACACCAGAGCGAAGATATGGAAATACAAATTTGAGTAAATATTTCATCTCCTCGAGTTAGGATCGAACCCACAACTAGTCGGTTTTACAGGCATACTTTGTGCCATGACTGGCCTCGTTTGTTTATGTATATCGATGACATATCAATATTTTAAATGAACATATCCTCATGAATGAGATTTAAGTCACTACCATTGTGCAGTCGAACATTTGTACAAACTAATGTATAACATTTTTTTTACATAAAATATATATATTTTACTTTTAAAATTAGAACCTGTAACCTCCAACTCCAGCACTGTCATGTATACAATACACTACCCTTGAAATCGAATATCCTTTTCCTTTGATGGATGATTACAACTAATATGACACCAGCTTCTAATGGAATTCTCAGTATAGAGGAAAATATATAAATAATTTGAACAAAATCTGGCCTCCCGCCAGTTACTAGCGGAAATAGTTTTCTTGAGAAGATTTTTGTATTAAAGAGCAATAAGTTAATATAATCAATACAAAAAACGCATACATCAATTGCAAGATGCAAAGATTTTAAAAAAGTTCTCCCTTTGTTATATTGTTTGTGATATGTGTAATATCGAAAAGGAAATAAAAAAATATTTTTTTCAAACATATTAAAATATTAACGTAGCGTAGAAACCGTCCAATTGCTCTGACCAACAAATCTATATCTATACTCGTCGGGCTACGTCGAAATTCTTATATCCATGTTACTACTTATTTTTGTTGTAAAGTAAAATAAATTCTTGCAAATAGTAAATTCTTGTAAAAAATGTATAATTCTTGTAATATTTAAATTTTAGTGTAATATTATGAGTTGTTGGTAGATGTTAAATTTTGTGTTTATAAATGTAATGTATCATGTATATGAAACGTCAAATAGTTTATGTTTGTCTATATCCACATGTCTCCGGTATTATGTAGCATAAACAAGAAAAACTGAGTACAATTTTGAGTTTTTTCCAAGAAAAAAAAATAATGGATAAATCGAATTACCCCCTTTTTTTACGGTGAGTTTCTGAATTATACACTAACATTACTTTAAAATTATATTTTTTACACTCTTTATCACCACTTTGTTTAACCATAGAAACGTCTATAGTATAATATAGCATAGCCTGATAATTTAACCAAAAACTATTATTTTTTTTTTATTTTTTCGTTCTGTTTATAAGATAGAACGTGGCGTTGGGCCCCGTTATTCAACACGCAATATGTAAAAAAATCTGTGGAAAGTTGAGAATGTAGTGCCTTAACACTACGATCCTTCCACAAGAGCGTGAAGCTTAAAAAAAATAAAATTCTACCTGTGGACAGTCTCCAATGTAGTGTCCTTTCTTGAAGCACAAGTGACACATGTACGCCGGGGGCGGCGGTCGGGGAGGGCGGCGCAGTGACAGTGCAGCCAGCTGCTCTGCCAACGAGCTGGTGTCGTCTGCCTGCTGGGACCCTGTCGCCGCTGTCGGTAATGGCCCCCATACTGATCCTGGGACCCACTGGAAAATAAGATTTAATTATTAATAAGCTATAATAAATGTAGTATGTATGTATGTTTAACGTTAGCTTCAGGTACTTAAACATAAATTTATTTAACTGATTGAGACAATTTAATAAGTAAATGTTTGTTCTATATCAATTTCGTTCGGAAAATATTTTTACTTATAAATTTTTTTAACTTTACCCTCATCCTTTACATGGAATCTAGTGCTAAGACATTCCATTCCCATTGAGACACTTCCGTTACCCACATTGCGTGTTGAGTAGCGGAACTCAACGCCGCGCTTTGCCTCACAACCAGCAAGAAATAAAAAAATATTTAATATTTAATTGTCTCGAGAGGGAATTGAGCACACGATCTGTCGCGCTTACATTCGCATGCTTGAGCCCTTGCGCCACGACTGGCCCCAAGCTTATACTTTAATAGCCCCTATAATATAAACATTAATTTAACATTTTTATATAAACAAAAAAAAAAGCTTTAATAATAATCAATGTGGGGGAGAATAGACAAATAAAATCGCTGTAAATGACGCATTTCCACTGGCCGCGCGCGCGCATCTGTTTAACGAATTAAGAACCAATTCAATCCAATTCTGGGACGCGTGCGTTGACGCCTTGACTCAAACGACATTCTATGTCACATTTAAGATATTATTTTTAATATAGCGTGACTTAATTTATTATGGGAATGTAGTTAAAAAAGGCAAGTTTCAGAGGCCAGTCATGGTGCAGGGGCACAAACTGTGAGTGTAAAATCGACTGGTTGTGGGTTCGATTCCTTAGTCGAGGAGATAAAATATTTACTTACATTTATATTTTCATTTATTCGCTCTGGGGTCGAGGCAAAGCGCCGAGTTGAGTGCCAACTTAAAAAAACTTAAGTATCCTGAAAAGAACGGAGTTTCTTAACACTTCCCAAGTTCAGACATTCTCTCTGTTTACCCTGCTACTAGCGGAATCCAGCTTGAACCTTTTTTCTATGTACTTAGTAGAAATCATCAATCTAAACTTATATTATAAGGAGTATGTTTGGTTGATCGCGCTTAAATTACTGGTTCGAATTGAAATTTTTTTGTGTTGAATAGTTTTTTATTGAAAAGGCCTCATGTTAGTGGTTTCCATGTGAATCACTGAACCACTGTCAGAGCTACTTCCGACTCTACACTACTTGTAGAGCGGAATCTTTCGTGGTTGTTTATTAATTAAAAAACGAAAACGAAAACAAAAAAAACGGAGTATCTTAACACTAGGTTTCCTCTATCACTATATGCGGGATACAGCGTGCAAAAAAACTAGTCGTGTCACAAAAAACGTGTTTACGTATTCTATTCCCGAATTTTACCGCGGCTTTCTTCTCCAATGACACAAATCACATGGAAACACACGTCTTGACGTTTTCCAGCTGTAACTTATAAATCTAGATTATCGTTGTTTGTTGTTTTCTTTTTCCAGAAATAACATTTAATATTTGTTTTGTGGGTAACAGAGTGCTTTGGTATTGGAAATTTTTTTTATGCTTTAAGCTGAATCTCACACAAAGCCGGTAAGGCAGATGGAACTGGAAACCTGGTGTTGAGACATTTCGCTCCCATTAAGACATTTCCGTTGCCCACTTTCAAATTTTGCATAATTCAAAATTCGGGTATGGTGTGTTGAGTGACGTAACTAAACATCGCGTTTTGCCTTGTCACCAGAGCGAGGCAATTCTTTCATGTCGCGCTTAGAGTGTGCCCCTGCATCATGACTGGCCTCAATATTTTAATGTCAAATACATTCATTTTAAGGTACTGGGTAGAAAGAGTTTTTAGGGCAGATAACAAATAAAAACAGCTTTACGTTTTTCCCCGCATAGGGTAGTAGCCAAATCTAACATAGTATATATAGTGATAATACACTGTGTTGTATATATAGTGATAATACATAGTGATAATACACTGTGTTCACCACTTACCGCTGAATTTTCGAAACGCGTTCAGTGGCGGAACTTAACGCTGCGCTTAATCCTCTAACAAGAGCAAGGAAATTAATAATCATTAACTTGAGTGGAAATCGAACCAATGACCCAAACCGTTGCTACGACGGTGTATATAAAATGTATATGATGTTTGACTCTAAATAAAATTTGTTGTGACACACAAATGACAATATAAAGTGCAAATATTTTTTTTCTTAATTACAAATTAAGAGAGAGATATCTTAGAATATATGTTTGGATAATGCCATGGCCTTAAATATAAACAAGACATAAATAATTTAATATAGTTTGATTAGGTTTGTTATGGAAATGTAGTTAAAAAAATTCAATCTATCCTACTATACTTATATTTAAAATCTGACAGGTTGTTTGTTTGACCGCACTAATCTCAGAAACTACTGGCTCGAATTGAATAATTTTTCTTGAGTTGAATAGTTAATTTCTTAAAAAAAGGTTAATTATAGGTCTCATGTTTATCGTTGGATATGGTCAGAACTCTACTCTACTACTAACTAACTCTTCTAAGGTAATGTTTCACGTATCGTACAAAGGTGTGACTAACGCGACGGTTTTATGGGCTCGATCCCCACTCGAGGAAATGAATTATTAGTAATTATTTCTTTCAAGTCTTCGCTCTGGCACCAAGGCACAGCTCGGTATTGAGTTGTGAGCTGCCTTTTGTGAGAGACCCCCGCCACTCAACACACAATAACTCGAAAAAGTCGGCCAAAAGTGGGAAATGGAGTGTCTTAACACTAGGTTCCCTATGCCTATCCTGCTTTGTGCGGGATACAGCGTGAAGCTGACTTTTTTTATAAACACATAACATCTTAGCAGGAATAATATCATCCACACGCTTTGGCCTTAGATATAAAAAACATTGCTACATCGTGGGCGCCCCTGTAAAGTCCCGCAACTGACTCGTTTATCTTTTTAATGGCAGATTTTATTTATTTTTATAGTATAATTTAAAATGTAAAAACAAGCGTAGATGAGACTGATCGTGGCGCAGTGATACAATATTACGATTATAGATGCGACAGGCTGTGGGTTCCATTCTCAGTCGAAGAAAAATATTTAATTTTTTCATATTCTTGATCTGGTAACGAAGCAAAGCGCACATTGAGTTGCGCCACTCAGCAGACAAAGTCCATATAATTTAGCAGAAAGTAGGGAATAGTGTGTCTTATCTTAACACTAAGTTCCCAGGTTCCCTCTGCCAACCCTGCTATGTACGGGATACAGCATGAAGCTTATAAAAAAAGATAACAGTGTGACGAATGTAAGTTAAAAATATATTACACTACATATGATTGTCCATTGCCCATAAAATAATCGGAAATTGCAACAAAAGATGTAATATTAACGTCACAACGTCTTCTGCTCAAATCTGATAGGCATTCAGGAACCTAGTGTTAAGACTCTCCTTCCTCCACGCACCACTCAAGTGTTTACAAGTTGACAAATTTACTTATTTCTTCATAATTTTCACAAAATACTTATTAAGGCAAAATTTTTCCTCTAAATTCTTTGAGGTTACTTTCTTAGAAACTCTAAATCTCTTTCTAAACTGGTTCATTGGTTCAACCTTTTCTACTTTGCTTAGCATTTTTACTTAGCCAGTAAAACAGACGAAACGAAAATACACAATAAACTAAAAATAAGAAAAATACCCCAATAAAATAATTATATATTAAATAATTAAGAAAATATTATTTTAAACTCTATTCTCGTCTTCTCGTCTTTTTAAAATATTTTAACTTTTTAATAATTTCAATTTTTAATTTAGAAACAGTTTATATTTCATGAAATCTTTCATACAAGTCTTCAATTAAAAGACTATTTATTATGCCACCTTCGTACTTTTATTCCGACCTGGTCGGTTTCCAGGAGGCGCGGGTTCGAGTTCCGCTACGTTCAAATCTTTCTACGTTTTCTAAATAAGTATTTTTGTTTCCTAAGTGTAGAATAACACTTAAAAAATTAAAAAAAAATTCATAACATTTAATATGTCAATCTCGCACACAGCAGGGTAGGCAGAGGGTACCTTGTGTTAAGACACTCCGTTCCCCACTTTCTGCCGAACTCTGGAGGCATTGCGTGATGAGTGGCAGAACTCAACGCGAAGAAATGGAAATATAAATTTAAGTAAATATTTCATCTCCTCGATTGGGATCGAACCCACAACCAGTCAGTTTTACAATCACACCTTGTGCCGCTGAGCCACGACTGGCCTCACTTTTTTAATATGTCTATAAAAAAAAATACCAAACTAGTACTTCTATATAATACCTACAAGTACCTTTATATATAATGAATTTCCTCAATTCGGCCAGCGTATTTAAGAGTCGTAAAGTTCTTTATATAGCTCCTCTCAAGCAATCATACATTAAGAAACTGTTAATTTCCATTTGGAACGTTTGTTTTAGGTCCGTATTGAATCGTAAAACAGTTTATTGTCTTTAATGCTCATTGGTTTTAATATGGAGATAATGTCTTTTTTAGCTTCACGCTGCATCTCGCATATAGCGGGGTAGGCTGAGGGAACCTGGGAACACATTGTTAAAACGTTCCGTTTCTTACTTTCTGCCGAATTCTGGGGGGAATTAAGTGTAGGACGGCGAAACTCAACGTCGTGATTTCTCGTTACCAGAGCAAGGAAATGAAATTATTAAGTATAATATAAATTTTAATTATCATTTCAACTTGCGAGAATCAAATCCGCAACCTGTCACGTTTACATTCACTCTAATTATATGGTATATTACTAAGAATCCTAAATATTACATTTTAAAATATTAAAATTCCAAAACTAAGCCTAAGTATGTATTACATATTAATTAACCTAAGATTTGTTTCATGTTACAATATAATGTTATAACTTCAACGTCCGGACGAGGTGCCCGCCTTTGATTCCCGACACCGTGAACTTTTAAATTCGACACCGCACTTAATTAGGAATGTTTATGTTTGGACACGCCACTAGTAGGGAGTTTCAGTCTTGGTACTAGTAACTTACTTTGACTTTGCTTACACATTTATTTAATTTATTAGTATTTCTTCTTTTTTTCAGCTTCACACTATACAGGGAATCTAGTGTTAACAATCCGTACGCCTCCGCCGAATTTTCGGGGCATTTCGTGATGAGTGACACAAACGAGTGCCTTGTAAACTAAACGAAAAAATGAAAATATAATCAAATAATTATTCATTTCACTAAGTGGAAATCGAACCCAGAACGTTCACGCTTACAGTCACAGCTTACGTTTGTGCCATGCGTCACGACAGTCGTTAATTGTTTCTATATAGATCTTTTCTATCTATTGGTACTCTTTATAGAAATAAAGGAAACATAAATATATTAAACAAAAAATTGAATTAATGGAATGTACCTATTTTAATTTTATTTTTTCACCAAACAAATATATAGCTTTTTAAGAAAAAAAAATAAAGAAAGAAAACGAATATATTTTACAATTATTGATATAATATAGCAAAATTAAAAAAATATATTGGTATAAATTGTATTGTAATTGTCTTGCCTATGTATTTTTGTGATGTATGAGCTATATCATTGTAGAGTTTCTCAATCCGTTCAGTAGTTTTTCCTCGGTTTTTCCTCAGTATCCATGCATTAACGCAGGCTTAAACTAGGTTTATTCAAAAATACCAACATATCTACAGACCGATCGTTCAGTTAAAAGCTGCAATACTCACGAGTGAAGGAAACGTTAAGTTAACTGCATTTCGTTGATGGCCTCTACACATGTTCCACATCGGGAAGTTGCTAGCGATGGTAATTTTAGAACACCTGTATGGTTTACATCACTTGCTTCCTTGCGTTACTATGATGAGTGCGTAATATTTAATTTTTAGTAAAATATACAATTATATTTGATGATTTTTGGCATTAATTTGTTGAAATACTATAGCATTTTTAGGCTCAGAAAAAAAAACGGAATTCTTATTAAATCACTTTGTTTGTTTTGTCATATTTGTCGTTTTCCTGTCCGTCTATCAACGCAATTTATATCGAGATTACGTAGCCGTAGAAGAATCAAGTTGAAATTAATATCAAATCTTTAGATCTATAGTACCTTAGAGCATAGAAAAGATCAAGCTTCTACAATGCAATCTTGAGCAAATAAGTAAGTCGATGCGTATGAGCATTTCAAATCGTTTCAGTTGTATTTTATGTCAAATTCAAACGTATTCGTAATCAAACGCTATTGGATAATCCCCGTAGATTTATGAAACTTGGCAAGTGAGAGAACTTGCAGTACAGTTACAAATAAAAACCATTACAAACTATTACAAAGTAGTGATTGTAGTTCATATCATACAAAATGATGCAAACGCCCGCTATATGAAGTTTGTCAACTTTCATAAGTTGTACTTTTACCTACAATCCTGAAATTGGTACGGAACCCTCTAACTAACTAACGGACTCGCTACTAACCGTTGTTTATATGTTATATGTATTGGTTAATGGTAACCAATATATCTAAATTAACAACAACCAGTTAAAACTAAGAAACTTTCTAACAATCCAGTTAAAACTAATAAACGATACTATAAATTGACCACTTTAATTAAAAGATAGTATAATTAATTATTTACTAAACGAATATGACAAAAAGGAGGTCACCAGCTACGCCATTGGCTCGGTGTAATATGTTCGTACACATGCCAACACTATTAATTAAGAAACCAATATTTGTTTTAATAGGGCTAAATAAAAATTGAAGCAAAGATTTTTTTTATTTAAAGTAAAAAATAAATTTAAAAAAAATCTATAGTCTATGACAATAAAATAATAGACTATTAGATGAATATTATTTCATGAAAATATAGATTAAAAAATTTCAAAAACATTCAAACAGATGTCGGTACAGCCACAAAACTCTAATTTAAAAGGTTAAAAATGTTCATTGACTCGCACCAATCAAACACAGTAGGTACGTACTATGAAGCACGCCTGTAAGAAGATTAGAGCTTCAGCAATGTAAGAAGATTGTAAAACTGCATTTATTTAATATATATTTTTTTTCCATTGTCTTCATTTATATAAGTGGTCACTTGGAAATTTGTTTATGTAAATTTTAAGAGGTAAAGTGGAAAATACCTCTATTATCTGCCCTTGAGATAAGACCCTACCTACTCTACACGCCCTACTCTACCCTTTTTGTCAAATTTTGACTTTCTAAGTCCTGTAGTTTCATTTGTGCGTTGTCTATTATTCAGCCAGTAACGGAAGAGGTTTATATAAAAAAATGTGTATATTAAAGTATATTCAATATTCTCTGGACACTACACGAGAATTATTTATTAAAATGTAGAACATACAAAATCTACATAATACTATATTTCTATTAAAATTCTGTAATTGAATTCTGAGTTTCGAGCCGTATAAAAAAATGTATATAGAATATTTTAAATAAAGCTGAAACAGTACGACATTACCGAGATATTATATAAGAAAGTCATATAGTAACATTAAACACACACACACGTTGTATGACAATAATACCACTTGCTGTTCGCGTTATAAAAACTAAAAATAAACTTGACTTTATTGAAGTATTATATGAATTTACTGAAATACCTGATCGTTCTGATCGTGTGTCAGATAGAGCCAGCCTAGGAGAGCTTGAGGGCAACTCTCCGTTTTGCCACACCACTGTGGGAGATCACCGCCAATGGCGGTAGGAGACATAATAACATCTGAGTGTCGAGCACTCAATATTGCACTGCACATATGTTAATTAAGCCACAATTATTAAACTTTAATATTAAATGTGAAATTTTGATGTAAATTTGTATGTTTTCAAGCAGCCGGGTGTGGTATTTTCGGTTCGGGACGGGATGCGCGCGCGCCGGCTGCTCTGTGACTAGCGCTCCTTGAGACGGGAGATGTGGAGTAGAGATGATCGTGCTGCCGTATCGAATTTTGATGTATCAGCGTTTTTGTTATTTTAATTATTATATGGAATAGATGTGGGTAGTAAGGTTTACGAAGTTTTTTTTTAATATTATACTGTGATTTTTTTTATTTGTTTCATTATTATTTATACATTTTATAAGAAGCATTTAGTAAGTGCGACAGGTTATGAATTCGATTTCAAGGAGACGAAATATTAAATATTTTAATTACTTCGTTCTGATGTCGACGCAAAATTGCGGCGTAGAGTTTCACCATTCAACACGCTATGTATCCAGGTTAAAATATAAATGTATATTTAAGTATAATATATATTTTTTATAATTGTATACGTATATCTTATTTAACAATACAACGTATATATCTCAAGGTTCTCTAGATCGAGAATCGATACAAGACACCTGCTAGTTGTCAATCCCTGTTTTAATTGAAGCTTGACTATAAATAAGATTTAGTTATTTCTATCAAATCACTCGTATAGACAAAATATTGTCCCCTATTGTATTGTTGTATAAGTATATCAAAAATTTGACGGAGTTCAAACTAACTTTAAACAAAATTATTACTCCGAGTGAATAAAATTAAACTCACAACACATTTTTCTACAAATTAATAAAAAACTAAAAGATTTATCTGAAATTACAAAAATATCGTATATTTATTGAATATATTCATCGATAAGTCTTAAACAAAACCCAGCCATCCCTATCCAACATGTGGGCGCCCGGCGCACCCAACGACTCCTTGGAGCAATATTTTCGTTCCCCCCTACCAAGAACTAACGTTTAACCGAGCGAGTAAACAACTGTACGTGCTTTTGTTTACTTTTGACCACGTAACAGATTTATCAATGAATTTTACGTTTTAGTTAAAAGTTTTACTGAAATTTTCGATAAAACTTGTTAAATCATTATCGTTAAGCTTTTTTTTTCTGAAATATATGTGAATAGTATTTTCTTCTGTTTATTATAAATCAGGTTCACGCTGTATTCCGCATACAGCAAGGTAGGCAGAAGGAATCTAGTATTAACACATTCGGTTTCCCATTTCCCGCCGAATTCTGGAATTGTTGTGAGTAGAGTGGCGGGACTCAACACCGCGCTTTTCCTCGACTCCAGAGCGAAGAAATGAATGATTGCGAAGAAAATGATTTTTGAAATATTTCAGGAGACGCAAAAAAAATATCTCATCGCATACATATATATTTTAATTGTTTAAAAAAATGCAACTGTGTCATTGATGTACCAAGTGAGCGATACGATGTTCTTATAATTTTAGCAATTTCTAAGCCAGAAAAGAAAAACTAGTGACATGTCACTTATTTCTATCCATCTGTTTGAGGACATTGCAGCTGAGAAATATTTCGTCTGACACACGTATCACTTTGATCAAAGGAGAAACTTATTAAGCATAAACGTTTCTCTAAGATTGATTTACATTTACTATTTACCAACTGAACAACAAATATGTGTAAACATACCTATAAAATGCAGCGTTAAGTTCCGCTACTCAACGCCTCTCGACTTTCAATTTCGATACATTGAAATTGAAAATGGACGGAAGAGTGGGGATAGTGTGTCTTAACACCAAGTTCCTTCAGTCTACTTTACTATGCGGAAAAAAACGTGAAATTGCTTACATTGTTTTTTACTTTCTATAAACACAAAAAATGTACTTAATAATATATCTTATTATATTTACTAGAATTACAAATTAGGTCAATGTCTAATTTTAAAATGCTTAAAAATAATCTCACATTGTAGGGGAGTTCGCAAAATAGTCTGTTTTTGATTACGGTCAGACGATAAATTTTAACACATGTTCTGGTTTTTTCAAGACGGCATTTCTTTCTTGGTTTTTTGTTATCTTCACGAAACTCCAGTTTTTTGTGGAGTAGGTAAAGAGGATTTTGTGACTTAGGGACAATACTTAGTTCACTGGAGAGTTCCAGTGAACTAAGACTATACACTCAATAAATATATACACTCTATAAATATATTTTTATTGATTTGATTCCTTGATTTACCTATCACACTTTGTGCCCTGTAAAATGTGACTGTAAAATCGACAAGTTGTGGGTTCGATATCCACTCGAGGAGATGAAATTTATATATTTTCATTTCTTCGCTCTAGTGTCGAGGCAAAGAACAGCGTTGAACTCCGCCACTCAACACGCAATGCCTCCAGAGCTCGACGGAAACTAGGGAACAGAGTGTCTTAACACTGGATTCCCTTTGCCTACCCTGCTGTGAGCGTGATACAGCGTGAAGCTGATTTAACTTTAAATTTAACTTATAGTATAAATGATAACTGAAGTGCCGATACTTTTTGAAATGTTAATCAAAAATGGTGGAGTGATGGCGAAAAAGCTCAGATTTTATGAAAGGCAAGTATATGAGAAATAAATATAAATGTTGTGCATTATCACTTACATTGACAAAAACTAATACAGTTATCGTTATATTTTCACAAAAGATTAAGCTTTTAGTTCTTATTTAAAAGTTTTTACAAAATTATACTAACATTATAATAGTAAAAGTTTGTGAGGTTGGCCGTTTGTTCTACATTTACGCAGAAACTACTGAACGAATTTAGGCGTGACTTTATAAACATATAGTTTATATATTAGAATGGCACGTAGGCTATAATATATGTAAAAATTGTATAATTTGGCTAAAATGTAATAATAACTTTAAGCAGGTGAAATCGCAAGTGGGGCGCTAGTCTATAAACATATTAACGCAGATCAACTATGAACCCGCACCCGTAGGAAACCGTTGAAGAGCACGATTAAACACAGACTCAAATCCCACTAAAATTCAAATTTATAGACGTTTCTAAGTGAGAAATAAGACTTTAATTTTTTTTTAAACATTTTTAAAGTGTTAATCCATACTTAGGAAAGATAAATACTTATTTAGAAAATGTATAAAAATTTGAACGCAGCGGGACGTGAGCTGAGCCACAGAGCCATACGTACGAGAACGTATGGCTCAGTGGTCAGAGCGCCTGGTCGGTTCCAGGAGGCGCGGGTTCGAGTCCCGCTACGTTCAAATTTTTATACGTTTTCTAAATAAGTATTTAACACTTTAAAAATGTAAAAACTCCTTTGAGCCTATTAAATATTTTAAGCACCATATTATATATTAACAAAATATTTCCTATTATTTATTCTTATGCAATAACGAAAATAATTTATCGCGCACTCGAAAGTTCTAGAGAGGAGTTTCATACAATTTATGTCACTTTGTATTTATTAGGTGTTGAAAACGTGATACTTGAACTTCCGTTCTAAGAATAAATATATATTATTTGTTTTCGTACTAAAATCTCAAAGCTTTAAGCTTTTTCAGTTGCTATTGTTTATTTTTACCATATTAGTTATTTTTGTTGAAGTGTAAAACTGAATTTCGTTTTTTTTTGTTGGTATAACAATGACGTAATAAATAATAATATGTAACCAATGACTAATGGGGATCCAGTCACGTGAGGCTGTCGGTTTAATTGCCACTCGAGGAAATGACACATTTAATATTTTCGTTTCCTTACTCTGGTAAAGTATATTTTGTAAAATTAATGCTCGTCATCCTTGCCTTTGTCCGTTCATTTTCATTTCATTTTATCACCTCGCAAGCAATCTGCAAATATATTTATGTAAGCACTTTATTTTTTTTCAGCTTCATGCTGTATCCTGTCACATAAATAGTGACATAGTTTTAGCACTAGGTTTAAAATTCACATTCAAAATGTTCTTTCATGCAAAAAAATATTGCTTAATACTATATAAAGTACAATGGTGTACCAGGAATCGAACCCACTACTTGTCACGCTTACAGATACACGCCTGTTGTACTGCGCCACGCCTGCTTCAAACCAGCAATATATAATCAGTTAAACAGTATCGGGACCGTAATCGTTAACCTTATTATGGTTTTGTCATAAAACAAATAAATTATACGGAATTAAGTCACGAAAGGAGACATTCTGTTCACAATTTGCATAATTCTATGGAGTTTGTTATAATGATAATGAAATGTAATTTCATGTAAATTTAACGTTTATAAATAAAATAAGTCTACCGTAGCTAAAGACATACCTTAATGAAAAATAATTATTGTAAACTCAAAACATATTCGGGAAAACATTTAGATATAATTTAAATATAATCATCATTGCCTTTTGACATAATATCAATAATATTGAAAGTAGTAAATAATACGTTTAGGTCAGTCACGGCGAGGGGCGCAGATATACGTTGTGAGTTCAATTCACAGTCGGGATAATAAGATATAAAATTTTAAAAAAATTAAATTAGCTTCACGCTGTATCCCGCACACAGCAGGGTAGGCAGAGGGAACCTAGTGTTAAGACACTCCGTTCCCCACTTTCTGCCGAATTTTGGAGGCATTGCGTATTGAGTGGATGAACTCAACGCCGCGCCTTTGCCTCGACACCAGAGCGAAGAAATGGAAATATAAATTTAAGTAAATATTTCATCTCCTCGAGTGGGGATCGAACTTACAACCAGTCAGTTTTACAGTCACACTTTGTGCCACTGCGCCACGACCGGCCTCAATAAGATATGTATTATTATAATGTCTTTGTTCTGGTCAACGAGGCAAGAGGCGGCGTTGTGTTCCGCCCCTAAACTCGCAATGCGTCCAGATCTCGGCGGAAAGTGGGAACCGGAAATTTCTTAATGGGAACGGAGTGTGAGACTAAACTCGCCTTCCTATCCTGAAATGTGCGGGTTACAGCGTGAAGCTACAAAACAGTACATATACATATATCATATATATTACATAATCGAAACTTCTCCGATCTAAGAAAAAACTAGAAAGACGCTGTCACGAAAACTATTAAGATTTATATATTAAAAAAATAATAAAGAACATCAGAATCTATCAACCAAGATTCCATAATTTATCACAAATAAACCGTATAATTCAAGAAGCTGTCTAAACTAACGCAAGAGGGTACACAGCAAGTGTATGTTCATTTGTGCGGGTCACTTGCCTCGTTGTTCTCAATTAAAAAGCGTCATACGAACCAATTGGCTTCATTGGCGTGATGTAACAGTTTATTTAGATGTTACTTACGTTGTGGGAAAGAGGGTTTTGTGTTTGGGATTTTGCTCTTTTGAATTTCGTGGCCGTCGTGGCGCTGTGGAATAACGCGACGGTTTTGGTTTCGGTACCTGCTCGGTGAAATTAATTATTTTCTTTTCCTAGCTCCGGTAACGAAACAAAATGTCCATTTAACAGAAGTGGAAATTGAGATTAATGAATGATGGAATAGATGGATGCAGGAATGGTCCGTATTCATCTCAGAATAGTTGGGTGCCACCCTCAGAACGCTCGCACGAAAACAAAAAAAAAACAACATTTACAGGAGCATATATCTTCAAAGCTAAAGTCCAGGCGCTCTTCAGAATATCTCTAGATGCGCTCATGGAAACGAAGTGTCTCCTCCTGTACCTCTGCCTACCCTGCTATGTGCGGGATACAGTGTGAAGCTTAAAAATGGATTGAAAAAAAAACATCACGAATAAAAGAAACCCAACATGTGTTACAATAGTGGTATTTAGGGTCCGTCTGGTCACTTGTCAGTGGCTTGTACAATTTATCCTAAAACAATATAAGTACATTTCTTGTGACCATCTGTTCATTTGACAGTGCCTCGTACAATTTATCTCATTTAAAATATAATTGTGGGCAGTCGTGGCGTAGCAGCGCGAAGTGTGACTGGTTGTGGGTTCGATCCCCACTCGAGGAAGTGAAATATTTATTTAAATTTATATTTTCATTTCTTCGCTCTGGTGTCGAGGCCAAAGCGAGGCGTTGAGGCCGATCAACAAGCAATGACTCCAGAATTCGGCGGAAAGTAGGGAACGGAATGTCTTAACACTAGGTAGGGAACCTAGTAGAATCTGTCTACCCTGCTGTGCACGGGATGCAGCGTGAAGCTATTTTTTTATTAAAAACATAAATGTGAGAATGGTAACCTAGTTTAATACACAACAAAACAATAATCGAATAATCGAATGATGGCAATATTGAATAAGAAAATTGTCATTATTTATTCTTTTTAAATTATATTTAAAGTGTATTTTTTTATTTATTTGTTTAATTTGCAAAGATACAAATAGGATATAAGGAGGTATTGTCTAACTATGAGCGTGATGGTTCTAAATTCGATCCCCGCTAACTGTTCTCCATCCACACTCTGGTAACACACGGCGTTGAATACCAACACTCTGAACACAATGTTTCAAATTCTGGTTCTTTCTGTAAAAAAAAAATAAATTAAATAAAAAAATAATAAAGTGAATTTCTCTCATAATTCAGCCGCAGACAAAAAATCTTAATTTATTGTCTTAATGTTATTTTTTTTTTTAAGCTGCACTTTTTTTTATGATCTTTATGTATAAAAGTTATGTCTTTGTTATTCTTAAAGCTGCTTATATAGTTTACATGTTCATAATGTATTAATATATTTTATATTTAAAGTAATACTATTATTAATTAATATTATTGAAATGTAAACTTTTAATTAATATATTTAAGCTATGGTTTTTATTCTGTAACCTGTATAATTAAGATACTGGCACGTTACAACATATTTTTTTCCCCAAATTGACATTCCAAAAAAAGGTTCCAAAATTGACAGTTAGTGCTTGACTGAGGCGAAATTTTATTTTCACGAGATTTTAAATATATATTTTTTATCAAATATTAAAATATAAAGGACATTTTGAAGACTTTTCAATCTAGTTACACATTGTACTATTATTTGGTATGTATTTCTATTTGGTTTCAAATTTGTTTTTTCATCGGTCGTTCTCAAATATATAACTTATTTGTAAGCATGTTAAAATAAGTAAATACAAATTTAAATTTATATAATAGAATATTCTTAGGGCATGCAATAAATTTAAAAGCTTAACGCTTTGTTTGAACCTAATGTTAAGGTACTGCGCCCTACATTCGAGCCAAATCACTACTAGCTACTACTCTAGCGAACTAGCAGAACTCACTTCCGCGCTTTATCTACCAGAGAAAGACAACGAAACTCCCATTAACGGGAATCAAACTATATATTGTCAATGTAAATATTTTAATTCTTTACATTATAATAATTTACATTTCCATTTCTTCGCTCTGGTGTCGAGGCAAAGCGCGGCGTTGAGTTCTGCCACTTAACACCTCTGCCTACCCTGCTATGTGCGGGATACAGTGTGAAGCTAAAAAATGGATTGAAAAAAAAACATCACGAATAAAAGAAACCCAACATGTGTTACAATAGTGGTATTTAGGGTCCGTCTGGTCACTTGTCAGTGGCTTGTACAATTTATCCTAAAACAATATAAGTACATTTTTTGTGACCATCTGTTCATTTGACAGTGCCTCGTACAATTTATCTCATTTAAAATATAATTGTGGGCAGTCGTGGCGTAGCAGCGCGAAGTGTGACTGGTTGTGGGTTCGATCCCCACTCGAGGAAGTGAAATATTTATTTAAATTTATATTTTCATTTCTTCGCTCTGGTGTCGAGGCCAAAGCGAGGCGTTGAGGCCGATCAACAAGCAATGACTCCAGAATTCGGCGGAAAGTAGGGAACGGAATGTCTTAACACTAGGTAGGGAACCTAGTAGAATCTGTCTACCCTGCTGTGCACGGGATGCAGCGTGAAGCTATTTTTTTATTAAAAACATAAATGTGAGAATGGTAACCTAGTTTAATACACAACAAAACAATAATCGAATAATCGAATGATGGCAATATTGAATAAGAAAATTGTCATTATTATTCTTTTTAAATTATATTTAAAGTGTATTTTTTTATTTATTTGTTTAATTTGCAAAGATACAAATAGGATATAAGGAGGTATTGTCTAACTATGAGCGTGATGGTTCTAAATTCGATCCCCGCTAACTGTTCTCCATCCACACTCTGGTAACACACGGCGTTGAATACCAACACTCTGAACACAATGTTTCAAATTCTGGTTCTTTCTGTAAAAAAAAATAAATTAAATAAAAAAATAATAAAGTGAATTTCTCTCATAATTCAGCCGCAGACAAAAAATCTTAATTTATTGTGTTAATGTTATTCTTTTTTTATGCTGCACTCTTTTTTATGATCTTTATGTATAAAAGTTATGTCTTTGTTATTCTTTAAGCTGCTTATATAGTTTACATGTTCATCATGTATTAATATATTTTATATTTAAAGTAATACTATTATTAATTAATATTATTGAAATGTAAACTTTTAATTAATATATTTAAGCTATGGTTTTTATTCTGTAACCTGTATAATTAAGATACTGGCACGTTACAACATATTTTTTCCCCCAAATTGACATTCCAAAAAAAGGTTCCAAAATTGACAGTTAGTGCTTGACTGAGGCGAAATTTTATTTTCACGAGATTTTAAATATATATTTTTTATCAAATATTAAAATATAAAGGACATTTTGAAGACTTTTCAATCTAGTTACACATTGTACTATTATTTGGTATGTATTTCTATTTTGTTTCAAATTTGTTTTTTCATCGGTCGTTCTCAAATATATAACTTATGTGTAAGCATGTTAAAATAAGTAAATACAAATTTAAATTTATATAATAGAATATTCTTAGGGCATGCAATAAATTTAAAAGCTTAACGCTTTGTTTGAACCTAATGTTAAGGTACTGCGCCCTACATTCGAGCCAAATCACTACTAGCTACTACTCTAGCGAACTAGCAGAACTCACTTCCGCGCTTTATCTACCAGAGAAAGACAACGAAACTCCCATTAACGGGAATCAAACTATATATTGTCAATGTAAATATTTTAATTCTTTACATTATAATAATTTACATTTCCATTTCTTCGCTCTGGTGTCGAGGCAAAGCGCGGCGTTGAGTTCTGCCACTTAACACGCAATGCCTGCGGAATTCGGCAGAAAGTGGAGAACGGAGTGTCTTTCACTACGTTCCCTCTGCCTACCCTGCAGTGTGCGGGATACAGCGTGAAACTGAGTTTTTTTTTTTTTTATAATAATTTACACTCAAAATTTTAACAATAATTTCATAAGATACTTCATTTTATCAATGCCATAATTTTTATTTTTTTTACTAATATTAAATCCTTTCTCGTTAAAGATATATATAATAAAAATATGTAATTTTGTCATAAGTAGGTGTAACGTGGTGGCACACTTACCCGCCGGTCGACGGATGTAGCTACTTCCGATATCCAGTTCACGTTCTAGTTTTACTGTTTTACTAGTCCTCTTTTTTATTTGTGTTTTATTTTTATTTTTGTCAAGCTTCTGATCTCAATGAAAAAAATATTTGTAAGCATATAGTCTGTGGATATTATGGTTCTTCTTCATTTTCTTCATTCCAAATGATGATATACGAATAATCTTATTTAATAATATTTATTGCTTTAATATTTGAGACAAATCGCGGCGTTAAATAACGCAACTCAACACAATGTATCGAAAATCGGGCAGTGTATGGGAGTATTTTAACATTAGGCCTCTACCTACCCTTTACCTTAGAGTTATATGCGAAATACAACGAAACGTTAACAAATTTGAATCTCCTTAGTGTAATTTAAATAATTCTTTCCTTATATCATTCTACCCTTTACATATTTTGCTGCAAATACGACCAACGGTTTTAAAAAAAGGATATATCCATAACCAATATTAATATTATACTCCCGTTGGTTTCGTCTCTACCTAAACGATAGAGATTGAAACTGTACTTATGTTTTAATCGTATAAAATTCTTACGGGAACAAAGTTTTTGAGGCCAGTTGTGGCACAAGCGTACGATTGTAAACACGACAGTACGTGGGTTCGATTACCACGCGATGAAATGAAACATTTTATTCTACAACTTCATGCATATAGTTAAGTATGAACGAAAGCCATCATCAACAAGTAAAACCTTACGAACTCAAAACTAAAGTGTTTCTCAGTAACAGAGATTCGATAGAGTTCAGCGAAGCTTGTATCAGCTAGCTGGCGTTATTCAAACCTTTTACACCACGCTACCGAGAACTGATAATGGATACATTGTCAGCAACTTGTCGCGAGAGTCAGACGTGGCCAATTTGTGTTAGTGTGAAAGTAGTTGGATATACTTTTTGGTATATATATATATATATATATATATATATATATATATATATATATATATATATATATATATATATATATATATATATATATATATATATATATATTCTTCATGTTGGCTTCAGGGTTGTTTTTTCACATAGCAGCAGAGTAGGCAATATCAATACTACCTGTTTTCCCCTTTTCGCCCGGAATCGCGTGCGACGTTGTATTGACGTTGCGTGTTGATTGGCGGAACTCAACACCGCGTTTCGTTTTACTAAAGGGGGTAAATGAAAATTATTCATTGCCCCGAGTTAGAATGGAATCCGCGTCCATTATGTTTACGCTCAGATATTTGCGCCATGACGGCATCATCACTTGGTACATATAATACAAAATTATATGTTTGTTGCTTTGTTCTCTTTTTCACATACTTATTATCTTTATTTTTTTTTTAGTATTATTGAACTCTTTTATATAGAATTCAATCACACTATAACCTTGTACAGTCAACGTTTTTTATAATTTTATAACCTCTGAAAGTAAAATATACTAATAATGAAAATTTGTGATTTTTTTAAATAATATATTTCTCTTTTTAAATAGATAGGAGAGAATGTAGTGTCTTAACACTAAGTTCCCTCTGTCTACCCTGCTGTGTGTGAAGCTGATATGTATATAATTTATAATTATAAAAACAAATAATATACGAGTACCTTACGTATCTGTATTTGGAAATCCCTGGAGTAGACAAAACAGTCCAAGCACTTTATGCACTCTCCACACAATGTAAGTCATAGATTCAAAATGGCCACTGCAATATGGAACTTAGTAATGGTCTATTAAGGTGTGTTGCACACTAAAAATACATTGTAATTCATTTTTTGTTGTTGTTCATATGTTTATTAATTTAATCTTTTAACAGGAAGTTAGCACTCATTTGAATAAACAATTATTTATAGCTATAGCTATAATAGATACTAGGTTTCACCGTGACTTTGTCTGTAGATTTCGATTTAAGAACTTGTATTAATATATGTATATATATATATATATATATATATATATATATATATATATATATATATATATATATATATATATATATATATATATATATATATATATATATATATATATATATATATATATATAAAACATTGGTTTTGGCAGATTGGTTAGGTTAATTTTAGGAATAAAAATTACATAATGATTTATGTAATTTTTATAGGTTATAAATTTAAAAAGTATGTGTTTAATGAATACTGTTACACTTTTCTATTTACATTTCAAGCTTCTTAATTTTCTCTAAAATGCGTTTGTATTTGCCTGAAACTATCATATATTAACTTTAGATACGCAACGCCTAACGATTTTATTATTTGTCTGATCAATGAGAAGGTTGGTGCGATCTGGATCTAGGATTTACCGATTTTTTTTAGGTTTTAGTACATTACCTACATTATTTTTGTTGTATTATTACAATATATTTTTACAATGTTAAAAAAATATTATAATGTTAAACAATCGTTTAACATTATAATATTTTTTTATTTAATTTATATTATAAGTAAAATAGTATATATAATTTACCAGGCACGTCGTAATATTCTCTAATTATTTTTTACTACTTTTTTCTAAGTTTTTTTTTGAGAATAGTCGTTTTTGCAGAAGCTAAAGTTTGTGGATTCGATACCCACTTGAGGAAATAAAATATAGTATTCGATCTGGTATCGAGGCGAAGTGCGAGTTGAATTTCGCCACACACAAATAGAATTCGGCGAAAAAAGGAGAACTTAGGAAATGTTTTAATGAGAACAGAATGTCTTAGCTCTGAGTCCCAGGTTCCATTCCTACCTTGCTATGTGCAGGCTACAGCATAAAACTATAAAAAAAATAAAAATAACAAAAAATATAAGAGAATCTTTTTAAGACCCGAACAAAGATAGGGCAGGTTGCTAGTGTTTTCCTTATACATAGCTTAGGTCGTTGCTCCTTCCCGTAAAGGAGATCAGTATCACGTTTCATAATAGAGGCCTGTTATTTTGCGCCAGCGTAAAAACCATTTTACTATATTTATGACTTTTCAAAAGTGGAATATGCCAGCGATTAGATAGAGAAACTAGGTGCGTAGTTTTTGTAATATAATATATAGTATATTATAAGACGTCGTGGCGCAGGGGAACAAGCGAGCACTTTAAACGCGACGGTTGTGAGTTCAATTCCCACTCGAGGAAATTAAATAGGTAAAAATAAAAAATCCTTTAAAAGTGAGGAACGAAAGTGTCTTAATGAGAACAGAGTACAGAGTCTTAACACAATATTTCCACGTTCCCTCTGCACTCCCTGGCATTTGCGGGATACAACGCGTGAAGGGAAAAACAAACTTGTTAAAATTTTGAATGTGCTTAAAATTTAAACAAAAATTTAAATGTTTTTCATTGAAAAATGTAGCAAAGTGGACAGTCTACTGAAGATTTTTCAGTTTTAGCTGAATTAAAAACAGTTGGGTTGAATGCGGGACTTTGTTTCAAATCGATTAAATTTATATAATTTATTACCATCGCAGTTAACGGTAGAATTCTGTGCCAGTATATAATTCTTAAAAAATTAAAATAGGTTCACGTTTAATACCGCACGCACACGGGTAGGCAGAGGAAGTCTTGTGCTAAGACACTTCGTTCCTCACTTTTCGCGGCGTTCTGATGGCATTGCGTGTTGGGTGGCGGACCTCAACGCCACGCTTTGCCTCAACACCAGAACGAAGAAATGAAAAAATAAATGTAAATAAATATTTCATCTCCTCAAGTGGGGATTGAACCCACAAGCAGTCGGTTATAATAAGCTTCATATATTCAGTTCAAATCAAGTTATTAATTTTAATAAGTATAATTTAAAAGAGATTGAGGCTGCCGTGGCGTATCGACACAGCGTCGACTGATTTACTTAATCTTTTAAAAAATTACAAAGCGCAGCGTTTAATTCCGTGCCACTCAACATGCAATGTGTCGTAAATGAGGTAGAAAATGGACAATGAAATGTCTTAAAGTTTTAGGAAAGAAAAATACTTATTTTTAAAGAACCTGCACCTACGTTCAAATTTTTATAAGTGTAAATAAAAACCACTGTAAATCAATTTTTCAACAAGCTCTTATTAGTTTTGGTCAGATGTACGTATTCGTCTGTATGTATTTAATTTGTCGGCTGACTTTGAATTATTTATCATACCGAATCAGGAATAATATAAAAGAAACATAGCGTTGCGTAGTGTCAATAGATTCAATTGGTGACTTATCACCAAAAGTATATGGTTTTTTGTCTTCTTTTTTATTATAATTTATTTTTAAAATAGAACATATCTACAATAACCACATGTCTCTTTGTTATTTATTATTTTTTATTAATTAACGTTGAATAGGTTTGAGTGATGGTTAAAATATTAATACTACATACTACATATATGGATTTTATTTAATGGCGTAGCGGCAACTAATTTGCTTTAAATTGCCATTACTTAATACGAACGAGGGTAGATTTTATCATATTTTGTATTGTTATGTAAAACGTCACTTTGTTGGACGCCCGATCTACGGTATGCAATATACTGCGTAACGAGTGCTACGCAAATGACATAATAAATCATTGATGAAATTACATGTAGAACATAAAAAAATATAAGAAGAGAAGGAATTTCATGTTACAGAGTTGTTGTACTTGTTTTAATATTGGTAGCCTTGATAATATCAATTTCCACCGTGCCTTAAATATGTTCCTAGATTTCGGTTGAAAAGTGGAGAGCTGAAGCATTTTAATCGGGAACGGAATGTTCTTAACACTAAGATCCCAGGTTCCCTATGCCAGCTATGTCCGGGATACAGGGTGAAACTAAAAAAAACTTTAACTTAACTTAGCTTCACGCTTTATCCCTAGCGGGGTAGTCAGAGATAACTTAGAGCCAAACGCTACGCTAAAAAAAACCTTAATGTACCTATATAGAAAACTGTAATAGAAACATTAAAAATAATAAAAATTAAAATAGTTACAGTGCATTAGATAATAGTTATTATTTCCATTAACTTTCAACACGCACTGCCTTCTAAACTCAGCGGAAATGCGGGAAAGGAGTGTCTTAACACTAGATTCCCTCTGCCTACCCTGCTGCGTGCGGGATACAGCGTGAAAGTGATTTAAGTTTTTAATTTATAACATTTATTACAAAAACATAGTTTGTAATCAAGTCATAGTGATTATTGTATTTCGTTTAAGGTCAGCAGAACGCGATAAGCCGCAGTGGAATAGTTCAGGAGTAATTTTAAAGGTAATTTTGCAGTAATGTACCTAACATTAGCTCGACTGTGAGACGGCGTAGCGCAATTTAGTGTTAGCCTTTGACTTTTTTTCTATTTTAGTAATTATGCTTCTACGTCGTTTGCCTGGTTTCATAACTCGTTACAGTTGATGTAGTAACTTTGTTCTTTTTGGTAATAAAAAATAATTAATATATCTATTTATTTTAATTATTAAGTTATTAAATTGTTATATATTTTTTTTGTGTTGTAGTTTTGAATATATTTTTTTACACCAGTTGCAATTGTGAGTTGTATATATACTTGATATCTTGAGTATTTAGTATTAATATAAGATTTTCAAATTATAATGAAAGACATACATCCAGTATGTCTTTCATTGAATCGCGTTGAAATAAATATTGAAAGTTTGTCTATTATGAAGAAACACTTCAAACGGTCGTAATTTCGTAACGTAATTTTATTATTTCATGAAATTTATGGAAAATTTACAGTTAGAAAAGCTATAAGATTTGTGTTATCTATTCAAAAATGTCTCATTCATCCTTTCCAATAATGAAGAGAAATCCCAAATGCTACTAAATAAACCGTTTGAAAATATACGAATTTAATAGAATTCGATTAAAGATTGTGCATGCAATGTTTCTCTGGCCACCCCCTTGACCGCGGCCGCACGCGACCGGTCGTTCAACTGTCGTCGGTTAGCTGACTGGCTTGCTTCACTCGCGATAGCGGTCACTGGTGGTGGTTAGGTGGCTAACGAGACCCAAATGTGATTGCAGTTCCTTGGAAGTTAAGTTTTTGGTTTGTCTTTTTTCCTATAAAGTTGTAAGGAATTATTAATTTTAAGAACAATTTGGTCGTAGCAGACAATTCTGTTTGAGTGTAATATATAAAACATTATAGGAAATTCGGGGAACCATCTCTTAAGGCTCTCCCCTGCACTCCTCAAAGCACCTACATGTTTAATTTCAGTATTCTACGCTACGTAGCTCTTGTGTTTTCTATCGGTCACTGAGTAACGAAATAAATTTATATATATAATTCGTAAACATATCTCTTAACAATAAATTGTTACATATAATACATAAATGTAATAATAAGTAATTAACGTAATAAGGACGCGACGCGTCCGGCCCTGAATTGATAATCGCAATTTCCAATCTTATACGGAAGAAAATTTAAATTTTATCAAGAGCTTTGTTAATTATTAAAGGTATAGCGTTGTGCTATTTTCATCGATTATAAAATTCACAAAAAAAAATTAAACACAGGGTAGCGACTTAGTGGTTAATAACGCAAAACTGCTGCATTATAGAAACTGTAAATTTAATAGTTTTGAGAAACAATTATGATCATTTCCTACACAATAATATGAGTAATTTTAATAATATTGAGTGATCAACATTTGTATGAATTTCGCTTATATATATTCTTTATTGCACCAAATTCATACATAATAGAAAAACAACATACAATTCGAAATTTCATTCGCAACGGTGGACTTATCTCTCTCTAGAAGAGATCTCTTCCAGCTTATTTCAGAATAATGAGTTTTCCACTCATTTTTCATTTTATTCGAGGTTCTCTTATGTCTTAAATTTAGTAAATTTTATTCATGGGCTAGCTTAAAGCTTAAATGAATCTACAAGATTCATTTTTAGATTATTTGCCTTTACATTATCTATAAGGTTATATATATATATATATATAATATAAGAAGGACGTGGAAGACTTATGCACAAAGCAAAAGCTAAATAGAAACTACAGTAAGTAAAAATACATTATTAACTCTTAATATGTAACATTTTGAACAGAATGGAAACCAGGACATGATGTTGCACCTATTGTTATAAATACTTTATAAACAATTGTTCTACTTAGTGTGTTTCTCCAATAAATAATTTCAATACCAAACAATTATAACTGTTACCAATATAGATTGAGATATTTATTTATTTTTTTAGTTTCACGCTGTTGTATCACGCGTATAACAGAGTAGGCAGAGGGAGCTTTTCACACTTGCCGTCAAATTTTCGAGGTATTGCGCGTTGAGCAGCGGAACTCAACGCCACGCATTTTGACTTGGTACCATAGCGAAGAAATGTAAATAAATTTATTAAGAAATAGAATATTTCAATTTCAAAATAAACTTTTAATTCTATTTTTTTATTAACTACAAATTCGAGGGTTAAAACGGCGATTTTGATGTGTAAAATGATGAAGTTAAAGTTTAAAATTATTAATTTTATGTGTAAAAAAATATATTTGCTAATTTGATGCGTAACCGTATGAATTTGGCGTGAAAAACCTTTATTATTATTTTAATTATTATATTGACCTTAATTATATAAACTTTTATATTATAATAAAAAAAATTCAAACCCATAAATTTATATTTAAGTAAAGGATTTATAAACCTAAATACGGAACGCACTTACATCATAATTCGATGTCAGTCTTCGTTACCGCGCGGTCGTAGCCGCTCGCGGAAATCGCTACGACGTAGCCCGCTACACGATAACGAAGTTTGAATTTAAACTCTAAAGTCTTAACGGCCGTTAATTTTATCGCTACATTCGTTTATAATGAACTTTCCGTTGCTTTATTTGCATTGAGTCATTTATAGCGAATATTTTGTTTAAGTGAAATGCAAATATGTATTGATTAATAGATTTAATGATTGAGGATTTTTTTTAACTGTGTGTACTTGAAATTGAAATTATCATAAAAGTGATTGACGGTTACTGTGGAAAGGAAATGTTCAGAAATGTGAGTTGGCACGTGATGTTTTTTACGAGGTTGTTTTGCGGTTTACGACTTATTCTTTATTGGATATGCGGTACATGTTCGGTTCGTTGTTCGGGTAAAATTTTGCCAATATCTTCGATGGCCCTAATAATTTGGCGTTTTTTACTTTTTTTTTATTTTTTTTATTACTCGTATATGTGTATGCTTTAGTTATTAATATCTATAAGATCAGCTTCACGCTGTGTCTCGCATGTGGAGCCTATTGTTAAGACACTCCGCTCCCTACTTTCCGCCGAATTCTTTCTGGTATTAAGAATATTAAGTGTGATAAAAATTATACTTCATATTTTCCCAGTTAATTATTATAACTATTCATAAATTATAAATTTATTACGTTTAATCTAATATCGAACGACAGTGTACAATTGCAAAATCATCCAACTCTACAAGGCGAAACGAGAATGCGAGAATGCGAGAATGGTGACGGACCATTTCTCAGTGTTATTGCTACATGTGTATAACCTACAATTCAATTAATTACAGGCTTGAATGTAAACCAGAAATATATTAAAAAAAGGTAATGAAAAACAACCCAGCTGTTTTTTTTAGTAATTTTATATATATTTTTATTTTTTCCAATATAAGCAACTTAGAAATACTGTTTAATACTTAATCGTGTTTATATTTTTTGTGGTCGTTGTTGGGATCTTGTCAGTCGTATCCAACATACCTGATGATCGTGGTTGGAGGTCGTCTTACGGGCACGAATGCATTCCTGCCATTGATTGCGATACATTGCACCTCACCATCTCGTGGAATATGTGAGAGAGGTCCCCAGTCTTTAGTTGATCCATCACGCTGGTGATCGGCCACGTGATCTCTAGCCTCTTGCTCGAGTATTTCCAACAACTACTAACCGTTCCAAACTTTCGTCACCTTTTCTCATTATATGGCCAAAATTATAAATAAAGTGTTGCTCAATTATTGAACTGTCTTCGACGCGTCTTTATTTTGACCTCAGAATGTCAATCATTTGTGTGTTTCGCAGTCCAAGGTATTCGTAGCATGCGCCTCCAGCACCACATTTTAAGGGCGTCAATGCGTTGCTTCTCTCTACTTTTGATGGTCCAAGTTTCAGTTCCATATGTAAATATAGGACATAAGCTTGTACAACTCGCCCTTTAGCGTACCTGGAAATTCCACGATTTCGCCAGATTTTGTGAAGATGTGTCACGGTATCCTTGGCCAAACTTATGCGCCTCTTTATTTCTGGGACACGGCTGCCATCGTTGCATATCTTTAAACCCAAGTATTCTTATATAGAACGTATTGTTATATGCGATATTATATAGAACGTATTTCAAATATCGAAAAAGTATATAATGTATATATAGGCTTCTATAAGCCTTGCACTTTTTAAGAAACCGCATAAAAAATTGGACGTATTGGGATTTGGACGGTTTCCAAGAGGCACGGAATCAAATCCTACTACGTTCAATTTTTTATACGTTTTCGTCTTTCTCAAGTGTGTAATAACTCTTTAAAAATATAATATAAGCCTTGTTGTTTTTTGTCATCATAACAAAACAACACCAGATCAGACCAGATGGTACTCACCATACAAAGTCACAACGATAATTTATTTTGTATAGGGATTTCAATTTTCCACAACTAAGACTTAGTCATTACAAACATATGGTAACATGTAATATATTGCTAACATATTTTAAAAAAAGGACGATATACCTGAAACTGCATTTTCGAGACAGTACGTAGAGACGTACTCTATCGATTACTTAAACTATAAAGGTAGCAGTAAATTCGCCAAAACTGTCACGTGGCATCCAAAAGCCAAATATAGCGGGCTCAACATTTTTATTGATTCTATTTGTGATGCCAGCAGGTACCGTACCTAGAGAGGGGACACGCGATACTTTTGTTCACTGACAATTTTTACGTGAAACGCTAGGGAAGGGGGGCTATCAGACGTTTGTGGAAAGAGCAATCGTCATTTAAATAAGCCACCCCTCCCTCGTATATCATTGCTGTCAATGTTTTGCGAGTTGCTTTTTTTTTGTTTCAATGATTGGCGGCCAGTGCGATTGTGCACAGGTCAGAAAGTGGGGAAAATAAGTGTCTTAATGGAAATGGAGTGTTTTAACATTAGATTTCCAGGTTCCATCTGCCTACCCTGTTACATGCGGAATGCAGCGTGAAGCTAAAAAAAAGCGGAAAAGGCATAGAGTCAGAAGAGACTGCGTTGAAAGGACCAATATTTTTTTTTATAGATTTATGCACAAGACATATTGATATCGCTCCCTTAACATAATAACTAAAATATAATTTTTGCGGCGATTTCATCACATTCAAAGTAAAAGCTCAAATTAAAAAGCTAACACACTTTCATACAATTAACTGTACGGGACATATCAGAATAGTTATATGTCGTATTGTAAACGCGACGGCCATGAGTTCGATCTCCACTCAGGGAAATAATATTGAAATCTTATATTTTAGTCTAGTACGGTAAGTATCAAGGGGTTGAATCGTTCAATATCTCAAAAATTACATTAGATTCCTTCAAGCTTCCCAATAATGAAGGAAACTGAATCTGAATACTACCCAATAAAATATAAGATTATATAGTCTTACAAGAAATTCTTATTGTTTATTTTCATATATATTCTTTGATTAAAAACCTTTTTAAAAACAGGCTTGTCTTAAAAAAAGACGTTTTTTCACGGTGTTCCAGCAGGCGACTGTGAAACGCAACAGTTGTGGGCTTGATACCCACTCAGGGAATGAAATATTTAATGTTTTCATTTCTTCGCTTTCGAGAATTCGACGGAAAATAGGTTCCCCTCTAAGTGTATTAATGAAGTAGGAGTTGTCTTATTGCTAGGTTCCCAAGTCCCCTCTGCCTACCCTGCTACGTCCAGGATACAGAGTGAAAAGAAAAAGGTCTATCTGCGGCGAACAAATTGCCTATAAAATGCGCTGCATTACGATTTTTACATTATACATCTATGTATTTTCTTTAATATTAAATCAATGTTGCAAACTGCAGTTTACTTTCAAAGTACTTTAGGCAGTAATCTGACAGCAAAAATGTATAGATCGTTAGTGTTTGTATAGCGATGCGAAGTCGGTCGTCATTGGGTTATAAAGACGACAGTGGCACGCACGGCCGCATGGATCTTTAAATATTTGTTTTGCTTTATATATTTTAGTTTATGATGATATAAGAAAGAATTGTGCTAATATTGTATTTAATTATTTAGTGTCTAGTTAGAGGCCAGTCGTGGCGCAGTGGCACAAAGTATGACTGTAAAACCGACTGGTTGTTGGTTCGATCCCCTATCGAGGAGATGAAATATTTACTTAAATACCCTGTTGTGCTCGGGATACAGCGTGAAACTTATTTATTTAATTTTAGTTAGAAATGGTGTAAAACTATGAGTTTCCATTTTAGACGTTGAGACCTAATTTTTTAGTCCTGAATGACTGAAATATTTTTACCGTTGTTATTAAATATATTATGTTGATTAGTATATTACTTTAAGAACGCCACAGAGGGCACTCCTTCTCGAAGTTTTTCGTGAATATATCTACCTATGGCAAACGATCCAAGAATTCAGCTAAGTTAAGCATCGTTTTGGAAATTGCATCAAATCTTCTCACCGCCTGTTCTGCAATGTACCTTCAACCAATGCGTCTTACCTATGATCCATGATCTGCGGTGCCGAAACGTAGACACTAACAGTCGATTTAGTCAACAAGTTTCAAGTCGCCCAGCGGGCTATGCTCGCAACCTCTTTCAAGCATAAAATCAAAAATGAGGTTATAAGGAAAAGAACCCGGAGTTATCGATATAAATCACAGAATTATTACGTTGAAGTGGCAGTGGGCTGGACACGTCTGTCGAAGAACCGATGCCGTTGGACCATACGAGTCCTTGAGTGGAGACCGCGGGTTGGCAAGCGCAGCGTAGGTCGCCCTCTAACTTAATAGACCGACGACCTGAAGAAGGTTTCTGGCTTTGACTGGATGCTGAAGGCTCTCGATCCTCCGATCGAGAGCTCTGGCGCACCTGCGGAAGGCCTGTGTCCATTGATGGTGGGTCCATTTTTGGACACAACAGGCTCATTTGATTGATTGACTTTAAAAACATTTTATTAAACCCCTTTTTCGACAGCATCGTGTAGTTTTACCAACATTGTCAGCGAATAGACATTATCTTTTGTTATTTCCTTGGCAGATATTTCACATTTAACAATACATTTTAGTTTTTTATAACATATATAATTTATGTTTATAACTTTCATACGCTTCAAAGGGTTGAAAGAACTATTCCCAATTGACTTACAAAAATCTTTTCGTTTACATACCTGCCTGCCTTCACAAGTGCAATTTTATAATATATTTATATGCACCATATATAGTAGTATATTTTATAGCAATAAAGTTATTAAGCGTTGACATTGACTGGGACTCATTAGCTGCACGACAGCCCATGGGACACGGGACATACGTGGTGGTGGTGGTACATTTTTTATGATGTTTTAACATACCACTATTGGTTGGTCTGTAGCCTTGAATATAGTATGCTTGTTCTTCTTTATCTATTCAGGAGTCTTCGTTCGTAATTTTGTTTTTTACTAATAAAATATTTTTGCGTTTTACTATATTAGTTAAGGCGGGTTGAACGAGTCAGTTTAAGGAAGCGGAGTCATATTTACCTACATACAATTTTTGTCCTTTATGCAGTTTCACGCTTTTTTTTGTAAACGCGACAGGTCTCAATACACTCAATTTCTTCTGTCTATCTTACTGTATAAGGGTTACAGCGTCACGCAAAAAAAAATGCTCACAAATCCCCCAGAGTTCCTAGCGTGACGATATTGGAAATTAAATATTTTTTTTATTAAGTAACCTCACGACAGTGGCCTTTATGAATAAAATAAAAAGCTTACAAACGTTGCTCATTCAATGTCAAAGTTATTATGCCATTAGGATAACGAAAATAGTAACAAATAGCTGACACAAAGCGACACATGTTCACGGACGGACGTATTGACACTCGTTGGAATTAAAAACCATTTACCGCCGTGCCTTCCGAGGTTACTGCTGATGCCTCTATGACAAATTTGCGTATGTCATAGTAAATAAAAGTAAGTTAGTATTAGTTTGGTAGCAGAATTGAGGATGTGAATTCGAAGTTATTTAGGAGTTGATTTTTTTTGGCATTATTCGACTTATAAGGTAGAGAAAGCTTTAATTTTTTCTGTCACTTTTGATTAATTAGCTCTATTTTTTTCTTATAACCACTTGTTTTTTTTCTATCGATACAAATTTTATTAATTTCGTTGACTTTCTGGTGCCTTATAGTAAAACATTTTTAAATTTTCTATAGAGCTATTTGCGTGTTGTGCATATGTCAAGTCTTTAAGAAGATTCCCGATCCTTTAGAATGTTTATATTTGAATAATATTTTAAAATTTTAATAATATACAAAATATTATTTAATATTCAACGATTTAAAAAGGACGGATTCAAAATATTTATTTAATGTTCGAAATAATATTTGAAAAATCAATATGTAATACATTTACTTACCTTACCTGTCATTTGTTCTGTCGCTATATGTATTATAGAGTCGCCGTGGGAAGAATAAGCTGCACAGTAACTTCAAGTTATAAGATTGTCAAACATTTGTTATTTTTATTGTAATCTATTATACTATAATTATTAAATAGAATCAGGTCTTTTTGTGATCTAAGGTAGCGGTCACCAGTGGTCCTGTATCCTGGTAATTTCGTTTTTAATTTTCATTTATTTAAAAATTACGGCTTTGATGGTCAAAATCTACTACTTGGCTTAATCAGAGTAACATTTTTAGAACCTTCATGTTTTAGTTTCACGCTTTACCGCTCTTTATAAGCTAACGAAGTGCCAAAACTAAAATTCAACAGAAAGTAAGAAAAAGATATAAAGGCATAGGAATCTGCTTACTCTTCTGGCTTCTACCACCGTAAATATGATGAATTATGAAAAATATAAGTCATTCTAGCAAACGCCTCTGCCATTTCATAAATTTCATAATGAAATACATGAAAATGTATAGTTAATGCATTTTTAATGTTTAATATATATATTAGTAAGATATATAATATAATCTTTAGATAAATAATGCTTCATGTACTTCGCTTATAGCAGGATACATGAGGGTCTTCGGTTGGATTCCCACTACTGAGAGTAAGAATCTTTTTCATTTAATCGCTCTGGTAACAAGACAAAGCATGACATTCCGTAAGTACAGAGTTCCGCACTTAAAACGCAATGTCTCGAAAAATTGGATGGAAAGTAGAGGACAAAGTGTCTTGACACTAGGTTCTCTCTGCCTACTCTCCTACTTGAAAAAAAAAGGTATAACTATTTGTCTAATCAATATTATTTTGTTTTTGACAGGTTTAGTAATTGAAAATGTTTTATTGTGACCACAACAATGGACCGCCGACGTCGTGTCACTATCTCCCCGTCCACTCCTAGGAGCAGGGCCATGGATAAATATGAACAATTGGCTGTGGTAAGTGTGCCATCATATAAATATTATAAAAAGATATTAAATATTTTCTATTATATATTTTTTCGACCGGTACTTTTGTTAAAACGCAGAGAAAACCTGGTGTCAAAAATTACGTTCTTCACCTTCACTCGAATAGGAGACGTTGCTTACTTCACGCTGTATCCTGCACTTAGCAGGGTAGGCAGAGAAAACCTGGGAACCTAGTGCTAAGACACTCTGTTCCCTTTTAGGCATTCCTATTCTCCACTTTCCTCCTTCCTTCTTCCTTCCACTTTCGTCCTTGGCATTGCGTGCTGAGATTAAAATAGTAAATGCCATTCCTCCAGTCCGTCCAGTGAGAATTAAACCCACAGCCGTTGCGTTCACATTACGCTTCCACCGTTGCGCCAATGGCCTCACTGATTGGCGGAACTTAACGCTTTGTATTACACAGCCACTAAATAATAATTAATATTGAAAATAAATAAAAAAAATTAACTTCACGCTGTATCCCGCACACGACAGGGTAGGCAGAGGGAACCTAGTGTTAAAACACTCCGTTCCCCACTTTCCGCCGAATTTTGGAGGCATTGCATGTTGAGTGGACCCCCCGCCCCGCCCCGCTTTGAACTCGACCCCAGAGCGAAGAAATTAGAAATATAAATTTATGTAAATATCCCATCTCCTCGAGTGGGGATCGAACCCACAACCAGTCGGTTTTACAGTCCACTTTGTACCACTGCGCCACGACTAGAATATAATTAAATATTGCTTTTATATATTATTGGTAAACTGAAAAAAAAATGTAACTTTTAGCCCGGAAGTTCTAATTATTATTTGCAAAATTATAATACAATATTTTTTTAATCAATAAATATTTAATAGTAGTTCCCTCCTTTCGTTCACAGAGTTTAATATTTTTATACTAATTCATGCACAGGTAGGAGAGGGGTCGTATGGGGTGGTGCTCAAATGTCGGCGTCGCGACACCGGCCAACTTGTCGCCATAAAGAAGTTCCTCGAAACTGAAGACGATGCAGCCGTCAGGAAGATGGCACTCAGAGAGATTAGGATGTTGAAGGTTTGTTGAATTGTCAAAAACATGTATACTTCACTTGACCTATCAGATATGAAAATCAGAATAAATTATAGATATAGCTTTCCTTCCTCTAACCACGTAAGCGAAGTTGCGGGGCGCAACTAGTTGTATATAGAATTGAGAATGCTTTAATTTCTTTTCTCAACACTATTAAACTATATAAGAAAATTAAATTTGTAAATAATAGACATTATAATAAAAGTATAATAATGCTTTTTTTAATTCCTCTTTATTCCTGCGATCTGCCTTTTGTGGGCATTTAGCTGGTGGTTATGAGTTTCGTGGTATTTGTCATGCATTCCATTACCCATTACACCCAGCATATCCATATTATATGAAGGAAAATTACAAAAAATATTGTTTTCTGATAAGAGAAGATCATGGGTGCCTTTCCAAGCGACGGGTGTACGTCTTTATTCTGGTGGATATTTCTTCTCTCACGGTAGGCCTCAGTGAAGTTGGGAGCTCGTGACGATGCGCTATGGACCGCTTGCTGTTGTTCATTTTTGATAGTTTTAGAAATTTTTGGAAACGTTGTGCAATGTCCAGATTAGGATTTGCTACAGTTTCCCATTATATTCCGGAAGACTAGTTTGACGAATGTTTGTTTAATAATGCCAATAGATAATTTTAAATATAATTTTAGAAACTGCGTCATGATCATTTGGTGAACATGATCGAAGTATTTCGCCGTAAACGTCGTTTTTACCTGGTCTTTGAATACCTGCACCATACTCTGCTTGATGAGCTCGAGGCGTCTCCAGGTGGCTTGGGAGAGGATACCGCCAAGAAACACTTATACCAACTATTGAAGGGCATTGATTATTGTCATCAGAATTCCGTAAGTATATTAATCCTTTTACTTAGTTTTGATATTCCTAGAAAAATATCTGAAGCAATATTTGGTATCTTCTTATTTTTTTTAGCTTTACGCTACAGCGTGTTAGGCAGAGGGACCTAAATGATGATGAAAACCTAGTGTTTAGATATTACGTTGCCATTCAGACACTTCCGTTCTATGCTTTCCACCTAAATCTAAAGGTATTGCATGTTAAGTATCGTAACTCGTCGCCGCGCCTTGCCTCATTACCAGAGCGAGGAAATGATAATATTTAATATTTAATTTCCCCAAATAGGGATCGAACCACAACCTGTGACGTTAAGTCACACGCGTGTGCTCCTGCACCACGACTGGCCTCAAGCGTTACTTAACACAAATTTATTTATATTCGCAGATCATCCACCGTGACGTTAAACCAGAAAATGTCCTAGTTTCAAATAATGGTATAGTGAAACTGTGTGATCTTGGCTTCGCGAGAGCATTGGCGGCGCCCGGCGAGCCCTACACGGAGTATGTGGCTACAAGGTGGTATAGGGCTCCTGAACTATTGGTCGCTGAACATAGGTACATAAAGATAGTTATTTTATGTCTAGTATATATCCATGAAGTAGCAATTTTTCTTACATTATACTTATTTCTAATTTTTAAACGGTATTCTTTTCTTTTAAAGCTTTTCCTTTTATAGATTTTTTAAAGACTTTTTTAATAATTAATCATATTTATTTATAGTATTTCTTTCTTGATATTTATATTATGAGTTTTGATTTTGCATCTAATATGTGATTGTAAATAGGTATGCCGTATGTATATAAGATATCTACTTGGATATTAAATTCTCATAATTTTTTTCTCACCTATGGCCTTTGCCTCGCAATGCTTTGAAGTGAGCAAATAGTAGAGAAAGCAGAGAAATTTACCAATAGATTTTCTATACTTACCTAATATAATGCGAACGTTCAGTTAAAGAAGTTATATGACTTACAGGTGTATAAAATAACTTACAGGTACGGTCCAGAGGTAGACATATGGGCAATCGGATGCTTGTTCGCGGAAATGTTGACCGGCGATCCATTGTTTCCCGGAGACTCTGATATCGATCAACTGGCGCTTATTATCAAGACAGTTGGTATGTTGGTTTTTGGTTTGGTTTTTGAAGCTTTAACTTTAGTACTAAAACACTTCCAGCTTCCCTCTTTTACTGACCTCTGGGGCGTTGCTTTGTAAGTGATGGAACTCAATACCGCTCGTAGACCCAATACAAGAGCAAAGAAAAGAAAATGTAACATATGTCATTTCCTCGATAGTGAATCGAATCCAGAACCTGTTTGCACGCTGCCTCTTTTTTGCCATTTTTTTTTCTAAATTTTGATTGAATAATACAAAAAGGAATGTACCACTTGCTATTATGCCACAGTTTGGCAAAAGTGTTTCAGAGCTTAATCCACAAACGGAAAATGTATCAGATTAAAGAAATGGTTCAATTTACTTGTTTCAAATGAATTCAGAAATCGAACCCACAACTATCGCGTTTACTGCGCCACTGTGACCCCTGACTTTTTAAATAACTTATTTTTGAATGAATCGCGTATTATATTTTGTCCCAGGTAAGCTAGCGCCGCGCCACCAGCAAGTGGTGTCGCGTCTGTCGGGCGGCGCGGCGCTGGCGGCGGGCAGTACGCGCGCGGCGCTCCCCGGCGCTGCATACGCCCGGGAGCTTCTTGCCGCGTGCTTGCGGACCGAGCCCAGGGCGAGACCCACCGCGTCCACGCTTTTGAGACATAAGTCATTGAATATTAATACTATTTGGATTTTTTAACCACGCTAAGAATAGATCATTAATTTTGAATTCTTAAATGGTTTCCTATGGGCGCAGATTCGAGTCCAGCTAGTTTTCAATGTTTTTTTATACTTACCTCAAACTAATATTATAATAATTTTAACATTTTTTAAAGTGTTATTCCACACTTAGGAAAGATAAATACTTATTTAGAAAACATATTAGAAATTTTAATTAAACATATAAAAATGTAAAAATAATTAATTTTAATATAAAAATTTCCTTGGTCGGTTTCCAGGATGCGCGGATTTGAGTCCCGCTACGTTTAATTTTTATACGTTTTCTAAATAAGTATTAATTTTATAATAGTTTATTATATTACTAACGTATGTGTTATCCTGATGTATACGCTATATTACCTTATAGTTTCATTTAAATTCGCTTCCTAGTTTTCCCGTGAAAGTGGATGAAACCTCTATCCTCATAAACATTCACAGTTATAATATTAGTTAGTAGGATATATGTATTTATTAGTTGAAATTCCTTTTTTTTTACGACTGTTAGTTATAATAATTCAGCTATCACATTTTTTAACGGTTTCTTCATGTATAATATGCTCTACGTTATTGTTTTGTTTGTGTATCGTATTTGTGAACACTTGATACTAGATCATGATAATATAAAAATAATATTACATTTTTATTAACTTCAATAGCCTATTTGTTCAAATTTATTAATTAACTCGTTATTATAAAATCTTTGCAAAATTTTGTTTTAAAGAAATAAGTAAAGATGATAATGGTGATGCTGGGGTACGAGCACGAGCGTGTGACAAACAACACGCAATGCATTCAGAATTCGACGGAAAATGGAGATCGGAGTGTCTTAACACTAGGTTCCCTCTGCCTTCCCTGCTGTGTGCTGTGTGTGTGTACAGGGTGAATGTAAAAGAAAATAAGTACATATTACGAATACACATTATACTTCTTGCAGATACTTTGTCGCCGATGGCTTTGCGGAAAGTTTCAATGCAGAGCTGAGAAAAAAATTAGGCAAAGAAATAACGGTAAATGTATTAAAACACTTCACTCTATAGCAGTAATCTTTAATACTTTTTTTATTATAATTAATCAATAGAATAAATTATAATTGAACATTCTCAAATACTCTCAATTTTTAAACGTTTGTCTTTTAAATGATAGGTACTCAATTATAATGTGCATATAAATATATTTTTTCATGTGCAAATAAAAATGCACATAAGCAATACACTTATTTCTAATATACATACAGACACCTCCTCAAACGACAGCGCGCGTCGCCGGCAAACCTCGACAGCAATGGACGTTAAACATTATTACTGTAAGTTTTCCTTTTAAATCTTTTCTATATGCGGGATACAACGTGAAGCTTCACGTTGTATCCGTGAAGCTTCACGTTGTATCCCGCATATGGCAAGGTAAACTATGGGAATTTGGGAACCTAGGCTTAAAATATTGTAATCCCATTGAGATACTTCATTCCACATTTTCTGATGTATTGTCGGGGTATTGTGTTGATACGCGGAACTGAAGGGTTCGCTTTGGTTGACACCAGAGCTAAGAAATGAAAACCTTAAATATTTCATTCTTCCGAGTGGGGGGAATCGAATACACAACCGTCGCGATGACAGTCGCTCACTTGTGCCCCAGAGCCACGATGGCCTCCATGATATTTAATTATCTTAACTTCAACCAGTCATGATTGCACCTAAAGATTGTAAATTCATATTTAAACTTTTAAAAAAGTTTTTATTTTTAGTGGCTTCAATTAATAAAGTGGTTAAATTAATTTTAACATTAGATATTTATTAATTTAGCGTTAAGCAGAAACTAAGTTTTAAAAAAATGAAATTATTATTGTTGAAATGTAATAAAAATTTATTTAATAATAAATTGTTACTCAAATTAATAATTTAATGCAAAAAATGTTACTATTTAAAACGTTCTTTTTATATAAATTTTCTAATATTTAGGATCAGAGCAGGTCTCGTACAAGTAGTACGGCGGGGGAATCTCTCATTGATTACAACTATACACCTTGTAAGTAAATATTTCTATGAAAATTAAATATTAATTTTATTTTCGTACTAACGCTTTCTCCCGAAAAGTAGGTTCGTCAAAGGAAACCTAGAGTTAAAACACTGGATCACACACTGGTCACCCAATTTTCTAGACATTGGGTGTTGAGTACCTAATTGAACTCATCACCGCGCTTTGTCTGGTTGCACCCGGTCGAGTAAATTAATTTAATTTATTGAACCCACAATTGTCACGTTGACTGTATCGCCGCTGCGCCACAATGGCCTCAATTTTACATAGTATCTTTAATCTGCCCATATAAAACAATATACATATATTACTAATTTAAAAATATAGTCTCAATCCAACATTGTCTAAGCTAAGCTTCGCATTTGTGTGAATGCATATAAAGTGTACGTATAACGTTATCCGCCAATAGCAGCGCGACTCTGGTTTGGCCAAAACCGGTTTATACTGCTTTTTAACTACAGTTTCATATTTAATTCTTAATCATTTATTTTTGTGTCGATTTATTCGATCGCAGATTTAGTCGATTTAAAAGTAAAAGATATAGTTCACTTTCACTAAACAAGAATGAAAAAATATATTTTTAACATTTTTAAAGTGTTATTCCACACTTAGGAAAAAAAACTTATTTAGAAAAATAAAGCTTAGTTGTCAGTCAGAGCGCCTGGTCGGTTTCCAGGAGGCGCGGGTTCGAGTCCCGCTACGTTCTAATTTTTATACGTTTTCTAAATAAATATGAAAATATATATTACGTTTGTGAACAAGCTGTTCTTGATGAAAAACAGAACGATTCATTATTAATTTATGCGACACATCAAAAATATAAGGATCCATTATCAGGTGTAGTAGAAATGATAATTATTGATTGATCTTTAATATTTTATTCTTAAAAGATTTTTTATGGCTCTACTTGCCCTGATTTGTAATTTGAATTGTCGTCTTAGTTTACATTTACTGGTTTACTAATGTATAAACTTTTAGCTATTGAAGCTCAGATGGAGACAACAGGTGCCGATAAGAAATCTTTCCAGCCGCACGATATAGACGAGGTATTGTTTATTTTAGAATATTTTTGAGTATTATTTAATTTTGTTAACTATATGCCTTATGTTTTGTTAACTACATATATACCTTAATGATGCATTATTGCATATCTCTCTTTTAAAAAAGAAATTGCTCTAAGTTTTTGCAGGTGTGCTTCTCTAGTCTGAACCGATGATAAATTATTTTATAATTTCAAGGACAGTGTAGACTGCAAACTTTTAATTTAATAAAACATTTTATAGCAATATTGTCACATATAGTATCGTGAAAAATATATTTATATTTTCATTTCTTCACTCTGGTGTCGAGGCAAAAACCCGGCGTAGAGTTCCGCCACTCATGACGCAATGCCTCCAGAATTCGGTCGAAACTAGGGAACGGAGTGTATCAACACTGGGTTCCCTCTGCCTAACCTGCTGTGTGCAGGATACAGCGTGAAGCTGATTTATTTTGTATTTCACCAGATACTCTCCAGTACGAGTACAGCAGTACCGAGCACGGTGGGTGACTCAATGCCGGGCGGACCACCACCGAAGCCGTCACTGCCGCGCTCACTGGCGAGAGCCATAGATGAGACGTTTCAAAACTTCCAAGTACCCGTCAGTTCTTACCCACGGACGCCGTATATTAAGAAGTTAGTTGGTTTCTGTTTTTATTGTTTTAAATTGATTATTTGTTTTGTATATTTTTTTATAGTAAAGTCTGTTTAACGTGCATTTAAATTAAAGTGTGTTTAATTAAAATTGAATTACTATTTATTAATTTTAATAATGACAAGTTATATTTTATTTTCAATAAGCCTATATATTAATTAATAATATCTTTGAGGCCAGTTAAAGCGCAGGGGTACAAAGTGTGACTGTAAAACCGACTGATTGTGGGTTCGATCCCCACTCGAGGAGATGATATATTTACTTAAATTTATATTTCCACTTCTTCGCTCGTGTGTTTAGGTAAAGGGCGGCGTTGAGTTCCGCCTTAACACTAGATTCTCTCTGCCTACCCTGCTGTGAGCGGGATACAGCGTGAAGCTAATAAAAAGAAAGTACTAAAAATTAAATGTTACTCTTTAATTTCAATAAGCCCACATAATAATTAATAATACCTTTGAGTAATCTAAAGAAAAATTTATAATATTCTTCTCAATTATACTCAATTCTGAAATGACAATAATTTTATTTTGATAATTTTCATATAATAATTCTAATACTTTGTACAGGGTTAATAACAAGATTGTGATGGAAGACGAATTGCTGCGCGGTCGAGCACTCGCCAAAAAGGCCACTAAGAAAATGACACCAGATTTCTCGTTGCCGTACGTGCCCGGAGGTGAATCGCGTTGGATTTGAATTTCATATTTATGTCGTAATGTGTAGATTTTAATTTTTATTATATCTATTAAAAAGGTAATTGAGGCCAGTCGTGGCGCAGGGGCACTATGTGTGGCTGTAAACGCGACTGGTTGTTTGTTCGATTACCACTCGTGGACATTTCCGAATTCCCACGGCTTTGTATGTTGAGTGGCAAAACTCAACGCCGCGCTTCGCCTTGCTACAACAGAACGAAGACTATAAATTATTTAATATTCAATGAAATATTAAATAATTTTATGTCTTCGTTTAATTTAATATATCATTAAATTTTTTATGTCTTCGTTCTGTTGTAGCAAGGCGAAGCGCGGCGTTGAGTTTTACCACTCAACATATATAGAAGAAAATGGGGAATAGAGTATCTTAACATTAGGTTTCCTCTGTTTTCCATTCTATATACGGAATTAAGTGTGACGGTAAAACTAGATATTTCATTTTACGTTAAATTTCAGCCAGCAATAGTCCTACAAAGAAGGCCAAGAAACCACCAACTTTTAATACTACGGTGAAAGCACATGACATTTGGAATAACAACGTAAGTTAGTTACGTATTACATTCATTCGAGGCGGTCTGGGGCGCAAGCGTGCGACTATAAATGCGACAAGTTGTGGGTTCGGTTCCCACTCGAGAAAATTAAATTGTTTATATTTTTATTTCCTTTGCTCTAGTAACTAAGCAAAGCACGACGTTGAGTAGCGAAACTCAATGTGCAATTGTTCGGGAGTTCGGTGAAAAGTGGGGAACGGAAGTGTCTTAATGGGTATCTTAACACTAGGTTCCCAGTTCCCCTTTGCTGCTACCGTAAAGCTAATAAAAATTACATTCAGCCAAAAGAAAAATGTACAGACAATATAATATTTCTTATTATATATTTTGTTCTAACTGGCAGAGGGAACTTAGTGTTAATGTTAGGACACTCCGTTCTCCATTTTTCGTCACTACTTTCGCCGAATTCTGGAACCATTGCGTGTTGAGTGACGGAACTGTACACCACGCGCTTGCCCCACACCAGAGCGAAGAAATTTGAATATTAAATATGTTATTTAATTCGAAGATGGGGATCCCACTCACGACCAGTCACGTTCACAGTCACACTATTGCCCCTGAGACCCAACTGGTCTCATTTAAATTATATTTGTATATAAAACCATACAATGTTGATTAATGTATTACTTCCACAGATAACACCAACAAATCTACCCTACATGTGACTATACGGACACGGCTTGTGGAAAGCCAGCCATTATTAAATTTATTGTTTGCCCACTTTATTTTTTTATGTTTTAATATAGTGTTATTAAAAGAAAAAGGGTGAAGTTAAAGGTTTTTAAATTTGTTAGTATTTAGTTTAGAAGTTTCAAGTTTGTTGATAAGTTGTTGGGACATTGTGAGTTTTAATATGGATATTACTTTTCTCAATGGAATAATAATATCAAGATTTTAAAATTGTTTTGTTATAGGTTTTTTTTTACAAATCTATGATAATGATGATGAAAGTGTAGTTCTTGTTCTAATAGTACTAAAAAAAATCTTAGGTTACATCAAATTTAAAACTGTAAAATTAATTATTATCATTATTATTATGTATTTGAATATTTATATTTACTCATTAGTTAGTAATTTATAAAGAAAATTTAGAGAGTATTACAATGAGCGAGTTTAGATGAATTTTATGCGAATAGTGATTTTATATGTGACGTTTTGTAAATATTGTATCGACATTGTATAGTTTGATATTTGAATACATGCGGCATTAAATTATTTATACAGATTATCAAATATTTTATTTATCCTAATTTGTTTTGTAGAAACACTTTATACTAACTGTCTTCTATTGTATACAATATATTTGTCTTGTATTAACGACAATTATATTTTTTTGTTTCAATCCAGTGTAAAAACACAAACTTATGCATTTCCAAGGTTTTGAAGGTTTTATTGGAAATAAAACAATATATAGATTTAAGATACTTTATTAACCTAATTGGCAGTTAATGACTAAACAATAAACAAGATCAAAAATCATCAGGTCAAACAACGCATCGACGGCAATGATAGTGCAATGCAGATTTTAGAACCCAGATTCAACTTTGGTTTTGCCTTTTAACCCTCTAGGGCCGTCTCAATAATACTGAATATGAAATAAAAACCAATAGAGTATCATTAATAAATAGTAATGAAACATTAAGAAAAAATCGATTTTGATTGAACTTTTAAATGTAAATTACAGTTAATTTATTAGCACCAACTTTCTTAACTTTAGATATTGAAAACTACTAAATTAAAACTTCTGAGTATAATTGTTCAATATTGGATACATGAAAAGCTATATAATGAAAAAATATATTGAAATTAACAAATCTTAAAAGAGATACGAAATTACAACTAAAAGGACAATCATAAAAATAACATTGAAAGTCAAATTTCAATTAAAAAAGAATATAACTTATATTAATAATAATACATTGACTGAATATCAAAGTGTTTTCTATTTCTAAAAAACGCAAAACAAGATGGCGGCTACATGACAGGAGCTTGCGCGGGAAGGCACGGCGCTGTGAGTAACTCTCCACCGCTCTCTGTGATCGTGACTTTTTTGTGATAATTGATGAGGTCGGCTGAAAAAATATATTTTTAAATTATTACCGGTATATTTTCATTTTTCTCGGTTTGGTAAACGCAAACGCAATGGACTAAGAATTCGGCGAAATTTCAGGAATTGAATCGTTTAATAGGTACGTACTGTTTTAAAACGGGTTCCCAGATCTCCTCTGCCTACTCGGGTAAAAAAATACCTAATGTATAGCAACTTTTGATAAATTCTATAGAATAAAAGAAATCTCACCTAAACTGTCGTGTCTAATCTGTCCAGCGCCCAGCAATCTGTATCCATCGCTGGCGTCAACAAGGTAGTGCTTGCAGCGGTCAGCGCGGTACGATATGGCGTAGCCCCACACGCGCTCCGATATACGCACCAGGAAACTACCTTCCGGTTTGTTTGTGAGGATCTGTTCGGCTTCTGGCCGTGTTATCAAACCTGGAGTACGAAAGGGATGGAAGGATTAGAACTCCCTGAGACTTTGTCTAGTCTATTTAAAAATATTAACATAAATATTTCGAAATTAAAAAGATATTTGAATTTTTCTTGTTATTATGTATACTTACCATGAAACCATTCAACAGGTTTTTCGTTCTCATCAAGACCTACGCCTCGTTTTAGCTCATGATTTCTAAACCACTCCAATACTGCTTCTCGATTAGGAGGCTTGCCAGCTGTAAAATAAATAAATTTTAAATGAACGTTGTCATTATTTTACGGGAACAGTCGTTCAGAAAACTCGATTATCCAGCCATATCCATCCATTAGGCCATCAGATGTACAGATTTCTTTTATTCAGGCTACCGATTGGGACCAATTATATTATTATTGTTATGTACATTATAATTATGTTGGAAAATGTATCTCTTAACAAATTCTTAATAAGCATTGATCTTTATTATCCTTTGTACCTGTTCCTATGAATAAATACCTATACGTATATGTACTTCATACATATAAATAGTTTTTTTTTGTTTAACTTTACTTCGTTTTTTATCTAGTTTCGATTATCCGGATTTTCGATTATAAGAATGCCTAACGACAATTAATCCGATGAAATCGGTTAGAAACCAAGAATATATTAAATATATAATTAAAAACGAGGACCTTTTTAATTGTTAAAACAACGATTGTTTTAACATACTTATATATCTTCCATTGCAAAAGGATAGTGTAAAGATTACCTATAACACACTTGCTATGCTTATTCCAAAGCCCTTAATAAATATATTACTGTTTTTGCAAATTTTCTTAATTTTAAGCTTTTTCCCACATAGCAGTATTGTATAAAAAAATATTGGTGTCAAGGCAATCCTTTTAAAAACTTATTTTTAGGGTGGTCACCACTCGTCGACATACCGATGGCAGGTGGTGCCGCTGGTAGATGAGTGCTGCGGCGGTGCGCCTCCCGGGCCGCTCGAGCTATCTCCCTCATTGCTGCTTCCGCCTCCTTTGCTTTACGTTCTGAAAAACAGTTAAATTATAATAAGATATAATAAATAAAATTTCTTTAAGCTATTTTTTTTTCCGAAATGTTATAATAATTTAAAGGTGAAGAATGTTACGTTACGTTAGTTAGTAATTGATTATTTAAACCGAGTGTGTTGATTTTATTCCCAACAATAAATGATTGTACGCAACTACTTACTAGTACATTTACGCTTTTTTTACACTTTAAAAGATTGACACCGAATATTTTAACCTCTCCCCTATTTGTATAAAAACCAATACACTCATCCGCCAACTCACCCTGCTCCCTCCACACAGCATCTTCATCTTGAGCTTGCAACTGAGCATCTCGTAAGGTGCGCGCGCGTCTCGCTCTCAGCCCTCTCAATATGTCGCCCGCCCTCGCAGCGGCAACGCGCCGCTCCCACGCCGCCACTCTTAGGCTTACTCCGTCACCGTTGCGTGGGAGAGCTGAATCCTGGAAAAAAGTAATGTTGTTTCTGGCTTCACGTTGTATCCCGCAAATAGGAGGGGAAATAGCCAAAGACCGAGCGTTAAGACACTCCCCACGCATCGCTGTATTTTCGAAAAATTGCGGGTTGAGTGGAGGAACTCAACGCTGATTTATCTTGTTACCAGGGTAAGAAAATAAAAATATAAAATAAATAATCCCCGCGAGTTAGTTCATAGTTAAATTGTCATGTTGCAGTTAAATTTATTGACCATATTCCACTCCAGTGATGGAAATTTTGTGCGATAATGCATATAAAAAAATATTTTAAGAATCATATTTTAGAAATCTGTTATTATTTATTAAATTGACAAATATATAGAAATGATAAAATAGTAAAGAAATGCTCACTTGTATAACATCCCTCTTCCCTTCAATAAAGTTGAACTGCAAAGTATTTTTCTTTATGTTCAACTTGATATGATCATCACAATAGTCTTTATCAGCTTCATTGTCACTCTTCTCCTTAACCTCAGGTTCTAAAGCCTCAATACGTTGTCTCAACTCATCCACTGAGCAGTACAGGTCCAATGTATCTTCTAACGAATCTACATTTTTTGGTGATAAATCGAACTTCTGTAAAAGAAACACCATTACTTTATTAAATTAATAATCTGTAATCATTACAACTCCTATATTTTATTTAATTAAACGTTGAGAACTAAGAGATATATCACTCTGTTTTACACTCGCACGTTTATTGAGAAACCAAAAAGACTCCTGTATTATTTAAAAAAAAAAATATAATCGGCTAACTGTTTTCGACGGCGCCATATATTAAGTCATACTAAAATATAAAGAAGCCAAATCAAAGAGAATTTGCTTTTGAGTTACTACAATAGTGTATTTACACGCAAACGAGTAAATATTAACGACAGTTTAACCTCGAGTTAGTTTATCTCTTGTTTCATGACAAACTAAGTTAAACTTAGTTATACTTTTTGTGTAAGATTATTGTTATGAAAATCTATGTTAATTAGTCACAGCACCGTTGTTAAACTTACAATGTTATTTTACTAATGTGTAAAAGCTATGTTGAAGCGCGGCGTTGAGTTCCGCCACTCAGCACGCAATGCCTCCAGAATTCGGCGGAAAGTGGGGAACAGAGTGTCTTAACACGAGGTGCCCTCCCAGCCTCCTCTGCTGTGTGCGGGATACAGCGTGAAGCTGATATTTTTTATTTACTCCTTTCTAAGTTTCAGAATATTATTATAGATATATGGCACCTTGTCTCAAATAATGAATTCAAAAAGACAAAATATCGAGAAAAGGGCGTTTGAAATTTATGCAAGCTTCATTTTTCACTTTTTGGATCATAACTCAAAAAGTAACAAAATTATTGCAATACGATTTTTAGAAAGTTAAAGTCAACAAAAATATTCAAAAAAAAATCAATAATCATAATCAATAAAAAAAAAAATGTTAGCAATAATCATCCTTATAAAAATTCTATAGAGCAGTAGTTACATCAGTTGTAGTTAACTATTAAATCACAATATATTTTAATTATACATCAACTTAAATATTCACAATTTTTTAAAAAAATCAACACAAGTTTGGTACCAAGGTCATCAAATCAGTGATTTTATTTTTCTTAATCGGTACTTTATTAATATAAGCTGCCGGGAGAGTAAGTTACATTCTGACCATTTAGTTTCCGTATAAAACGTTTTGTATTTTAAAATATTTGGTCTATCTTTCTCTATAGTCATAATTTTTACGTCCGATATATTTATATTAGTCAGGTTCGTAATCCCCATATCATTATTTAATTAAATTACTATTTTAATTTATAATGATCGCCACAACTATTATAATGAACCAGAGTTTCTAAGAGCTTTTGTAACATTTTTTCTCCATTGTCCTTCATTACGTCGCTGCCATTTTGAATGTGAACGTAATTCTTTTAGAAACATCATTTTAAAAGAAGAAGAAGTTTTTCTGGTTATTTTTGTCTAAATTTGATTCTGCTGAAGTTGCTTTAGGTGACAAAAATGGATGAGGATGATTTTGAACTGGACCATGATGAACTTGATGAGCTAGACGATGATGATGACGATGATCGGTGATGAGAGATGAGATTATTTGGCTTTCTCTTTTTCTGTACCGCATCGTAATTTGGATCTTTAACTGAATCATCCGTTACATAATTATTTAGTATAAAAATACAATTCATGTATAATTCTGTGCCGTGTGATCCCGGCCTAGAATAGGATCATTCTGGTACTGGTGGTGTCGTAAGAGGCGACTAAAGTACTTGTGGTAGAGTCACGTCGCCAGCAATGGCAACACGCACGGGCAGACTCGACCGGATCATTACCACCCCCGGCATTTAAAACCGACGTGAAGTAGTGGCTTTATGCCACTGCGTTTCGCATCAGGTAATGCCGGGCCCCGGCGCCCAAACCATCTTAAAGGCCGGCAACGCACCTGTAGCTCCTCTGGGGTTGCACGGGGCCGTGGGCGGCGGTAATCACTTACCATCAAGTGACCCGCACGCTCGTTTGACGTGTCTTGTCCATAAAAAAAAAAAAATTAAAATCCATCGTAATGTAAGGTAAAACAGTGACATGCTTCGATATAGATCAATATTACTTTAAAAAAATATTCCCGTTAGTCAAGTATACTACCATAACTAGACAAAGAAAAATATTATTGTCAAAAAAAATATGCTTTCAAACTTGACCTAATCACATATACTGTCATATGTGGGAACAGTGCACTTTATCAAAATAAAAATATTGATACAAATCGCATCTCTTGCAAAAATATTGCGACTTTTGACTAACATTAATCACATAAACTGTCATATGTTGATACGCTTCACTTTTATTGAATAAACATTAGAATTTATTTAATAAACATTAAGCATTAAGCGACAAACGACTCTTTACATACAATTCAAATTCAAACGTACGACCGTCCCGCGCAAACTCGGACGTGTCATTGCTCATTTTTGGTAAGACAATATTTCCGTTATAATGACACTAACGCCATCTAAGTTTAAATATTAAAGCTATAATTATGCCACTACTTAAGATACCATTTTAAGATATTTTAAAAATAATAGTAAAATAAACGATTTTCATTTTTTTTTAATTGTGACACTGTTTGAGGCTAAGGTGCGATATGAACTGAGCACTGACTATAATAATAATTAATATGTGACAAATGAAATATTTACCGCACCCGGAACGAGGCAAAACGAGATTCTCTAACTACTTAATAAAATGCCGTGAGAAGCTGAGTAAGCTATCAAAAGTATTTAGTTTGAGTACCATATATATATATTACACATCTAAATTCTAATTTCTACTACTTTTAATTAACATGAATAAAATATTATTTTTTATTATTAATATCTCAAATATTTATCCTATCCTTAAGCTTTTATCTTACAAACTTTTTTATTTAGCGTAATATATACAATAAAAATATACAAACTAAATTTCATGGTAATAATAATTATGTTAATTATATTAGGTACGGTTTTGATTGATGAAGAATACAAAATGGCTTCACTAGCCTACGTCGTAAGTTATTTGCACACGCAGCCGCTTACCTATATATTATCTATAGAATCTATAAAAAAAAAACGATAGTGCGCTGTGCGATAGTAAACGTCAATGTCAAATCTGTTGTCAAACATTGTGGCAACTGGCAGGCTTGAGTAGTTCGACATTGTAAATTAATGTAATAGTATAAATATTTACAAAATAATAAATTGAAACATTCTATTTTAAGATTTCAGGTTAGTGTTATATGTGTTAGAAAGCAATGTTGTTATATGTAACCAACAGTCTTCACGAAATAACGTTCGTTGAACAGTGAAATCATAGACGATATGTTTGGAATTTCAAACGGGTTAAGCCGGAACGAGGCGTGGCAGGAGCCTCTTCAAAATAATGAAATAATATTTCAATTACCGAGAGGTTTTAATGTAGGAAATACGATTGTTATAAAGGGACAATTAAATCTCAACAATCAAAGGTATGTTTACATTTGATGTTAAATAATAGTATTATTTAATGTAAAAAAAATCGAAATACATTATTAAACTAAATAAGAAAAAACTGATTATATATTAAAACAATTCCAATTATTTTTAGTTTACGAATAGGACTTACAAGGGGAACAGATAATTCAAGCAAAAAATTTCTTTTTTATATAATGTTTGACTTTGTTAGAGATGAAATAACAATTGTCAAGGATGAAGATGGCGTATTAGTGGAAGACCAAAAAATAACAGAACTCTCAGAGCTTTGTCCAGGTATGTATAAATAATATTGTCACATTGGCATTCGTTTTTTTAAAGTTAAATTATGAAGATAAAGTTTAAAACATTTTACATTTTAATACATAATAATGAGCTACGAATTTTATGCTGCATATAGGTATAGAGAGGACCTAGTGTCAAGACACAGTTCTCTGCTCTCTTAATTCAAGATATTTCATGAGTTGCTGAGCTCAAACAAAACCTTACTGTTCAATTGTTGAGGGGCAATTTCAAACATGAATATGCCTTTGTCTATTTGTATACAAATTTAAATATTGAGGGCATTGTGTTACAAAACATCTGACATCAAATGAGCTGGATGTGGGTTCAGGGGGAATAAATTATTTTCATTTTAACATTCTGGTAACAAGTCTTCACCACTCACAATATTGAGTTCTAACACTCAACAAGCAATCAAAGTAACTAGAAATAAATGAAATGAAATATCTTGAAATTGAACAGAAAACACAGACGGGAGTGTCTAACTCTAGGTTTCCCTTGCCTACCACACCATATATAGAATACAGCATGAAATTAAAAAGAATTATATTTTCAGATTCCGAATTCATATTTAATATAAAATTTAAAGAGAATAGTCAAAATGAATTACTTTTGTCAACAATGCTCGGAGGCTATGCATTTGATGATATAAATCTAAAGTGTTCTACAGAAATTCTTGATAAACAAGAAAACATATTTATTACTGTACAAGAAGATACATTGAAAATACAAGAATTACAGTTTTTATGGTAATGATTAATATTTAAACAATATTAATTTTTAATATTGTAATAAGTATAAGTTAATATATAGTTAATAAGGTTTACAACACATCTGAGTACAGGGCTCTTAAAAATTAAATACAATTATAAATATAAATAGTATGTTTATAATTTTATTAAGCGCAAGATAACATGTTATTCCATTATCATGTAAACCTTTTTTTTAATATGTCCACCATACTTAGAGGCCGAATAAAATCAAATTACTTTTAACATTTATGAAGGATTATATCACACTTACAAAAAACTCTTTATATGTTTTCTAAAAAAATATTTTTAGAAAGCATATAAAGAGTTTTTATATGTCTCCTATCAAGTATTGATGAATACTTACTGTATTCATCAATACTTGTTAGGAGTTTATGACAGACCCTGGCAAATAGCCGGGATTAATGCCAGGAAGAAGAAGAAGACTGTAGTTATCATTTATGTTGATTATTTATGATTTTTATTGTTGTTATTTTCTTTGAATGTGTAACTTTAGTTTAATTATTTATTTTACTTGAAATATGTCAGTATTAATAAATTAAGAAATACATACAAGTTAAAAAGTGTATAACATAGACATACATATATGCATGCATATTTTTTTTATAGCATTGTGCTATACATTATTAATAGTAAGTATATAATGTAGATATTGTAAAATCACCCACCATTGTCAATTTTATAATAAAATATAATTATATTAATTTATTTTTTATTACGATTCTCTAGAATTTTACTTCTACATCTTTTGAGTCACTTTTTTTATAACATAAGACAATTTATTTGAAATAATACCATCGTATTTTTAAGGCAAAGAATCAATTTTTATTTAAAGAAATCAGGAATTCACAAATATTTGCTAAACCACTGAAAATTGCTTTAACATATATTATGGTATGTACTGTTATGCACGGATTTTATCTTTTTTTTATTGTTAAGTAAGTATGTTATTATTTTTTTATAGTTTATACATTTATTCTATAATTTATAAATTGTTTTATAAAATTATATTAATGTCAGCATAACTTACTTTTCCTTTTAAATAATATTCCAAATATACTTAAGTGGTCTAACTCTATCTTTTCATAATAACATATTATATTAGTTCTAGTAATCAAAGGATTTATTTATTAAAGAGGACCACAACAGAGCCATCCTAAAAGTACAGTCGTGCCCACTCCAACATAGTCTTAAATAATCAAAATAATTTTGTGCAAACCCCAGAAATTTGACTAACAAATCAGCCGTGACAATTAAAATAAAAACTTTTACATATTTTTTTATACAACTTACCTGTTCTAAGCTATCAAGAGGTTTGTAATCGATCAAATGAGTCAATTCCTTCTCAACTGATTTGCGAAGTTGATGGGCTTCCTCACGAGCCTGAGCTAAGGCGCGTTGACGAGCTTCTTCAGCGAGAATGTTCTCAATGGTCTGGTCGTCTGGATGCTCTCCCATGACCCACACCTGGCAATAATGATTTCAATATTAATTGGTTCTGACGTCTTTAACAACTAAACAATATAAGAAACTATTGTCAATACTGAAATCATCATATAGTCGATTTGTAAATAACATTATAAAAAATCATCAAACTTCATCTTCCTTGTTACGATAAAAAAAAGAAATGAAAAGGAAGGCAGTTCTGCTGCTAAGCAAGCAACGGTTTTTTTTTATAGAATTAAGTGAGAAATATGATGTGAATGCGAGTTCAAATAACATTTGGGTTTACGTTTATAATACCTATACTAGATTTTCTTGGTTTGAGTGATGGTGTTTACGTAAGTCAACTACCTCGCTACGTTGCTCAATAGTGAAAAAATTAGGATAGGCGATGAATGTATTAATATAATGTAGCTTCATTTTTTAAATTTTAATTTTACTTAAACGCATTCAAGTTATAGATAGCGAAAATTTGTAAAAATCTTCCTACAGAAGTACTAACAATATAAATAAGTTATAACACCGTGGTCAGAGTACATACACAATTACCAAGAGACGCGGGTTCAAATCCGGCTAAGTATTTTTTTTTATGTTTTCTAAAAAGGTAAAAAAGGTAAATACATTATTCTATTACATAGAAAAAATGCGAAAAGAGCGTATCATATCAAACATTAGCGGAAAAATACCTTAACAGTACCGTATTTACACAAGTGACCGAAGTAGGTTAGTTTATTGAGCTGAATATTAAATAACCTTGAATTTTCATTGCTGATTACCACATTGCTTTGTGTACTTTCAAAGTACTATAAAACACACGAACTGATGGTCTAATTTCCCACTTTCTGCCGATTTTTAGAGGCATTACGTGTTGAGTAGCGGAACTCCACGCCGCGCATTGCCTCGGCACCAGAGTGAAGAAATGAAACTATAAATATAAATAAATGTAATATGTCATCGAGTGGGGATCGAACTCACAACCAGTTTATATTACAGTCACACTTTGTGCCCCTGCGCCACGTCTAGCCTCGCATATAATTTATAAGCATATAAAATTTATTTTTTATAATAAGGCTTAAAAGAATAGCAACTTCTTTCCCTATTGTTAAGATATAAAACACTCCGTTACCAATCAATTTTAAGATATTTCCTGTGGAGTCTGATAAAAAATAGGCATAAAAAAATCATCAAAATCGGTTCACCGAGTCAAAAGTGCGTATATAATAAACATAAAAAAAGACAGTCGAACAACCCCTCCTTTTCTTACATAAGTCGGTTAAAAATGTGTATAAAACTAAAATAGAAATAGATATTTAATTAAATGCATCTTGCTATCCTCCAATGGATTTTATATATAAATCAATTGAACAAATTGTTTCACACAATTTGATTCAAGGCTAAAAGAATAAAAAGCAGACACCGATGCTCTAGTGTTGCAGGATGATGTAATATATTTTAACTAACGACCTTTTCATATAACTAAACATATAAATACCGGTGTACTATGTTAGTAATTCGGATTACAGCCTGTTAGTCAGGTTTTGGCTGTTGAGATTATTTCATTTGTAAACTCCAATAGTTATATGATAGGCTCAGAGGCCAGTCTTGGCGCAGGAGAATAAGCGTGCGTCTGTAAACTTGATGGGTCGTGGGTTTCGATTGGGTCACATTGACTTATGCAAGTAATCAATACTTTAGTTTTTGCTTCATACCCATGGTTCTCCATCTTCTCCTTCAAGAAACTGCACCTGCTTCTTGTCATTTGTTTGAAACTTTGTACGGCCATTTTCTTCTTTGCTGACTTTTTGATCCCAAGCCTGCCATCGACGCACCTGAAAAAAAATAGCTTAGAGTTAAATTTTAACTCAAATATTTTAACGTAAAATGTCTCAGCAAAGATAAATTTTATCTTTGCTGAGACATTTTACTTAATCTCCAGTTATACTAGTAATTATTGTGCAGTACTTTCTGTTCATAAATAAATATGTAATTCAGCTAAAAAAAAATTATAAACCTAATATGAACTTTTAACTAAGGGTAAGGTTGTTCGGGTAACAGGTAAGGCTACAATTTTTGTTTTCACATGTTTCGAATAGCAATATCTAGTAGATACATATTTGACACATGCATTTCATTTTTATATACATATTTGTAATTTAAAAACCGGACAAGAACGAGTCGGGCTCGCCCACAGAGAGTTCCGTACAAAAATTGAAAGTTTCGGGCTTTTTTCTAATCTTTCATTAGACTCTTTAATAGGCTCTTTAATATTAAATGTTGTCCTCCTTTTAAGGCTATTATTTTTTAAGATTTAACCACAAATGTACAAATTTCATATTTTTCCTAAACTAGTACTACCTGTAAATGCTAGGAGCCAAATTTCATAATTCTAAGTCAAGTGGTAGTACTCTATGAATTTTGATTCCATTTATAGTGTCGAAATACGTGTTTTTCACTATTTTAAGGCTTTTATTTTTTAGGATTTAACCATAAACGTAAATTGCCAATTTTTTCATAATTCTACCAAATTTTAATCAAATTAAATTTTAAAACTTTTCTTTTACACAAAAGTCTGCTATTTTATTATCAGGATTATACTATGATGGCGAAACCAGAAAATATGTTTACCGTCGATAATAATACATGTTGATTGTTGCCGCGCCTTGAAATTCCAGTCATAAATGAAGGTGTGACCATAAAGACTTCGCTGGCGTTTGAATCATTTTTGTATTTAAACAGTCTTTTACAAGGACAATAAGAATATTAGCTAATATTTAAATGATATATTTATGTTTTTCTATATTTGAAATATGTAAATTAAAACGATTCGTCGAGTTAATTATGAAGTATAATATCCGTAAGTCAAAAGGTAAGCAAAATAGAAATATTAAAAATTATAGTTTAAGGCCAGCCGGGGCGCAGGGGCATGAAGTGTGACTGTAAACGCGACTGGTTTTGGGTTCGATCCCCACTAGTGGAAATGAAATATTTATTTAGATTTATCCATTTGTTCGCTCATGGTGTGGAGGCAAAATGCGGCGTGGAATTCCGCCACTCCGTATTAAGCGTAAAGCCAATTTACAGTTTTACAAAATATTGACTGATCTCATAACATTCATAGAAATGATAATATGATAGATAGTGATAGCGTTCTTATGTGTCATTTAAATAAACAGTTATCAATAAGAGTCAAACATTTGTTTTGATAACGCTCTGGAGGGTTACGAGTCGTTCGTGTAGTGTAGTACAAGATACTGACTCCCTTTATTTATTTGGATAAAATACTTTCGATACTGAGCGAATGGCAGACAACGCACACGAAAAGCGAAGTATTACTGAAGCTGTAATTTCACCTGTGGATTTCTTCTGTAGTGTGGGGAAGCACTAAACAAGGATATTCAGAAATTTTCCGATTAAACGAATTGTACGTTTTAGAATACGAAGAACAAGTTTCCCGAGTATGTTCCTTGGGTAGTGTAGGGAAGTAAACAACAAAACAAGGATTTAAAAAAAAATCAAAATTCAACGAGATTCTACGTTTAAAGGTAATAGGTACATCGCGGAATACAAGGAAACAGAGTTGGGGCTGACAAGCCGTCATAGATACCCATTCTAGTTTTGAAACAGATTAGGGTCGAATAACCAGGTGCTTATGGATACCCAAAAGAAAAATTGGACGATATATACATATAAATATCAGAAACCTAACATTAATTTGCCCGTGATATCTCTCCGTCATATAAAAATGATGTAAACAACATTATTGAATTAGAACTTCAAAAAAAGTTATAAAAAATATATATTTTTTTAAAGTAAAAATGTTATTATATATAACTTTTTATGAAGTAAAATTTATATATAGATTAATTTAAAATCTATCTATCTATCTATCTATCTATCTATCTGCTTGTAGTATAGCCAACCGATTGATCCAATCTTATTCGGTCGAAAAAATTAAAATTTATTAGTGAATAAATTTTATTTTTTCGATCTATTGCAGCAAATGTCTAATAAATGCTAATTTTATGTCAAAAATAACTAACTATAAGGGTGATAGATTAGGTAAGCGGCAGCCGCAAAAGTGAGTGGTCACTGTAACCAATCGTGTTTAATAATAACCTTGAAGCCTTGAATAGGCGGATTTAAAATACATAATCGATTAATATACGAGTACGTACATAAAAAATCTCTAGTTAATTAGTAATTAAAAGACTTAAATGGCTACAGAAAAAAAATTAAGTCTAATTTGATGATATTCCTGTAGTATCATTAGTACTGTGTTCTTAAAGGTACATCGAAGTATACCTCTACCTCTCTCACCTCTTAAAATTCTGTACCAAATGTTTCTATTATATTCTCACATTAATATAAAATTATACACCTAAACCTAAATACTTACTTATATGAAGCGCAACTCTTCTTAAATTTTCTTTAATATATATTATAATATAATTTTCTATTTCTAATTATCTCATCGAGTAGTGTCCTAATATTATTTAAGTGGTTAATATTTTGTGTTAGTTTACATTGTTGTTTCTTATTTGAATAATTTTATAATATTTCCAAGTATCAAGAACAGAACAAACAAGAACTTTTAAAATAATCGACATTTTAGGTAAGCAAGGCTGAAAATTCCATTATAGGCCTGTTCTTTTATATTAGTAAGTAAATAAAGCTGGAACCTTGCACAATATGTTGTTTGATAACCGTTAATGTGTATGTGGATTTATTTGTATAAAAATTTAAATAGAAATACAGTATTTTTATTTTGATTTGTACTTTCATTGATGGATGGATTGTCTCTCAGTTTGTTTATGAGTTTTCAGATGTTTCTTGTATACATTTAATTTAGATTAAAATGCAATAAAATAACAAGATTATATTAGGGAATACTTTCATACATATGTAAGAAAATATATTACTTCTTAGCGATAAGTGATAGAACAGAGGAGTCGAGGCGTAGGTTGTTAGTTCGATTCCCACTCGAGAAAATGAAATATTTAACATTTTTATATCTTTGTTTTGGTAATGAAGCAAAGCGCTTGTGAACATAAGTCACCACGCAATACTTTGAGAATTCTGAGATAAGAGTGTCTTAACAGTAAGATTCTATTGTTCTGCCCTTGCTATGTGCGGGATACAGCGTGAAGCTAACAAAAAAAAACAAAAACAAGCGGCTAATGAAACAGTAAAGAAAGTATGTAAATATATTACCTGTTCTTCACGCATCTTGCAGAAGAGCGTTTGTTTCTGTGTCTCGTCGAGCTCGGCGAGGATCTCCGGGTCGACCCACATGTCTCTCAATATCTGCTGCAGCATTGTGGCGGTCCTGTAAAAATATATTAAATGACGTCATCTTCATTTTAAAATTTAAATTATCAAGGTCGTTTAGTATATTTTGAATTTTTTTCATTGTATGAGGTAAATAGATGAACGTAGTAGTAAATCTCTCTTCTGTTTTCACTTCTTTTATCATCGTGACTTAATCGGACGTTTTGTTAAGCTTTACACAAAACAGTGTAGGCAGAGCGAGGCTGGACTGCTAGACTTAAGTCACTCCGTTTTTTACATTCTGACTGTAAACGTTAGGTTTCCTTTTGGTACTTTCATAAGAAACTAAAAAAAATTTAAAAGTTAAATTGAAAAGAGTCAAAACATATGTGAAGAATGATCTAAATTGACTGCCTGCGTAATATTAACCCACTAACCTAAACGTCAAAACATTTAGACATTATTATAATATTTTAATAGCCGTGACCGCACTAATTACAACAACACAAAGTTACTTTGTACTGTTTTAAATTTTTCGAATGGCACAATACATTGTAAAATTTCTAAATGTGTTTGTTACGTGTAGTTTTTCTGGTATTGCATATTCTAATTATTATATAAAAATTTCTTACAAATTTTACACAACATGTTAATATATTTTTTAAAGATTATATAATTTTATTGTATCTGTGCATTGTACAAACGTTTTTTTTTTTATTTATTTTATAGTTATAATTCAGCAAGCTCAGGTGTTATTATTGCAAAGTGCAAAGCACAAGACTTTGTTTTTTTTTTTTTTTATTATTTTTTGCTTGAAATACTTTTTTTTAACCCCCAACGCAAAAAGATTGGTGTTATATGTTTAACGTGTCCGTCTGTCTGTGACACTGTTACTCCTCAATTAACGAACCGACTTAGGCGTTTTTTTTAAATGGAACGCCTTCTTCATCGCGGTGGTTCCTAGACAATTCCTATGATAATCTGATCATCAGTTTGAGAGCTAAAAGCACTTTGCCAAGTGATATTAAGGGCCGGGGTTTTTTTTATTATATATTTTTTTATTAAATTGGGAGATACTGAAAAAACATGTCAAATAATTTAAATATTATTTTAAAATGTATCACGTATATTTTTTACATAACTCATCTTTGAATCTTAAACGAACTTGACAATAAGATAAGATATCTGATTACTATCTGTTTTGGGAATACCATATGAAATATTTAAGGCAACAAAAATAAAATACAAGACACATAGAGAAAACCTAGTTTCATTATTTTTCTTTCTTAATATTTAAAAAAAAATATCATAGTTTGTATAAATCAGGTTCAAGCTGTATCCCGCCCACAGCACAACTCAGCGCCGCAAAGCGCGTTTTGCCTCTACACCAGAGCTGAGAAGTATCTAAGCACAGGTTCCCAGGTTCCCTCTGCCTACCTACCTATATATATATATATATATATATATATATATATATATATATATATATATATATATATATATATAGACTTCACGGACTTTTGAGTCATCATTCATAAATAATTCGAGTTTCTTCGAGGCCGGTCGTGGCGCAGTGGCACAAAGTGTGACTGTAAACCGACTGGTTGTGGGTTCGATCCCCACTCGAGGAGATGAAATATTTACTTAAATTTATATTTCCATTTCTTCGCTCTGGTGTCGAGGTGAAGCGCGGCGTTGAGTTCTGCCACTTAACACGCAATGCCTCCGTAATTCGGCAGAAAGTGGGGAACGGAGTGTCTTTCACTACGTTCCCTCTGCCTACCCTGCAGTGTGCGGGATACAGCGTGAAGCTGATAAATAATAGTTTTTATATCACCCACGCTAAGTTATCTTGATAAACTTACAAATTTAAATCCAGTTTTATGATGGATTTTATAATTTAGTTCAAATAATGTTAAATTAATAGTTGTTAACGCGGCAGGCTATGGGTTCGACTCCCACTCGAGGAAATAAAATATTAAATATTTTCATTTCTTCGCTCTGGTTTCCAACCACTCAATACAGCCTTCAGAATTATATTTTTAAAATAGGTTTCCCCTTCACCTTCGGTAGGTATACCTAGGCTCGTTTGCAATGAGATGTTCCAGAGCTACTATATGAACACATATTTTTACATGCATTGATTTAATAAGATTTAAATTATTTCATTTAAAAAAAGACATCTGTATAAATCTTAAAATATATTTGTTTATATATAGTTAAAAAAAAAAACATTTTTTTTACACCAATCCATGTATTTGTAGTAATTATCTTTTACTTTAAAATAATAATGAAATAAAATGAAAATTCAAGTAAATGTATATTTAATATCTTTTTTATACAAAAGCTTTCTAAAGCACTGTTAGTGGAGCGACGTCACGTATCGTAATTAATATGCGGCCGCTAATTTTCCCAGAAAGCCTGAACAATGGACTGAATCTTGAATTTAAATGAGGCCAGGCCAAAAAATGCGTAACCGAGACTTTTCCCAGAAAACCATTCAAAATATATATGTCTTTAGATAGCACAAGAAATAATTGTTTTTTAGGTGTAGATCAGGTTCCCAGGTTCCTTACCTGGGAACCTAGTGTTAAGACACCCTGTTCGGTATTTTCCATCAAATTCTAGAGGCATTGTGTAATGAGCCACGCAAGGCCTCGTTATCAGAGCGCGGAAATAAAAATATTACATAATTTTTTACCCCAAGTGGGAATCGAACTCAAAATCTGTTCAAAACTAAAGTCCAGACTCCCTTGTGAAATATCTACACCCGCCAAGATCCACCTTGACATTAACTAAGACGATAAAAAGAAATAATAATTTAAATAAGCCATTTTGTTATTACGCTCTTACAATGTAAATTAATTTTCACATGCCTCATAAATCATTCATCATTTACGAATGGGACTTAGAGGGGAATATCCCCGCAAATTGCTTCAATTTTATAAAGAAAAAGTTAATAAAAAAAAAGAAAAGAAAACCAGTAAACTAACACGGGCACTTGTTAAAAATCAGTTTTTTAGTTTAGAAGTTTTTAAGTATATATTTTTTCAAATAAATTTATCCTGTATACTTTTTAATATATGTACAAATTTCCATCATAATTAGTTGAGTAGTTTTAATGTAACAAACAAACTTACATTCACATTTTTTTTATATTAGTATGATGATTATGTCTCAGCAGGTCAACCAGACGCTTATTTGAATTGTAAATAGTAATTTACCATATATGGAGTGAGTCTTAGTAGCTGTCTCCATAGATTAGATGTTGATAAAAAACATACTTAACGTTAAAAGTTCTATATGAACAAAGTAGTATAATATAAATAAAAATAAATAAATCAGCTTCACGCGGTATCCAGCGGAGTAGGCAGAGGGAACCTAGTGTTAAGACACTCCGTTCCCCACTTTCTGGCCAATTCTGGAGGCATTGCATGTTGAGTAAGCAGAATTCAAGGCCGCGCTTTGCCCCGATAAAAGCGACGAAATGGAAATATAAATTTAAGTAAATATTTCATCTCCTCGAGTGGGGATCGAACCCACAACCAGTCGGTTTTACATTTACACTTTTTGCCCCTGCGCCACGACTGGCCTCAACTTAAAATATATCTATACGTAAAAACGGTATGGTCGTCACTGTCCATTTATATATTTAAAAATATAAGTTTCTACTTGTCTGCCATCTTTGACAAAAGCAGTGCAGGGTTCCGTCATCCACTGCAATGTCGCAGGAATTTATCATTAGGCTCTCGGTCCATGTAGTAAATATGACAATAATAATTATTTTTTTAGCTTCACGTTGTATCCCGCATATAGCAGGACAAGCATAGGGAACCTAGTGTTAAGTTCCCGAGCACTATGTTCCCGAGAAGACACTATTCATTGAATTCATAAGGCATTGCACGTTGAGTGGTGTGCCTCAATGTCGCGCTTTCCCTGGTTACCAGAGCGAGGAAAAGAAATTATAAAATATTTTATTCCCTCGAATGGGAATCGAACCCACGACCACCAACAACCACGAATAATAATATAGTACACTATATTTATAACACAATTTACAAATCTATCTATCTGTTATGTCTATTATTCTAAGGGTAATGTATCTAAAATTATCAGAAATGTAAATATATGAACAAGACATGACAATATCTATTTAATTTAATCGTAGCAACCGTATCAGTGCCTATACTAGAATATATACTACTACTAAACGTAATAAGCGTACTCGTATAGATATATAATATTATTAGCTTCGCATCAGGTGTAGTATCGACACTAAGCTGACTTAAAAGTGAAGGTGACTGCGAAATGCCAGTCGTTAGACGGAACCGGTCGGGTCTCTTGTACTTACGCACTTTAGTTGCTTTATTATGTTACTAGTATCTCGTATATATATATTATGTATGCGAAAATAATTTATTTATATTTATTTATTAACATTATATTAAAATATGCTGTCTTTGTGGACAAAATAGTATCCTGGAAATGAAATGAGACGATGCACTAACAGTACCATATACATATATATATACCGCTGAATCTGTGAGAATATTTTTTTTATTCTCTCTCTTCTCTCTGTATCCCGCACGTAGCCAGAGAGACACTTTAAGACACTCCGTTCCATAATTTCATTGTGCGTTGAGTGACGGAAATCAACGATGCTCTTGACCTCGTTACCAGAGCGAGAAAATGACAATATTAAATATTTAATTTTTTATTTACATTTATACTTTCATTTCTTCGCTGTGGTGTCGAGGCAAAGCGCGGCTTTGAGTTTTGCCAGTCAACACGCAATACCTCCAACTTGGCGGAAAGTGGAGAATGGAGTCTCTTAACATTAGGTTCCCTCTGTCTACTCTGATGTGTGCGGGATACAGCGTGAAGCTGATTTAATTTGATTTTAAAGGAATGTCGGACCCGGCGGGATACAGCGTGAAACTAAACAAAAAATCCATCTAGGAACATAGTTTTTATATATTGCACCATATCATACAGCAATTTCAAACCATATCTATTACAATCACAATAATTTATTAAAGCTATCATTTGTTGGGCAATGGAAAAAATCTTAAAACGACCTTAAGACTAACGTAACGTTAGTGACAGTTGATATTACTAATTACTGATCCACCGCCCACGTGGTATATGAGATCCCACGCCATCACCATTGCACAAGATAAGTGGGATTTAGAACAGGGTATTAAAATTATTTCTTTAATAGTCCGCTTTGTACTTCAAAGATTTACAAGCAAACTTTTTTTCCCGCTTCACGCTGTATCCCGCATGTAGTAGGGTATGCAAAGGGACCCTGGTGTTAAGACACTCCGCTCTTCACTTTCCGCCGAATATTGGAAACATAACGTGTTGAGTGGCGGAACGCAACACCACTTTTTGCCTCGACACCAGAATTAAGAAACAAAAATGTTAATATTTATTTAAAATGGAATCGAACCCATAACCCATCGCTTGTGCGCCTGCGCCACGACTGGCCTCAAGTCAAGTAGTAAGTGAAAGTTGATGTTACTAATTACTGATCTACAACCCACGTGATACATCAGATCCCACACCATCATCACCATTGCACAGGATAAGTGGGATTTAGAACAAGGTTTTAAAAATATATGTTTAATAGATCGTTTCATACTTTGAAGCTTCACAAACAAATTCTAACTACGATAATATTTCAATATGAATAATGATATAAAAATATTGAAGTCACATAAAAACTGAGACCGTCGTGGCGCAGGGGCACAAGTGTGCCACTGTAAACGCGACGGGGCCAATTAACGCTATTCATTCCCATTCGGGGGAATTACATAGTATTAAGGTAAAAAAAAAACGTGATAATAATCTTAAAAAAAATTTAAAAAAAGGGGTCATTATCCCATATGATATTTGTAGTTTAGATCTCACTCAGTGGAATACATAATTTTCATTTACCCGCTCTGTCGAGATAAAGTGGATAGTTAAGTAGCGCCAACTTAACGCGCTGTATCACCATTTCGGGTGGAAAATTTAAAAAGGCATGTCTAGATTTCTTCTTGAAAAGCTTGTTTTATCATCAGGTATTTTATTAAGTTCCAAGCTAGGCAGAGAGAGAGAGAGCTGAATGCGACACTCCGCTCAAAACTTTCCTCCGAATTTTGCAAGTTTTAGCGTTTACTGGCAGAACTCAACGCTAAAAAGTAAAAAAAATAACAATAATAATATTAAAATATTACTTGAATAAAATCAAGATGTTTTATTTGTAACACATGGCAAGCGTATGGGATAATTCCCATAATGTGAGCTCTTCACGGTCTGATTTACCGCATAGTATGTCGTTTTGTTCATATTTGCACAACACTAATCTAAACAATACCGTACAGTCAAGAATTTAAATCGACAATTTTTTTGTTTGTTTTGAATTTAAGATTTTTTGTGATTTATGTTGAATTCTATGGGTGAAGATGGGAACAGAGGGAAAAAATCAGACCATACGTCATTATAAGAACTCTTTATAAGAAGTTTATATGGAAATACTTCGTGTTTAACAATCGACATCATACAGGAGGACCTTCGAAAATTCCCCTTTTTGGGAAGGTCGTCATGGGCTCCCTTTGCCTACCTCGCTGTGTGCGAGATACAGCGTGAAGCTGGTCTGATTTAATAAAAGACTTCGGTATGGCTGTGTTATGGACACGGGCGTTTGTTGTACGTAAATACGTTTATGTAACTGGTTATATTTTGTAAATGACACAAATGGCATAAAAGATATATCGACATTTCTGGTAAAAGTTAAATCAATACAGGTTTTATAGAGTTTCAATATAAAACAAATTGAAACTGTTGAGTATGAACTCGGGCAAGGAGCCGTTTTGTGAGACTTTTTTAAAGCCTCCAACTATCATAACTGCTCTTGTAAGATCAGGACCGTAATAAGGTATTATTTTAGCAAGGAATATTTAAGTAACGATCATAACACAAAGAGTTTAATTCCTGCTAACGCTGAGCCCTGGTTGATATACGAAGAATCCATTGGATTGGACGCTTTTACTGGACATATATCATCCGCTTTAGTGTCCTTCATTTTCAAATTAATTTTCGACAACAATTCCCACGTCAATGTTAACTCTATTGAATGAATCAGTGAAGCTATCGATGTTTGGATGTATGGCGACATCACCGGCTCTGCTACTTACTGATGATGATACCACTACTGATGATGTAGTTGCAATTTGTCTGTTCTTAGCGGTATTACAATATGAGGGTCCAAAGTCCAGACCAAAACATGGAATTTTTCCTTCAAGTCTCGCTGATTGCCAAATATTCAAATCGGTTGATGTTTTTATCGTTAGAGATGCCTTCTGAGTGCACGAACATGCTTTGTTTTGTACTTTGTGTGATTGACTTAATGGTGGTAATAAGTATACAATGCTGATTAGCAACACTTTTTCAAAATTTTTTTACTTCGACGACTAGCGTCAATAACGGATGTTGGGCCAATCTCTGGTACTTATCTCGTATCTCGCTAACTGTATGAGGACGCATGACTAAATCCGCGATAAACCTTGAAAACTTCTCAGATATTGATCAAATAATATCTAATTTTTTTAGACATGATAACACAATTTAGTTCCCTAAAGGCTCTTCAGGGACAGTATTTTTAAGCAGCGGTAAGCGGTTTATCTGTTATACATATTGCAAATCTCGATAAGGTAACCACAAAGCGGCATCGCTTCCCCCTCCATCGCGCACGATGTGTTTCCTCGTTTATTGTATTTATTATTTTGATTCTTTAACTATGCAACAATATAATTTTATTTTAGATGCAGAGGATAGTTTCGGAACAACAGGGCCAAAGTGTATGCCCCGATTTTGTTATCACTAGGTTTTTTAGATTGCCAAAGAATGGTAGTAGACTTATATGATGAAACTTATATATAGTTATATATTATTTTTTCCATATTAAATATTTTATATGAAAAATCACACACACAGCACATCCACTTAAAAAAACATCAAAATGAATTCGCATGTAAGAACGTTGTCATGTTTAGATCATTGGTTAATTAAGATCAACAGACGCACGTTGCGTGTTCAGTAATTATGATTAATCTTCGGGCGAGTCATCGCGATGTCATACGAGTACGTTTATATCAATCTCCGTTTTCAATTATAAATACATTCTTGTATGAAATAATAAAATGAAAAAAAATATATAAAATTTTTTTTAAAAAAAAATTGGGTCTGCGTCGAACAAACGACGCTCATATACAACCAACTTATATGAATAACGAATATTAATAATGAATATTAAAATATAATAAAACAAAACAAAACAGAACAATAGCATTCCATAGTTATTGTTATATAGCTATAGCTTATTAAAATTGTTATGAGTGAAGAAAGCGCTCACAGTGTGGGCGTGACCGGTCAGGGAGTCAAGGGCATCTGAGTCTCGACTCTCGATGTCGGCTACATTGGTACTGTAAGCCGTTTTAGATATACATTGTATTTTAAATAACATATCCTAATTATTACTAAAAAATCTGTCTGTAAATCGAATGTAAATGTATTATATGATAAACTATCATGTATTTAGTTAGGCATTTGACTTAATATCAAAAGGAGACCTTTTTATCCCCTTTTCGTTTAAATCTCATATTTGATTATATTGTGTGTGCAGTGGCGGAATTCAGCACTGCATTGTCTTATCAGAGCCAGATTATAAAAATAATTTATGGCTTCCAGCGAAAATCAAACTGGAAAGAACTAAGGCGTTTACAGGTAAGCGATGTATCACGTGTCAGTACATGACCCAAATTTATAACTTTACACTGTGACTGTAATACATATTAAATAGTAGAAAATCACAAGAAAAATCTAATGCAAATAAAAAATCTAAATATAGGTTTCTAGGACACAAACCGTATTTCGTTTTAATATTTCAAACAAAAATAGATAAACTAGATTATATCTTAACACAAAAAACAACTATTATTATATGCATAAACTTCTCATATTAAGAAATTCTCTGTTTCATTTTGGCGTTTTTTTTTTCTTATTTTCATTCGCAAAACTAACTGTAATTAACAACTGGGCTAAATACCTTAGAAAACATTGCCCACGTGTTTTCCACCATAATAATTCCGTTAAACGTATAATTTGAAGCGAACCATCGTAATTTTTGTTTTTCACTTTTTTCTTTCTTTGAACTAAATGTTCACTTTGTTCATACCGTTAGGTGTTTACATATTCGGAATTAAATGATTAGGTATTCAAGAAGTATTTAGGCTTTGTGACCATATGATGACGCAATGGGGCGATCGTCTCGAATTATATCGCCCGTTTTGTTTGAACAAAACATTAGCAGGAAACAGGGAACCTTGCGTTAGGTCACTCACTTTCAGTTTTTCAATTAACGTATTTTTTTATGTTAAACATTGCCTGTGTCAGTTGTCAAAACTCAATATCGCGCTTTGTCTACTAGAATGAGGAAAATGACATCAATTTTAATATATCGAACCCAACTACTACCTGTTTACGGTCTCACGTTGTCCCACGGCCTTATAATGTATAATATTGATTTGAAAAACAATTTTCCACACACGTGAGTCCACACACAGGCTGTACGTCTGCGGCCTTGGTAAAACGCCTTGGCCGACTTAACGAGCATCCTTGTTAAAACCAGAACGGTGAAATTTGTATCATTCAAATTATCTGTGGCCAATTCAAACAAAGGAGCACTATACAAACGTCAAATAATAGTGAATGGGGAAACAATGCGAAAAAGTGGGTCACTGGAATACTTGTGTTTTGTTATTTTGACGTTTGAATGTGATTTTTGTATTTTCATGTCAAATTGGTGGAGAAAATGCTTTGTTTTTTTTTGGCGCTAAAAAGCAGAAAATAAGCATTTCAACATTCTCAGTTATGGTGTTATTTTAACAGCCACTAATAAATATCTAACTTAAATATCCTACACATATCCGCTGTGAAGCTAGTGTTAAGTGTCTCTGTTCCCATTAGGATATTTTGGTTCCAAACTTTTAGCCGAATTCAAGAGTCCGTGTTGAGTGGAGAAAATCAAGGATCGTTGCCTTTTTACCAGAATAAAGGTAATTTAAAATATAAAATATTTCATTTTTCCTCGAATGGGAATCAAATCCAAAACTTGTTGTATTTACAGTCTGGTGTTTCAGTCACCTTATTACATACTCAGCACATATTTTTAGTTCTTGTGCTAATGTGCAATTTGTTGATACACTTGTATGCGGGTGTAATGGCCACATGACACTTTATGGGACAATAAACTTTTGTTTTTCTTTTTTATAGCAATACTTGCGACCTCCTTAGCCTATTTGCTTTATTAAATATTTTTGCACTGAATAGACAATTATAAGTTATTGTAATTTCGACAACACTATTTTAAAATGCTACTTAAACACATATGTTTAAAAGATATAAGTATCAATATTTAGTTACATATAACTAGCGACCCACTCGCGGCTTCGTCCGCTTGAACTATACAATTAATTATTTTCTTATCTGTATTACTTTCGCGATCAAATAACATAATAATTTCCTAATCCATATATTGAAAACTAAACGTTCACTATATTCAATAAAATATTTATTGTATAGCAATTTTGTCACATGTTAAACCTATAAAAATTTTAAAACCATTGTTTTGGATTCTCTTACGATGATAATTGCTTACGAAACAGATTTTAGCTCATATAAAATTATAATTTTATTATAGATATGTATGTGATATGTATTTATATTTTATTATAATTAATATCAAATGAAACTTAATATCCCTGCTTCACAGGCGTTGAGACGACTCGCATTCTTTCAACCTACACATTACAATTATCACATTATAAAATAACATATCAAAAATGAACAAAAAAAATACCATTTAAACAAAAAAACTGTTGAATACAAAATACAAAATGCTATAATTTCAGCATAAATTCACTTTCATAACGAAATGACCAATTACGAAACAAGCGTTCGGTCGTTGACCCCCAGCGGTGGCTTGTGGCTCTAACGTCTGGTGTACAGGGATCTATAATTAAATCTCACTAATAAGGTTAATAAGATTTTTTTAAAATCTTAATTAAGTCGGTTTTTAAGTAATCTTTTTTTCAAATTATATTGTGAACACCTTTAAAATTGCCTATGACTAATTTAGATAGACGTGGCTTCACGCTTCTTCACTCATAAACGTGTAGACAGACGGAGACCTAGTGTTAAGCTAGTGTTAGTGTTATTTGAGACATTACGTTTAGCTCAACGTTGCAACTCAATTTTAATAACACAGTGAAAATTCAATAACAATATTTTTTAAAACATTTTTTTTACCTTCACGCGTGTGTTTCACACGTAGCAGGGTACGCAGAGGGAGGTTAGTGGTAAAACACTCCGTTTCCACAAAGATACTTCCGATCCCCACTCGAATTCCCGAGACATATTAATTACACTTTTTAGAAAACATATAACAAATAGAACGTAGCGGGATTAAACGTCGCGTCTCTTTCTTTTTTAAGTGTAGAATAACACCTTAAAAATGTAAAAATAATTATTACATATTAATAAGTGATGAGTGGTAAAACTCAACGCCACGCATTACCTCTCTACCAGGTAGAGAAGATGAAAATACTAAATATTTTATTCACTCCTAATGGGAATCGAACCCACAACAGTCGCTTGTGCCCCTGCGCCACGACGCCCTCCGACATGTCTTGAATACGGAATTATATAATAATATAAGAAGAAACGGTGCGACATAAATAAGATTTATTGACCCAAGTACAATTTGCAATCTAGATCACGTAAACGCGCAGTACATAGAGAAATAGTATATAGTATATAGTCTTATCATGTGATTGATTACTTTAAGATTTTCGTTAAAACGTCGAATTTTGTATTTCCTTGTATGTATATTATAATATATATGGTCTAGATTAGCAGTATTTTAACCTATATTTTTTGTTAGATTTTGTATAGAATTTAGAATTTTTTTGCAAATTCAACAAAATGAACGATTGTAAAAAGCAACAATAAAAAATGTCAACCTACATATAATATTTATATATACAAATATATTTACGTCTTTCTGAATAGACCAAAAATAAGAGACTACCAAAATTACAATTTTTAATATGTAAATAGATGTATATTTGGTGAAGTTTGGACGTTTATTATAAAAAAAAATGTATATCGCTTGTAGCAGGGTAGGCAGAGGAAATCTAGTGTTTTGTTGACTCCGCGTAACACATTGCGTGTTGAATGGCAAAATGAAAATAATTAATATTTCATATATCCTCGGGTGGGAATAGAACCTACAACATGTCGCGTTTACAGTCAAACGCTTGTGCCTCTGCGCCCCTACTGTCTTCAAAAATCCATCATCAACATTTGATTAATTTAAAAAGTTCATTTTTTTTTCATTAGGTCTATTATTTTTTTAATTCATGTCGTAAATTCTGTAAAGATTTCAATAATTCTTCCTTGAAAATAAACAGAAACGGCAAACACAAGACATTTATCCAAATACTGTTAAATGACAACACGCAGCGTCTAATTTCGTCACGCAATACATACGTTTTAGTATAATTTAATAAGCAAGACAATAAGTTATTGACTTATTGTCAGAAACTTTTTTTTAGCTTCACGCTGTATCCCACACATAGCAGAGTAGACAGAGGGTACCTGGGAACCTATTCAGACGCTCCGGTCCTATTAAAACATTTCCGTTTCCCGCTTTCCATCGCTTTGTGGCGGAAAAAGCGTGTCATGTGCTGAAACTGAACGACGCGCTTTGCCTCGTTACCAGAGCTAGGAAATGAAAATATTAAAAATATCACATTTCCTTGAGTGGAAATCGAACCCAAACAACTGTCGCGTTAAGAGTACCACGAATGGCATTAGGAAATTCGCATAGTTTGATAGAGTGAAAAGTCACTTTGTCTACTTTCCGGTCACGTAGCAAAATTGTTTAGTAGGTACTATCCTTTAGGCCGAACTCAATGTAAAAAATCAACACATTCGCTATCGGTTTTTTATTGTTTTAAAATTGTTTGAAGTTCAAGAGACAATAAAGGAGAAAAATGTGTCCATACATTAAGCTATAGATATATTTTTATAGAGAAGTGCTGAAATTATCAAAATCGAGAGCAAAAACCTCCTAACGTAAATGATATTTTTAATTTTTTTATAACATAGCAATGAAAAGAATAAAAAATATTTCATCTCCTCGCATGTTTGTGTCATTACGCCACGACTGGTCTCTCTCAAATCTTATCTGATTAATTGATTATTATATAGATAATTTATACATAGATATTTTAAGTTACAGCAGGTTCACATCCACGTAAGAGGCATTCCACATTCCACATTGATTTCACATCACTTTTTTCCAATCAATCGCTAAGAAATGGAAAACGAGACACGTAAAACACAATTGTGTATTCATAATTCTTTCCGCATCGTTAGAATGTGTGTCGGTGGTAAAAAAATCCGGTAGTATGAAACGTCCTTATCTTATATTGCCTTTTTAATAAGAACAACCTCGCTCTATAGGAAATTGATTTGTTCCTGTAATTATATTATGTATGTATGTTATGTATGCTTGATGGCAGGAACAAGATTTATCTTATTTTTTATTTGAATATAATTCAAATATTACAATTTGAGGTCGTCATGGCGCTGGGGTTTATGTTATGTGTGACTATGTGTGTCTGTTCGATTTCCACTTGGGTGAATGACTTATTATGTATAAATGTTTTTATTCATTCACCATATTTCCACGGCAAAAGTTCCGCACTTCGATCCACTATTCAGTGTATATTTGATCGAAGATTCCGCCACTCAACATGTATCGCCTCGACATATCGGCGGAAAGTAGGGAACAGAGAGCCTTAACACTAGGTTCCCTCTGCCTACCCTATATGCGGGATACAGCGTGAGGATGAAAAACAGAAGAATCACGGCTTATATCATATTTTATTTGAATAGAATTTAAATATAAAAATGAACATGCACTGTTAATAGTTTTAAATATATGATATATTATCATAACAAACTCCTATAATAGATCGATCGGTATTGCATAGCTTATTTGAGTTACGAAACAAAAGAAGTAGTATAAATAAAACGTTTTCTTGTTTTGATGATGATATTGTTTTACTCAATTTACAATGGATCAGGAGATGGATATAGATTTTTGTTGGCATTCTTCAATTATTATATAAAAGTTCTGCAAAAAAAATTCAGATCTTTTTTGAGTTTTTGTGATTGATTTTCATACATTTTTTTATAGTGTATATGTTGGTATATGAAAATACATACATAAAAAACATTTTCATCCGTAGTCACGAATAGATTCTTACAAATTGAGTTCATTTTTTTTAAGAAACAAGTTAAAAAGTTACAACAAACGCTCAGTCTCCTATCTTTTTCTAGCTATCAAGAGTCAGCGGACCATTCTAAAAATAAACTTATCGCTTCAACAAAACATCCGTTTTCTGTCCTTAATATGTTGTGTGTTTATCCTTTTATGTCATAAATTGCCAACGTATGTGGGCCCCAGCAAATTTGTATCCATTTGTTTTATAAGAAATATAAAAAAAAAACTAAAGTATCCAATATCGTTTAAGTTAGTAGTTAACACAGATTATTAAAAAAGTTACTAGCTTGCTCGTAAGAGAGGTAGAGGGACCTCAGTTGACCTTAGAAAAACCAGTATCAAAGATACTGAAGGCATGTATGAAGAGGTTGATGATAATGGACAAGGCGAAAGAGGTATGTAGAGACCATAGCGTTTGGCGCTTCGTTCTCTCTGACTACCCCGTTAGGGATAAAGCGTGAAGCTAGTTTGGTTTAGTTTTTTTTTGCTTACTTACTATTTTTTTTAATAACCTGTGCTACTTTTCTTTTAAAATAATTTTTTTTATACAAACCATTCATTCTAAATCTATCGGAGTAACAAGGTCAATTACGATATTCCCAGCAAATAGATATTTTAGAAAACATTCAACTATTATGAAAATGTTAAGACACAGCTGAGTGATTTTAAAAGTATTCATTTTTTTAAGTTTTACTTATAATGTCACAGAAATTTGAATTTCATTGAATAGATTGTTATGCAATTTCCTTTACTTTATAAGAATGGCCAAATTTAATCTTAAATTATATTTTCCGCTCATGGTTCCGCTCATGCCGACATGGCATTGACAACATAATTTGTCTATATATGTTTTTTACGATATAACAATTTTTTTTATATTTAGCCTTTATCTAAAATTATATGTAATTGAAAACCAGCTAAAAACCGTTGCTGATTTTAATATTTCGCCATAAAACGACTTTATTTTATACTATGTTAGAATTTATCCTACTATTATTATTAATGTGAGAGCTTATGAGGATGGATGTCTGTTCGACTTTCACGTAAAAACTATTGAAGGGATTTAGATAAAAGTTACCAGTAATATAGCTGATTCTCCAGCATAATACATTGGCTACAATTTATGTAAAGATTTGGTATAATTTATGTTTATAGCGTGCGAAGCCGCGTTTCGGTCGCTAGTATTTACAATAAGTCTTTGTAAGTTTGATACAGTTGAGTGTGGCGCGCTATATACCGCACTCTAAGTGTGGTTATAGTCCGATATGGAGAATATTTATTTATACTTTTAATTTTAATATTTATTTATACTTTTAATTTATATGGCCCAATCTAAAAAAATTAAGTCATTCAACATACATACTCGTCAAAGTCTCTTAATGGTCAGAAAGTAAGGAACAGAGTAATTAAACACTACTAATATTTGTACATTTAGTTACTTTATTATTATAAAATATTAGATACCTTTTACAATATTCATTATAAAAAAACTGATATCTGATTATTTATAAAAAAAAATTCTTTTTCGACAATTTGATTTTATACTAATCAGCTTCATCCCGCTGCGCTGAATCCCGCACACAGCAGGGTATGCAAAGGGAACCTAGTGTTAAATCACTGCGTTCCCCAGTTTCTGTCGAATTCTGGAGGCATTGCGTGTTGAGTGGCAGAACTCAACGCCGCGCTTAACCTCGACACCAGAGCGAAGAAATGGAAATATAAATTTAAGTAAATATTTCATCTCTTCGAGTGGGGATCGAACCCATAACCAGTCCGTTTTACAGTCACACGTGCCGATGCGCCACGACTTGCCTTTTATACTAAATCAAAATATATCAAATGTGACGACCACGTGCATATATTACATCAGCGTGTCATCCAGTAAATTTTTATAAAACCGTTAAAAATCAAGCTAACGCGCACTGAATGCTCTAGATCTAAAAGTAGGAAATATCAGTGCAGAATAAATTTTATATTTATATAGTACATAAATAATAAAATAAAAATTATTTTTCTTATCTGCCACAAGTACTCAATTTAAAACTCACATACATATATATATATATATATATATATATATATATATATATATATATATATATATATATATATATATATATATATATATCTTAATAGTAATTAATTTATAACTCCTCCTCCGCACCTTAGCCTTTCACAGGCTTATATACCGCAATATATATTTAACTGTAAACAGCCTACTCCAAGATATTAATTACCTTACATTTCGTAGAAAACTTAATATAGTCTACATTTAAATGAATAACGCAAATCATTCACCAAGAGTGCGCCGGCGCAGTGTCAAGAAAGTTGGGTGACAATTATATCTGACACTACATAAACGCGCTTTCTCCGTGCGACGGTTTAGTGAAAATGTTATAGGCTGTTTACATCGGTCTCACCGTTTGAAAATTATCTATAGTAGTACATATATGAAATTATTATATTATTTCTGCAATTATTCACAATATGGTCTTTTAGGGTAGGTACAGGGAACCTGGAAGCCAAGTTGTTAAGATACTCCATTCCAATTTCGTTCCCTATTTTATGTTAAAAGTTGAAGGCATTACGAGTTGAGGGGCGGAATGCATTTCCGCGCTGTGCCTCGTTATAGTTAGTATAGTTCATCCTCATCCTGATGCTGAAGCCAACATGGTGTTATATGACACATCGCTTGATTGTGACGGTTGTGGATTCGATTGCCATCAAGGATTGAAGTATTTCCAATTTCCACTTTTTCGCTCTCGCAACAAGGACAAAAAATAGATTTGAGTTGAATTCCACCATTCAATACACACGGCGGGAAGCGAGGAAGAGGAACTGTATCTTAATTCTTATATTATACTAGGTTTTGACGCTGCAATATGCAAGGGTATCAGCGTGAAGCTTAAAGAAATTTCAAAATTTTAATTTCCTCTTACAAATCTAAATAATTTTACTATATTATTTACATTTACATAAACCAAAACAGACCACACGAACGAAGTAACTATTTTAAATGAATCTATGTAGGTATATTTTTAAATGATAAAAGACAATAACAGTATAAAGACGTTCTCACATCGATTAAACGTCATCCGTAGGATTCACTTTCGCTGCGACTGTGACCCGGTGACGAAAGTGCGAGTTCTTTTAAAAACCATTGAAAAATATTTTTTAAGAGAAAATTTAAATAACAAGTAGGAAAATTTAAAATTCATCATTATTAGGTCGGAATCTCTATCAGTGTGTGTGGAGATGATGAATTCGATAATAAATGAATGAATTAGAAAAAAAAAAAAAATTAAAATTCGATGATGAATGATAGATGATTTCTTCAGCGGAAACTGAAGTAAAGTATCAGAAAATAAATAAAAAATTTGAATAGGTCGATAAAATATTATCACTTTATAAATCATTGTCATAAAAAAATCTATTATTAAGGTTAATCCAAAAAAAAATAAAACAAAAACAACAACAAACATTAGTCACAGATAATAAATTAAAAAAAAAACAATAGATTATGAAAATGGCTTTTAGATTAGCCTTACCTAAAAATACAATAATGAACTCATTTCATTCTGTGAAATTAATTTATTGTGCGATTTTCGTTTATTTACAAAAGTATTGTGATTATAGTGATATAAGGAAATACCGCTTATCTTATGTTTACCTAGATTTAAATACTCTGTGACGCAGTAACAAAATGATTAAAAATCCTCGTGAGTTATTAATTTTTTTTCATATACCTAAGAAGAATTCAATATGGCAATAACTACTATTTCTTTTTTTAGCTTCACGTTGTATCCCACACACAGCAGGTTAGACAGAGGAGACCTTGGAACTTAGTGTTGAGACACTGTTCCACTCAACGGTAACTTAGTACATAAAGATGTTTTTTTTAAATACTGCTTGTATGAACTAACTAAGAAACAGATATTTTGATATCCACATTTTATAACCCCGATTATGTTATAAGGGGAGATAGGGGACTTCAGAGGAAACATTAAATAATATTATTATAATTATTACACGTTATTCCAAGATAAATCATGAACGCATGTCAAAGATCATTGTTCTTATCAGTAAGGTTATCTATTAAGAATTATTAATAGTATATTTGAAGTTCTACAGCCGCTATCACAGGAAGTCTGTCTGGACGTCTCGATTATACAGTGCCTCTTTTACTGTTTCCATACAGGACAAGTTAAAAGAAAATAACACATAAGATTAATAAAAATAAATCTATATAAAATATATTTTTTTAGCTTCACACTGTATCTTGTATATAGTAGTGTAGACAGAGGAGAGGTAATGATAAAACACTTCGTTCCCATTAAAACGGTTCCTTTCTCCACTTTTGCAACGAGGTATTGCGAATTAATAGGCGGAGACCAACGCCGCGCTTTGCCTCGTTAGCGATACCAGGAAACGAGAACATTAAATATTTCTACAGTCCAGTCGAAAACTAGTGTCAATGCACCACGACTGTTCTCATTTTATTGATAAATTACAATTTTAACAAATAAAAACTACTTCCTAGTAAATGAATCTTCTTATTTAGATTTTTTTTTTATTTTAATCAAAGCATAAGGTTTATTTCTTCACGCGTTGTTTCAAAAGCCAAGAGACAGTCTTTAAAAGCCAAACTCAAAATGAAAAACAGAATGGTTTGTGACACACACACAGACCTCATTCTTTCTTCTTTAATAGATATTAAAATATAATATAAATGAATACAATAAATATAATATAAAATTCATAATTTAATATTTTGAAACAAAGGTTCGTTACGGGCCTTAACTGGCAATCAATTTTCGCGTGACGCACGAACACACACACGTTTGAAATGTAAATTCAATATGTATTCATAAAGAGATATCAATCGAAACGTATTTATTAATTGTTTTAACATTTTGAGTTTATTAGGTCAGTTAAAAAAAATACATGGCACAAACTAATGTATTGGTGGAAATTTATTTTTGCATTTTCTCAATTGGTATTTAAGTGGTGTTTGGTAGGATAAAGTGGTATCCAGATGTGGGGATGTGGAACGTTATCTAACATTAAAAAACAGCCAGGCCAGGCTGAGGCCAGCCGGCCAGTCGTGGCGCAGCGGCACAAAGTGTGACTGTAAAACAGACTGGTTGTGGGTTCGATCCCCACTCGAGGAGATGAAATATTTACTTAAATTAGTATTTTCATTTCTTCGCTCTGGTGTCGAGGCAAAGCGCGGCGTTGAGTTCTGCCACTCAACACGCAATGCCTCCAGAATTCAGCAGAAAGTGGGCAACGGAGTATTATAACGCAAGGTTCCCTCTGCCTACTCTGCTGTGTGCGGAAAGCTGATTTAATTTTTAATTTTTATGTTATAAAAAAAATACATTAATAAAAATTTCTGATAATAATACAGTATTTACATAAAACATTCTTAAAACATTTTCCTCCTTCCATCCAAAGCTATACACAAGAAAAGATATGCACTAAAGGAACAAGTGAACAAGTCTCGACAAATAAGGTATGGGGTCCAGTAGAACGCAACGAGAGTAGTAAACCTTTTTTTTAGATACACGCTGTATTCCGCATGTAGCAGGATAGGCAGAGGAGACCTTGACTCCACCACGGGGCCTCCACTTTCCTTTGAAGTCCAGAGGCAGTGCGTGCTGCATGGCTGAACTCAACTCCACACCAGAGCGAAGAAATCAAAATATTCAATATTTCATTTCCTCGAGTGGGAATCGAATTCCCATCCAAGGGTAGCCTGGTCAAGTTTGTTTCTTAATATTATTTCTTTACAATTATATAAGAGGTCTTATTGACGGTTATTCAACCGGTAAGCAGTATTAGGCATAAATTATAATATAATATGTGGTTATAGCATTTTTTTTAATAGTTGTAAATAGTCGACGAAAGATCTGAAATGTTATTGAACTTGATAATTATTATTATATAAATAATATTAATATATTAGTTATTTAATAGTAATATCGATTAAATAGAAATTACATTTAAATTGAATATGATATTCTTGTAAATTTTATTTTAATGTACAGAAATTTTGTTAGATTTGATGCAGCCGTAAACGCGACGGTTTTGGGTTCGATTCGCATTCGGGGGAATAAAATATTTAATATGTTCATTTCCTCGCTCTGGTAACGAGTCAAAAGCGCGGTGTTGAGTTCTGTCAGTCAAACGTAGTGATGTCAAAATGTCTTAACACTAGGTTCGTAGACTCCCTCTACCTACCCTGCTAAGTGAGGGATACACGAGAGCTTCACAAGCTTAAAAAATATATTTTCCTCAGCTTTACACTTTTATCTCACATAAAAGGTAGACAGTTGGAAACACTGTGTATTGAGTAATGAAGCTCAACGCCCTGACCAAGACGGAAAAAAATATATTATCATTAGATGACATTAGATTACAGGTGATAATCAAATTTGAGATTTAATTATTCGACATTAAAATTTAAATAAAATAAATCAATTTCTCTCTATCCCACATACAAACCATGTTGTGTGTGGGAGAGATATTTAGGCAGAGAGAACCTAGTGTTAAGACACTCCGTTCTCCACTCACCGCCGAATGGTTCGAAGCATTGCGTGTTGAGTGCCAGAATTCAACGCCGGACTTTGCCTTGGTGCCAAAGCAAAGAAATAAAAATATCACCAAATAATAATTAATTCCCTCGATTCCTTCCCTGGTGATCGAACCCACAATCGTCGCGTTACAGTCACACTAATGTCACAACAGCCCCAAATATTGAAATATACAAAATCAAAGATCATAGCCACAATAATAAAGGCTAGATGACGCGAGCGCGATAACCGCTATCGCCATTGTAGTGGGTATTTGGAGCGGAAAGAAAAACATAACTTACTGTTAAACTCTGTCATCTATCTGAAAGTGAAGTGTTTAAAATAGGAATTATATGTATTTTTGATAAGTGTCTCTACTTATGTTAGAGAAAAGCAGCTGTTTTATTGCTTTTTTGCTTTCTGGATGATCTGGATGATGATTCCGGTTTTGGGTTTGATCCTCACTCTAGGAAATGAAGTATTTATTTAAATTTATATTTCCATTTCTTCGCCCTCGTGTCAATTTAGGCGCGGCGTTGAGCTCCGCTACTCTACACGCCCTGCCATCAGAATTCGGCGGTATTTAGGAAACGGAGTGTCTTAACACTAATTCCCCTATCCCGCTGTGCGTGTACAGCGTGAAGCTCATTTAATACGGATTGAACTTATCAATATTGATACAATCAATATCTGTCACAAATAAAGAAACGAGTAATCCTGTAGATTGTAGAAGAAATGTAATATGATAATTTGTAACTACTATCTTGTTATCACAAGACCATTTGAGTAAAAAAAATTAGTCACGTTAATGTAGAGTAGGTCACAATAAAAAAATCATTAGAAATAGGTTTTTTTAGAAACTTTTATTCTATTTAAAACTTATAACGTTGTTGAAAAATTGTTTTCTGTTTAGATTTCCTTGTGTGGAAATGGAACCGGCTACCTGCCGCATTTACAGTCACACCCTTTGCCACTGCGCCACGACGGCTTCTAGTAGTATATTAGATATACAAACAAACGGTGACACGTTTTGACAAGCAACTCGACTCAAAACGTGCATGAACAGAGAAAGTTACTGACTTTTCAATATATTACAGCCAATTAGTTACGTTGGATAACGTTTTGAGAAGGCATAAACATTTATTTTGTCTTCGTGTTCTAGCAAAAGTTAGCGTTTCGAGTTGAGACTAATTTCTAATACCACTGACAGACTAATTTCTAATAGCAATACGAAGAAGCAAAGAAAACTATTCTATAGATAAATATCTATTGATGATACAAAATATTAAATTAAATTAAATTGCAATTATATAATTTTTCAGTTTCACTATTATTTATTTCAAATATTTTGATTTTATTTTTTTTTTCTAAAAATCAACTTTACGCTGTATCCTGCACACAGCAGGATAGGCAGAGGGAACCTAGTGTTAATACACTTGGAGACATTACGGGTTGGGTGGCTGACTTCAACACCGCGCGTTGTCCTATTGCCAAAGTGGGAAAACGAAAACAATTTATCCCCCCGAGTAGTAATCGAACCCATACAAAGCCTTCTCGTGTACAGTCAGACGCCCTGCCACTGTGCCACATAAGAGTTCATTTCGGTTTGTCTGTTGTCTTACAAAGGCGGCATGTCACGTAGATACTTCACGTTTTGACTATATTTAATTCATAGTAACGTTATGTAAGAAAGTAATGTAACTGAGTATTGTGTCACATAATACTATAAATAGGTGAAGTCTTTATGATGCGAGTCGGGTGTCGAATCCATAACAATCGTTTACTTTAAAGCAGCAAACGTTACCGATGGTATATATAAATTTCTTTTCTATTTTCCCTATCCCACAATAATTGGATTTATAACTCCGTTCACTAGTTTACGCCGAACTTTTCTCGGCAGTGTATGTTTATTGGCAGAACTCAACGCCGCGGTTTCGCTTTGGTACCAGAAAGAAAAAATTTTAAATATTAATTTAATTTTGCTCTTTGGGTACGGATTCCTAAAAAGCAGCTTCGCGTTAATAGAAGCTTTTCATTCCATTTTCAAGACATTGGGTGTCGCAAAACCGTCGATCTACCTACAGAAATTAAATTATTTACTCCCCCCGAGTGAAAACCGAACTCATAACCGTCGCGTTTACAATCAGACCTTGTGCATCTACACAACCGCTCTTTTATTTATATAGGTACAATATAAATAGTAGATAATAAAGATGCATATTACATACACAGATTATGCTAGATCACCGGCAGTGAGTTATGTCAATGTGACAGGCGCAAGAGCGGGGCATTGGCATTCAAGAGAGCGACTTCCCGTTCGAGATATGTAAGACTAAGTACTTAATGTATACAGCCAACTGTTGCTTATGCAAGACAATTCCCGTGAAAGCGTGGCGTGACAACACTAGCGGTCGGCACGTCGCACGCATTCTAACTAACTCTAAGATTTTTGATAACTTTATTGTGCTAATAATTATATTTATAATATATTATCTGTGGAGCTATAAAATTACGTTTCGTTTGTCATTACGAAGAAAGTTGTTGATTAATGTCTGGTTTTTATAGTAAGTAATCATATATTAGATTTTTTTTCTTGATTCTTATTATAAATAGTCTGTAAGGTTCAACTCATGAACTGGTTCCAATTGATTTTTTTTTATTTGACAGTCGATTTACTAAGGAAGCTTCTAGAACACTGATTCCCAAGCAGTGGTCCGCGGACCACCAGTCTGCGAACGATTTGAATTTTATGACTGGGGATGGTGAGGCGAAGTTTCTGTTTGATTACCACAGTTAATTTTTATTATACCTACATACATGCATAGTTGTCCCTGCTGCCAAGAATGATATAAAAGTGGTCCTCGATCAAGAGAACATTGGGAACCAGTGTTCTAGAATATATTACATATTAATTGTTTCCATGTAAGCGACTGTACTTGCTGTTAAATCTTAAAATGTACGATGTCTAATACATAACTCTTGCTTCCATTTTAATATATGTATATCTATAATCAGAGTTAGAAGCCGCAAGTCCACCATTAAGATTTTTTGCAAGGAACATTCAGGTCAAATTACAATTCTATACCAAAAACAGCTTTAAACTGCCAAATGTTTTATTCAATGAGAGAACGTAAAATTGGACTGATACGTGGCCAAATAACGTTTAAATTTTTATCTGGGCCATACATGGATTTCCTAATTAGTTGAACTTTTTGCACTATGTATTTAGATTTAAGAGGCGCGCAATCTTTTGTACTGTAAATGTGACGGTTGTGGGCTCGATTCCCACTCGGGGAAATGAATTATCATTTATTATTTTTTTTATTTCTTATCTTTGGTAACGAATCAAAACGATATCGACTCATGCTTTGCCATTACAACTTCTCATGTAAATAAAAAAAACAATAATAAGTCCAATTACATTAGTAATCTTTACTTCGATTGTATTAATGCATTGCTAATTACAAGGAGGGAACCTTGAACCTAGCACAAAGGATTGTGTTGTTTGTAAGTATGAAAGTTGGATCTTTTGGTACTAATAAAGGTGACCTTGCTGAGAGCACCACCACATTCGTTTTAGCAGGATAAGGGGGGGGGTTATATTTGACAAAATATGAATAGATTACGCTGGCGTTGTATTCCGCTACTCATCACGCGATGCCTCCAGAATTCATCGGAGAGTGGAAACAGAAGTATCTTTATGGGAACGGAGTGTCTTAACACTGGGTTCCCAAGTTCCCCTTGCTATGTGAGGTATACAGCGTAAAGCTATAAAAATCATATAAATAAATAATAACTAAGACTAAGAAGCTAGGTCGACAAATTTGAACTGTATTAATATGATAAAGAAAGTTATGTAATAAAGTAGCTTATGTCTAGGTAATTTTGTAAATCATTAAATTAAGCTCATGGGTTTATCTAGAGAAATATTTCCCATTTACCCCAAATACCTATGTATGTATGTAAAGCCGTCGTGGCTCAGTGGCACGAGAGTGTGACTGTTAGATAAAAACAATGTTCTTGTCATGTCTTTAAGGTGATCTTATTGTGATTTCTTGTGATTTCATTTCAGTTTAATTTTTTTGTTACTGCAAGCTCAGCCGAACTGAGACCCTATTACGGCGATGTCCGTACGTACGCTAGCTACGTTCACTTTCAAATACTTGGTGAAGGAACCTTATACGCTATGGTATGATATTATTTGTGAAAAACAAATAAATAAATAACTATAAATAACATTATTCAATTTAATCATTAAAAGGTCAACTTATTTCTATCAATATACTAATATACCTTATCTACTAATATGCCTTATGGAAAACAAAATCTTTAATAAAAATTGCCGTTAGGGTAATAACATACAAAAAAACGTGCGTCAATCACAGTATCGTTCTTTGAAAAGCTATCTTCTGTTATCACTAAGTGCATATCATTGTACCAAATTGAGTTTAACAACAAACATAAGTATCTAATCTGTGACTGATCCCTTTGATAAGTGGTTTTGGTTATTTTGTTTTTTTTTCTTTTTTTCTTTTTCTACTAGGATATAAGTTTATAATCTATGAGCATAATATACCTTTATTTAATATTCATTTATCTCAATGCATTCACTGCATTTTTCATGAAAGAAAATAGATGAACCTAAGATTAGTAAATCAGCGCACTGACTATGAACACAGAGCGCGGTGTTAGGTTCCGCCAGGCAATGTGCAATTTCCTTGTAAATAGGACGGAGAGTGGGAAACAGAGTGTTTTAACACTAGTAAGTATATAGTTGCAACGTCCATCGTCCTGCACTTTTTAAAAAGTAGGTCAAACAGAATTACTTATATTCATACAAAATATTCAATTAACCTATATTCATTTACTAACAACAACACTAAGAGACATTTACTAACGTTTATCTAAAAACAATATATAAAATATAAAATAACTATTAAAATAGGTACATAAGGCGGTAGTGGCACAGCAGGTGTGACCGTAAACGCAACGGTCATGGATTCGATCATTATTCGGGAGAATAAATTATTTTCATTTCCTCGCTCTGGTAACAAGATAAACCGCGACGTTGAGTTCCACCAGTCAATATGATATGCCTAACATTGGGCGAAACGTGAAGAACGGAGTGTCTTAACACTAAGCATTATTTTGCTATATGCTATAACTGTAAAAAAATATTTAATTAACAACTAACCAACTAACTATACATATAAATTAGAACTTACAAAGGATTACAAATTTCTTAGGCTAGTGAAGAGAAGTTCCTACACAAATATGTAAAGTCACAAATTTATCATCACGAAGCAGTAAGTCATGGTGTGGAATACGGTGTACCGTTAATCGCTATAGTGACTCACGTACCGTAAACGATCATCTGAGCTTATATTAACTCCATTTATAGAGAAACAACACTGTTTTGTAATGATCTTAAATTGTAATCAACAAAAAATAATGTAAAAATATTTATGTCATAAATATAAGCTTGAATTCTTGTTACGTTATTTATAACGTAACAAATTTTGTTACTTTCAAAAAAAGAGGTCAGCTTCCCGCACACAGCAGGTTAGGCAGAGGGAACCCGGTGTTCAGACACTCCGTTCTCCTATTTCTGCTGAATTCTAGAGGCATTGAGTGTTAAGAAATAATATATAAGTAAAACGAAATGAAAATATTAATTTAAATGAACATTCAAAACCACAAACAGGTCGCGTTTATAAGCACACATTGTGCTCCTGCGCCACGACTAGTCTCAATTAACTAAAGACTTTAATTCGTTATTTTATTTTTAACTGTATTTGCGATACTTATCAAAGTATATTTACTTTTTTTGGAAGTTGTATGTTTTTAAAAGAAATCACTGACAATGTCGTAAATAATATAATGTTAAAGATCAAAATCGAAATAAGTTTCACGCTGTGTCTCATACACTGCAGGTAAGGCAAAGGGAACCTAGTGTTAAGACACTCCCGTTTTCCAGTTGCCATCTAATTCTGGAGGAATTGCCAAGAAATGGAAATACCAATTTGCCGCACACAGCAGGGTAGGCAGAGGGAACCCGGTGTTAAGACACTCCATTCTCCAATTTCCGCTGAATTCTAGAGGCATTGCGTTGTAAGAAATAATATATAAGTAAAACGAAATGAAAATACACAACACGGTCATATAAATTTAAATAAATATTTAATTTCCTCGAGTGGGGATCAAACTCATAACCAGCCGCGGTTATAGTAAATTTTTTTTATTTAAAATATATATAGCAACAAAGTTGCCAAATTATAAATTATTAAATTTAATATATCTATTCCTGCTTATATGATTTATAGGAAAAGGTGGTAATGAAGCCTCCATTTTGTTATTTAGATCTACTGAAAAAATAAAACAAATATAAATCTAAATAACACATCACCAGTTAAAATACCAAAATTATTTATAAAGAAATATACTCCAATCATTATATTATATTTAAAAAATATTAAATATTTTAAAACGATAATGTGAAAAAATTAAAGCTGTTGTTAGGATAGAGTTTTGGTATTTTTTTTTTATGGAAAAGACACGGCAAACGAGCGTTCGGGTCACCTGATGGTAAGTGATTACCGCCGCCCACGGCCCCGTGCAACACCCGAGGAGCTACAGGTGCGTTGCCGGCCTTTAAACTGGTAATATAAATATTGTAGTAGTAACCCCTCATAACAAAGTAGGCAGTGTCTTAATAGAAGATTCTTAACATTAGGTATCTAGTGTTAAGAAACTCCTATTAAGACACTTCCATTCCCCACTGCCTTTCTTATTGTAGAGGCTGCGTGTTGAGTGGAAGAAATCAGCGTCGCGGATTGCCACAGAAAATCAGGGCGAGAAAAAGACAATATTAAATTTAATTTTTAATGGCCACCCTTGGCCTCTTAAATCTTTAAAGTACATAACTACGTTACAATGAGAATGATCAAACTTCCAACTTATCTTCTATTGATAACAATACGCAATATTACGCATTTAATATTCTACTAAGAGTACGGAGGCTGTATATTCTGTCATCTGTGCGTTTTTTATATAAATATAAAAAAAAATAAACACATTGTTTTAATATTTAGATCTGTTTTATTGTAATTAATATATATCTTACTAAGATTTTAAATATAGATTTATGATCGATAACCAAACGATTTATGAAATAAGTCCACCGTTTCAGTGCAGCATTGTATTATATCATTTATTATATTACATTACATTGTATTGTATTATACCATACCGTAAATAATTCAAAATAATGGGCGAATAATGAAGAAATTATTTATTTACATTTTTTTTGACAGATACGAGAAATAGACGAGAAATAGACCAACAATAATGAAATCAATTAAATATTAAAAAAACAATAAACCATAAAGTTTATCAAAACGTTCATATTTAAGTTTTCGTAACATCACTAACAAAAGGCCTAAACTACATAAACGTCATGACAGAACACTGACGCTTTCAATCGAGATTACAATTTATTTTATTTACAATTTACAAAATATGATATTCATTATGAAAATAACAAAAGTAACAATCTCTAATTAACGTTTAAACACAACATTAAATATATATCAACTCGAGAAATTTAAAATTTCAGTAAAAAAATTCAAACTTTCATTCTTTCATAAACATTAAAAAATGAATTAGAAACTCGAAGTCAAATCTAACTTACAATTCCTCGTACTTCTGGATTCAAGAGAAGAGATTCCACAAAACTCACTAAGCACGATATCACAACACTAGTCCACAATAGTAAAAAAACGAAACGATAAACCTATTTCTTTTTGGTGTAAAAGAAAAAATATTTGCGTAAATTCGATATTGGAGACGAGCGCTCGTAACACGTCCGACGTGGTGACGAGCTCTCCACAGACTGGTGGTTGGAATCAGAACAGCCATGGTTGCATATCTGACAGCCGTGCCATTCTAAATATCTTCGGGTTTCTGTATATAATGGAGGAAAGGGATTTATTTTTGTTTTTTCAGTTATAATACATGATTTTTTAAATTATGTACCATTTTTTTATACCATTTGTGATATGATTTTTATTTATACAATATATTCTTTTGTTTAATTTTATAAATAATTATTTTGTTTTCATATAGAAATGTAATTATATATTTTGTTTTTGTGAACATATGAACACAGGGTTAATACTTTATTTAAATACACATAAAAGAGTGCAACTCATATTGTAGATACATAAATAATGCTGTATTTGAACTCGCAACCACAGCTTCGCTTAGTTATACGTCGTAATACGATTTTCTGTTAACTGCTCGACGTATCCCGCACTCGGTAGGCAGAGGAAACATAGTGTTAATACATTTCGTTCTCCACTCTCCACCGATTTTGGAGTTGTGTTGAGTGGTGGACATCAACACCGCACTTTCCTTCGACACCAGAACGGAGAAATAAAATATTAAGTATTTAATTCTCTACAGGGGAATCGAACCCATAACCTGTCGTGATTACAGTCACATTCTTGTACCCGTGCGCCACGACTGGCCTCCAAAGTAATAAGATATGTATGTCATTAAAAATATGCTACGCAATATTCAAAATCTTCACATTGTGAACAAATAAAATTTACACATTATGAAAGTGAGGATTGCATATAAAATATATAAAAAATCTAAATTTGCATATTAAAAGAATATAAAATGTTTTATACCTTCGTTATAGTTATTTTGAAATTGTTTAAATTTTGATATGTTCCAAAACAAGTTTTACATTAATATAGAACGATTATAGAAGGACGTCGTACACAAAAGTGTGACTGTAAAGCAACGGTTGTGGGTTTGATTCCCAGGGATTGAATTATTATTTATAAGCATTTTCATTTCTTCCCTCAGCCAACCGGGCTACAGCTTGGCGTTGAGTTCCACCACTCAACAAACAATACGTCGAAAAATTTGATGGAAAGTGGTGAACGGAGTGTCTTAACACTATTTTCCCTCTGTCTACCTGTATACGGGATACAACGTGAAACTGATTTAGGATGCTTATCTCCATATAACAGCTATATTTTTTGTTGAGGGTAGGCGAAAAGCAAGCAAAGGCAATGTTCAAACAGATTGCTTGCTCCATTAAAACCTTTCGTGATGAGTCACGGAATCCATACAAAATCATCAATAGCTAAATTAGGCTTATTCTCTAGATTTAAAATAAATTTATTACATAATTTAAACATAATTGGATTATGAAGATAACTTATACAATAGTAAGAGGGGCATTATCGTGGTGCTGTAAACACGATCGGTGTAAGTTCAATTTCCACTCGAGGAAGTTACATATTAAGTATTTTAATTTCTTCGCTCTGGTGTGAGGCCAAAGCGCGGCGTTGACTTCCCCTATTCGACACGCAACATTTCCAGAATTCTGCGGAAAGTGTATAACAGAGTGTCTTAACACTAGGCTCCTGTCTGCTAAATGCGGGATACAGCGTGAATATGTAGAATAAAAGTTAAAAAACCAAGTTAACATTTTTTTGAACTCAATGTATGTAATGTGTTTCGGCCTATCACGATTCCATCGGTCGCCATTATAGCAGTGACGCGCCAGTCACGACCGTTCTCGGTACAGTATCGCTGTATAGGCAATTATTACTAAAAACATTTAAATGCAAAATATACAAACGCAACATAAAATTGATTTACAATAACATTGTTTATTAACAATTTTGTTAGGTATTCTATTCTAATATTATAAAGCTGATAAGCTGAAAAGCTAAAGAATTTTACTTATTTAGAAATCGTACAAAAATTTGAACGTAGCGTAATAAGTAGTTTTCTTTCCTAAGTGTAAAATAACATTTTAAAATGTTTAAATAAGAGCTAAAGAAGTTTTGTCAATTCTGTTAATAGTCGTGTGTTTTTAGTACAATAATAATAATATTATAAGGCGTATCCAGCATCTGGTAGGGTAAACAGAGGAGGCCTAATGTTAAGATACTGCGTTTCCCATTTTCCGCCGAATTCTAGAGGAATTCCGTGTTGAGTGGTGGAACCCAACGCCATGCTTCACCTCGACACTAGAGCGAAGAAATGATAGTATTAAATATTTAATTTCCTAGGGAATTGAACCCATAACCTGTCACGTTTATATTCATACGCCTCTGCCTCTGCGTCACGACTGGTCTCATACACAATCACATTACACAATCTCACTTCAGTCCATTTATGAAAATTGTAGCCTCACTTAGCCAGTGCTATATCACGTTATTAATTGCGATTATTCGATTTAATTTTTCAAATAAATTAAAGTATTAAATATTTCTTTTGCTCAACTGGGAATCATACCCACGACCTGCGGCGCTTACAGTCTAATACATCCGCCCCTGCGCCACGACTGGCCTCAGCGTTTACGGCTTTATACTCTGCAATCTACTTTGTCATACATTGTGTCACGTTATAATATAATATAAGATTAAAGATCGTCCATCACTCATACATTCTCTATGCATGGACGAGTTTAGCCACAACAGAGCATCATAAGTCTATCAATATATGAAATACAGGCAATTGTAACTTGAAATTGATGTATTATTGTACATATTTTTGCAATACAAATACATTGTTATTGTAATAAACATTTATTTTAAGTAAGTTTTATTAATAAATTTTTGAAATTAATATGTATTTAGCATTAAATTGAGGCCATCCCGTTTGAATTAAAAGAAGATGGTCGTAGCTTTGATTTTTACTGGGAGGAAAAATATTTTAATTACTACACTCTGACAAGTAACGCGCTAGGTGGCTCACCATCAGAAATGACTTAAGGGTGACTTAACGAAGTAGGTTCCCACTGCTTTTCCTGCTACTGCATATAATGTAAAAATAATTAAAAAACACATTTTTGTCTTCCGTAGAAAAACTAATTAATATGTATGGACTATGGATTTTTTTTTTCTATTTTCCAATTTTCCTACTGTAACAACTTTGATTGATCTCAATGGTTTATAATGGTCATTACTGGTCGAAACATCACTGCATTAATTGTTTACAGAAATCAGAAATCAACACATGTATTATATAAAAAATGTAAATAATTTACTATATTACATTTTAATTTATTATTTTATTCAAACAAATCGAATCGAATCGATCATCGAATGAATTCCTACATGAATTCCTAATTATAATGTAATGAAAATATTTTTGTTTTAATGTTTCTAATAAATTTAACATGTTTTGTTTTCACAATTAGTTAATGATTAGAGGCTAGTCGTGGCGCACGGGAAAAAGTGGGACTGTAAAATCGACTGGACGTGGGTTCGATCCAAACTCGAGGAGATGAAATATTTGTTATATATTTTCATTTCTTTGCTCTGGTGTCAGACAAAGCGCGGCGTTAAGTTCCGCCACTCAACACGCAGAATTCGTCGGCGGAAAGTAAAAAACGGAATGTCTTAACACTAGGAATACAGCGTGATGCTGGTTAAAATTTCCAGCTGCTATTTCTAGCTGGTAGGCAGAGGGATCCTGGGAATATCGTGAAGCTAAAAAACAATCTTCTACAAATTCAAGTATGGCACGTCTATCATACATCACACATCAAAAATAAATACAAATTAAATCTTTAATTACTTACGATGACGAGTCAATGACACATCTCTCCATCCTGTTTCTTTTAGAGGGAACCCATAGACATAGTCTAGATTAAAGAAATTATTAATACGACGATGAAATGAAGTCCAGAATTCAGCGAAAAGTAGGAAACGGAAGTATCTTAAATGGAACGGAGTGTCTAAACACTAACTTCACAAGTTTCCTCTTCCTACCCTGGTGTGTGTATATTTAAAAAATTCTAAGACTAGTGCTAGACTTTATTTTATCTCGCAATAAAAAATAATTAATACTTTTTTATGTAGGCACAGTAAGTATAAGTAAAACAGTTATTTTCTACTCATCATAAAAAAAATACTGTTATTGGTAAAAATATACGTACTTTAATGCTTTTTGAAACACATGAACCAGACTTCTTGCAAATACTTTCTAAAAAACTAATATTAAGCTAAATATATTTTGAATTTTAATCCGCAAAATCTAACTTTCTGATTAAGAAATCTAAAAAATTACATAATCGTTTCTAATATTATTTATTATATTTTTTTATATTTTCCAATCATAATTTAATTATAAAGTGATGACAGATTGCATTGGCGTTTATATTTTTATGTACAAAAATTTTTACTTTCTTTAAATACAGGAGAATTTTTATTTCATTTCTCTATATAATAACACGCTGTCATTCGTCACTCACGTCAAAGCAAAAAAAAGGCATCGACAATAAATTCATTTTTAACAAGAAACACCGAAAATAATTACAGAACGATTTTATAATTTTGAAGTCGATGTCAAAAGTCTACAATATCAAATGACTACACCTATTTGTTTTACTTGCAACGACTTCAAAATTATAAAATGTTTCTTAAATTTGTTTTGTTTAATAAAATCAATGTACGTTTTATTTTATGTTCAGCTAATTTATTTTTTACTGTTTAGTTTATTGTTTGAAGTCGATTGTTTTATGTTTTATGTTAAGAATTAATTTATATTATTTACGATTTTAAGTGATGGGTAGAGTTAAAAAGGATTCTTCTAAAACGAATAGGCTGTGGTTGTCCTGTGCATATAGCAAGATATACATGCGGAACCAAGTGATTGACTTAAGACACTCCGTTCCCTATATTCCGCCAAATGTTCGGCTGAAAATAGGGAACGGAGATTTCGGCTTTGGTGCTAGTGCGAAGAATTAAAAATATTAATAAATAATAATTCCCTCTCCCGAGTGGAGATTGAACCCACAACGGTCACACCCTCGTGCCCCTGCGCCACGGCGTTGCAATTAAATATTAAACTATCTAAAAATAGTCTACAAAAAACTGAAATATTATAATAAAATGATACGCCAACAAATTTCACCGGACTAATTAATAATTGCTAATTAGTGTTTAACGAGATCAACTTACGTAACCGACTCTCGCTTTACAATAAACGTTATAGAATGCAATTCGTCTTAGGCGCTAGCTTTGTCCAATGATTTTGTCTGTGTGGGCTTGAAATAAGTTTATAGGGTAGGCAGGGGTAACTTGAGAATCTAATGTTAAGACATTTCGTTCCCATTCGGACCCTTCTGTTCCCAATTTCCGCCGAATTCGGACTGTGAAAGCTTGTCGTAGTTTCGTTTAATACTAGACTAGTCTACGAAATTGGTCTTTAGACCAAAAAGCACCAAGTTATTTTCCAAGCAAATTTATAGGCTATTATCATAAGAAATGAACAGCTATATGTTCTTCTTTTATAAGAGAAATTTCCAGTCACATGAGCCAATCAAGCGGTTCATGGAACACGATTGATGTCACGGGACCGGGACGTGCGGCGTCTGTCAATCGAATTGTTTTGATTTTTCCATACTGTAGCTAACAGTAGCTAATAACTAGGTGATAAAGGTTATTATTATTATTTTACAGTAACGGAGCCCTGTAATCTCAAAAAAATGTATTTATTTCGCATATAGCGGGGTAGGTAGAGGGATCCTAATGTTAGGAAAAAGAAACTCTATTCCCTTCCTCACGCTTAATTTTTGAGATATTGTATGTTGAGTGCCAAATCGACGCGAATAAAAAATTGTTTATAATAGGAAGTATATAAGTTGTCCGTACTCAGAATATCAGCTATTAAGATTTCAACAAACAAAAAGTGGTGGTTTCTCCTCATCATCATCATCATCATCAGATCAGAGAAGTACATTTTCTTCGAATGACTTTGAAATGTTGTTAAAAAGCAACAATATTAAGCACATATAAACATATTCTATATATAACAGATTTAATTAAATAATCTATACGCGTCTTTGTATTGACTTCCTGTCACACACACTACAAACATGGTTCAACAAATACCTTAAAGCCAGCCTTATTCATTGAAAATAAACTTTATAAATATTTATGCCAAAGTTAATTTGTCATTGTCTGAAATATTATTAAAAAAATCAAAGGAAATGTTCTCTATGGCGGTAGAATAAATTTAAATTTTTAATGTTTATACTGTTCGCGCAGTGACTGGTCGTGGAACAATGGAAACACCTGATTTAACGATTTGTTGAATTCAATTATTGTGCGGCATTTCTTTACAATATACAAGAGGGTTCTGCCACCCACCCACACACATCACTACTCCATATTTTCAATTCCCATAACCGCACATTGTGGTTTTGAATCTGTTATCAAAGTCGAAGAAAAATAATTTAATTGAATTAAGAAGTTTAAAGTTTAATTTTTGGACGTCAATCATTTACCACTAGTTCGCTAAATTTAATGCCCCAGACCTAAGAAGAACCGGCGCAAGAAATTCCTTTAAAACGATTTTTTTCCTGTTTTTTATATTCTTCTATCTTTGCATTTGCTATAAAATATATACTCTTATTCCAAATCTAATAAATCATCTTCACGCTGTATCCCACACGCAGCAGTGCAGGCAGAGGGAATCTAGTGTTAAGACATTCCGTTTCTCATTTTCCGCCGAATTCTAGAGGCAATGCTTATTAATTGGCGGAATTCAACGCCGCGCTTTGCCTCGATACCACAGTGGTTTTTACACACACACTTGTTCCCCCCCTGTTTCACAGCAAAAACACCATTTCATGTTTTCAATTCTCATACCATACGTTATTGTTTTGAACCTGTTCTTTATATATGTTATGAAATATATACTCTCACTACCAAATCAAGAATAGGTATAATAAAATATGAAGTATACACAGATATTATATTATGACAAGATGACAATGGACGCAAAGTGGCTGTACATACACCACAGTACAGCCGAAATAATCAAGTATAGCGGAACGAGTGAACAGTCGTAAAATGGCTGACGGCAATTAGAATGGATGCATGCCTCACTGCTCCCCACGCCGATTGTGTTAGGGCTGCCATCTAATAGTTTCTTTTTAAGTTGTATCCCGAATACCGCAGGACATGCGGTGTAAGCAAGTGTTAAGAAATTCCATTTCTCATTTTCCGCCGAATTCTGGACGCATAGCGTATTGATTGACGTAACTTAGCGCCGCCAGCCTTTGTTGAAATAGTTATTTTAAAAAATATTAAACAGATTTCTCGATATTTATCTACGTAGTTTATAAAACTTTGCCGTCTTTGAGTGACCGACAGATAGTGCACTGCCGACATTACGTGAAGTAGAACGATGATTGAGCATGACTCCCATAGATTCATGAAGGGACCTAATTGGGGAGCGTAGAAGAAGAGTACTTAGAGTCTTCTCTAAGTACTCTTCTTCTTCAAATTTCTACAGATACGAAAAAAAATTGTTTATTATCTATTTCTAAAGTATGCCATGAAATTATTAATTAATAAAGCTTAGCTTTGATTTACTTATTATACATACATCATACATCAGCTTCACGCTGTATCCCGCACACGGCAGGGTAGGCAGAGGAAGCCTAGTGTTAAGATATTCCGTTCCCTACTTTCTGCCGAATTCTGGAGGCATTGCGTGTTGAGTGGCAGAATTCAACGCCGCAATTTTGAAATTAATTTACTTATATATAATAAAATTAAAGGCTAACGCCACTGATTGTTGCAATTTTTTCATGACTTAGTAATTCATATTTAATTTATTTTTTCAATTGTATAACTTTAACTTATTATTAAATTAAATTAAGAATGGGATATATAAAAATAATATAGTAAAAAATTTAGATATTTTTAATATTTATGAAAGCTATATAGCAAATATTTACTTTTACTTTTAAAATTTCTACAATAATAAACTGCAGTACAAAAAATATATGTTTTATAATATTGCAGTTAGGTTCGTTGCGGGTCGTTTATATCTCACAAGAGTTTATACTCTGCAAAGTAAGTCCCCTAAATATGAACCACTAGTGCATACGCTCTGAACCAATCTAATGAAATGCAATCTATGTACAATCAATGTACTAAACATTATTAAATTATGAAATAAAGAACAATTAAAATAATATAAAGCAAAACTAATTAACTGGCTACAGAAAAGTCTTCGAATCATCGGGTTTCATTAAAAATGTGTAATTATCGTAAAAATCGGAGATGTTACTAATATAAAACAATAATTTATTATTAATTAATTAACGAAATCACGCCAGTTTCACAACCCTATGTGCCGAATTATGCAAAACCTGATACTGAACTTGTTATATCACCGTCTCGCTCCAAAATCCGGCCTCAAACATCGTTTCCGGCAGACGAGTTCGTGTTATAATAATAATAATAAAATTATATTATATTTTATGGAGCTATATTATGATTTACTTATAATTTGTATTTTTTTTCTACATTTTTATTAATTTTTATGATTTATGTCATCTGCTTTGATTAAGCATGAAGTTGAACAAAATGGAACCTGTCTATCAATTTTATAGAATTTATAAATAATACTTTAAACAAAAAAAAATTAAAGACCGTTAATATTATTCTTGTAGAAATATATAATCATTTTATTCTTAAAGAATACTATTACATTAAAAAAAGTTCATCGAGCATCTCAGACTTAATGTAATTCAAGATAAAATGATTTAATATTAGATAATAAATTACACCTATATTTATAAATGCATTTTAACCTTTTTTTAAATTGTTTTTTTTTTCTCTGGGGTAACGTATGATTGTAAACGCTACGCTTGTGGATTCTATTTCAACCCGAGGAAATTATTTATTTTATAGTCCGGTGCTGAGTTCCGGAACTCCGCACGTTATGTGTCAGAAATAGGGCGGTGCGTAAGAAACGGAGAGTTTTACACTATCTTCTTTCCGCTCACCCTCTACGTGGACTGCGTAAAGCAAAAGAAAAACAACGGATCTAACTCACCATAAATCTATCGAGAGTCATCTGCATTTTTATCTTATCTACACGTGACAACACTTAAGGTTGAGTACTGTTTGATGAATATTATAGTAAAGGCCGAAATAAAAAAAGAGAACAGACAAAATATTTAATCAAAGATTACAGAAATTAACATTGAGATATACCCGATATAAAACTGTATGTATACTGTAATAAAACATTAACTTAAGAACCTTTTTAAAAACAAGCTTTCTAGTTTGGTTTTCGTGGTGTAGTGGACTTTACTCATGGAGCCCTTCCATTTGATATCCACTCAAAGTAATGTATAATAATTTGTAACGCGCCATTTTGCGGTGGCCATTTTAGATTATCAATATTGATTATATGTCATTTCATCGTTTACAGAACTAAAGTTGAATCCGAATTTCAGCGCAATTAGACATTGTGCTTGTTGTCAGATCGTTGTGAGTTTAAATCCATCTCATTTCACATTCACGTTGTATTCTTTATATCGCAGATGATATTCAACACATTGCGTGTTGAGTTGCTAAACTCAACGCCGCGTCTTACCTTGTTATTCTTACATTCATACACCCTCATATTCATATTTATTTTAGATGTAGCTTATAATAAACGTATTTACCGATTATGTTAAGTTAAAAGGCGAGGATGAGTGTGTCAAACAGCTGAAAATGTGTCTCAATCAAAACTGTTTACAACATATAACATATATTTAATAAAAATCAGCTTCACGCTGTATCCCGCACATAGCAAAGTAGACAGAAGGAACCTAGTGTCATAAGGCACTCCCCACTTTCTGCTTAATTCTGGGGGCATTGCATGTTGAGTGGCAGAACTCAACGCCGACAATAAACAATATAATACTACACTATTTCAAATGCGAAATACGAAATTTCGAATATTTCCATAAAAAAATCCCATAAAAGATAAAATTAAAAAAGATAAACCATAAATATATTTATCGAAAACTTAATAAATATAAAACTTTCAAATTAACAAACTTATTTGTGATATCAACATTAAGGTCATTTCTATAAAAACTGATACTGATAGAAATCTTGATAAATAAGAATAACCATTAAAGTTATTACTATAAACATCGTAGAAGTCTTGAAATAAGAACGTGACGATATTCAAGATACACAAGTATTGCTGGTTCTTTTGACTTAGTTTCAAGTAAAGCATTTTACATTATGTAACTAGAAAAACAGCAACTTTCATTCCTTGAACTAGAGCGAAATGTTAGTTTATAGAGTAACTAGATAATTGTAAAAGAGAAAAACTTTTATAAAAGTTGTTCTCGTTAAAATGAAGTAATTAAATATATATTTTTAACCAGCTTCTCGCTGTATCCCGCATATAGCTCGGTAGGCAGAGGGAACCTAGTGTTAAAACACTCCGTTCCCCACTTTCTTCCGATTTCTGGAGGCATTGCGTGTTGAGTGGCAGAGCTCGACGCCGCACTTTGCCTCGACACCAGAGCGAAGAAATGGAAATATAAATTTAAATAAATATTTCATCTCCTCGAGTGGGCATTGAACCCACAACCAGTCGGTTTTACAGTCACACTTTGTGACTCTGCGCCACGACCGACCTCAAGTGTAAATATATATTTAGCTATATATAAATATCAATTATATGAAGCAATTAAAGAATTTCAAAAACGTTTTATAGTATAAGTTATAAATAATCAAGCGTTAAAGTATAAAATCAAGTGTTAAAGTATAAAGTATAAAATATATGACGAGAATATTTTTTTAGGCTATACTGACCAACGATCAATATAGCCTAAAATTATATATTTTTCTTATATTATGGCTTCCATGTACAGAAACCGATCAGATATAATTTTTTATATGGGTATAGACTAGTGAAGATTCAGAAACTCAGATGTTAAATCAACGTTGTGTTCGGCAACCACGTTGTGCTTCCAGAATTCGGAAAAAAACTTAGCTCTAAATTCTTAAATAAAGGTTCCCCGGGTTCAGGTAAGAGAAACAGCGAAAACCTAAATTAAAAATGTCAAATCTAAAAACACTGTAAGTAGCTTACAGAGACTACATATAGTCAGTAATGGACATAAAACATTTAACACAAAAGTTATAATGCCCACAAATCCTTGATAGAGACCTTCCGCGAGGAAGCACGCGCCGATGCATTCCGACACACGCAACATTTGGAAAATATAAAAATAAACCTTATTTTCTAGTAATAAGATTTAATTTAGATCACATGGATATATTGAGATTGTTATATAGCTTTATTTAGTAAAAAATGTGATTGAAAAGTCTTTGTAACTATTATAAATACTATGTGAGCTAGTAATTATAGATGTATGTGGCGTTGTCATTTCAGATAATCGTTCTTCCATATAGTTTTTTTCCTCCGCATATAGCAGGGTAGGCTGGGGGAACCTGTGAACCTAGTATTACACAAAGTGTAGCACTGGGAACCTAATCCCCAGGAACATTTTTAAAAAGTTACACAAACATATATGATCAGTTGTTTTAAATATTCTTTAATAAATTACAAGACTGTGCAGTACAGCGCAAAAGGTATTGACTATTTTTACTAGACTGTGATAATAATATTATTAGAGTTAATATTATTATTATGCTCTTGAAATGACATTATATTATAATACTTAAAAATATGGCGTTATTGTCACTGCTTGAAATCGACAGAAATTGGTCAGGGTTAGGCTTAACCAGATCCGTAGTGCTCTACATAAATTTGAAAATTACATATAATCATATTGAAATCAAGTAATATAAAGGGGAGCGTTGTGTTCGGTCACTCAACACACTGTATAGAGAAAGAGAATCAGAATGTCGTAAACAGCAGGCTCTCTCTACCTTTCCTTTTCTGCAAAGACAGGCTTAAAACCTTTTTTCTTTAAAGACTGTAAACATACAAACGTACATCTGTGTACATTCCATAAGATACGTTGTACCTAAGTAGCTGCAAAAATGCGGGTAATTTAAAGTTATCTTACACTTGACAAGCAACTTATCTAATGAATTCCCATCACGTGTCACACTTGGCAAGCATTTACCGTGCCTCTACTATTTACCTCGATATACGCTATCGAATGTGTAAGTCACCTATTTTGTAGATTATGGAGATTGTTGTTTCAGTAGTAGGGACCAGTCGTGGCGCAGATGTAATTGTAAACATGAGCGGTTGTAGATTTGATTCCCACCCGAGGCAATGAAGTATTTAATAGTTTCATTATTTCGCTCTAGTGTCGAGCCAAAGCTCGGCGTTGAGTTTGCCGCCTCCGTTAACACTAGGTTCCGTCTGCCTACTATGCTGTGTGCGGGATACAGCGTGACGCTAAAAAAACCTGATTATTTTGACTACGTCTAAGTAAAACACGTAGTTAAAAGTTATTCCTTATTTTAATATAATATCATAACTTTAATTTTTATATTATTATTAATATCTTAAGGCGTTGACATTATATTTAACTTAACGTTCGATACAAATGATGGTGTCTTCATAACCAATATGTGTTGTTGTTTCCCCAATCTAGTACCGCCAACATACATGTCGCTAAAATAAAAGGTATTAAATATGATAATTTTCTTATTTTGCCCACCAAAAAAAGAAATAATTTGAGCAGAATTAAAAAATATTCAAACATAACAAACATCTTTTTTAACATTTTATAGAAGAAAAAAATTTTGTGACGTTTTCGATATTTTCTATACAGCGCGAGTATAGTCTCCTTGCATTAAAATTTATATAAGTTTTCTAAAAAAAAGTACAATAAACATATTAAAAGAGTTTTTACTATAGTAGTAGCGTTTACTTTTACTGTACCCACAGATTACAGTAGTTATAAAACCGTGCGATATTTAGTGCGTACACACCGTTATCGTTTATTCAGGTGAAACGGAACGCAGTCGAACAGTGGCGTGGGAAGTAGAGTGGACCATGGAAGAGATGGTTAAAAGCGAATCCTTATCTAATTATTAGAAAGTATCTAAATATAATTAGATAGCGATTCAGTTCAATTTACTATGGGTTGATAGATTATTTTTTTTTTAGCTTCAAGCTGTATCTTGCTCATGCTAGGGTATAGAAAGGCAAGCTGTTAACTTAGTGTTGAAACACACCGTTTCCGTTAAGACACTTCCGTTTACAACTTACCGCCGAATTCTTGAGGCAATGTGTCTTGAGTAACAAAACCTAACGCCGCGTTTTCCCCCATTACCAGAGCAAGCAAATAAAAATATTAAATGTTTCATCTCTTTAAGTGGGAATCGAAGTCACAATCGTCGTTTGCAATCGTACGCTTGTACCCCACAAGCAAAAAGAAGTCCTTAATAAAGTATAGAAAATAAAGATCCACGCTATATCTCATATAAGAGGATAGGCAGAGGATTCTTAATGTTAAATCACTCTTGCATACCCAGACATACACGTACGACATAGACATTACACGTTGAGTCTCGAAAGTCAGCGCCGTGCTCTGTCTTCTTACTACAGCAAAGAAATTAACATAATTAATTTCTTTTCAAATGAAACTATTTTAAGCGGATTAATAGCGTATATTTTATATTTTTATACACTTTGGGGGGCCTGACGTTTCGAACACTTTACAGTAGTCCGTGGTCACGGGTAGACTGAGGTGGCATTCGTCTGTCTTCTGTCAGTTGACATAATTACTATATCAAACTACCGCTAAGCGATTTCTTACTTTCCTCGCGTACTGCCCTGGATTCTTGCAGACTGAGCTAACTGTATCTTGCCCTCTGGTATGGTGGGTTTGATACTTCAAAGATTTTATGAGTGGGTCCCAGGTGTTAGAAAGCTTCCAGCCATCCTCTCTATTGAAATTAGGATATTTTTGTATTTCAATAGCCTCGCGGATCATTCTAGGAATATATGTCTTCCTTAGCAAGGATGAGGGGTTTATCAAACCTTATGTAATGGCTAGGTTTATCCGCAGTATGCTCACACACAGCTGACTTCGATACATGCCCATTCTTGATATCTGAGATGTGTTCCTTCACCCTAACACCGATGCTTCTCTTAGTTTGACCGATGTATGATAAGCCACAGTCACAATCCAGTTTGTATACACCTGCACACTGTAAAGGAATGTTACTTTTCACTTACTAATTTAAAAACAGTACAGGAGTTAAGATGCAATTAGTATACACAGTTAAACAATTTTACAAATCAACAATTTAACATTAAATGTAAATATATATTTTTGTTTTCGTGTTTCGTCATAATAATTTTTCTACCGCACTACGCCCGTTCCTCTAGATCTATTCCTACAATTCGGTTGCCTGGAAGAGATCACTTTGAGTGATAAGGCCGCCTTTTCACATTTTATTATTCTATAAGCTCCTGTAAATAGTATATTTGTATTGTAGTTTTGGTGTGAAATAAAGAGTTTTTATTTATTTATTATTATTAAAGGCTGTTTCTGAAGCAGTAAATTAAATTATTAACTGACATCAGCACATTTAGCAGAGTTTTAAAAAACATAACATAGGTCAAAAGAACGTAATATTACAAAAATATATACGTAAAATAAATAATTAACTCTATGTATATTTTATAAATCAAATATCAACATTGGTCGTATTTTTTAGTCCGATAAACAAAAATCAATTATCATGTAGTTTAAGCGGGCGAAACCGCTGGCGAGCCGATAGTTATAAATATAGTACGTATTGCGTATAGCACAAAAATAACTATATATTAACCAGTCTTACGTTTTTCATTTAATACTAGCGTTACTTATTAGAAGAAAGTCGTAAATTACGTAAATAGTTATAAAATTACGTAAAATAAAATACAACTGTTTAATATATAATATTGTAATTCATATTCTATTGACTTGTTTTCCGACTTTTTAAATTATCTAATCATATTTATTTTTTTATCTATTTCTAGTTTTTTTACACAAGTCCAGAGACATTACATATATTACATTTATTATGGCTTTCAATATATTATAAAAAATAAATAAATCCAATTCGCGCTGTATCTCGCACAGCAGGGTAGGGTAGGTAGTGTTAAAATACTCCGTTCTCTTCACGTGAAATATGGAGGCATTGCGTGTTGAGTGGCGGAACTCAACGCCGCGTTTTACCTTAACACCGGAGGGAAGAAATGGAAGTATCAATTTAAATAAATATTTCATCTCCTCGAGTTGGGATCGAACCCACAACCAGTCGGTTTTACAGTCTCGGAGTCGGATAGAAAGTGGGGAACGGAGTGTCTCGACCCTAAGTGCTCTCTGCGTACCCTGCTGTATAATAAAGTTATGTTATATTCACAAAAACAATAAAAATCACATAATAATTGAACAAGGAAGTACCTTAATTGGAAATGAATGTCTCAATGTCATGTCATATTAGGTTCCCTCTGCCTACCCTGCTATGTGCGGGATACAGCGTGAAGCTAAAAGACATAACAAATAAATTATTACTTTCCTACAATGCTAAATGAATTAATTTTATCTTTACACATCTTTTGCACTACAGTGTACGATAATTCTCTATTTTCTTTGTATTTAAAGTTTAATATTTAAATCTGTGTGTGTACCATCTTTGTTACTTGTGAAACTGTTATTATACAATAACATTTTTTTTTCTCCATTTCTTTCTTTAGCTTCACGTTGTATCTCATACAGAACAAGGTAGGCCAAGTGAATTTGGGAAACCTAGTGTTGGGATACTCATGTTTCTTCTAAGACACTTCCGTTTCCCACTTTCCGCCGAATCCTGGAGGTAATGTATGTGTGAGACGGAACGAGGGCATTAATATTTTTATTATTATCGCGAGTGGGGATTGACCCCACAACCTGTTTACGATACAATGGGTCTCGATCCTAATTTTAAATGTTATTTTTAATTTGATTTTGTTTACAAATCTTTCAGACGTTTTAAATTTGTACAAAATAAAATAACCTTAGATTAAGTAGTTGCCATGGGCAAACCTGTATGAGTTGAACCTAAAAAAAAAACTTTTAAATCACGTACATTATACGTTAAAATGCAAATATACTGATTTAACTCTGTCTATAAACGCTTAGCTTACATAACAATGTATGAGAGTAAGTTAATATGCCGTTCAAGCTTTATATTAGGATTGTTATCCATCGCACTATTAAATAATCTGTTTTAAAGCTTCAGACAGTAATCCTTTTGTTTTTCATGCGACTGTATTTTTTACTGTTCCAGACACAATAACATGTGTTTTTTTTTGAAAGAAAATAGAGTATCTACTGAAATGAATATTAGCATATTGATGAAAAAAGATGGAGATAAAGAGGCCGTCATAGCGCAGGGGCATAAACGTACGTAATGTAATCACGACGGTTGTGAGTTCGACTTCCACTCGGGGGAGTTAAGTATTTAATATTTTCATACACTCACTCTGGTAACGAGGCAAACTGCGGCGTAGTGTTCCGCTACTCAACATGCAATGTCTCGAGAATTCGGCTAAAATGGGGGTCAGAAGTGTCTTAACGGGAGTGTTTTAACACAAGGTTTCACGGTTTCCTCTGCCTACTCAGCTATGTGAAGCTAAAAAAGTTTTCTGCAAGCCACGGTCACGATATAGTATACCAATAAAAAAATGGTCCTCTAGCCCGTTAACGACCGCTGGCCTCGATTCCTGCCTGCCTTGCCGCTAAAGACCTCCTCTTCTTCAATATCTTCGATGTAAGGCTAACAGCATTTACCTCAAATTCATAAAGAAATGGAAAGAGCAATGTAAACCTCGTGATAGTACACAAGCTTTATTATTTTAATCGTTTGTTCGTGAGTTATGTACTGACACACCTACATTTTTCTCGCACACTATCCTGGTCGTTCTAGACGGCCTTGGCTTACCTTTACCATTAGAACTTTTAAATGTATTTCTTTTTGCCAAATCTTACGAAATATACGGATTAATTTGACATGCAGCTTGAGATAAGGCTATATTGATTGAATTAGTCCGAAACATTTTTTTATCACTTTTATAATACTAATAAAGACTGCGTACTTAATGAACATATATTAACTATTATATAGTATAATAGACCTCTTTGTTTAATAAAAAGATATTTTTGAAAATAAGTTTATTGGTCTACCACCAGATAACTCTATTAAAATTACGCTTTATGTAGATTCGAGAAGAACTTTTAAACTTGGAGTAGAAGGGGAGAGATCCCTAGAGGAGCTACTGCGGGAGGACACGTAGTGACATGCGCAAGCGCTCCTGCTGCGTCTCATATGTAGATGGAGAGGTTTTTCGCTGGGTTTTAGTGGGTAGTGTCAATTTCGATGAGTCCCAACTCCCACAGTACCATCCGTCCGTAGGGCTCACAAAATAACCATATTGTATAAGAATTTAAGAATTTACATTGTACAAGTTTAAGTAAAGAAACATAGGAATAGTAAAAATCTCGATGTGTTTGATTTATCTACATTATTATCTATATAAAAAAAACTATATAAAAAAAATTGCTTCACGCTGAATCCCACACACGGCAGTTCCCCACTTTTCGCCGAATTCTGAAGATATTGTGTGTTGAATAATGGAATATTATACTTTTGTAGTGCAATGGTGAACGTGCATCTATTACAAACGAAGGTTATAGGACGGTTCCAAAAATGATCGTGTGTTGACCGTGGACTTTTTGTTTGAATATATCTCCAAATATCTCCGCATTTTGCAGCAGATCCGGAAGAAGTATATAGTAAAAAGTCACTCCACACTTTTTTAGATACAAAATAAGTAAATACTTTTATTTTTGTTAGAGACGCCTAACAAAAATAAAAGTATTTACTCTAATGCGATTTAAACCTACAACCATGGCATTTAAATGAGCTTTTGACTACTACTCCAAGAAACTAATTATAAAATACCTTTAAAATAATCGATATTTACATACAGTGATCCTGTACCTCATGAGCGAAGGATTGGAGGGGAGGCTTCATGTGGTCCGTGCCCATACACATTAACTCTGACCCCAGATGACCCACTGGGTCACATCGACCAAATAATCGACGTGATATAATATATCCTATAGCCTTTCTAGATGACTCCTACACAAAAAGATTTTTTTTATCCAACCAGTAGTTCCTGATAATTGTTCAGCCTTATAATAAACAAGCACAGAATAGTAATAGTAATAGGATAACAACTCGCTTATACATGTTAAAAAGTAATAAGCAATTATATCTTCTTGCCTGAGATTAAATTTCTCTTGCATCAAACCGAATTCCTCACCAAAATGGTGTAAATTAACCTAAAAACGCGGTCCGTTCGCGCGTATACCAACATTAATCTTGCATTTTTCCCCGTCGTCCGTCCGTTCGTGTAAAAATTCACTAATTGCCCGATAGAAAGCCATATTTTTTTTTACCGATCCGCATCGCTGTCAACGAAATTATTTTGTGCGTTAAGTCTTAAATATATAAAACATAGAGTAGGCTAGTCGCAGGAGCTAGATTATTGTTTTTTTTTCTTATGTTTTATATAGCTTTTAGCTTGATGGGAACGGAGTGTCTGAACACTACTTTCCCTGATTCCATCTGCCTACCCTGCTATATGCGAGATGTATTGCAAAGATGAAAAAATTGAATCTTTTATGTAGAAAATTTTAAATTAAATTTATTTATTTCACTCCGTTCATATTTTTTTAGTTTGGCTACAGATAATTTGTAAAGTAAACTATATCTATATATCATATATTTATGATACTCAAATATTCTTTTAGGTATGTTTTATAGGTATGTTTTATATCGAATTCAGTAAGGTATAATAAACCTTATATTAGACCACTTCGCTCCTCACGTTCTGACCAAATTTCGAGGAATTGCGTGTCAGTAGAACGAGAAAATGAAAATAGCTCATTCCACCGACTGGGAATCAAAACCACGATCGTCGTGGTGATAGGCAGTTACTTCAACGCTGCGCCAAAACTGTGCCCATCATAGCTCATCCGCACCCATGCTTAAATCTCTAAATATCTACTATGTATGAGTATAATCATCATGTTATAGAATAATCATGACGCACTTCTACCAAATACAGATGTAAATGCATCGTAAGTGCAGCCTTCACCTGCGGCTTCGCCCGCGTGGTCAAATAAAGAAAATAAGAATTGTGTGTACATATGACACTGATCTCTTCTAAAAATATATTTTCTGTTCAAACCAGTAGTGTTCAAGATTAGCGCTTTCAACCAAACAAACTTTTCAGTTTTATAATATTAGAGTATAGATGATTCTATCGTGGCTTTATTCGGATTTCTTAGGAAATGGTAATTATAAGATGCAATACTATAAGATGCAATAATAAGAGCTAGTATTGCTGGTACCAACACTATGTAAATATAGGTTGAAGCTGTAAACATGGGCGTATCTTAAGATATTTTCTGCTAGAGCCTTGACTTTAGCTTAGAAGAGATATGTTTTTTTAAAGGTTTTTTTTTTTTTATTTTTAAGGGCTTATTTCTTGTCAGTAAAACTTTTGGAGTTATAAGATTATTCTTGGGCGGGCACGGACCATCCGGGGAAAGATGTAGAAATGGATTTGGCTGCCCTATTCATACGCCCGTGGCTGTAAAGTCAATTTATAATCAAAAATTACGAAAAAAATGATGATATATTAATATTTTATTTATAGTACAGTAACAATATTACTGAAATTTTGACTTTGAGCTTATATTCATTTGTGTTCAAAATTAAATAAAGTATATGTTAAATTATCTATAGGTACCTGCTACGTTTTATTTAAATACTTCCTATAAATATTAATTTCTCTATAACAACTTTCCAGGCACAAGCACCTCGCCTGCTCTGTGCTGGTTATATCGATATATTTTATCTGCATTCAGTTTTTGCGAAGAAAGTCTAACACTATACTACATTCCGTTCGCATTTCGTCGAGAACTCTGAAAGTGAAATATCCACAATGAAAGTTGCTAATTAATTTTTTCGCGATATAAATAATTACGCTGTGTTATTTATAGTAATAGTAATTTGTAAAGCTGCATTTTCCTATTTATAGTAATAGTAATTTGTAAAGATGCATCCCGCACGCAGCGGGATAGACAGAGTGTTAAAGAGTGTTAGAGATACTCCAATAGCCACTTACTGCCAAATTCTGGATAGCTTGTTAAGTGGCAGAACTCAACGCCAAGTTTTTGCCTCGACATCAGGGCGCAGAAATGAAAACATTAAATATTTCATTTCCCCGAGTGGGAATCGAATCGCTATCACAGTCACACGCTTGTACCACTGCACAACGACTGTTGAATCACTGCAGTGAAATTTTATACGATATTTGTTTTATTCTGCGTTAAACCTTAAGTACCGTAAGTAGACATAAGTGTGTGTTGTGTAGGCACGGTTAAGTGGCGAAATTCAACGCCACGCGTTGCTACTACAGCGGACAAACGAAAATAATTTTAATATAATAATCATTATTCCCCTGAGCAAAACTCGAACCTGAAACGGCCTCCCTAATATTGATATTTGATATACCAATTATACGAACTGTTATTAATAGAATTTTTAGGCAGAGGGAACCTAGTGTTAAGACAATCCATGCCCCATTTACCGCCAGGTTCCGGAGGCATTGCGTGTTGAGTGGCGGAACTCAACGCTGCTCTTTGCCACAACTTTAATTAAGTCAATCATGTGCATATAAATAGGTATTTCTTAAAAATTAATTAAATTATTAAGATAATAATTAATAATTTATGCAATTTTTAATTAGCCTCATTATTTTACGCAATATTATCTATTAATAATACAGTATGTAGTTGAATTGAAATATATTCAAAAGAGTAAAGTTCAATTAATAAAAAAATACTGTTTTAACCTATAATCTAATCGCGTGCACCTGATAAATTAAATATTTACATTCATTTCTATGCTCTAGTGTTGAGGCAAAGCGCGATGTTGAATTTCGCCACTCAATATGCAACGCCTCCAGAATCACACGGAAAATGGGGCATGGAGTTTCTTAACTCTATATTCCCTCCGTCTAAGAATTATTTTAAAATTATTGTTACTTAAAATGCCGTAGTGTCTGAAGTATTTATAGCTTCAATCATAAAATTAAAAAAATTAAATTCTATAGAATTTATGCAAAACGTTGAACTACATATTGCAATTATTTTTTCATAGGAGCTTCACGTAACTAACGAAACTTATTAGTTCTTAATTTAAATGTTTTGTGATATTTGAAACCTTATTAAATATTTTAATAACAAAACTAAATGTTGTGTAATATTTTAAATCATTTTAATTTTTTTAATCAATATTGATAATAATTCAAATGTTTATACGGCTTTTAGAAATAAGCCCGCACTTTTTAGTTAAATTTGACAGTGACAGATAACGTCAGATTAAGTACGTCTTAAAACATGTCATGCGCCAACTGTGATAGTTTATAAAATGTGATAAATTCTTCCTTAATGATAAGGAAAAACTTACGTCTAATAATTTATTGACTTCATGTAGTTTCCGATAACCTCTTGTGCTTATACTAATTTGTGTCTTAAATAAGTTTTACTATGTCTGCTGTCTTGTCATTTGTTAAGTCTACGAAAGGTAAAGTGATACTGGGCACCGTAGCCACCCTTCATTTGGCTATTTACTTTGCGAAACCATCGTTTTTCAAGGGTAAAGAAGAGAATAAAAACTACGCTGCTCCGCCTAAATATTTGCCGTAAATTCAATCGACCTTGACGTTGTGGTTGAGAGCATACGTAGCGACGATAAAGTAAATTGAATATTCATGATTTATAAAAGAGCCGCCGCTTTAGCTGGTGCCGTTAATAAAGGTCTCGTGAGCAATATAATAATACGAAACATGAGCAGTCGCAAGCTCCAGGTGTATGTCACTCGTTCTGACATGCCAGAATGTGGGATAGAAATACTTAAAAAACAGTAAGCCTCTTTTTTCTTAATATAATATACATATATCAGGATAATATATATATTTTTTTTATACTTGAGGTTAACTTTTCAGTAACTTGAGTATTTATTGCATAATTATATAAAAAATAATTGTATATATCTTATCATATTTCTATGGTTTTACCAAGCAATTAATTTTTTAATATATTTTTCAGATTTGATGTCAAAATGTGGCATTTGCCATCACCGGTACCGCACAATGAATTTGTTAAGTCAGTGGTTGGATCTGATGCTATTTTTTGCTGTATACCAGATCAAATTAATAAGGAAGTATTAGATGCGGCAGGACCGAACCTTAAAGTTGTATCTACATTGTCAGTTGGCTATGATCACATAGACTTAACTGAATGTAAGAAAAGAGGTATTAGAATAGGTTACACCCTAAATGCACTTACAGATGCTACTGCTGAATTAACAGTAAGTTTGATAATATATTTTGAGGTTTCATTCACATACTCAGAATAGGAAAAAAATTGAAACATGACATGACAAGCATATAAAAGTGTAGGAAAAGTCCAGTTGTTAAGACACAGACACTGGTCTCCATTTTCTTTAATCCCATACATTGCATCTTGAATAGGAGTACTCAGTGCCAGCTTGTCTAACTATATTTAATATATTTGTTAGTTCTGGTAGGTTTAGTGTTAAGATATTTACTATTTTCATGTTATATTATAAATATTCATTGTCATCTTCAGTACCAAATTTATCTGAGTTATAATCATGATTAAATATTAATTAAAATCCTTATCAACAATTTTTGGCCAGTATCATATTTATTATTTTTTTAGATGGCACTATTATTATCAACATCAAGACGTCTGCCCGAAGCACAGCATGAAGCTAAGACAGGTGGTTGGGTATCTTGGGCACCCACATGGATGACAGGGCCAGGCCTATCCGGATCCACTGTAGGAATTGTCGGCTTTGGAAAAATAGGCCAAGCTGTTGCAAAGCGAGTCAAATCATTCAATACCTCAAGAATATTATATTACAACCGCAGTGTGAGAGAAGAAGCTAAAGAAGTAGGGGCTAGTAAAGTTTCCTTTGATGAGCTTTTATCAGAGAGTGATTTTGTGATATGCTGTATAGCGCTTGTACCGGAAACAAAGGAAATGTTCAATAAAAGTGCATTTGATAAGATGAAAAAAAGTGCTGTCTTTATTAATATTAGTCGTGGTACTATAGTAGATCAGAATGCGTTGATTGAAGCGCTACAAAATAAGGATATTTGGGCGGCAGGCTTGGATGTGACAACTCCTGAACCTCTGCCTTTGGATAGCCCATTATTTAAACTGAGCAACTGTGTAGTCCTGCCTCATATAGGCAGTGCCACTATAGATACTAGGAACAATATGAGTGTGCTCACTGCTAATAATATTGTTGCCGCTCTAAATGGTGTTGATATGCCGGCAGAATTGCAATTTTAATTATTTATTTGACGCTAATATTGTTTTGTGAAGATTGAATAAATATATATTATGTTTTTATCGATATTTTTCTTTTGATAATGTGTTTCCCGGCTATGCTGCATATAATCTGAGTGAAGGATTATAAAATATAATTAAATTAGTCAATATATTAGGTGTAAAATAGGAGAGCTGCTTATTTTTTTTGCCAAGAAATTCTGCCAATTTTTTTGATTTGCACTTGAATGCACTTAAATTTGTTGAAGTGTTGATTAGAGTAATGGTTTTGTAAATAATTATTTCGTTACAACTATTTAAAACTTAAAATAGTATTACAAATACAATATATTTAGTATCAGTGAGATTTTCTGCTTGTAAACACGACAATTCTGGCAAGACAAAGAGCAGCCTTTAGCTTTGCCACTCTACACAAAATGTCTCAAATGAACAATATATGTGGAATTGAGTGTCTAGATACTAAGGACATCTACAATGCTACAAAAAAAAGGGAATGTTGTATAAAGCATATTTTTTTCTTGTATAAACCTTGGGACTTTAAAGAATGTTAATTTAATTCCTCTTCCTTACTCTTTTCTTTTTATGTTGAATGAAACATTGATTGTAACTTATTGGTTACAATCTAAAAATTGATTACATTAACAATAGATGTTTTTTATACGCTTTACTTAACTACTTTAAATCTCTTTAAGTTGAAATTTTCGACATTCATACATTCATTCTTCGACCGATAAAAATTAAACATATCCCTGCTCCGTGGTTGACTCATGGCTAAGCAGAATACAGCAAAGCCCTACTGAATATAAAAAAAATAATACAAAAAATCCTACTGATTAAAACAACAAAATGCTACGGAACCGATGCAATAAGGCTTGCTGAGATGCTCGGCGAATTTATAGCTGAACCAGATAGGAATAGGAATGGTAACCACTCATATGATACATGTACCTTAAGCTACTGTACGGATTTAGACTCTCTAATCAAATTCTTTACAACTATCGATCCGATAATAGCACAAAAATAAAAACCCTCCAATCCTTAGCACTACTCCCTAATCCTGCAACTGCCTCCTATTCTAATCTTTTACAGACGCGGATATTCGCAAAAATGTTACAGCTATTAGTTCTGATGCTATTGGTTGCGATAGTATTTGTCGTCGTATGATTCTTCTAACTGTTAATTATGTTCTTCCACCTAGTGTCACATTTTTATACGTTACACACAGTGGCGTAGTGAGGGGGGGCAAGGGCGGCATCATGCCCCGGGCGCTACACACAAAGGGGCGCCAAAAGGTCTGCAAAACTATTTAAATATATTAAATTGGGAGTATATTTTATAAATACAATTATATGATGTTCGTCTTGGGGGCGCTGAATAGGTATTTTGCACCGGGCGCGAATTACGCCCGCTTCGCCACTGGTTACACAGTAGATTTCGAGATCATTTTAGATATTTTAAAGTCCAGCAAGTTTTGCCCAAAAACTACTGAATGTTTTTATTTTTACTTCCATGGCCATACACAACGCATCAAATTTAATAAAAAGCAATCATCACATTTTGCTGTTAGTGCTAGCGTTCTACAAGAATGTGTACTGTCTCCTTTACTTTTTCCGATATTCATTAACACTGACTCAGCACATAACTTCGTCGTACCATCTCTACGCAGACGATTTACAGATTTATATAACTGCTTCTGAAACCGACATACCCAGAGCAATAAGTTACATTAATTCCAATCTTGCAATCATCAGTAACGGGAGTAAGTCATTCGGACTGCCTTTTTAAATCCAAGTCCAACCTATGTCTAAAGTATGTACTTATGTTTGATAACTGAAAATAACTATCAAAAATAAAATAAAATCTCTCCCCAATAATCTTTGCTTAGAAATCAGAAATCAGAATGGATAGTACTATAATCAGCTGTAAGATCTTTTGCGCCATAATAAGAGAAGATGGAAGAATTTCTTGCCAGTGAAAGCTAAATTTTCGTTGGCTCAAACTACTCATTCCTATATTAAATATTGCTTAATCATGCTACTTACATTAATCTCAAGAAATACTTAATAAGCTTGAACAGACTGAGGATAGAGTGACTCTTTGGACTGTGGGAAGTACGATCGCATAACACATTACCGTACTCGGCTATCCGTAAAACACCGGCGATACCTACATTCCATTACCCTCTAAACAGTGTTTTACCATCACGTCACTCCTTCGTACCTCAATCATGCCCCGGGCGCTACACACAAAGGGGCCCCTAAAGGTTAAATATATTAAATTGGGAGTATATTTTATATATACAATCATATGGTGTTCGTCTGGGGGGCGCTGAATGGGTATTTTGCACCGGGCGCGAGTTACGCCCGCTACGCCACTGAACCCGCGCCTCATTGAGCTTCGAAATTTTTATACGTTCCAACTTATTTATGTTGTTAGCATCTGTGTAGGGAGATTTTTACAAATTTCCGCTATTTCCTTATTTCCAAAAATAATTACTTAGAATTATCGCTTGGCAAGAGAGAATGCTATTTATTAAATTTCTTAAGTTTGGAATAACACCTATAAAATATTAAAAATATTGTATGTTTGCATGTTGATACATACATGTATATATTCATGTATATATTTCGTTTGTATTAAGATTTTTTTTATCTTTAAGTTTGTAATTAAGACCTGATACTTTTTACACCTTTCTGCCTTTTCTTTATAATATATTTTTCTTTAGATCACTTGTAGCGATGAAGCTGCCATTGCACATAATATATTAGCTGTTATAAATGTATGTTAATTATATATTTTTTGAAACTTTAACTTTAATCTTAGGTAAGAAAATGTTAAATAAATAAAACACTTAGGTGAATTAAAACCTTCACAAGTATAATTTATTTATATGTACAACATAATAACAAAAACCTAAAACAATTTTGCAACATTCAATCATTGTGCTCGTGCTGCGCCTCTGATTCCCGCCAATTATTTTGTATCATTTCAACAATCATCTTCCACCATTTTGACTCCATGAAGTAATATATTGAACAAACAATAATAAATAACCATGATAGTATTAGAAAATAATCTGTTTCCTTCTCGACTACACTTGACACTGGACCTTGAAAGTCTTTAGATGTAACCAAAAGAACCTGAGGATTTTGTCCAGTAATAGCATGAACAAATTTACTAAATAAGTGAATATTGTATTCTGTTCCGTTGAATTTACCAACTGGTCGACCATTATGGAACATTTTTAGTGTTGGTACCCCCACTATTCCATATTGAGCATTAATTCCATGGTATTTCAGGGCATCCAATGCTACCATTTTAATATTTGGATATGATCTGGCCAATGCATTGAAATGAGGAGCGGCGTGAGCACTAAAAGGGCAAGCTCTAGCAAAGAATAAGACTAGAACACAGTCTGCCTCCACGTCCCGACTCACTATATCAGGGTTGACTTGTAATAATTTACCTAAGGTTGTGCCATTTATAATTTCAACAGATGGCTCCATTTCTTCACTTTGGTCGTATATTATCTCCTTACATTTGGCTAGTTTCCTTGTTTCATTTAAACTTTGTGTACTGTTCTCCACAGTAACATTGGCAGATGTGACCTGGTTGTAAAGATTTGTTAATGTTTTATTCACATCTGATACTACATTAGAAAGGAGCGATTCTGATTCATCTACGGTTGAAAAATCACTGTCATTGTCCTCCAGTTGTACATCAGCTTCTTCTTCAATATCAAATTGTAAAGAGTAGGGCCCATCTATAAAACGTAAATCAAATTAATTAAAACTCTGTAACTTTAAATGTTTATTTAATAATAAAATTGATAAGACGCCATAAGATGTACACACTTTAAAAACAAATATCTATAATAACACAAATTCGTTAATATATTTTACCCCTCGAATTATTCAATATCTTTTAACGGCTTCCTGAAATGCTGTGTACTTCTTTTTTAACAAATTAATTTGCATACATTTCTCTGTATGTATACGTAATATAAAAAAACGCCTTCAAATTCGCTTAGTTTTACTAAATTATTAAATACTTACTGATAAGTAGTATCATAACAAATATAACACTTTTTCCTATCGTCATTTTCATTGTCGGGGATTTAAACATTGACTTTTTGGCATTAATAATTCAATAAATTTGATTTTTCCAGCAAATAAATATACAAAACCCCTGTGACCTGTTTACAGTTTTGACATTTGAATGATTGAATGACATTGACATTTGGCATGTTATATTGCATTCCGTATTATACAAAAGAAAGATAATATATCATGTTTATTTTAAATAATCAATGTTTTAATATGAAGGAGCTATGGTATTTAATAAAAGTTTTCTAATTAATTATAAATATTATTTTTATACTAAATGAAGAAAAATCATGAAAATCCGTCATATCATATTTTATATAGATTAATAATAGAGTAAGTATTATTGTTGCAGTTTTTTTGGTTTTTTTTAGCTTCATGCGCACCTATCAAATAAAAGAGGCTGCGAGAACCCGGGTTTTAATTTAGTGTTAAAACACTCCTGTTCCTCACTTTCCGCCGAACTCTGGAGTCGTTAGAGTGATGGTAATCACTAATCAATGTCTTGTAATCACAGCGAAGAAATATTTAACATTTCATTTTCTCGAGTGGGAATCGAATTAACAACCAGTCGTGTTTACAGTCGCACGCTTGTGTCCCTGCGCCACGACTGGCTTCAATATTATATTAATGTTAATAGGACTTTTTTCATTTCTAACATTCAAGAAATCGTTATTTACAAATTTCAAAGGTAACATAATCGCTTGGAGATGAATACATTTCATCACATTGGAGGGTGTCAAAATAACATTAATCACAGTCGATATCGACCTTGTACTTTTGCGATCCGATTGCGAACCAATTAGCTACTTGTCATGTTTGCTATGGTGTCCATACTTCCCTAATATTATGGATAATATACATTATTTACATAGATTTCTTAATAATCAACTCATTCTAGGTTAAAGACTGGAATTGGAACACTAAGACTAACAAGTATAAATCACTCTTCAGTCTGAGATCGATCTTAAGATGCTGTTTTCACTCATAGAGAGCGGTTTATAAATACGGATATACTTAAATCTCAATAGAGTAGGAATTGATGTATTGTATGTTGATTATGTTTTATAAGAATACCTTAATGCTAAAGTATATATAAGCCATAAAATATATATGTATTTCATGTTTAGGGTCGGGTCTGGACCCGTGGGTCAGTCGGGTACACTGACTCGGGTACGCTTTTATTACCTACATAGAACAGCACAGCAATATTTGTATCGGTTGCCACACGAATACGTACAAATCAGTGATCCGCCATCTCTGACGACAATTTGACGGATTATGTGGTTTGCTAATCGAAAGATTGCTTTCCAATTTAAACTACATGATTTTTTATTCATTAATATTTAAAGATTGATTGTATTCGATGGAAAGTGGCGTTAATGCAACGGACAGTAGCATAGATTCGCTTAACTATTGGCAAAATAGGTTCAATTTGTGAGCTATTGAATTTAAAATGGCAACGTATAATGTCAAAATGGCAACATAAATACACATTACTGTATATAAGTCATAGTTTTAATTGACTATTATACTGTCGAGCTACTGTGTACTGGCATATATTTTAAAAAAACATAATCAGACAATTTTTATATTGATTTTATTAGAATGTGAAATGATAATGCAGGGAGAGAGATTAGTATCTAAAGTATGTTGTATGTTAATTTAGGTCGCTGTTTTAAAGTTTTCTTCATAATTTTAACATCTGAAAAAATTCGAATCACTGTTCCCCAATTGGCCCTACTTCATAACCTCCATAGATAATATTTATGCTACTAAATATTGAAAATATTTAGGGTACCCATAATTATTTAAAACTGAAAAATCTAATGCAGAACCATAGATCAGAAAGCTATAGGAAATAAGAAATGATTCCGTAACAAAATTTGGTCAGCATGATGAACATACACCGACAACACATAAAAATAAGAGAACATAATGCTTGATGGTCAAAATGCTTGGACGATTTCCCAGAATCCCGGGTTCAAATCCCTATTTTATAAAACAAAGAAAAATAGACATTAAAGTTAAGTTACATATTATGACTAGATTTTCCAAATTTATCTTTTCCACAGAATAAGTTAGTATCTTCTTAAAAAATCTACTATCTTGTTTGTACAAATATAGTCACCCTTAAGACGCGGTGCCAAGCTCAGAGCGAAACCGACAGTCTGCCGCTACATACTACTACATTTCATAGTAGATATATTTGGGGCGTCTATCGGAATCGCGTGACGTCGCCTCCCGCGATATTGTTATAAATCCGATTCAGTCGTGAAGCGATCTCCAACGTGATAATCGACCGTTTGACTTAAATAAATATACATAAATAATTAAATTAATTGCAAAGTGGGTTAGTTAATAAGCGATACGAGTATGGCGTACAGTTGGGATAGTAGAGTTGCTTTTGTGGTGCGCTATCTTTATGGTAAGTTCATTGTTGTATTTATATTATTTTAAAGTGTTGAAATGTTTTAAAAGTTTTTTATCTTAACCTAAGGCTTGGAAGTAGAATTATTAATTAGTTTTTTTTTTGGTATAGGCACAACCCATTTAGCATCTTTTTTTATCATGTAACCTTAGCCATCGATTGAACATTGGTTAAGAAGATACACTGGCACTGTGCCTTCAGCGACTTTTTCTCTGTTTTGACGAACATGTTTATCCTCGTGAGCTTTGATTTTCTTTTTCATTTAAATTGATTGCACGTTTTCTTGTTGAAGATTTTAGATTTGATATTGTTTAGTTCACGCGCCTTCGCGGCTCTCTTGTTAGGGTCTCAGCTTTTCGCTTCCGTTTCCGGCAAAGTGGTTGCTTTAACAAAAATATTTAATAGTCCTAACCATAATCATAAATCTTAAAATATTACTTTCTGTAAACCCTTTAAATGTTTCAAATCTATGGTCAAAATAATGATTTAAGACCATTATTTATAATCTGTAATATTTTAAAAATAAAGGTAAATACTTTTTTCCTCTTTTGTCTATGGTTTTGTACTAGCCTCCTGAAACATATAAAATAAACGCTGTTAACTGAGGGAAACTAGCTAGACTTAAAATACTAAATAAACATAAATTAAAATCAATCAGCTTTACGCTGTATCACGCGTAGAGCAGGGTAGGTAGAGGGAACTTAGTGTTAAGACACTCCGTTCCCCACTGTTGCCGAATTTATCGAAGCAATGCGTGTAGACTGGTGGAGCACAACGCCGATCTCTTGCCTTGGTGCCAGAGCGAAGAAATGAAAATATTAATGAAAAATAATTCATATCTCGCTGTGGGAATTGAAACCATAACCATCGCGTCTTCACACGCTGGTGCCATTGTGCCACGTAAGCCTTATTATTATTTTATCTATATATTTACACAAATATATAACAATAAAATGATTATCTTTCTTCAATCTGTACGAAATCAAAAAAATATTTAAAACAAAACATGAAATACTGTTAATAATCTTTTCATGTTTTCTATGTTAGTACATCGTAGTACCTTCTGATAGTTTAAATAATTTACTAAACAAATTAATTAGAACATTGTTGTTCATAGAAATAGGATCTTCCAATTTTATGTTCGCCGCATTAAAATCACCCTCCGAAGTCTGAACTTTGTAATTTAACGCATTTATTTAATATTTTACTAGAAACGCTCAACTCAACATTCAATTAAAGGCGAACATGATAAAGATATAAATTATCAAATTATCAAAAACCCAGCTTCACGCTTCCCGCACACAGGGTAGGTAGAGGGAATCTAGTGTTAAGATACTCCGTTCCCACTTTCTGCCGAATTCAGGAAGCATTGCGTGCTTAGTAGCAGAACTCAAAGCCGCGAAGAAAGGGAAATATAAATTTAAGTAAATATTTAATCTCGAGTGGGGATCGAACCCACAACCAGTCGGTTTTACAGTCACACTTTGTGCCGCTGCGCCACGACTGGCCTCAATTAATATTAAAGGTTTTCTTTCAAAATTTTATATTTCTTAAATTATTTTTTTAATTTCACGCTGTATTATGTATATAGCAGGGTAGAGTTTAGTATTAAGACATTCAGCTCCGCCGACTTGCCGCCGAATTTTTGAGGAATTGTATGTTGTGCGGCGGAATTCAACGTCGCAAAATATTTTAAAATGTTTTTTTTAATAATATCCATATAGATACTTACTTATTCTTCGATCATAGTAAATACGTATCTAAGGAAGTAAATTCAAATACATCAACAACTATGTGCAATATATATTTCAATACAACAAACTCATACAACATAAATAAACAAACAAACTCAGACTATTAAAGCTAAAGATTTATCGCGAGTCTCAGAGCCATTACTCAGTTAATTGAACGATATTATATTTTTGACATTGGAATCGGACCAACTTTGTTTTATTTTGCAACAATTTTAAAATGCTTATTAATTTGACATCCAATATATTATGCAAATGCATTTCACTTTATATTTTAAATTAAACGTTGACTTCATATACGAATTTAAATATTTTTAACAGAGTCAACCGTTATGCTGGTGAGTTTTTTTTATTTGTTTGCGTTGAGTGGCGGAATTCAACGCCGCGTTACTAGAATGAGAAAGTGATAATATAGAAATTTTATTTACGCAAAGTGGAATCATAAGTAGTGGCTAAAATGGATTTTGATCATTCTTTGGAAAAATATTATAGGTATAATTTAATTATTTTCGAATGATGAATGATGATGATGTAGTCAAACAAGATGTAGAGGTGGCTTTTGGCGCCTATCATCCAATATCTCATAAACGAAAGGTAGAGAAAGAAATATCTTAATGGGCGTATTTAGAGTTTTTTTTTTAAATTAAATATTTAATTTTCTTCGAATTGAACCAACAACTCCTCGCTTTTGCAGCTGCACCCTTGCGCTACGATCGGGCTCTTTTTATTTTTAGATGTAAGTAACTCTTAGACGTATCCGAAATTATTGAAAAAATAATGTATATTAATAAAACAATTGGCAATAGAAATCTATTACACGCTGACACGCCGAATCCCGCACACAAAAGAGTTGGCAGGATTGCCAGATTCTTAAAGCATTGTGTATTGAGTGGCATATTACATATTTCATTTCCTCGAATGGGCATCGAACTCACAACCTAACGCGTTCACAGTCACACTTTCACATAAATATAAATAAATCTATAATTCAGAATAAAGTGACAAAATAATTTAGTACCAATGTAAACACGCATACCGTGTAATTGGGCACTTGGGCGGCTCTCCCGTCGTGGGCCGCGGTCTCTTCTTCGGCGTCGTCATCAATCATCCGGCGTCGACTTCAACTGCGGGCAGCTTGAAGGAGTAATTAACATCTATTTTCAAATGTCTTAGCCTTCAAAAGTTCGAACGCCTTCGTGAGTTACGCTTGGATTTGTTATATTTTATTAATGGAAAGATTTTTTGATGACTTTGATCTGCTAAATATAATCTAGTTATGATATGTTATATTTTTAAATATAATATAACCAGTCATCGTGTTATGTTGGAGTTCTCACCCTCATTAATTAAGTACCTAGTGATAAGACTAAAAGTGTAAACAAGTATTTAGGTGTAAACATGTAATTAGCTTATTAGGTCTTTAGTAATCTTCCATACTTAGTTAAGTATCTTTGACACTGTAAATATAAACATTCCCACATCCCTTCCACAAACCAAAATGATCCTTTATAAGATCCCGACCTCGCTCGACGAGGCAGTCACTACCAAATCTCAACCTCGACATCACTTAAATCTTTTATACCATATTCATAAATTTAGTTATAAATCGTATAATAAAGTATTAGTTCTTAAAAACAGTGTTTATAAATTCGCCACATAACAAATTTGGCGCAGTCGGTAGGATTGGAACAGCCGAGCTGTATAGCTAGACGACGCAAGAACGTGCCAACGGACAGCATCGCCGAGTACGGTTCCCGAAGGGATTTAAAAAGCGTCGCACGAACCATGTTCCAGTTATTGTTGCTGTGGTGAGTTGTTGAATATTGTTTGCTCATTTCCTCAATTATCTACTTACCAGTATCCATAACTCCTAATATCTAATTTCATTATTTAAACATATATCTAAAAATTATCTTTACAACCATGCCAAACACAGAGAGTGTCACTTCTTCTAGATCAGCCTTAAGCCTTGATAATTTAATCAACCTCATTCCTGTATTTAATACGGCCCTTAGTTCAGAAGTTTACAGATTTGTTCGGTCTTGCAACGCCGCTTTTGACTTAGTAAAAGAAACGGACACTAACATTTTGCTTATATATACTTTAAATCGAATAATCGGTCCATGTTCCGCAGACGTCCATGCTAGACAATTTGAAACATGGGACGAATTACGAGCATTTCTTATCGAGAAATTTTCTCAAGTAAAAACGATGTCCCACCTTTCACTAGAACTTCAATCAATGTTTCAACGTGATCGAGAAACCATTACTGATTATTATCATCGTGTCGATCTATTGAGAAGTAAAATTATTGAAAAAATTGTCAGCAGAGGTCAAAGATAGTTCTTTACTAGGCAGAAAATTAAGTATCGAAGAGACTGCACTAAGCGTCTTTATCAACGGCCTTAACAGTGATCTAGGGACTATGTTACGAACAAAAGAATTCCGACAGTTATCAGATGCGGGGCGTTTTGCTATGCAAGAAGACAAAATACGTGCTATGAATAAAGATCGGCAATTGCTTTACAAAACAAGTCTCGCGATGCATAAGCCACCAAATAACATTTCAAGACTTCCGAACACACAAAACTTCAACCATCGACCCGCGAGACCTTTAAACAATTTTAATTCAAATGAACAATCATACAACACCAAAATATGTAATTATTGTAAAAATCCGGGACATCTTATTCACGAATGTCGAAAACGAGCGTACAACAATCAAAGGTTTGGTCAAAAACCACCAAGCCAACCCATGAAAGCACCACCTGAACCAAAAATAAATTCTTTAAACTCCAAGGCGGCCATCGAACAGGGCAGCTCGATGGAAACCGCTTTAGATTACTTCCCTTCGACCCAGATGCCCACAACGTCTCAATACAATTAAATCGAAAACCTACAGATAGACGATTAAATTTAACTACTACATATTCTCTTCCAAATCAAAAGTGTGATGCATCGACACAAATAAATGCAGTCTATCGCAGACAAACTTGCGATGCATCTACGCAAACTTCAGCAAATACTAAATTATCTTCAACGGCCTACGGACAGGGTAACCAGCCCCAAACTCTTGGCCATAAACTTCCTGAACCGATTTCGTTAGCCCACGAACAGGGTAACCAGCCCCAAACTCTCGGCTCTAACAAATCAAATCCTAAATCCAAGTCTAAATCCACTAATGCCGACGCTCTTTCTCGACCTCCAGTAATGCACACGAACGCAATTGACTTGACGCACAACTGTGAAGACAATTTCAATGACCCAGACGAATACTTGCAAACTAACTATGAACACTTTCTTTCCATTCCCACTCATAGTTATGACACACCCAACTTTAAAACATCACCTGACACCCTCTTAGACGAACGTCATAAAAATATTCTCATTCCCATATCAGCACAATTATCGGACAAAAACGACACTTTCAACAAAGCCATAAGTCTTTGTTCTAATGTGATGCCATATCTTGAAAAGTCAAAAGAGCTTTACCAGACAGATTTATTAGTTACGGACAAAAAACAAAACATTATATTTGGAGTAACACGACCGACACATTTCGACCCTTGGAATAGTGAGAGCTATTTTAAAATACTCTTATCTTGCTTACAAAAACACAACCTCAAAACACTCTGCATACCTGACCTAACGAATGATCCCACTTGTAAACTAATGGGAAACCAACAATCTCATATTACAGCATACCTAGCAGATTGTTATGACTGTGAAATAACAATTTGCCAAGACAAAGTCAAATATCCCAACAAAGACGAAATTCCCACAATTCTAAAAACATATCACGACGACCCACTTTCTGGTCATAGAGGCATTGTAGAAACTACGCGCAAAATCCGAGAAGAATACTACTGGAAAGGAATGACCGATAATATTAAATCATACATCGAAAATTGTCATGTCTGTCAACGTAGTAAAATTCAGAGAAAAACGTTTAAAGCACCTATGGTCATTACTTCTTCTTCAACTGAACCTTTTGAACGCGTTACCATTGACTTGGTTTCATATTCAGATATTACCGGTGACTCTAATAATATACATCCTCTTTTATCAAATAAACTTATATATTAAAGTTATATTTACAAAATCCTACTAGAAATAATAATTAGGCATCAATCAACATAGGCAGGCAATCTCTTTTCAGGTTCTCTGCAACCTTAGTTGTAGGAGACCACGTTATTGAACCCTTACCTTCAAAATCCGGTATTACCAAGAAAAAGGCGATATGCTCATTTCCGAATCCTCTTGGAAACTCGTTATTTATCGTAACTTAGAGCCATTGTTTCTATCCCGAGATTCAATTCAACGTTTAAATAATAACTACTTTTCATTAATTTCTAAATATCCAACTTTTGCTCAAAGTACTACCAGTTCTTTTATAAAAATAAACATTAACAAGATAAATACTCGTCTTGCTGAATTGAGTTTATACACCAAATCAAGAGTGAAACGAGAGTTATTTGATGGCTTTGGCACCGCGCTTAAATGGCTAATTGGCACACCAGACGCTAAAGACGCCCTTCATTATGAGAACTGTATCCAACTCTTAGAAAAACGCGAAATAGAAGAAGCTGATATATTAAAACAACAAATTCAAATAGTTTCATCAACTATCACAAATTTCAATGAAACAATATTTAAACTATCATACGATGAATATACACTAAATGAAAATCTTGAAAGAATCGCTAATAATTTAAATAAAACCAAAAGAATAATATTTGATCTCAAAACTGCTGAAGAAATTTCATCAGTTTCTATACAAATCCTCGAAAGTGTAATTTCTCTAGAAACTGACATCGATGAAATCCTCACGTCTATACTTTTTATAAAATCAGGTGCCGTACATCCTTCTATAATATCAATTGAAAGACTCTACGAAGTTTTACTCTCGTCTTCCCACATGCGAAATGATAAAAACTTAGTTCTTCCCATCACACTTGAGAATACTCATAAAATCTTAGATTCCGCAACCCTAACGTCATACATATTCATGAACAAAATAACATATATACTTGACTTTCCCCTAGTCCGACTTAATCATTTTACTCTTTTTTCACCTCTATTCTATTCCTATTTCACATCATAACTCATCCCTTTACTCCGTCATCCTTCCCGAGCAAACTTATTTGGCAACAAACCCAACAAGGCAACAATACATATCCACGAGTTCCATCGACGAATGCAAGATCTTCGCGCCAGCCAGATGGGTCTGCAAGTTTCCAGTCTACAATTTCAACGCGAGGCCTATCTGTGAAATGGCCATCCTTCTACAGACCAACCGCCAACTACCTGGTTCCTGCGAGCTTACAACATTTTCTGCAGAAATTAACATGTTTCTACAAATTTCCACAAACAAATGGGTGTTCATACTCCAAAATGAAACAGCTTCTATAGTACAATGTGAAGAAACAACGAAACATATTACTCTTCCTGGAGCCGGTATTCTTAAACTCGATAGAGGTTGCAAGTTTTACTCCAGTCTCATAACTTTGGCCGCAGCAGATGAAAACTTTCTCAACATCACACATCCTATACTAACTGTGGACATCGAAGATGCCTGTGCTGATCTAAAGGACTTGCCACAATCTCCAAAATTAATCCCAATCCGCATAAACCACGTTCCGACAGACGCATTACACTCAATCAAAGAAGATCTGAAAAAGCAATCATCAAGAATCAAACAATTTAATGAAAGGACTTTTATTGAAAAGCATTCCAACAATTTATCCCTCTTCTCTTACTTAGCAGGGATAACAATATTGGTGTATATTCTGTTCAAACTATTTCAATGTCTGCCTAGAAAATTTAATCGACGCCGTAACAACAACCATGACAACGGATGCATCCAGATTTTCAATAACTGCTTCGATAAAAGGAGGCAGCGTACTTCAGCTCATGTCGCCATCCCGATGTCTACGTTGAACACTACTTCGAGCCCTGCCATCTCCGAAGACTCAGAATCTGACGACGCCACAACTTTCGACGCCGCAACGTTACATCCTCAAAGATCGGGCAAATTCGAACCCGCCCAATCTTTGTTTTAAAGGGGGGAGATGTTATGTTGGAGTTCTCACCCTCATTAATTAAGTACCTAGTGATAAGACTAAAAGTGTAAACAAGTATTTAGGTGTAAACATGTAATTAGCTTATTAGGTCTTTAGTAATCTTCCATACTTAGTTAAGTATCTTTGACACTGTAAATATAAACATTCCCACATCCCTTCCACAAACCAAAATGATCCTTTATAAGATCCCGACCTCGCTCGACGAGGCAGTCACTACCAAATCTCAACCTCGACATCACTTAAATCTTTTATACCATATTCATAAATTTAGTTATAAATCGTATAATAAAGTATTAGTTCTTAAAAACAGTGTTTATAAATTCGCCACATAACAATCGCGGTGCAGCGACACAATGATGGCTTTAATCGTGATAGTTCGTGGATTCGATTCCTGCACGGAAGACAAATAATTTTTGTGTCTTCGCCGTGGTTTATTCGCTTGTCAGTCCGCAACGTCACAAAAACGATTTTTTGTTGTAACAAACTAATTTTTGTCAAAACATTTGTTTAAAACGGAAACGAAATGTTTTAATACTATGGTCCCTCTGCCCACATGCGGGATACATCGAGAAACAAACAAAAATTATAATTAAGTGATTACATTTACATAGTTTATATTTTTGTATATTATACAAATATTAACAGTGAGCATCTCTTAGAGGCCACTAGATGAAACTCGTAATATATGTAATCACAAAGGTTAATTTATAAATAATCCTACAAAAAAAATATTTATCAAAAAAAATCTAGAGGAATTTGAACAAAAATTATATGAAGGCATTTAATTCTTAAATTAAAGTAGGTTTCTTAAATTAAAGGCTAGAAGTGCTATATAGTAATATTTTTCACTTAGTGGATTCGATTCTCCCAATCAGGGAATAAAATATTTAATATAGGTAACGGGGAGCATCCTGACTCTAGTGGCGATGCTAAGCGTGGCGTTGAGTTCCGTCAACTAACACGCAACCAGATCAAGAATTCGGTGAAACGTGGGGAACGGAAGTGACTCGATGAGGAATGGAGTGACTACTAGTGACTGGACACTAGGTTCCCAGGTTTCCTCTGCCTGCATTGCCACATGCGGGATACAGTGAGAAGCTAAAAAAATCGGCTAAGTACGAGTCAGACTTGCACACTCTGGAACATCCGTAGATTGTAGGTCAGCGGGAACTACAACTTATAAAAGTTGACAAACTTAAGTTTGTAAGTATGCACTCATTTTACATGAATTGAACTACAAATATAAGTTTGTAATGTTTTTTTTCTAAGAAATACTTATTAATTTCCACTTCTCGGATTTTGACCAAATTTGATCACTATAGGTCCACGGGAAGTACATACAAAATGCAACAAAATCGATGAATTTTGATTGCGTTGACTTGATAATATTTTAAGCTTGATATTTCCACGCAATCGTGAGATAAATGGTCTTGAAGTGGGAGGACCGGGTGGTCTGTGCCCACCCTAGAAATTTTACTAACAAAAAATTTGAAGTACGGAACCTTAAAAATATTAATATATAATTAAAAAAACACTTTGAATAATCCAAGGATAATATATTTAGGGTTACAAATTGAAATAAGCCCTCGTTGACATTGAAATGTTGATTGGCAAACGCTGTTACAAATTATAAATCCCTCCGAGCTCAGAGGAGCGCTAACCCAGATAATTGGCTCGCAAATAAAGAAAATTTGAATAAATACTGTAATCCTAATTATAAATGTTTAATTAAAATGACATGATCTTTAAATAGAAAGGTGTGACCGTAAATACGACGGTTGTGAGTTCGATTACTACTCGGGGTTATTATTTATTAATATTTTATTTCTTCACACATAAAACACTTCAGATCCATTTACCTCTCTTATTTTCATATATTGTATCCCGTACACAGGAGCAGGCCGAGGAAACCTAGTGTTAAGACAGTCCGTTCTTCACTTTCGAATTCCGTTCCGTTCCGTTCCGAATTCTGAATTCATTGCGAATTGAGTGGCGGAACTCGACGCCGCGCTTTGCCTCAACTCCAGAGCCAGAAAATGAAAATATATAAATAATAAATAAATAGCCTATTATTTCTTGCTTCTTTAATCAACTCCAGAGCCAAAAAATGAAAATATATAAATAAAAAATAAAAAGCCTTTTAGTTCTTGCTTCTTTAATTAGTCGTTACATTTCATAGAATAAATAAACAAATTTTACGGTTAGTATTTTACGTACGTATAATACGTATAATATTAACACTAACCAAAAATGAAAATATAACTTTAAATTAATATTTCCTTTCTTCGAGTGAGAATCGAACCCACTAACTTGTGAAATTTAAGTACCCTGCCTATTAATAGTTATGTTCACACTCTAAATAGAATAATAGTGATATAATGATTTGTAATGTTCAAGAATTTGAAACTCGTTAATAGTTTCGTTACATCCAACACGAAGGGCTTGTGTATTTGGCATATGTGTTGAGTAATGGCGGGTTAAAATAATCTCTTACCATTGTTCTCGTCGGCCAACTGGGATTAGTAATTGGTATTGCGACATCTTGTTCAGTGCCTTTTAATATTTAAAAGTGAATGATTTTATATTTAAATATATGTTTATGCCAGTATTTGCTTTTTCTTGATTTTATATCGAACTCTACGGGTTGAAAATGTTAAGGTAGAGTTCAAAGCAATATGGTGATCACTAGACTGTCTATGATACAAATAAAAGTTTATAACTTCACGCCGTATCACGTATCTAACAGAGAGGGGACCTAGTGTTAAGCCCCTCGGTTTCCATAACGCGTCAGGCTGTAGGTTCGATTCCCGCTTAAGATATGAAATACATAATATTTAATTTTTTCGCGCCGATGTCGAGGCAAATCGCAGTGTTGAATTTCGCCACTCAGCATCCAATACCTCTATTCGGCAGAAAATGAGGAACTTAGTGTCTTACCACCAGTTTCCATCTACCTACACTGCTGTGCGGGATACAGCGTGAAACGGAAAAGAAAAACGGTGCATACGTGCCATATTTCGCTATTGTAACTTTATATTTGATGACAGCCAAATTGTATAAACAGGTACCGTATGTATTGTAATTTATATGCACTGGTGTTGCCAAATTACACAAAGTGAATGTTTCTTTGGGCCTGCATAGAACAGATATTGACAAGGCGAACGACCAGACGACGACGTCTCGCTGAAATTCATTAAAATATTGTATTATTTGTATTTATTATATTGACGTTCTTGTGACGCAATTGGGACGTATTCAGGGGCATGTTTATCTTAAAATAATTAATATAATTTTACGGTCTGTTTTGACAATGCTGGATTTTGTGTATGCCCAATTAAAGTCCGTATCGATTTCGTTAAACAAAGAGATAAATCACCAAGACTCAATCACTTTTAATTATTAGATTTCTTACATTTTATACTTATTTAGAAAACGTATAAAAATTTGAACGTAGCGGGGCTCGAACCCGCCTCTCCTGGAAACCGACCAGGCGCTCTGACCACTGAGCCATACGTTCTCGCCAAGCTACGTCGAAATTCTTATACGCTTGTTACAACTTATTTATGTTGTAAGCATCTCTGTAGGGAGATTTTTACAAATCTCCGCTACCCAAAGATAATTACTAAGAATTATCGTTTGGCAAGAGAGAACACTATTTTTTTTTATATTTTTAAACATTTTTAAAGTGTTAATCCACACTTAGGAAATATAAATACTTATTTAGAAAACGTATAAAAATTTGAACGTAGCGGGACTCGAACCCGCGCCTCCTGGAAAACGACCAGGCGCTCTGACCACTGAGCCATACGTTCTCGCCAAGCTACGTCGAAATTCTTATACGCTTGTTACCACTTATGTTGTTCTTACATTTTTTTTTTCAGATATCGACAACAATGGCTACCTCGACGCTCACGATTTCCACTGTCTAGCGTTACGAACCTGTGTACTCGAAGGGAAAGGCGACTGTAGCTCGAGTCGTTTACAGAAATACCAACACATTATGCTCAGCCTATGGGAGGAGATCGCCCAGCTGGCGGACTTCGACAAGGTGCCAGACTATGTCGGTTACACTACACAGTATATACACGTAATGGCTTTAGGTGGTAGACGTTGTAGCTGAGTGGCTGAGAGATGGGCGATAAATGAGAAACGTATTTTAAATTATAATTTCATTAGGTTTTAGGCATGGGCGGAATAGGGAAGCCCGGTAGGCCCATCTCAGATTAGTCCTGTACGCACCTCAACAATTTTATTGACAAAGAAATTGTCCTGACAACTTTTAAAATTATGTTCACAGCTTTCACAAACCAATCTCTTCAAAGCTAAATTTCAGGACCCACCCGCTCAGAAAATTTCTATAGATACGCCCATGGTTCTAGGTAATTTAAGCAGGAACACGAAAACCTAGTGCCTGAACATATATTATAATTAATGAAGTAAATGGAATGTATATTTAATTAGAGAAAATATATTAGGAATCGCCCATCTTCAATACTAAAAATAAATAATTATATTACAATACAGCTTTTCAAGCGTATGTTTAAATAGCATGAAGTATTGTGGTTAGTTTAAATAACAGTTCGTTCTTCAACGCCTTCAAAGTCAAACTATATCTATTAAATATAACAAGTAATCTTATTTTTAATTCCTTCTTTAATATTAAAGTATAAGTTCATTAAATATAATATTTTCGACTGTTGGCTTCAACGGTTGGTAGAATAATATTGTATATCGTAGTTAGAACGTAACAAGTACAAATCACAACCAGTATAACACTTTACACACATATTTTTAATTTTTTTTACATATTTGCATGGTGTTTTTTAAATAGCTTAATAATATTATAGTGCATGAAATGAAACGATATTTAAATTTTAAATTTATTTGACGCTTGACGTTTATCTAATCCAATATGGCGTCTTGTCTATGGACCTATATTTTTTTTAGGACGGCATAGTGACTGTGGATGAATTTAAAAACGCCGTACAAAATAGTTGTATTGGAAAACGGTACGATGACTTCCCGCAAGCTATGAAAGCCTTTATTGAGACTAACTTCCGGATGATAGATATTAATTGCGATGGCATTATTGGTATAGAAGAATACAGATATGATTGTGTTCAGAGGATGGTCGTCGACGACATCAAAGTTATAGATGAAGCGTTTAATTCCTTGTTAAATGTAAGTATGCTTTTATTGTCCGTCAGCATTTTTATGTTATTTTTATTAAGATCATCATTGCGCAGGGGCATGAGCGTACGGGTGTAAGCGCGATGGTTTTGAGTTCTATTACCACTTGAGTAAATATTAATTTCCTCGCTCTTTCAACGAGGAAAAGCGCGCCTCTAAGTTGCGCCACTCAACAGTTTACGCCTCCAGGGTTCGATGAAAAGCGGAGAACAAAAATATTTTAATTTGCGGGATACAGCGTAAAGTTATAATTGTCGTTATTCGCTTGATCGAAACAAGATGTTTAAAATATCAGCCAGTCCACGTACATAAATGTACCAGTAGAAACTAACTAGAAAATCAATTGTGAAGTTACAAATAGATTTTATCTTTGGTTATATTTCACTTAGTTCAGTTATATAAAAATAAAACCATCCATATTCAAAAAATATATTAAGCCACGGCCACGGCCACAGTGAGCGAGTTACGTGTGTCTACGTAAGATTACGCGATTCTAGGAATACCCCTATTGGCATAACTTGGCAACGCATTTTAGAATTTATGTCAATGACGATCCTCTTTGGATGCTGAAGCATGTTCAAGACTTTAAGGTATCAGATATCGAAGTGTAGGCATGTAGCATCGGTTACATATTTTAACAAATATCTATAAAAAATTGAAATCTTCCCAAAATATGTGAATAACATGAATAAATAATAATAATGTTTTAGATTTAGATCAATGATTCTCTCTTTTTCGTTAATACATTTGTCATATACAAAATGATGTTTATTTTAAAATTATTTAATTCATTAATTTTATAAGATGTATTGCAAGCTTTTAATGCAGTCTATAAAAATTTTACTATACATATCTACATGTTTAATACATATTGTACCTAGGTATTTATATATACATATATAAGACGTTACAACAAGTAATAGAGTAAGTAGCAGGGTAGGCAGAGGGAACTTGGAGGAAAAGTGTTAAGACACTACACCGAATTCCCAATTCAGTTAACAGAGCGTGGAAAAAAATTGTTAAATATTATCATTTCCTCGAGTGGGAATCGAACCCACGTCGCCGTTAAATATGTGTGTAGAAAAAGAACTATTAGCATGTAATTTGAAGCCACGTCACATACTAGTTAATTTCCTATAGGTATTAGTGTTATAATAAAATATTTCATTTATAATAAAACAGATTCTTTACATGTGACAATCGTACGAAATGAAATTGATTACAAATACATTGTACCCATAAAAAATTGTTGGTGTTGGCGACGCTCCAAATGAAGCTCTCGTTAAACTTTCACGTTACATCATTGAATTGCACAAACATTTTCATCGTCGAACCTATTTATTTACGATTTTTTAAATATGCGATAAGATTTTAAGGTTCTTATTTTGTATAATACAAAGAAACAGTTAATCGGAAATTACATTAATATTCATTTATGAAATATAGGTTCAAGCAAACAAATGAGATATAATATATTTTCATCTTAAATCTATGATCCAGATACTCTTTCCAACTGTACATTTACAGACTTTTTTAGCTGCATACTGTGCAGGATGCACATAGAAGAGTAGGCAGAGATACCCTTTTGAATTTTCGAAACACTGCGCCTTCACGCCACACTGTCGCTCTGCAAAGCGAGAAAATTAAAGTTACTCATTCTCCTTAGTCTAAATCGAACCCATAACTGTCGCCAGTTTCCCTGAATTTCATTATATATGTTTTTTTCTCGTATAAATTGATGACGACTTTCCAGGACGATGACCGACGAAAAGGCGGTATAGCGTTGTCCAGGTATCAGGAACTCTTCGCTCAGTACCTGGGCGACCAAAGTGACAACTGCCCGGCCAGCCTACTCTTCGGTCCGTTAGAATTATAATTAATTATTTGTTTAAATTAATTATTTTTGAACTGATTTTCATATAATATTATTATAAGTACAGCTTTATTTTGTAAAAATTAAAATATTTAATGTTAAATGTTAGTTGAATAGTTGTATTTGCTTAGTTTTTTTTTGTTTTGTTTTATTTTTATGGCAATGATCACGTTTATGCTTCTTAAAAAAGCAATAGTGGCAACTCAGCACTAAATTTTAATGGGAATGTTTGTAAATTACTTCAAATTACATAAAGAATGCAGGTGATACGAATTCTTGACCTATAACGCTCCGGATATCGGTATTGTTCTATAAATATAAGCACGCATCATAGAAAGTTAGGCTAAAAATAATAAATCGCAGACTCGACACGTAGCGTTCGGAAATAGATTATTCGTTAGCTGTATATTTTGCAAATTATAAATGTAATAACTAAACTTACGTAGAGTTAGTTTTATGAACTTAATTTTATATAATATTCTTATTTATTTATTTATGTACTTACTTGTTTTATTATATTTGAAACAATTTAAAGATATACCTGCACATAACTGTAGTGCACTGTTTTATAACATGGATTGTTGTATTTTTGTGGCGTTCTTAATTTTTAATAATCGAATTATTACGAATTAAAAAAAACTATGTGTTGTTGTTTTAACAACATTTAAACAAGTTAAAAAAACATTGTTCTGTTAAATCGTTATGTGTATTGTGTATTTAATCAAATATATGACCGTATTATGTATTATGTTATACGTAAATAAGCTCAAATAGAAAATCTAGTCACTAATGTATACTTCTGCATTATTTGTAAATAATGTTTTTAATGTAACATTAAATATTTCTGAAAAATATAAAAATAATAAAATGAAAATAAGTTTTTTATTCAAGACCGTTTATTAAAAACTCTATTACACAGAATTTACGAAAATCACACAAATGCGCGGAATACAGATAGCAAATATACAGTATACAGATTACATAGAGTATAAATTGCATAATAGCTAATATACTTTTATTTACATCAACTTTGAAATAGGGCCTCTCTACTAAATAATAATAAATACAACTAAATAATGTACGTTATATTTACAATATTAATAATATCAAGGAGGTGTCACTTTAAGTATAACTTTGAAGACCATATGACACTTAAATAATTTAAAATTTGTTAATAACCAAATTGAAAACTTAAAGTTATTATAAAATCTTTATTAATAATGTTAAAAGAATTTATATTTTCAATTATTAAAAAAAAAGTCATTAGTTTTAATAATAATTTTACATATTTTTTCATAATGTTAATAATATTTTTAAGACAGATATGAATAAAGAATCTGTTTTATGTCAAATTGACTTTTACAAAGGCACGAAAACTAAGTAATATCAACTGGATTAATTTTATTTTTCTTTTAGCTATACTACGCTTTATCCGGCAAAGTAAGGTAGACAGAGATAACCTAGTGTTAAGACACTCCGTTCTCCATTGCCCGCCTAAATTCAAGATATTTCGTGTTGAGCGGCGGTTCTAAACGCCGCGCTTTATCAACAAAAACAGGGCATAGAAAATAACTCATTGCCCCAATGGAGATCGAACAAAAAACCATCGCGTTTACAGCCAGACCCTGCGCTACTGCACCACGATGGCCTCCTGGGAATTAGACTAAAAGAAATATGCAGATATAATACACACTTATGTATATTTTATAACATTATGGTATATATTTTGAAAACGTTATAAATTTTGAAAGCTTAATATACAGACAATAAATTATATAATATAAAACATGAAAGAAATTAAATATAATATTATAATTTATCTAAGATAATATAAACGCCTGTAAAAAATATCATTTATTTTGTTATAATAAATAAATAAATCAGCTTCACGCTGTATCCCGCACACTGCAGGGTAGGCAGAGGGAACGTACTGAAAGACACTCCGTTCCCCACTTGCTGACGAATTCCGGAGGCATTGCGTGTTAAGTGGCAGAACTCAACGCCGCGCTTTGCCTCGACACCAGAGCGAAGAAATGGAAATATAAATTTAAGTAAGTATAAACTAAAGACTTGTAATAAAAATTAAAAGAGAATATAACTATTTCTAATATTTCAAATGGAAATTATAAGTTTAGATAATGGATATTTGTTTAAAATAAATCTTTAAACCAGATTCACGGAGACGAGACGTGTATACAAACTAAGATTAACTTTATACATTTACAATATATTTTATAATATATTTACAATTAAAATACTCATTAATCATTGGCCCAAAAGTAGAAAAAAAAACAACGTTCAAAAATAATATCTGTATCATAATACTTCAATAGGACTTAAAAAAATTTCGAACTTGGTCCGTTCGTTAGTATTAATAAACTTTCTAATTTTAACTTTTTTCGTGACTTAAAACTAGATTATAATATTAGGTGATTAAATATTATTTAAGTATTATCATTAAATTTATACACGCAGAAATCATAAGAAATTTAATTAAATACATAATATATTATGACTTCGTCACTATTTATTACATATTCGTAATATGTATAACAGTTTATAGTTAATAATTCTAACATCAATTTAAATGAATCAATCACAACTACGGTAATTAAAGCGATTTATAAAATTTTCTCACATTGAAATATGATGAGAAAATAATTGGAATAAATAACCATTTATATGATAGCATATAAATGGTTCACAAAGTCGACGCAACGGTCCCTTCTATATAATTTGCTACAAAATCAGATTTATAAATAAAAGATCACTGGAGATGAAAACAGACCAGAATCAAAAAGAGTATGTACCTACTATATTAAATATTATAATTATTACAATAGTTACACAATATAAACTATGAGGAGTTTAGGCATAACTCTGACATGACAGAGTGATTGTTTTATAATTAAATATTTAAAAAAGAAGTCTGTAGACATTAGGTTAGTTTTTTACTTAAAATATTTGAAATACAAAAATTTTGAATTACAAAAAATTATAGTCAGCACTCACTATAAAGCGATTTAATTAAAATTGTTAAGCCGCCCTAGCGATGTTGCAACAATTAACTATTTAACAAGATATTGTTTTTACAATTTTGTAAAAAAATGGCATTAAGTTTCATTGGGGCTGGTTTCTCCTTAGAAATTACCACACTTGCCATAATCACATTCCCCATTTTTCTTGTTTAAATTTATTTTATCATTTCGCCATAGCTTCACAAAGCCTTATACTACTCAAGTCCATCTCGTCCACAGTAACCACTGTTAAGTACACGTAGTCCAGTAAGGTCTTCTGAGCAAATAAAATGTTTTATATGACTATAATATATAAAGTAAGTAAGCCTTAACATCGATGTTTAGAAAGACTAGCTAATATAAATCTCAGTGCAGTGATCACATTTCGTTAGTGAAGTTGAGGCCGCTGCCCGAGGCCTGGGGCTCCGCTGGCGTCGAGTCTAGACTGCCGTAGGTGTGGCCGCCTCCCGGCACCACTCGCCAGCGTCCCCGACGACGGGTTATGCCTATAATATAATTATTTATAGTAGGAAATGTTGATTTTTTTTATAATGTTTACATATAATTTAATATTATTTACCTTTTACAGTTTTACTGAAAGCGTGGAAGCTATATTTTGCTGCCCAATTGCTAAATTTAAGACGTTTATAATGAAATTTTTGACCTGTTTCACCACTTTTCCTGATAACTTACTAGGTTTATATCAATATTGAGTTTCTTTTCAATAATATTTTTTAAAGAAACATAAAGACTAATAAATAATGAAGTTATCAGGAACTTTTTTGATGATGGTGGATAGCAAAAAAGACCAGTACTATACATTTATATTTACAAGCCAAGGGCAGCATGGAGGAATCAAACATAGTCTTAATGAGGATGAAGCATAAATATATGAAATTTAATTGAATATTGTGAGGCAGAAATGAATTTTGGAACAATGGTAAAATAGTGATGTATTGATCAATGTAATGTGTTCTCTAATTATATATATATATATATATATATATATATATATATATATATATATATATTATATATAGATATATATATAATAATAATAAGTTAATAATTGAGTGTATGAAGTTTCATATTTATTTCAATCATAAAACTAAAAAAGCCGTCTTCATAACAATTACAGGTTCGAATCCCACTATAAAGAATTTATATTTAAATTACAGGTGAATCCGGTGTCACAATAGTAATAGTAAGTAAGTTTAATATAATAAATTATGACCTCATACATTTTTCAAAGTACTAAGTGTCGTTATCTGATATGAAGTTATCAAGACAAGACTACTTTAGTTTGTTATCAACTTCCTAGTTTAGAACCAAACTACAGCATATGGAGACGGGACGCACCTTTACATTGTAAATCGATTTATTTTAAAAAAAACCTTAACTATTAAGATATAATACTAAAATTATGTAAGGTATGTTGTATCATATATTTTTTTTAAGATTTGTTTTTAATGTAATTTTATTATAGATATTTTATAGAGTATATAAGTAGTAACTGTTATGTGTAGTTTATGTAATAAAAGATTAAATTTTCATAAAGCATGGTAATAAAAAAAACCTAATTTGAAATATAAAATTTTTATATCTATATTTTATAATTATATTTTATCGCTTTTTTATTTAAATATATTTTTTATGAATAATTTAATATAAATTAATAGCCATATTTGAATATAACAACACACGAAGAAAATGAGTTTGAATCCTATAAATATTTTCTTATAGGTCTTTACCTACTAGCACAAAATTTTACTCTCAACAATTTTGTATGGATGAAAAGTAAGTAACAAAAGTAGTGTAATAACTAAGTTTAATATGATTAAGTTGTATCATAAAAAAAAATTAAAAAATCTATATTCACTTATTTTGAAAATGTTTGTATTATTTTAAAACTAATAAGCCCAAGGCATATAATTGTTACTTTAAAATGAATTTGTGATGTATGATATATGTAAAGCTTCATGTGTGTGTGTTTTAATACTATAATTTTATCCTTACGTTGTTTTCACTTGCCCTGAGCAGATCCTTTTATAAAAACAAAAGAGAAACATTCTTTATGAATTTGTACATTGGACCTTGGAAGAGAATAAAGTCACTACATATTATTAAATATATTTAAAAAAATTCTGAAATAAATTGTTTTATTCCATTATATATACTTTTATGGTTTTATAGTAATATATAGTGACTTTTTTTGAAGCATTACATGCAATGATATGGCAACAGCGCAGTGCTCATGCCATGCAGAGGTGCTAAACTAAAAATAAAACAAAAAACAAATAAAAAGACGTAATTTATTTTCTATCACATTAAGACGGTTATTACAATATATTTTAACCATAACCTTTGGATAAAAAGCGTTTCCCCTCGAATTAAGTACTTATTTAGTAGAGATTCCGGATTTTAAACATTCGATTACATATGATAGCAACAGGTACCACAAGACATTTTGTTCAAGAATATTCTATTATAATAAAAGTAGTAAGTAAAAAGAACGTAGAGGGCGACACTAAAATCTCAAGAAGTACAAAATCACAATAATACCTTAATTAAAACACGATAATGGAGCTAATAAATATTTGTTCTTAATATCCGTGGTCTTACAGGCGTACCTGTAAAAATTGGTGCCTCTTTAAAATACTTTTGAAAAAAAAATAATGTATAAAAAATTACACCGACACCTTAAAGTTTCTTTCCCAATATGTTAGTATTAAACGTGACGGAAGGTGATACAAAATAGTATAATCCTTTAGCAACCAGGGACGTACTTGCGTTAGTGTATCGATAAAAAGCAACAAAAATAAATAAAAAGAAAATTGATTTTATATAAAAACATTCAACCATAGCTTTTTAAATTTAAACATAATATGTGTATAATTATAATACGTCACTGGATGAAAATAAATTATAAACTAAACATTTACTACAAATTTTAATACAGTGTGGATAGTCTTTTGGTATTGAAACAATAAATTTTACAGTTTGATATTTAATATTAAATAATTTGAAATTAAATAGTGTAATAACCTAGCGTACATCACTAACACAAATTGTATACACATAAAGCACACGAAATATATATTTTTTTTATTAAAAAAAAACATGCGTAAAGGCGTAAAAACGATTTGAATATTTAAGTGAAATTAAAGCCTTGTGCATAAAGTAATAGCGTATATAAAAATGCAATCTAGCTACAAAAAAAATTAAAAAATATAAAATAAAAACGAATCGAATACATTGAATCGATTCGTGTGTTATCATCACATTTTAAATGTGAATATCGATATTATTATTATCATATAACTTTAAAAAGAAAATAATTTATTATTATATATAATAAAAATTACAATTACTCTAAGTACTCGCAAACATAAGTACCATAGATAAGTAACAACGCGATAACTCACACGTTGATATCGATAAATAACATTATTATTTAAATTCGAATAATTAGGAATGACTAATGTCAAAAATACATCTAACATAGAAACGGAACATGCAATATAGGAGAAAATTATTCTATTAGGCCCTTCCACCGGCTAGTGGTTAGAACCATGCCCTCTAGGGAACATTGCATTCGGCTATTGTAGATTTAATCTCAACGTTTTAAACTAGTTCTTAGTATATAATAATATAAAATCACTTACATTCATATAAATAATGATTTAAATATATTTTTTGTTTTTCTAACCAATAACCCAATTGCAAATTTCCTTTACACATTTAAATGCTATTCATATTTAATAGGAAGATACCAATTTCCCGTCAAAGTTTGCGACAGTGTTAATATAACGATATTATATCGCGATACAAATCAATATGTCGCCAAACTAGGGATGGGCTCAAATTTAAATAACAGTGAACCTTCCCAAATACATAACTAATACATCAATATATTAGTAATCGAAACGAGATTGAACATTGCACGTCACTACTCCATTCAAGTTAAGTGAACATTATTTTAACACAAAGTGTAACTAATAGCGAAGCGTATGTTAAAATCTCATTTCTTATAAGGTATGGTCTCGCTATCCACCTTACACCTTGATTACCCCAAAGCATTACTACCGAGTCGAATAAAAAAAAAAACGTTAATTTGTTAGATTACATTACAAGAAATGAGTGAGCAACTTAACATTGAATGGAAAATTATTTATTTAACTATATTTACTTTAGGTGTAATATAAAACTATTTAAAATGATATTAGGTTACAAAATTTAACACCAAGAGAAAAATATTTTTTTTATTTTATCAAAAAGCTCTTAGTTTTTACAAATAGTTATCAGCGATTATATTTTATTTATCAAATTTTATATTATCCTATTCTAATATGTGATATCAAATCAAAATATAATATTCAAAAAATAAACGACTTTAAATATTGTGACAAAAAAGTATAATTTATATGAACTAAGAAAAAAAAACATTCAGCCTGTCATAATATATTTTTTAATTTTTGACAAACATAGGTCAACGCCAGGCTGCCTATACAAGTGTACCAACATGACAAAGTGACATGGGCTGTCAAACGCAAGTGTCAAATGCAATGCAAGGTCCAGTCTCGTGGGTAATCACGCGAGCAACTTGTCAAAGTTATATTGTCGTTCGCTTACTCGCGTGAGGGACGTCTCGGCGACCACCTCCTTGCCGCGCAGCAGCTGGCGCGCCAGCTTCTGCTTGTTGACCGGCGATCCTGAAATTGGTTTTTACTTACCGTTGTTTACTGTGGAAATATTTGATACCCTAACGCTGTTTTCTATTTTTTTAGTATAGTGTATTTGTATGTGGGATTGTATATTTTGAATGTTTTATAATAGAAATTAATATATTCTGTCTATTAAATCCATAAGTAGTTTTCGAAAAAATAAATATTGTAACATAAATAAGAAATTGTAATAATGTTCTTAATATGCATAGCAACACTGATAAAATAGGCATAAGCTTAAAAAATATTTTTAAATGTAAATATATGTCACTAAACCTTTATTAGTCTAAGATGATAAAAAAACTTTATAAATTAAGCTAGCATTAATTGCTTTGTTGAAGTAAAATCTTTATATTTAGCATATTAGTGTCCAGACACAATAAGCTTACCTCAGGTTAGTAAAGCAAAATTATTTATAAAATTTGTATTACAAATCATACATCAGTAAAACTTATCATAATAAGAAATTTTCCAATTTCTTAATATAAACAAGGCACTAACTAATAAGCCATTTTAAAGGGCTTAAACCGAACGCTATAAATGCTCTAAGACTATATGGCTAAAATATAAGGTCCAATATACAAAAAGCAAAAAAAATGTGCAAAATAAAAAATATATAAAATAAAAATTAAATGACATGCAGGAGCAGTGAAAAAAACTTAATTAAATTGAATTTTCATATGAATGAGAAAAGAGACGAGATGCACAATGTACATACAAGAATAATTTTTAAGTTACTTTATTAGTTATATTACTTGTTATTACTTATATAAAATGTTACACTATGGTCGACAAGTCGTTGCCGCCTTAAAGTCAACTGTAGATGGCTGACTTATTTTGATTTGTAGAATTCTCCACGAGATAACAACGGTCAAAAGATGTGTGGAGAATAAGAAGAGAGAGAGGAAAAGAAGTATTTTAAGAGAAACAGAGTGACTTAAAACTAGTTTCCTAGGTGTACAGTACAATGTAAACCTTCAAAGAAATAAAAAAATACAGAAAGCGTTTACTGTGAAGGATGTTTGGCAACTTTGGTCCCAAATTCTAGAACAAATTGTGTGTGGAGTTGTGGACCTCAATAATGCGCATCATCTTATAGAGTAGTGAAATAAAAAGATCAGTCTCCTATCAGTTGTGATCAAATACTGATATCGATTGATCCCAAACAATATATGATTTTTAATAAAACTGTAATATATTCAAAAAAAGTTTTAAAATATACTTAAGTTAAAAATTGTTCTTGTAAGTACATTATATGACCTTATCGAATACTTAGCTAACAACAATTTTGTTTGCCAACATTTAAATAAATATTTTTGTATAGACTTTTTAGCAAGAGATATTCATTTTTACTTAGGCTCAATGTTCAACATAAAATTAAAAAAAACACGACACAAAAACATTTTGAAATGTTTACATCAACATAAATTAATATTATATAAAAAAAAAATAGAAAAAAATGGACAAACATACATACATACATACATACATACGATATTAAAGAAGCTGCATAAATCATTTTTTCACATAAAGAAGTGAACATATATACATCAATATTTTATATTGCACAGTCACTTACCAATATAACTAAGCATGACGGGCAGGAAGATGAGTCCGTGCGCGGCGCCGATCAGCACTATGCCCAAGTACATACGGAAATAGAACACCTGGGGGGACAATATATTATTATTTAAATATATAAAACAAAGAAAACCAATCCGTTTCGTCAACTCCGTTTTCCGTTTTTTATTTGATTTCGAGACATTGTGTAGCCACAAGACTTAATGATTTCTCTAAATTTCATCAATACAATTCTTAAAAGCATGGACGAGCATATTTACTCGAATGTGGGACGAAAAGGAGGCAAATTTCAATAGGGCACGATACACTCATAGAGTAAAGGAAGAACAAGACAACATTATATTAAATTATAAATAAGTCGGGAAAGCAAGCTGACAGATTGATGATACCTGGAAGATCTGGCTGTTGGCGGTGCCCAGCACGATGATGCCGCCGAACTTGGTGAGCGTGATGCCGGACAGCACGGAGGAGCCCATGGTGGCGAGCGCGTGCGACGCGCGCCCCACGCGCCCGCCCGCGCCCGACACGCTGAACGAGTGCACCAGGTGCGAGCAGAACTCCACCGCGATGCCCACCGCCATCACCTAATAGTTCAATATGTATAGAACATTGAACACAAATATTTTATGCGAAATATGTGTAGTAAGCAAAAAATATTTAGAATTTTTCTTTGTATTTTTAAGTATCTATATTTTTTACATTTTAAAAGTGTTAAGAATTTCGAAATAGCTCGATGAGAAAGTATGGCTTATTTGGTGAGAACACTTGGACAGTCTCCAAGACGCGTGGGTTCAAATCCCGCTATATTCTTTTTTTTATGTTTTCTAAACAATAAAAATACATATTATTTTAACAGAACAATAAAGAGATTATGTAAAAATAAATTACATTATTACGTTTATATTCGAATTACAACAACACTGATATATCAGAGATTTTTTTCTATTAATATATGTAAAGGCTAAAATGAAGATGAGACAAAAATACTTACCAAATTGACCAATGACACGGCATTCAAACTGATACCCCACCAGTACATTAGGCCGCCGAGGTTCACCACTATCATTGTTATAGTTATTACTACCACCTGAAATCACAAATAATAATACATTTGTATGACTAAAAATCCAATAAAATTATATTAACTTAATTAAAAAAAAAATGTTTCTTTATTTTAGTTGAATAATACATTCAAATAAACATATTAATGAAATAAAAAAGGCGCAGTAGAAGCAGCTCAGCGTCAGACTGTAAGCAAACACGATAGTTGTGGATTCAATGTCCATATGAAGGTATATTTTTTTACTTTCTCGCTCTGGTAAGAAGCAAAAATGCGGTGTTGATTTCCCCAGGCAATGTCTCGAAAATTGGAGCAAAAGGTGGAAACACTAGGTTCACTCTGCCGAGCCTGTTATATGTGAGATACAGTATGAAGTGGAAAAAAAAATCCCTAACTTACCAAAGCCGAAAACAAATCGAATCCCATCAACACGAAGGTTACAATGAATATAGACAATACAGAAATGCCCATCGACTTCAGTGTATCCGGCCACATAGTTAAATACTGTTCATAGAACACGTAGAACACAGAGTATGGAAATACTGTAGGTGTGCCGGGCTTGCCGGCGTCACGTAGTGTACGTTGCAGTGTCTCTGTGAGGTTGGCCGCTACTGAGCGCGCTGCGCGGAGGGCGGTGTAGTAGTCTTGGCTTGTTTTGAGCACTGTGTGGTATCCTGTTCAAATATACATTAATCAATGAAGTCATTGTATAATTGTAAATAGAAGCATTTAGATAATTTGAAAATAACCAGAAATATAATATTTTATTACAATTTTGTTTATTAGTTTTTTTTCCTTAAATATTTAAAAAAATAACATACTACCTATAAAGTATTTCAAGCTAACAATTATATATAAGATGATTTAAAGTATATTTCAAAACAAGATACAAAAATAAAATACACTCTATGCCTAATACCAGAATGACATCTTAACATTGATTCTAAATTTCACAGATACAAAAACTAAAATAAATATGTATTATTAATTAAAAGAAACCTTGATAATAAGTAGCTCCAATCTTAGCCTGACTTTTGTTAAACATATTATAGTTGACCGCGTGTCCGTACGCCGCGTGGCCTCCCTTCACACAGTTGAGGCTGGGATTGTCTTGAAGATAGAAGGGCACGTAATGCTGGAAGTCAGAAGGACTTGGACGCTCCTCTGGACCAATTAGCGGTATGTTACATTCTTTACAAGTTGCTGGAATTAAAGATATACGTGTTAAAATCGTTCGTCGTTTAACTCAGTAGTACTCATTTAATCCTTGTTTCTCTGATCGTTGTAAATCACAAAAAATATCAATTATAACTTTTTCTGAGTATAGTATGTAGGTGGACAAATATCTCGTAAAACTTAAACAAAAAGATAGGGTGAGTTGGAAATCTTCTATTAACCGCTTCCATCCAAGTTGTTTTACATGATATTTGCTTTTGTTCCGATAACGAAAACTCATGTAATATAAAATAACTTTCGGGACAAGATGCATCAAAGAAAATATGGATTTCCATAATGTTATGAAATACATTATAACTAATTTTATCAAGAAAATTTATCAAAAAAAAAATACAAGTAAAATTAAGTCATTTAAGCTTTCTTGAACCATAATAAATAATAAACTTACACGTATAATCATTGGGACAGAAGCTAGAATTGGTGGGGAAATATTTGCAACAAGATGGTAAAGAGGCCCAGTCGAAGAAATCATCCAGCCAGGAGTTGGGTGCTTGAGCTATGTACGTCACGTTCGACATACGGTAAGCTGGAAGAATTTCGTACTCTTAATATTATGTATAATTATGTTATTTTCTTTTATAATGTTTAAGCAAATTAGACCTACAACAAACCATTTGGTTTTACAGAAAATACTTGTGTCTCAACATTAACTAATTGTATATTAAAAAAAAAAAACAATATTGTATCTGTTGTTGTTGATCTTATAATGTATAACATTATTCTAAGATCCTCTGTTTATAAATTTTTTGTCATTGCCGAAGGTGTGTGAATTTCGTAACCAAAACAGCGCTTTGTATTTTCGTAATCAGAAGAATATAAGAATTTCATTAAAAGACACTTTTATTCATCCTTACAAACTTTATTGAAAATCCATCCATTCTCACAAAATTTATGAGGATGAATGGATGTTCAACTTTCAAGCAAAAACTACTATAGCCTATACATAAAAAAAACGCATAGGCTACAATGTATATAGAGATTTTGTATAATTTGTCTATATTATAACAAATTTAAGGCAAGCACTGCTTGGACTGCATTTAAAAATAAATTGAATACCAACCTGTATACAACTGCATAGCAACACTGTCAGGATTACAAAACCTTGTACCGCAGACCATGTTCTGTACATCTTTGTCCGAATAATCCAATTCATCTGTCACCACAAAGTAGACGGGTGGACCGATGTTGAGATACTTATTGAGATGTTGGAAGTATTTCAGTTGGAAACTATCTTGAGGCATTGATAACTCTTGGTCGAGACCTATGTCTATGTGTGGAGCCACCTGGAGGGGCAGGAATTGAGATTAAATATGGTTTAATTTTGAACCAAATTAGAGATTTTTTTTATAACAAAATATAACAATACTACCGCTATGTAATATAAGTATAGATAAACAATAAAAAGAATAATATATCGAAAATACTCACAGCAACAGAACTGCACAGCCACGCAAAGAATATAATCATGACGGCAGCTCGCACTTCGCGCTTCATCAGGAAGGGCACGTACACGTAGCGGAAGAGGTTGTAGAGGCCGCCCTCGCCCGCCGTGGTGGCCTCCGCCTTCGTGCCTGACACGCAGCAGAACACGTCGAACCTGGGGATGTAAATATTATATTTGAATGTTTGCACTAAGTTACTTATATCATACTAGTGAAACACTCGCGGCTTCGCCCGCTTTAATAGCGACAATCATTTTAAAAATTATATTTATATTTTTTAAACTGAAGTTTATGCCGGTTCAATAAAATAGTAATTCTATACAAATTGTATCGAACAAAATACTTTAAAAAAATCAGCTTCATGCTGTATTCTGCACACAGTAGGGTAGGCAGAGAAATGAAAAAATAAATTTAAATATTTCATTTCCTCGAGTGGGGATCAAACCCACAACCAGTTGTGATTGCAGTCAGACTGTGTGGCCCTGCGCCACAACTGGCCTCAAATAACAAAATACTTTATACTCATATATATAATTTTATTTTTAAAACAAAACAGACACTACATGTTAAGGTAAGAGCTGCTCTGAAGTTAGCTGTAGATGGCTGCGTAGATTCGGTTCTGATTTTTTTTTACTTTTAATTATTTACCTCCTGAGTGTTCAGAAAGCCTAACTTCAAAACGACCACGACTCAATGACCGTACTGTAAATGAACTAAATCACCCCACCCACCTATTATCATTCTGTCGCCTCGTGTCCAAGGAGAGCAGGGCCACGAAGCACGTGACTTGCAGCAGGAAGTCTACCAGGAGAGCAGCGCCCGCGTAGAGTGCGAAGGCGCGCACCGCCGGCATGTCGCTGAGGGCGCCCAGGAAGAAACACACCGACTCCGACACTGACGTGAGGAACATCGAGGGCCCCACTTGACCTAGACTGTAGTCCATGTGGAGTGACACAAAACATATATTATATTACATTTTAAGCCATAATTATATTTATATTTATTTTATTACAAGGGAGACAGCAACGCGACGGTTGTGGATGTGGTGTGGTGTTGGATTCTTTGCAGGCATGAATTATTTGATATTTTCCGTTTTTCTTCACTCTTGTGCAACAAACGTGCAGAAGAGCAAACGCAGCGTTGAGATCCATCTCTGAAAATACCATATCAAGAAGAATGGACGGAAGGCGGAGTTTGGAGCATATCTTAACACTGGGTTCGCTCTGCCCTGTTATATGCCGAAAATAGCTTGCAAAAAAAACGATATATAAAATCACTAACGTTCTTCCAATATGCTGTGCAATAGTTTCATCAGGCCGCCTTGGCTCCCTCTGACTGGTCTGGACCAATATGAAGATGTTATCAACTCCCACCGCAAGTACTAAGAACGGGATCACCTCCACTATAATGAGCGTCGCTGAGACCCCACAGAAACCGAATATACCGATGGAACAGACTACTGACGCCAGCACTATGAGGACACCTGGTAAAAAAAAGTGTGAAGTTAATGAATGAGTTCTTATTCATCAGTTTATTAGCTTATAAATGATTTTTATGTATGTCTAAATTATATTGTAAGATCATCAGTAAAAATCAAAAAAGGATACCGGTACAAAATATAAGTAGTGCTTAAGTTACTAGCTTAAAGCACTTGCAATTATATAAATCTGTTCATATCATACAAATTTGAGAAGTTATTTTACGATACAATGTACGTGTACAGGTTTCACTAATTTATATATATTTTTCAATTGTTTTATTGAATTTTTAATTTACTAATTTAAAAAAAAAAGCAAACAAACAGAAATAAAAGCATCATACCTCCTAAACCAAGAGTAACTTTGCTATCAATAAGCAATCTCGAGAACGTAGTATATCTCCCCAGTGAGATAGCAATATACGCGAACATAATAAAGTACGACACGAGTATAGTGGACACGTCGGATTTCGATTCTCTATCCAATTCGTCTTCTATGGAGCGTTCTGACGTATACGCAATGTCCATGTACGGAGGCATTTCATTCGCTGTGTAGTTCTTCATGAAGTTTATAAATGTTTTCTCCCATTCTAACGCTGGTTTTAACTGTAATAAGATGTTGATGATTTAATAAATATTCATGTTGTTTAATTTACTAAGGTTTCATTTTATAATATTTTTCATTATCATCTTGAATTTTCTAATAAACTTTTATATTACTATTAAAATTAAGTTTCACATTGTCATCCGTGAAGAACTTATTAAACCGTTAAATCTACTGTACTAAACTATTAGTACCTTATTAAAGCAAAATTAATATGGTAAGGTCTTTGATTTTCACATTTTAAATGACACTATTTAACCAGACTAATCGCGTATATTTAGTATTGTACATTTTTGGAAAACCGACTTTTCAAACACTTTGCAGTATACTTTGACTAGAATGATCCGCGAGGCTTTTGAAATATAAAAACATCCGAATTTCAATAAAGAAGATGGTTGGAAACTTCCTACCACCTACCCACTCATAAAATCCTTGAAGTCTTAAACTCACTATACCAGAGAGCAAGATAAAATCAGTTACAAATTACATAGTAGTCTGTGAATGAAAATTCGAAATGTATGTTGTAAAAAAAAAAACACAAAAATACCTTATTCTTATCGTGGTGATTGTTAACAAGGAACGTAAGTATAAGGGCATCGGCACGATGAAACCGAGATTGTTTTGTAAGCGGCTCTCCCGGGGCAAGGAATCCACCGAGAGCTACTCCAGGTAGGACCGGACCACCCCACACCGACAGACACATGTAAGGGTTGCTGTGGATATGATATTTTTTTTAATAAAATGCTGTGTGCTTTAAATATTTTAATAGTTTATATATTTCATTTATATGAACTCGTGTGTCTCAAAATAAAGACTATTAGAATTAAATTATGGTGTAATACATTTTTTTTATGTCTAAAGAGGAGAGATTTACTCTTGATCAAAAAATATAAAATGATTGAAATGTACAATAGTATGAATGATAGTAAATATATAACTATTTTAGTACTGGGTTCTCTCTGCTTAACGTAAAAAAAAAATGAACATCATCAACGAAACATCCAAAAAATTCTCTGCATCAACGGTGACCTGTTCTGGGTAAATCTACCACCACCCCCACACCGACAGGGTAAAGCTATAAAACGATAGGAAAAAACTACTACTCTCGCCCCTCCCGGCCCGGTGACGATATCAAGACCAGTCCAGGTCAACAGCAATAAAGTCCATAAGAGTAAAAAAAACCACCCAAAACTTACTGTGCACAAGTCAAAACCCGCGACAAGTACGCATTGTCCTCGAGGTCGTCCGTGACCTGTTCGGGGTCGTTCTCCCACCAGCCCCACACGGACTGCACGGCGCAGCGGTCCGCCGCCACCGCGCCCGCGAACGGGGACGTCAGCGGGGCGAAACAGATGTCCTCTATTTTGGTTTCATTGCCCAAATCTGGAAAGGGAAATATATTTTAAATTAGATGTATTTTATATTATAGGTCGTTAGTAACAGGCACCGCACTGGTGTGAGCACTGGCCCCAGTAAAGCGAAGGTTGCCCACTGGTACTGGGTGATATTTAAATTGTTAGTTATTTTTTTAGATTCAAATTTTTTTTCAACATACAAAAATAAAAATGGAACTAAATATCAAGGTACTTTTAATTCATTTTTTTCAAGACCTAATAAATAATAAATAAATATCCTCAAATGAGAATTGAAACCACCACCAGTGGCGTTAATACTACATAATAAGGTGTAGATTTTTATATTATAAAACGTTTAATTTATTTTTAAGTATGCAATAAGCAATTTTAAGTTAAAAAAGCTACTTACTCATAATCCTATTCTGCAAGTCCAACACATTCAAAAGGAAGGTAGCGTTGAAGACGGGCCCAAAAGACATGACAGTCTCGTCCGGAGCTGTGTATTCCACATCGGGAAGTCCCTTGGCACTTATTATCAACATTTCAGTTCTATAAAACGGCTCGAAATGGGAATCGAAGTAGTCCCTTTCTAAGCGAGAACGTGAATTAGGCGCCGCCCACAGCTCAACTGGGTTAGTGGTGACATGTACGTATCTGATACCGTGGCCAAGGCCTACTATTACACACAAACCTGAAATTGATTTATTAATTTAATTGGTGTTCCTTTTTTATTCTAAATCATACAAAATTCTATTTATAGCCAAATATTAAAACATTATAATAATTATTAATAGCTATGTTTGTTTATTATTAATATTGATGTAATGAATACATAATGGTACATTAATAATTTTAAATTAAAATAATGTATTTATTTTAATAGCTGTTATAATGTCTAAAACTATAGTAAGGCCGATATGTCAGTTCCGCTATGAAGTGAAGCTTTCTGTTTTTTTTTAGAGAAGCAAATAATAGTAGATCCTAAAATAGAATCATCGTAGCCATCTACAGCTATTTTCAGTTCGTCAATCATACAGAATATAAAGAAAAAAGAAAAAAAATAATGAGCTTTACCGATAAATAACACGATCCAAGGCTTCGACGCCATTATACAACCCCACCATTGGAAGAAATCCTCCAATTTAGTTTCAGTTTCCGCTCCCAATCTTTCAAAGAATGTCGCTTCTTCGGGACTTTCCTGTTGTTCCGCCGTCCATCTTGTTGACGTTGGATTGGTCGCCATTTCTTGATTATTTTCTGATGCCACGCCTATAAATATTCTAGAATTACTAATTGTAACTAAAAAGTTATAATTAACATGTCTAAAATATGTACAAACACAAAAATCTACCTATCGTAATTAACACTGAGACACAAACCTAAAAGATCGTATAGAAATCATATAACTATAATACATTAAATAAATAAATATAATCAACTTTGTAAGGTAAATATATACATGGAATAAATCAAATACACTAAATAACGTGCAATAAATAAAAGACAATAAAAATAATAGTTAGTAATAATTGCATGCAAAATTCACTTAAATAATAATCAATAAAAAACCAATCAAAACGCCATATAAATACTACCGAAAGAATTTGAAAAAGATATTTTCGAGAAGGTTTTGGGTCTTGTATTTAAAATAAAATGACATATTTATAAATTCAATTTATTTCACATAAAACTATTCGTGTGAGTTTTCTCTATAGATCTCTATTTTGTAGAGTAGATGCCATTGCTACATAAGAGTTGAAAAAATAATAATACATTCAGTGTAAGTCTATTCATTAAAAAAAAATATCTATATTTCCTCCATTTGTTTTCCCCCCATCCAACCCTAAATTGCAACATTAGAAGCAATGACAAATTGATAAATGAACTATCAAAAAGAGTCAAAACAAGCAAACAAACAAACAAGGCCACAATCACAAAATACGTACTAGAGCGATGGCTGTGCAGGGGGCTGGTCTCGGGGCCGCCGCGCCGCGCCTCCGCCGCCCGCGCCCAGCCGTCTGCCACACCGGTTAATGTTACCGACACCGCACGCGGACAGACTCGCTTGTGTTTTTGTATGTTTAAAAACCCGATTTTTTAAGCATTCGAATAAAACAATATCTGGATAATCAAATGTATAGGGAATGTATTTGTAGTGGCATTGCATTACGAAACCAATATATGTATATATTTTTTTATATATTTAATAATAATCTTTTATTTTTTACTGCATCACATTGTATCCCGCATGTAGCCGTAAAGGCAGAGGGAGTCTAGTGTTAATATACTGATTTTTTCCCCTTTTCACCAATTCTGGAGATATTGCATGAGAAGTAAACTCCGCGCTTTGCCTCGACACCAGAGCATTTCCTTGAGTAAAAATTGAACAAACAACCGCGTTTAATAATAGGAGTTTAACGTTTACAAAAATTACTATGCTGAAGGTATGAACCATCAAGAGATACTTTATTTAAACGATTTTCTTGTTAAAGCCAGTCTGTCCGTTATTAATAATAGTAAATTCAACTTAATACACATAATATACGCATTTCGTCATAGTTTCAAAACAAAAACGAAAATAAGAAACTTATATCTAAAACTTGAAATAGAAAAGCCAAATAAACATAATATTCAAAAACTTGATAAAAATCAAATTGACTATTTTAATATTAGATCCGTTTTTATTTCATAACGTTAACGATACATGCAAGTTATTGACTTATTCTAAAGGGTCTTATTTGGTGTAAATAGGTGGTGACAAGTTTGTATGGCTGTGTATGTATTTTATATGTAATTTTGCTAATTTGCAAAGATTATAAAATTAAAAAGATCTTCTGAATATTGTAACATGTTTTTTTATTATACAAGAGTAGCACTCTGTTATCTGTTTCTCGCCAAAAGTAAAGTGATTTCGTATTAAGTGATCTTTAATATATTAATTTCAAATTAAAATATTAAAGATCACTTATACAGTAACAAAAATACTCCAAATACATAATTTTATTATTTTTATTTACAATAGTCAGAACACCCTGTAGTGTATTTCATTTTATATAAGTCATAAAAATATGAAAGAAAAAATGTGCATGTGTATGTAACTCACCGTCTAAATCTAAATAAGCGCTGCTTTTCACAAAAACTATGAAGTATTTAGTGATTAGTGTTTGTATTTCATACAATCTATTCTACTAGATGCAATATTTATTCATTTCCGCAACCAAGTTGTTAAAATATTAATGTATACATTATATAGGATGTTATTTGTGTTAGAATAATATAATCATATTATAATAAAAATATATAAAATTAATAGTTAAACTTAAATTAATTTTATTTTTATAATGTAACAATAATTATATAAATGCTCGATATTATTCTTTAAATACTAAATTCATATAAGAATATAAAAACGATAATTTCTTCAAATTAATAAAATTATAACTTCTCATTGCACAGTATAAAAAACAGTCATTTTTAAGGAATATCTCTAGTGGAGATTGAGACTATTTCTAGTAAAACAATCTTTAACACCTGCAAAATGCTGTTAATAAAACTTTTTTATATTTTTTTCAGCATATAAACCAGAAATCATTGCGGTCTTTCTCATCATTCACTCAAGAGCTAGAAAAGACGTAAAATAAAGGCAAACGAAACTGACCCACAACGTTCTCCTGCTGGTTGCAGCAGTACACGCCGCTCAGGAACAGCGTGGTGAAGATGAGGAAGACGATGGCCATGACGACCGCGTAGCCGTCCGCGCCCGAGATGCTGAAGGGCTGCGGCGGCGGCGGCGAGGGCGGCGGCGCCGGGCACGACGCCTCGCAGTCCATGCACGAGCAGCCCGGCTGCCCCTGTGGAGTGACAACGTCGATTAACATGCTTACTCTACAAACATATACGTCATTTTTGTTTATATTTCAATTTTCTAATAAAATTCTTGAAAACTATTGTATTTAACAAATCAATTCCTTTCTTTTGATGACCATATTGTAATCCACCATTTTGTTGCGGCGGCCATTTTGTATAAACTTAATTGTCACCAGAACTGAAGCCGTAAACCAAATTACAATCGAACTACTGTCGTCAATTTAGATCAACTACTGATCAACATTGAATATACTTACCGCAATACCAACATTACATGCCCGAGTAGACGGATTGTATGGTGTGAACCCATCAACGGGCTCGTCCCCGCTAAGATAATTGATCTGGAAGGGCACAGCGGGCACATTCACGTCCCCCATGAAGTCGAACCACTTTTGTGGGGTACAGAATTCAGCACCGTCACTCCCACACAGCACGTCCAGTGCTAGCTGGTTTGTTGAGGGCATTTGTACCTGTAATATGTATTACTTAGTAAGAAATAAATACATCAAAAAATATGATCATATTAAATTCATACCAATATAGGTTAGGTTAGTTTCACTTGGTCGAATTATAAAAAAATAAATTTATTGTTGGATGTTACATTTATAACGTCGATGTAACCCCTTGCGGCCAGAGTTACTGCGGTCGAGTACTGAGATGGGAGTGTGTTATGTTTGTGTCATACAAAACTCTTAATTAATTTTATTTGGCTACGGGAGCAAAGCCACAGATAACTAATAGATGATAAAATAAACATTTTAACAAATTAACGACACACAGATCTAAGCCACTAATCGAACCTCTCTTACCAAGAACATAATCGTATTCATATATAAATAATAAATGATTTATAACTATTTAAATTGTGCAAAATTCCTCACATCCAAATCAATTACTATAAAATTTTAGCATGTACTTATAATTATGTAATTAAATATATATTGTAATATGTAAAATTGTTAAATAATACATATATAAACATTCGTTTACCCGTAGATTTAAGTAAAATTATGTAAAATAATATAAAGTTAAAAATATAACTTGCTTATTATAGATATTGATTGTATGTCAACGACAATGTAAATAATATATATGATAAGAATATTAGATATAATAATAAATTTAAAAAGAGTACGGACCAAGTGTCTGTAGTGTGAAGAAATAACAATAAAAAAGAATTAAAAAAAAAAACTATTTAAATTATAAAAATATATTTTTACTCACGCTCTTGCACGAATCAAAAGTAGTGTTCATGTAAGTTGCACCGAGATGGTAATCCAACGCGGATACTTTTTGATGAGTTGCTGTAAAAAAAATAACCATATTGTATAAAGCACATTTTAAAAAAAATGTAGACAACAAATTTTGTTACATAACGTACAAAATGTATACAATACACGAGAGTGAAAATGATGAGGATAACAAGTCCGGTGTAGATGAGTTGATATATTTTTGTAAATAATTTTATTTATTGATGACTGACTAACAAGAAATTTATTATAATGGTTTTCTTCCTTCTCTACTTTTGGTGATCACTCACACAAATGCAAAGCTAAGCTTACACCTCGCGGACTGTATATTACTAGGTACTACTATTTTTATATATTTATTTTTTCTAGATTCCATATTTAGAAGACACAATAGAATAGTAGCTTCTGACTGCACAACGTTATATCGAATATATATTAACTCGTCCTGGAAAGGCAAAGTAAAATTATAAAAAAAAAACGATCAATATTAACCATTAAATGGAGCTAGCTTTGGTTTCAAGAAATCACTATGATTAGGCGCGCAGGTCATCCCGCAGATATGTTTTAGGAAGTTCTCCAAACACGCGGGACACCTCGCGAGGATCATGACTGGTTTGATCTTCTCATCCAAGTTCTTCAACTGCTGCGTGTCGCAGCATGACATTCCGCCAGCCGCTATGTCCGGGCAGTACTTCTCCAAAAGCCCCTGTAAGAGAATCACAAAATAAGTAAAAGTATACTATATTTTTTTTTTTATGGAAAAGACACGGCAAACGAGCGTGCGGGTCACCTGATGGTAAGTGATTACCGCCGCCCACGGCCCCGTGCAACCCCAGAGGAGCTACAAGTGCGTTGCCGGCCTTTAAAAGGCTATTTCTAGGTCACAAACTATATTTAAATAATATATCATTAAAATATAGTTAAGCTTTAACTTTTTTAATAGAATTTTAGGACAAGTGAGTAGGCGTGCTAATTACGGTCATATTAGAATATTTAGATAATGTTCTAGATTTTCACTTTTTGACTGTGAAACTTAAATTTCATAGTTTAAAGAAAGTACGCCTTATATTTAAATATTATTGAAGAAAATTGATATGCTGAGAAATTGTTTTGCTTACAGTTATTTAAAAGTATACAATATGTTGATCCCGAAATATACAAAAAAGGAACGTTCATGTTTAACTATTGTAATTTTGAGCTTCTCTACAAATAATGCGGTGTAGTTTCACTCAATGCCCCCAGAATTCGGCGGATAATGGGAAACGAAACTCGTCTGGTCGTTGTGAGCCTGAGGCTAAAAAAATCCACAAATAAGGGCAATTTAGTAATATATCATCGTAATTCCAAGACGTGGTACCAAATATCAAGAAATCAAAATAAGACATGATAATTTTGTTTCTTATCAGCTAACGCCCAAAACGTGATTCATAATTCGTATCATTCAAATTGATGAATCACGAGGCCTAAGCGAGAGAGATCAAGCCAAGGGGACATTGTTTGGGTGCTTTGACTTATTCAAGTAACGTGATTGAAACGAGGGCTATCGGGCTTAATATTAAGAGACCGGTTGTTCAGCTAGCTGATGAAATATTGTGTATATTTTTATAACAGAGCGAAGAAATGAAAATATAAATGTAAATAAATATTTCATTTCTTCGAGAGGGGATCGAACCGACAACCAGTCGGTTTTACAGTCACACTTTGTGCCTGAATAATACTGGTAAATAATAGTTATTTTGATAAAAATTTGCACAAAAGCTAGTAGTTTCTCATAGTAAAATAAAATATTATTGAAAAAATGTATAATTATGAAACTATGTTACCGACATATTTAAAACAAGTTCTATTATAAAAAAAAACAAATCACGAAAAGGCCAAATGATATCAACTATATATCAAGGCTAAATTAACACAGATCTATATGATTTTATGTTAAACATAAGAATAATGTACCACTTAATATATTTCCGTATCTTTATCGATAATAATTTGGTACGGAACGATATGAATAATTAATTAGATATTTGTAAATAGTTTAAGAATGTACAATGATGTTGAGGCCAGTCGTGGCGCAGGGCCACAAGCGTGCGACTGTAAACGCGACAGGTTGCGAATTCGATTCCCACTCGAGGAAATGAAATGTTTAATATTTGATATTAAGGAAAATGATCAATCGTTGAATCACGAAAATAAAATGGTTTCCGACAAGTACTACACCTGCACATAAATTCTAGTAAAACGCCAACAAATGGAATTTTATCAATATGGTTGTTAATTTCTTATCGCGAACCTGTACATTCTCTTATCACACAAAATTTGCTATACTCTATATAGGTACATAAAACAACATTTCATGTAATTCTGTGCCGAATAGGACAATTAAGTCCATTTTTTACTTTCTATTTTTTTTATAAATGTTATTATTATTATTTTAGGTATTGATTAGCCCATAATTCAAAGCCCATAATTCAACGACGGTTTAATGGTAATAACAGACGTGTTCGTATTCGATTCCCAGTCGGGGGTATGAAATATTCAATATCATTATTTTCTTGCTCTGGTGGTGACTAAACCTCTACAGAATTCGGAGGAAAGTAGGGAAAAGAAATGTCTTGATAAAAACGCAGTGTTTTAACGCTAGGTAACCTGGTATCCTCTACCTACCCTGTTATGTGCGGGTTACGTCATAAAATTATCAAAAAATATCCATTGGAGATGAAATCGTAGTAAATAAGCTAGTGCAGCCGCCGATCTACAGAGCATATAATATCCATATATTATATAAGCAAGACAAATGTCAGTTACAATAAAACCACAATATAGCTTGTAATTGAGATAACAAGAAACAGCACTATTAAATAATAGTAAATCGATATCCGCAATCGTTTGTCACATTTGTTTTTCTTGACGTTATTTTCTTTATCGCATCGATTTTATTAATCCTATTAAATTTATAATATATCTTTATTGTTTAAAACATATTATTAACTGTCATAATAAAGAAGAATAAATATTAGGTACCTACTTAAATATTTTTTTAGTCGTATCATTATTACCGTGTCCCCTGCACCCCGCACACTGCAGAGTAGAGAGAGTGCACCTAGTGTTAAGACACTCCGTTCTCTTAGACCCCAGTGTGCAAAAAAAGGAATCGAACTCACAACCTGTCGCATTTACAGTAACATGCTCATGCAACTGCGCCACGACTGGTCCCAAAAACTTTTTATATTATTTTGTATTTAATAGACGATACAAGGACAAACTTTATCTACAGTTTCTATAATAAATACATAAATTAAAATCATATTTTGGTGTATACTTAATATGATTGCTACAAACGTACTTCCCGTGTTTAAATAAGCATTATAGTTAAATTTACTATTCACTCTCGCCATTGAATTACGTAAAAACTATTGGAAGTACTAAAAAAAATCTAGTAATTTCATGATTTCGGTAATTTTTACAGTTGAAGGGATTCTGTGACTAAGTGGAATATTAAATATTTTTATGGTACATCAACTATCTATATAAATCTGTATTCTTTTGTCATTTTGTATAGCGGCACATTAAGCACCAAGCTAGCACCTCCACTTCGGTCTTCTCGTTTTTATCGAACATGGATTTTCTGCTACGTAATTTCGATTTTTATTTAAAATATAAAAAAAATCGGCGTTGAATATCGCCACTCAACACGCAATATTTATTGTGAAGTTAAAAGGACAAATATAACTATTAAATAATTTTTAACATTTTTGAAGTGTTATTCCAAACTTAGGAAATAAAAATACTTAGGTATTTAAGTAATTATATTTAAGTAGTGGAAATTTGTAAAAAAATCCCTACAGAGATACTAAAAACATAAATAAGTTGTTTAACATGTGTATTAGAATTACAACGTGGATAAGAACGTATGGCTTAGGTGGTCAGAGTGCTTGGATGGTTTCCAAAGAGGCGCGGGTTCAAATCACGCTACGTTAAAATTTTTAGACGTTTTCTTACCAAGTGTGACTACTATTAAAAATGTTTGATTATCTCTCATAATTAACTTTGTATTTTTTAAAGTAGGTATACAGTTTCTTTCTTTTTCATATATATTTTTTCTTTGATAATAACAAAAAGAAATAACACGATAGAAATACATGACATATGTACTTTTGGTTTACAAGTGGATAAACGTGGAATAATATGATTAATAAGTTAAGACTGTCAGCAAATACTCGTTGACGCCATTGTGTCTCAGTTGAGGAGTGTGTACACTATAGTTACTGGTTCAATACCTTGTTATGGTAATATTAATGTATAATAAAGAGATTTTCCCTACTTGGTTAAAGATTTACGTTAGAAATTAAACATTTGTTCAATAATGAAAAATATAATTAGTTTTCATTTTGATATTTTAAGAAATATCAAATGACATTATTAGTAATATTCTAATTATATGTATTTTTAGTGGTTTTGGTTTACTTCACTCTGTATCTCGCACATAGCAGAATAGGCAGAATAGAGTAGGGGAACCTAGGAATCTAGTGTAACGATATTCCGTCCCCATTAAAAAAACCTTCATTCCAAAATTTATAATCGAATTTGGGGCATTGCGTAATGAATGGATGGAACACAAAGCTACACTTTGTCTCAAATATCGAATCCACAACCGTCACGTTTCAGTATATAACTAAGCAGACATGAATGCGACATATGTATAAAGATATTATTTACAAAGGAAAACGCTCTGACGGGATTTTCTCATAACCATTACCATAAATTAACATATAATATGATATATAAACGACATTTTTATGTACCTTCATTTTCATATAATATACATTAGTTTTAGAAAACAAAATTAAAAAAAAACCACAATACAACATTTGACAAACATAATTGTAATAGTTCGACTCATTAATTCATGCTCACAGAAAAAAAGATATAAACACACAAACATATAACACCCTTCTTTTTACGTTGTAGGATAAAAATAAACGTAAAATAAATTAAACTCTAGTAGGCGCAGGGGCACAAAGTGTGACTGTAAAAGCGACTGGTTGTGGCTTCCATCTCCAATCGAGGAGATGAAATATTTATTTAAATTTATATTTCTGTTTCTTTGCTTTGGTGTCGGGGGCAAAGGGCGTTGTTGAGTTCCGCCACTCAGCAAGCAATGCCTCCAGATTTCACGCGAAGTGAACGGAGTGTCTTAACACTAGGTTCCATCTGCCTACCCTGCTGTGTGCGGGATGCAGGGTAAAGTTCAGAAAAAATATCTACTATTATTTCATCTTAGTTCTTTGTACGTCTGTTAATAAGTAGTAGGTATTACAGCATTATTAGTAGTAACAGCAAATTAATAATTGCACAGATAAAATAACAATAAAACATTTTATGTGTTATAATTATTAATACACTGTGGGACCAATGTTGATTCGCGTACACAATTACTTTGAAACAATTATATCCTTAATCACTTATTGAAATAAATACTATAATCGAGTAAACGATTATTCTATATATGCATATTACAAAGTTGCATTCTACCAGATAAATTGATAAGTATGTATAATATTGTTTTATTTAATTTTATGTAGTGGCGTGACCGATGCGACCCATCCCAGTGTATATGCTGAATTAAAAATTTTGTTTAGATACCTATTTATAAAGTGTAAGGTTACACCAATGACAAGGTGAATTAATGGAAATTTTGCAGTTAAAAATAATAAAAAAAAAACGATATCTCTCTATATTAAAGGTGTACTTCAAGGTTAATACTACTACACTTCCATTGGTAAGAAACATACACACACAAAGAGTAGGAACCACTTAATCAATATGAAAAATTTAACCAATTTAAGATGCGAGATCAAGAACATAAAAAAACATAATATAAAAGAATTAGATATCAAAAGTTACTTAAAGCCATGGGCAAGTATGACTTACCCATTATATTACATACGAGTGCGTACGTGTTTTTCAAGTGCAAAATATTGAATTTTGTAATTGCATGATTCATTACGCGATATGTTTGCCAAGAGTGAGTTAATGTTTATATTTAATGAAGCATTTGTAGGCGTTCATCGAAACTAGATGTCGACTAACAGTCAGAGTAACATTTTACCGTATAGTAAAGCCGCAAACGATAACAATATGGTCTTGCGGAAATGATCGTGCATAAAAAAATTATAATATATTTTATACCTATAACTCACGTAGCAGAATGGAGCAAATTCGAGAAAATATGTATTGAGTGGCGAAATTAAACGCCGCGCGACGATATCAAGTTTCAATATAAAAATACATTCGGAATTGGTGGTACTAATGACAATTAATTAAACATTTTATTATGAAAAAATTGCAAAATATTGCAAAAACAGGAGTTACAAAAATAACTATATATTTTCAACATGATCTAACACACATGGCATGCACGTCTGACCTCCACAAAACAAAGCGAAGACCAAAATGGCAAGCAGAAGAAGGACAACTAAGTAGTTTGCAAATAGGCGCTAGCACACCAACGATACGGAGCCCTAACAATTGTTATCTTCTGTATTGAATTGTATGAAGAAATTTACAGGTTGTATAATATATTTATTGAAATAATTTTTAACAATTATAAAATTATACTAATACTGTTGATCTTGGAACAGTGCCTGGAACTCGTGACCACGTGGTGTAAGCTTCAGGGGTCCCTTTTACTGATTTAAATGCTCCTTTTCACTACTCCAGCCCGATATAACATATTATCTCAAATGTAAAAGTACCGTGTTTTATAAGTCAAATTGAAGACATGGCTGCCTATCAAAGAACAATGTTACCATAGCTTATTACAGATAAGTATAACACAACACATCATCATTGATAAATATAGCAAGATAACAAACGCAATATATATGAGAAAATTCAGGACAATCCGATCAGTTGCTCTGAGAGTTCCTGTTGAAAGTCCTTGCGCTTAAGGCACTTGTTCGTATAATGTGATATATTTTAAGCAAATCACGTCCACATAGACTCTAGAGCCTGGAGACCCACTGCGCAACTACGCAAGTATAGTTTATCTCACGCACAATAAATGTATCTTGGTTGAATATTTAAATTATTAACTATTTATGAATCGTCATTTGAATGTGTATTTGAACCTATAGCTCTTACTACTATGGAATCTATAAATGTAGTTCGACATAACATCAATACAAATTATTAAAAAATCTAAATTCTAGTGACTTCTTCGCCAGCTAACATAATCAACACTTCAGGGTCATTCAAAAATTGGTAAAAAAAAATAACGACAAAAAAATATAAACACTAATCGCGTAACATTAAAAACTATTCAAAATATGAGCATTATAATGAGTCTAGAGTCTATTACGAACCATAATATAATGTGATCCTGACATAATAAACATTTTTATCTTTAAATCGCATAAAACAAGTTGGGACATCTAAAACTTATAAAACAACGGTGCTATTCTTTCGGTACTTGTCCCCATACATTACCAATACTTAAACTTAACTCTCTTTTAAATTTGTATATTACAAATCTAAAGTTATATTAAGCCGTATAACCATATAGAATTAGGCCACTGGCTAAACTAGAAACTTCCAAAATAAATACTAAAAGGATACAAAATGATATGAAAATATCAGGTTACATATAAATTGGACAACAACAATATTATTGCAAAAAATGCCTTAATCATTAAAAAGATTCAATATGAATATAAGACAAATTAAAATAATAGCCTTATAAAACAAAACAACAAAAAAAAGTGCGCAATGATCATAATTGCGACCATTATTCTTGCCTACCAAAACAATCTTTTTTTGTTCTCAAAACAGCAATTGTTGTCAAGATAAGTCAAATTAAATTTAAATAACTGATTCATCAACCTATTAACTATACCATCCTACTAATCCTACTTCGACATCCTGCTAATATTATAAACGTGAAAATTTGTGAGGATGTCTGTTCCACTTTCACGAAATAATTATTAAACCGATTTAGATGAAACTTTACACTTTAACAAGCTTATAAATCAGAATAAGACATAGGCTATAATTATTTTACATTATTTAGCATAATTTGGCTGCAATATAAATAAATAAGGCTGCAATATAAAAATAAGCCTAAGCGGGTCAAACCTCATAAAAGATGCTATGTTAGTCAATTATATGCGGGTCGAAAGTAATGAAGTCTGATCGAAACGCATTAGAACTTTTGATACGTTTAAGGAGGAGAACAATGAGAGCGCACGCCTTGTTGTAGCGTATCTCGACTTCAATTAATAATGTTAAGTGGACATTATTGACGTCAATTATAATATCATTGGCGCCGTTGCTATGCTGGGAACCATCTAGAATCTGGTTCCTTATTTTTAACCATCTAGGATCTTGTTCCTTATTTTTAACCATCTAGAATCTTGTTCTTTATTTTTAATCATCTAGAATCTTGTTCCTTATTTTTAACCATCTAGAATCTTGTTCTTTATTTTTAATCATCTATAAATCTTGTTCCTTACTTTTAATCATCTTGAAACTAGTACTTTATTTTTATCCCATATAGTTCTTATTTTTTTATTTTCTCTGCATTTTGGAAGGATCGTTTCAAATATAACACATATTTAACAGTTCGTGATTGACGCGTAATATAACTGTTTTTACAATATTTACTTGAAAAAAAAATTTTGGTAATCTCGTCATATAACGCGGTGAGCATGTCTTGACATTGAAATTTAAGATAGTCTGACGTTTCCGGATTTATCTTATTTAAGTATTAATATAAAAAAGTCGACACCGTTAAAAAAACCAATACTCATTAAAAATATATTAAGGACGACTACTTGCAAGAAGCCTAATTTAAGTGGAACTTTATTCAAAAAATGCTTTGATGGTTAAGGTGTTATCCGCTTGTGAATTATGAAAAGGAACTCCGCTTTAGAGGTGACTGCGTCATAGATGTAAACAATAAACCGTGCTCCAGACGGTAGAGTATATTCTATACTACCAGTACAAAAGAGCTAAAACCCTATAACTGAGTTGCTTTACGTTCCTTGGCAACGAGCCCGCGTCATGTGGCAAAATCCATACAAACAAATTTACCGATCGAAGAAACAAAATAAACCGAAATATTCTATCAATAACAGTTGTTAATTGTGTTAGTTATAATAATATATCATCATGTATTTATGTTTGACTAGAGGCCGCCTGCGACTTCGTCCGCGTGGAAACCTTATGATAACGTAACAATATTATCAACCTAAGAAATGTGGTAACTAAGTATTGCAAAGCTCTAATCATAAGTCTATTGGTAGCTACTACAGTATGCTCATACCGTTAGAATTTAAAAAATAAAGTACATTTCTTAGCAAAAACACGTAATACCTTTAAAATGCAAGACTTATCTATTTAATTAAAATTATAGCTTAATAGTAGCAATTAATAGGCAAAAAACAATTCTAATTATCCAATTTGAAAATAAAACCACGCTTCTGTGAGTCTATTAATTAAAAAAAAATTAAGTATCATACAAAGAACAATCTGCCAATTACCTAACCTTAGACCTGGATATTACGTCAACGCGTTTATAACAACTGAAAATTCGCAAAACGGACACAACGGATAAATGTATCCATTTTCAATTAGGAATCAATCCCGCAGGAACTCCGGGATAAAAAATAGTCTATATATCATTCTGGGTCTTCAGCTACCTACATACCAAATTTCGTTGTAATCGGTTCAGTAGTATTTGCGTGAAAGAGTAACAAACATACATACATACATACATACTCACAAACTTTCGCATTTATGATATTAGTAGGATGAATATTTTTGTCATCATCACTTTAAGTGAAAGCATAGTTTTAACTATTCTATAAAAAAAGATTTTGCTTATAGTTTGATTTTTGTGAATGACAATTGGTAGATTGGCAACGTTTAGTAGTATTTTTGTAATATAAGATGTTTACAGCTACAGCTTCTTGTAACTAACAGTTAAATAGTTCGATAGAGAAATTGTGAAAAAGGATGCAATTCGAGTTTTCTTTAGTGTTACTTCATACTTCAACTTCAGCGTCAATACATAAATAATTTTAATGTATTTTATATATTAAAATGTTAAATTATATTATTTAATTTTCATTTAAATTTGAAGGACAATATGTCAAAACAATCATAAATGACTACTATGTAAAATGAAAATCATATTTTATATGAGCTAAAAGATATTTTTAACTTTATATTTTATTAGTTACATTGAAAATATATACCTACTTTTAAAATATCAGTTCTTAATCATTAAACTGACGAGTCTTTTGTTTACTTTTATAAAAAAAAACATCACATAAACAAGCTACAACTTTTGCTATCTAACACCAGTGATTCACCAATACAAAGTTATATGACAAAATTACATTATAAACGTCCGTATAAACTTGATCGACATTCTTGTCGATTCGAAACTTCTGTCTCGCTACACGGTAGTACAGTAAAAGAGAAACAGAAATTAAATAACATATAAAATTAAATAAGCAAACGGCAACATTAAACGTGTTCAAAGAATTTTTTGGAAATAGATGTGGGGCGAGGCCACGAAGTAGTTTGGCACAATTAATCATGAGAGATCCTATAAAGATAATTTAAAGTAAAGCAGGCATACGCTAACACGACTGTCACATTACATTCGTACGAAACAAAAAAAACTCAAAGGCCATTCGTGGCGCAGAGGCACAAGGGGGCGACAGGTTGTAGGTTCGAGTCCCACGTGAGAAAATGAAATATTTGATATTTTTCTTTGCTCAATGCTTCAAAAATTCGGCGGGAAGTGAGGACCCGAAGCGTCTTAATGGGAACAGCTTGGAACTAGGAGAAAAATAAGTTTATTACAAAGAAAATAACTTAAACAATTGTCTATTAAAATGCTAACAGTAGCAGTATTGGTTCTCATCCAAGTGAAAAAAAAAACGCAGTGTTCGTGATGATCAGGTCAGCACCCGATGTTTATACAGAAGTAGGCTTCGTTGGACGTCACAATTGCATGCATACGCTAAATATAGATTTACAGACAAAGTAACCTCGTGGTTGACCCACTTAGTGCCCAGCAAGGCCCTCGACGATAAAAAAAGGAGAAAATTTAAAACGTTTATAGTGCAATTTATAAATTTTCTCCATCGGAAAAGGCCTCGTGACCAAGTACAATACGTCAATCGGAGTCTAGTCCTTGAGAATGTAAAGACCTCGAAACTGTGTATTTTATTTATTGGTTTCGGAAACACTACTATATTGGTTGGAAAATCACAATGTTTAACTTTAACGTTTTTTAATATATGTTTTTTAGCTTCACCTTTTATCCGGCTCATAGCGGACGTAGACAGAGAAAACCTGGGAACCTATTGTTAAGATACTCCGTTTCTAATTATGATAATTCAGTTTCCCACCTTCCATCATTTTTGAGGCATTGCCACATGTTGAGTAGCGGAACTCAACGCCGCATATTTTTATACTAATGTTAATAATATGAGTAGACCTCATAAGTTTTCATATTACAGTATTTTATCAAAAGTAATCTAAGCTAAAAGCTTATTCAGAAATCTATTCAGTTTTAGGTCAAAGTCAAAATTAATATTTTCTACTTCTCTATAAAACTAAAATGGTCGATGTTTCTTCGAAAATTGTAACATATCCTTGAACATGGCATGTTTTAGGTTATAGGCCAAAATATATAGTATATTGTTAGTCTCACAGTACTCAAAGGAAATCTCGTAGTTCTAGGACATTTTGTAAGAACACAAAATGACCATGATTTCATCTTAAATGATATAATAATAATATTTTCTAGATGTTTTACTTTCATAACAACTATAGTTACTTCGAAAAACACTATAATATATTTGAAATTATAATTATCGGTCAATATCTACGTCAAATAAATAAGGTCAAGTAACTCTTAAAGATTTTTTTATTTTAAAGTCCTTGCTTGACACTAAAGAACTTTTACTCAACAATTAATTATATTCGCTTTAAAAGTCTGTCTGTATATTGATTATACAATTTTTTTTCCACTTCTACGCTGTATCCCGCATATATCAGTATTAAGCAGATGGACGTCAATCCGTTATTCACTTTCCGCCGCTTTTGCCTCTGTACCAGAGCGAAGTAATGGAGTAAATATAAATTCAATAGACAGGCTGAAAATCGAATCCAAAATTATATGTGCATTACAACCACTAACTCGTGCCCACAGCCCCACGCCAGCCATAATTGCGAAGAAAATATTTAAGCCTTAATATGTAATCTTTTTTTTTTATAAAAAATAACATGAAATTTAAAAATTTGAATCGATTATTATATTTAAATTTGATTCGAATTTGAATCCATACCTTTGCGCTGTCCTCAATGGGCTTCGCTGGGCCATCGTAGTAGCAATTCGTCTTCTTGTACTCCGTGGCGTTTGCACACACGCCATACCAAACGCAGTGGCCTTCGGCTGACGCGGCTGGAATCTGTAATAAAGGAAAAATATTAGCTCACGGTTGTAGGGTTAATTAACTGAGTTCTTTATTGGAGTTGTATCATATTTATGAACAATGAAAACAATATTAGTCAAGCACGAGTCGCATGTTAGTAATATTTTTGTTTATATTCAACAAAGTATATATGGTTTACATTTTTATTATATATTTTATTTAGAAAATCGGTAATTTATTATATCATATTTATAATTATGTATTTATAGGATGTAAATGTATGTTTATGTATGTATATTTTACTTCTGCACACCTACATACACATTGTCACACATGACAAGGTTGGCTGGTAGAGAATGCTATAGCTAACATAAAGGTAGCGAGTTCAAATCACTAAAACTAAATTGCCGGAAAGTTACCGCCTGCACGTCTCTGCCTGCGCCACAAAATATGAAATAAATGTAAACATAAAAACAACACGCATATCTTATACAGTATTATTTATACGGTTCTATGAGAAAGAACATAAATAAATAAGTGCCGACGCGCCGCCGCCGCCCGCCATTGTCAAGGGCATCATTTGGAATTCGTATCCCGCATCGTAAAAACTCAAACCCACATAGTAACATTAACAGCGTTTTCGCCGTATAGCGCTCCTTCGCCATATTGTCTTATTTGTAAAGTTATAAAAAGATCTTAACAACATGTTTTTTTCTATATTTTAGGTTTAACGGCTGTGAACGGAATCAATGGCTGGCGGCATATCATATTATTGTATTAGCATCACGCTATATCAATTAATGTAGGTAAAGGGTACCTGGAAATCTAGTGTCAAAACACTGTTCGTCTTTCCGCCGATTTCCTGTGGCATTGCGTGTTGAGTGACGGAACTCAACGCCGTGTTATGCCTTGTTACAAGAACGAGGAAATTAAAATGTTAAAAGTTTCATTTGGGCGAGTGCAAACCCAGATCCGTCACGTTTACATGTACGCGCCTAACAATATGATGACCTCATAAATTGCGAAGAAAATAATTGAATGTACTTTATTATTTAAAATATTTTAACATTATACAAACGAAATATCACTATTCACGAAGCCATTTAATATAAAGTTGAAAGGTCAACCATCGATTGGTCGAAACATCGCATGCTCGTTCAGATGTACTTGAAAACGAATTGAATGATTTCTATAGAAGTTACTGACGCAGGGACTTGAAGCTTAACTTAACTTTAAATCGGTATATTTAATAAAATATATTTAATAATATTTTGTTAAATAAAAGTTAAAAAAAAACGGACAAAAGAAATAAAGATAAAGAAAAAATCGAACGATAAAACACTCAACAAATGTAGATAGTAGATGTAGCTTAACAGATCGTTGAACGTAATGTTTACAGCAGATAACAATATTATATCGTATAGAGCAAATACTAAAATTATTCCAATGATAATAAAAAAATCAAAAAGAACTAATTGATATTTGTTTTTATGCTTCTCACTGTGTTCCGCATATAGCAGGGTAGGCAGAGGGAACCTAGAGTTAAGAGATTCCGTCCCCTACTTTCCCATTGCCATTGCCAAGCCATTGCCATTGCCATTGTTGAATGGCGGAATTCAACACCGCGCTTTGCCATATTACCAGAGCGAAGAAATGAAAATAATATTAATAATTAATAATATAAAATGATGCTTATGTACCGAAAATTGAGAGAAAAATGAATAAACGAAGTTTCATGTGATTAAATTCTTTTCCCCTCCCTTGTTGTTCGTTCTCTCTGACTACCCCGCTAAGGGTAAAGCGTGAAGCTAGTAGTACTTATAGTAGTAATCTCCCTTGTTATATGCGGGATACAGCGTGAAGGCAATAAAAAAAACATCGTTTCTTTCCCTTAGCATTAGAACTAAATCTCTAAATATGTAAAAGCATTGATGTTGCAGCTGTTAAATTCAAATGCAATATACAGTGTTGAAATATTTCCAAATGACATCTTATATGGAATATTTCCCGTTACATTGACGTTGGTGATATCAATAAAATCAAAATGAGGGTCAGTCCCGAATCCCGAATTTTTTTTTAAACTGGGACTGGCACGCGTGGCATACATAATTAATTTTCAATTTGCGTTGACGTCATCATGAAATTTTTATTTTTCCAAAATTCCAAATTATACCTATTACCTACTAAGATATCGAGACTGGAGAATGGAACTTTAAAATCATTATTTTATTTAAAATGATAAATAATTTGTAAAATTATTATTAATAACTAAAGTATTTTTATGAAAAAAGAGAAAATGTTCCAATATAATAAACAAGAACACAACTAACGCATGGCTTTGACCTGAGAGATTTATTAATAATTCATGAATTCTGCAAATCACACTTCCTGTCCCAACTTATTCTTGGAACAACAAACAAGATCAACTTAAATTTTTATTTTAGCCATCGACAGTAAGAGCGACGGTTGTGGGTTCGATCTCCAGTCGAGGGAAGTCATTTTAATAACACTTAATGTCTCGAAAATTGGATGGAAAGTGGGGAACGAAGTGTCTTAACACTAGGATTTCTCTGCCTTTTACTTAAACTACAAACAAAAACATATATATATAAATGAAAACGTTTCAAGAGCAGGTACTTACTATAAAACAAAATCTACCTTATTTCGTTAACCTTTGACATTTATGCAACCTATCGTTATACGTTAATCGATTTCAACTTTAAGAACCTTTTAACTTTGGAAAACTAGACTTTCCAACTAGAATAATATATATTTTTAATAAATATTATTTTTAGTATTTTTTTTTATTATTTGTGTGTGACTGTAAAGTTGACTGGTTGTGGGTTCGATCCCCACTGAAAGAAATGAAATATTTACATTTATAATTTCACTTCGCTTTGGAGTCCGCTACTCAACTCGCACTGCCTCCAGAACTGAGTGGAAAGTAGGAAACGGAGCGTCTTAACACTATGTTCCCTCTGCATACCCTACTATGTGCGGGATACAGCGTGAAGCGGATTTATTTTTTATTAGTTATATTCTATAACTCAATAAGTTAAAGACAAGATGTTATTTATAACTACAATACAGTTGTCAGTTTGCCAAAATTTGTAGTATTATAGTGCATCTGTTCATAAACATTTAATTCGATCTGTTATTTACAAAGTATATGATTCCAATAATAATAATAATAAAGCCTTTATTAAAAATCTAAATCAAGTCAGCATCACGCTGTATTATGCACACAATAGGGTAGGCAGAGGGAACCGAGTGTTAAGAAACTCCGTTCCACACTTACCGCCGAACTCTGAAGGCATTGCGTGTTGAGTGACGGAGCTCAACGTCGCGCTTTGCCTCGGCACCAGAGCGAAGAAATTAAAATATAAATTTAAATTAATACTTCATTCCCCCTATCGAACCCGCAAGTGGCCAGCTACTGGCCTCAATTAGTTAATATCGAATTTTATATTATATTATTAACATTCTCCCCAAATCATTCCACATATTATATAATATATTGGGTTTTTGTCATCCACAAAATTATATAAAATTCTATAAAATACTTGTGCCTATATAAAGCTATATATAGCAAAAAATAAAATAAGTAGTATAAAAAATATTTTACCGTATAATAGAGTAGTGAACTAATAATAAAGACATTTAAGCGTTCAAGGTACTCCACCTCACATATAGTACAGGTGAATCGAAACACCGCAGGGTTTAAGTGAAGCCTAACAACCTAGTATCGATCCCGCAATCTGTCGGTAAACATGGCCTGCCTTTGAACGCCAGTAGCCTTGACTGCAACACTAACAAATACGTAGTGTTTTTTTTTATATACAAAATTAATATAAATAAATATAGATATTTTGTTTTGTTTTCTTAATATCGAAAATATTATTATTATAAGAATGAGTCACACACTACAAGATTTGTTCAGCCCCACATAACATTTCTAAACATATTAAATACTAATAGTAGAGTTACAAACTATATAAAATACCACTCACGCTGTATCCCGCATATAGTAGGATATGCACAGAGAACCACTATCAAGACACTCCGGTCACCACCCTCTCTCTGCCTTAATCAGAGATTTTGAGAATAATATGAGAGAACTAACTCATCGCCGCATCACATATAGAGAAATTAAAATAATGAAACCTCCCAAATGGAAGTAGAAACCACCACCATCACTTTTAATGTAAGCCGCTGCCCTAGTCAGTCCCATATAAAATATTAAAAACCTATAAACTTCGTAAGGAACTAAACCAAACGTAACGTAGGGGCGCAGGCGTGCGATTTAATAACAAAAGATAACATTTGTTGAATCATCACTTCCCTGTAGTATCAATCTAAGGTTAGATAAGCAACATGTTACCAGATTGTTATCAATTCCCGATCATTATAGTACGGGAGCCGGCGATGCTAAATCGAGAGATTTACTCGAACGTCATAGAGACCTATTGGGTTGCAACGCTTAGATAACAACAAGAAAAAAATCATATAATATTTACATATATTTTGATTGGTGGCGTGAGCGGCTATATATTTTTAAAAATGTAAAAAAAATTGTTGCATGGACATACTCAAGCGCGTCAGATGATATTGATATCATAAATGTCCTACGTAATCTTAAAAATGTAAGTATGTTAATCTAATTGTTACCATGATAGAGGTGGTCGTACGTAAGATTTAAAAATGAAAGAAAAAGAAAATTGATCGAGCGCGTCTGATTTTCTCCGGATGCCAGGCAAACTTGCTGCCGTTGTTAGAATTTGTTAGCGCAGACACAATTCCGTCACTTTGAAATACTCAAGCGCGTCTGATTAAGAAAGTTCATCTTCATACGCTAAACGTGCCATCTTATAATCTGACAATAATCTAAAAGGACTTGCCTAATATGAGAATTTTTTAATTTTTTTTTAAATCATTGATCATAACTAATTAAAAAGCTCAAGATATAGCATGTAAATAAAAGTGTACATTTGAAGTACAAGTTCCCGCTTGGGTTCTCGTACCAGTACTAATATACATAATATACAGGTATACAGATATCGACCATTCTGTGTAACCAGATAAGCATACCACGAAGACGTACATATTCATTAAATGACTTCTATGCTAATGGTTACATCACTACTAATCCACTACTTCTCAAACTAAATAGAAATAAATAAAGGTTATTGTATTTATTTCCTCTCACGTCTTCACTAAATAACGATTTTATTATGGTAGTTTTTTAAGGGTAGGCAGAGGGAACCCAGGGATACAGTGTTAATACGCTCCGTTCCTTACTTTCAGCGTCAGAACGCTATTTGTACTGTTGTGTGCCACGTCGGTCTCTAAAACTACGGGACTACGCAAATATATACCTTTCTAGTCTTGATTAAAAAAAAACAAAAGATATTAGGTATATGTTAAAACAATGACTATATTTTCGGACCTAAATCTAAACAGTAAGCGCCGTTTGTTAACATAAAAATAGTATGCGGGTCAAGTACTATCATCATGACGCTTCTGCCGCCATCATCCACTATTGTAAGAAAAAGAGTATCCCTAACCTTCACTAAAGAGCTCGTTTGACATTAAGAGACAAAAGAAAGTAATTTTCATCGAATTTTTCCTTATATTGGCAAAAATGCTTTTAATCTGCTAGTCGAGTTATATTACAATTATAAGTGATTTATTTATCAAAAATATTGATTGATAATTTTAAACGATATTATGTTATGTTCAATACGTGTTATGTTCTTATCAGCCAAATTCACGATTACTGGAATCTAAATCAACAGACAGACAGAGGACAGTCATGGTGTTGAGTTCTGCCACTCAACACGCATGCCTCCATAACAAGGCGGAAAATTGGGAACGGAGTGTCTTATGGGTACTGGGTTCCTAGGTTCCCAGATTCTCTCTGCGTACCCTACTATGAGCGGGACACAACATTGCAGGAAGAGGTATATACGTTCAATTGTAGTATGACGCAGCAGAGTTTGAATGCATCGAATAGGACAGTAGTTACCAACTCCCAACGCTCATAGAGCACGCTCAATTTAACGTGCGAATATTTACAACTTGCCAATTGCACATTGTAAAGGGCTTCCAAACTATTTGCAATACGTGTTGACACATCGAAATTAATAACAACAACAACAACTACAAGATATTATTAGCCATTAGTTGTTCGGGTAAACATAAGAAATATGTAATATAAAAATAGAAACCAGGCATTGTTTTTTTTTTCATATTTTCAAATGAATAACAAAGACCTAAGAAATTGACAAGTCCCAGAAAACTGGACCTTGGAAACCGATTAATATTAAAATTATATATAACCTCAGATCAGATCAGAACTACTGTAACTGCTGACCAGCAAAACATTCTATCTGCGCCGCAATGGTATCTAATAAATTAGTACTAATAAACGGTTTTCATGTTTCATTACAATTTGAGTGTTATTCAATCAATTTGAACTTGAACCTATTAGTAGCAGAGCCCAGAGCCCAGTTCAAATATCAAAGTCAGGGCTTTTTGAAGAAAACCATATTCTGTGCATAATTATTAAGGTATCATTTTAAACGGCCGATTGTACCCTTGGTGCAGACATGGAGGGAATAAATCTGGTATTTCCGGTTCTTGCATGACTCATCTGATAGGTACTTTAACATAATGCCATTGAAGTTACTACATATCGCTATATAAACGAGACTGAAGGAGGAAAATGTGAAAAGTAAGATGTTAATTTAATAAAACGTGACATAATTTTATTTATGAAAATATTAATATGTTTAGGTTGGATTCCCATTCGTCGAAATTTATTATTATTATTTATCTGAATGGAAATTGAACCCACTACCTAGTGTAATTTAAACAAAAAACCCCAAACTTTGCATATTTTTTGCAAGCGATGATTGCTACATTTGTTTTGATAACAACGTGCGTCATTGTAAGCGCAATAATTGAGCAGAAGAGGGGGAAGAGCATAGTCTACTCTATCTATATTAATCTATAATACAACTAGGTTTATTATTACTGACCATAAAGTATTTGAAATACAGAAACTAAACGGTTAATAATTTGTGTATTTTGTTATCGTTTTAACACTTTACAATCAAAACTTTGACATGACTGTAACTATAATAAGCAGTCTAACAAGGTCGTGGTCGTTCTTCATATAAAAATCATTTAAAAATACAGAATTGAAGTAGGTATAATTAGTCTTCTTGTATTTTAATTATTATCAAGTTATTTTTAAAATACAATAATTACGTTAAATTATACACTCATCAATTTCGATAAAAAAACTTTTATAAAGTTATACCTAATATACGAGTTATTAGCTTTTTTAAAAGAGTTTATTAACATTAAAGTAAATGTCGATGAAAATTCCCGAAACATATGCGCTTCCCTACCATCTGTGATGCGACTTAATTTTTTTTACCACACCAAAAAAACTTCTAGGTAGCATCTCGCTGCTTGATTGACTACAGTGATGCTTCTGTTTTGGATATAATAAATTATAAATAAGGTGATGCTTGCTGTTTTGGATATAAATAAATAATATATCTCATAAACAAGCTTCGAGTTGTTGATAGTTTGTTGATCGCAAGAAGTCTAGGATAAATGAATGAAGTAGATAGAGGATTTTACCATACCATTCCATCCTTTTTGGTAATTTTTTCCACATATCTGTCTACCGACTTCTCTTTGTTCTCCCTTTTCCTTGTTCCATAAAAGGTCCTTACGATCTCAAGCAAATCTTATGCTTTCTACACCAAGTCACACTTCAGGGTTATGGCTAACTTGTTTGCAATCGCAGGAGTCAGGCTGCAGAATAACTTGTCAGAGGCCATCAGGACAGCTCTCTCTCGTGAGGCTTTCAAGCGACGGTTGAAAGACTTATTTTTCAACTGTAACTCTATATAATTTATTCTCAAATTATATATTTTGTGACAAAGTTATCCTATTAAAAAATGTTTTTCCGAGGGTGGCAATTGGACGCACAAATGAAACGCATTTATTTATTTCTGCAACTTATTCAAGTGTAAAGAAAACATGTGGGCAGGCTATCAATAATAGCATTCAAATCTAATATTAACTGTTTATTTTCTGTTCAGGTTGTTCTCTATTTAGTAATACAGTAAAATTAATAAACAAGTTTGCATAGGTACTAACTGGCCTGGAAACTTAATCGACGTATATAAATTTATTAAAATAAAACTTAACTCACTCTCTAAAGTAATGGGCATAATATTTTTTTTTAAAAAAATCAATATTTTACACCTCGGCTGTTAAAATTTATAGTGCAATATATATAAGTAGTAACCTGATGTTACATTTCAAAACAAAAAATAGTAATGTAATTTTATTAATTGTAAAAAAAATTTTTTTCAATTAAATAATGGTCAAAAGAGCAGATTTACGGGAAAACAGAATAAAGGTTCTTCTTGTTGTTAAAATATTAAATAAAATAAAATTATAAACAAATGTGTACAGTATATATTTATAGGTTTTATTTAGAGCAAGAAGAATCTTTATTCGGGTCTCCTGTAAACCTTATATTTTTTACGTATGCCGACGAAATATAATAACGCCTCAAGGAAAGTGTAGGTACATGGGTTACATATCTATATAACACTAACAATTTCAAAATATCATTGCAAGTTATTATCGGCGAGATAATTTTATTTTCGTGACGAGTTAATTCGCGAATAATAATAAGGTTGGTGAAACACACACACACAAAAATCATTACTCAAATCTTTTGTGTGTAGCACGTACCTTAAAATTGGACAAGGTTTAAATACGAAACAAATTTTAAAATGTCAAAAAAAAAATACTGTAGAACAAAAGGTATAATATAACTTATCATCAACAATCTCCAGATAAAATCAAGAATGATGATAACATTATATTATGATGACGTATTCATGGAAATACGCAATTTCTCAGTAATAAACAATAACAGTCAAAAAGATAATTTGCTTGGCTTTAACCACCAACTTGGCAAGGATCAATGATGGTAGTTAAATTTAAGCTCGAATCATTTCCCAATATATCGCTAACACAGTGGTATTTCTGGCTTAAAAGCTTATATATATCCGTAAATGCTGTTAGTTAGACCTCAAACGTGTAGATACTATACATCCACCAAAATTATGTCTATTTGATATAAATTTTACGTTACTTTTAATTTTACAAATGAACTTCGAGCAAATCTCATTTTTGCTATTCATTTTTTTAGCTTATAATTTAATCTGAAGTACGCGAACGTCCATCTTATATTACCATAAATTATTGTTTCCTTCAAGTCACTACGATACTTTAATTAGCCGGAATATTGCAAAATTGTACGTTAGTATATAAGTATTCACAACAACTTGTACTAATTATATTGACAAAAACATTTTAACATAATAAAAACATTTATTTCGAAATACTAGTATATATACTAGTCGTTGCGCAGGGGCACAGTGTGACTGTAAACGTGACTAGTTGTGGGTTCGATTCCCTCAAATCTGCCTATTTCGGTCCACTGCTGGACGTAGGCCTCCCCCAGGGTGCGCCAGAGCTCCCGATCCTCCGCCTTCCGCATCCAGTCGAAGCCAGCAACCTTCTTCAGGTCGTCGGTCCATCGAGCTGGAGGGCGCCCTATGCTACGTTTTCCGCCAACACACTTGCCCAGCGCGGTGAGTATGGGCATTTTCATCCCATGAGTGTGCTAAGCAAATATAAGGTTCGATTCCCACTTCAAGAAATATTTATTTAAATTTATATTTCCACCATCTACGTCGTGTTTTTAGTCTTATTACCACTAAATAAAAAAAAGACATAACACGCTCAAAAGTTACGAAAATATCAGCACGTAACAAAATTGCATATTCATACAGAAAAAAAATTACGTCACTCAACACGCAACGACCCGAGAATGCGGCCGAAAGTGGGGAACGGAGAATCCTTAACTCTAGGTTCCCTTTGCCGCCCTATATGCGGGATACAGAGTGAAAAAAAGGTACACCCACTTATTATTTTCCACTACATAATAATATCAAGTATATGTGCACGCACAGCGTTGAGAAGAAATTAATTGCATACTAAACATGCGACTACGCCGCAGACCTTGAGCTCTCGACATACGTCATACGCAACTCACCAGTATCTAAAGTGATATAAATAATTGAAAAAAGAAAAACAGTCAATCATCTTCACGCTGTTTCTTTTATTTGAAAGCTAGTACTTCCCGTATGGTCTCATTTTAATTTGACCTATTTCTGACAATGGTATCCCCTCAAAATATTACACAAGTACAAATTTTTATACGTTTTCTAAATAAGTATTTTTTTTCTTAAATGTGAAATAACACTTTAAAAATGTTAAAAATATATTATACACAGTCTTAAATTTGCGTTAATTCTGTGCGCGACAAATAAATGAATAATTCAATATCCGATTTAGATTATTCTTTTTTCATTGGAAAGGATACACTGCAAGTGAAGTTTGACGAAAGTTTGGTTAGGTTCTGATTATAGCATCCGGTTGAAACTGAATAAGTCAATTTTTTTTTAACATAATAAAAGAGACGTCAAATGACGTTAAGCTATTTTTTAAACATTTTTAAAGTGTTAATCCACACTTAGGAAAGATAAATACTTAATTAGAAAACGTATAAAAATTTGAAAGCAGCGGGACTCGAACCCGCGCCTCTTGGAAACCGACCAGGCGCTCTGATCACTAAGCCATACGTTCTCGCCAAGCTACGTCGAAATTCTTATACGCTTGTTACAACTTATTTATGTTGTTAGAATTTCGAATATCTATTCAACTTGATATAAAGCATCATACGAATAAAATATCTCGAATAAAATATATATAGCATCATACGAATATTTTAAGCTATTTTTTTTTAGCCTGCTCTCGCATATATAAGCTCTGTATCTCGCATATATCAAAGTAGGCAAAGGTGACCTAGTGTTAAGACACTTCGTTCCCCACTTGCTGCCGAATTGTCTAGGCGCGCTTTTCGCCAAAGCGAATAAATGAAAATATACACAAATAATAATTCATTCCTCCGAGTGAAATCCAACCCACAACCACCGCTTTACGGGCACACGCTTGTGCCCCTACGCCACGACGCCCTGAAGGGCTATATTCTATTAAATCAAAATTGATATTAAATCATTTTAATGTGTAAGCGGTTCAAAACAAAACAGGAATTGAGGAAATGCGTAGGCGATAGCGTAGTACTGACGTTTTATTGTACCTTGTTTTTATATGATGTGTCAACTATATATGAGTAGGCGTTATTTATAATTTATCATAAAGAGTAAAGATTCAAACCCAAGCCACATTTGAGTGTCTCGCTCTCTTGCTGAAATCTGCTTTTGTAAACCCAAAGGGTAATAAATATTTTTTAACATTTATATTTTTATTCTTATCTTATGTGCTTTCTAATCCTCTAAGAATATGAATACAAAGACTCATGATAATCAATTAAGTAGTTTTGGTGTAACAATAAAACTTACATTCACATTTTTATTTATTAAAAAAATCTAATTGCACATGTAATTCTGCAGTTAATTTAACTATGCATAAAATATTTACTTATTTTCAGGTTAGCTGTAACAAGTAGAAATACAAGTGTGAAACTGAAAAGCGACAGGATGTGAGTTTGATTCCTGCCCAAGGAAATATAATATTTAATAATTTCATTTCTTCATTATGGTAACAGAGCAAAGCGCCCCTCTGTCCCGCAACTTGCAATGTGTCAAAAATATGGCAGAAAGTGGAGAATGAAAGTGTCTTATTGGGAACAGACTAGCAGAGTATCTTGACACTAGGTACCTAGGTCTTTTTTTGTTAAACTAAGAGAAATGTATTGTATTTTCCAAATGTAAGTGATTCTAGATCATTTCAAATTTTACTGACAAATTAGGTAATATTGTGTATTTAACAATAAAAAAAAATTTAAAAAAAACATTGAAATTGAGCATCTCCTCCTTCTACAGTCAGAGTACAGTACAGTAAGTTGAAAATGTAAAAAATCTAAATATGTTGAAGTAAAAACCAAATTTAAATAGATAGTACAAGTATATTACAGTTATTTAAACAGAAACATATTGTTATTAAGTGATGACGAATAGATGAGTTCTACAATAGGATCCTATACAAATGTGATCTCTCTATTATATGTTTAATAGTGGCACTTAATATTTTTTAGTGTCATTTTTTTTCTGTTTATAGCCAGGTGGGCAGGGAACTTAGTTTGAAACTCTGTTCTCTTCTTTCTGTCTGAATTTGAGATACAATGTTGCTGTTTTGCAGAAGTTAAGGCCTCATGATATCTACCAGAATGGCAAAATAAAAATAAAAGATTCCTCCAAACAGGTGTCAAGCCCACAACCATTGTATTTGCAACAGGCAAAAACACAGAACCTGTGCTGTGCTCCTTGCTCCATGAATAGTATTAATAATGTAATAGATTAAATAACAATTGATATGATATTTAAGGATGCTGCTATATGTTGGTTAGTTCCATATTGCTATACAATATTAATTTATTTATCCTTGAGGATGTAAATTTTTATAAGAAATATTTTTTGTAAAAAAATGTTTAAAATTATTGAGATACATTTACTAAGATACATTTGGAGACATTTTAATATTGTAATGTAGTGAAATGGAATGGAATAATCTTATGAATAAAGATGTTCTATTATTATATCTCATACACACTACAGTGTATCAATTACTTCACTTATTTATATTATTCATATTCAATTGTCCTTAATGTAATTAAAATATCATTTTATACAATTTAGTTTTAATTTTTTTTATAGATTTTTCATTTATAAACTTAATTTAGATTCTATAAAAGTCAAGATATTAACAATTTTTGTCGTCTTTATTAAATTAGAAGGTTTCATCAATTTCACTTAATATTAGACTTACTATACTTGAATTAGTGCTAAACATATCATTGATAAGCAGTTTAATTAACACCTGCATATGAGTCACAATTATTGACTAAAAATGTTTGTACGTATTACATAATAAAAATACTTTACATATTTTTTTTAATTAGCTTCATGCTGTACCACATATATGACAGGGTACTCAGACAGAACCTAGTATTAACATTCTCTATTCCTCCAATTTTTTAAAGCATTGCTTGTTGAGTGGTGCCACACCATAGGTGGTTAAACTCATTGCCGGGCTTTTGCCTTGGTGCCAGAGTGAAAAAATTAAAATATTAACAAAATATAAATTGTTCCTATTTAAATCTACAACAATTGTGTTACAGTCCCACCTTTGTGCTCTTGTGCCACAACAGCCTCATTATCTTTTTATCATACTATCAAAAGAACAGTATGGTAAGCCAAAATATTAGATAAATAATAGTTATATGGAATAAATTTAAGACTAAAATTATTGTGGTATCAATCCTTATGATAAATATATTAAGTATATACTTTATTAACTTATGTTCTACTTTTTCATTAACATAAATAGTAACAACCCAGCCAGCAGTTATGCTGTTATCAATCACAGTATGATTCAACTGTACAAAGAAAAATTGTATAGATATTAACATAATGAAAAAAAACAGTTCTTAAGATCATAATATTTATTTTTATAATATTGATTTCAAGAATTATAATTTTAGAATGATAATTTACTTTTATCTACAAGTTAGCTTCACGTTATATCCCGCACACAGCAGGGTAGGCAGAGAGAACCTAGTGTTAAGACACTCTGTTCCCCACTTTGGCATTGCGTGTTGAGTGGTCTGCCACTCAACGCCGCGCTTTGCCTCAACACCAGAGCGAAGAAATGAGAATATAAATTTAAGTAAATATTTCATCTCCTCGAGTGGGGATCGAACCCACAACCAGTTTTACAGTCACACTTTGTGCCACTGCGCCACGACTGGCCTTTTATCTACAAAATTTACTAATGTTAAATGTCATTGCTAAGTATTAAATAATATGAAAAATTTTAACATTTCTTGGTAAAAAAAATTAATAAACCCGTCTTATGATCTCATTTCCTCATCAATGCGTAATCGCCTTGAAGTTACTATGTATTTAATTTTGCAAGGTGAATGTAAGTAAACGTACATAAAAGAAGAATAATGTCTCTTCTAGAGTGCAAATTATGAAACTTCGCATTACATACGTAGATTCTAATAGGAAGCGTTATTATAAACGAGACCATTAGTGCGTAACCATTGAAAAATAAGCACTTACGTATTGCGCTATGTGTAAAAGAAACAGACACCCGAAAATGGACGGTAGAAATCTTCGGAAAACCGTTTCACTGACGCCACCCATTGTTTTGTTAACTTCACTATATTATTTAAAGACCAGAATGTTACTATATCATAATTGTACAACACAATGATTTATTACAAATGGAGTCTATACAATTCTCTAATTATTGTGGTAACACAAATGTATAATTCACATATCCTCCATTCATCGACTGAACTCAATTTTCCACAGACAGATTATTTAGTATTTATTTTAAATAGTGCTGCCAGTACTAGACGCACTCGTTTCCTTAAAAATATTAATTACACAAAAATTTTGGGTAAGTTAAAATAAAATGTTAATGTTAAATGTATAACGTGATAAAAAAAAAATTAATGTTATATATATCATGTCATACAAATTTGACTCGATCATGTTTGATATAAATGTACTAGAAGTGTATTTTATTATTTTATCGGTAAAAAAAATAAAAAAAAAATATACTTATATTTTCTATTTAGAGAGGTAACTAAGAAACTAGTTACAAACAACAAAGTTAGTCTTATAAGCAAAAAAAAATGTAAACGTCATGAATGGTTTTTAATGATTTTATAAAAGATACAAGTAAAAATTACAAAATTATATATATATATATATATATATATATATATATATATATATATATATATATATATATATATATATATATATATATATATATAATATATATATATATATATATATATATATATATATATATATATATATATATATATATATATATATTACAGGGCATACTTAATCTGTAGTAACCCAATCCTATAAGCTGATATCGTATATTGTTTACTCTGTGCAATTTTAAAGTCACAATTTACAAGTAGTTAAACAATAACAAAGTTGCAACGATTTAAAATAAGAGTAAATAGAAAGTTGTAGTATCTGCAAACAAACTTGTTTTATAAAAGTATCAAAAGCAAAGAATACTAACGAACACAAAAATATATTTCATAAATCGTGTTTTCATAGATGAACATATTTTTTTATAGAGATTTTAATTACCTTATTTTAATTAATTTATATTCTTAATTAATTTATATACTTCGGTTATTACCTGAAAGGATGGAAGAGAAGAAGAGACAAAGGTGTATATATGTTACAGCTCGTCAAAAGAAGAAACTTATAGAATTAATGAATAAACATCCCGAATTAATTTCATGCAAAGTAACACAGGATTTTAACTATGGAGACTCACATAAATTGTGGCAAAACATTGCCAGTGAATGTAATGCTATTCCAGGTGCAAAAAAAACTTGGCGGCAATGGCGAAAAGTATGATTTGCTTAGAAAAAATATCGATTGTATATAATTATGTGTATCATAAATTTTAAATATGCTTTTAATAATTTTCAGACATGGCATGATATACGATCTAAAACTAAGAAAAAACAAGCAGAAATAAATGGAGAATTACCAATTTCAAGTGTGGTTTTATTGGCATCTGAAGAGCAAGGTGCTTTGGATATCAAAAACAATTCCAATAACGAGGATTACCATAGAACACCAGAATTTGTACCTTTAAGTGATAATCAACATGATATATTCAGTGAAGAGATGTCTGCCTTTATCAGTGAACCAGATTCACCACCAGAATCTAAAGTCTTTACACATGGACATAAAACTTCTAAGTTGGAACTGGGTAGTTCAAAACATAGTCAAAAAAAATCTGATAATTGCTATTTCAATTGTGATGTATTAGCAGCCCAAGAGCAAAGGAAAATACAAATAAAAGAAGATTATTTAAATTTTAAAAAAGATTATTTAAGACAAAAGCTAAAACTGTTAAAAGAACAAACTGAAGCATTGAAGAGTATAGCCAAAGAGCTTTCGAAATAATTTATAACGACAAAATAATTAATAATGTATTTTTTATACTTATGTTACTTGTTAAGGGTACTTTTTTAGCTTCACATTATATCCGGCATTTAGCATAGTAGCCAGAAAAAGTCTAGTGTTGAAACACTCCATTCCCCACTTGCATTCCTTTTCGAGACATTGTATTTTAAGTAGTGGAACACAACTCCTCGTTTTGTGTTGCTACCATAGCAAGAAAAAAATATTTATTTTTTTAAACATTTTTAAAGTGTTAATCCACACTTAGGAAAGATAAATACTTATTTAGAAAACATATAAAAATTTGAACGTAGCGGGACTTGATAAATACTTATTACACAACATAAATAAGTTGTAAAAGTTTCGACGTAGCTTGGCGAGAACGTATGGCTCAGTGGTCAGAGCGCCTGGTCGGTTTCCAGGAGGCGCGGGTTCGAGTCCCGCTACGGTAAAATTTTTATATGTTTTCTAAATAAGTAAAAATATTTATTTTCCTGAGTAAGATCTAACCACCACCTTTAGTTTTTGTAGACAATCTCAACTGCTAACTGAACATGTTTTAATAATTATATGTATTATAATATTGTTTTCAATTATAGAGGAATCTCAATTGACTATATTTAATAAAATTGTGATATATTTGTAGTTTACATTTTAAGCTCTTATTATTTTGTAAAATATATTAGCAATATTTGCACTCACACACACAATATTTGCATTTACACATATAACAGCAATATTTTGCCTGTTTTTTTAAATAAAAGATATTTCACTACAAATAAAAAACGAATATTAAAAAAAAATTAAATATTCAGTAAATTACTTACACACTACACAATATTATTGACAATATTTCTTAGTAAAATCTGATGTGATTGACTAAAGACTAAATGAGAAAAAACTGAATTTCATAATTACAACAGTGGCCATTAGTGGCCCAGGGGCACAAAGTGGGACTGTAAACACGACTGATCGAGGATTCGATCCTCTCTCGAGGAAATGAAATATTTGTTATTATATTTTCATTCTTCTCTCTGGTGTCGAAACAAAGAGCGGCGTTGAGTTCCGCCACACAACACGCAATCCCTCCATAATTTGGTGAAAAATGGGAACGGAGCGTAACGCTAGGTGTCCTCTGCCTATCCTGCTGAGTCCGGCTTACAGCGTGAAGCAAATTTTACTAACAGGGAATGATTTAAAAAAATACATGAGTATGAGAGATAATTCCTTAAATAAAAATATGATCTCTATATGGTTACTTTTTCTTATACATATATATTTATATATATACATATATATATATATTTATTAACTCTCTTATACATATATATTTTTTCCGTCGTTTATCTTGAATAAAAAGCAGAAACCTTTACACCCTTTGGAGTTTTTTTTCAACTAAAATGTTGCGGCGCGCCCGCACAGGACAATATTATTGACAATGAAACAAAACCCTGCCTTCCCCGGTATTGTCGTGGCAAGAACATAATTTTTAGAAATTTGCAATAATACGCAACATTATTTACAATATATACTTGTACTTTATTGACAATATTATCGTAAGTGTGTGGCCTGCTACCGTTTTACTATGAGCGCTACGTTCTTACAGGAAATTTATACCATTCTTTACAAGTATTATCGAACTCACACTATTAGTTTCAAACAAGAATATAATTATAAATAAAAAAATATTTTTATACTTTTAATTGCATGCTTATTTGTCAACTTTTACTACATATAAAACTTATTTTTTTTAATTAGAAGTTTTAGAATTTTTTTTATTGAAGGTTTCGTAAAGTTATTCTATAACTTGATCTTACTTGTTGCTTAAGACTGACACATTAACTACTATAACATTATTAGGTAAATATGCTCTACTATGCCATTTTGTATATATTAGACACATGATATTATATACATATTTTATATTAAAGAACTGACAAGCGTTGCGTTGGTGTTGGACCAGTCTCGCGGGAAAGCAGTGCGGAGTGAGCGAACGTCTATGTACTCATTATTAATTGTCGGACTATAGCATTTATTATCTGTTCTATTTATATTTTAGCTTAAAACACATATTTGACATTGACATATTAGTATTATTATGGGCTTGTGAAGCCATTGTATTTAATCATTAGATACTTTATATTATCGAATTTAAATTCATTGCATATTGATATAACTATATATATTTGTAAGTGCGACTTTATCCTTAAGGCAATATTTGTGATGTATCATAAAGATTATAGTAATTTTGTGCGCCCAATTGATAGGGTCAAAGTGCCACATACTTCTTCACTAAGGGGTGATGAGGCAAGTAAACTTTATTTACAGGAAGTAGGACATCTTTTAATTCCTCAACGTTTGAAGGAAACGAGTAAAATTACTAAGTCAGCAAAAAAAAATTTGCCTAAAAAAAAATCTGATGAAAGTCTATTATCTAGTCATCAGTTATTTAACAGTGTACAGAATAATGACTTTAATAAATTACGACAGTATTTAGACACTTACCCTGAGAAAATAAATATTGTTGATGAATTTGGGTGGAGCTTACTCATGATAGCATGTCAAGCTAACTCAATTGAAATTGTGAAAGAACTTCTTAAACGTGGAATTAACACTTCTATCAGGGATAAGGCTGGAAATTCAGCCGAAAGTTTAGTTGTTAAAAATAGAAACATAAGTCTGGCAAACATTTTTTTAGAACACAATAAACCAATTGGGGAGCAAAATAAAACATCTACAGATAAACAACATAAAAATAAAAGTTTAAAAGAGAGATATAAATGTGAAATATGTGACAATAATTTATATGATGACAAACAAGAGCACTTGTCATCTACAATACACAATATAAATGCAAGTAAAGGTAAAAAAATACCAGTAAGCTATGGTATTCCTGAATCTAACAAAGGTTTTCAGCTTATGTTACAATTTGGTTGGAATAAAGAAGATGGTTTAGGTCCCAATGGTTCTGGTAACAGATACCCTATTAGAACCATCAAAAAGAATGATAGAAACGGGCTTGGTCTAAAGAAAAACAAGCAAATTGTAAATGTTAAAGAAGAATTACAGAGGCAAAAAAGGAAATGCAAATGGAAAAGTGATTGGGATAATAATAGACAAATGGAAATTAATTTCAGGAGACAATTTTATTAAGTGATTTCTCTATTATTATAAATATTAAAGAATTTTTAAGATTTGACTACAGTTATTACAGCCTTTTAGTATTTCTAGTTATTTCTCAATCCACATTTATTTGATTGTTTTTCTTAGTTTTAATTTCTTAAATTGTTTTTTCACATACAGAGGTAAATATATAAATTTAAGAAATTGAATGTTTTAAATTTTATGGTATCTTTAATAAAATTATTGTCATAGCTTTGTTTATATTGTACTAGTCTAAAAATTTAGATTTTCTTTATTAAATGGCAGTTTTTGTCTATATATATATCTAAATATAAATGCACTGTCTCTTCAAGGAAGAGTTACGAAAGAAACTATCATAAAGGTTAGTTAAATTAAAAAAAGAATATTTCTATTATGTTTATAAATGTAACAACAAAAATCTGTATTTTTTTTTGTCTGTTCAAAAAAAATCTGTATTTTTTTTGTCTATTACTTTGCTCACTTAATTCAGAAAAAGCCTAACCAACTGAAATGCAGTTTCACTTTTGTTTTCTAATAAACTTACTCTAATAGTTGCTATTTGTTGTATTTCAAATGATTTATAAACTAAAAGTTATAACAGTTTAAAGAATTATATTCAAGGAAATTGCTATAACTGTTTTGATGAAATGTTCCAATATCTATAAAACAAGAAAATTAATAAAAGATATTTTAAAAGGCACAGTATATTTAATAATAGGAAATTAAAAGATATTATTTAAGTTTATATGCAAAAAATATTTTGTTAAAGGTAAAAAACCTGGAGTAAGAAAATATACTTTCAAAATAAAAACTTGTATATGTATAACAATGATCTGATCTTCTTATTAAAAATAAATACAAATAATAGGTATACTTATTTGTGATATTTTGGCGAGAATTGTCTGTCTAGCACATTTTCCTTATATTATAATAATTTATTACAATTCATATAAAATCTGAATTACATTTATATGAAATTGCAGTTATATAACAGGTTTAAAGTTTGTGTTACATTTAACAGGATACTTATTTATTCTCTATAATACATTTGTTACATGGGATATCTACATTACAAAATGGACAACCATCAGAGATTAGGAGCTACCCAGTCGAGGAATTTAACAGCTAGTTCAAAACCCACAAAGCAAGCAGCATTTGCTGGAAATGCTCGCAACATTACTGGGGTCACACCTTTGTACAGAGCTTTGGGTCCTTCTCTTTCCATCAATTGCTTAAAAACATCACGCATTCCTCTAGGATATGTGCCCTCAGGGGCAGTTTGTAATCTGCTTTTTAAAACATCAGCAGGCATGGCTACCAGCCAGTTAGCTATTCCTGCACATCCACCAGCAACAATTGTTGCTGCCATTTTGATTTTGGCACTAGCATCTTGTGGCACAAGCAACTCTTTTACCCACTCATATGTCATGAAGTACATGCCACTAGCTGGCACATCTCTTAAGATTGTGGCAACACTGCCTTTGTAAATGCTTCTTATGCCACCTTCTGCATATAATTGTCTGGCACAGTCAAGCATGCCACTATACTTTTGGGGCACATTCCCACCTTGTTGGATTTGTAACAAGCACTTTATTCTTTCGCCTGGAGCCATTATAGATGTAGTGAAAATGCCAGAGAATGCACCCGCGGCAAACAATTCCGGTTTAGTAAGAACCTGATTTTCATCAGATTTAATTAATTTTTTACCTATTCCAAAGCCAAAGAAACTAATTGCAAATATGGGTGCCACTCCCGTCAACGGAGCTGACATACCTTTATAGAGTCCTCGAAATCCTTCTTTATGTATCGTTTTTTTAAAACAGTCCAGCGTACCATTGTACAAAGCTATTTCACCTGCTTGAGGAAGGGGCATAGTTTGTAATCTTACTTTAACTGTATCCATAGGATGGCCCGCTAAAACGGTACATACACCCCCGAAACCACCACTTAAAAAATATTTAATAGGGCTGCTATTTTCCGACATTTTGATATTATTATTAATACGGAAGAGAAAGGAAAGTCCACGAATACACTCGCACAAGTGCCGAGTTATTCATTTAAAATTAAAATGTCAAATTTCAAAGTCCAAGTTTACAATCAACCCACCAATGTAAGTGTCAACTGTCAATATCTTCAGAACAACAGATTATAATTAAGTTTTATAATTAATATCTTAAAGGATAGTGAAACGTTTTATCCGGTACCGCATTGGACGGTACTTATAAAAGTATAATATGATTATGTCAAAATTAGTGTAATTTTCATTTTAAATATACACATTACATTTTGATCTTGATATTATTCGATAACTGTTATAATTTATATTATACAGCGTAATTCATTTTGTTGGTATGGTATGGTTCTTTGATTATGGCGTTCCGAGCGTGCCCACATAGAGAGAGTGCTAGAGAGCACATATCACTTCGCCAATGTCACGTTGCTTGGAGAAAACACGAATTAATTAATTTTTTTAGTGTTCCTTTTGTATCTATAGACGGAACATTGGTTCTGTGAAATTGAATTACTATCAAATTGTCAACGTCAATTTATAATTCAAATCTACAGATGTCGACACATCTTTGCCAAAAATCAAAATATTATTGCTTTTTTATAATTTATGAAACGCATAAGACAAATAAAAGTAAAAAGCGAATTAGAACCAATTAGAAATAGATTACAAAACATATAATAAACATTATTTTTTAAATGTATTTACAAAATTTTACCTTGAGAATATAATATGACTTGCACAAAAGAAGAAATAGAAAGAAAACGACTGGCTGCTGTACAAAAGCGACAAATCAGCCTAATAAAGGCTCCCAGTGGTGTATCATCCTTTCCCCTGGATTCTCAAATAGGTCCTGTGAAGAAACAAAATATTGGTACCCATGTTTCCTTTCACCCTTACACAAAAAATATTAAAAATGATAATTTTACTTCATCCTCTTCTAAAATTGTGCCAGGAAAACTTAACAACTCTCAAAATTATAAAAAACTCGTGAATATAAAAGTGGTCCAAGATAATGCTGAGCATAACAATGCTGAATCCAGTAGAGAGTGGAATCATCTTTTCCAATCAAATCAAAGTCTTAGCCAAGTTGTAAATGCGAAAGCTTACCTAATATCTGAAAACAGATTTGAAGTGTCCATATCTGAATTTTGCTTGCCACTCATAAATATATTTAAATCAATGCCATCAGGACGTTATGGTAAGAATAACATTTTTATATTATTTTAATTGTTACTTATCTATGTTTTTTGCTCTATTTGTATTTGCATACAGCAGAGTAGGTATTGAACCTAGTGTCTAGATCAGTGATACTCAACCACTGTGCTCAACATGTGTGCTGCCAAATTTCAAAAGTGTGCTGCCAAATTTTGCAAATATATTAAAAATTTTTTCATAAACTATTTATGCAGTGTGTTGTAGTAAGTAAATAATTTTTATCTTTTTTTTTGTGTGCTACCAAATTTTGAAATTGTTACATATATACCGCAACAAAAAAAAGGTTGAGAATCACTGGTCTAGATACTCAGTTCTCCATTTTTTACTTGTATTCAGTACATTGTTTATAAAGTGGTGTCATGGTGTTTGCTTGGCCACAGCAAAGAAATGAGAATAATTCAATCCCCCAACCGGGATCAAACCAGTAACCATCACATTTATAGTGAAACACTAATCCGTCATAATTATGAGTATCATGTACAAATAGTAATATAGTACATACTGTGTGAATTATATTTTATTTTTTATATATTTATTATTTTTAATTTCTTTTTAATTTTTTTGTCTGCAGATGCTATGACTAAATTATGGAACTTCTCAATAGATGATTATCAAGAGTTTATATTAAAAACAGTTCAACTGGAGCCTCATGTAGTTGTGAATTCATTGCCTCAATTTGTTTTAAAGGTGTTTATGTTTGAGTTATTTTCTTTTTATCCTTTTAGTGCTGGATTATACAAATTCTTGTTTAAATTTAATAACATAACACTGCTACATGTACTTCAATTAAAATTTAATAAGCTTCATACTGTATCTTGCATATAGCAGTGTACGCAGTACGCAGAATGTAGAGTGAGGACACTCTGTCCCCCCCTTACAGCCTTATTTTTCTAGGTAATAAGTAATAAATCATTCCCATGGAGTAGTGATTGAACCCACAACCATCACATCACACCCTTGTGACCCTGTGCCATGATGGTCTCGGCAAATTAAAATATATTAATATTTAATTTTTCGCAGATACTGAAATTTGAAATACAAGATCCAAATTCTGTGGATTTACTACCTATAGAAGAAACTCTAAGAAATAAATTAATGCCATTCCAGCAAGACGGAGTAAGGTATACAGAAACTAATTCCAATACAGTAGATAAATGATTATACAAATTATTAGGATGCATGGGTGCTTGAAAAGGAAAAATAAAGATTTTTTAGATAAATAAGTATGGACGAGAGAATAAGAACCATATTTATATATATATATATATATATATATATATATATATATATAATATGGTGATTTTTTAGATAAATAAGTATGGACGAGAGAATAAGAACCATATTTATATATATATATATATATATATATATCTACATAATTATATCTTTCATGACAAATACAAATTGAATATAATATACCACATATAAATGACATTAGGTTAGTTAAGAGAAGCAGTTGTTTAGTTGGTGATCATATCTTTGATTTTGTATATTTTATTATATTATATGATGTAAGGAAATTTAGGACGCCTTCACACCCCTCGTTACCCAATGTCTCACTTTTGTTTCATCAGCATGCTTACCTATCTGAAATAGAGCCTTTCAGTTCCCCTCTCTTCGCCGAATTTTGGAGGCCATGAAAATAACACGCTTTACCTTTACCGTTACCAGAGCGCGTCGCGTTAGAGTCGCACGCTTGTGCCCCTTGCGCCACGCGCGCCTTTACATGCAAGCAGCTACGCAGCAGCAGTAAATACTTTAAATAAATATTCTTTTATATGAACTGACTGAAATTAAAACGTTAAATGTGGTAAAGGCAAGCGTTAAAAATACGATAGTGAAAACCTAAACCTAAAAACTGTGATATCGAAACTTCGGGTTTCCAAGAGAGATTTACTTGTTTGGAAACTCTATATTAAGAACTTTTTATTATTAAGAACGATTAATTATCTTATTAAAATCTTTATAATCAATACAGATTCGGTATAGCTCGTCGTGGGCGCTGTATGATAGCTGATGAGATGGGTCTGGGGAAGACGTTTCAAGGGTTGGCCATAGCGAGTTATTATAGACGGGATTGGCCTTTACTCATTGTTACTACGTCTTCGATGAGGTAATGTTGATCATTTTTTTTAACTGTCGTGGTGCAGTGGCACAGCGTATGACTATAAACGCGGCTGTTGTGGGTTCAATTCCCACTGGGAGGAATAGATTATTTTTTAAACATTTTTAAAGTGTTAATCTATACTTAGGAAAGATAAATACTTAACTAGAAAACGTATAAAAATTTGAAGGTAGCGGGAGCCATACGTTCTCGCCAAGGATTAACACGGATTAACTCACCTTGTATTGGTGGAATCAAGGTTAAGATCTTGATCTGGTGGATGAAAGATCGAAAATGCGACGGTTTTAGGTTCGACTCCTACTCGGTGAAATGTAGCATTTAATATTTTTATTTGCTCTGGTAACAAGGCTACGTAATGCTTTAGGAATTCGGCGAAAAGTAGGGAACAGAAGTGCCTAAAAGGGAACGGAATGTCTTAACACTAGGTTCCCAGGTTCCCTCTGCCTATTCTGCTACGTGCGGGATACGATATGAATATTTACTTTTTATTTATTCATCAATATTTACTCAAAACTCAATTGTATCGTAATCTTTATTTTTTTACATTAGTATGTTCATATTTTGCTTTGGGTAAAATTTATTTTTCTTATTAAAAAGAAAAATTGTTACATTAGAATTATATTTATAGAGAAACTTGGCAGAGTAAGATCCACGAGTTACTACCGTCCGTGCCGATGTCCAACATCGCGATACTGGCCAACAGTAAAGATGGCCAACTTGTTGCTGATAAACAGGTATTGAACATAACAATTATATTATCTTACATATATAAAACTCGAGGCCAGCGCTACCGACCTTTCGCAGGGGCACAGAGTGTGACTGTAAAATCGACTGGTTGTGGGTTCGATCCCCGCTCGAGGAAATTAAATATTTATTTACATTTATATTTTCATTTCTTCACTCTGGTGTCGAGGCAAAGCGCGGCGTGGAGTTCCGTGACTCAACACGCAATGCCGCCAGAATTCGGCGGAAATTGTGGAATGGAGTGTCTTAACACTAGGTTCCCTCTGTCTATAGTAGGGGCTGTGTGCGGAATACAGCGTGAAGCTGATTTTTTTAATATATATAAAACTTATGTGTGTGTGGTCACATTCATCTCAAAAGTCTGGAAAGAAATATGAAAAAAACTTTATTTTATTAAATATACATGTAATATGTACTATTTTCTGTAAATTTTTTTTCAGACTGAGGTAGTCATAACTAGCTTTAAAATATCGAGTATTCACAAGGAGTTGTTGCAGAAGAAAAAGTTTGGTGTTATTATCATAGTAAGTATGGTAGGAAATTATTTTCTTGAACTCCGCCACTCCGCACGCAGTGTTGCCAGAATTCGACGGAAAGTGGGGAACGGAAGTGCCTCAATGGGAACGAAGTGTCTTAGCACTAGGTTTCCTCTGGTTATTCCTTCCTTGCTATATGCAGGATACAGTGTGTAGCTTAAAAAAATAAGCTTTCAAGTAATTATCTTAATAAAACCCTTAAACTAAAATTCGTGGCTCAGGGGCAACTGTAAACGCGACAGGTTGTGGCTTCGATTGCCACTTGAGGATATTTAATATTTCTATTTCATTGGGACGAAGTGTCTTTACATTAGGTTCCCGCTAGCTCCCCTGCTATATGCGGGATTCAACGTACAAAATAAATAATAATAACTTCTTAACAGGACGAATCTCACAATTTAAAATCCTACAAGGCGCAGTGCACGGCCGCCATCATGAGCCTAGCCAGCCGGTGTCCCCGAGCGGTGCTGCTCAGCGGCACGCCGGCGCTCAGCCGGCCCTCGGAGCTGTACACGCAGCTGGCGCTGATAGACAACAGTGTCTTCAATTCCTATAACTCTTATATACAGTTTGGTGAGTTGTTTTTTTTTGTTCTTATATCTTGTTGGTTTTAATTTTTTTGTATACTTATAGAAGCCAGTCGTGGCGCAGCGGCACAAGGTGTGACTGTAAAACCGACTGGTTGTGGGTTCGATCCTATCATTTGGCTATGCTAAACTTGAGTTTCATATAAAGCTCGTGGCCTCCAATTTTTGTACGAAACCTTTTGGTGGACGACTCCAACTTGCTCTTGTCGAGTTTTTTAATTAATAACTAATTGTCAATTTTTCAGGTGTAAGGTATTGTGATGGTAAACAAAATAATTTTGGTTGGGACATGTCGGGGGAGTCCAATCTTGGCGAATTACAAGTGATACTGCGAAAACGTTTCATGATACGAAGGACTAAAGACGAGGTACTCACGGATTTGGGGCAAATTACTAGGTGATTATGTTTTTGTGTATTAAGTGGTTATATATGATGTTGTTTGGGCTTAGCGTGTGACTGCGAAGGCGGTGGTGGTTGTCAGTTCGATTACTACTCAGGGAAATTACTTATATTTTCCGACTGGTAGGTTTAAACGTGGCGTTGAGTTCCGTCAGTCAAGATTATATTGACTACTGCTAGAAAGGGGAGAAAGGGTGTCTTATCACTATGTTTTCTAGTCTAGTTTCTTATATAAAAATTAAAAATTGATAGTATTGCATGATTATTGTCTCTTCTTATATTCTTAAATTCTATGTATATTTGTTTACTGTATTCGTAATTTCTTTAAGTATACCTGTAATATAAATTCAAGAAATTAACAAATTTTCATTCTCACTACGCATCACGATTATCGGGCTATAATCATATTTTTGTGTACAAAATGCCGCTTTTCTTCATAAAATCGATTCGATTATATATCCCAATGCAATAACAATTAATCGATTTCCTCCTGTATATAAAAATTAAACGAAACAAATTGTCTTCCCAACAGAGAGACAGTCATGCTGGATGAATCACTGCTAGATTACACAAAGGAAGACGAGCACAGCTTGACGCAAATGGCGGACGCGTACAATAAATCAGCCTCTTTGGAGAAACACTCGGCGTTGCTCACGTATTTCAGTAGGTCGGCCGCAGTCAAAATACCCGCTGTTTGGTGTGTATTATGATAGGTTTTTTTTTTAAATTTTTTATTCCGTCGTTGCGCAGTGCAACAGCGTGTTATTGTTAATCCAATGGGTTTGAGTTCGAATAGAATTTATCGATTATACAATATTTTCTATTCCTCGCTCTGGTAATAAGGCAAAGCGTGGTTTTCTATTGCTCCAATATTGTAAGAATTCGATGGAAAGGGGGCAACGGGGTGACTTAAAATATAGTTTATTTACATTAAATTTTGTTCATGAATATCTTTTATTTTTTGGCCATATTTTGTTGAGCATGATTTCTGTCTTCATTTAAATTATTGAAATAATGAAATAACAACATTATTCTGATATAAAATCTTGTGTTTGTTTTTGAATCTTAAGGTTTTATGAACAACACTATCAACTTTAACTTTTGAGTTATTTACTTGATTTTGTAATATTTATTCACAGGCTATAAATATTTAAATTATTAAAATTCAAATTTTATTATTATTTTTATTATTAGTAATTATTATATTTCAGTACATACATAAAACAGTTGCTGAAAGAATACACTGGCAAATTCCTCGTATTCGCTCATCATCGCGCCATGATAGATGCTCTGTGCGACACGTTGACGGAAACCAAAACTAAATATATATGCATCGTGGGTTCAACACCTGCTAATGCCAGAGCTGTGAGTGTGATTGTTTAATATGTATTTTTTTTTCTTTCACGCTGTATCCTGCTCAAGCGCAGGTGCGCAGAGGGAACCTAGTGTTAAGATAGTTCGTTTCCATTACACTTCCTTTCCCTACGTTCCGCTTAACTCAGGAGGTATTGCGTTGCCAGAGTTACCACAGCCTGTCGTGTTTGCAGTTGCTTGTTTATGCCAATCTTAGTTATAAGATTTATCCGGTCGTGGCGCAGCGGCACAAAGTGTGACTGTAAAACCGACTGGTTGTGGGTTCGATCCCCACTCGAGGAGATGAAATATTTACTTAAATTTATATTTCCATTTCTTCGCTCTGGTGTCGAGGACAAGCGCGGCGTTGAGTTCTGCTACTTAACGCGCCTTCAGAATTCGGCAGAAAGTGGGGAATGGAGTGTCTTTCAGTAAGTTCGCTCTGCCTGCCCTGTTGTGTGCGGGATACAGCGTGAAGCTGATTTTTATAAGATTTATCTCAAGTTTTTATTTGGAAAATGTCTGAGAAATTTTAAACGGAAAAAGGAAAAAAAATACATGGATTATGTTACCATAATGTTTTATGTTCTGTAAAATTATTGAGATATTATTAAGTGTAATAACACTGTGGTTTTTTTACCCTGTTTGGGAATAAAAATAACTATAAATTTCAGTGAAATAGCGTGAAAATTATAATATTTAATTTTTTGTGCTATAGCAAATTGTGCCTTAAATTTCGCAACGTATCCGTAGCTCCTCTGGAGTTATATATCGTCGTGGGTAGCAATGATTACTTATCATCAGGCGACCCGTACATGGATTTGGGTCGTCTTTTCCATTAACCCTATACTTGGCGGAAAAAAAATTTGAAATATTGAAAAAAAATATCTTTATGTTTTTATGGGGTTATTGAAGGGATAAAAAAATAATTAAAAAAATATAATTTAAGTAATTTAATATTTATTGAGCGTATCATATTAGATACATTACCAGTCTCTTAACTATCAGTACTATAAAGTCAGCGTATCTAATTTGCTACACTGCCAGTCTTTGAGTGAAGTTAATAAATCATATTTAAACAATAATTGTAACAAAACAAAATCTTAAATGTCAATATTCTCAATGAAATAACAAAGTATAAAACATAATTATTTTTTACTTCAACATAGATATAAAAATGAAAATAAAAAACAGCCTTTGCATCTTATAAATCTAACTTGTTGGTAAATTGAGATTAATCATTAAAATTAAGTCAGTCTTATAAATAAATCCTTTGTAAGGAGTTTATAATTTCCATATTTAATAAATTTACTTTTTAGTATGATATTTTATGAAACAATTACGTTCCTGCAATAAGCACAACCTCAATTTGCATTTTTGACCCGTTTGTGCAATACATACACCTTCCTCTGCTAGTTATAACAGTTGGATAATGAACAACTTCTGGCGGCCTTTCAGCTACTGGGTTCTGATTAATCTTGGTTGATTTCATGCCAGGTCTGCTGATATCGCTTGTATCAGTTCTTTCAAACCTCCGTAAACTTTCAAAAATTTCAATTCTAAAGGTTTTTAGGGGTTTTTGTTTTTTGGTATTCATCCTGGATTTTCTATCACGCCGATATAGAAGCCAAGAATTATTTATACAGATGTCGAACAATTGAGAAAATATTGGTAAATACTAACGATGGCCTCGGAATGGTGTACGATACAGAGCGATCAACATATCGGCATGATCAACACTGCCCATGTAAATGTTATATTTTTTTATTAAATATGGACAAGTCACTGGCATTTTTCTACCTTGTTCTTTCTTGTAACGAACCACAGTCTGGGTAGGATTAAGCATCTACAAAGGTACTTGCAAAAGTGCAATCAGAATCTTTAGCAATCAGAATATTTTTGAAAACAATTTGGAACAAAATATAATAAATAATGATTATTCTTACCTTGCGATGCGTAGACGCATTCGATCGGTCCGCCATCTTGCGTTTTACAGCTGATTCTAGTGCTGCAAGCACTTAAATAATATTTTTTGTGGAAATATAAGTGTATTTTCTGTCATATTAAATAATAAAAGTTTTAAAAAGTCGTTAGAGTAATTCTCGGGATTTTCTAAAAGTTGAACGCATCCAACTGTATACACTATCAAGAATAGGGTTAAAAAAATGTAGCGAACATCACGTCATGGCATAGAAAATTAAGTATACATTTTTTTTGTAATGATTGAAAAGTATATCTATTCATACTGCGTGAAATGATTTCTTTAAACATTGAAACCACAGTTGGACATACTATATGATGTGTGTAATTCCCTTGCGCCAGGAGCTGGTGGCGCGCTTCCAGCACGACGCGCGCGTGCGCGGCGCGGTGCTGTCGGTGACGGCGGCCGGGGCTGGCGTCACGCTCACGGCGGCCGCGCTCGTGCTGTTCGCCGAGCTGCACTGGAACCCCGGCGTGAGTGGCCCACTCCTTCGGAAAACGTATGGAACCCGACCGGGAGTCGTAACAAGCGTATAAAAACGTAGCTTGGCGAGAATGTATGGCTCAGTGGTCAGAGCGCCTGGTCGGTTTCCAGGAGGCGCGGGTTCGAGTCCCGCTACGTTCAAATTTTTATACGTTTTCTAAATAAGTATTTTTCTTTCCTAAGTGTGGAATAACACTTTAAAAATGAAATTTATGTAAAACATGACGTACCTATATAAGAGATGCAAGATAGTAAAGCTTGCTATTTTCACCAAACACTGCCAGTAATTCCAGAATCAACGACGGTAAGAAAATTGATGAACAATTTAATTTACGCGATGATACTCAAAGGAAAACTCGAAGGTGAGAGGGTTCTCATTCCGATGATTCCGATAACCCCAACTGATATGCTGTTTGAGCTTAAAAACTTCTTGCATTGGCCAGGTGCTGGCGCAGGCGGAGGCGCGCGCGCACCGCGTGGGGCGCGCGGGCGGCGTGCGCGCGCGCTACCTGCTGGCGCGCCGCACGGCCGACGACGCCGTGTGGCCGCTGCTGCGCGCCAAGCTGCGGGTGCTGAACGGGGCCGGCCTCGCGGGGGATCACTTCGAAGACAGTACTGTGCAGCATCAGGTATCAGTTAAACATTAATTTAATAAAAATAAAAAAAATATTCAATATTATAACTTATAATACAAAAAGAAAAAGGTTCTAAAAATATAGCCAAAAATTTTAATTCTCTCTCTCTCTCGAATTATTTTATTTTTTTTAAATATATATATCTTTTACAGGAAAGCAAAAACTCCATAACTCAGTATCTGTCCCCGAAACCGAATAAAAATAAAGACGAGTATATACCAGGAACTAATATATTAAAATCTTCACAAAAATTAGAAAGCTCAAGACATAAATAATACACAAAATAACACACAGACAAAAAAAGAAAATGAAACGAATAGCGTGTCACCAGATTCATCAGATTCTGTAGTGCTTGATGAAATTGATGAATTCATCATGAATTATGATGAAGATGATGATCTTTTGGCGGGCCTTGACATTGACTTGTAAAACAATATTTATTATTCTACTAATGTTATGAAAGAAAAAGTTTATGAGGATGGATTGGATGTTTACTGTTTTTTAACGAAAAAACTACTCAACAGATTTAGGTGAGATTTTACAGTAATCTCAAAATCATTAATTTTTTTTAGCTTAATATTCTTAACATATAGAGTTTATTTTATTTAAATTATTTCATATATTGAGGCCGGTCGTGGCGCAGTGGCACAAAGTGTGACTGTAAACCGACTGGCTGTGGGTTCGATCCCCACTCGAGGAGATGAAATATTTACTTAAATTTATATTTCCATTTCTTCGCTCTGTTTTCGAGGTAAAGCGCGGCGTTGAGTTCTGCCACTTAACACGCAATGCCTCCGGAATTCGGCAGAAAGTGGGGAACGGAGTGTCTTTCACTACATTCCCTCTGCCTACCCTGCTGTGTGCGGGATACAGCGTGAAGCTGATTTTATTTCATATATTAAAACAAATATATCAATATAAAGTATTATGGTCGTATTCTTTTTTGTCAGATATCAGTTTTTATTGACTTTCAACTTTCACATTTATAATATTAGTAGAATAGGTAGTATTGTTCTCTAAGATATGTTTAAGCTATTTATTTGAAGTCTATTTTTTTTTAAATACACTATACGTATAGACTGTAAATTGTAGATCTAGTGGTATTTAACGCCGCCATATGTGCATATATTTTCCACTGTTCCCAGGAGATTCGTACTCGTAAATATCTCGTTCAGTTACTTATATACCACTATATTGATATAATATGTTTTATTAATGAATATTAAAAAAGCGTTAACCAAATTAAACTTCAAAAAAATAAAACTTAATTTTGATATATGTATTTTTTTATCGTAATTTTGTTGGTGATTTTTTTTTTTTGTGTAAATTTTTTGTAATTTAACTGTCGATATTAATCTTATATAAACATTAATTTATAATAACTGTATTTAAGCAAATTAGGATAAAATGATAAGAAATATATCATATTGTTAACTTTTTGTAAAATATAATGTTAGTACAAAACTCTTCTTTTATTATAATTTTTAGCCTTATACTCTCGCTTCATTTCTCTCGCAGAAGTTAATGTTAAGACACTCTGTTCCTATTAAGACTCCACCGTTCCCCACTTCCCGCCGATTTTATTGCGCGTTAAATGGGTGAACTCAATGCTGCGAATTGCTTTATCGCCAGAGCGTAGAAATGAAATTTTTAAATATTTACCCAAGGGACAATCGAACCTGGAAACGTCGCGTTTACAGTCGCACACCCATGCCGCTGCGCCACGACTGGCCTCTAATAGATTTATATTGCGAATATTGTTTTTATCATTTTTTTCTTTTTAAGAAAACATTGAAAAATTGTACTATATATAATAATAGAATAAGGGAATATTTTTTTAATAATTTCGGATACGTCTAAGAGTAGCTTATATCGAAAAATCTAGCCGTAGCCGAATCGGTATCAAGATAAGGCACCCATGGGCGTAGCGGGATCGGTTGAAAAATTAAAAGAAGCCGATCGTCATCTATTTATATTTTAATTTAATTTATCCTTAACCGCGAAAAATATTTGTGAAATCAGTCCAACCAGGAAGTGATTCAGGCGTTTGTGTATTGTCTGGCTTTCAGTATAAGTTTCGTTTTACACGACACAGCCCGTACATATATGTATAAATTGTATAAAGTTATGAGAATAAAATGCCCACGCCAGACCATTTCAAAGGTATCACAAATAAGTGTGATTAAATAATTGATTAAAAAAGGTCTCTAAGTTTCTTGCGCGGGTTCTCTTCAGATCTGAGGCATAAACTTATTGAACCTTAAACGGAATATTGAAAAATATATGTTTATCGAGTTATTTGAGCAAAGTAAATTTAAACCAAAAAAATGTGTATAAAAAAAATGTTTGGGCGGTATTCTGCAGGTGCAGACTAGACCTGCGATCGAATGTCCTAATGGTTGAAACTGTTTATTTGCTGTGGTCGGCGCTTCCAGATTCGGCTATAAAAAAATAAAATAAATTAGCTTCACGCTGTATCCCGCACGCAGCAGGGTAGGCAGAGGGAAATTAGTGTTAAGACACTCTGTTTCCGTCTTTCCGCCAAATTTTGCGAGGCATTGCGTGTTAAGTGGTAGAACTCAACGCCCGCTTTGCCTCGACACCAGAGCGATGAAATGGAAATAAAAAAAATACTAAATATTTCATTTCCTTGAGTGGGGATCGAACCCATAACCAGTAGCGTTTACAGTCACACTATGTTCCCTTGTGCCACGATTGGCCTCATATATAATTATGAAGAAGTAACTACCTTTAGCGAAAAAAAAAGAATTTATAACGCATAGATATTTATTTTGACTTACGACTACTGACTCTGGCTGAAAGTGGTCTCACGAACCAGCAGTTAATATTGTCTAAATATTTGAAAAAAAATATATAAAAATAAATACCTGAAATATGTAATAGTTATAATATATAATGATAAGTTAATGTGATTGCAACTAGTACCTAAAAGACAATTATTATTATAATGTGCCATCATAAGTCAAATTACCCTCTTACATCGAATGATCGAAATCTTCCAATTAAAACTCGACAAATTCTATTTGTAACATTTTTATTCTCACAATAATATAAAAAAAATAGACGGAAACGATATAAATTACATTAATTCAAATAAGTTATGGCAAATCAATGAGAAATTACGAATCGCACGATCCATGTTTGTCCACAGTGAGCTCCTCTCCGGCGCACGTCATCATACATTCGTTACTGTAGGTGACACCGTTTGAGGCGCACACTGGGGACTTTATTCTAGCGCAGGCGCATCTTGGAAGCTGACGTTTCGGTTTCACTTCATGGGCACACCGTCCTTCGTAGTATACATGTAGATTTTCATTGGTTTCCCGAGCGCAGTTCAGCATGCATGGGTTGCCGTAGGTATTGCCGTCTGTTCCACACACAGGTTTAGCTATACGAGTGCACGCACAGGCCGGCAACTCTCGTTTCTGCCTGCATTCCCCTTTGTGCCGCAATCCCACGTTCTTCTCACAATCTAATGCACACTTATTGGGATAGGTGATACCATTAGTCCCGCAAACGGGATTATATTCCAAAGTACAGATGCACATTGGTGAAACGATATCTTCACAGTTTCCTTTGCTGACCATGGTTAGTCCAGGGTTAGTTTCCTGCTGACACCGCAACATGCACTCGTTGCTGTAGCTCTGACCGTCTGAGCCACACACAGGCTTCATCTCGCGCGTGCACACGCATGGCGGCAGTGCCGATGTCGATGATGTGTAGAACCCAACGAGGAGTAGAACACCTGGATAATTAAAATTTGGTAAATATATCTTATTTAATTATTTTATGGCTTAACGCTAAAAGCATCATGATTCTTGATTTTTTTAACTTGACATTGTTTTCAGCACGCAGCAGAGTGAATCTGGCGGAGGGAACCTGGGAACCTAGTGTAAAACACTCCGTTCATATTAGGACATTTCCATTTTCCTCTTTCCGCCCAGAACTCAATGCCGTGCTTTGGTTCGTTACTAGAGCCAGGAAAATTAAGTATTTCATTTCCTCAAATGGAAATCGAACTCACAACCTGTCGAGTTTACAGTTGCATCCTTGTGCCCCTGAGCCAAAACTAGCCTCAGATCTCATTCTTGACATAATTAAATAAAATTAGCCTTATTTTCTTAACAAGAAACACGTTGATTGGTTAAAAAAAACTATATGAGTCATCTTGACCAGAACAAGTCAAAGTAAAACCAATTAATAAAAAAAGCATTTCCACCATTTCTTTTTCTACTGTTAATAATAAGGAATCGATTTAATAATAAACAATTATTAAATTAATAATAAGTACGTAAAACATTTAATGCAGGTCTCAATTACGCAAGAGTTTATCTCGTCAATGGTATCTCGAGCGTGTTGTCTCAACTGAAGGTTATATTGATTATATTTTATATTGAACATATATTGCTTGTTGAGATCAAACCGACATACATTATATATAAATATCTACATATTTTATATAGGTTAAATTTACTTTGTTAGAACTTCTTTATTTTTTTCAGCTTCACGCCGCATCCCGCATGTAGCAGGGTAAACAGAGAGAGCCTAGTGCTAAGACACTCCGCTCCCCATTTTCCTCCAAATTCTTGAGGCATTGTTGGGTGGCGGAACTCGTATGTTACGTTATATTTTCGTTTGAATACAAAGATATGGTCTAAAATCTTTCATATAACTTTTACAAATGATAGAAAATTCTATTTCGATATTTATATTATATATTAAAAATATTTTATATGGCACAACTCTACCTCTACGTGAACTACATTAGTAGTCAGAATAAAATAAATCGAATATTCTTACAGTACGGTACTTAGGTAGGGATGGTTTGTGTTTACATTTAATACAACAATAAGCAGCGCAATTAGTTTTGTCTTTTGACTTATTTAAGAAATCCCTTGCTTGTACAATAAAGTTCTAAAGTTAATAGGTACAAGTCTTAAAATTATAATTTAAAAAAGGCACAAAAAGGTAATTTGGTCCAAAAATTTAACTCCGTCAAAAATTGAAATTCGCTACCAAAAACATTCAATATTCATATGATAATTATATGTATTTAATCGATTTTAATAGTTATCTTATATTTTATTTGTTTTAAAAACGCAAGTTGATGCAGTATATGAGACAAAACAAAAATGGATATCAATCAAAATAAACAAAATAAATACTTAATTAAATATAGATATAAAATGAAGAAAAAAAGTTTCTAGCAATGAAATTACATGACAAAGACTTCAAATTATTATGACCATTAAAAAAATATGCACACATATTAATAATTATAATAATAATAATAAATCAAAATACTTACCAAATTGGTATATCATTGTTGTGTTTTTTTTAATAATATTAAATTAAAGTTCAAATAAAATGTAAATTACTACAAAGCAATCACTCGAGGTGCTCTAGAATACTGAACGATGGCCGTCGACGCTCTTTATATATGAAATAATATTTTCCCGCCAAGGTTCTGTTGTCAAAGTAAAATCCCATGCGTCAAGAAAACAAACTCTTCCCGCGAAAGCGCGTGTTTATTTATACTATATTCAATACTTGGAAGTAGGAACTTCTAATATAATTAAATAATTTTGTTTATCATTATTAATTATTCCAAATTTAAAGGATAAATGAATTGTCGTAAAAAACATAACTATGTTTTGTATATTCTGATAGATTCAATTTGCGGGTTATCTCAATTGATCTCTGACCAATTTTGTAAAGTGTCCCAAATTTTAGGGCGTCCCAATTTTTTGCCTAAAATTAAACAACGCAACATGCATAAGCCCCCTACTTATTAATATTCCACGTACGTTCATAAATTTAAAATTATTTTTTTAAAATTTACCTACTAACTATTTCAGAGAAATATAACTAAATATATTCGTAAGTAGGCCTTACAGGATACACCAGACAGTGATTGTTAAGTATTGTTACGTTCTCCATTAAAAACATTTTATATTGCTATCAATTACCATTGGAAACATTAAGGAAGACTCAAACAAAAGGGTAAGCAACAAAAACAACTGATTATTTCTATATTTTGCACTCGTGATCCATCTATAAGGAAAAGATAGCAAAAGTTAAAATCTAGGCCATGCTGATCTCTATGGTAGAGGTATTTTATTTATTTTTTATTTATTTATTTATTTATTTTTAAGGGAAACATACAGTACATTAAATATATTCTAATAACACAACAAAGATAGTATACATACCAATCAAGTTTCCACAAACTACTTACTCATAAGTCTTAAAGAACAACAATTTATGCACATACATAAAACAAAAAAAACAAAAAAATGGCAAACTTTCTTTCGGGACAAAAGGATATAAATAATTTACTGCCAAAAATATCGACACCTAACCAAGTACAAAAAAAAATAAAAAAAATAATAAAAATATTTTAAGATTAATATTTTTTTAAGTAAATAAGTAGGTATAAAGCAATATCCTTCAAATGTGAGTTAAGTCCACAACTTGTAAGTATGTATAGTGTTAAATAAATATATGAATGTAAACATATGAATTTACACTGCATCTGCAAAAGAACTTTGAGGCCGTCGTGGTGCAGGGGCACAAGCGTGTGAAATGCGACATGTGGGTGTGGGTGTGTGTGGGTTAGATACTCACTTGGAGGAATAAATTATTATTTATTAATGTTTTCACACATTTCTCTCTGGTACCAAGGCAAAAGCGCGACGCTGAGTTTCTCCATACAACACGTAATACCTCGCAAAAATTCGACGGAAATTGGAGAACGGGGTGTCTTAACTAGGTTCCCTTCCTCCCTCTCCTGCCCTGTTATGTCCTGCAATATGCGAGATATAGAAATCTGAAAAGAGAAAATCTGTAAAATTCTACATATATTTATACATTATAGTAATTTGGTAATATACAATAACTATTAAAAGTCGACAATAACCACAAGATAAATATTGTTTATATATTTGTGCGATTAATATAAGAACTTTACCGAGTAGATAATATAAATTACTCATCGATTTTAAAACAATGTGTGTTTTTAAGTTAATAAAAAATATATGCATAACACCACAAACCACATTACTTGGTTATAAATTATAAATAAAGGTAACTGTAACTTACCTAAACGGTATTATAAAATATCAATTTCTTGAATTATCAAATTTTCAGCGATTAATATTGCTTATATAAAGATAAGATCATTTTGTCATCCGTTTTCGTCTCTCTTTCTCTCTGTCTGTCTTCTGTCAAGAGCATTCATCTCAGCGACGTTTGGAGATATCGAACTATATACTAAGATCTACGGTCCCTTGATTTCCTAAAAAAATGTACTTATACATTTATTTTAAAAAAAAGATATGACCGTTTATATCGTAAAAACGAAAATTTCTACATGATAAAGAATCAAAATGAATAGGGTTCTTCCAGTTGCCTGGGGTTTTGAAACTAGGCAGCTAGCATCTACAAATAGTTCAAGAAAAAAACTATACATTTGTGGTTATATTCTTAGAAATAGCCTAAAAGGGGTACAAAGTTTCGTATTAAAGCCGTTAATTCATGTAAGGTATCAAATGAAAGGGCTTTGGCTAAGCTTAAAGCTTAAATTTAAGAAAAAGCACCAATTTTTGTAGCGAGCGATGTTAGATAGAGGATATGAACTTTCACCCAGGCGTGATCTTCGAACCCACAATCATCGTGTATAGATGAGGCGCAATTGAGACTTGTATTATTGTTTTTATTAGCAAACAATCGGTTTTAGTTATATCTATTTTATTGGACAGTGAAAAAAATATTAATAATTAATAAAATAAGTAGATATATTAATAAAAATGCAATTACAAATTTGAGGTAAATTTTCTTTAGCGAATATAGTGTTAAGACACTCCGTTACCCACTTTCAGCTAGGACACTAGGACAAAGGCTCATTGTTGAGTGGCGGAACTCAACAATGAGCCTTTGTCCTAGTGGTAATATTAAAGAATAATAATTCATTCCCTCGAGTGTTGATCGAACCCACAACCGTCGCGTTACAGTCACAACCTACTGCACTTGAGCCACACCGACCTATCATTAGTCAAATTCAAATTTGCACCTATGTTTATGATTTGGTCCATTCTGACGGATCAAAGTTGCGCCATAACAGTATTAATCATACCATATTAGAAAACGTAAAAAAAATTAACGTATCGGGTCTTGAAGACTCACCTTTTGAAAACTTTTTACTTTAAGTTGTATTGTAACAAACGTAAACGCTTGATACAGCTCAACGTATAGTTTAATGGCCAGAGCGCCTGGACGGTTTCTCAGATTCGCAGGTTCAAATCCCTTTACCTTAACACTTTTAATGTATTTTGTAAAAAGTATTTATTCCCTTTCCTAAAAATTGATGTACTTTAAAATATGAAAAACCATTAATAATATTTCTTTTCATTAGGGATAATTGGATGTCTATTATCTACGTGATTAATAATAGAATAGGTTCCCAGGTGATAATAATATAGCACGTTGATGAGTTTTATGATTTATTACGAGTTTACTTTATGTATATGTATTGTGTGCACATAAGTAGATACTTTTTCTTAGCTTAGCTTTCTTAGCTTCACGCAGTATCCCGCACAATGCAAGGTGGACAGAGGGAATGAAATGTTAAGACACTCTGTTCTCCATTTTCCAACAATCCGAAGGCATTGTGCATTGAGTGGCGGAACTCAACGCCGCGCTTTGCCTCGACGCCAGAGTGAACAAATTAAAATATTAAATATTTCTAAGTTTACTTTATTACTATTAAGTGCGTATACACATTAATATAAAAATAATATTTTCATTTATATTAGTAAGTATTCTTAACGTTAATAAATTAAAGAAATGTTTTTCACGAGACAGTTTATTACTATCTCCGTGTCAAAGTTGTTTGACCGTATAAGGACTTTCACTAGCGATAAATATTGAATAACGTACGTCAATTTACGTACCATATAAAACAAGTGGCTTACCACTTGTTTTATATGGTACGTACGTGGTAGAATACAGCGGAAAATGGGAAACGGAGTGTCTTAACAATAGGTTCCTTATGCTTACCCTCCCGTGTGCGGGATACAGCGTGAAGCTGTATACTCAAAACAAGATTTAGTACTTGTTTTGTTGTCATCACTTAATCATACAATACTGTATGTATTTTGTAGGTATATATGTACAAAGACTGAACGAATTATCTGTGGACATACATATAAGAGTAAAGCGGCCGTGGCGCAGTGGTACATCGTCTGACAGTAAAATACTGCTACTGTTAAACTGCGAAAGTTACGAGTTCGATTTTTCCCCTTCCCAGTACCCTCGCTCTCATAAGCAGCCAAGCACCAAACACGTCGTTGTCTTCCGCTACTTAACACGAAATATTTTGATAATTAAGCGAAAAAGTCATATTTTACTTTAAATATATTTTTGATTAAATAATCTATGTAAATATTAGGAATTCAAAATATTACAAATGTAGCTGCTCCACTCAGCGTGAAATGATGTGATAAAACTATGGTTTTTCCATTATAGTATTAGTTAATGCATTTCCTTGTGGATCATAGACTTAGTTCTGCCTAATATACTTTGCCAATGAACATGTATGTAGGTTTTATTTTATTAGAAATATTTATAATACAAATGTTATTCTTATTTTTTTATTTAATTAGAATTAAATGGTCATATGTACCTATTATCCGCGTGGAAATTTATACTTTGCCCTTGTTTTTTTTTAAATACTGAATTCGATATAAATTTTATATTTTACTTTTTTTTCAGCTACACAGTAGGCAGAAGGAAACTCGTATTAGGACACTCCGTTCCACACTTTCTGCGAATTCTGGAAGCACAGCATGTTGAGTGACGGGGCTCAACGCCGCGTCTCTCCACCAGAGCGAAGAACTGAAAAAATATAAATATAAATAAAAGATTATTTCCTCGAGTCGGAATCGAACCTACAACTAGTCGCGTATGTAACATATGCGCCCCGACTGGCCTCTATACTTTACTTAAATGCTAAAATTTGCATTATCAGGTTAAAAAAGTAATATGAATTAAATTTATTTATATTCTGTACTCTGTAACGTACCTATAGCTATGAACAATTTTTTCCTCAATACAAAGCGAGTCATTTAAGTCGCTAATAAATAAATTACATCATTTAACAGGCTAAAATGATAAACTTCCTACTTTAAACCATTTATGCTGTTCCCAAAAGTATGAAATGAGAGAACATACGTCATTGCTTACGAGAGTTGGGGATACAAATATAGAGGAAAAAATTAATAAAATAATTAAAAGAATAAGCTTCACGCCGTATCCCGTACACAGCAAGGTAGGCGGAGGGAAACTTGTGTGAAGACACTCCATTCCTCACTTTCTATCGAATTCTGACACGTTGGGTGGCGGAACTCAACGCCGCGTCTAGACACTAGAGCGAAGAAATGAAAATATAAATGTAAATAAATATTTCATTACCTCGAGTGGGGATCGAACATAACCAGTCACGTTTACAGTCACATTTTGTCCCCATGTGCCACTACTGGACTCTAAATTTATAATAAACATGTATTATAATCGATCAGACACTAAGGAATGCATAAAAATAATATTTGTAAAAGAATTAAAACGGAGAGCAGCAGGTACCTCAACTTTTATAGGATTAGGATCACTTTGCTATCCGTCTGTCCGTCTGAGAGGAAGAGAAAGGAATCACAAAAAAAATCAAGCTTTTAAGTCAACGCCATCAAAAGATACCAGCACTTATGCATTTTGCTGCTTATGTATGAAATTCGCCGCATAATCGAAACCTATAGGGTATTTCCCGTCGACGTACAATTATGAAATTTGGCACGAAGTAGGAATTTTCATTTCAAATTATAGATATTTCATAGAAAAAGACAATACAGTCTTATTTTTTTAGTTAAATTTGTGAGCTTTCATAAGTTATATTTGCCGTTGACCTACAATCCTGAAACTGGTCCAAAAGCTTCAGTGGGTGATTCCGGCTCGCACTTAACCGGTTTTTTACCATAACTTTAGGACAGAGAATAGGATACAGTGTTACTTCACCATAATATAATTATAGTTTAGTTTTATTTACGTTGGGATGCATATTTTTTGCCAAATACAGATTCAAAATTCACATGGTCCATGGTCACGGTTTCTCGTCCTTAGGCCATATCTCTGATACTAAAAAAATATCAAAAGTATGATTTACTTTAATATATATTTAATTTTTCATTCATTTATGTACGTTATTTACAAACATCACTTATATTCTATAAATAAATAATAACAATTTGAAAATGAAGGAAAATCCAAATGATCTCTTCTCACCACTTCCCGCCTTCAACAATGGCGGTGCTGTAATTAAACTTAATTGCGATCGTTACAAAGGTGTTCGTTTATTATAGTAAATATCCTTTACATTATTTACTGTGGATATATTAAAATTTATGGAATACTTTTTTAAATTACGCATTTATAAAATTTTTCTTTTTTGCCCACGTATCGAATTGATCTTTTCGATTTTGATTTAAGCAAGTCGTAGTAAAACAATAAAAAAACTATACTAACTTTGTGGTCCTTGATGTAAGTATTCAGTAAGTCCATTTTTTTAATGAATTTTGTAATCACAAGAATACAAAATTCATTAAAAAAAATAAAGTCAGTAAGACCAGTCGCGGCCAGGGGCACAAACTGTGACTGTTAAAGTGACTGGTTTTGGGTTTGATCCCCACTTGAGGAACTGAAATATTTGTTCAAATTTATATTTTCATTTCTACGCTCTAATGTCGAGGCAAAGCGCGGCGTTGAGTTCCGTCAATGTCTCGAGAGTTCGGCGGATATTGGGGAACGAAGTATCTTAACACTAGTTTCCCTCTGCCTACCCTGCTGTGTGCGGGATAAAGCGTGAAGCTGATTTCACATTAATACTAAAGAAAAATTAAAAAGAAAAAAATCTAGAAAAAAAAGTTGAAGACGATCTTTGTTTAGATCTGACTTCCTGTCTATCTAGGAATAAAAGTACTACCATCTACTTCATTAATACTATATACATATTTTAGATCGTGTTGTAATTTCCAAATCGATGCGGGCGACTTATATAATTAGGGCGGGTTAAAATTGATAAGGATTTACGCAATTTAAAAAATAATACGTAATTAACGCCTATTAATACGTAAACATCTGCCTAGGTCATAAGAACAAAAAGTACAGAATTTTTTAGATATTTTTTTCAGCTTCACGCTGTATCTTGCATGTAGTTTAGACAGAGGGAGCCCAGTGCTAAGACACTCCACTCTCCGCGGAAATTCTATTTTTCCTCGACACCGGAGTGACGAAATGAAAATATTATTCTTCATTTCCTCTAGCGGAGGAATCGAATCCACAACCTGTCATGTTAACAGTCGCACGCTTGTGCCCCTGAGCCACGACAGGCCCCAATTTTCTTGATTTCCTTCCTATACTACAATAATTATATGTACTTATTTTCGTATTTTATCTTTTCTAAGCAAATTGGGTGTCGTGTTCCGCAGATGGTAGTAAATTAGGTGTAGTAGATTCTATTGAAATGATTATAAGATATTGAGGTATAAAGTAAAGAGAGGATTACATCTGAAACCATCGATCGAAAATCTATGTAGGTAGTTCTCTCAATCTCTGTCTGTTTCTAATATCCACGTCTACATAATAATGTTATAAGGAAAATTGTATCAGGTATTCAGGTCCACAGTTATAAATAGTAAAGTGAACTAAAAAAGACTCATAATAATATGAATAATGATTAATGATATTAATGAGTAGGTAACGTTAAACTAAACACGCTACGTTTGAATCTGGACGGAAATCATATTGTCTATACTTTTTATTTAATATATAAATCAGCATCACGCTGTATCCCGCACACAGCAGGGTAGGCATTTTTAGAGGAGATTGCGTGTTGAGTGGCAGAACTTAACGCCGCGCTTTTCCTCGACACCAGAGCGAAGAAATGGAATTATAAATTTAAGTAAATATTTCATCTCCTCGAGTAGGAACCCACAACCAGTCGGTTTGTGCCGCTGCGCCACGACTGGCCTCTATTTAATGAATTGCTTTATAAGCAATTCATTAAATAGAGGCCTTTTTTACTTTTTGAACCATTTAACTTTTTGAGACCGTCGTGGCGCAAGGTCCCACATGTGTGGGTATAAACGCTTCATGGGAACGGAGTGTCTTAACACTAGGCACCCAGATACCCTTCACCCACTTTGCTGGAGTGCACTAGTGCTGGATACTGTGTGGGGTTAATTAGCTCAGCTTATATGTGTAGATCAAAATCAACTTCTTTTGATGTATTGTATACAAAATAACTATAAATATAAGATTGCACAATACAGTCGAACTCGGGACGCCACACAGTTAAATACCTACAAATCTCTAATGTATGTTACAAATTTTAATATTTTATTGAGATTCGAACCTTTTACTGGCGCTAAGATACGTTTAACATTTGCAACTTAAGTTCACATACCTACTTGAGAACATATAAAATTATCTTTTTCTTCCTCTTTTGCCAATTTTTATTTGCTGTACGCTGTATCCCGCACTTAACAGGTTAGGCAGAGGGAACTTGGGAACCTAGTGTTAAAACATTTCGTTTTCATTAAAACACATCCTTTTCCCATTTTTAGTTAAATTCTGGAGGCATTTGGTGTCAAGTGGCGAACCTCAACTCCGCGCTTAGCCTCGACACCAGAGTGAAAAAATAAATAATAATATATTAAATACTTCATATCCCCGGGTGGGATTCGAATCCACAACTTGTTGGTCTACAGTCACGCGCTCGTGCCTGTGCGCTACGACTAGCCTTCCTAACCAATTGTAATTGTACCAAAAACGGAATACGTACTTTTATATCACGTATTTCACATACATTTTCATATATCATCATTTAACCACAGTACAAGAATATTAATTGAATATTTTAGTATTACCAACCTAGTTAGATATATATTATTTCTTTGTGCAGTTCAAGCAAAAAGGGAAAACTGAACGTAAAACTCAAGCAAAATAAATATTTGACGTCGACTATTTGCAAGACAAAGAGCACTCTGTAACTAGGCCTTTGTACTTATTTGCATTATATTATAAAGAGAGAATATTATCGATAATACTATCGATTGAACATATAGTATTTAATTGTATATACATATAATAAGTAGTTAATGCACTCGACAATAGATAAGATAGGAGGGTAGTGTGTTCAAATCCGCAATCTCTGAATTAACTCTTATATCTATATTAATGGCGAGATTATGTTTATATTTTTTTCACTCTTTCGATATGACATTATTCGAGCTATACTTTTTTAAATATTTTAATATAGAATTCGAAAAGTTATGTTTTCAAGGACTAAATGTCGAGGCCGTCGTGGCGCAGTGAGTGGTACAAGCGTGTGACTACAGGTTGTGGCTACAGGTTTTGGCTTCAAATCCTATCCGTGGAAATATTTTATATTTAATTTGTTTCGCTACGATGCCAAGACAAAATTGCTGCGGAACTCATTCCGCCAATCAAAACACAATGGTTCGATGGAAAGTATGTAACGAAGCGTCTTAACACTAGGTTTCCTCTGCCTACCCTTCTATAAATGCCATACAGTGTGAAGTTCATTTTTTCTTTTCCTTTTAATATTTCGTAAAGTAAATAACTATAAATATTCGTCAGCTACAGCGTGCGGTGTCTGATGGTAATACCCGTTCACCGGGAGCTGGTGGTTAAGCTACGACGGAAATTGAAACAATTGACGTATGTCAAGAAATCGTAATCATTGACGTCATTTTAAATTACTTAATTCGATGATTAGTCATCGTCATATTTGTAAAATCAAATTAAAAAAAAGTCTATTTTGAGGTGTAAAATGAAATAAAAGTTTTATTTTTCTATGCAGAGGCCAGCCGTGGCGCAGGGGCACAAGTGTGTGACTGTAAATGCGACTGGTTGTGGATTCGATTCCCATTCGAGGACATAAAATCTTTTATATTTCTATTCTTTCGCTCTGGGTGTCGAAGCAAAGCGCGTTGTTGGCCTCCGCTACTGAACGCACAATGCCTCCAGAATTCGGCGGAAAGTGGGGAGCGGATTGTCTTAACCGGGCTTCCCCTGCCTACTCTGCTACATATGAAATATAGCGAAGCAAAAAAAACTATGAATATAATTTTAGCTATTATTTTTTACCTAGAAATGAATTGTAGTTTATTAATATTTTGAGACCAATCGCGACGCAGGGGCACAAAGTATAACTGCAAATGTGATTGGTTATAGAATCAATCTTTACTCGAGGAAATTAAATATTTATTAAAATTTATATTTCCATTTTCTTCACTCTGGTGTCGAGGCAAAGCGCGGTGTTGAGTTGCGCTATTCGACATGCAATGCTTCCAGAATTCTTGAGCGTCTTAACACTAGGCTCCCTCTGCTTACCCTGCTGTGTGCGGGATACAGTGCGAAGCTTACATGTCTCATAGAAAAAAATATTATAAACTTATATTTGCAATTAATTTCATACAATTTATTTATTTATTTTTTATTAGGGAAACAAACAGAACATAAAATTCACAAAGATTACACAATGTAAAATTATACATATTCCAATCAAGTTTCCACATAAAAAAAAAAAGAAAAAAAATATATATATACATATATAAGAGCGTATGTCCCCATATGCATGCCTGTATTTGCCGCATCATCAAAACCCAATCAAAATCCTTAAATTGATACAAAGGTTTTTTTTTCTTAAATAAACCTAAATAAACATTGGTATACTTCAAGCGGGCGTAGCCGCACGGGGACCGCTAGTATATAAAATAGCCCGTTCTTACTTATTATTAATAATCATAATAATAATAGTTAACGCTTTGTTAGCACTGTAATGTCCATTATTGCATTTAACTGCGCGAGACTAACATGACAGTATTGTTAGTTTAAATAGAACTTAAATGTGTGTTATCTTTTTAACACTAAAAGCTTATATTACATCGAGGTCAGTTGGTTCGATCCCCACTCGCGAAAATGAATTATTTATTTAAATTTACATTTTCATTTCTGCGCTCTGGTATCGAGGCAAAAGCGATTGTAGAAACGTTGAGTTTCGCCACTTTGCTTTCAAAATTCAAGGCGGAAAGTGGAAAACGGAGTGTCTTAACACTACGTTGTTTCTGCCTACCATGCTGTGCACGATAATATTAATTTATCTATTATTATATTATAGTATTCATAAAGTTATAGCCCTGAACATAAAATTTTATTTCTTATTACATATTGCATTAATATAACAGTAGATTTACATACTTAATTAGCTAAGTGCATACTAGATACACGTACGTTAATAATGTAATAAGATGGATGCTTTATATTTTATTTTTTATACTTGTAGATTATTTGTATTTAAATAGATAAATAAAAGCTATTACAAAAACATTACCAAAAAATCATGGACATTTTTTTTTTATGGAAGAGTCACGGCAAACGAGCGTTTGGGTTACCTGATGGTAAGTGACTACCGCCGCCCACGACCCCGTGCAACACCAGAGGAGTTACAGGTGCGTTGCCGGCCTTTCAGATGGGTTGGGCGCCGGAGCCCGGCATTACCTGATGCGAAACGCAGTGGCATAGAGCCACTACTTCACGCCGGTTTTAAACGCCGGGGGTGGTAATGATCCGGTCGACTCTGCACATGCATGTTGCCATTGCTGGTAACGTGACTCTACCGCACGTACTTTAGTCGCCTCTTACGACACCACCAGTACCAGGATGATCCTATTCTAGGCCGGGATCACACGGCAAAAATTTGTGCATCAATTGTAGGTATGTATGTTTTCTTATTCTTACTTTTATTTTCTTTCATTTTAAAAATTATGTACAATAATGTGACTGTAACGCGACGGTTGTGGGTGCGATGCCCAATTGAGAAAATTAAATATTTATTTATATTTTAATTTCTTCGCTCTGGTGTCGAGGTACTCAACACGCAATGCCACCAGAGCCACTAGTCTTAATACTAGGTTCCCACTGCCTACCCTCCTGTGTGCGGGATACAGCGTGAAGCTGATTATTACTATTAAAAATTACCTTTGAAAAATAAAAAAAATATAATAAACTATTTTTATTGTTTGTTTTTGACTTAAGTCTGTAATCATCTAAATATTCCTCAATTACCTGCCATAATAATGATTCATATTTAATCTTGTGACATTTTGTTTTTAATTAATTATCACAAGAGGAAATAAACATCTAAGGTCAGATATTGGCTTTAGTGTTTACATAGGTACAGTACGATCAACAAGTCGTGGCCATCATGAAGTTAGGTTTTCTTAACATCTGCGCATAGTCTACTCGAAAACAAAATTTGTTAAGTAAGAAAATCCTAAGCTCAAATATGTGTCTACAGCTAAGATCAGATCAGCGGCCACAACTTGTTGACCGTACTGTACATGATAAAGAAACCAACGAGTGAAGGCCTTGAAGTCGTCAATGCACGCTGCACGGTCAGGATGCTCGAGAGTAGTGTTAATTATATACTTATAAAGTAGCACAGCCTTTATCTTATAAACGAATGTGTTTGTATAAATTCAATGTTTTTTAAAGTAATAATAAAAAAAATACATGTATATAAAATATATTTATTTTTTTTTATTATTGATCATATTATAAATGTCAACGTTAGGCCAGTCGTGGCGCAGAAGCACGAAGTGTGACTGTAAAACCAACTAGTTATGGGTATCGAACCCACACTCCCACCCCACTCGAGGAGATGAAATATTTGCTTATATTTCCATTTCCTCGAACGGAGTGTCTTAACACTAGGTTCCCTCTGCCTACCGTGCTGTGTGCGGGATACAGCGTGAAGCTGATAAAATAAACAAATGTCAATAATTAAATGTTAGTACCTGAATATAATACAGTATTTAAACTATAAACTGCATTCGAAACTAGAACCTGAACCTCTTCATATATAAATTTGAGAGATTATAATTTTTTTTATATGAAATAATTATAATATTTACAAATTTTCGTGTTATTGTTTCACTTTTTCGTATAAATTAATATAAGTTTAAGCAAAAAGCGATAAATTTACATTTATATAAATGTTCTATAAAAAACTCGTACGTATATAATACATATATACTTTGTAGTTTGTGTTTGAAAACTTAGGTAATTATATTATAATTTATAATACAAATGCTTACATATAGGTACATCACGATCATCAATATTATTATTTATAATAAAAATATTTTAATGTTATTTAAATTGTAACAGCAGTAGTTATATAGAGGCAGTCGTCGCGCAGTGGCACAAGCGTGTTACTGTAACGTGACGGTCGTGGGTTCGCTTCCCACTAGGGGGTATGAATTATAATTTAATAATATTTTTATTTCTTCGCCCTGGTGCCAAGGCCAACTGCCAATCAACAAGCAATGCCTTGATATCAGGTGAAAAGTGGGCAACTGATTGTTTTAACGCTTAGTTTACTATTGCAGTCTATTCTGTTATATGTAGGATACAGAGTGAAGATAAAAAGCTAAATGGTACTGTGGCACAGGAAAAGAGCAACGGATCGAACAAATCAGGATACTATTATTACTCATACTATTTCATTTTCGACTTTTGAGTTTGTTATGTTAAAGACAGTTTGTACTGTCTTTAACATAACAAAAGTCTTGTGACTTTTTTAATTAAATTTTTAAATGAATTCCGAAACATATACAATAACAGACGTGATCGTTGTCGATAGACAAAACGCCAGGTTTTTTACCTATTCGCCATTTGAACGGGAACGTGCATAAAATACAAATTAGATATTTATACGACTGCGGGTAATTTTTAACGTGACCATTCTTCGTTTGGCTCAAAACGGGACGTTTTAGGGTGGCTTTCGTTGTTTTAGAAGGTGTGCTCTCGGTTTTTAGGGTGGCTTTTGCTTTTTTAAGAGGTGTCTCTTCGATTTTTATAGACTGCCTTTCATTTTTTATGGGTGTGCTTTACATTTTGTTAGGATGGGTGATTTTTTTAGGATACATTTCGTTGTATTGGCACTTTATCAATAATTTAATATTTTCGTTTTTTGTGGACTATCCCATTCCATTTAGTTACCTCTAAAAATAAAGTTCTGCGATAAACACGGAAAACTTGTTACGACCGGCCAAATTTATGGGACATCTGTACATGCACGGCATGTTTCGGGACACCGGGACACACAAGCGGGAAACGGGACAGTCCCATTCAAAACGGGACGTCTGGTCACGTTAGTGATACCTACATTGAGTGATAAACAAAACAATAGCGCTGCTACGCTCGTAAGTATCCGGTACTTGAGTTAAATACTCCAAGATCCAGGCCGTTAAAGTTAGTTTATAACTTACTGATAATCTGGCGGAAATAGATAAACCTTTCGTTAGTATAAAACACATCAGAAAATGGTACAGAGAAAGCGTTTCGCTTCGTTTCGCGAAACGAGTGCACCGACGTGTTAGAGGGAAATCTTGTATTTACTATGGATTACAGAGTTGGTAAGTTTTTTTTTTGTAATTGTATGATTTTCAATCTAAATAATAATCTAAAATTGAAATATTGGATATTTTTTTACAACTATTTTTGTATACAATTAAAATTAATATTTGATCTTGATGTTGTTACAGTTTTTATAATTTTTATTTCTTCAAGACTGCTTATATTTGTATTAAGTTTCGAGAAAAATGGTTAGCTACCCAACATTTTCAAATAGAAGCGTAAAATTACCCAATAGTATTATATATATATTCTTTGCTTACCGTTGTTTTTATAAAAAAAATACAAAAAGTTGCATATTAAATTATATCAGTAGCAAAAAATATCTATTTAAATAGAATTAAAAAATTAACTTCACGCTGTATCCCTGTACACAGCAGGGTAGGCAGAGGGAACCTAGTGATAAGACACTTCGTTCCCCACTTTCTGCCGAATTCTGGAGGCATTGCGTGTTGAATGGCAGAACTCAATGCCGCGCTTTGCTTCGACACCAGAGCGAAGAAATGTGAATATAAATTTAAGTAAATATTTCATCTCCTGGAGTGGGGAACGAACCCACAACCAATCGGTTTTACAGTCACACTTTGTGCCGCTGCGCCACGACTGGCCTCAAATATCTATTTCTCATCATTATATTAAGTACTTCAACAATCATACTTTTACATTTTTAAAGTGTTATTCCACACTTAGGAAAAAAAATACTTCTATACAAAACGTATAAAAATTTTAACGTAGCGGGACTCGAAGGGGAACGAAGAAGGGGGACGAAAGAGGGGAAGAAGGAGGCGCGGGTTCGAGTCCCACTACATTCAATTTTTTATACGTTTTCTAAATAAGTATACTTCAACAATTTCTCATTACAGTATCTTTATTAATGATCATGGCTGCGTCATGCCTTTGCGCGCCGGGACCGAGGACCTTGTCCTGCCCCTGCCCCAAGATATATCTGCCCCTATGCGCTTCTGATGGAAATACATACAATAACAGATGTGAGTTCGAGTGCCACGTCAAGCAAGTCAGAAGTGTGGTTGACGCACCACTTTTTGTGGTAGACGATGATCGCTGTGATAGCTAGAAGGTATTTGTTTATTGCATACTTTTTTTACACTAACTTAATAATACAATAACTAAATAAAAGAATAACGCAGGAAAAATATGGTATATATGGTAAATGCGACCTTGTCACCACAGGTGATCTCTTCCAGGGGTATCTTACCATAAAAAAAGATATATATTATGGATATTGGTTAGGTACGAGGTTTACGTAGGTTCAATCTGTTTCTGATAATGAAATTGATAGTTATAATATAAAATATTTAGGTGTCATTGTTGTGAAAGATTGTAGATAAAAATTTTAAATTTGGACTTAACGAGGTTTTTATTGGAGTTTTTTTTAGGTCTACTTAGACAAAATGAGTTGAGTGTCTTAAGTTTCTAACACTCAGCACTCCTTGGCCTTACAATAAATTATTAAAAACAATGGTGTTTATTATAATATAAGTTGATTGTTGCAACATGAAGTTTATTTTTCTTATAATGAAAATTTTTCAAAGCTTTTTCACAATATAAAATATTAAGTTGTACATTAGACATTTACTTAATTTCTACTTACATTATTTAGAAACCATACTAATATAAATACAATTATTAACCTTTTTATATAAAACAGGTTGTTTTTATCTATTTATCAAATGATTATGTTGAATTAATAATTCATTAAAAGATATTTTTTTCTATTTTCCAGCTTATCTTATACTGCCAGCATACTGTGCATGAGTCAAATGAACCAGTTGCTAAATTTAATATAAAATTAAATTTATTTGTGAAATTTACAATGTTTATTTTGGAAAATTGGATTTTATTTTATTTTTAAATTTAATTTAAGTAGAAAAACTACACCAAAATATGTATCTACCAGTCAGAAATTTATGTATTAGACAATAATATTAATATTACTATACTTTTGAAACAATAGGCATAGTTATTAATATTATTTATTGTATTCATTACTGAAAACTAGAATAAATCTTTAATAATATAAGTCAGATGTATGTAAAAAATATTTTTTTATTTAATATTATTATAAAATATAACATAAATAATTTACATAGTTTTTGTTTTAATTTGTATTAATCCTAATGTGGATTATGCAGCTTTAATAATAAAAATACTATAATAAATACATAATTAAATGTAGAAATGAAACTGTTTAGCATTCCATTTACCATCTAACATACCCATTTACGAGAATGGATGCAGGAAGAGTAGCTCAGAGTAGTGTCTGGGACTTGTGTCTTGTACCTTGGAGTGATGGTAGAGGCGAGCATTTATGGGTAATTTAAAGGCACCTCATAAGATCAATTCAGTTTAAACTTGGCTTGCAAGCCCCAACTACTGCTTCTAGCCGCTACAATGTCATGGGCCTGGCAACCCTAGAGTGAATCTATGGGATACTAAAAAGTGTCTTCTCTATGTTAACATAATATGAATAAATAACTACTATAGTTTAGATGGCATTAATTCTTCTAAAGTATACCTTTTTCGTGTAAAATCAGGGTTATATAAATCAGTCGGTAAAAAGCATTGTAAAAAAAGATGGGTAATAAGTCCAGTGATACCCCAAATCTTATGTTTTTCATGGATAAATACTGGTGTTAAAATTCCATCAGACTTCAAATGAGCATGCTTGCGAATATCACAAAATTCTGACATTGGTACCGAAAATACTTCATCAACTTCATAAACATTTATGTTTAACTTATCTACACTTAATTCATTAATTATACCAACAACTGGTGTAATTAGCATATCTTTATTGGCACCTTGAACTGGTGGCATTTCACACCAAATGTCTATTGATTGTGTAGGAACTCCAATTTCTTCCTCAGTCTCCCTCAACGCTGCATCGTAAACTGTTTCACTTCCTTCCAATTTTCCTCCTGGAAACGATACTTGACCGCTGTGGCTTTTTAATTTCATAGATCTTAGTGTAAACAACAAATGCAATTCACCATCTTTTAAAAAGAGAGGTACTAACACAGCGGCTCTATTTTTTGGTGTTATATTAATCCCAGTGAATACTGGTAAATCTTTTAATCGCGATATACATGTTTCTTTTGCACATTTCGATAACAATTCTTTTGGAGATAGTGACATAGTTTTTTCTATTTATATAATAACCGAGGATTTTAATTTAATAATGTCAACATTCATTTATTTTTTTTGATATTATAAACTTTTTATACAAGATAAAGTTAAAATTTTTGCACTTTGAATTCAGTGACAACTGATAAGAGATATGTCAAAATCAGCTGATAGCAAATGTCAAGTATCTGCTTGTACTAAGTGAATTCAATAATGCTGCACAGTACTGTAGTTATTAAACTGTATAAATATTTTTTTGTTTCCAAAAATGACTACCATTGTTAACAAAAATTGAAAAAAAATCTCATTTCTTCTTGGTTATATACCGCAATACATACTAATTATTAATTCTCAATATTTTTTATTTGCCTGAAGTTTTTTAAATATTATTCTTATGGACGAGATTCACTGAAAAATTATTGTCTGAAATATTTCACAGTTTGCTCCTTCATAAGGCTTATAATAAACTATATTGCAAAGTTAAATCAGCTGATCTGTCAGATTTAACTGTGACAATGGACTGTGGACTTGAAGTTATTGGTTGTTGCAAATTTTGATAATGAAATTTCGTTAGTCTAATATAAATTATAAGTTACGTGTTGTATAGTATTAAGTAATAAAAATGATCGTTACCAGTACTTGACAGAAATGATTAAACACTAAATACAAAACATGAGTAAGACAAATTTTAGCGTTCAAACTATATTTTCCCTCGCGTCTCGTGAACGATGTATAACCAATTTGAAGAAATTCCGGGTGCCTGCAATGAATAAGAATTTTAAAGCACCTACGGCTAGTGCAGCTGTGTTAGTGCCTCTCTGTAGTGTAAATGACACCCCTTCGTTGTTGTATACAGTGAGATCAATGCAATTAAAGAGTCACAGCGGCCAAATATCTTTTCCTGGAGGTAAAACTGATAAAGACGAAAAACCTATTGACACAGCGTTAAGAGAAACACGAGAAGAAATTGGATTACTGTCAGAAAAAATAGATATATGGGGATGTTTGCCATCTCTACCAGGTAGGAACTATAAAATTATGATTACGCCAGTCGTAGGTCATATAACAGATTTAAAAGACGGAGACTTGCATATAAATGAAAAAGAAGTTTTTGAAATATTCACAGTTCCTTTAGAAACCCTATGTGATCCTGCAAACCAATTCTACACTCAGTACAAAAATGGCTTTATATTACCTGTATTTGTATCTAAAGACTATAAGATTTGGGGTATCACAGCTTATATAACTCATATATTTTTGAGCTGTTTATTTTCTAGGGACATATACAGTAATAAATGGACCAAAAAAAAAATGGAGATTAAACAATTGACAAATGAAGACGATTAGCATTATTCATCAAATTATAATATAGGAACTGATTATAATATTGTTGTTTTTTAAATAAAGAGTTATTTTATTATGTGTAAAATTTTTATTTAAAAGTACAAAAGTTACACAATATCACAAGCAAAGTTATAGACTTACATGTTAAAAGCTTTCAGCGTACATTATTTAGCAATATCTATGATTAATACTAAAAAACATTTAAAAAATATGAATAAACTTTCCATAAGTAAAAAAGAAACCAAGGTGAAAAAATAAAAATATATATTATAAAAAAAGGAAATAAAAGGTATAAAAATAAATAAAACACAAATAAAAAAATAATAATATTAATCCAGGTTTATTCCTTAACATTTACATTAAAATCTAGTATTAATATTTTATACATTGTCCAATTGACATGTTGATGTCTCTCGCCCTTGTCTGTTGTGTACTATAAATAAATTATACAAAATAACAATCTATATGAAATCAACAATATTAATATACTTTTTAGAAAAAAGAAAAAAACATCTTTTTTGCGTTTTTATTTTTCTAAAAGTATTTTCAATTTCAAAGTGCGGAATACACATATTAAAAATGTTGAAATATTTGTAGATTATATACAAATTGTTATTTTCATATATAATACAATAAAAAATATAATGTTGCCGGATCTGTTAGGTGGTACAATTTAAAGCATAACTTTATGTTATGACGAGGTCATTATTGTAAAATATGAATTATTATCTATATAAATATGTATATAAATCAATTATTATAAAATTATTTTCAATAAGAATTTCTAATAAAAGTTCTAGAAAATGTGTTACAGTACTGTAAGAAAAAATGTGTGGTTATTTATTGTTTTTTTTTTAAGATGGTTTTATATAGAATATATAATATAAAAAAGATAAGTACTTATAACTACCTTTAAAAAGGTAACTTTGAAGCAGGCAAGAGCATTCAATATGCTTCATACAAATAAGTAATAAATATATGTAAACTGTTGTGAATACCAAACTGTGTACAGGCAGAGGTTTTTTTTGTTTAAAATGGTCGAAAAACTAACTTAGCCTAAATTATAAATCAATTTAAAAAATACTGCAATAACCGATTAAATAGTTTCTTATATTAAATATAATTTGTGAATATAATACAAGAATGTCAATGTTGATTCGTTGTGTTTGAACACATACTAAAACTAATTAAGATACATATATTTTAGAGGACATACATATAAAGATTTTTAACATTACAAGACTCGAACCCACGACTCTTAGTAATAGTATAATCTCAGTTACCACAAAGCCACAAAAAGTACCACAACCACAAAAAGTATGTGTGTGTTACCACAAAAAGTATAGGGGTTGAATCTGGCTATGTTATAAGTTACAATTTTTTATATAAAAAAAGTATTTTGATATCCTTAGTGTGTATTAACGCTTATAAAAAGAAAAATATGTTATCTTTTACAAAAAATATATGCAATCTATCAGTGACCTCTGCCGGTAGACCATTGGCAAAATAAAAAAAAAACAATATATTTAATAATAATTCAACCAAAATGGCCATTCACCGCTCCATTTAATTAAAAAAAAACTAGAGATGGCAAAAACAATCATCCATAATCAAAACAGAAGAAAAAATTATTATCAATTTTTTTTTATCTACAACCTAATATTTTTATTAGAAAAATTTCGATTGCACCAAACCATTCAATCTTTAAGATTTACTGTATTACCAACTTACAGGAAAAAAAATACAAAAAAAAAGTACTATGCCAGAGGATTGGCAATAAAATATATTATATTAAGTAAATAAATAATTTGACGTCCTGAAAATGTATAAGGAATATCGGTCATTAAGTTTCATAGTTAGGACGATAGTCCTGTTTATTGGCAAATAACAAAAACAGTTAATATCCTATATTCGTTTACTGTTTATTGTTGCTAATGTCGTCGACGTCGACGGGAATGGATGTTGTGAAGGTCGGCGTTTCGAGTTCTTCGTGTTTCTTCATCTTCAAGGCCTAGAATTTAGATTATTGATTAGTAAAAATCAATGAATTGGTAAAAAATGTATATGGAATTAGAAAAAAAACAAATAGTTTTTATTTAAAAAAACCGGTATTTAGTTTGTTTTGTAGTAGTTTTAAAATCAGCTTCACGCTGTATCCCGCACACAGCAGGGTAGGCAGAGGGAACCTAGTGTTAAGACACTCCGTTCCCCACTTTCTGCAGAGTTCAGGAGGCATTGCGTATTGAGTGGCAGCGCTCAATTCAACGCCGCGCTTAGCCTCGACACCAGAGCGAAGAAATGGAGATATAAATTTAAGTAAATATTTCATCTCCTCGATTGGGGATCGAACCCACAACCAGTCGGTTTTACAGTCACACTTCGTGCCGCTGCGTCACGACCGGCCTTTATAGGAATTATTTATTTATTAACAAAATAAAACACTGGGGGTGTTAATATCTTTTAGATTTATAGAGAATTGTTGAAATAAATTTTAATAATTGATTTACTTATAGGTACAAAAAAACAGGAAATAGAAGAGAATAAAAAAAAATTAAAATAAAACGAAAAGTTAATACAATATTATTAACATAAAGTAACCATAACCATTTTGTGGAAACTTAACGAAGACAAATCATAGGCAATGAATTAATACGTCAATAAGCAAATGTTTTATGAAATGAGAGATTTCTGTGCAATATATTGTTGTATTTTTTTTTAACCACGGAAAAAATATGTCAATATGAAGGTTATTGCAAGGTGGAGTTTTTTTAATATTAATATCAACTCAATTCAGTGTAGCCAACTTTAAATTTTATTTTGGTAATAATTAGTAATTTAATTTATTTAACTCTCTTTTTATATACATATAGTATTGTAAACAATATTTTTTTAATATTTTAAAATAAAATAAGGTTTCTATTTTTAAACATATACTTTTTTCCCGACTGCTAATTTAGTTGATGAGCAAAATGAAAAAACTATCAATAATTAATTCAATGTTTACAAAAAACAAATTAACAATAAAATTTCCATGAAAAAATAAAGTCTTATCATCATCACAATATCACAATGTTGGCCACACTGACACAAAGGCGTGTCACAAAATCACACAAAATCAAAGATGGCGCGACGTCACAAACGCAACGTACCGTCGGCTCCTCATTTGCGTTGCCGCGTCAGCGTCGGCGACATGATCAAACCTTTTGTCGCTAACTGTAGTAAGGAGTACAAATAGAAAATACTAGCTTCACGCTGTATCCCGCATAAAACAGGATAGACAGAGGGAATCTAGTGTTGAGACTCTCCGTTGCACCACCCAATTTTCGAGACATTGCGTGTTGAGTGGTAGCACTGAATTTCGAACTTTTTCTCCTTAACAGAACGAGGAAATGCAAATAATTCATTCCCCCGAGTAGGATCGAACCCACAACCATCGCACTTGCACGACGGCCTCTTATATCGTGAAATAGGAAATAGCTTAAACTAAATACAAGATACTAATATACAAAAGGTAAATTACACACACTAAGGAATAATTACTGAAAAGAGATAATATTGAGAATTAAAAAGAAAGATATAATATTTAGATAATATAAGCAAAATAACAAACTAAAGAAACATTAAAGGCGAGAAATATACATATACTTATAATATGCGTCTAAAAATATATAGTCTAATTCTGAGTAATGATAATCTAAAAACATTACTTCAAACAATAAAACATAAAAAAACTAAACATATTATTGTAGCAAATTATTATTACATTATATACATATCTGTGCATATAATAAAATACAATTTATTATATGCACAGATTATGAAAAAAAGCAATTTCTTGAGCCAAGTATAGTTTTTTTATAAGATTTTTTATAATAATTTGCACAGATGTGTAAAACTGGGCCATCCTTACTTGGATCAATTCCCGTGAAAGGGTATATGGAGGTAATTTCAAAATTGATTTGGTTTCACAAATTTAGCATACAACCCTTACTTAATACTTAGTTAATTTACTAAGTATTAAGTAAGGGTTATATGCTAAATTTATATTTATATTTGCTAATAAGAAAATATCACAAAAATAGTAATATTTTGTACGAAATCCTTATTTTACATAAAATTCTCAATTTAAAAATGCAGGCAGATTAAGAAATAAAAATATATCAGCATAAATTTTCTCTATAATTGCATAGTAAGAAATAAGCTTGTAATGATCACCTCCACATCCCTTTGGCGGGAAATGGTCGAGGTAACCATGGCAGTAACTATAGTCTACATATGTGTGTGTGTGTGTGTGTGCGTGTGTGCGTACCTGCTGCAGCTTGTAGTGGTTGATGATGTCCTGGTCGGCGGGGCAGCTCTGCGCGAAGGCGTCCAGCTGGTACATGTGGTACATGTAGCGCCACAGCGCGCGGAAACTCGCCTAAGCACGCACACAACGTTACGTCATCACTTATTATTGAAATTGTTAACATTTTATACAAAAGCCAGTCGTGGCGCAGGGGCACAAAGTGTGACTGTAAAATCGACTGGTTGTTGGTTCGATCCCCACTCGAGGAAATGAAATATTTATTTACATTTATATTTTCATTTCTTCGCTCGCAACACGCAATGCCTCCAGAACTGCGTGAAATGTAGGGAACGGAGTGTCTTAACACTAGGTTCCTTCTACCTACCCTGCTATGTGCGAGATACAGCGTGAAGCTGATTTATTTATTTATACAAAGGTATAATAAATGAAATTATACAATAGAAGCTTGATTAACCGGGCTTGTTATTATAATCTTAAATCAGTATATTCGAACATACGAAAAAGAACGGGTTTCGTTCATATATGTAATACATAATATTGTGTTTAGTAAAAATAGCAAATACATATCAAAAATACATTTTCTCTCATTTACGTATACACGAAATATAATTCAAGCGGTAAGGGTCGTTAGTCCGGATACTCACGAATCCGTTCAACTAAGAATCGGATAATCGAGTTTCTACTGTACTCCTTATTTTATTACTAAATCGTATTATGAATTTATAATATAATATAAATAGATTAAAATATTTATAAGCAAAACCTACCTACCTATAAATATAGAAGTTTTAGCAGTAAACAAAATAAAAAAAAAACATTCATATATAAAACGTAATATTACCGGTATTTCAAAGTCAACGAAGTACTTCCCGGCGACGCGGATGTGCTGCAGACGGGGCATCAGCTCGCAGTCGAAACAGCACATTGTATCCCCCGTTAGGAACCTGCAAATATCATATTATATTGTATAATTTGACTTATTTGGTGAACAGCCAGAAAATATTTTTAAATGAAAACACTTCATTTAGTGGCGACGAAGTTAAGAATCGGAAATAAATGAAAATCTATGCATAATGCAGATTAAAAATATAACAGATCTTGGGATCCTAAAAAGTTCTTAAATTTTATAAATCATAATAGATAATTTTGTAAAATTTAAGTTTTAACGTTGTAATTTGAGGCCAGTCGGGTGCAGGAGCGCCGCGCACGCGTATTTATGCGCGACAGGTTGGCGGTTCGATTTCAAGTCGAGGAAATTAAATATTTAATAGTTTAATTTTCCTCGCTCTAGTAACGAGGCCGTTCCGCAACTGCAATGCCTCCAGATTTCCACGGTGGAGATTATGGAAGGAAAGTGTCTTAATGGGAACGAAGAGCGACTTAACACAATGTTGCCAGGTACCCCATGCCTACTCCGCTACTTGCGGGATATAGCGGGAAACTAATAAAAAATACATAATAGTAAACAACATTAATTGGTATGTTGAGAGTTCTGCCACTCAGCACACAATGCCTCCAGAATTCGGCAGAAAGTTTGGAACATTGTGTCTTAACACTAGGTTCCCTCTGCCTACACTGCTGTGTGCGGGATACAGCGTGAAGCGTTTTTCAGCCCCATTATTTACCATACCAGGAACAGGTTTGGTTTTTTTTTATTTATTAAAGACAGTTGCGTCATCATTGAATAAGACATCTTTACTATATATTTACCTGGTGCCTCGGCGTTCGAGCAACGCGTCAATACGTTGTAAATGGGAGCGCAACGCTGCCGATTTCTGCTCATCTTTGCGCACGAGAACCAACTTCAGCTTGGAGTATAGGTTCTCTATGAGGGAAGCCACTTCTTTGTCCTGGAAACAGTTGGGAATAAATGTGTTTACTAGTTTAGAACATGTATAAATATGTTAAGGGGAAAGCCCGCGTCTCTTGGAAACCGTCCAGGCACTCTTACCTAAGCTTACAAAAATTATACGTTCTCATCATGTACGCTTATATGCTTGTATATAAAAATTTGGAGCTCTTTTTTAAGCTTCACGTTGTATCCTGTATGTAGTAGGTTAGGCAGAGGGAACCAATTGTTGAGAAAATCCGCTGCCACCTTTCCGCGGAATTCTGGAGGCATTGCGTGTTGAGTCGCAGAACTCAACGCCGCGCTTTGCCACAGCGAAGAAATGAAAATATAAATGTAAATATTTCCTCGAGTGGAGATCGAACCCACAACCAGTTGATTTTACAGTCACAATTTAAATATGTTACTAAATTATCAAAAAATATTTTTTATATTCTAGAAAACAGTCAAAACGTAATAAACTAAACGAGACGAAACAAACCAGATCTCGCTGTCCAGTAAACTATTTAATATAACAACATTTAGTAAAATCATTAGAAATAAATTTAAATCGCGTTTGCGGCGTTCTGTATTATTATAATATATATGCAATACTTTATTCTATACCAGAAATATATAAATGTATTATTTCGACAATAAAATTGCATTTTTATAGCGTAAGTTTGATGTAACCTACATACATTAGCGAGCGATTGGTTAATCTTAAGTGTTTTGCTCTTATATTTTCGTATGTTGTGTCATAAAAATATTTATTTTAAGAAAACGTACAAAAATATAGAAATCCGACTAAGTTTTCAAGAGATATCGGTTCAAATCTCGCTACGTGCACATTTTTATACGGTTTTTTTCAAAAAAAATATTTTTTGGGGTATACGCCCACCTATGTTAAGTATGTTTTAAGAATAATGTAAAAAATATATATTTATTATTGCAAGCTCTACGTGGGCCTTCATTCCGCCAGACGTCCTAAAAGTTGTTTAAAACTGGAGGCAAACTGCGTTATACTAGCACGCCTCAATTTTACATATTGTTAGCGAACTCGTCTAAAAGAGGGTAGATGCAGATGAAAAAGACGATACAAGAAGTGGAATTGTGCCAATCGGGGGTAGTTGCTTGTTGGCAACGGCCCCTATTGGAAGGAAACTAGTGTGAAGTATTGTTAGTAGGTGATACATATCACTTATTGCAATTACATAGTATCGCTTTCCGAAAAGCTTAGAAACATATAGACGATGTGTGTTTTTATCGTGTTATTGTAAAAACGTAAACCGCTTCCGATTTCCAACAATATTTTATGGGATTTTACGGGACTATTTCAAGATCCCTTTTAAGCACTCAGACCAATCCGATGACCAGAATCATCCTTCCAGACAGAAATGTACCTTCAGTTGGCATTGGCATTACCTCTGACAGTTCCCCACTTTGAAATTAGCAAGTACGCATACAGTCCACATATTAAATTATTACTCCTCAAAATTTCAACCTTGCTAAAATGACGTAGGTCTGGGAACCCTGGGATCTTAGGCTATAAATATTTGTTTAGATAAACTAAACATCCAAAAATAAGCTTAACTAGAAAAAAAGTATATATCCTCATACTATTAACATGAAAAATAATAAGCAAAAAACCAATAAAACCAACCTGTACAAATAAATTGTGTCCACCGGGCACAGACTTCATGATGTGCCGTTCAATCTTCTCGTTCTCGAGTATGGCGAGACCGTTGTCGATGAGTATCGGTGGATGTGTCGCCTCGAAGTTGGTGCGGAAGTCAGGCGGTGGCTTCTGCATGTCCACCGTTGTAACCTAAAATAGAAAAAGAAGTATGACGATGGAAGGCAGAGGGAACCTAGTATGAAGATACTTGGTTCTCCACTTTACGCTGAATTTGAGTGTTCAGTGGCGAAACTCAATTGCTTTGGTTTGTAAAACAGCGAAGATAACAATATTACATAACTGTTTCCTCCGAGCGGGAATCGTACCCACAACTCGAATACCTGCATTAATCAAATTACTTATATGGAGTGAATCTAAATCATGGTTTAACTAGTTATTGCAGTTATAAACGCGCTTAACTGTAACGACTTTATATTAAATCGGATATACAATTTGAAACAATAATTTAAGTCACCCTCTAAAGTATATAGTGCTATATATCAATCAATATTTAACCATAGGGGGCGTCACTTCACTAAGATCTCCTGTAAAGTGTTTTTATTGTATGTTTAAATTTAATGTTTTAAGTCAGACTTAAAATAAACAGAAATTACGTAAATATTTTTGTAAGTAGATACATAAAACTAGAGTAGTGCAATCAAAACTATTGATTTATTTATATTCAATAAATAAATAATAAAACGTTAATTTTAAATAATTAATATATAATTAAATCTAACATTAAGAGGAAAAAATTTAAATAATTTCAACTTAGTTGTAATTTAAAAAAAAACTAGTTAAATAAAGGAAAATGTCGACTATCTTACTTTTAAGCTGATAGTCTTAAGTTCTGCCAAGAGATAAAGGTCCATGAAGTACTCCTGGCAGAACAGACACGCACCCTTCCGCCGTCCATCGATGGTGGAGGCCTGGAAACAGATTAGAGCTAAATTATGTACACAAAGTCTACTATTAAAATGCATAAAAATAAGAAAAATATATAATAAGAAAAGAAACAATGAGATGATATTAAAAAAAAGAATCGCTTATAAAAAACTAAGTATTTACATAAAAAAAAAATAATATTTTTGTTATGTACTTAGTTTACACAGCAGGGTAGGCAGAGGGAACCTTGTGTTAAGTAAGACATTGAGTTCCCTACTTTCCGCAAAATTCTGAAAGCATCGCGTCTTACGAAACTCAACGCCGCACGTTGCTTTTACACCAAAGAGAAGAAATTAAAATATAAATACAAATTAATATTTCATTTCTCCGAGTGGGGGATCGAACCCCACAACCAGTCGCGTTAGCAGTCACATTTTGTACCCCTGCGCCAAGACTGGCCTCAATAGACAAAGATTTATATTAAAAATAAGTATTTTCATATAAATGGTAAATTATTAGACAGTAATTGTAATCGTTACACGCATTTGTTAACTTATCACGTAGGGACGATAAAGTTGCCGATACCACCTTGTAATTTCCACTCGACAAATTAATAGGAACGTGCTACGATAATTGCATAGAAAGATACATAAGATGCCGTAGTGGCGCAGCGACATATTGTCTGGATATAAACGCAACGGTTGTGGCTTCGATTCCCATTCAGAAAAAATGAATTATTTTCATAATTTCGCTCTGGTAAATAGATGAAACACAGGCTTGAGTTCCGCTACTCACACACAATGTCTCAAAAAATTATCCATTCATGGGGACTGGACTGTCTTAAAATCAGGTTTCCTATGTCTAAATTGCTCTCTAAAGTGGAGTGTCTTAAATAAAAAAACCTTAAAATATACATAAAATTTTAAATACTCAAAATATACATAAAATTTTAAATACTTTTTTTAAAAATACTATTTAAGACTATCGAGCTGTGCACTATAATTCAAATAATTTACAAGAGTCTTCAACCAGCAGTTACCATCTGATACAGTATAGCTCTAGTATATAATTACATAAAATCAAGAGGAACACTACCTACTACTTCCCGAGAACATAAAAGTGAACCGACGACCATTAGATACGAGTCTAGGAAATGAATATTCATAACGCATTGTTACACGACACGGAGACCCGTGACCGATTGTGTTGTAACGACTGGTTTTACAGATGCTCTTGACGCAAAACGACATTTGTTTTCTGATCTACTGTATACAATGCAAACGTGATCATTAAGTTTTTTGCTTCAGCTTCATGCTGTATACGGCAGAGGGAACCTGGGAACCTAGCGTGAAGACATTTTATTCTCATTAAGACATTTTCGTTCCCCACTTTCCGCCAAATTTTGAATGCATGGCCATTTAGGTGGAACTCAACTAAGCGCTTAGCCTCGTTACCAGGTAGAGGAAATGAGAATAAGTATTAATTATTTAATTTCCTCGAGTAGGAATGGAACCCAGTCAACAACAGTCGCGTTTACAGTCGTACGCGTATATCCCTGCACTGTGACTGGCGTCAGGCCTAAATAGACCTTTATTGTCAAGAATCTTAGGCGATTTTAAAGTTTCATATACTAAAGTTAAGTAAATCTATTTTCCTAAAAATATTAAATCTAAAAAATAATACAAGTTTTTCGTAGAGACTTTTATTGATTATTTATTTAAGTGCAACCATATATTAAATTTCATACCAAATAGCTACAAAGGTAGGCAGAGGGAACATAGGGTTAAGACACTCCGTTCCCCACTTTCTGCCGAATTCTGGAGGCATTGCGTGTTGAGTGGCAGAACTCAACGCCGCCCTTTGCCTCGACACCAGAGCGAAGAAATGGAAATATAAATTTAAGTATTTTTTTCATCTCCTCGAGTGGGGATCGAACCCACAACCAGGTTTGACAGTCACACTTTGTGCCCCTGCGCCACGATTGGCCTCAAATTTAAGAACATAATATAAAAAAAATTACACTACCAATTTTTAGTAAGGTTCCCCGCAAGTGCATTTGAGATTAAATTCTTATATAATTTATATATAAATGTTGACCATATAGAAACAACAAATAACGTTAATTAAAATGTATAGAACGGGTTAGCAACTTTTACTTTGAAGCACTGAACGATTAGTGAGAGGAGCTTTTCCTCGCCAACTCCATTGAAAGTAAACGGTCCGCCTTTATATCTTGTTTGTATTTTTTATTATATCGAGTTTTAGTATAAAATTAATTAAAAATATACTATGAAAAATTGTAAATTTTTAAATAAAATTTATATGATTTTAACTTTTGGATGACAAATAAATAACATATTGTTTTTTATGTTAAAAAAATAGCGAATACTAACTGAATATATTTCAATTAAAGAAAATATAGTTAATCATACAAATGAAGGGTATAAAAAGGGCTTCAGTCAAAAAATACTTTTTTTAAATTGACTTAACTAGAGTACGAACTACTAAAGTACTTGTCAAGTTTATTTATAACTAGCGGCTCGCTCGCGGCGTCACCCGCATGTACGACTCAATTACTTATTTTCTCATCTGAAATACCTTCGTGATCTAGGAATTATATTTTTTTGAAGACAATTTCTATACATTAATAGCTAAAGTTTCAGCTAATTCAATAAAACATTTATTTTGTAGCGCTACCAATTTTATATATTAATATAACATTTTTATTTATAAACCGATTGAAATAAAATAAATTACTAAAATACAATAACGAAAACATCCCTTAAATCGGTAAGCCGTTTCTGAGATTCGCGTGAACAAACGAGCGGATAAACACAAAAAATAAAAATAATAATTGCTTTGGGTTCTGTTGCATTAATAAATGACCCCAACAATAGATCTGTTCATATATCTTCCATGTACAGACAGCGATGAGGTAGTTTTATTATATGTGTAGATATATATGATTTAAATTTGTTTAGATTAATATTTTATGAGTAATCTATTCTAACGAAAGAACCAACATTCGATTCTGGTAAAAATAACTAATTATTAAAATTCAGTAGAAATTAGCAGTTCACTCTGTTAATTTATTTTGAGACTGAAGCGCCTTTAAACAAAATACCATACTCGTCAAATAAAAAACAGCCTCACACAGCAGGGAGGCAGAGAGAACCTAGTGTTTAGACACTCCGTTCTTCATTTTCCGCTGAATTCTCGAGGGATCAGTGACGGAATTCATCGTACAACAGTACAACGTCAAGTACAAAAAAAATTGTACCGGACCATTTTATTTTTCAAACATTTAAATAACAAGCTTTGTTTAAGTATCGAGGATTAATCAGCTTAATCCTACTAAGTGATCCAATTATATACTTTATATCTAAACGAAGTAAGTCATCATAGTGAACGGTCGTGGCGCAGTGACACAAGCGTGCAGCTGGAAATGCCATAGGATGTGGGTTCGATTTACACTTGAAGAAATAAATTATTTTATATTTTTATTTCCTCGCTCTGGTAACGAGCGCAGCGTTGAGTACCGCTACTCAACACGCAATGCCTTCAGAATTCGCGAAAAAGTTTCGCGGAATGTCTTAATAGTAGATTGCCTGATTCCCTCTGCCTATGTCGGCTATGTGCGGGATAAAGCGTGAAACTACAAAAAAAAAGGTTAGTCGTCGTTGCTTGTAAACAAACTGTGAAGTACCTATATGAAAGGTTCGTGAGTCATGCACACCGGATTTCAGGTCAAAGGGTCTCTATGTATGCATTGATTAGAACTTTCTACTGGGCTCTTCTAACAAACATGTGAAATAAGAAAATTTAAATTGACCGTTACTTTTGCACGATATAATTAGATTTTGTGTATTATAGTTTTAGAAGTACAGTCAGAAAATAGATTCTGTCGAAAGGAATCCCGTGGCACAGAGGCACGAGCGTGCGAATGCAAATGGAAGAAATTAAATACCTAATAATATTCTCACATCCTCACTCTGGTGCCGAGGTAAAAAGTGGCGTTAAGCTCCGCCACTCAACACGAAATGCCTATAGAATTCAGCGGAAATTGAGAAATGGAAATCTTAATAGGAACGAAGAAGAAACTTGGGAACCTAGTGTTAAAAACTAGGTTCCCAAGTTTCTTCTTATCTATCTACCTCATACCTACTGTGCTAGCTGAGGGATACAGCGTGCAAAGCTAAAAAAAGGCATGAACGTAATGTAAACAAAATTTGTTTACATTCCTTATTTGTTTTGATTACTATCAGAAAGTACTGCATTTATTTAAAAAAAATATTAAAACGTACGTATTAAACTTTCAGTGCGAGAGTAACAAATCAAACCCAGCGTTCAATACCTAATGAAGCGCGACCGATTAACCCACTTCCTTACGCTGTTACGGATTTTCTTAAAACATCCATCTCATTGAGCAATAGAAATTAATTATTTGTAGTGTTACTTTACTCCCTACTTGTGACGATCAAGTCAGTCTTTCTTTCAACCTGCCTAACAATTCCACTTATTGACATTTCGTGAATTTCCTGTTTATTACAGTTCAACTGACGAGTCCTGTCTGTTCTGCAGGGCTCAAGGAGAAAATAATAAAAAACAAGAAAAGTCTTAATATCAATTCTGCGGAGCCCACAGAAAACTTCAGGACGGCCAAGACTTGATGACCTTACTATATGATCATTATCTGTAACATTTAGACTAAACATGCTTAGCAATATGCAGAGGTATACACAAGGCAAATACAAAAAAAAACACGGGCTTAAGTTTGCAAAGTAAAAAAATTACAAAAAAAAAAGAATTTATATTTAAAAGAAGTACCTGCCGTGCATAATCATGTAAACAGTAAAAACGTGCACGACATTCGGTTAAACGGGTACACAAAATATACATGTACGAGAGCCTTCATAGAATTACAACGTTACATTTCGAAACAGTAACGGTGCTCTGAGGTTGTAGCGGGAATTTTATTTTTTCAATATAACATGGTTCTACACTATTTTGACGGGAAACGACTAACGGCTAACGATTCTTTTTTTACTAAGTTTCTTCTTATTACCCTAATTGATGTCAATTAAAAAAATGTTACCACATTTTTTAATTGACACACATTTAAAAATAAATTATTACTGTATTACATGATAAATGTAATAAATCGAAGTAAAAGTAATAAATCGAAACAATAGGCTTTTAAATCAACTAATAAATTTTTAACAGTCACTCAAATGTCTACAAAAACAATAAAAACCAAAGGTCAGTCGTGGCGCAGGAGCAAAAAGTGTGACTTTAAAATTGACTGGTTGTGGGTCAGATTCCCACTCAAGGAAATTAAATATTTATTTACATTTATAATTTCAGGCAAAGCGCGGTATTGAGTTCCGCCACTCAATACACAATGACGCCCTACTTCCAGAACTCGGCAGAAAGTGGGGGACGGAGTATCGTAACACTAGGTTCCCTCTGCCTACCCTTCTGTGTGCGGGATACAGCGTGAACTAGATTTGATTTATTTTTTTTAAGAATAAAAACAAATATTTCCCCAACATTGGGACAATATTATGGTGTCTTCGTGTCTAACGCGTGAACAAAATAGAAATGCAAGTGAGGCGATGGCGCGTAACGCACCGACAGAACATGACGCACCCGCACTTTATTTACGATTAGAAATTGCAGACATTTCAATTGACAAAGATCATTATAGAAGAAAAAAAAGCAGCTTCACGCCTTTTCCCGTTTGTATACTAAGACACAGAGAAAAAGAAGTGAGACAGTCCTTTTCCCACTTTCTGCCCAATTTTCGAGACATTATTTATAGAGTGACGAAGTTAAAAAACCTCGCGCTTGGTCTATCAGAGCGGGATAATCAGAATAATTTTAGCATAATCCTTCCCTCGACAGGGAACCTGAACCCGTCTCGTGTAAAGTCAGATGCTGTCCCACTGAGCAACGACAGCCTCTACTGAGCCATGACAATTCAATCAGATACGCGTCCTTTCTCATATTTGCATGCCAGCTTTACGGCCGAGCAAGTCGTGATGTAATTAGAATTATAAATAAAATCAGTCACACAATCCATTTGCAAATTAGATATAGTAAGTGCTTTGATTCTATCAAATAGGATCATTCAATGGACACTTCGCTACTCATTACAATGTTAAACATAGTGTAAACCAAAGTTATTTCCTTCAAACGCTCGCCTGGATTTTACGACTTAAGAAATTTTAATGCGATTTTCACTAATAAACAGCGATTTAATATAAAGATTATTCTACAAATATGATGATCTCTGAAAGAAAGATTTGGCAAGGTGAGCCCATCATCACGGCCACAGTGAGCACCTAGAGGACGAGCTAAGACAGATGAAAAACGCCCTTCATCAGAACAAGTCGCCAGTTCCTCGCCAGCGTTGTGAGAAGACCAGCCACCCAGTGAGAAGAACACCATGTTTCAACTGTCAGCCCGCACCTCTACCATATGAGAAGGAGCTTACAGACAGGATTGTTAATCTTAAGAATAGCTTCCATTAATACTATGTTTTGAGCCTAACTAGAAATTGAGCCAATTACTGAGTAGCAGTGAATAGTAATATTACTCTACAGTGTGCACTCGTATACAACTAGATTGTGCCTATAGAATACATCGTTCAAACAAGTTGTAAAAAGCGTATAAAATATTCGACGTAGCTTGGAAGGTTTCCAAGAGGCGCAGGTTCAAATCCCACTAAGTTTAATTTTTCTAAAAAAGTAGTTTTCATTGCAAAGCGTTAAATAACACTTTAAAAATATATAAATATATAAATAAAAAACTTTAAAATATATAAATATTTAATAAATTTCTTATCTTCTTGAGGCCGGTCGTGGCGCAGCGGCACAAGGTGTGACTGTAAACCGACTGGTTGTGGGTTCGATCCCCACTCGAGGAGATGAAATATTTACTTAAATTTATATTTCCATTTCTTCGCTCTGGTGTCGAGGCAAAGCGCGGCGTTGAGTTCTGCCACTTAACACGCAATGCCTCCGGAATTCGGCAGAAAGTGGGGAACGGAGTGTCTTTCACTACGTTCCCTCTGCCTACCCTGCAGTGTGCGGGATACAGCGTGAAGCTGATTTTATTTTTTTATTTTTTTCTTATCTTCTTATAATAAATTTCTTAAATTTTTATCATTGGGCAGTGGAAATTTGTAAAAATCTTCCTACAGAGATGCTTACAACATAGATAAGTTGTAAAAAGCGTATAAGAATTTCGACGCAGCTTGATGAAAACGTATGGCCTAGTGGTCAGAACGCTTGGACGGTTTCCAAGAAGCGTGGTTTCAAAAAAAAAAGGTAAAGAAAATTGAAATCAGTAGGTAAAATAACTAGATGCACATCACGCCCCAACAAATACGAGGAAATAACGGCGAGTGAAGTTGAAAAACTGCAGAAATCAAAATAAATAATAATATAAACGAAATAATAGCGTAACTAAACATAATAGTATAAGACAATGCAGTAGATGCAACCTAGCGTGACAAACAAACAGACAAGTCATAGACATTACCGAACATAAAATGGACACTTTCAATTTCTTGAAAACGAAAGTGGCATGTACCTAATGTATAGTAAAACACACCTTATTTGTCGGTATGGCAGGAAAAGTTGTTGATCCATCATACCGACGTAAAACAAGTGCCCTAGCCTGTTTGTATGAGATTATATAAATCACTATTCCTTTTTCAATCGTTAGCTAAAAATAAATGACCATTCTAAACATACGAAATCCATAAACAATTTTTTTCTACACGTTTTAACAAGAAACACGTTGAAAATAGGGTAAAAGTAGAATATATATTGAAGCAACCTCAATCAAAGTCCAAACCAGTATCAGATTGCCGCATCTCAACGCAAAGATATTGGATTAGCGTCTTAGATCAACGACCCGCGTCGGGAAAAGCTGGCACTTGACCACTGTCCAACTTACAGACCGTGAAAGTGTGGTCTCTGATTACTTGCAGCCGTCTCTCCTTTCCTGGTGCTAAAATGTCTTAGTTATTGATTAATTACAACCTTATATGGCTATAGCTGATTTATTTAATAACTTTTGATATTAGTAATATTTGATATTAGTACCACTTTCGAAGTTAGAGAACCAAAAAGTCTAATTTAACATAATATTAAAGGTGATAATATATCATAGAAAAATATACTGCAATTACAATTTGATGTTATTTTTTTTTAGCTGCAGATGAAATTGCCCAAATATGAAGTATCGTTAATAATATATAGCTAACAAAATTGAAAAGTGAGAGTGAAAAGTTTGAAAAGGAGTCGTGGCGCAGGATTTCAGAATCTCACTAGAGGAAATGAACTATTTTATATTTTTAATTTTCTCATTCTCGTGTCGAAGCAAAGTGCGGCGTTGTGTTCCACCACTCAACTAATGATAGGGAACACAGTATTTAATTTCTCTTTCGTTCATAAATCATTATCAATTTATCGGACCAAACAAACCGAAAGTGTGAAGCCGACAATTATTGTGATACTATAGCAAATGTACGTCTGGCATGTTCAGCTGAAACAACTGTCTCGTCCGGCCGGCTGGCTCATTTTGATAAATGAATTCGGTTTTACACGTTCCCGAAAGAATCGCGTGACCACTCTTTCGTTTCGGTCAAAATAAAATTATCAGTGTGGCTGTGTGAACTCTACCGTGATATTCCGACGTGATTAATTCATACCTCATAATCAAGGTTGTTTTGGCTTTCTTTTATTTCTTTTGCAGCTTCATGCTATAGCCTTAGTGTTAAGATCCGTTCCCCACTCTCCATCTGAAACTTTACCTCGTCACCAGAGCGAAAAAATAAAAAAATATATATATTTACTACGTTTTGAAAAAAGTTAAATTTTCATTAAATTAGACATAATACTGTCCCACTTTTATACAAGTCAACACAAACGCAACGATTCATTTGGTAAATAAAATAGTCATCCGGAAGTAGGAAGGCGTGGACTGTTGCACAATCTAACTTTGGCCGGCATTGCATTATTGCTTTACCCAATTTACAGTTGAGTGAACTTAATGAAATATAGTTTATTTTAAAGAAACAAAATTAAAAAATATATATTTGGTCAGGGTCTAAAAAAACTACTGTGTCAGTCTGTGTAGTTGTTCAGAACATCCTATTCCACCCCATTAAGAATATTTAAAGAATATATAGTACTGGCTGGCTGGTAACACAGTTTTGAGATCCCGCTTTCACGGTACAATGTCTCTAAATACACAATCGTCGATCCAAATAAGGGAGAAGTGTGAACGTTCAAAAAAATTTACATAACAATAACGATCAAATCGGCTCAATTCTAGAATAAATTGACTCACGAGACTGAATTGGAAACATCTGCAACGTCTGACCCTATAGTGTTTATTTTATTATACAGATTATTATATAAAATTCTGGTGATCTCAGCCTTTAGTAGTCATACGTGTGATGACAATGACATCACGACCTCGCCTCACGAAGCTGACGAACATGGAATAAGTGAAGGAAATTCTCACAACACAAGTTATGACTGTTTCATTATCCTTCTACTCACATTGTACAAATAGTTGAAAGGTTATTATTTGTTGTTTAATCATCATAAAACATAATTATTAATATGACATATTATGATAATAATAAATAATATCAGTTTTACGCTGTATAACGTATATAGCAGGGTAGGCAGAGAAAACTTAGTGCTAAGATACTCCGTTCCGTGAAACATTGTGTGTTGAGTGTCGAAAATCTACGCCGGGCTTTTGCCATGGTGCCAGAACGACAGAATAAAAATACATTCACACTATTATGCTCTTGTGCCATAACGGCCTCAATGATATCGTTAAAATAATGTTCAAAAAAAATATTTAGTTTTCTTATACATATATCGATAAGACATCGTCCTATAAGACGACTATTTAAATGCTATAGAATATACAATAAAAGTTATAGTTAAATTCGACTACTTAAGCAATATAGAAAGGATTTTACTTATGACCTTATATTAACATTGTGAAAGAATCCAAATAAGGTCAGAAACGTGAACAGAATTCATATAAACGATTTGCATATTCTTTCAACCGTCTCTGTTTGAAAGATCGAAATGTTAATAAATAAGAAGAATAAAAATCTGTAAATATAAAATTATCGTTTTACATATACTTCTAGATATATGTGATTCATATCGGAATTGGTTCTAGATGAATATACTTTATATTGGAATTACAAGCAAAAATATGAAAAAAAACTCTGCTACGGCAGAATAATGATACAACTGTTTCAAGTAGAACTGAACGGAACAAAACTTCCGCAACTTAGTAACTTGCTCGGAATAAAGACTTTTAAAAAGCTTCGCGGTACAACATTTAAAAAAATCGGTGTGTGATGAGGAAACCAACCACCATACAGATATTAAAAAATATTTTTAGGTACTAAGTTTATATTATAAACCATTTACAATTTCACTTACTACATCACAGAAGAATTAGATTTATTATTTTTTCAGAATAACATTTACACGCTCGTCAACGATTTTTTATTCTTTTAATTGACAATATTTTATAGATCTACGGTATTGAATATCATCTAGTTCAATAGAAAGTAAACTAATTTGTAACGTTGCATGTTAACATAAATTAACTCTATTTAAATAGTGTGGCTCGTGTGGCTCCATTTCACTTGTGGGGGAACGATAAAGACACCGCCGTTCTTTTATCGAAACCGCATAATTAAAACGTTTTATTGAGTTATAAATTTAAAAAAACACTATACTGGTAATTATTAGCTGGGTAGTTACCCTAGTTTCACCTTAATAGAGCTAACCAAGAGTTTAGTCAATAGCGAGCTAAACGAAAATAATTTGTTCCCGCGAATGAAAATTGGACACACTACCTTCGCGTATAAAGTCAAAAACTATGTTGCTATATTTTGACAGCCTTAATGTACGAATATAATTCTATAAAAATTCATAGAAATGATAAATATATTGGATAGTTACGACAGGAACGAAAAAAAACCGAAAGATAACAGTTTCTTTTTTGAGAGACACATTACACAAAGGTAGTAGTGTAGAGAGACAAATTACACAAAGGTAGTTACACAAAGGTGTAGTGTTTTCATAGTTAAGATGTTGTTTACTAATTTTATATAACTACTAGCATAACATTTGCACGTGCTTGCTTCCATATATTAAACGCACCTTAGAATGCAATCGACCTAATGGATACGCATCTGCTATTCGACCGCTACAGAAATAACTATGGAATTTAAAATATTTTAATGGTAACAAATATCAAGAAAGAAGTTTTTTTTTTCACATACAACATGGTAGGCAGAAGGAACCTAGTGTTAAGACACTCCGTTCCCCACTTTCTGCCGAATTCTGGAGGCATTGCGTGTTAAGTGACAGAGCTCAACGCAGCACTTAACCTCGACACCAGAGCGAAGAAATGGAAATATAAATTTAAGTAAATATTTCATCTCCTCGAGTGGGGATTGAACCCACAACCAATCGGTTTTACAGTCACACTTTGTGCCGCTGTGCCACGACTGGCCTCTGACAAAGAAATACAAAAGAATAAATATTTCATTACCTAAAGTGGAAATTTAACCCCCAATCTGTCGCGCTAACGGTCGCCACTCTAGTGCCTCTGAGCCACGACTCGCTTCAAATAATAGACTTAATTGCAATCGTTTAATTTCTTGCAATAGCTGTTTTACACAAAATTGAGTTTAGTTTTTACTCCGAACTTTCATTCCGATTAAATTATTTAGAAAATTCATATAAAAAAAAACTATAAAATTACCGTCATTATTGAAGTTTTTAATGGCGTGTGATGTGGTGCAAGGATTTTTCTTTATTCTCAGAATAATCCACGAGAGCAGCAGCATCACGCTACGCACTAACAATTATAAGTAATCTTAGATCTAATATGAATATAATTGTTTAGATAAAGAAACAATTCTATCAGACACGTTGAGATTATCTGTAAGATAAGTTGCGTGTAAAATTGAAAATGGCCATTTCGTATAATTTCTTGAGATAACTATAATCTTAAACGTATTTTAAATACAAATAATCATGACTTGATGAGAAAATTGATTTCTGAGATGAGCCAATACACACGCAATGTTTCGAAAATTCCGCGGTAAGTGGAGAACGGAGAATCTTAACACTAGGCTCCATCTACCTATTCTACTATATGGGGAATACAGTGTGACTTTTTTACCATTTTTACGATTTCCAAAAGTCTCACCGGATCAACATATTTCAATAGGTCTTTCAGATCAAAACAAAACATATTATTTAAAATGTAGATAAACCCATTCAATAATAAATTAAGCATTTTTATTAACGACAATTTAACGACAATTTAAAACTTAACCAAGCCATTGCGCAAAACAAAATATTTAGCAGAACGAAAGTGAAAACACGAAACGATTAACGTATTTTACAATCAAACAGAAAAACCATTGTTTTTCGTACATCAAAAGTGGCCGGCGATAAGTTTGCGAGCGTGTCTAATTTACCCACTTTCCCCTTTTCAAATATCGTCGTTTTAGTTTCGCTTTCCACAATTATGCTAGTGCAAAGGAAATAATTTTGTAAATTACTAAAAAAAATATGAGTATATAGTTTCATTTCTTCGCTGTGGTTTCGAGGCGCTGAGCTCCGCTTTTCAACACGAAATGTCTTCAGAATTAGGCGAAAAATGGGCAACGGAGTTCTTAATAAGTGCTCTCTGCCTACCCTACTGTGTGCGGAAAGTTGATTAAAAATTTGATTACACGCCACATTTATAATAATTGAAAAGCTGTGTAGCGCAGTGGGTGAGTACAGACTTTACCTAATCGCTGTACTGGATTCCCAAATGCGTGGAGTCTTTATATTATATTTACATTTTCTTTTATTCTCTCTTTCTGACAAGACCAAGCGCGACATTGTCTTCGCCACTCGAAACGCGACACCTGGACTTTGACCAGAAAGAAAAAACTTGCGTCTTAACACTACTTTGTTTCTTTCTCATTCATACCCTAGTATGCAGAAAAATTATACGTGAAGTTAAAAAGAAAAAAAATAAATAAATAAAAATAAAAGCGCAACTACATACTTTTAAAACGTAGAGAAAATATTTATTAATCTGTCTGCCTCGCCCACACCCTGTCTTGTCTGCAATTGAAAATGTCCGTCATATTTTAGGAAAACATACAGACCTACGTCCTACATTATTCCATATACTAATATAGTATTGTTTTTTATACTTTCTCGGATATTAATATCAAAATTTTTTTCTTTATAAAATTAAACTTTCATACATGAGTCTAGTGACTTTTTAAAAAACTTTAATAAATACATAATACAATCCCTAAAGGATATCGGTATTGGCCTTCTAATTTTAGAAATATATAAAAAAAATATAAACATAATAAAATTCAGACGTGACCGTTACCGGCTTTGTACGACTGCTTATCTGGCTGGCCTTGGGCCACGTATCGGGTGACGTCACCCAAGCCACATTTAGTGAATCCGTTGACATCAGTACTGGCGAAGCACATGTTTCTTCAAATTTTAATTTTGTATTCTTCAATTTTTGGTGGTTTAAATACGCATTTTTTAAATAAAATCTATTATCAATTATTTGTTAATTTGTAATACTTAGCCATCGTGGCCCGATAGCACAAGGGTGTTACTGTAAACGGGGCTGATGGGGGGTCGAATCCCACTTGGAGACGAAATATTGAATACTTTCATGTCTGTGTTCTGGTAATGAGGCAAAGAGCGGCGTTGAGTTCCGTGTGGGAAACGGTTCCCTCTACCTACCCTGCTATGCAGGATACAGCGTGAAGCTATAAAAAAAAACAAAAAAGTGTATTTTTTGTTTTTTATATATTCTTTTGTGTGTTCACTTTAATAAAAGCGGGGACCTATATTATAACAATATTACATAGCTGACTAGTTAGTATGTTCAAAAGAAATTCTTAATTGAAAGAACTACCTGCTTCAAATAAAAAAAAAATAAGTAGGGTTGTCAATATTATATCGAAAATATATAGAATAGGCCATGCTACTACATCCCCATAATCGTTTTACAGATTGCACACCCGCTGTGAGAATTACTTCGAGCACTTAGAACGTGACATAATATATAACCTTTAGTGATGTACGTTTAAGCACGCAGCACGCGAGGGAAGCCGTAGTTCACAATTAGTACTTCAATAAAACGACTCCGTGACACAAGAGATGAGTGTGACAGATCATGATCTGCATATCAAAATGAAAAAGGAAACTAACTGCCGTAATTAATTTTTAATGGTATATTTTTCAAAATCACAAAACAAAGTCAAATCGCCCACAGAGCAGGGTAGGCAGAGGGAACCTTGTGTTAAGACACTCCGTTGCCCACTTTCTGCCGAATTCTAGAGGCATTGCGTAATGATTGGCGGAACTCAACGCCGCGCTTTGCCGCACTTTGCAAAGAAATGGAAACATAAATTCAAATAAATATTTCATTTCCTCGAGATCGAACCCACAACCACATTCGCGTTTACAGTCACACTATGTATATTTTTAGTATAAGAATATTGAAATAACCTTAAGTCTAAACTGTCTAACCACTAAAATTGCTAAGCTTTTAGCTAAGTATACATCGGTTATGTTTAGAGGCCGTCATGACGCAGGGGTGCAAGGGTGCAACTGTAAACCCGACGGTTGTGAGTTCTATTCCCACTTGGGGAAATAAAATATTTAATATTTTCATATCTTCGTTCTGGTGACGATTGAAAGCGCGATGTCGAGTTCCGCCACTTAACACACCAATGCCTGCAGAAAATTAGAGAACGGAAGTATCTTAAGGGAAACGAAATATATTAGTAGTAATAGTAGTAGGTTCCTCTGCCTACCCTGCTATGTGCTGGATATAGTGTGAAGCTAAAAAAAATCTATGTAAGTATATAGAAATATGCATAAGAAATTTAAAAATATATGAATCCACACTGGTACAAGCATTGCATCATCGTTGACTCGCAAGTTTTCGAGTCAAGTCTATACATTTAGCGCTTAGTAAGGCATTATTGTGATAATTTTTGCGTCCTTGTCACGTAACCAGTGTAAACATGCGGTTACAGCTATACAAGTTAGTAGGTACGTAGGAACAAATGACGAACGAAAAAATATAATATATTCATTGGATTTGTAATATTATTTAGTACTTAATACTTAAGTGTAGAGTTATTATATAATTCTCTACTTTTTATGAATTTTAAAATTCTTGTTTCTTTTTTTTACGCATTATTCCGCACGTAGCAGGGTAGCCAGAAAGTTATAACCCTATTGTCCAAAACACTCCGCTTTTCACACGAATACGATACTCGGAGTAGTCGGAACTCAACGCCGTATTTTGTACACTAGATCTTGAAAATGATTTCAAATTGTTATGCACAATTTAATACACGTGTATTGTACAGACATAATGGTATTTGTAAATTATATATTTCAACCATTTACGTCGGAAGTGAGGAACGAATGTATTACTATAGTTAGAGATGTACTGCAATCTCTAACTGCTGGTTACGGAAAATGTAAATATTAATAATATAATAAGTATAAATAGTTAAGTGTTATTCATAGAATACATATAAATTATGATAGAAAATTTATTTCAACGTGATATTTACTTTTATATTAGAAATTTATTATTATTTTAAAAAGAAAGATATTTATTTATATTTTATACATCGTTGTTACATGACATCACTAACAATTCTAGTCACATTTATTAAAAAAAAAATTGTACCATGGAATTCCGAATTGAAACAATTTTTTCAACTAAAAAGCAATACCACTAACAAGTACTAAGCTACCAACTAACTTATCTGCGCCTCCACTAGTCGCGTCGCTAGATTAAATAACAACAATTTGAATAGTAAACGACTTGAACTAACTTTTTCAGAATGTTAAGTATTTAAGTAGGTCCCATGTACGCACGCCTCATGTGAACCGTGCACAATGACGTTACGTAACAGCTTGCCCCATTGAGATGTTGCGTGTTACGATTCTAGAAATAGCTGTAAATGGTTAATGAGAACGCCAACTATATCTTTGGGTTATTTTAGAAATGTGATTCAATTTTTTTTTGCGACTTCACTTTGTATCCTGCATAAAGCAGGGTAAACAAAAGAACAGAATGTCAAATGTGTAGAGTCGCAGAATAACCGCCATAGGTAGTTTTACCTACCAAATGGAGAAATACAGACATTATATATTTTTTTTCAATATATTTTTATTTCTAAATATGAAATATTTTATAATAACAGAGTTACACAGTAAAAGATAGATAAGTAAAAAAGTTTCTATGTAACATTTAAATTTATGAATTAAACGACAGATTATTTAAAAATATTAATTTTCAAGTATTATTTAAATGAGTTAATTATGAATTTATATACTTATACAGTATCCTCCGTGTAATTAACAGAGTTGTCGTCCGTGACTTCTTGAACGCGGGTCACTTGAAGAATATCCTGTTCTTAGTTTTTATAGAGCAACTTATTTACATTTGTGACTTCGTTCACGTGGACTTCAGAACTGGGTCCAAAGAAAAGTGAAAAATTCTGTTTGACAGACTAACTTTATTTTTTTTTTCCGTCACGCTGTATCCATCACCTAGCAGGGTAGGCAAATGCAACCTAGTGTTAAGACACTCCATTCCCTATTTTCAGCTAAATTTGAGCCATTGCGCGTTGAGTGGTGGAATACAACGTAGTATTTTGCCTTGACTCCACTAGACAATTTTAAATGTTTCATTTCCTCGAATGGTAATGGAACCCACAAACTGTCGCGTTTTAGTTACATTTTGCGCTCCTTCGCCACGTATCGCCTTTCATAATTCCAATATTTAGATATTATTAAGCACTGTAAAAGTATTGAATATACTATTTTTACTGTAATTTGAATCTTAAATACTGTAAAGAATTGCATTTCATCAAGCTCAGTGTTATTCATACAAATAAAAAAGCATGTTATTCATAATACTACTGTTTATATCGAGACGCAGTTGGGACATGCCGTGAGTAAATACTATAAATACGCAGGAATATATTCACGTACACTGTTTGTCGTTTCAACAAGTGAAACACATTGAATTGGGTGTAACTTTGAAAAGAGCACGACGTTGATGAAAATGGTATAAACAGCGAAAATTGGCACATGCGCCAAACAGAACAAAAAAACAACAAGTTCGAAAGAGAATCTCTTTTTTTTCCATTAACTTATGTATGTATGTATTATAATAACAAAGAATGTGTCAAACGGATAACTTAGGTATCTTTAATTTAGGTCTTTACCAGAACCTCTTGACGTAGCAGATGTTAAGAGAGACGATTCGTGTGCTTTTCAATGTTGAAACGTGTTATTCCACACTAAGAAAAGAAAAATACTTACTTAGAAGCAGTATAAAAAGTTGACGGTTTTTATGAGAATCTCTTTTCGTTCGGTGTTTCTCCAAAATTCTATTATGATTCTACCAAAACTTTTTTGGGATTTAAATAAAAACTCACAACCATTGTGCACAATCACTTGCACCATGCGATAACGCATGTTCATATCTTTTTTTTTTTTATGGAAAAGACACGGCAAACGAGCGTGCGGGTCACCTGATGGTAAGTGATTACCGCCGCCCACGGCCCCGTGCAACCCCAGAGGAGTTACAGGTGCGTTGTCGGCCTTTAAGGTGGGTTGGGCGCCGGGGCCCGGCATTACCTGCAGCGAAACGCAGTGGCATAAAGCCACTACTTCACGCCGGTTTTAAATGCCGGGGGTGGTAATGATCCGGTCGAGTCTGCCCATGCGTGTTGCCATTGCTGGCGACGTGACTCTACCACACGTACTTTAGTCGCCTCTTACGACACCACCAGTACCAGGATGATCCTATTCTAGGCCGGGATCAACATATCTATGTTTAAATAGCAAAAAACAACATATAAAATAAAACAGAAACAAATCTACAGTACCTACTTACTTACTTACAAAAGTTCTTAACCACAATCTACTCGATTTGCGGTTATCAACCACAGTTAACCACAGAGTTAGAAACCTACCTGTGAAACCTCTTCTATAGAGAATAAATGTAAAAATAGCATTACATAATTGACAAAGTTCAGAACAAAAACTGTATTGACAATTACTATTACGTTTGATGGAAAGAAACAATACGCGTCGTACTAGTTACCATGTGAACGAGAACAATGTAAACAAATACCTATATATAAACAGTGGGGAGTGGAGTGTCTTAAGACTAGGTTCCCTCTGCCTACCCTGCTGTGTGCGGGATACAGCGTGCAGCTGATTAATAAATAATAATAAAAATCAGCTTCACGCTGTATCCCGCACACAGCAGGGTAGGCAGAGAGAACTTAGTGTTAAGACACTCCGTTCCCCACTTTCTGCCGCGCTTAGCCTCGACACCAGAGCGAAGAAATGGAAATATACATTTAAGTAAGTATTTCATCTCGAGTGGGGATCGAACCCACAACAAGTCGGTTTTACAGTCACACTTCGCGCCGCTGCGCCACGACCGGCCTCAATATATTATATATATATGTATTATATGTCGTAATATTTAATTGTATGCCGATGTACGTTATCGAGCTTAGGTTGATAATGTTGATAAACAATCTAACCAAAGGCGTTGCAATGTTTACAGAACGATTCATCCTGGACAGTATTTTTATAACTATCGAAGTTTCAACTAAAATGCATAATTTCAACACAATAAATATAAAAATAACAAACATAAAACGATTTAAACTAAAGTATTTTTAATGTTCCAGTTATCAGGGACATTCTTTTTCGTAGATAAGATTGTGCGGTGAACTTGACATAAGCAGAAATTTTGTTTCAGTACAGATTACTCATAATGGAACCAATGCCAAATTAACTCACATTCACACTATATTACTTGAAACCAGGTGTGAGGTTGCCCCACCCAAAATAAATTTGGGTACAAACTGGGTTTTAGGAACTGAGAATTGGGTTTTAAAATTGGGTACAAACTTAAAAACGAAACGTGTCTTAATATTACGTTATCTCTGCTGCCTCCATCTCAATAAGAAACCATCTCTATGAAGGCATAGTGTGAAGAATCTACTTTTTTTATTATTATATTTTAGTAGGTAACGAATTCAAAAACTATGTTAGTACGTAGAACTAACTCAATATATCTGTATAGTTGCTCATTACAATTGCAGAAAAGTTTTAAAAGTTACCAGTACTAGAATACCACCTTATAATTTGAGACCATTGATAAAGATTATTCATAATAAGGTCAAAATCTGAATCCGTTTACTAAAAAATAGTAGCTGTAGTAAGCGTATGATAAGAAAGTGGAACACAAAAGGCTTTGTATTATCCATGTTGGGACACTATTGTGCACTCAGAATTAGGTGAAAACGTTATAATCTTATCGACCGAACCGTTATCTACATACTTTTTCAAATTCTGCTGAATATGAAAAAGTGAACAAAAAGCGTAAAATTACAGTAATATTTCATATTTATTGCATTTACTACTAAGCAATTATTATATAATAATTTTTAACACAAATAAAAACTGTCATAAGTTTATCTATTGAATAAGAGATTATTTTAAAAATAATTGTGACATAAGTTATTCCACACGTCCTTGTATTGTGCAGAATGATACGGTCTATAATAAAAAAACTTGAGTTACATACGTGTTACGTACTTATATTTAAAAAAAGTACGTATTGTTAGAAATCAGAAGCGGTTATAATTAAAACAAAAACACTATAAAACACACATCGTCCATATGTTTCTAAACTATTTAGAAAGGGATACCACGTAATTGCAATAAGTGATATGTATCACCTAATAACAATACTTCACACTAGTTTCCTTCCAATAAGGGCCGTTGCCAACAAGCAACAATTCCACTGCTTTTATCATCTTTTTCACTTAAATCTATTCTCTTTTACACGAGTTCGCTAACAATATATTAATGGTTCCTATCGATTTTAAGTAATAGTCTAGAAACGAAAAACAGTCATATAAAACCATACATCCATTTAACTGATACAAAAAAATACATACAAATCATGTTCACGCTATATCTTGCACACAGCGGAGTAGTTCCTCACTTTTTTCTGTTCCTCAAGTTCTGGAGGCATTGCGTGCTGAGTGACGGAACTCAACACCACTTTGCCTCGACACCAGAGCGAAGAAATGAAAATATAAATAAATATTTCATTTCCTCAAGTGAGGATCGAACCCTAACCAAAATAACCAATCCATTTTATGGTTACACTTTGTGCCCCTGCGCCACGACTGGCCTCAAACAAAAACACATATGTACAACAATCATAAATATCGTTCTACAGACAACAAATACTGGTACTTGCTTAACGAACGTTTAACAAGCTGTTGCAGTATCAACTTTCGATAATTTCTTTTCTAATCCACTGGTGAGCTTTGGGTACACGCGCGCCAAACCGGAGTACGAACAATCCGGTTTAGGTGGTGACTCATTCGACCTCCTCCGACCTCTCGATACCACCAAATGTCCTCCTCACTTTTGAAATCTGCAGTTAAACGTTCCACATCGTATATAAATCAAAAATCAGCTTCTCGCTGTATCCCGCACGCAGCAGAGTAGGTAGAGGGAACCTAGTGTTAAGACACTCCGTTCCCCACTTTCCGCCGAGTTCTGGAGGCATAACATGTTGAGTGGTGAAACTCAACGCCGCGCTTTGCCTCGACACCAGAGCGAAGAAATGAAAATATAAATTAAAACAAATATTTCATCTCCTCGAGTGGATGTCAAACCCACAAACAGTCGATTTTACAGTCACACTTTGTGCCCCTGCGCCACGACTGGCCTCATGACATATATATAAAGGTTAGATTTAACTAGATACAAAATAGTAATGCAATTTACTTATTGAGCTTCGCTTGTCTAATAACAATACACATTCCACTAAAACCAATTTCACCTTTAAATACTAAAACATATCAAAAAGTTACAATTTTGTTTAGCTTCACGCTGTACCTTGCACACAGCAGGGTAGGCAGAAAAAACCTGGTATTAAGACAAGACTACTTACTACAAAATAATAATTCATTCCCCCGTTTCAGAATCGAACCCAAAATCGTCGCGTTTATAGTAGGTTTTATTTACCAAAATACATGTTATAAATGAAAACATATATTGCTATCAACAACACTGGACGATTACTATAACACAAACATATTTCATGACAGTTTGTTGTAGAAAATTAAGATTGGATAAAAAGCTATCGAACAACTAAAGAATAATCTGATAAGGGGAATTAACTTGCGATACCTACTTATTGTTCTAAAGATAAGTTACTATCAATATATTGTTTTATTCCATTCGGCATTTAGTGTCTTAAATATATCTATGTATAACGAGGCTGGACGCGACGGTTTTGTGTTCTATTCCCACTCAGGGGAACAACACGCAATGCGTCTGTATCGGTGAATGGAAACAAAAATTTACGTAACAAGTAAACACAAGTTGAGGACAGTCGTGGCGCAAGGGCGCCACAGGTATTTTTTTTCATATTATTTTTCTAAATCACCACATTTGTATTTCTATAAGTTTGTGCAATTTATCCTGTCGTTTAAATGAACACGCGATCAATTTTATGTGTTTTAGTAATTTTGCCTATTTGCCGTAGTGTAATACGTTGGTGTTTTATGATGCTGTAAATTGTTATGGACGACTTGGAATACCTATACCTCCATACTATAATATACAAAACGCGACATCAATTTTATTTAAGTTATTTCATATTGTTATGCCAAGACTAAGCTAGGTAGTAAAAAAATGGGTCTTTCTACGGTGTTATTCTGCGCGGCTTGTATTACGGGAACCTATTTCTAAGACTCATCTGTCTGTCTGGCATCAGGCTGTATCTCATGAACCGTGATAGTTAGACTGTTTTAATTTTCACACATGATGTGTTTCTTTTGGCGCATCAACAACAAATACTATGCAATAGAATAACATAAATATTTAAAATAAATACTTATGGGAGCCCACATACAGTAATTATCATGATATTTCTGCTCGTTTATACTATTTTTTTTAGATAATAGTACAGACCCTTAGTGCGCGCGTCCGAATCGTATTATTACGGTTACTTTAATTTAAAAATGACTATTGAGATGATCCTTTGTTTGTGTAAGTCTCAATGAATACTAGTTATTGTAAAAGTAAATTATCAATAAAATAAAAATACTTATTAATATCAGTCAATCAATATCACCTATTAATATAAATTATATCACAATTTGTTCCTAATCATAAACTTAAAAATCTATTAAATTATAATAATTCATACTATGACTACATTTATGTAATATACTGCTAATCACTCCATTTTTCAAAGATTATCTCGCTTGTTTTCAAACGCTACACAATGTCAGGGTTACGTACTTTTTATGGAAAAATGGAACCCTTATAAGATAACTATATGATATGTTGTCCGTCTGTCTGTCTGTCTATCAAGACCTTTTGTCTCAGGAACGCCTAGAGATATCGAGTTAAAATTTGAACTACATACTCAGATCTACGGCCCCATGATTTCCTGATAAAAAATATATTTCTGTATTTACTTAGAAAATTCATAAGATACTTTCGGTTGACCTCGAATTATGGAATTTGGCACCTAGCATCTACGGGTAGTACAAGTTTTGTGAAAAATCTGAGAGCTATATATTTGTGGTTAAATCCTAAAAAAAACATAGCCATAAAAAGGGACCAAAATTTGATATTAACACCGCCAGTTCAAGTGAGGTATCAAATGAAAGGGCTCTGGTTAAGATAAGCATAAATTTCAGAAAATAAGCACCGAGACCTCTAATTGTAGTACGGAACCCTCGGTGGGCGAGCCCGAATCACGCTTGTCCGGTTTTTTTTAGTTTTGTTTCCGACACATGTGCTTACTGGGTGACAGGTGACAAAGCGGAACTCAACGTCGCTTGTTATGAAGTGCAGTATTGTAGGCAGATCCCAACCTAGTGTCAAGACACTCCGTTCCCCATTTTCCGCCGAATTCAGGTGGCATTGCGTGCCGAGTGGCGGAACTCAACGCCATGTTTTGCCTCAACACCAGATCAAAAAAAATGAAAATATTAAATATTTAATATTCCTCGAATGGAATCGAACCCACAACCCTGTCCTGTATTATCTAATCTGTATTAAGGAATTACTAATATTGCTTTAAAAGGCAAAAGCAATCGATTTTCAGCACCGACGACTATTAATTAAATTGTAAAACGAATAATACAGTTTCTGTGGGTGGTGCGTGTTCTACACGATGAAGATACAATGGAGACATCACACTAGTTTAAATGAGACACAGAAGAGGAGGAGTTCGTATGAAACGTAGTAACAAATACAAATATATATGTTACCACCTGAAGGTAATAAATATGTTAAAAATCTGTTTACGCTAGATCCCGAAAACAGCGGGGTACGCAGAGGGAACCTTGTGTTAAGACACTCTCGTTTCCCATTTAACGCTGAATTCTGGTAGCATTGCGTGTTCAGTGACGGAATTAATGGCGCGCTTTGCCTCGACACCAGAGCAAGTGGCTCTCAAGTGGCAATCGAGCCCACAACCAGTTTAATAAACATGTAAAATATATTATTCAACAACTAATTAAAGATATACATACATACTTTTACCTACTGTTAGATATATCAATAAAAACCATAAACGGCATAATTACAGTGAACACAATTGCTTATTGTATATAATTTAAAAAAAAATAGTGATGATGAGGTAACGTGAAGATAAAACACGTTGATTTTAATATTATCGTCAATATAAATTTCTAAATAAATGGTGCGAATAGAAATAAAAACAATCGATTAACCAATAGTCTTTTAGTACGACAACTCAGTAGAAAAAAAAAAGTTTTTTTAGCTTCTCTAGAAGTCTAGGCCCGTCAGATCGATGAGCTTAATAAAAATATTATATTTTATAAAAATATTATATAAATTACACTACCCAATAATTACTTTAAAAATTAATAAAAAACACATTACACACCAATGTATTTAATAAATAATCAATAGAAAAATAAAGAAAAAACAACGTTATCGATGTTCAACGCGTATTATCTCTGGATCTGACACATCATTTATTGGAAGGATATTATAGAAAATATTTAACGTCCAATTTAAACATGGCGGTGAGGCGTATCTACCGACAGCTGCTACACCATATGCGGCAACGGCTACCCTACAGACGTTAATATCAACCTATAAGAAATATCTATAGGAAAAATCTTATATTTGACGTTAAATTTATACTTGGGAGTCGTAGCAAAGTGTGACTGTAAACGCGACTGGTTGTGGGTTCAATCCCTACGAGGAAATGAAATATTTTTTTTTTCATTTATATTTTTATTTCTTTGCTCTGGTGAAGAGGCAAAGTGCGGCGTTGAGCTCCGATATTGAACATGCAATGCCTATATAACTCGGCGGAATGTACAAAACGGTGTCTTAACACTAGGTTCCCCCTGCGTACCCTGCTGTATGCGGGATAGTGTGAAGCTGATTTAAATTTATTCTTTATAGTGACAGATGCAATCAATATCTTTAGGAAAAATCTAATCATTAAACGACGACGTTTTATTGGAGTGCATTGAAATACACATGAGGCAAATTACCATTGGCCGCTTATAAAATAATATTCACCATCTTTATATGTTTATGGGTTTTAAAAGTAATATAAAATAATCACTTCAATGGAATATTAACACAGTACAATGTCTCAGTGCAATTAAGCAAAAATTAAATCTATATTGGATAGATTCCGAGTTATGAAATTTCCTTTTTTTTATAGCGTCACGCTGTACTCCACATACATTAGAGTAGGCAGAAATAAATTAGGAATAATGTTAAGACACTCCGTTTTCCATATGTAGACATTCTTCATTATAATGCCGCCCTTACACCAACGCTTTTCTGTTTAATTATTTTTGATCTTTTTTATTTAATCTTGTTGGTGTAATAAAGACTTAAATAAAATAAATAAAATAATGCTTATTGTCTGTATATTTGCAAACCACATGTCAAGAGTAAGCAGAAAAAAACATAGTTTCAACCTCGTACTCCACATTCCACGTGAATTTCAGTCATTGGATGTTGAGTGGTGGGACTCAAAACTATCCTTGTACTTACCATCTTTGCATTAAGTCCAACGCCTTACTGTATAATAATCGAATTTGTATTTCAATATTAATTTCAATGTAAAACAAAAAATAAAACTACAATAAAATTGATAAAAAATATTTTTAGAAGACACAAAAAAAATTACGTTGCCCGCGGATCTTAACCCGCGACTAGCACTTTATAAATGTAAAAAAAAAAAACAAAATAGTAGTTTACTTTTCACGTTGGCAACATTGTCATACAGATATCTTATTCGAGGCACAACACTAGTTGGGTAATGCAGTCACGTACCTAGCTCAAATAACCGTAATCTTTGTACATTCAAAAATAAAAGATGTTGCTCCCATTCAGTGTTTAATTCAAAGCTTATATTTAACGGTACGCTTTAAGCGGAACTTCGTGAACTTTTTTTGAAATATTTTATTATAGTTTTTATTTTACATTTTTACTTATTTCTTTCATTTATATTTGAACGGTTTTACCTTGTTATCAAAATAAGATTAGTAAAGGTATATTCTGAAGTTTTTAATATTTTCCTGTTGTGTAGCAGTGGGATGATAGCATTTGACTGTTTAGGTAGTAGGTTCAATCCGTACTCGTAGGAGCGTGAGATTATGTCCCGCTAATCAACAAAATCTAAAAGAAACGGGCCAAAAGTGGGTAAACGTGTCTTAACACAAGACTTATCTGTTTACCCTGCTAGATTATAAAAAGTTGTTAAAAAATAAGCATTATATAAGAAATTTAATTAAATACGTCTTAATAATCTTAATAACAAACAAATTGATTAACACAATTATATAAAAAATATAAAAAGTATAACTCAATTAGGTTTTTTTACTGGCAACTTTAAAAAATGTACGATTCTCGTTAAAATGGTCTTACGCCACACCTGCTCACTGGACACGAGTGTTAATTTTTTTTTACAAATAAGCAGTAAATTAGTAATTAAATTATAAACAAACAATAGTTCATGTATTTTTTTTTCAAAGTTTTATCTTTTGACCTAAATTTTATCTTTTTTAACAGTGATGATGATATTTTTGATAGCTTCACGCATATATCAGGGTAGGCAGAGCGAACCTAGTATCACTCCTTTTACTGTTCAATTTTTTGAGAAATTGCGTGTCTCAAAAAGCAGAACTCAACGTCGAACTTTTCTATTTTCACTAGAACGAGGAAAATTAAAATTATTTATTCTTTTAGACTGGGAATCGAAACCACAACCGTCTCAGTAATAGCCATACGCTGCGGCATAATGCCCCAAACAAAGATATAATACGTTTTGTTATAAAGTAATTACACATACATACATATTTAATCTTTAATTAATCTATCTTTCTTAGACATTTATAATGTGTCATTAATTAACAACAAGCGGCCATTATCGCGGAACAGAAAATATATAATTTAAGTGAAGTAGTCAAATAGCTAATTTACATATTTTTATAAAACTCCAGATCTAATTAATGTATTTTAATAGAATATTTAGAATGTTATTGTTTTTTAGTTTTTACTATAATATCCATGATACTTTATTACGAGATAAAAAAACAACAACATTTTGATGTATTTTTTTGAACTTGGCGCTGTATTCCGAAATAAGATAATATATAAAGAGGAAGAACCTAACACAGTACGATCTTTGGTTCAAGATAATCCGACGTAAGTGGCGGAACTCAACACAGCACTTAACAATATCAAAAATTCTACAAAAATGTAACAAGAATATTACATAATTAAGATTATGAGAGTAAACCAACTGACCCGAAATGTAGATGCAATTATATCATAGTTATAAAATATTATTCTTGTTTAATATGTATTTAGCTTAATATAGCATTTAGAAAGGCCATTCGTGACGCAGGTGCAAGTGACTGTAAACGCGGCTGGTTGTGGGTTCGATCCCCACACGAGATAATGAATATTTATTTAAATTAATATAGAGGCAAATCGCGGCGTTAAGTTACGCCTCTCAGCATGCAATTGTTCCAGAATTCGGCGGGTAACGGTATTAATATAGTGAATGCCCAATTATTTTGAAATATGTCTAAGATACAAAAAAAAAAAATTGTAAGCGAAACAGCTGTTGTCAGTTCAAAAGGTATACCAATATTATTGAGCAACTTACTGAAGCAATACCTGACATTAAAAACTTACCGTTAATATAGTACATTCAAAGTTAAGTAACAATAAATTATACGGAAACAGAATGAAAATGCACACAGAATTATTTACATTTAAAAAAAATAGATTCAGATCCCAGGGCTCCCAGACTTACGTCATTTTAGTATAGCTGAAATGTTGAGGATTGCTAGTCTAATAAGTAGTTAAAGACAGTATGCGTACTCACTAACTTGGAAGTGGGGCTCTTTCAGAGCATTGGGCCTTAAGTGAATATATACCACAAGGTGCAGAAGATTCAATCAGAACAAAAACCATATAAGAAAGCAATATTACAATATATGAAGTATCATATATCTTTAACCGACTGCAAAAGAAAGGGTTGGTTATGTTTTCGTGTTTTTTTTTTTTTTTTTATGGAACAGACACGGCAAACGAGCGTGCGGGTCACCTGATGGTAAGTGACTACCGCCGCCCACGACCCCGTGCAACCCCAGAGGAGCTACAGGTGCGTTGCCGGCCTTAAAGATGGGTTGGGCGCCGGGGCCCGGCATTACCTGATGCGAAACGCAGCGGCATAAAGCCACTACTTCACGCCGGTTTTAAATGCCGGGGGTGGTAATGATCCGGTCGAGTCTGCCCATGCGTGTTGCCATTGCTGGCGACGTGACTCTACCACACGTACTTTAGTCGCCTCTTACGACACCACCAGTACCAGGATGATCCTATTCTAGGCCGGGATCACACGGCACAAAATGTATATTACGTATCAAATAAACACTTTAACATTTTACAATTTAAATACAGTGTAGGTACGACTTCGCAGCCATTGTTAAGTCTGATTACGACGCCGAGCTGCAAGCGTTAAGGTATTTAGGCAAAAAGGTCAAATGCATAACCTAGATCTGTCCCTGCGCGTTAAATATTGAGAAATGCACAAAAACTAATGCCACTCTAAGCCAACTTATGATTTATTACTGTTATTTTTCTCCATAAATTTTTTTAAAATTTTGTAGGGTAATTTGAAACTTTTTTCAATACAGGTGGAAAGCAAAATATATATTAAAATTAAGATATAAATATCTTCCTGTTCTGAATCAGGTAGTGTATGTAAGGACTGTAGCGCAAGGTGCTCTATAATCAGTACGGATCAGCTAAGGAAAACAGCAAAAGGAGCATTATATACAAAAAAAATCCCAAAAATGTAATTTATATCCACGAATGTCAAGTTTTATTTAATATCTCAATAATATAATAAAAAACATAATATTATTTCTATCTTGAAAAACCCATATATATAACCCAATACACATATAAATACCCAACGATATGGTCAAGACTTCACGGTGGATACCTATTTACAATAGCAAATAGATCGCAAGAGCTTGGAATATTTCCTTTGAGTGTGAATCGAACCCACTACCACAGTCACATCCTTTAGCCTCTGCGCCGCTACTAGTTAACTACTTAAGTTATACTTTATCCCTCATGAAAAAGTAGACAATGGGAACCTAGCGTAAAGACGCTTCTTCATCACAGTCCGCCCAATTGTCCATTGCCTGATTAGTGGCAGACCTCAAGTGGAAATCAAACCATAATCATCACGTTTACAGTCACCAATTATCCCACTGCGTAATGATGCAGATATAGAAATGGTATTATATTTTATAAAGGTCAAAATAAAAGCATTTCTAGGTATTGATAATGTTAGTCATTACAAGCACATATTAATATATACAGTTATGGAAATTACACATTTACCTACTAAACTTAAATAGGCGATTAATAGTTATCACACACACACAACATGCAGACATATTAAATGTTTTTTTAATATATATTTTTGTAAATATGAATATATATTTTTGTACCTACTGAATAGTGACAATTAGGAAATTAGCTTAAATAACCTTATTTTTCAAAAAATAATGTCCTATTTGCAAAAACACTTTATTTGTGCTAGCAGTACCTTATTCTACGGATGAGACTGTATTTTTTAGGTTCACGCTTTATTCACGGTTCCGCATGTAACAAACCGACAGATTGGCAGAGAGAACTTGGGAATCTAGTGTTTTTAAGACACTCCGCTCCCCGTTCCCCTTCGAATTTTGAAGGCAGTGCGTGTTCAACGAAACTCAACTCCTCGCTTTTCCCCGTTACCAGAGCGAGGAAATGAAAATATTAAATATTTCTTTTCATTCATTGGAAACGGGGAACCCAAGACCTGTCGCGTTTACAGTCCTGCACTTGCGCCGCTGCCACACGACTACCCTCAATATCATAACAACCAATATAATCGATTGTAGTCATCGATTCGCGTTTTTTTGAAGCTGAAAAGCTGAAAAAAACGAAGCTGTTTACAAATCATAGCTTCAGTACTTCATGGCCAGAAGAGGATGTCTGATAGGTTATATGTTTAATAAAATTTTCCTTTACACCATATCTTTTGCATGAAAGTCAATCCATCGTATAACTTCCTTCCTTATAGTTATTATAATAATCTTACTTAAATTTATATTTACATTTCTTGGCTCTGGCGTCGAGCGCCCTTCACGCTGTATCCCGCACACGGCAGGGTAGGAAGAGGGAACCTAGGGTTAAGACACTCCGTTCCCCACTTTCTGTCGAATTATGGTTGCATTGCGTGTTGAGTGGCAGAACTCAACGCCGCGCTATGCCTTTACACCAGAAGAAATGGAAATATAAATTTAAATAAATATTTCATCTCCTCGAGTGAGGATCGAACCCACAACCAGTCGGTTTTACAGTCACACTTTGTGCCACTGCGCCACGACTGGCTACAATTAATGGCCTTTAATTAATACAAAAAAATCAAAACCGAATCTATTAAAGAAGTTAATCACAATTAAGCTATAAATAGAAATTATGTTAATTGAACATTATGCATAATATTATGGCTGGAGATGCTAATAGCTGGTGTCAGTTCGGTGCGCGATGTCGCGTGTTCATCACTTTCCCCGACTTCTGAGACCGAGGTTTTCTGTTTCGAAGGCGAGTACGCTCTCTCGTTTGGAATGCTCATGTCGAGTAGTGCATGCATTACCCAAAGAAATTTCTAGACCTATTTGTTTTTTTTAGGTTGACGCTGTATCCTGGGACCTGGGGACCTGGTGTTAAAACACTCCGTTTCAATTATGACGCTTCCATTCCCCTACTTCCCTCCGAATCCTAAAGGCATTGTGTATTGAATAGAAAAGGACGCTGCGCCTCTGGACCAAAATGAAGAAATGAAAATATTAAATATTTCATTTCTTAGAGTGGGAATCGAACTCAGAACTTGTGGCGTTTACAGCTATACGCATCTGCCTCTGCGCCACGACTGACCTCAAATACTATTCTAGACCTATTAATAAAGTGGTGTCTTTCTGTACAATTATGTTGTCAACAAACTTATTATTAAATTATAAGTAGGTACATCTGCCTCTGAGCGGGTACGCTTTGGTGTCACCTGTCTTTTAACCCTCTGTCCATTTATTTTTTTATTAAAACCAAATGAAAAGCAGTACTTAAGACCATACAAGCAAGACACTGTAGACGCGACAGGTAGTGGGTTCGATTTCCACTCGAGGGAACTATTTTTTTCATATTTTCATTTCTATGCTCTGGCACCAAAGCAGACTGGATTGGTCCGACGTTGAGTTTCTTCACTCAACACGCAATGCCTATCAAAAACTGGTGGAAAGTGATTAACGGAGTGTCTTAACACCATGTTACCTCTGCCTACTCCACTACGAGCACGCACAGGCGTGAAGCTGATGATGAAGCTCTTTTAATTTTAAATAAAAAGAAATACCAATATTGAAAACGAAATTCACGATCGTATAATATTTAGACCTAGATAACAGATATTATGCTAACTAAATTTTTAATCTGATCTAGATCTCCACAATAAGCACGCAATATCAGCCGTCGCCGTGGACCGTTGCGTTCAAAATAAACATTTGTTCTGTGAGAACAACTCCGCCTATACATCAAATTGCCGGCGTTGTACAATACCAATTAAAATTATATAACCTTGACAGCATCTCTTTTATAATCATTTATTTATTTATGAATTGATTTCACTTTTGCTATTTGTTAAGAGAAATAGAATTTTGTAGTATAATTTTAGCTCTATGCATTTTCCATGACATTATTATAGAACAGAGAAATAACAGTAATACCATATAAAATACATGAGTGAGGCCATCGTGGCGTAGTGGTGTCTGTATGTGAATGCGATGGTTATGGTTTCGATCACCACTCGTGGTAATGTTTCTATTTAAATTATTTTCATTTTCCCATACTTGAAACTTGCAACGTTTTGAGGTCGGACGAGAAAGACGCCGGGGCACAATTTTGAGATAGTTAATGCAATGGTCGTGGGTTCGATTTCCACTAAGGGCAATTTATCTATTTAATATTTCCATTTCATCACGCTGGCAACGACGCAAGGCGCTACGTTTTGTTTCGCCACTCAAGACGCAATGCCTAAAGGACGTAAGTATATTAATGGGAATACAGTGTCTGAACACTAGGCTCCCAGGTCCCCTCTGCATACCCACCCTGCTATATGTGGAATTCAGTATGAAGCTAAAAAAACAAAATACTATTTTACCTATACATATATTATTTCTATTTTAAAATCATTACCGATAAACTTTACAAATTCACACCTTGGCCATAATCCAAACTTGTACTATATTATGTAGTCATGAATGGAATCTATTTTTATAATATTACATTATTCAGAAAACTCATTATGATGAAATTTTTATTTTGACATCACTACTTCTTGGAAATCCAACAACAGTTATTGTTGTTTGTAATGTTTCATGCTTTATAAGGAATAAATTAAAAATATATTGATATCGGTCTCACTTTTACTCGACTACTATATTAATAATACTTTTGTCTCTTAGTATGTTTTATTCAGTGTTGTATTGTATAGTTTGAATACACTTTATTTTAGTTTACTCTGTAACCCTCATATAATATATATATATATATATATATATAATTTAGTGTAAAAAGGTTCTAAACGGCCACAATTTGGCTACCAAATAGTTTGAATACACTTTATTTTAGTTTACTCTGTAACCCTCATATAATATATATATATATATATATATATAATTTAGTGTAAAAAGGTTCTAAACGGCCACAATTTGGCTACCAAAGTGAAAACCTGAAAATAATAATTCATTCCCCACGAGTAGAATTGACCCCACAGCCATTGTATGCATTGTACATATTTGCAGTCAATGCAGATGGCCTCATACTATATGTATGAGGATACTACACAATTTAATGTTGCAAATTGAAAAATAATTTCATGTTAATGCCTTCATTCAGCATTTGCTTAACAGGTACCAAGTGAGATTTGATAGTACAGTAGTATAATTATCACCAAGTCACTGTCAATAATTCATTATTTCTTTAGGTTTGATTAAAATTATGATGTTGTGGCACAGGGTTCCAATTCTATTCTGCAAAATTAATTATTTTCTTTCTTTACTAGATAACAAGACAGAGTATAATGTTCTCCACTCAATGTATAATGTTAACCACTCAAGAAACAAAAAATGGAAATTGTATATCTTAGCTCTGAGTTCTTTCCACCTACTCTGCTATGTAGGATAAAGTGTAAAGTTACTTCTTTATACTTCATAAAACAAAGTTAGATATTAAGTCATACAATAGTGTTATTATTTCCTAATAAGAATTTCTTCTCATTCATGTTTTTTTTTATGTTATTGTCATTTAAAAATAAGAAATTTATATTTATCTTATATTTTATATACATTGATAAGCTCAAGAAATAGTTTTAAAACATATGAGGGTGAGATTATCATGTATTTTAACTAATCATGAATACTAAGTAAATATTTTTTCAAGACACTGATCTCTTGTAATGTGTAAATAAATACATAAGAATATTCTAGAAAATGCATCTATCTAGTAATGTTAAATTTATATTTATATATTGAATAATAAAAGTAATGACAGAATCACTGTAAAAATAAGGATTTTTAGTTATGCTTTATATTTATTATGATTCCTTAAACTATTCTACTAATATATATTCAATTATTAAATAAACAAAAATATATTATAAAAATCATTGACTTTAGGTATATCTCACTATAGTAAACATGAGTTTATGATTCATGGGCACTATAATATATTAAGATGCCAGCTTATAATAGCTATAAATTCTTAACAAAGTATGACCTCATCCTTTTTAATAGATATGTAATATTATCATCTAAATCAACCCCATGGTCTCGTAACACACCATCAACAAAAAACATCGTTAGTGACCTAAATAACGCGCATTATAATTGCAGTAATAATATACTTTCATGCATACGAGGCGAGCACGACAATTTCATGCGAATCAGAAATGCACATAACTACTATTATAAAAACGTCATAGCAATTGGAAGATAATATATATTTATAAAGTTATTCACAGAATTAAAAAGCACAAATGGGTATTTTAAAGAATAATATCATTTTAGCCAACTCCTCGTGATGTTTTCCTGAAGTGAGCTAAGCTAAACCGTGTCTGGTTTGCCGTGTTGTTGATTTGACCGCTGCATGTAACTAGCTAATTTTGGGTATAAGCACGTGTAAATCAAACTGTACCTTAATAATCAGTTCGATCTCCGGGACATCTCCGTTTGCTGTTCCGTTCTCTGCAATTTCATCCGACATTGTTAACTCAAAAATACACTCGGCTTTTGATAGAATATAGTTTAAATAAGCACTGTTACACAACCGTCACTAATCCACCACAACGAAAGACTAACTCACTTCACTTTAGTCATTCTTTGAGCTAGTTGGCATTTTGAACTTGGTAGTCCCTAATTACGCAGCTAGCTTCAGTGCTAAGATCTGCTTTTACATATTACGCAATGTATAAAAATATACTAGTAGAATTTTATTACTATATAATATTTATTATTACTATATAATATTTATTTACATATTTACATATTTTTTGTGTTAGTAAATGTTCAGGTTATCTATTTATTTACTTACTACCGTATCTATCCAGGTACAAAATAAATTTTAATAAATAATTTGATATAAATATATATTAAAATAAAACATTTTAATTTGATACTTATTAGAATTAAAATATATTTTTTGTTTATTTTGTCAACTATTTTAGTTTAGCTTTTAAATTTCTTTTAATTATATAATCTGTGTATAGATACATCAAATCATATATAATCTGTAAAAAAATTTGCCAATCTGTCATTAAACTTTCACAAACTTATTGTTTTAAACTCGTCGTATTTGCATTAGCGAATATAATTATTTATTTGTGTTCCTTTATATCTAATTATAATATATAATGAGTACAGAGGCCTCATCGTCAGAAACTAAAACCATGACATTTGCAGAAAAACAAGCAGAACGTTTGAAAAGACTTCGCTCATTACATACTGCAAGAAATGAAGCAAGGACTCACAACCATCAGGAAGTTGTCGCTGAAGAAGCGAGAAATAAACTCCCACCAAATTACGAAGCAAAGAAACGTCAAGCAGAGTGGCTACTGGACGATCAAAATAAGAGAGAAGAGGCTTCAAAACAAGGTAAAGATTATGACCGTGTTAAACTTCTAAATATTTCAGCAGTTGAAGCTGAACGTTTAGAAAGGAAAAAGAAGAAAAAAAATCCAGACCAAGGCTTTTCAACATATGAACAAGCTACAGTGAGGCAACATAATAGGCTTATTAAAAATATGCCCACAATGGATTCTGAGCACTATGAGAAACAGAAGGAAAAGTATGGTGATGCGTTTTATGGTGGACCAAATGTTATAATACATGGTATGCATGAAGACAGAAAAGATGCAATTGATAAAATGGTGGATGATTTAGAGGGACAAATAGCCAAACGGGCTAAATATTCAAGAAGGAGAACTCACAATGATGATGCTGATATTGATTACATTAATGAAAGAAATGCCAAGTTTAATAAGAAATTAGAAAGATTTTATGGAGAGCATACAGCTGAAATAAAACAAAATTTAGAAAGAGGTACAGCTATATAACCTCTTAGACATTTGTCAACACATGATTGTGTTTTTCATCATTTAATACAATGCTTTGTGATGTGATTGAATGATAAAAAAAAATATGTTGAATATTGTATTGTAAATATTGTAGCGTAAGGTGTTGTGTAATTATATGGTCTAACTGTAACTCTGCATAGCATATAACTCTGCTCTGCTGGTGGATGTGTGTCAGATGGTGTCCAGTAGGACCAGCAGAGTGCTGACACTCATCCACCAACAGAATGTTTCTTTTTTCTCATCTTGGCTTTATTCCTATTTACCTGGACTGGTCTTGACAGTGTCACTGGTCATGTATTTTAGTGTCGCCTCTAGTAATATCTTACCAGGGTTCTGTTACCTCACACTATTCAACATGCAATGTCTTAAATTCAGCAAAAAAGGAGAACAAGTGAGAAAGTGTCTTAAGTGTCTGTTGTGTCTGCTATATACAAGATAATTGTAGCATTGATTGGAATGGAAATAAACCATAATTAAATTTACTTTATTGCTTTGTTCTAAAAGTCACATGGCTTGAAGTTAAAGTTTTATATTAAGGGTCAGTAAAAAGTTGAATTAAAAATCAAATTAAACAAATTTTAATAACAAATTTATTTTGATATAGATGATAAAGTAAGTACATGTTTTTTAAGTTTATAGATACATGTCTAAACATTATATAATAAAATCTATAAAAGCACTAGATTTTTGTTTCATTTATTCCTGTGCAAGTTCAGTTTCTTAATCTATTAAAAAAATATAGAAACCATATTGTGACTAGAAATATAAATAAAACATTTACGAAGGAAATAATCTACTTAATTTATATAAGGGACTTTCAGTAGAAATTTTAAATATACTTTCTAAATGGTTAAAGCCGTCTGACATTTGACATCCCCCTCACTTTATTTGTTGTGTCTTACAAAAATAATAATAATTTAGACAAATAAATTTGGGAGTTAAACTTGCACAGTAATTCATAATACTTAAAAGTATAAATAATTTGATCACATATATAAGTACTTACTGATATATTGTATATACATTACATTAGCATTTTTTTTACAAAGAAATGCTTCAAGGCTGAGTCTCACTTTTCACTATTAGTAGTGTATTTAAATTTATAATTAAGTACGTAAATTAAATATTTGAGCAAAATAATAAGATTTATATGCAGCTTGCTTAAAAATAAATTAAAATAATATTATTATTAACTGTATTTATTATTTAAACATTGTATGTAGTTGAGTAAGTTAGTGAGTCTCAAGCCATTTTTAAAATAAAAATATAAAGCTGCACATTCATGATACAATTTTACAAATACATAGCTTTTTATATTGTCAATCCGTGAGTGTCTTCCCTAGTTGTTAAGAGAGGGTGTGAAGTCCAAGTAACAGGCATAATGACAGATTTTAAAAACTGTTCTACAACAGAAGTATATTTTAATAACAACGTTTATCATTTTTGTGAAGTGATTTGAAGAAATAAATATTTAATATTAAGTAATACATTTTAATTGTAAAAGTTTTAAAATCGCACTAAAACACGTCGAAAGTTCCATGGCGTCGCTTATGACGTCAAGTCTGAGTAATCTGTCAATACCATTGTATAAAATATAAAACGCCATTTCGTTTGCTTACCAAGGCCTATGGTTTCATTGATTAATACATAATTTTAGTATTTTTTTCTTACTGACTCCATTCCTATTGACTACTTAAAAAAATCCATTTCCTTTATTAAGCAATGCTATATTTCGTTTAAAATGTAATGTTCTATCTAAAGATAGAGTGAAGTCGAGTCTTTTAATATGTATCAAATTCGTAAGTTACTGAAGAAGCGCGAGGAGTTTTTTTTACATTGATGTTAATATTCAAATATATCATTCTCTTATATTATGATTAATTAATATTATAATATTTTAGTCAGTATAAACAACAAACATCAATTACCTTTAACAGAAAACCTTTTATAAAAAAATTTTGTTTATTTCACACCAAAACATTTGTAGCAATTTAGAAATTTCTTAATATATGCATCGTGTACCATGCCTTAAATTGTCGCAGTCCGTCTAATCAACATATATTATATTCAGTAGCGTAGCTGAGTAACCAAAGAAGGCCCTGGTGCAAAAAAAAATTAGTGCCTTAATTTTACTGTTTGTATTTAAACAATATAAATCAAAATATAAATAGTTATACTTAAAAATTTTAAAATTCCCTTGTAGTTTTTTCAGGAAATCGCCATGATTTAAATTTTCAAGGATACCCGAATTTTTCTCAAGATTATGTTTGTTGGTCAGGTTCTAAGGGCCCTCTGAGCTTGTGCCCTGTTGCAACGTCTAGCCTTCTGGTAGCTACGCCACTGATTACATACTCATCAAAAACCGTCTCATTACCATCTGCAAGTGTTACTAATTTTAGTAACGCTGGATGATAATTTTCCTTTTATCAACACAATTATCAAGATAAAATAAAGGAATTCATTAATGGCATGGGCCTTTTGTACACTAAATGAAGTTTCTGATTCGTAAATCCTTCATTAGGTATATATTTTTAGAAAACATTGCAACCATTTTTATAAATCTTGTCCATAGAAAATTTTGCGCCTCGTTATATAATAATAATTTTAAAAAAAATATATCCTTAATCAGTAGAAATTTTTCCCTGTATATTTAATACATAAATGAATCAATGAATATTAGAGAGATTTTCCAAGGAGGGCCAAGGACCTTAGTTTTCAATACATATGTTTGCGAAAATTCTGGGGTGGACACAAGACTATTCCGGGGTACAGACCTCCTGGCCTCCTATATTCCAAATATATCTTGCACAAGTTTTGTGAGTCTAAACATAGTGGCAAAGTGGGACAATTGAAAAATGATAGATAGCAAATACAAAGTATAGTCTGTTTAGATAATTTACGATGTCGATATAAATACAATAAATATTTATCATTTCTTTATGAATACTCTTCAATAAAAATTTTTTTTCATATTTTCATACATAATATTAAAAATAAAATCACTAGTCGAAAACATTTAAATGAAATTGTTTAAATTAATCTGTTCTTGAATAATAATTAAAACAGAAAGGGTACATAAGAATTCCAAACTGAATAAGTGACTGATGTTAAAGTTTCAAAATGTAAGTAAGTTGCAGGCATTAAGAAAATCTATACAGATTACATCCCTGATCGTTAAAAAAGATTTTTCTGAAATTTATTACAATTTAATACTAAAATTTTCATACACCTACTCATATTGGCGTTTCTAGAAATTTCTTTCTGGCGGGCTTGCACTTTAGCTTTACACAAATGTGATCGTGAAAATATTGTTTATTTTTCGTAAAATTTCTGGGGTAGGCACCCGGCTCCCACTTTTCCTACGCCCATGCCTACTCATATTATTATTATGAAACTGGTCTGTCAATATTTCAAATGTTTTAAATATTTTTAGTGTTCATCTAATTTTTTTAAAAAAAGTATTAATATTTCAAATTTTTCTATTTCGCAACGTCATAATATCAATCATGTTGGTCTTATTATCTTATTATTTATTAGAAACAATTTTATATTCTGTTAAGAATGGTATCCATATACCTTTTCCAAAAAAAATACATTGTTTACAAAATATAAATAAATGTTACAAGTGTATTTTTAACGTTTAATTTTGCAAAGCATTTTTTCCCAATTACTAAATCAAGTTAGTAAATTATTAGTCATTATAATAAATAGTCATTACTTGAAGTTACCATTTAGATAACTTTCGTTCTTGATGATGTTTCTAGAATATCATTAAAACAATTGTTTCTGCTATTTTTACGTAATAAGCCATTCAAATATATATTTTTTCCCTATCCACCTTAAGTGCAGCAGCGTGAAATGAAAATAACAATAAGTTATTCGCATTTGGTACGACAGAGCACTCAGTGAGAATAGGAAAGTAACTGCAATAAAAATGACAAATCCACTCCAAGGTTCCTATATCCCCCGCCGAATGGTATATACAATAAACGTATACTCGTACAGTACGGTCGATGAGTCGTGGCCGAACTGAAGCTAGCGGATTTAAATTTAAAGATTTTTTTAGTATTCATGCTTTTTGCACAAAGTGCAAAAGCCCAGAAAGTCTAATTCCACGGAGGCCACGAGACCTCGGCCGTAGCTCTTAACACTAGACCTTCAAAGAACCTACAAACCGTTTATTTTGGAATGTGTAAATAAAAGAAATTCTCAACTAAATTAAATAATTACAAGACTACCAAATGCGAATATCACAGATAATTATTACTTTATTTGTCTACTGCACTTAAGATAGAGTCGTTCGCTTAAAACTAACGTTCAGTGTTAAAACTGCATTTCATAAAACCCACGACCGGACTATTTCTGAAAAAATAAAAATTTCGATCTAATGATATTTGCCAATTGTTGAATTTAGTATAGATGATTGGGTCTCGTTAAGTCTGATCTGATATGGTACATAAGAAGAGGTCCCTTAAGTTATAATGTTTATATACTCACTCCGGCGTCCAGGCATTAAATGTACTGTGATTCCATCTGGTGCTCGAACTGTGTAAAAAAAATTAGAAAAAACACCTTAAATATTATACTGTACATTGTGTTAACATGATAAAAATAAGTCATACATTTGTCACATTTGCAGCCAAACGACACGGCAAACAGGAGTTAAGGATTAATAATGTAAATAAAAACAAAATACTTACCAATACGACAAAATAAGTATGTATTGTAAATTGAATACGAAATGTAAACAAGCATATTTTACTAACATTTTATTAAGTTTCAATAAACATTAAAAATTATTACATTTTTAATCTACAATGGATACGTTTACAAAGTCAACAGATAAAAAATTTACACCAGCTTAAAATCTCTCAGGAATATTATATTTATAAAGTTCTAAACAACAGACTAATACTATTAGAATCAATTATATTTTTTAAGTAGCGTCATTATCACATAAAATTTTAAGTCAAATATTGTAGAATAAGACACACCAATGGACGTTTCAATTTATCTTAAATATATTTTTTATAAATATCTCTAATAAATTATAATTAAAATTTATTATGCATGATATGATATTTAGCCAATATGTCCATTATAAAATATATAATTTTTACAAAAACAGATTAAATAAATTTTAGTAGAAGGCACTATTAAAATTAAGGCAATAGAATAGATTTATTGTAATCTGAGCAAACAGTAAATTGAGCAAAGATTATTTCAAAATGGCTACCAAATGAATAATTTAAACACATTTTACGATTTTTTTGGCAAGGCGCTTCTAAATAGTCTTTTTATGAGATCTTGTGATGTACAATGATATGACCAGACACATGTTGTGATTCAATCGAACTAGGAAATATAATAAATATAACCCTATAACAAAATGATTGTAACCTACAATAAGAACTAAAATAACAAAATATACATTAATATTTTTTTATAAATCACATTTACTTATTAATAGCTATTGCCATATGATAAATTCCTAACATTAAAAATATTATATTGTGAATAACGTTAATTAAAATATAGATTATTCAAAATGAAGTTAAAAATTGGTTAATGTAGTCGACTTATTGGAAAAAGTTTTGTATATTATATTTAACCTTCTTCGAATTCTCAAACACTTTTGAAATTATTTTATAGACGATTTGTTGATATAAAGTTTCAATAATATATAGCGAATATTACATTAAAAACTACATTAAAAAAAAGACTTAATTGTAATAATTCTTATTTTAAAATCTAAGTAATTCGTTTTATGAAAAGTTTAGTCTAATATTAATTCTGCGAGTTTTTCTTCATTTAATATGATTTTAATCTCACATATGCTGTAACACTTTAAATAATATTAATTAAGAAATCTTATATACAATTAAAAATCTCTAAATCTTCATAAAAAATTGGTTAATTAAAAAATACAATACGAACACACATGCAAAGTCAATGTCTGGTATCAATGAGGAACATTTGGGAGGTACATTTACAAACTACGAAACGAAAACGTCAAATTGACACTTCGCACATCTTCGAAAAAGAAAAGATAGTGCTGCCAGGTACTTATTAAACACACCATTTATAAGGAAAAATAGTTCACATTTAATTCAAATTAACAAATGTCATTTCCACGCTGGCAACACTACAAGCATGCCACATGCTATGTTAAAACAGTTAGACAGCCTCGTAGGCACACTGAAGGCACTCAAACGTTCACCGCTCTGTGGTCACACACATTTGTTATATCTTTGACATTCCTGTTTCTATTCTTGTCACGGAACGATCCAAAACCTGAATCGTGGGTGGTGGACGGGGACGTACCTACGAATATTCGAGGCATGTCACACTCCTCGCACTTGTCAAGCAGTGGGTGGTTCCGGAAGGTACACATATGGCACTGCCACGACGTCGGCTGCCGCTGTCCGGTGTAAATGTTACTATAGAAGTTCCCTGTATCTTCTGCCTCTGCAACGGGCATTACACGGGCTAGTGAAAGAATGATTTGGATTATTTGTATTGGTTATGTTGTATTGTATATATTTATATATATTTTCATGGCTTTTGGATAATCCCAGTATAAACTACAAGGCTTTTCTTTTTAAATGTTGACGAATGTACGTTAAAACAATTAAAAAAAATACATAAACACATGTAAAAAGCATTAGAATGATGAAAACAATGAAAAACAAATGCAAGGATATAAAATAATGTTAAAAAAAATACACTATATGCTATGTATATTAAAACAATAACAGGAAAAATACAAGGCAGTGTGACTCAATTATGGAATCATCTTTTTGTTTTGTGTATATGTAAGAAGCCTATACACATGCACTGCCTGTTGACAATAAAAAAATATTTTTTTATGACATTATAGAAAATATGATCATAAAGAATAAGCGTTAGTTATTTGTACACTTGACAAATACTCCAGAATTGTTGATAGTTATGGGTTCAAATACTAGTTGGCACTAAATAAATTTGTTCTGGTCTTATGAAAACTTTCAAAATAAAAAATAAAAATTTTTTTTTATTAAGACACCATTCCCCACTTTCCTCCGAATTCTAACAGCATTGAGTATCGAGTACCGGAACTCAACGCCGCGCTTTGCCTCGACATTAAAGTGAAGAAATTAAAATATAAATTTAAATAAATATTTCATTTCCTCGAGCAGGAAGCGAATCCACAACGAGTCGTGCAGTATTACGCACATAGAAGGGTACGCAGGGGACCTTGTGTTAAGACACTCCGTTTCCCACTTTCCGCCGAACTCTGGAGGCATTGCATGCTGAGTATGAATTTCACGTTGTGCTATTCCTCGTTACCAGAGCGTGGAAATTAAAATATTTGATTGCTCTGAGTAGTATCGAAGCCACAACCGTTGCGGTTACAGTTCTACGTTTGTACCCCTGCACAACGACGAAGTCATAGAAAATTTACTAACATTTAAGCATACATAGTATGACATGAAGTATTATCATATGGAAAGGATGAGAAGACCTTACTGACGGGTACTATACACGTCACTAATCTAACACATAGCGGAGACTTTTTATTGTACTTATTTATTTTATATTTATAGTAAATACGACGGCTATAGACTCAATCTTCACTCAGGATAATAATTATATATTTTTTTTAAATAAGGGGTATTTTAATTATTGCCAAGGAGGTGGCAAGGCTAAGTAAAAAGAAATAAAAACTATACATTAAAACTACATATTAATTAAAAAAAAAATACATACATATAATAAAATAGTATTTTTGAGAAAAAAAAATACGAGAAACAAAAAAAGAACAGAAAAGGGCACGGATGACCAATATCCGCGGCGTGTTTTATTTAATAATAAAAAATAAAATACAAAAATGAACATACCATTACTGCCCATTTCCAACCGTTTCGCCATAGTATCGCATTCATCGCGCAACCTCTCCACATATTCCTTTAGGTTTTGGGCGACACTCGGCGTGGGTGGTGGGGCGGAGAGAATTTGCGTTTCTCTGTTCAGCTGAGCTAACCGACCCTTCTCTTGGGCTAAGGCACTTGCTAAACGCGATAGGCGCTCTTTTTGACGTTCTATTAAAGAACGATCTGAAATTTAGAAAGAAAAAAATATTGATTCTTCCAGGTTCCCTCTACTACTACTATATTCCTGGACTATCATGATATGTGCAGGATACGGCGTGAAGTTAAAAAAAGTCATTTAAAATAACAAGCCACCTAAGTAAAGGAGAAGCCACTGTAGAGCAGTGGCACAGCGTCATCACATCTGCAAAACATGCTATAAACATAATTAAAAAAACAGCTTCACGCTGTATCCCCCACACAGCAGGTTAGGCAGAGGAAACCTAGTGTTAAGACACTCCGTTCCCCACTTTCTGGAGGCATTGAGTGTTGATTGGCAGAACTAAACGCCGCGCTTTGCCTCGACACCAGAGCGAAGAAATGGAAATATAAATTTAAGTAAATATTGGGATCCGCCTCCTTGAGGGACACCAGTCGCCAAGCTGGTCGTAGTTGGCAAACCCGTTCAGATGAAACTCACTACAATTAGTTTATAATATATTCGAAGACGAAACCGAGTTCTTTACTATAAACATAATCGAATCAATTAATTATGTTTAAAATATTTTGATTTTTCTATTTGGAAAAGATAGAACGCGGCGTTGAGTTCTGCTGCAGCTGGCAGTGTCATCGTTTTAGGCGGAGAATAGAGGATAGATATCTTAATACTATCCTCTGCTTATCTAAGACATAAAATGTACAGCTTTTGGGATTTTTTTAACAAGCAGAATACATAATATTCTGAAAATAAACACGATGCTTCATATAAATAAATAAAATCGGACTAGCCCACCGTGGGTTCCGTACCAAAATAAAGATTGTAGTTTCAAAAATTTGACAAACTTAAGTTCGCGGACGTATGCATTCATTTTGTACAAAACTACCTACAAATATAAAGTTACAAATATATATTTTTTCAAGAGATATCTACAAATTTTCAATTTTCAGATTTTTACTTTATTTGCTGAATGCCGAATTTAATAGTTATCAAAGTCCACGGGAAGAGCACCAGATTTTGATTATGCGGCGAATTTCATATAAAATTATGCATAAATGTTTGTATCTATTGTTGATTGAGTTGGCTTAGAAGTTAAAATTTTTCTGTCCTCTAAGTGGCTGAAGACCTGTATATTTGATATCAAATTTTAATTGATATCTCCACGCGATTTCAAGATAAATTTTATTACAGACAACTAAGTGATCCTAAGATAAGGATTCCGTTTTTCCTTTTGAAATATGGAACCCTGAAAACTAAAAACATTGAATAGATGCTTAAAAGTACATTCAAATGTGCAAAACTAAATAGGCTAACGACACATTTATAAGTTGAATAAATATTAATGGTAAAATTATTCAAATCATGTCTATTTTGAGTATAAGTATATAGTATATGACTTATGAGTCATATAGCACCACAACTGTTTAAGACCACTTTTACATCAATAAATTAAGTTCTTTTCAGTTTACGGCTGTATCCCACAAGTAGCGAGGTAGGCAGAGGGAGCTTAGTGTTAAGACACTCTGTTCCGCACTTTTTGCCGAATTTTGGAGACATTGCGTGTTGAGTGGCGGGACTGAACGCCGCGCTTTGCCTCGACACCAGAGCAAAGAAAAAAAATTATATAACAGTCGCACACTTGTGCCCCTTAGCCACAAGTGACCTCTATAGTAAATTAAATTATAGTATATAACATAATAAATAACATGTTATGTAGGGAAAAACCTACAGATAAGTTGCTTAATCACAACTCTGTTTATTTAATAATTATGTAGGTATTGAATAGTTAGAACTGTTTCTTTATAAACTTAACAGTGTATTCCTCATATAGCTAGGTACCTAGGGAACCTTGATATGGAGCATAGAGCGGTGGACCTCAATATACAATTCTTCTGAGTGGCAATTGATATTATAAACATATGCAATGTTTTTAACAGTACAGTCAAGAGTTGTCCTGAGTGCAGAACAGTGGACTCATGAACTTCTTTTATACTATATTATAGGGAAAACCTACTGACATTACTTTCAAGTTTACTGAATATAAATCCACAGATTTTAGCTTACGGATTTCCTTACTTTTGAATTCTTTTTTTTCCCTCGTTAGTAAGGCACATAATATGCAAGTTCTCAAAGTCTGTCCTGTCCCCTGGGCTGTCCCCAACCGTCAACTGTATTGTACCATATAGATTATCAAAAAGCCTTTGAATTTTTTATATATGAAATATTTGAATGTAACAGAACTCAACCCTTACAAGGTTTTCAAGACTTGCTGGCTTGAGTCCCAAATTGTTAATTTATACTGCATTTTTAAAATGCCACCAAATCATTTTTATATTTTGTAATGTCTTGCATCATGTCATTTTGTCATCATAACCCAGCCAAATAGACTTTTATCTAATATTAAGTTTCTTGGCTAGGAAGCTTGTCTCAAATAAAATTGGATATACTATTTATTGCAACTTTTCAGTGTCTAGCCAGAAATACCATTTTTTTTTTATGGAAAAGACACGGCAAACGAGCGTGCGGGTCACCTGATGGTAAGTGATTACCGCCGCCCACGGCCCCGTGCAACCACAGAGGAGCTACAGGTGCGTTGCCGGCCTTTAAGGGGGGATGGGCGCCTGGGGCCCGGCATTACCTGATGCGAAACGCAGTGGCATAAAGCCACTACTTCACGCCGGTTTTAAATGCCGAGGGTGGTAATGATCCGGTCGAGTCTGCCCATGCGTGTTGCCATTGCTGGCGACGTGACTCTACCACACGCACTTCAGTCGCCTCTTACGACACCACCAGTACCAGGATGATCCTATTCTAGGCCGGGTTCACACGGCACAAAACCACCACGGCACCATTCTTAACAAACCTAATAAAATAAGTTAAACATAATAAAAAGAAATATAATACTTACCATATCCATGACTAGGTGGATCTGGCGCTACTCTAGTGGGCCTTGGTGACTCTATACGCGACTGAGGAGGCGGTGGAGCCCTACGTCTTGGAGGTCTTGTCGTACTTGGACTTACTGTCACTGTGACATGACCTTCGAAGCCAGGATTATCCTCCTCTCTTATATCCCTTACTGGACTGGCCATGTTTGAAGTGGGCGTACAAACTGTCAGGTTAACAGATGTTATAGCTCTGGGGCTGTCGTAATCACCATCAGGGTAACGACTGAGGTCCATATGACAATTGACATTTACCGACCAGTTGACAGGAAACCTGTCAGGTCTATTAGCACCAGGTTTTTCTTTGTCAGGTTTTTGAGCTGATGGCGCTGGTGATACTGTCCTACAGGATTCTTCAGGGTTAACTTTTAAATTATCTTTAAATGCAGTGTCTGGGTTTACTTTGATAAAATTTAGTGTGTTTGGTCTTTGTGGCTTTTCTTGTGTTGGTACAGGCTCTTGATCTTTTTTAATTGTTTTCTTTTCTTTATCATTTTTTGTAATGTCTAGTTTCTCATTTAAATTGCATTTAATTTTGCTGCTTTTTAAAATTTTATAATTAGTGCTCTCTGGTTGTTCTAATTCCTTAAAATTGTCAGTTTCCTGAGCTAAGTCTTGTGATGCAATATTTTGTGATGTATTGTTTGGCTCTGTCTTATCCTCGTTAGTTAATTCCAAATCACTAGGTGACTCTGCATTATATTTTGCATATAAATTATCAATATTTATTACAGCAACTGGAGATGCAACGTTGTTGGCTATTACATCTGCCTCATTGTTAACTAAATTTTGATTGGCATCAGTATTTACTTTTGCTTTTTCTTCATCTAATTCATTACTTGTTGAAATTATAGCTTTTTGAGGACTTTGGCAAGTTAGTGATTTAACAGCTGTAGACTTCACAATTTCATGTTTCAGTATTGGCTGGTTGCGACATTTTATAGGTGGATTGACTCTGAGCTCATTGAGCTGGCGGGCTGCCGCTGACGATGATGCATGATAAGCGTGTGTTAGGGAGGCTTTGACTTCGCTATGGAGGTGAGTCTCACAAGCTTTCTTGTCGTGGCAGTATAGCTCGATGGTGTTAGATACAACATGATCAGGAACGCCAGGAAATTTTTGTTTAAGTTCATGGAACAATTGCATAAGCGATATGTTGGTGCACGCACATGGTGAAGGGCTCGTAGCGCTATCGGAGGGGGCAGACATCGCCGCCCATCCTCGCGGAAGACCTCCTCCGCACCGTGAACCCCTCGTTCACTCTACTAACAAAAATATACTTGTATTCACCGAAAAAGGGCAACAAACATCATATTGAAACACCAAAATTTTATTGTCTTTTCGCTCTAGTGACGTCACAAACCTTAAAATTTCTTTTTCGTATAGTTACGTATACATTAAACTTGAACGACAACGAACATTCATGACTCGCTAATCCTTACAATACACATGTGACGAAAAAGACCACATAACGAGACAAGGCTGAATTTTTATATCTTTTGTTATCATCAAACCAGAGCTACTATTCCACGACTTGCTACACTATAAATAGCTGTTTTTCACTGTATATTTGATGTATAATAAAAACTGCACCTTTATACCTTTGAAGGCAACACTAATGGCAGGTAAAAATACATATAAACTTTATGAATCCAAAAATAAAATTACGAAAATCACAAACTTGTCATTTCGAACCTTCCATTTTGGCTATAGATATAGACTAAATTCAAGATTGTAGTTTTTAAATTGCCATATAGTACTTAAAGAAACTATAAAAATATATAAATTTATATTCTTAAGCCATATAACTAGTAATTTGTAAAGCATAAAATTTTATTAATCGTTATTTTTATTCTATTGGTCTCATTTTTTAAGCAAAGTATGTTCATTTATTTGCTTGTAATAGACCATTGATATATTTTAGTATATCTGTTACCAATGTCACCAGGCAATACTGGGCAACCTCTGTCAGTGTTAACAGCTGACAGTTCTATTATTTTCACACTTGCTATTTTGTATTGTAATTTGTTGTCTTAACTCCAACTTCCACTTAATTTAATAAGATTTCACTATTAAAATATTGTGGCACCATTCAAACAAAAGCTAGACAAAATGACTATGGTGGACGATTTACGAAAATACCTAAACCTTTTACTAGAAAAGTAAGGCTCCGGTAATTTAGTCGTTTATATTAAATATTGAAATTAGGATAATTTAACTTAGGCTTAACCGTTTCTTCAGGGTAAATGGACTTCACTGTATCTTAATTACTGATCGTGACGGTGTTCCTGTAGTAAGATCTGTGACAGAAAAGGCCCCACAGCTGGCCTTAAGACCTAATTTTATATCAACTTTTGGAATGGCTACAGACCAAGCAAGTAAACTCGGGCTTGGACGAAATAAAACGATTATTTCTATGTATTCTAGCTATCAGGTAAGAATAGTAACTTTTGCTTTCCAAGATTGAAGTTATAAACTTTAATAACATACTATAAATATTAAAGAAAATGCTAATACACTCAACACGCAATGCCTCGAGAATACAGCAGAAAGTAGGGAATCAAAGTGTTTTAATAAACAGAATGTCTTAAAACTTAGTACATATTAAGCCCAACATTTTATCTTACATATAGGAGAATAGGCAGTGAGGACCTTGCATTAGGATGTTCCATTATTTCTTCTGTCTAAATTAAAGCTTTTGGACATGTCAAATTATATGGTTTATGGGAGAACAGAACAAAGATTCATCTTGATATTGAAAGTATAAATAAAGTTAACATATACCATATACTGACTACAAATATTTCTAATTACATTTTAATTCTTTAAGGGCAAGTTGTATCTTTATTCCATTTTCCCATAAAGTTTCTCTTTTGACATAACCATTTATACATAAGGACCATTGAAATATTAAACTGCAAATTTTTATTTCAGGTTATTCAAATGAACAAGCTTCCATTAGTGATTACTTTTATTGGTAGTGATAATTGCAACACTGGCCATATATTGTCACTTGAAAGTTTAATAGAACCTTTTCTTAAAGATTTAGAAACAATTGTAGCTGAAGCTCCATGAGCATAATTTCCTTTATGATTTTCTTAGCATTTTTGTATGATGTTTCTAATTTGGGGGAGTTCAAGTATTACACATCACAATTTAAGTATTTTGTGAAACATTACAGAATGGTGAAAAGTCCTGGCCTACCTGAAGTTAGACACCAGAATTAAATTTCTTAGATACCAGTTGTGACAGTTGCAGAGGTACAACATGTGACTGTAAACATAATAAATTGATACCTAGTTGAGAAAATCAAATATGTTTTTGTTTTCTTGCTCTTGTAATGCAATAAGCACTGTCTCTGGAATTAAAATTGGCAAAAAGTAGGTAACAGAAGTGTCTTACTGGTAAACAGAGTGTATAGTAGATTCCCATGTTACCTGTGCCTATCTTGTTATGTGCGGGATACAGAGTGAAGCTAAACAAAAGAAAAATCTCAAATCACATCCATGTATAGCTCCAGGGCATTGTGTACTACTTGAACAGCCCCTTTACTATTTTTTTAATATCTATAATATTGTTTGTATCTAATGTATATTTTGCAATTGCTTGATGTTGGCTTTGCCATTTAGCATAATTCTTAAAAATATTGGGAAAGTGAACTCACTTAGAAAAAAATTGCAATTTATATTTGGAAATTAATCCATTTAGTTATATTATTCTATAATTAAGCATATTATTAATTATTTTAGTGTATTAGTGCCTTTATTATTTTTTTAAAATTCTGTATAAATCTTGGTTACATATTATTGAAATGTATATAAAATATACTAATACTATTATTATATAAGAATTTAAAAACTTTATACACTACAATACAAATATTTTTTATTTAATTTCTTAGAATAACTGTAAAAACAGTAAGAGATTCAAGTATCAATTGATTTGTCACCTAACTTGATATAACACAAGCTTGAGAACTTTGTTTTGGAAAACTTTCTGAAATAATTATTAATTAATTGATAATTAAAAATTAAAATAAATTAATATTCTTTTAAAATTTTAATTATCAACTTTTATTACATTACAAAGAATTTTTTGTTTATCTAAAAATAATTGATAAAAGGCTGGTCAGAGTTGCTATCAAATTTTGATTAAATTAGTAGGTATTAATATTTTTAAACATGAAGAAGTTGTAAAGATGTATAAAAATTAGAAGCCTGATGAGAACATATAACTTAGTGGCCAGAATACTTTCCAGTGTGGGTTCACAATCCTCTACAACTTAATTTTTATACATTTTCTAAAATGTTCTAATGCCCTGAAGATAACTTTTGCATAATATTAGATAGCAATAGACAGCAGAAATATAGAACTCTTACTAAATTCAATTAACTAGTGTATGCTAACGCCATATTAAAGGTTTCTTTAGTTATCAAAACAGTTTATACTTTTATAAATTTATTCAATATATTATTATAGATTACCAATATCTTAATGTTAATAAAAAGTATAAAATTTGTAGTCTTTTTTTATTGTTTACTTAGCTTCATGCTGCACAAAGCAGAGTATCTCTTCACTATATATGGTAGAAGTGCCAGCTGTCTCTAGTGGGGGTGGCTTTTTGTCTCCTGGAAATGCTTTTTTGGGGGGGCTGTTAGCCTGTTTTTATAAAGGGATTACAGACAGGATTGGCAACATCTTAAGAAGAGATTCCATAAAAACCATATTCAACAAGAAAGTGAGCCAATTCTTGAGACCAATTTTTCCTTGAGCCAATTCTTGAGTGATAAGTAATATTTCTTTACAGTGTGCAGGTGTGTAAACTAGATTGTGACTGTGGCTTATCAAACATCAAACAAAGAGAAGCATCGGTGTTAGGGTGAAGGAACACATCTCCTATATCAGAATGGCATGTACTAGCAAGATGAGAATGACGAAACGAAACGAATGAATGGGAAAGAGCTAGGGAAACCTCGGTTGACCTTCGAAAGCAGTAGAAAACATACTGGAGGAAGGTCACGTAAAAAGCATGTGGATCCATCGAAGGGCATGTATGAAGAGGTTGATGACAGTGGACGAGGTGAATGAAACCGTAGCGTTTGCCGCTCCGTTCTATCCGACTACCTTGCTTGGGTACAACGTGGAGCTAAACCTGCATATAAACAAAAAATAGTTTCGTTTTGGTGGGGTGAGGGAGGACTTTGGTTTTAGTTTCGAAATGATGATATCGATGACCTTTTTGATAGTAAAAATTGTAGGCGGGTATCAAACTGTTCTAGTGAGCAAGTGCCTCCTGGCTTCCCCTATTTCTACGCCTACCCATATAAATATAGTAAAGTAGGCAGATTTCGTTCTGCTATAGACAGACGTAAATCAATACCGCGCCGCATTTACTACCAAAACAAAGGGATAAAATTGGGGATCGTACCCTTAACCATCGCGTTTATTATCAGACGCCGTGCTGTGCCCCGGCGGCCTAATCAAAATCTACAATAACAAAATGAATAGCAAAAGACTGTTAAAAGTTAAGGCTAAGGTTTAACAAATAAAACTCATTATTAAATTATTTTTAAAATATATTTCTTAAGGCAATATAGGTGTAATCAGAGGTTTGCCGCTGAGCGCGTTGATGACGTTGTTGCTGGCGAGCACCGCCATGTCGCTGCGCGTGCGCAGGGTCGCGCTGCCGATGTGGGGGAGGACGACTGGGAACAAAACATTAATATTGAATACAAGTTAAATCCACGCTGTATTCCGCAAATAGCAGGGTAGGTAGAGGGAATCTACTGTTAAAACTCTCCGTCCTCTGCATAATTTTTGAGAAATTACGTGTTGGGTAGTGGAATTTAACGACGCCCTTAGTCTTGTTACCGATGCGAGGAAAAGCTAGGGCTCCGTACCAAAAACCAAACTTAAGTTACCCAATTTTTATAGGAAAAACATAATAACAAAGTTTTTACATCATTATATTTAGTACCTAATATTGTATGAAAAACTACAAATATAAGATTATAGCGTTTTTGATTTTATTTATTGCTATATTTATCCGATTTAGTTTTTATTGCGCTGTAAGTACTCACTTCTTACACAAAATTCTTAATTCTATTTTTTTCTAAATTTCTTAATAAAATATACAGCAAATGTTGTAAATATACCGTAGACTGGATATTTGATATATTGATATCAAATATCCATCTCAACTTTATACCAATAAACAATATGATACAAGCTCTTGAAAATAAAAAGCTTCACAGACAAACAAACAACCAGACAAAAGAAAATTATCCTAAAACAGTTCTGACTCTTGATCTACGAAACCTATAAAATAGTATGTATAATAAAAAAATCTTACACAAATTGGGCAGACTCAACAACTTGTGGTCTTTGGGCAGCGGCTCCGGAGAGGTGACGTCGAGGCCGGCCGCGTAGATGTCGTTGTTCTTCAATGCATTGTATAAAGCCTCTTGGTCGACCAAATCTTAAAGAATAAAAAATAATGCATAAAGAAGAATCTTTTTTTTCTTCTTCCGTATTAAACTTAGTATTGAGACACTTAGAGACATTACATGTTAAACGGCAACACTCAACGTGTTTTGTCTTATAATCAACAGTGAGAAAATTTTGAAATTTGAAAATTCTTTTGCTCGAGTAGGAATCGAACCCAAAACCGTTGCGTTAACACTCAGATTATTTGCCTCAAAATAAGGTAGTTGATGTATGTATATCAGGCAATTGTTTCATTCGAAAGATATAAATAAGAAGTTAGTAATTAGTAGGCGTATAACATTTTTTTATTTTTTATGGATTGAGTCACGATTCACTGCAGTTAGCTGCGATTCGTGTTAGGATTTTTCTTCTTTTCGTCCCAATTTCCTCGGCCACGACTCGTCGACCGTACTGTATAAGATAGTCTCTCTTACCTCCACGACCTACATTGACGAGTATGGCGTTCTTCTTCATCTTCCCGAGCGTGGTCTCGTTGACCATGTGCCGGGTCTCGTCGGTGAGGGGCACCGCCAGCACTATGAAGTCACTTTCTTTTAACAAATTGTCGAGTGAAGTGAATTCCGCGTTGAGGGCTTTGGCTGAAATAATGACATTTATATGTGTAAATTGGTTATTGTACGAAACATAATTATAGCAGCTATTTATAGCTTTAGCTTAAAATATTGCTGCAAACGCGGCAGGTTGTGGGTTCGATTCCCAGCAGGGTAGGAAAAGGGAAACTTAAGTTTAAGCAATCAGTTCCTAACGCACCGACCAACATTTCGAGGCACAACGCCGAGTTTTACGGTAGCAGAACGAGTCTACTAAAAAATAATTAATTCATCCAAATAAGAATCGAACTCGCATCCGTCGTATTCGGTATCGGTATATATATAAAGATGTCGATGACCATTGTTAAATCGAAACACGAGACCTTTACTATCTATGCCTTAGAAGTGAAAGTAATAAAAAACCAACTGACCTTCAGGCTTCTCCCTGTGTCCACTGTACAGGAACCTGCCGACCTCGAACCCGGACAGCCTCTTCACGGCGGCCTGCCCGATGCCCCCGAAGCCCACAATGCCCACGGTACTGCCGCGAACATCTTGCCCCAACATTTTACCAAATCCAATTTCCCATTCGCCACTTGAAATAATAAGGATTTGTATTAAAAATATTTTATTGATTGAACAATTACTTAGAGGTCCCGACTGGTAATTCTAATTAACTATTGGGCTTGTTTATTTTCTTTTAATGCAGTCGCTGTTTTTGTTTTTATAAATATTTTTTTTTTTCATTTTTTTGTTAGTATTTATTATGGTAATGATAATCATGATATATTTGAAATCCTCATATTGAGCTCTTGAATTTGATGCCCATATTATGGTATTCGAAACCAAAATATATATATTTTTCATTATTCCAATGGCGTATTGCCGTTTTTAACGGCACCTATCTAAAAACACTTGGGCTACTAAGACGAATCTAACGATACCTCAATTATGTAAATCCATTCAGCGGTTCTGGAGATATGAGGTCATAAAGAATATTACATACATACATACAAAATACGCGCGAAAAACATAACCCTTCCTTAGCAGTCGGGAAAAAAAGCAGTTTCACGCTCTATCACGTATACAAACGAACTATAGGAAAAAATAGAGAGTAAAATGTTTTACTCATCTACTACACACCTTAAGCGTATGTTGTTTTATAGTCCCTTACCTACGAACTTTTTCCAGGTTCTCAGTGAACCGTCTCGCGGCACCGAGCAGCAAACCGACGACCACCTCCGCGACGGCGGCACTGAGCACGTTGGGTGTGTTGGACAGTTTGATCCCTCGCGCTTTCAGTTCCGGTAAGTTGCAGTGATTGTAGCCCGCTGACGCTGTGCTTACGATTTTTAATTGGGGACCTAAATATATATAAAATATATTTTTTAATTATAAAAGGAAAATATTATTTTGTTTTTATTATTAATTATTAAAAATATGAAGGACATATAATGTTTTTTTGTATTTGCAAATAATATGCAATTTTTTTTAAACGAATTAATCCGTTTTTTCAGCAGTAGTAGTGACACTTGGAGTCTGGGAACCTAGTGTTAAAATATAATAGTTCTCGGTTCCACATTTTCCTCCCAATTCCGGGAGCTTTGCGTGTTGAACGGCGTAACTCAACGCGAGGTTTTACCTCGGCACCAGAGCGAAGAAATGAAAACAGTAACTAAATATTCCATATCCTCGATTGGGAATAGAACCCACACAGCGCCTCGACTGGCCTCAGATAAATAATCGGATAATCAAAAATATAATATCTATTACTTTATAAATATTGCTATGACTGACATAATATTCTCAATCTCAATAGGTCTCTGTAGTATAAAATTTGGCATTATCATATCAAATGACAGGTTTTGTTTCTCTTTATCACAATTGATAACTTATCGAATGTAGAGAGAGACGTATGGATGTTACATATGAAGTGGTTTTTCACTATTTATAGATATTTTTAGGGTTCCGTATCTTTTAAGAAAAAAAAAAAGATCGCTTATAAGTTCACTTTGCTGTTCGTCCGCCTGTCTGTTGGTCAAGACTCTTTGTCACAGGAATGCTTGGAGATATCCTATCAAAACCTAAAAAATAAAAGCATTAAAAAGGGGACAAAATTTGATATTACAGCCGCTAGTTCCAGTGAGGAACACTCGGTGAGCGAGCCCAACTCGCGCTCGTCCGGTTTTATTTCTTATCTTTAGCATCACGTTATAACCCGCACATATCAAGGTAGGCAGAGGGAACCAGCAAATCTGGTTACCAATTATTTTTAGCCTAAATATACTTATTAAAATTTTACACTGCCTTTCCTGCTGTGTGCGGAATATAGCTGAAGCTTATGAAAACGAATTAAAAGTTCACCTGCTGTATCCAATATTTCTTTAGTTATAGGGAGATGGGAGGCCCAGATCAGCGCGGACACTCCAGGTAGTTGTTTCAGTAGATCTTCTTTGTTCTCCGTGACGACGCCTCTCTCGACATTTATGTAGTTACTTTGCAGTACTGTGAAACTAAAAAAAAAAACATATCGCTTAAAATATATAATGTACATATACTCGTATATCTTTATACATCTATCTTTATCCAGATAGCATGGTAGGCAGTAGGAACCTAGTGTTGAGACACTCCGTTCCACATGCATACCTCAATTTCGAAGACATTGTGTATTAAGTTGCGAGACTCAACACTGCGCTTTGTCTATTGAAATAAATTGCTCCCCCCTTTGGACGTTATTTAACAATTTATTTTCAGTCTTTCAATGAGCAATACAAAATTGTATATTATATGTATAATACAATAATAAATTTTTCTGAAGAATGATCATATTGGCACGTCCGTGTACGTCATTTAAATAGATATATATAGGGTACTGTACTGTGTACATAAACTATATATGTAAGTATATGGTTAGTTTCTTCCGACAACTTAATAAAAATATAATAGAAAAATATTAAATCTGCTTCCCGCTGTAACCCGCACAGGTCAGGGTAGGCAGAGGAAACCTAGTCTTAAAACTATCTGTTCCCCACATTCCGCAAAGTTATGGGGGCATTGCGTATTGAGTGGCGGAGTTTAACGTCGCGCTTTGCCTAGACACCAGAGCGAAGCAATGAAAATATAAATAAATATTTCATTTCCTCGAGTGGGAATCACACTTTACAGTCACACTTTGTTAAATGAAACTAATTTAACCGGATTAATTGCGTATATTTAAGGTTTTTACATTTTGGAAACCCCGGGTAGACTGAGGTGGCATTCGTCTGTCAGACAGACGAATGCCACCTCAGTCTACCCGTGACCACGGACTACTGTAAAGTGTTCGAAACGTCGGGTTTCCAAAATGTAAAAACCTTAAATATTTTCGATTAATCCGGTTAAATTAGTTTCATTTAATATGTGTAATAATCGTGAAAATCAAAGAACTAGTCACACTTTGTCCCACGAATGGCCTCGATATATTTTTTTAAATTAGTTCACTGGTTTATTAGTTACAAGGGAATAAAGGAACAGATTGACTTGAGCACGTATACGTACAAACATAACTCTCGAACGTTAAAAACATAATTCCTTTTAGGTTTCGGCAGTGGGGTAATCAAAATAAAATATGTTAAATTAAGCATAATCAGTTTTACTGTTGAGAAAAATATGTTAAATTGAAAATTAACATATTTTCCTCAACAATAAAATAATTTATGCTTAATTTAACATATTTTATTTAATTTTTCCGCAAAGTATAAAATATTGGTAAAATAAATTTAATGTTACCATATCGAAATATTTACATATATATAAATTACATAATATAAAATTGCAGAAAAATGCGTAACAAAATTCACAGTACTTAAGAGAGTTTTCGCAAAAGTAATATAAAAATCTAAATATAATAGCGTGATAAACTTTATAAATGCAGAAAACACCACGAGGATGTAAATGACATGTTCCTTTAAAAAGATCTTCCAATTCAATTTGCTGAATTAAAATAAAAAAAAAAATGATAAGAATAATCAATTCTAAACAATTGATATAAATATTTCTAGTGTAAATACTCGATCTTATTAGCTGACATCAAATTAAGTTGCCGTCCGAATTCAGCCTTGAACGATCTATATATACATTTACGAACTAAAAAATAATCACTAAACCAAAAAAAAGTCTTCTAATAACCAAAACCAAATTGAAATGGAAAAAATATAAAAAAAAATGAATACTAACTGTTCTCCAAGTAGATTCAATGCTTTTTCTGGAAAATCGATGCACGATACGAGTACTTTTTGATTTATAGCCATGTTGGTTGCAAGCGCGTCGTTCACCGGCAGTAAAACGGCCACAATTGTCGCTATCGCGATAAATAGATGCATTATTTACTATTACACAATGCCTTTTATCTATTATAATCTAACAAAAGTCTTGATAAGATTTTGTTATCAGACATTCAATGTCTGAATTAATGTTTGACACTGAAGTTGTTTAAGCGGAGTGGAGGCAAAATTTGCGGCGATCGTAATTGAAGGCTATCCAGTCACTGATATTGTAGGCCATCGGGTTAAGTGATGTCGCGTAACTTTTTTTTTACCGTGTTTATAGTATATATACTATAAGCGGTTTATTATATTTTTAATAGGCAATTCATTAATTTATATAATAGCTTGATTATCTGTCTGTACATATGTTGTTATTATACTTTATCATCATATACATAATACGTAATCATCTCTCTACAACTACATATTGTGGGGTAAGAAAAGCGATAACTTGAACTTGTCCTAGGTTGATTTTTTTTTTATTTCATGCTTTATGCGGGCGCATGCAGCCACAGCGTGGACTTAGGCAGATTAGGATTCCCTAATATTAACATACTACTTTTCCCAAGAATAGCTCAACTAGCGAGGCACTGAGTTGTGATTTTAGCAATGCCCTTTGCAGCAGAGCAAAGAAATGAAAATTACTGATTTTCTCATTACAACCATCATGTCGACATTCAAACTGTCACTGTGCCATGATGGCCCAAACTGTAATAATATAGTAACATTGAATGAGTCAACTCCAGCAAAATCTGATATACAGCTTAATATTGGAGGAGAAAGAGATAGATTGTTGCAAAATAGAATGACAATCACAACAATATCTACAATCTTTTTCTAGAAGACTGTAAGACCCATGTATAAAGCATAAAATATAAGCATAAATTATAAATGTATGCAAATATATGTTTGATAACTTTGTGTAATATTTTTTACATTGTTGATATATGATATTATGCTTTTGTTGTAATAAACTTAAATCTAGTCTGCCTTTATAAATGTATGCAAAGATCTAAACATTATACTATATTTATAAAAATAATAGAATGTCACTTAAAAAAATGGTAACTGCCTTAATGAAACAATATATTATAGATTTTGAATTTTAAAGCTGAAAAAAAAATCTGATGCTGAATTTTTTTTTTCTATAAAGAATGTTTGGTATTTTACTAAATTACTTTATTTCATTTTATAGTTATAAAAATTTAACCCCTTCAATGTTTTGCCTTGATTTATTAACAAAAGTAACTAGGCATAATTAATTTATATATCCCGTACATAGCAGGGTAAGCAAGGGAACCTAGTGTTAAGACACTCCATTCCCCACTTCAAGTCTTATGAAACAATTTTTGTTGTATAATATACCATATTAATATATACTGTGAAGTCGTGAAATTATTTCATAGTATAAATATAGATATATAGATAAACCTTACCAAGAAGCCAGTCGTGGCGCAGTGGCACGAAGTGTGACTGTAAGACCGACTGGTTATGGGTTCGATCCCCACTCGAGGAGATGAAATATTTACTAAAATTTATATTTCCATTTCTTCGGTCTGCTGTCGAGGCTAAGCGCGGCGTTGAGTTCTGCCACTCAACACGCAATGCCTACAGAATTCGGCAGAAAGTGGGGAACGGAGTGTCTTGACACTAGGTTCCCTCTGCCTACCCTGCTGTGTGCGGGATACAGCGTGAAACTGAAAAAAAATATATAAACCTTATCTTTACAAGGAAATCCAAAATAGCACTTAAATGATATTCTTGGCATTGTTGTATAGCAAGTTTTATCGTATTAAAATCAAGAAAACAAAGGTTGAATCCGTTGTGCATGAAGTTGATAGTTTTGATATCTTATTGAAGAGTTAATTTTTAATAAAATAGAAATTCTCATTTTTAAAATAACACAAAACAAATCAAAGGAACTTTTAAATACAACAGAAAAACATTTGAAACTTGACACCAACTTAACCACAGAACACATATACCCAAAGGTAACTTAACTGTCATACGTCGCTTACACGCTTGCCGAGGCTTGCCAAGCGTCCATGAATAGAAGCATGACAACGAAATGCTTGATGTAGCTTGCGGCTGTTTTTTTCTATTTGTTTTGATATCTTATTGCAGAGTTAATTTTTAATAAAATAGAAATTCTCATTTTTAAAATAACACAAAACAAATCAAAGGAACTTTTAAATACAACAGAAAAACATTTGAAACTTGACACCAACTTAACCACAGAACACATATACCCAAAGGTAACTTAACTGTCATACGTCGCTTACACGCTTGCCGAGGCTTGCCAAGCGTCCATGAATAGAAGCATGACAACGGAATGCTTGATGTAGCTTGCGGCTGTTTTTTTCTATTTGTAGATTACAGGAAGTTTGTATTTAATTTAATATCTAAATTAAATTGGTTTCATATATTTAATACAGTAATATCTATGTACAATAATTGCATTTTCCAATGTTACGCAATGCAATGTTAAACTTACATTTTTACATTGATTGTGTTCCAAAATTTAAGATGTTTTTTATGAAATATAAAACATATGTTAAACTTAACACACATGAACGTTGAAATAACTAACTTGGAATCATTGGATCATTAACGAGCTTCGACAAGCGAAAAAAATTAAATGAGGCGTTTTTTTTTGTTTAACCAACGTAAAAAAGTAAGTCATCATAATTGTATGTAATATTGTTAGAATTCGATAATATTAAAATATGATAATCCGTTGAGGTCAAACGTGGCGCAGAGGCTCAAGCGTGTGACTGTAAACGTGATAGGTAGTGGGTCCGATATCCACTCGACGAAATTAAATATTTAATATTTTTATTTATTTCCTCGTAATTTTCAGAATCCGGCGGAAATTGGGGAAGTAGATTAATGGAAACGGTGTAATATTCAAATTTTTCAGTAGGAAACATAATATATCAGATAGATACCTAGATAATTGAAACGGAATTTTAAAAATTACTATTATCGGTTAAGATTTTTGTTTATTACGTGTAAACAACCATATTTATCAAAACGTATCTGAACAAATATTAATAAGTGATTGATATCATTAATCTAACTACTTGTTATAATATGTAACTATAGGTAGAATCAATATCCATATTCATATCCAAAGACTTTTGTACCCTGTAAACAAACTTACAGTTTACGTAAATTATTCTAAAAAAAACACTGTTTTTGATTTGTAGATAATCATATTTTATATAGCGCGGCTCGCGGCTTCACACACTTGAACTATGTCATTATTAATTTAATAATCTCCACTGTTTTCGTTTGCTACTAATAATATTATTTTAAAAATAATATGTATAGTTGTATAGAAAAGTAAAATTTCAGCTAATCCAACAAAATAGTTGCTTATAGCAATTTTGTTAAACAATTTTTTTTTATTTTATAACTTTTTTTATTTATAATTTATAAATTAATTAAAATAAAAGAAACTTAAGCCCTGAATGTTAAGGGCAGCTTGTCAAATTTGCGACATTAGTGAAAATGAAAATGAAATCGGTTAAACCGTTTCTGATACTAGCGTGAACAAACGCTCAGACAAACGGGCAAAAATTTTAAAAATCCTTGTTTTTTGTTTTATTATGATATTAAATGGTATCGATAACATTTTTTATTGAATTATTTATTTTATTAACGATAACAACTTTTCATACCATCTTCCATGTACAGTTCAGATATCGATTTGTTGCGATTTTATTATAAGTATAGATACAGATATCTTAATAAAAAAAAATTAAATTTGCTTCATGCTGTATCTCGCACACAGCGGTGAAGGCAGAAATAACCTAGTGTTTAACACTCAGTTCCCCACTTTCTGCCTAATTTTGGAGATATTGCGTGTTGAATGGCAGAACTCAACGCCGCGTTTTGCCTCCACACCAGAGCGAAGAAATGGAAATATAAATTTAAGTAAATATCTTATCTCCCCGAGTGGACATCGAACCCACAACCAGTCGGTTTTACAGTCACACTTTGTGCCACTGCGCCACGACTGGCAATCTCTATCGTAATAAGATAAAGATTTTATTAATTTAATATTATCCTTCCTTGCCCTACTAAATAAATTGACAGTTTTCTTTTAATGTCATTGTTGTTAAAATAATTATTGTACTAATTTGAATATTGATTGAAAATACAAGCCTTGTGACAGATGGAGTTAATAGTTATGATTTAAATTCATTCAGCTTTAGATTGAAATTTTATTGTATTTATCACTCGTTGAGCGGCTATTCAAACGTGGTTTCTGTAACTATTTTACAAAAAGTATCAGACCAGTCGTGGCGCAGGGGCGCAAAGAGTGACTGTTCACGCTGGTTGTGAGTTCGATCCCCAATCGAGATCGAGATTTTTTAAAATTTATAATTTGAATGTAGTAGTAGAATACATTATGTGTAACATCATACAATATAAGTATATAATTATAGTTTATTTATATACATAGCACTTTGAATTTTGTTATATAAAATACAAACAAAATAAATACTTTAATATTTATAATATTTTATTATTAATTAATATAAGGAAAAATTCTATAAATAAATTTGTACTGAGAAGTTTTTCTTTTTTTCTATTTATAAATCTATTGGACATTTCATTCGTTTACCATTTAGAGCTAGTATAATATTTTCAGCCGATATCTTCGCCATCGCGTTCCTTGTTTGGTGCGTAGCGCTGCCCAGGTGTGGCATTATATCTTGAAAGAATACCTCTTTTTTAAAATTCACATTGTATCCCTCTAGCATCTTGGTTTCCAGGCTCAGGTTTGGTTGCCATGTAGCAGGGTAGCTAGAGGAACCTGAGCCTGGAAAGCAAGTGTAAAGACACTTCGTGCTATCAAAATTATTCCGTTCCCAGTTTCTCACCGAAATCTTGTGATAATGCGTGTTAAGTGGCGTAACTCAACGCCGCGCTTTGCCTCGTTACCAGAGTAAGAAAATGCAAATATATATATATATTTTATTTAGATTTTTATTTTTGAGAGGAAATCAAACCCACCCATCATGAGCGACGCAGCGTCTGACTGTACACGCAATGGTTGCAGGTTCGTTGTTGTTATTTTAATTTCCTCGCTTTAGCGCTTTGCGTGCGCGGAGAAAGGAGTGTCTTTACACTAGATTCCCTTAGTTACATTGTCATATATAGGAAACAACGTGAAGCAAAAATGCACTCAATCAAAAAAAACCCCGTCATTATTAACATTATTGTATCCATTACTAATTAGACAGAAATGTAAAATTATATATTTAGTTTATATGTATAACTTACAACAATTTGGTAGTAATACAATAGGGTCGTCCTTGGGCAGCGGCTCCGGCGTCGTGACGTCGAGACCGGCTGCAAATATTTGACCACTTTTCAAAGCGGCGTACAACGCCGACTGATCTATTAGGCCTGGGAAAATTGTATTTATAGGAAAATTTCGGAAAAAAATCACATTTTATTCATAATCGTGTTCTATGGTAAAATGTGTTTTTTTTGTAAGTAATAAAGAAATTGTAAATATCAAAGCTGAAGACAAGAGAAGCGTCTTATTGAAGAACGGAGAGTCTTAACACTAGATTGCCAGATTTCTTTTATCCTACCATGCAGGATACAGTGTGAAAAAACAATAAAAAGATATATTTTTAAATTTATGGATTGGGCTTATCCAAGCAAGTTCGATTCTCGAAAAACAACCGATATAAACCAATTTTCAATATTTGTTCTCACCTCCTCTCCCTATATTCACGAGAACAGATGTTTTCTTCATAATCTTCAAAGTATCAGCGTTGATTAAATGCTTAGTTTCGTCACTTAACGGGCAACTGAGGATGACAAAGTCACTCTCTCTTAATAGTTGGTCCAGGGGAACTCTCTCTGCCCCCAGGTCTTTTGCTGCAAGTGTAATTTTGTTGATAACATTTCAATTGAAGTCAGTCGTGGCGCAAGGTAACAAGCTTGTGACTGTAAGCGCGGCAGGTCGTGGGTTCGAGTCCTGCTTGAGGTGTTGAAGTAAAGCGTGGCATTGAATCTGCCACTCACACAATGCCTCTAGAATTTTGTGGAATGTTAGAAACGGAGTGTCTCAACAATATGTTCCTTCTGCCTTCCCTGCTACATGTGGGATATAGCGTGAAGCTGAAAAGAAAAATTAATATAAAGTGCATTTAACATTTATAATTGGTATTGAATTGTTTTTATATATTTAATAAGGTGTAATAAGAAAGTACTAATAGAGATTTTATGAAAAATAAAAACTAAAATACGCAAAAAAGAAACAAGACGCATATCTATTAAAACACAATACCCTCAGGCTTATCACTGCGTCCACTGTATATGAACCTGGCCACGTCGAAGCCTCTCAGCCTCCTGACGATGGACTGCCCGATGCCCCCGAGCCCCACGACGCCCACGGTGCTGTCGGCTATGTCCTGACCGAGCCTCCATTGCACTCCATACTTCCATTCACCACTAAAATTCAATTATAACCTTACATTTCATATAAATAATATGATTTATTATAAAAGGATTAAGCGATTACAACGTATCTTGCTATTCTTAATTAAGATAATGAGAACGGACTGTTTTAACACTAGGTTCCCAGGTTCCCTCTGCCTACCCTGATATTTGTTGTATACAGGATCAGTTTAAAAAACAGCAAAGTAGCAATTTTCAATAGGTATAGGTATTATTTTAAATATATTTATGAATTTTGCTTTATATTCCTAAAAGTCCATAATAAAGTCAGCATTTTTTACTTTGTTATTAACTGTTCTTGCCGTGACCAGATATATAGCTGATATCGGTATTTATTTCTGTTTAAAAACATAGTGAAATCGGAGAAACAAAAATTAATCAAATAAAATATTCATATTTTCATTTCTTCGCCCTGGTGTTGAGGTAGAGCGCGGCGTTGAGTTCCGCCACTCAAAGGCATTGTATAATGTCTCCAGAATTTGGCAGAAAATGCAGAACGGAGTGTCCTAATACTAGGTTCCCTCTGCCTATTCTGCTGTGTGCGGGATACAGCGTGAAGCCAATAAAAAGCTTTAAACCTACGATTCCAATTCCTGAATTCCTTCCTTAAACCTCCTCGCGGCCCCTATCAGGAGCCCCACCGCGATGTCAGCGACTGCATTGTCCAACACCTGGAGTGTGTTCCCTAACACCAGACCTCGTTTCTTTATCTCGTTTGTATCGATGTGGTCTATGCCTGATGCTGTTGTTGTAACAGCTTTTAGTCGAGGTCCTGAGGGATTTTTAAATTCTTAGCAAATTATATTTACAGCTGTGGTCGTGGCGCGGCGGTACAAACGTTTGATTGTTATCGTGACCGTTGTGGATTCAATTTCCACTCAGAGGAATCTTATATCTAATATTTAATATTTGCATGTCCTGGCTCTGGTGAAAAGGCAAAACGTGGCATAAATTTCCACAATTCACCACGTAATGCGTCAAGATTTCTGCGGGACGTGAGAAAAGGATGTCTTAACATCAGGTTTTCAGGTACCTTGTTATGTGCCAGATACAACGTGAAGGTAAAAAATATATATTTACATCGGAATCCCTTTCTATTTTCAGAAGAGGATCCAAGAAACGGCAGTGGAGGCCAATATCGAAATTTAAATATATCGTCATCATCCTCATAGTCAAATTATAATATTTTTTGTTATTTATAAAAAAACTAAGAGACGAAATTTAAAACATTCAGTATCTAATTACAGGATAAAACATATTATGTACATTTAATCCATTATGTTTTATTATGTGAAAATTACTAAGTAAGAAAAAATAGAAAATAAAGAGACCGATTACGGGTTCGATTTTCATTTCTTCGCTCTGGTGTCGAGGCAAAGCGTGGCGTAAATTTACGCCATTCAACACGTAATGCCTCCAACATTCGGCGGAAAGCAGGGAACAGAGTGTCTTAACACTAGGTTCTCTCAACGTGGAAAATAAAATAAAACTAATAAAACCTGCTAAATCTAATATCTCCCCAGTTAGTCGGTGTTTTGTATTCCATATTAAGCCGTCAAATCCTGTCGATATTGATTCTTTGATTTTTGCTATGCTATTACTCTCATGATCCAGTATTGGTAACACGACTGGCTCCAATCTGAAAAACCATAATTATTATATGTGGCCGTCATGGCGCAGGAGCGCAAGCGTGCCACTGCAAACGCGACGGTTGTCGGTTTAATTTCCACGAAATTGTCTGAAATGAAATATTTCACATTTACATGTAAAAGTATCAATATATAAACATAATCTAAGCCACTCAACTTTTTCCTCTGTTCTATTAGTTATAAACTAATAGAAGAGAGGAAAAAATATTTATATCAAGACTATTTATATCAGAGAAAACAGAACAAACTAAAAATTACAGGGTTTAGCAAAGACATAAATAATGGGGCCATGAAAGGTAGAAAATATAAAATACTTCAAATGCATGAAAGACACATCACAAAATCTGGAGGAATCAAGAAAGCATTGGTAGTTGCGGCAGGAGGTACCCGGGTGGGCAGTGCCCATCCCAGGATGGTCGGGTTACACGTGGTTGAACCCTTGAGGTAATATATATGATGAGAATACAAAATATCGTACGTAAAAAAGTCATATATATATATATATATATATATATATATATAATAAAGATAAAAATAGCTAGGTAACTAAAACAACAAATAAAATTCGCATTCAGCACAAGTGTCCGCGTCACCCTTCGAAGCATCACAATCATAACACGTTATGCGACATTGCATGCCCATTACATTTTTATCTTTATAAAAAAGACAGCCATAAGTACTTACAGATTTCCCATTCATTTACATCGTGACATTATTCTATTTAGAAAACAAATAAAAATTTGAACGTAGCGGGACTCGAACCCGCGCCTCCTGGAAACCGACCAGGAAGTTCTAAGTGTGGAATAACACTTTAAAAAATGTTAAAAATATTTTGATATTTTTTATATAATGGCTTATAACCGATTTTTTCAGCTTCTATTTTTCAGCATGTAACAGAGTTGGCAGGGAAGCCTAGTGATAAGAGAGACACTTCACTCTCCACTTTCCTTGCAATTCCTGAGGCTTTGCGTTCTGAGTGGCGGAACTCAATGTTTTGCCTTTTGTGCTTTTTGCCTCAACACCAACCAACCAACAAAAAAATGAATGTATTAAATACATTGAGTCAAACGCACGCGCACGCGCTAAGCGTAGCGCGCATAGCGATATCTATCGCCATATCTTGCCTTACCCACAACAACAATAATCGTGAAATTTTTTCATACTTTAATTTATTCATAGATAATTGTAAATTTTAATATTTTTTAAGTATTGTTCCACACTAAAAAAAGAAAAAAAATGTTAATTAGCAATTGAACGTAGCGGTATTTTTAACCATCTAAAATACAGATATAAATTTAACCAGCGTAAGCGTATAAGAAGAAGCGTATAAGAAGAGTGCTTCATGAAATTGATGAAGCAATTACTGGTCTGAGCATTTCAACGGTTTCCAAAGGGCGTGGATTCAAATCCCACTTTTTATACATTTCCTAAATAAGTAATTAACTTACTCTGATTTAAGCAATTCAATTCCAGCGGCGGGAAAAGTTTTATTCACGATTAAAACTCGTTTCAATGCCATGTTTTAATTTCTTTTCTTATTTTCACGCCTCCAAGCTCCTAATTCACCCAAAGGCGTTGCGTGTTGCTTGTGACTCTGCGCCACGGTGGCCCCCATAATAAATAAATGTAAAACAATATTTTTTATTAATAAAAAAAAACTATTATTGTACTATTTGATAAGTAAATTTAACGAAGTAGGGATTTTTGAAAAAGATAGATAGAGAGAGAGAGAGAGAGAGAGAGAGAGAGAGAGAGAGAGAGAGAGAGAGAGAGAGAGAGAGAGAGATGAGAGAGATATAGAGATCGCTGCATCATCTAGAGCGCTGACTCTAGATCGCTCTCGATCTCAGTTCCTCGCATCGCTCTCTCTCTCTCGCGCTCGCTGCTCTCTCTCGCTCCTTCTTCTCTCTCTCTCTCTCCTCTCTCGCTCTCTCTCTCTCTCTCTCTCTCTCTCCTCTCTCTCTTCGTCTCTATCTGCTCTTCTCTCTCTCTCATCTCTCTCTCCTCTCTCTCTCTCTCTCTCATCTCTCTCTCCTCTCTCTCTTCTCGATAGCTCTTCTCTCTCTCTCTGATTTAAAGCTTAAATGAATATAATGCTTAGGTTGCAATTACAGCTATGCCAAGGGCTGCCATTATATCGTATTTATTTATTTTACTGATAGTGCTGACAGATTCAGCCAGCAGAAGTATATATCAGAAAAACAAGTCAACAAACAGCCGTCGTGGCGCAGTGGTACAGCGTCGGACTGTTAGCGCAAAGGTCGTCTCCATTCGCGTCAATGTATTTTCATTTCGTCGTTAACGAGACAAAGAAGCGCGGCGTTGTGCTTTGACATTTTACATACAATACCTTGAAAATTGAGTTTACACTCAATTGTATATTGTTTTGACACTCCGTGTTCCCCACTGTAAAGTGGCGAACACGGACCACGCATTACAAGGTTCCCTCTGCCTACCTTATGTAAGAGATACGGGGTAGCTAAAAAACAAAAGAATGTGGTAGTAGAATTTGAAGACAAACTAAAAGTAAATAAAAGCATGCAGAAAGATTGCTATCGGGAAGTTCAAGAGAATATCATAAGATAATGATTTGGTTGTTTGTGAAGTTAAGATAACATTGTTATCATCTATAACGTAACGCGTAAACTATGTTGAATCGTTTTATAATAACTATAAAAAAATAATAGACGAAACGCGCCTTTGGTTTTAGTAACGTAAGTATGTTGGTACTTCAATAAGAAAAAAAATTAAATTGCATTGCGTGTTGAGTGGCGGGACTCAACGCCGATCTTTGCGACACCAGAGCGAAGAAATGGAAATTGAATCTCGAGTGGGAATGGACCTCATAACCGTCAAACAAAACTGAAAAAGAAAGACGAATATTAGACATAATTAAGTACTATATTATAATGAAATGTATATAGTTTTGGTCAATGTCTAGAGTGTTCTTAAATAAAAAATAAAAAACAAAAATACCTTACTTTTTTTGTTATTTAGGTTAAAAATAGAAGTTAATAAAACTGATAGATTGTTGGCTTTATCTAAGTAAATAAAGAAGACATTATCCTTTAATATTAATCACATTCGGCTTTGATTTTCAAGCAATAAATGTACAAACAGTCAAAACTATTTATGTAAAAAAACATCATATTTTCTATGTTTACACTGTGTTTATAAAAAAATAACCTTAAAAATAGAAATAGATTTAACAGTTAGTGAAACTTGACAGAAATATTATTAACATGTTAAATATTATATGAATTGGAAAGTATAGGATTCGTTTATTGTAAATTGTATTAAGCTATTAAATATGTTAACTTACGTATTAGCTGATTGTAAATGATATATTTAAGAAAACTAGACCAATATCAATGAAATTATCTTTTTATTTACATACTAGGGAGCCGGTCGCCATCTGTCGTGGACTAGCGGTACTATATAGATACGAGCTTTTCTTTTTTATTTCAGAGTAAAAGTAGATGGCAGTACCATGATAGCCTCATCAATATCGAGGAAAAATTATTTTGAATTCAATTTTTAATAATGTTAAACATTGAATATATATTAGTATTAATAAAAGTGACTTTAATGCAAAAATTGGTAGTTTTATTCTCTTAATTTAAATATATTTAAGTATGGTCGTGAGCGTGTTGTCCTTCGCTTGTTCTTTTTGTATGATTTAATTTTTATAAAATAAAAAAAAATGTATATTAAACTGGAAATAATTAAGGCAAATAAATAAAATTAACAACTTCTACCACCGTCAGATGTAGTTAGGCAATTTACGTGATTATCACCCAGAAATTAGTGACTCAACACTCCCTTTTCAATTTTCAATCACTCGAAAAGGACTTACTTGAAAATTTAACTTTTGATTGCGTAACATTTCTTTCTCTATTCAAAATAAGAACACATATATTAAAGATGCAGATGTAACTGTCACAGCAGAATCCACCAATACATAACATACCAAGAATAACTATCAAAATATGCATATTGAAGATGTATTTCAAAGATAAAAATTTGTTCGACCGTCTGGTCGTCACGTTGAGTCATTCCTTTATTGCGGTGTTCAAAAGTAATAAAAATAAGCTGTTGCATATCAAGTTCGACATAACTTGGTCCGTGTGTAGGCGACACAAAGAAAAGTGACCAGATGTTTATATCGTCTATACATACATTTCATGTACTTATAGTCACATGTTGCAATAGAACTAACTAAAGTACTCGTTTTACTAATTAAATTTAGTTATTTACAAAATTCTGAATGAATGAGCCATCATCAGATTTAGAAAGTTGTAATTTGGGATGTAGGTAGGTTAGGTTAGGTTATTAGGTTAGAGTCCAGTCGTGGCGCAGCGGCACAAAGTGTGACTGTAAAACCGACTGGTTGTGGGCTCGATCCCCATTCGAGGAGATATTTATTTAAATTTATATTTCCATTTCTTCGCTCTGGCGTCGAGGCAAAGCGTGGCGTTGCGTTCTGCCACTCAACACGCAATGCCTCCAGAATTCGGCAGAAAGTGGGGAACGGAGTGTCTTAACACTGGGTTCCCTCTGACTATCCTGCTGTGTGCGGGGTACAGTGTGAAGCTGATTTATTGATTTATTTTGATTTACTTAGGTAGGTTAGGGAGAGTACACGAGTTCGACTTACGTATAAAAATTAAAACAAACAAATTGACACTAAATTGGCTACTATAAGTTTAGATATAACTAAAGAATGCACCGTAATCATTACATTTATATTATCACTATATATACATGTATGTATGTACCTTTTATAAAATAATTTTATATGTAATTTGCTGTCAAATCACGCTAAAATTTGCTTTCTAACCTAACACTAGACTAACACAGACCATAATTGTAGTATCTATCTACATGTAGCTTCATCCTGTTTCTCGCGTGGAAGGCAGGCAGCCTAGTGTTAAGACACTTCGCTCTCCACTCTCCGTCGAATTTTGAAGGCATTGCGTGTTGATTGGCAGAACTTAAGGCAGTGCTTTGCCTTGACACTGGAATGAAGAAATGAAAATATGAAATATTTCATTTAATCGAGTTGGGGTTGAACCCGAAAACTGCCGCGTTTACAGTCGCCTACCTACATGATGTGACTACACTACTGTGTGAGGAGACCGCATGAAGCTGGTTTTAATGTTTTAAGCATAAGAGCAACATATAGAACGAAACTATATACAGCTAAATGGTTCAAAGTTAATATATAGAATGCTTTTATTTATATAGTTATATTATTTTTCGAGGCCAGTCGTGGCGCAGCGGCACAAAGAGTGACTGTAAAACCGACTGGTTGTGAGTTCGATCCCCACTCGAAGAGATGAAATTTTTACTTAAATTTATATATCCATTTCTTCGCTCTGGCGTCGAGGCAAAGCGCGGCGTTAAGTTCTGCCACTTAACACGCCCCTAGAATTCGGCAGAAAGTGGGGAACGGAGTGTCTTACTCTTTATTCCCTCTGCCTATCCTGCTGTGTGCGGGATAAAGCGTGAAGCTGATAAATAAATATTTTTTTCAAAACCTCTATTGCAGTGGACATTTCTTGGATCGGCCAACTAAAAGGTCATTTTGCTGAACAATAAATGTGATTCTTACAGGGCGATATCGACCGACGCTGGCGCCAGCGAGCCGACCAGCCCTAGCCCCCGACAGTGATAGGAAAACCGTTACCATTGTAGACTAACGTTTATATAAATATCATATTTGGAGTAAATATATATATATATATATATATATATATATATATATATATATATATATATATATAAATTCAATTTGGAGTATAAGATAAGAGGAATTGTGATCTGTGAAGAAATGAGGTGTTGTTTGCATTTTACAAATATATCGTTCATTAAAAGAGTTTATGAATTTGGATATTTATTTTATAATTATTTGGGGACGGCGTGGTATAGATTCAGAAGCTTGCAGCTGTAAACGGCAGGTTGTAGATTCGATACCTATTCGAGGTAATGAAATATTTCTCGCTCTGGTAACGAGGCAAAGCGCGGCGTTGAGTTCCGCCACTCAACACGCACTGCCTCTAGAATTCGTGCCTACTCTTCTGCCTACTCTGTCGTGTGTGATACAGAGTGAACCTCAACAAAATTCCAATATTTTATTATTTTTATACTTTATTTGTACACATACAAACATAATACATATTACAGAATTACAGACCACATCAATAAAACCAGGACAAGCGCGAGTCGGTCCCACCCACAGAGTGTTCCGACCGGTTACAAAAATTGGAGGTCCATTTCTGAAATTCAAGCTTAGCTTAGCCAGAACCCTTTCATCTGATACCTGACGAACTAGCGGTTTTAATACCAATATTTGCCCCCCTTTTAAGGCTATTATTTTTTTAGGACTTAACCACAAATTTATTGTTACTAGGAACTAAAAGGTACTGCCTAGAGATACTAGCTGCCAAATATCATAATTCTAGGTCAACCGGACCTACTCTATTAATTTAGATTCCATTTATGGTTTAGATTTCAATTCGATGTCTCCAAGCGTACCTAAGTTCTTTAAAAAGTTTCTTAAAGTTTCTTGCCAGACAGAGAGACAGACGAACAAAGTGATTTTATAAGGATCCCTTTTTTCTTTAAAAGGAACACAACCGTAAAAACACCAACGGTTAAAAAGTGATCTTATGGCTATGTAATATTGTAATTGATGATATTGACATTATATTTTTAATAACTGATTATTACTACAAAATAAGTATTTATTATTTTATTCATTTATTTATTTATTTCATAAATAACATAACATAACATAACAATAACTTAAATCGGTAATAACTGCATTAGTATTAAACTGTGTTGCAGCTATTAACTCCCACCTCGCAATCGTCCTTTCATATAATAATATAAAAACAAAATTCAACAATTAAAAATATATACATTAATTATTCAAAAGATAATAAAAATAATAATATTAGAATAAATGACACAGACAGTAAAATTACAATAAATGATACAGATTAAAAAAAGTAATATAAAAAAAAAACAATACATTTAACTTCGATGATGACTTTGATGATGTGTGTGTGCTCAGTACATGAGCGTGTGATGTATGATTGTAGATGTATGACCGTGAATGTGAGTGTATACGTTTCGTTATATTTGGTATGCATGATTACATGTTATAGGTCCAGAATCTAGTTAAGCTGATAGAAGATCTTTTGTCTGATTATAGTTCAGCTCTAACAACCAGTTAGTCAATTTGGTTTTAACGTGTTGATAAGTTAAGGGATATATATTTAATTTTTTATTAATGTCATTGTACAACAAGGGACTAGAATAATAAAATTGTCGGTGTGTTAAGGCTGTACGACGTGCCTCTATTTGGCAAATTTTATCAAATCTACGTTTATTGGTCACCACTTTGACATCATAGGTCGTGAGTATATGCTTTCGCAAAATGCAGCGCAGAACAAACAGTTGACGAACTGTTAAGACTTTACACATCATAAATAATTCTGCTGTAGGGAAATGTATAGGTTTGTGAATCATAACCTTCAGAATACACCTCTGAGCCCTCTCCAGAGGGAGCAAGCCGGTATGCAGTATGTAAGTATGGATTGTACAAGAGCGTAATAGGTCATCTTTAGAATTTCAATGTTAGTGCTACATCGTAGTTGTTTAAATATGTATGCGAGTTTTCGTATACGGGAAGTCATAGTTAGTATATGATTCTTCCAGGTAAAACTTTCGTCAATAACAACTCCTAGATACTTTATGAAGAAACACCGAGTAATTTTATTACAATTACAATGTGTATTGAGCCCAAGGAAACATTTGTGTGCAACTAGGGAAAAAGATTCAGGTGGCGAAGAGCGTCTATTATGTTTTGTTTTCTTAATTTCTACACGTATCGTAGTAACAAGAATTCAAATAACATCAAAAAGTTATTAAATTCGAAAGAATGCTTTTCCCATATGAGAAATATTAGCTTTGATAAAGTAAAAATATCGAATAGTGACAAATTATAATGTACAGGTTTAAACATATATCAACTATAGCAAATTAAATAATGTATATTCCTTTTTAATCTAAATTCACTAGTCAAAATGGAGTAAACACGGGTGTATTCCGTTTCACAAAAATTCACCTGTCAGCAAGGTGGCGTCGCACGCGCCCTTATAGTGGGTTTGTTCTACTTGTGTACTATCGGTTGAGTTTTATTTTTTTATAGTTTTTTTTAAATATAGTTTTGGAAAAAAAATATCATCTATTTTTTTATATGTTACTCTCCTATAGGAATTTTTAATTTATTATGCTTATAGATCCACATTGACATTTCACATTGATTGATGAAATTTAGACGGCGGCTTTTTGTGTAATTAAGAAAGTTATTTAATGTATTCAAATTTTTATGAAAAAAAATGAAGCAAACTAGTTCTAGTAAACAAAGTAAACTTAGTATTAGTATACTTTATTCCTTCCGCTCAATTTTCGAAACTTTCTGTGTTGAGCGACTGAACTCAACGCCGCATTGTGTCTACCAGAACGGGAAAATGAAAATAATAAAAAATATAAATATGCCCGAGTCCCCCCTCTGGATTAACCCATATTGAACCCATAATCACTTTTTGTTTGTTTACACCAAGAAGATCCCAATGACGCTGGTTCTGTAACATATTCAAGTCAACACAATATTATATTCATAGGAATAAAATATAAAAATTTTATAAAAAAATAATTGTAGCACGTAAGGGAACAACGTTTACCATTTTGCAAGCTCCATCCCACCTGTAGCTAAAAAACGTATCAGGTGGTATAGACGTTGACATCATTTTTTGAACTACTCCAGCCCGTTATCTCTATTATTAGTCGTAATTAAATTGTTGATCTGATTACATTCATTACAACCTGATTTTAGACGAGTTCATTAAAAAGTTATGTGGATTAAAAGATAAGAATCGATCGACGGTTTTGACTCGACTTATCCGGCTTGAAGGACCACAATGCTTGGGTGGCCCGCTTTATGGACTCCAGACTGGTCTTTTAATTGTTGATTTTTTATTAAATATTATTTAATTACTCCATATAGAATAAATTTTATTTATGACGTTTTGGACTCTTACGATAATTGCACATTGTAAATTAATATTTCTTTAAAGGGTTAATTGCTTTAAATTTAAATAAAAAGAATATAGCGTGAACAAAAGAAATAAAAAAATATATATTGGAAGCATAATGTCTACCAGCCGTGGAAATTATACCAAAATAAAATTTACGACCAAAGGCAAATCTGTTGAAATAGTTACCTTAACTTTCGGATAATCATATCAAAATGTGAAATTTTTTTTTAGAAAATTCTAAATTTTCAAGTAATAGATAGTTATCTTGTGTTCTTCATTCACCATTGCAACTACTTTTATATACGAAACTTGTTATTAATTTAAGTTGTACGTTATTGTTATATTTAAGCTGTTATTTTATTATTTTATTTTATCGATTAATAATGTTTTGAGTTTTCTTAAATACTTTCATAAAAAAAAAACAGCTTCACGCTGTATCCCGCACACAGCAGTTTGTGTTGACAGCAGAGCGAAGAAAATGGAAATGTAAATTTAAATAAATATTTGATCTCGACTGGGGATCGAACCCACAGGTTTTACAGTCTTACTTTGTGTCTCCTGCTCCAAGAGTGGCCTCAATTTCATGTTTATTACTTATATTGTATAATTGTTAATTGGACTTGTAAGTTAATTGATTTTTTTTAATTACTATAATATATTATTTGATAAAACGAATACTATTATTGTTAGAATTAATAATAAGGCTAGAGCCCGACAATTCGCAATATCTCGAAAAATTCGACGGAAAGTGAAGAACAGAGTGTCTTAACACCCTACATGCACACCACCATTTGATATGATTTGAAATAGAACTAATAATCAAAGAAAAACGTAGTTCAAATAATAATAAAGAAACCAATTACTTAAGGATTGACATCTGTTAAAACTAATGAATCTTGTTCACATTTGGATAGTTAAATATGAAACGTGAACTAATCACTTTGAATTCACACTGGGATAAGATTGTTGACGTTCTCATAATACAAATAAATGACAAATAACTTCAAGATCACAGGTTAAAAAAAACGTTAATTCTCACCATTTATATCAATATTTTGTAATATATACTTTAAATAGAATCATTTTAAGGCTGAAATTCCCGCCAAAATTTTTGTCCAAGTCAAACTTTTACAGATTAAATTAGTGTTAACGACGTAAATGTTTAGGAAAAATTTACAGTTAACAACCGTGCTATTAAAAAAAATTAACTTAAACTGCCAAACCAATTTCAGTCTTATAAATATATATTTTATATATTAATTTTATTTACAACAAATTTAAATAGCTATGAATTTCAACATATTTTGTTGATTTTGAGACGAAGGAACACACATGTGCAGCCTTCTGTGAGTCGTTTGTCATTTTTTATCTGTTAGCTCCTTTGCATTCATTTTGTGTCAACAATTGACGCAGATGTTACAAAATAGGAACGCTAAATTAAAATTTTAGTGGCATTTAAATTTAATCATTAAAGTATTTAAGAACGGATCGGTAGTTCACGTATTGAAGAAATGTTTTTGTGTATTCATTTATTTCATTCGCATATGAAAATTTACAAGGACTTTAAAAGTTGTTCGTACTTTTTCTAAAAAATACCTATGCAAAATTTGTACTTTTTTTTTTTATTTAAATAACATACAAAAGGAGTTATTTTCTTTATTTTTTTTTCAACATCCCCTGTGTCCGGCATATAGAAGGGTATACAAAGGGACATTAGTGTTAAGATTCCGGTCCCTAGTGTACACTGAATTTCTCGAGATTCAGATTCCGTGTTGAGTACCGAAACTTAACGCCACGCTATGACTTGTTAGTATAGCGAGGGAATGAAAATATTAAATAAATCATTTTACCGAATGGGAATCGAACCACAACCACAACCACTGATGTTATCGTCATACGATTGTGCCGATGCACAACTACGACAGGAGTTAGTTTGTATAATATATGTAATATTAATATTTTTTTCTAAAAGATAATTCAATTTAGTTTTTTATTTATCACCGCTAAGGGTGTCTGTCACATAAACACAATTTCATTTCGCCAATATCGTGTTAAATGAACGATTCACGATGGGGGACGGGTACGCTAAATATGTTTATAAATTTATACGTATATTTCATAGTGTTTAGGTACTGTAAGAGTCGTGGGTTCGACTCTCAGTCGGGGGAATGAATTATTTTGCATTTTACCTCGTAACCAGACTAAATGTTATATTGAGTTTCACATTCAATACCACATTTGTGGAACTCAACATGCAATATTTCTAAAATTCGATGAAAAGTGGGGAACGGAGAATTTAACGTTAGGTTCTCTCTGTTCACCCCACTATGTGCGAGATACAGCGTAACACCGTAAAAAAGGAAAAAGTGTCGCACAACCGTAATCTATATATTTCTGGTTTGGTTAGGCAGTGTTAAATAAAAATAATGTTTTATAATATAATTTATAATTTAAAGCAATCATTGCTTAAATATTTCAAAGTTATAATAGTGACATTATTCAAAAATCACAGTTTATTGATAATTAACATAACTACTTGTGATTTAATTTGCTGTTGTATTTTTCTGAGAAGCCTACGTTAAAGGTTATAAACAGCCTTGTTTGGACACAAAATGCAAACAAAAAGTTCGTTTGACTTGATATGCTGAACATATTTAAATTTAATTTAATTATTTTTAAGCTTCGTGTCTTAACTCCGCATACCTATAGCAGGTTAGGCAGAACCCTACCCTAGTGTAAAAACTCTTCGCTCTCCTAGTCCCTAGGATCTAGAGCAGTGATTCTCAACCTTTTTTTTGTTGCGGCACATATTTAACGATTTCAAAATTTGGCGGCACACAAAGTAAAAGATAAAAATTATTTACTTACAACGCACTGCATAAATAGTTTATGACAAAAATTTTAATATATTTGCAAAATTTGGCGGAACACTTTTGAAATTTGGCGGCACATAAAAGTGTTGGCGGTGTTGTTAGTTAGTTTTTCGCTTGACTTAGTTGCTTACTGAACTTTTTGTTTTTATTAATTTCATCCAAATCCGTTCAGAAATTTTTAAGTGAAAGTGGATCCTTATAAACTTTCAAATTTATTTCAGTATTAATAACTACAATATTAGGAATACTACATACTTTTGTTATAAAAAATGGCATATTACAAAAAATATATATATTGTTAGCGTACTTGTGTAAAAGAGGGTAGATTTAGGTGAAAATAATTATAAAAGCAGTAGAATTGTGTCAATTGGGGGACAGTCGCGTGTTAAGTGACGGTTCCTATTGGAAGGAAACTAGTGTGAAGTATTGTTAGTAGGCGATACATATCACCTATTGCAATTACGTGGTATCCCTTTCCAAATAGTTTAAAAACATATAGACGATGTGTGTATTTATCGTGTATTTTAAAAACTATGACCGCTTCCGATTTCTAACAATATAATAAAGAAACATCTAACATTATTCAATAAGTTATTAGAACATAAAACTAGTAAAATTAATCAAAAGAAGTTTTTACGGCGCATAAAATTAAAGGAAAAGTAACACCGCGTAGCAGCTGCAAGGCGAATAAAAATATACGCACTAAATCGGTAAAATTCGAGGTTGGGTGGTTCGACTTCGACACTATATTAGTATATAGTCTATATTAGTACGGTGAGCTATAGCTATCTCAACTAAGGTTCCCGCAGATGCAATAAAACGCGTGTGTAGTGTGTTCAGTGCCAGCGGTGGCCTTGGTGTGTGGCCTAAGTTACGACTGAGTCGGGGTTTGGGATATTTTGATTATAATTATTATATTATTTTTTTTTTTATGTTTTGTATGAAAATGTTGTGTATATAGTTGAACTATCCTTTAATTGTGTAGGTATATTGTAATTTAGTCGTTTGGGATTATTATTGATAACATTTTAGAAATGTGAATCTAATTCTATATTGTAATCAATTTATTTAAACTGTAGTCTGTTTCCTTTATCCTTTTTTTATATAATAATGTCTTATAATAAATTAAATAGGTAAGTATAGAAAATATTATATTTAAAACAAAAATTGTGGTCAATAATTCACATATGCACACATGTTTTCTATCGTTTTCTATCGTTTAATGCCCTAGACAAGTCAAATGTCAACAAAATACTAGCAAATATACCAAATCTTCTACGTTTTATTCATGAATTTAAGTTCAATATTAATAAAATAATATGTTAATCGCTGCACAAAATCATTAAAAAACACTACATTGAAATATTCAACAAATTACTACAATAAATTTGAACCTAGGTAAACAACATATTTGACCACTACACCAGACTGCTCTATCAACTTATCTGTATTTATTATCAATTCTCCACGCTACCTATCTATACTCTCTCGAAGGAAAACAAAGTTAAACTAAAATATTTTATTTTTTTGTAAAACACGAACTATTAAGATCACTGGTTGTGGGTTCGATCCGAAGATGAAATATTTATTTAAATGTATATTTCCATTTTTTTGCTCTGATGTCGAACAGGCAATACTTGCAGAATTCGGCAGAAAGTGGGGAACGGAGTGTCTTAACACTAGGTTCCCTCTGTCTACTCTGCTATGTGGGGGATACAGCGTGAAGTTGATTCATAAGAGATCATATAAATACTACACCGATATTTATAACGTAACTAACTAAAATAGATTTGAATCTATACCCATTAAACAACATTTTTAACCACTACACCACGGCACTATCGACTTATCTCTAATATTTAATATCAATCCTCCACGCTTCCTCCCTACGCTCCTCCCTCGCGTCTCTCAGCTCCGCGCACGTGGCTGGCGGTGCTGGCGGAGGCGGTCGGGCGCTAGCGACCGCGACGAGCCAATTTCACAGATTCGTCACCGATTAGCACGCGCCACGAGGTTGTGCTATACAGTATTGGCTACTTGTGTGTTTGGTTTTAGTGTGACAATTTGTGTGTAGTGTACTATGTGTGTTGTGTAAATTTGTTTTGAAGTGGAGATAAGATTATTTGTTGAAATATTTACTAGTATTGATAATATATTTTAACATAATTTTAGTGTCTTGATTTCAGATACGTAATGTCTCGAAGATCCGACGGTGTGTGGAACGGAGTGTCTTAATATTAGATTCCCTTTCTATGCCTGTATATATATATGTGTAGTTAATAACAATTTATATAGTTTTTGAAGTCGCTGTAACTCCCTAAGTAATGTATTTTTTGTACTTCGTTTTTCTTTTATTATTTTGTGACTATGACCAGAAAAACAATCGTTATAAAACATATATATTGTAATATGTAAAATTGTTTAATATACATATATAAACATTCGTTTAACATTAGATGTAAGTAAAATTTTGTAAAATAATGTAAAGTTAAAAATATAATTTTCTTATTATAGATATTGATTGTATGTAAACGACAATGTAATTAATATATATGATAAGGATATTAGATATAATAATAAATTTAAAAAGAGTACGGACCAAGTGTATTGTATTGTTAAGAAATAATAATATAAAAAAGAAGATATATAGCTTAACTGTAACGTAAAAACAATCAATTACAAAATAAATACAGTAAGTGTGAAGTGGAATATAGATTGAAATCCTAACCTATGATATTTATGTAATAAATAATATTAAGTAACTTAATCTATTTACAATTTAAAACAAGCTTATATTCCAAATAACACTAAGGAGCCAATTCTCCCCAGTTATACTATAGAAATGCATAATGGCGCCACGACGGCGCCGCGATCACTGCAGCCGAGCAAATGTGTCCGTGCACTGTTCACTTGTATACATACTAGTACTTAAGACGACGCGGTCTATACTTGCTGAATGCTGTATAGTTATTGATTGGGTTTTGAATTAACTTTATTAGAGGAATTTATGGGATTGCGAACAGTAGTATTATAGTTTTGAATTTGTTTATGAGGTTAGTCGTAGTGCAGATGCAAATGCGTGTGTTCGCCCAGGTTGTGGGTTCGATTTCCACACGGAGAAATGAAATATTTATTTATATTTAGTTTTAGTTTTCATTTCTTCGCTCTGGTGTTGAGACAAAGGCCGGCGTTGAATTTTACCGCTAAACACGCAATTCCCTGAGAATTTGTCGCAAAGTAGGGAACGTGGAGTGTCTTAGAAGTAGGTTATCTTTGCTTACCCTATTAATGTGCGGAATACAGCGTGAAGCTAAAGAAAAAATATTTCGTTTATAAGGCCAGTAGTAGTGTAGGGGCACAAACGTGTAACCATAGACGCGTCAACTTGTGGGTTCGATTCCCACTTGGGGCAATGAAGTAATATTTTTATTTTTTCGCTTTGGTGTCGAAACAAAACGAGGCTTGAGTTCTCATTCCCATTTTACACGCAATGCCTCTAGAGTGCGGCGGAATGTGGGGAGCGGAGTGTCTTAACACAAGACTCCCTCTGCTTAACCTGCTACGTGCGGGATACAGCGTGAAGCTGAAAAGACAGGTGTAGTTTATGATTTTACTTTGTTTGTGTGTTTAGTGGCCTTAACTGCGGCGTTAAGTTACGTCATCTAGCGAACAATGCGTAAAACTGGAGAATATGTAGAGATAAGAAAAGCAATCTGTAAAAACCCCCTCTTACAACTAAACCTTAATCGTTTTTAATAAACTTCAACAAATAAATTTCTCATGCGAGATATGAACCCGTTATCTTTAGATATCCCGGGTATTTAGAATTTGAAGTGTTGTTGTTGTTTATCGCATTGCATATTCATGAAGCATATTAGGACAAAAGAAAAAAATATATACATTTTACAAAAATAAAACAAATGAAAGAAAAATTTCAATATATTTTTAATTAATATTAAAGATGAAATAAATACAACGGTGGAACTTTAACATCAATTTTATGTACGATACATACAATAAATATATTTTAAAAATTAAATTCACACAATTTGAAACAACAAATATAGCTATAAATTCTTCTAGAACACAAAAAGTAAACAATTTAATAACCTGTAGTAATAAATTGGAAGTTTTGTATAAATTTGTAAGCGCAATTGATTTTAAAAGGTTATTTATTTGGAAAGACGTCCATTTCAAGACATTGTTGAAATTTCTCAATGAAGACGAATTGACACGTGATCAGCCCGGTGTGAACACACCTTTCCTTATAATTTAATATAGGTGTATTTTTTATTATATATATTTTTTTAAATAATTGATCCATACAAGTACCTATATAATATTTTGTCATTATAATGACAAAATTATTCGTAGTTATTTTTCAAAGACAATTTATATATGTTGTCTTTGAAATAAACTAGGTAAAGAGAAATTATATATTTCAACACGTTATTATTATACTTTTTCACATACAATTTTTTTTCTTAATTTCTTCGCTGTATCCCGCACACAGCAGAATATGCAGAGAGAATATAGTGTTAACGACACCCCTCTGTTTACCTCTTTCCGCCAAATTCTGAAGACATTGCTTATTAAGTGGCGTAATTTAACGCTTTGCCTTGACACCAGAGCGAAGAAATGAAAATAAAAATTTAAATAAACATTTCGTTTCCCCGAGTGGAGATCAAACCCAATTAGTCCTTTAAAGATAAATTAAAAGTGTGAGACCCAGTCAGATTATTAGACCGTTTTGTACTTAATAAATTAGTTACCATTTTATTTAATAAAACACACACTAAAATAACTAAATATAAAAAGAATACGTTCAAGTTAATTATAATAATGGTTCACGAAAAGCATTTCTTAAATTATTTGGTCCTGCACATGTCATTTCGTATGTAAAGCATTCGACATATAAAATTTAATGCACAAGAAAAAATTCGGAATGACAGCTGTCGAATTGTTTACCAATTAATTGTAGAGACGAAATTTAAATAATTGTAAAATGCCGAAAAATGTCTGCTACGCGGAATATTTATTATTACATTTCAATGTCACAGGTGACAGCTACAGTTCAAGGCGGACGTGGCGCAGGAATGCGATGGTTGTGTATTCGATTCCCATTCGGCGGAATGAATTATTATTTTCGGTCTGGTATCGACGCAAAGTGCAGCGTTGAGTTAAGCCGCATGTACTGCCATGAGATACAGGGTGATACTAAAAAAAATTAAATGCCGAAAAAATTGCTTTATGCAGAATATTATTATTAATATTTCAATATCACAGTTTAATAATAATTACAACGGTCATGAAATGACCATTGCCTAAATATTTTAGCAACAATTACTAAGAGAAAGATCATCGTGCTGAGAAATTGAAACTGGAGGAAATGAAATATTTTCGAGTCAAAGCGAGCGAGCGAGTCGAGGCGGAATGCGCGTAGTTGAATTCCGCCACTCAAAATACAATATCTCCTCTCCTCTGCTACAAGGTTCCCTCTGCCTACTCTGTGCGCGGGATACAGCGTGAACTAAAAAATATAAATACTAATAAAAAAAGGAGTATCCTCCCATTAAAGGGATATAAGCAATTAATACTGCATTAATTTAAATAGTGTTTTTAGTAATTTGTCCGAAACTCGGGACCAGCTGATTTTTCGCCTGACCACATTCGGATAGTCGCACCTGCACAGATTTTTTAGCCGGGTGATCTTAATGTTTTTTAACTTTGACACCTGGCTATTCTGCCTAGCCGAGACAGCCGGCCGAATAAGAATGCGTCGTTGTCAGCCTGCATAATTAAAAAAAATGTATAACTTATACCTCCTACCTTTGTGGTTAGCGCTGACCCTGTGGCTATTTTAAAACGTAGAGACAGTCTAAAAATATTACGCATCTGCTTTTTAGTTATAATAAAATATAATATGGTGTTTAATAGAATCAAGTCGTGGCGCAGGGGTACAAGCGTGCGATTGTAACGCGACAGGTTTTGGGTTCGATTCCTACTCAAGAAACAAACAAAACGAGAAAAAGTGTGGCGACCAGTCGCCAGTCAATGCGCAGAATCATTAGAATTGGGGAAATAAGTGGGGAAAAGAAGTATCTTAATGGGAACGAAATGTCAAAACACTAGGTTCCCACGTTCCCTCTGCTTACCCTGCCATGTGCAGGGTAAAGTGGGAAGTTAAGAAAATTGTTAATATCGAAGAAAAATTGTCAAAAATTAAAAAGAAAAAACACATCTAGGTATAGGTTCATATACCACCGTAGGGCGTGTAAATAGTGGGCAATTTGTAGATTGTAAACAATTTGCAGAACGGAAAACAGTTAAAAATTGACACAATTCACAACAGTCCGTTTATTCGAAGAAATACCGCCATTATACCATTTACGGGTTTATACGGCACTTAACGTGATGTTAAGAATAATTACGTATGAACCACTTGTTTTAAGTTGTTTTTTTTGACATTAACATTTTTGCACATTACGGCATAAGAAGCCGCTACATCGACGGTCTCTAGGTAAAGTATCGAAAGTGAAAAATTGCAAGTTTCTTTTATTGCTGTTTTGAACCGAAAATAACGGACTTCCTATTATTCCATTATATACAAAAACGTACGTTTTGAAAAAAAAACGCTTAAAAATATATTTATTTTTTAATTTTATCAAAACTACCCTTCTTGTATAGCTGTTTTCAATTACTAATAATGACAGTTTTCGATTACATACATTTTTACATTTTGCTAGATTTTTCTCTAATTTGAAAAAAAATCATTAAAACTACCCTCCTTCCTTAGTGGTTCAAAAGGAGGATAAAAATATTAATATTGCGATTTTTCACTTTCAACACTTTACCCAGAAACCATTGATACATATGTACGTACACATGTCGAACATAGCCGGTAGCCCTTGGCGTGATATGTTTTTAATACTAGTATCTAGTATTGACTTCCTGTCTAGAACAACTAGAAATGTAACGTTAAACAACGTCTTTTTGTTTTATAATTGAAAAGCAATAATGCATTTTGCATTCTTAATTCGTTTAATGATGTTGTAATTAGCAACACAAAAAAAGAGAATTAAAAAAAATGCTTCATGCTGTATCCCGCATATAGCAGACAGAGGAAACCCAGTGTTACTTCATTCCGTTCCCGACTTTTCACTTAAATTTTGCTATCAACAAGCTCTACCCCAGGTATTATTAAAATCAAAGGATATACGTATATATTGCGTATTTCACATTATATACATATGTTGCAAAGTACGCCTTTATGTTTCGTCAATCAACAAGCAATGTTTCGAATTCGGGCGAAAAGCAGAAATTAGAGTGTCTCTGTCTAGAGGGAGAGGGAACCTAGCACCAAGGTTCCCTCTTCCTACAAAAAAAATAAATGAACCAGTGAACAGCAACCGGTAGTTAAAATTTTCAACAACAGAACTGTATAGATAAAACTTCGAAAAGTCCTAAAGCCAAATCTACACAACTGTCTACACCTAATTTCAGGATTGTCACGACTGTACACAGATGATACGATGCGCCGCGTTGGGGCAGCAAATCTAAATTAAAGTGGCTTTCTAGCGGCCAGCGGTTACGATGTCTGTTCCCAATTAGAACTGCAAGTTTAAAATAGTACGGCTAATATAACAACGAAAGGGTTTTTTCTATTTTTTATACCAAATTTTAGGAGAGAGAAATCAATAGTGAGTAGTAAAAGTATGAGAGGCCTGTCATCGCGCAGGGGCACAAAGTGTGACTGTAAAACCAACTGGTTTTGGGTTTGGTCCCCACTCGAGGAGATTAAATATTTACTTAAATTTATATTCCCATTTTTTTGCTTTGGTGTAAAGGACAAGCGCGGCGTTGAGTTCTGCCACTCAACACGCAATGCCTCCAGAATTGGGAAGAAAGTGGGGAATGGAGTGTCTTAACACTAGGTTCCCTCTGCCTACCCTGCTGCTGCCTGTGTAGGATACAGCGTGAAACTGACTTTTTTAGTAAAAGTATTACTTGTTGAGAATGTCGGTACGATTACGACTTGAAAATATTTTAATGACGTTAATTGTGTATGTTTTGGTATTTGAAAAAAAAATAGTTTCGTTTAAAACGTGAGGTCGCCGTGGCGCAGCGGCACAGTGCCTGACTGTAAGCGTGACAGCTGTGGGTTGGATTCCTCTTTGAGGAAATTATATATTTATTCCTTCCTTCTGGTTACTCAACACGTAATGTCTCAAAGTTGAGCGGAAAGTGGAAAACAAATTGTGTACGCTGCCTCTGTTTTTATTGGGTACATTTACTTATGTAATTTTTTTACACAAGTGAATTAATAAAAAAAAACAACAATAAAAAAGTAAAATGTAAAAAAATCGATAATACTAACATATTTTTTTACTTTTACTAACTGCAAAACTTTTAGTTTCTGTTATTACCTCCCGCACATAGCAGAGTAGGCAGAGAGAACCTCGGGCCCTAGTAAGTATCTAAGTACACTCGTTCCCATGAAGACACTTCATTTCCCCACTTTCCAATCCTCGAGGCATTGCATGTTGAGTAGCGGAACTCAACACCACGCTTAGCCTTGCCTTGCCTTAGCCTTGCCCACGCTTGTTACCAGAGCGAGATCATGAAAAATGAAAATGATAACTTACTATCGTATACTACAAAACATACTAAATAATAAAAAATATAAATACCAACTATAAATAAATACTTGGTCAATAGATAAATTGACAACGAACTGTCTTTGTATTACAGCTTAATTACAAATGGGGGCGACCTTAAAACGAAGTGAATGTTTGAAAAGGTGTTTCCCATATAGACAATTTAATACGAACAAATTTAGAGGGTAGTTCACTATAGAATTGGAAATTTAATTTCATCTCTAGGCCATTGTATTAGGGGTCATTTTATTTATTTGCAAGTGATGTTAGGTTTATATTTTAAGTTGCAGTTTTGTTTAGGGTGGATCCACCTGACAGGTCCACCTGTAACGACAGTTGCGTCACACCCGCCTTATAACGTTAGGCTGTTTTAGGTGCTTTAGAAATTGTGACTAGGCTAAAACTAGTGACCTAATATTATTTTTTTTTTAGCTTCACGCTGGATCCCGCACACAGCAGCGTAGGCAGAGGGAACCTAGTGTTAGGACACTCCGTTCCCCACTTTCTGCCGGATTCTGGAGGCATTGCATGTTTAGTAGCAGAACTCAACGCCGCTCTTTGCCTCAAAATGTAATGTTTATATTTGTTAAATATGAATAATATCTATAAAGTGTATGTACATTTGAAATTTAATTCCTAATGGAAGATGTGTTTTTATATAAACGAAGTATAAAAATAATTTAGGCCAGTCATAGGGGCACAAAGTGTAACTGTAAAATCGACTGGTTGTGGGCTCGATCCCCACTCGAGGAAATTAAATATTGATTTATATTTTTATTTCTTCGCTCTGGTGTAAAGGCAAAGCGCGGCGTTCAGTTCCGCCACTCAACACGCAATGACTTCAGAACTGGGCGGAAAGTGGGGATCGGAGTATCTTAGCACTAATTTCCCTCTGTCTACCGTGCTGTTTGGAAGATACAGCTTGAAGTTAACAAAAAAAATCTATAATATAATTCTGAGTCTGTCATGGCGCAAAGGCTAAGAATCACTATAAGGTGTGCGAAGGAAGGTGGATTGTAGAATCGATTCTTTCGAAATATTTTCATTTCCTCGTTTTGTTAGAGGCGTTGAGTTCCGACACTCAACACGCAATGTAATTGTGTAACAGAACGTCTCAACACTAGGTTTCTTCTGCGTGCTCTACTAGGTATGTCTCGTATATGGGGCATACAGTGTGATTGTTGTTACTTAATGTTTCTTTGAAAAAAGTATTGTTTGTCCTTGCATGTAAATTGTCTCTTACCTCAAATAAAAATACCCCGACTATTGAGTGGGCGGTATCTTACAAAGGGTAAAAAAATGTCCGTATTGGGCCATCTTGAAATAGAATTGGAATTCAAAATAATTAGTGTTAGTCGTGGCACAGGGGTACAATGGTGCAAATTTCATCGTGACGGGATGTTGGTCCGATTCTCACTTGAGGAAATTAAATATTTAATATTTTCATTTCTTCAGTCTAGTGTTAAAGTGGGATATTCGGAATCCGGCGGAAAGCGGAGAACGGAGTGTCTTAACACCAGGCTCTGCCTACCCTGTTGCATGCGGGATACAGCGTAAAGCTGAAAATGAAAAACAAATAATTAATAATTTCCTAATTCTGTACATTTTTCTATTTATATTCAACATGACTCTTATATAACCTATATATGTCATAGGTATTGTTACTAACATATGTTTCACGTTTTAAGGGGCGACTAGCTTCAAATTATATTGTTTCGCAATGTACCTAGGTATAATTAAATGTCAATTATAATCTAATAAACATATGGACAAAATTCGCGTTTTTTTTCAATTATCGTTTTCTTCTTTTTTTGGGCTCCGTATCTCTTAAAGAAAAAAGGATCCTTTATCTATCTATATATAAGATCACTTTGTTGTGGGTCCGTCCGTCTTTTTCATGTCCTGAAAAATCGTATTTCTATATTTACTTAAAAAAAGATATCGCCGTTTATATCGCAAAAAAAATCACGATACACGTATTTCGACACTATAAGGGAAATCCACATTAATATGGTACTGCCGGGCCTACAATTATTAAATTGCGCAGATAGCATCTACAGGTAGCATTAGTTCAGGAAAACTAAAAGAAAAACTATGTCTATATTAAAAGCGGTTAAATGCTAAAAAATAAGCCTGAAGAGAGGGCCAAATTTGGTATTAAAGCCGCTAGTTCAAGTGAGGCAATGTTTCCAATTTTTGACAACTCACGCCTGGACTGGCCTCTTCGTAATGTACTTTGGCTATAAAAAAAATTTAAGCGATCAAAGCCACCTTTCTGCCTCTAATCGTAACATATAATAGGTACACTCCAATAAAATTAGAACCAGCATTAATTATTCACGCATTAATTAGCACGAAGTGTGACTGTACAACCGACTGGTTGTAGGTTCGATCCCCGACTCGAGGAGATGAAATATTTACTTAAATTTATATTTCCATTTCTTCGCTCTGGTGTCGAGGCTAAGCGTGGCGTTGAGTTCTGCCACTCAACACGCAATGACTCCAGAATTCGGCAGAAAGTGGGGAACGTAGTGTCTTAACACTAGGTTCCCTCTGCCTACCCTGTTGTGTGCGGGATATAGTGTGAAGGTTATTTTTTAATTTTTTTTATTAATTATTCAGTTTACCCCAAATTTACAAGACTACGGTAGCACGTGGCACTTGCCGTGGACGGTGTACGATCAATTTGGCAGTTGTAAGCACTAAGCACATGGCACGCACCTTGCGCCAGGTGTCGCCACCTGGCACACTTTGTGTCGTTAGAGTTGCTCGCGTTATTCGCTCTTGGTGTGTAATGGCTGAATTTGTCATAGCTTTTATTGCCTGGTGCTTTAGCTCTTTGTTTACTACTGGCTGGTAGGCGTAGGTTCGATTATCGTGTATGGTAATGTTGTATTGAGGCCGTTGTGGGGCAGCGCTATGGTTATTGGTTCGACCCCTAATTGGGAGAAAATTTAATTATCGTAATGTTGTGTTGAGGCCGTTGTGGCATAGTGAGACAGTACTATAGTTGTGGGTGTTCTGGGAGCATATTTAATTATTTTAATTTCCTTACTCTGGTAGAAAAAGTGCGGCGTTGGGTTTCGCTTATTAGCGGAACCCAATTATTTACTTTTGGTTTGGTTATTGTTGGTTCAATTCCCATTCGGGGTATTAATTATTTACATTTCCCCACTCTGGTAACAAGACAAAGGGCGGCGTTGAGTTACGCGACAAAACACGCATTAAATTGTATGGTGCTAGTGAACGAAATATCTTAACACTAGGTTCCCTCTATATGTGGGACATCCATAAATAGAACTAGTTTTTCGTTATTCATGCGGAACCTTTCATAAAACAATTTGTAACGGGCGTGTCAAAATATCAATGAACGGGACCTCTACTAAACACACGAAATAAAAATAAAATACCATTATTCAATATACATTGCTTTTTCAATATCTAAATAAACTTATATTAAAGCATTTAAATAAGTGATGTATCACAAATGATATTGTACTGGGATGTCGTACGCCTCTTCTAGTCCTGGTTAGGGTACACCTGATCATTGGAACAGGTGTTTTAGTTACGTATAGTTGGTCGTTTTAACGTCACGGCTAATTTGATGATATATGAATAGTTTTTCTGTTTATGTATTTATTTATTTTATATAGAGTTTTAATGTGTTTTTTTTTGTTGTTTTAGATAAGTTTTTCTTTTATATAAATACAATTTTTGCAAAGATATTTTTTTATGTATGTTCGTTAAATTAGCATTTTTAATGGTTGGTTGAGAGGCACATAGTGTGATTAAGTAAGAGAATGTGGGTTCGATTTACACTCGAGTTAATGATATATTGAATATTTCAATTTAAGTCGCTTTGGTGTCGAGTCGCAAAGCGCGGCGTCGATTTCAGCCAAGTAATAATATATAGGCGTCATACAATATGTAGGCATTGCCTCCAGAATTTAGCGATAAGTGGGGAGCGGAGTATCTTAACGCTAGGTTCCCTCTCCCTACTCTGGTGTATGCGAGATACAGTGGAACGCTAAAAAATAAATCTATATTATCAAAAGAAATATTGAAATGAAAGATAAGCATTTGTAATTATTTGTTTAAAAACAATATATATATATATATATACACATGTACCAACCATCGGTCGCCATGGGGTTGTAATATAGACACACGGTCTAATTATTATTCACATTCATACTAAATCAATAGGGAATTAAAGTCTCTTTGCGCATTATAAGTAATTTTATAATGGACGTATAAATGGGGGAGTTGGTGTCCAATCCAGAATATTCTGGTGGCCCAGACTTTTTATTAACAAAATAAATAAGCGTAAAGCATAACACGAAATGATCAGTTTAATGTCAAACTTACTATATAAAATGAAAAAGTTTAGTGACAATTCACTCCGCCATACACTTTTAATGCAAATTGGTTTACTGTAATTTTTTTGTGAGTTTATACCAAATACATATTATTGTCATTTCAGCGTCACAGTGTCTGACTGTATGGTTATGGTTGTGGGTTTGATTCCTACTTGGAAGAATAAATTATTTTTATTTCATCGCTTTGGTAACAAGACAAAGCGAGGCGTTCAGATCCGCCACTGAATACGCTGCGTCTCGAAAAATAGACGAAAAAATTGGGGACTGTTTCAACGCTGAATTATGTTATTAAGTTCAATTCAATAAAGTATATAATTTGTGGTAATAAATGTTTTTACATTTATATCATTTTATCAATATTTATAATGTAACATAAACTTAGTGTCGGTTAATAAATTAAATTCAATTAAAATGACGCAAACAATAAATATTTAAAAAAAAAGGATGATCAAACTGACAATATTTTACGGTTATATCGACTTACGTTAGATGTTCTATAAAAAACCGATAAGATCAGCTGTTTTATACACGATGGCTCTTATCTGAAGCTACACGTTGTATAATTATATTTATTAGATAATTTATTTATATAATATAATAATTTTAAATAAACAGCTTCACGCTGTATCCCGGATATGGGATATGGCATGATAGACTAGTGTTAAGAGTAAGAACACGTCCGTTTACCAATTTCTATTGATTTTTCGGGGCATTGCGCGTTGAGTGATGCTTTGTTACCAGTGAACGAGAAAATGGAAATATTGAATATTTTATTAAATAACTCATTCTCCCGAGTGAAAGTAGACCCCACGACCGTCACGTTTTCAGTCACACGCTAGTGTCACTGCGTCATGACGTCCTGAAAGTCAGTAATATACATCACAACGTTTTGTGCCTGTGATGGGGATAAATAAATATCTATATAATATTTAAATAAAAAATAAAATTAAATCACGCTTCACGCTGTATCCCGCACACAGCAGGGCAGTTAACCTAGTGTTAACTGTGCCTGTTACAATCCGTTTCCCACTTTCTGCAAAATTCTGGAGGCAGAACTCAACACCGCGCTTTGCTCTACACCAGAGCGAAGAAATTAAAATATAAATTTAAATAATTATTTTATGTCCCCGAGTGGGGATGGAACCCACAACCAGTCGGTTTTACAGTCCCACTTTGTGCCCCTGCGTCACGACTGGCCTCATATAATATTAAAAAAAACATAATTTATGGAAAAATGTTTTCATTATCCTCGTATTGTCAGTTTTATTTCTTCTTTAAAACCCATAGGCTCTAGACAGGAGATATAAATAGGTCAATTTATATTTATAACATTCACTATTAAATACCACAAGGTGCAAAGTGACTCGAGTTTCTTTATTCTTGTTTTGTATCTATACATTTATTTTCACATACCAACACTTTGGATAATTTTGATTCTCCAAATATATCTATAGGTATTATATGGCTTTTTTAAATATCTAAACCTATTATAATTTATGATTATATATTTATACGTTTTATATATTTTTAGGGTTCCGTACCTCGAAAGGACACAACGGAACGCTTAAAACATCACTTTGTTCTCAGTTCAGTTCTTCATTTATGGCACTTCGAGCGTACCAGTTGAGCACTAATCACTTCGCCAATGTCACGTTGTAAGGAGAACACACGAAGGAGATTGTACGGTAAAAAGAAACTATATTACACAATAGGAGAATGCATGTCAAAACGTGGTCCAGTCAAACCCTTTATTCTTCGTCTGTCCGTCTGTTGAGATTATTTATCTCGAGATCACATGTAAGTATCAAGCTAAAATAAATATCTGTGGTCCAATAAGCAAAAAAAAAAAATCCTTCCAAGTCAACTTAATAAAATACAAGCATCTATCATATGTATCGATTTTGCTGAATTTTGTATGAAATTCGCCGCGTAATCAAAACCTATGGAGCACTTCCAGTGAACGTATATTTTTCAAATTTAGCACAAAATTAGGACTTATAATATGGAGTCGTGGCGCTGGGACACAAAGTGTGACGGTAAAATCGACTGGTTGTAGGTTCGACTACCACTTTAGAAGGTGAAATATTTATTGAAATTTATATTTCTATTTTCTTACTTGGTGTCGAGGTAAAGCGCGGCGTTGTGTTCCGTAACTCAACACGCAATGCCTCCAGAATTTGGCGGAAAGTGAGGGGGTATGGAGAGCGGGATACAGTGGGAAGCCGACCATAAAAATCAAGAAAAAAAATGGAAAAGTGAAAATTTATAAGTAATAAATTGAAAGAAAAATCGTTGCTATTTTATATTTGTAATTCATTTCATACAAAATTAGATCATATTCCCGCAATTTTAAGTTTGTGAACTTTTATAAATTATACTTTCAAAAGTTGCACTTTTAAATTGGTGCGGAATTCTTGGTGAGAGTCCGACTCGCACTTAACCGGATTTTTTATTGCTATCTGTGGATAAAAAATGGCGCGTGCAAATTACAGCCTCGTTTGTGTTATTTGGTAATCGTTGCAGTAAATTTGATAGGAGGGATGCATCTGCCTGTAATCATCTGTCTGAGAGCTGTCACAATAATGGATACTACACTTTTTTCAGCTTCACGATGCATCTCAGCCTATATACAGTCTACATCAGGGTAGAGAGGGAGAATCTAGTGTTAAGACATTTTGTTTTTTGTACGAAGTAATGTAACATTGCGTGTTGAGTGACGAAACTCAACGCCACCCTTTTTAGTAAATAAAATTATGAAAATTGAACTTTTTTTTGCAAAAGTCGGCGTTCAGTTCCGCCACTCAACACGCAATATCTCCAGAATTCGCCGAAATATGCGGAACGGAGTGTCTTAACACTAAGTTCCCTTTGCCTACCCTGCGGCGTGTGGGATACAGCGTGAAGTATAAATAAAATAATTAATTCTGGAGATATTTTACCACGGTACTAGAGGAAAGAAATGAAAATATTAAATATTTGACTTCCTCGAATGCCACAGTTGGCCTTAAATTTTTTTCCACTATTAATATCTGTAACGACGTCAACATTACACCACTTAGCCCTTCCTTTTTTCTTACGGGACACGCGAAAAGTACATTTCAGAATTATAAAATACCTGAACACAATAATTTAATTATATATTTTTAATATCTACAATATAACAACGCTAGTTTAAAAAATAGTTGACTTTTGCCTTACCTACATCTGCCTCGTTGCAGTTATAACGGTTAGTACTTACGTATATTATTATGGCATTCGTTCCGCAGTTTTTAATTGATGATGCCTATGTCCCCTTTTTTCTAGTTTTTATATGGTTATAAATAATATAATTTTTCTAAAAGATAATAATTTTCATATTAAATGTGCTTTTTATATGATTGTGTCTGCGATGTGACAATATAATTGTATTATAAATAAAAATAATTCACTTTTATTTAGTTTGATCATGCGACCTTTTAAATTCTGGGTATGACACGATTGATATACAAACATATAGGTATATTCTTTTACAATTTAAATTTTCGATATGAAAAGTACCAGGTGTTCGCGGTATACGTGACTAATTAGAAAAGGATACGCGAAATCCATTTGAATCATCCATCTACCTCTTGGAATTAAAAATATTGTTGATCTTTTTTATATTCGCTGTTGAGGAAAAATTTTATAGTATTCATACTTCAAAATTGAAATATACCTATATAATAAAGCCATAGCGGCACAGAGTCTGATAATACACACGACGGTTCGATTCCAATCTCCAAACTCCAGGTTACGAGTTAATAATACTCAATACACAATGTCTCGAAAATTGGGTAGTTTTTGAGACATTAAGTCTGGATAACAGTATTGTTAGACTAAATAGAATCAGGTAACTGGCTTGTCACGTTGTAAATAAAAAATAAATTAAGAATAGGATCGTTTTACCTTGTACTATCTCATCTTATATATAATTATTTAATATTTGAGAAGTATTTCAATTATTTTCGTTACGTCTTAATTGGTTTAATTAAAAATCTAAACACTTTATAAATTTATTTCTCTACAAAAAACCCACAACTAGTCGATTTTCGTCGAAAATTGACTTCTTCTTATTCATCTCCTAGCTCTGGCAACCAGAGAAAGCGCGACAATGAGGTCCGTCATTCAACGCGCAATATCTTAAGAATTCGGCCAAATCAATTTAACTATATGTAATTTTTTTTATTAAATGTTATAAGGGTAAAGTGACTTATAAGAATAGTATCGCTTTCATGCTGAATCCCGCAGGGTAGACAGAGGAAACCTAGTGTTAAGACATTTTGCTCCTCATTTTAGCCGTCATAGGTATTCTGTTGTTAAGTAGCAGAACTCAACGCCGCGCTTTGCTTCGTCACCAGAGCGAAATGAAAATATATATATATATTTTTTTATTTTCTCAAATGGCGATCGAATCCGCAACCAGCAATAGGTTTACAGTCACAAATTTGTGCTCTGCCACTGCCCACTGCGCCAAAACTGGCCTTAAGGATCAAAAAATAAAGTAGGGCCACCCAACGTGCACCAAGGCGACCGAATCACATGTCCTCTTAAAATCAACCGAATTTATTTAATTTTAATTGATTAAAATCTTTATATGGACGGTATAATTTTTATCAGTTAAAATCGAACATTTTAATAGGTAGTAAGCATTTCCTCAATATTTTTTAAAGCTTCAAAGATATATGGTGTCTGTAATCGAAGGTATTCATTAAGATCGGGGTTCCCACGGCTATTTTAGGGTAACGCCCACTCAACACCAATACCGTAACTCCGGTTTCGTCTGTATTAAAACGTGCTAACTCAGTATTTACAAAAACTGGAATTGTATTGGATATATCATTTAGTTTGTAACTTGTGTTTGTTTTGATTTACTATTAGTTTTGTTTTTTATAAGTATATTGTATACCGATGTTATAATTAAATAAATTTATTAGATTTGTTTTTATTTGGTACTTTAGTGTTGAAAAAAATGCTTTTCACACATTTTAACACAGAATTTTAACTTATCATAAATCATGGGTCCACATTTCAATTGCAGGAATATATAATAACTATAAAAGTCTAATACAAATTACGAAGAGGAAATGAAAAAATTGTCACAACCATAAAACGCTTTAAATTTGGCTTTAAAAATAATCTATAAAATAAAATACATAATAATATTTTTGAAAACAGCGATACCCAGCTTTGCCTACCGAATGAGGTCAACACTAGTTTAAAAAGGTATAGAGCCTTCTGGACCTCCGCTCTCGGAACGATCAAAATAATTTCTCACTGCAGCCTCGTCGATATACTGCGATTGATTGTTCTTATTTTTATATATGTTTTAATAATATTATACATAATATAGAGTACAAAGTTAGCAGCCTTACCTTATATTATATATATTTAATTTTTAAACACTAAAAATATTCAATGAAATTTTCATTATCTTAACCTCAATTTTTTAATTATATAATATAAAAATGAAGGTCAAGAAAATTAATTGTTTTTTTAATTATATATAAACTATACTATTCTTCTAAAAACCTTAAAATTTTATTATCATTTTAATTTTTCTCTTATATTAGAAATTAATAATAATAAATATTATCTTACATTTATACTTATTATAGGTATATTATTAATGAGATTTCATATTAAATTATAAATATTAAAAATATATTTTCAAGTATCAATACTACTCTTAGCGTATACACGCGCCTACACCTCGATATCAGTTGCGTTTGTGTCAACATGACACTAGAGTTTCCTCCGCCATCTTATGCACCTTATACCGTAGGCCGAAGATCATCTCAGATACAGCCTTTTAATTACCTTATTAACGTTCATTGGAATTAATTTTCAATTATAAAATACTTTTTATAATTAATTTACAAATAAATGGTATTCTGGTGTTCGATTAACGCCTATATCCGTAAATAAGAACACTTAGTGTTCTTTTTTTGATAAGAATCTATTTTCATTATATTGAATTTTAATGAATATATTGAATTTAAATTATAGTGGAGTGTCGTCCTTTGTCATTATATCGATAACGACACATGCTCGTTCACACTCGCTCGTTTCTTCGATATCTTCGGTACAAGTAAATGTAATTAAAAATTAGAATTTAAAATTACCTTTACTTATTGTTAATAGCTTAAAAAATTGTCATACCAAAAATATAGGTTTAAATTTTCCAATTAATTAATTAATGGGTTCATTTATTTTTAGGCACTTAGCCCATTGGCTGGGTAAAAAAATTAAGTTACTTCTTATTTTATTTCTATTCAAAATATATTTTAGCGCCAAATTGTTGTCAGAAGACTCACAAGTGACCAGGCTAAGACATAAGAGTAAACTATTTTTGTTTTATTAAAATATACATAAGGTTTTTATAAAAAAATATTAAAAATTTGCATTTTTAAATATTTGTGGTCGAGTTTATAAATATAACTCCCGACCTGACTCATGGGAAAAATTTCGGAAGTTTAAATTTGTAAAGTGGATATTTAAACAGAATGTTTCCATGTTTGTTCGTGTAAAGCCAGAGGTGTCGATGTGTTACCCATTTGTGGACTTGCTACGACCACTGTGAAGATGCCCGTTTCCTGCTCAACCAAAGAAAAAAAAATTTTTATTGTTGGTCTTATATTTTGTATTTTTTTATGTTCAAACTATACAATAAAAGGAATTATTTTAAAATCGTGTTAATCTTAAATTCTATTTGAAGTAACCTATAGGATTTTATTGATATGACCTTTGATTTTCTCCATTTTACTTTTGTTATCATTAGATTTTGTCATATCTATTCAAAATTAACCAAATATACCAGATATTTTATTCATATGTAAGAAAAAATGAGGCTGATATTGGCGTAGGATCGAAATCGTGCGATTGTAAGCCCGACCTTATGTATATTTTAATAAAACACAGATTGTAGGTTCGAGTCTCAATTGATCGTTGGTAACGAGGCAGAGTGCAGCGCTTAGTTCCGTCACTCAACACGTAAAAAATCTCTAAATTTCGGCAGATAGTGAGAAACGGAAGTGTCTTAAACGTAACGGACTGTCTTAATATTAAGTTCTCTTACCTCTGCCTACCCGCCTATATTTTTGGGATACATGGGGAATCTTAAAAAAAGAAACAATATGAGAATGTATATTAAAAAGTGAATGAGGAAAACCCCATGCATAGACGTATCATCACAGTGGGAGCGGTCAAGTACTGTCAGTAAGGTCAACGGTCATCAATGATCTTATTTGACTTTGCTGTTTGCGGAGATGAGTGTAAGTAACACACAATAGAGTCTTGAAAATTACCTGTAAACATAATACGTGTATGTGAATGGTTTATTTATATGTACTAGCAGCTTCGCCTGCGTGGCCAAATGATTAGTTATTAACGATAAAAAATTTTAAGGAAAGAAAATAACTTGTTAGACGACGTATAAAAAGAAGAATGTATCGGGATTTGAACCCGCGTTTCTTCGAATCTGTCCAAGCGCTCAATTAAGAGTTGTGTATGACACATAAGATTTCGTAGTATCTCTTACCACAGGTACAATGGATTACATTGAATCGATTAATGTAATATAATCTATACGTATAATAAAAATGTAACGAATCGGTGTCTGTACATGGAAGATATATATAATAAAATGTCATTCGGGGTGTTTATTTTATTAATGTAATAGAACCCAAAATAACGCCTTAATTTTTTTGTGGATTTGTCTGTTCGTTTTGCGTTCGCGCTAATCTCAGAAGTAGCTTAAAATTAAATTTTCAATATTCTATTTTGGCAATGGCCCGTAATATTTAGTATTCGTTTTATTTTAATCGGTTCACATATAATAGAGTTATATCAATACAAAGAGTTGCATGCGAGAATATTAATAAAAAAATAAATGTTTTATTGAATTGGGTAAAGTTGTCAGGTTAAAAAAATAAAAATAAATTATTTAAATATAAATAATAAAAAATAAAAATAAATAAATAAAAATAAATAAAATATCGGATACGCTGTATCCCGCACATTCAGTCAGTGATAACAGAGTCAGTTTAGTGTTTGGATATTGTCCTTAAATCTATAATGTTATTAGATCACGAAAGTAATTGAGATGAAAAAAATATATATATGTAATAGAGAACGGTGAAGCCACGCGAGGCACTAGTATTGCTAAGATATACCTTTCTTTCAAAAGAAGCTTATGGGAAATCGTTTGCTTATAACAAAATCATCAAATAGTTAACAAAAATGGCCAGTTAGTAACTGCTTACTTAAATTGATTTATTTTTATATATAGTATATTTTTTGGTATGATGATTTTTATTAATTATTTTAAGGCTTGTTGTGTTTTTATGTTGAACAGTGCATTCTTGAGAAGCCGGGATGAGTCAATTTGTAATATTACATTTAAAAATGTACCTTTTTAGGGCAAGTTCAAAGGTACCTTACCAAATTTGGGACCCATTTCGAAAGTAAAATATCTATATTATTATGTAATTCCATCCAGGAATCTATTTGAATTCCAATCGAGAACTAGCTCCCTAACCAAATGAAGGCTCTCATAAGGTTAGAGAGTTAATCCTGTAGGCACTCAGAGATTTCTATTCAAAAATACTTAATTAAGTAAATAGATATACCATTATCGTTGTGATTTCGATACCCACTTGGGAAATGATGAACTATTTAATATTTTAACGAGACAAAAAAAAGTGGGAAACGGAGAAACAATAGGTTTTCTCTGCCCACCTATATGTAGAATACAGTGTAAAAATAAAAAAAATGTTTTCAAAACACGCTAAGGAAACACTTGAAATTCAAAGAAAGTACCACTAATCTAACCGATGCGATGCACTGGTACATTACGGTCATTAAGCTATTAGAATTAATTAGAACGTTTGTCTGTTTATCGCCGCTTCCTCTTTGACTCTTGCCCCGAGTTCCTTGCCTGAGTCATGCGGGAGGGAACAAGTGAATATTTATTGTACTGTTAGAAATCGAAAGCGGTTATAGTTTTTAAATACACACATCATCTATATGTTTTTAAACTATTTGGAAAGGGATACCACGTAATTGCAATAAGTGATATGTATCACCTACTTACACAATACTTCACACTAGTTTCCTTCCAATAGGGACCGTCACTTACACGCAACTGTCCCCCGATTGACACAATTCTACTGCTTTTATAATTATTTTCACCTAAATCTACCCTCTTTTATACGAGTACGCTAACAGTACAATATTTTTTAATACTTTTAACTACAAGAGCTTGGTATTAGTCGAAAAATATAATAGCAGAGCTGGGTTAAGGAAAACTAGTATAAAACACCCTATTGATCACTTTCTGCCAATTTTCGTGGCATTATGTATTGGGTGGCTTTGTCTTGTTACTAGAGCGAGTAAATGGAATTAACTCTTCACCGCGAACGGGAATCGAACTCACAACCTTCGCATTTACTCGGACGTCGCGCACCGTGACGCAGCGCTATCTCGGCCTTATTGTTTTTTTATTTATGTTTATTTCTGCAAGTATATATGTAGGTTCCCCTACATTTGTAAGTCTTTTTTCTTATCAGCTTTCCGGTAATAGTTTTTCCTTTATGTATAAAAATGTATTATTCGCCTATTTGAAAACATACAACGCTGCTACTGTTGCTAATGATATTCAATTATTTTCAATTTAAAATAGCATTTTTTTTTACTTATAAAACTTAAAGCCCATTTTGAATGTAACCATTCACTCGTCACTAAAATCTTTAAGGACAGGATGTCAAATTATGCGGTCAGTCATATCTGTGTCACTTGCAGCAGAGTTCATATTTTTTACATACAATTCTCTTTCGTGAGAAAAATGTAATACAATTTTTTTTTTCTAGCTTCGCATATTGCAAGGTACACAGAGAGAATCCAGTGTGGAGACACTACGTTCGTATTAAGACACTATCGTTCCACACATTCCTCAGTGAAGGAACTCATAACCGCGCTTTTCGTCATTACCAGTCAAGGAAATGAAAACAATGCAGTCGCCCGCTTGTATTGTGCTGATGTATAAGCTGCTGTAAAATTTCATTTTAATCCGTGCATTAGTTTTTGCGTGAAAGAGGAACAAATTTTCATCTTCACACATTTATAATATTAGTATAATAATAATAATAATTTTGATTTACCTAATATATCTTATAATTTATAGTAAAGCTATACAAAATATATAGAAGTACTTGATATGGAATTCTTCGTTTACGAGTCTGTGTTCAGTTTTTATTACACCCCACTATCATATCATTCATGTTTCTGTCACAGGATGTCGATTTATGGGAACACATGTAGCTATGTCAATTGGAAAGGCCACCAGTAATATAGTGACCGCTAGCATACATAATTAATTAATTTAAAAAAATCTTTACTATGGAGATACAGTTGACAATATTTTTTACATTTTTAAAGTGCTTAAAAAATGTTACACAAGAACATACTTTTTTGATAGTGTATAAAATTTTTATCCCCCATGTCCGAATTTGAAGCCGCGTTTTACGATTTCCGAGAGGCCGCACAAACCCACCTATGTAGATTTATTTTTAAAGTTTCTTATGTCATTTATTTTGCAATTTAACTTACAAGATCAATAAATATACTTTTTGAATTTACAATATGATCTGTTGTAATCGATACATTACATTTGAAAAGTTACCTAATGTATAGCACCTTTAAAAAATGTCGATTAAATAGTGTTAATAATTATAATTAACTTGTCAATAATGATAAAATTTTCCTCGATTGAATATAGCTTTTGTTTCTTCTGACTTTTGATCAGAACCAACAATTTATATTTTTGTATTATAATATATTAGAAAATTTATTAAGGCCGTCGTGGTCCAGTGCACAAGGGTGTGACTGTAATGCGACGGTGCTGGGTTCGATCCCCACTCAAGGAAATGAAATATTTATTTAAATTTATATTGCCATTTCTTGGCTCTGGTGTCAAGGCATCATGCAATGCCTCCAAAATTCGGCGGAAAGTGGGGAATGGAGTGTCTAAACACAAGGTTCCCTCTGCCAACCCTGCTATATGCGGGATACAGCGTGAAACTGTTTTAATATTATATATTAGACAAGTTAACCCGTGGTTAGAAGGCACGTCGTTTAACAGAACACTTTGCACCGTTTACAGGCGATGCCGGCACAGTGGTAATCGACGGCGATTGTGAATCAGATCCCTCATCTATGTAGAGCGCTGGACTAAGTCACGCTTTGTGTAGAGTCAGCAAAAACAATTATTTCACCAATTTTTATGATATATTTTGTATATATGATTAAAATATAAATCAAGATAATATGATAATTCTATAACATTCTATTTATCTATATACTACTTTTACTTTGAATAAATATGTAACTAAAATAATTTGTACATCCATATAATTATATATAATTTTTTTTTGTTATTTTGACAGAAACTGAAAAAAAAATATGAAATCCTCATAGGTATAAAATAATAGCAATGTATTTTAATTCGAAATGATATGTATTTTTAATATCAATATGAAATTTATATGTTCATTTGAATTTTTTCTTTATTAATAGATGTATAATGCTGTCGCTACTGTGGCATGTCGACTTTACTGTGGGAATGTCTGCTCGTGAATCGCCCGTGGCTTATGACAATTTGCATTTTTTTGCCGCCAGTACCCCATACTGATTGTTCGCTTAGACAATAGTCCAATTTATAAGAATATGTATTTTCAAATAAGTTATGTTTTAGATTTAATACATTTATTTCCAGCTTCACGCTGTATCCCGCAAGTTGCAGGGTAGACAGAGGGAACCTAATGCTAAGACACTACGCCCCCCACCTTTTTCCGAATTCTGAAGACATTTCGTATTGAGTGACGGAACTCAACGCCGCTCTTTGCTTTGACACCAGAGCGAAGAAACGAAAATATTAATGACTGGCCACAAATATATATTTCCAAATGTCGAATTTATATGAAAGTATTGAATTATAATATATGTGACTGTATTTAAGAACGGACATAATAAAAATGCTTTAAAAATAAAAGTATGTATTAGTAAAGTTTTGAATTTGTTTTGGGTACTGTTTCTAAGGATCACTCTCGGGAAACTAGTCGGAAATGGTATACATACCTTATTATTTTATATATACCTACGGTTTCTTTATACTGTTTCTGTATTTTTCTTTAATTTTGTAAAATAAGTATTAGGAATCTTTGGAATACTTGCAATTAATAAATTCAAAAAAATTATAACCATATGTACGAATAATTGTAATTCCTTAAAAAGAAATTTTCTAAAGATCTTTTTAGATTTATTAATAATAACGTTTCTATTTATCTAGATTTCATGTTGTAAAAGAAATCTTACGAATTACGCCACCACAGCCCGCTGCCGTCCAATACAAATACAAAAATGTATATTCTTTTTTGTTAATGGCACTATCGTCTAATTGCGGTCATCAAAATCGCATGTCTTGCCTTATAACTGTGTGTGATCTACTGTTCGGTCGTAATGTTGGGTCCTCGACCTCTCACCTTAGAGCAAAAAGTATTGTGCCTTTGTTCCTCTCTTGTAAGATAGTTTAAGAATCGCTAAAACGATTTTAAGCGACGTTCTCTTTGTGAAGTGAAAGGTTGTGATTTTTTTGTGGTTTTTACCAATATACTAAATTACACGCTTATTTTTTTCAGGTTCACGCTGTATCCCGCATATAATAGCGTACACAGAGGGAACTTCGCGCTGTATCCCGTACATAGCAACGTAGACAGAGGGAACCTCATGTAAGAACGTTCTTTTCCCATTTTCCGCAAAATTTTGAGAAATCAGAGTGAAAAATGAGAATATTAAATATTTCATTTCCTCGAGTGGTGATCGAACCCACAACTAGTTTGCAGTCACACACACCTCTGCCCCACAACTGGCCTCAATTTAAATCTTAATATAAATTTCGTTAGGTTCTTCTGCTGCTATAGTAATTAGTATACTTACACTGGTATATCACCGCTACATACATTTTGAAAGAAGTAACAGAAAAAAGAATAAAGAAACAAATCAAACGAAAAGCTTTATAATATATAAATATTTCGAATATATATATTATAAGTGATTTCTAACAAATTACAAAGTGATAGATTTCGAGGTACAGGTAGGACAAGTTGAATAGCATGATTATATTGTATAGAAATGAATATGTAAAATGGTTCGTGAGTAATGGGTAATTGACTATAGAGTGACTTCACAGCAATATTCACACTTTTGTAACTGTGTTTGCGCCGTGTTTACTATACTAGTGGTTGAATGTGAAATCTCTCGGTTAGATTAGATTTTTTTTTGTCGGGCGTAAATTGTAAATTACACTCATCTTTTTAATTTTTTTTGGTTTATCCTCGGTAGTCAGAGAGTGCCAAATACTACGTTCTCGGTATACAGAGAACGTAGCTCTTTCTCTTCGTTCACTGTCATCAGCCGGTTCATTTATCCTGAAGGGTCCTCATGTTTTTTACGTGACATTCGTCCTGTATTATCGATAACGTTTTCTCGAAGGTCAACTGCAGTCGTCCTTGCTTCACCAACCGTTTTCTTATAAATGTAAAAATTAATGATTTTTTTTAAATAATATAAATAAATATTTTTTAATAATTATCAAAATAAAATTAGACATGTTAAGTATTTGGGACGCTTTTTCTACTACAACAGAAACGTAATGTAAACAAAATGGTCCTATGGCCTAAAATAAAAAAAAATAGCAACTATCGTAACGTTCAGACATGGTTCTTAAACTTTGTTATATACAGTGATAGTGATTTTCCAATATCCAGCCTACGGCCATAGTGAATTAGTGTCGTAGAAATCAATATTATAATGCGTAAAATATTACCGAAGTAACCCGTAATCACTAGTGATGTATATGGATCGTATATAACCTTTATTGAAAGTGTTACATTGTTAAATTACGCTGCGTTACTCGATTTATTTCATCTAATTTTTTGAGGACTTTATTTTTTCACGACACGAGGCCAGTCGTGGCGCAGGGGGCCAGCTGTAAACGCGATTATTTGTTGGTTCGATAAATTAGATTCGATAAAATAATATATTTATTTAAATTTATGTTTTCATTTCTTCGCTCTGGTGAAGACACTCGAGATTCGAGGCAAAACTGCGGCGTTGAGCTCCGCCACTCAACACGCAATGCAAAAATTCGGCGATATTGAATGGAGAACAGATGTGTTTTTATTTAATTCTCAACACTTGGCCTAAACTACTGTGCGCGGGATACAGCGTGAAAAAAAAAAATTTAATGTAAAGCACAAATTTTTTAAAAATTATTTATAAATTATACCAAATATCTATAAATGATCTCAACGGGTTAAAAATAATTATATAAGTAACTAAAACTAAAACTTTTATATAAGTATGGTATGTCCGTGAGAAAAGCCCGTCGGCGACAATGTCAGAGTAGACAACAGTATTTAGAATTTTTTGTTTAATTTCATCGACAATCACGTTTTGATTCGTGTTGAGGTCGTGAGGTGAGCCGCGTGTTTTATATTTGTTTAGACGTGAAACTGGGTGAATTTCTTTATATCTAGCGTAGAGAAAATTATCCAAGTATATACTTATAGGTAATAGGTAAGGTAAGGTGACGTGAGAGTTCAGATTTGGCGCCTAAATAGACGTCAATCTCAATATTATATTTTTTTAATATATAGTTTTCTTTTTTTTTATTTTGAAAATAATAGTAAATAAATTTGAGATTGTAATTTAGTTTTATACTACATAGAAGTTACAGCAACTTAACCACTGAACGTACGACAACGAAACGAGGTACGAAAGAGAAATATTTTTCAGTTTCACACTATTCTACATGCTTAGCAGTAATCTGCCTAATGGCAGAGGGAACCAAATATTGACCAATTTCAAGACATTACGTTTAGAGTGACGGAACTCAACGTCGCTTTTTGTCTTTTTTTTAAAGAGTAAAAATCTGAAAATAAATAATTCCCCCGATTAGGAATCGAACCCAAAGCCGCCGCGTTTCCAACCAGCCGCTGTATCGCTACGTCGACCGCCATTTTTAAAGGTAATATTTTTTCATGTATTGGCTATATCCGTTATAAAACGTGTCTTCTCACAGTAAAGCTGATAATAATGAAGACTACGGCATTATCACGTTTCAAATATTTCGCGTCTCTACAATAAAAGAACAATGCGATCACATTCTGTTGTGTATAAACAGAAATAACAATTAGATGTTGATACTTACTATTTATGTAGGACTCTTATTTTACGAAATAAAGAATATTTTGGTGTTTGCTTATAAAATTAAGGTAAAATATTTAGTAATAGTATTAAGCTTTAAGGCGGTCATAGCGCCGGTGCATAAGGGTGCGACTTTAAACGCGAAGGTTATGGGTTTGATTCCGACTCGTGGAATGAAATATTAAATATTTTCATTTCCTCGGCCTCGATATAACGGTTAAGGGCTACGTTGAGTTCCTCTTCTAAGGATTCAACGGAGTGCCTAAACTTTAGATTCCCGGGGTCTCTCTGCCTGCCCAGCTATATGCCGACATATAGAGTTTGAAGCCAAAAAATAAGCAGATAAAAAAATAAAAATAGTGTCCATAATTTCCGCCACCTAAAAGGCATTGTCTTGAATTAAAGAAAGTATAGCGTACAATCGTACATTAAGTTTTGCTCACCTGTTATGCGGGACCAAAGCGTAAAGCTAACCAAAAAGAAACGGCTTAGTGCGAGTAGACCTCGTCCACCGACATGCCATATCAATTTCATGATTACTTAACATAGGCCCAAAGGAAAATACAACTTACAATTGGGCGTATACACTCATTTTGTGTAAAATTAACTACAAATATAAGTTTATATTTAATATGTTTCTTTCATACACTCTTGAGAAAAATCATCTTGACGGACATATTCGTACAAAGATAACAAAGTGACCTATAAGGGTTCCGTTTTTTCTCTTTATGTACGGAACCTTAACAATGTATATATAGATTAAATACGCTATAATTAACATATTAATATGTCTAGAATCTCATAGCATGCTTGCATGATGCTGGCACCCAGAGACGCCGCCGGCCAGTTCACACGGACAGCTGACCACGTTGAAATGACCATATGGAATTTTGATTTGAACACTTAATACCAATTACGTTAGTACTGTGGTCAGATGGTAAATTAGCTTTTGGCCTGTAGCTATAACCATCGACGTAATGTAGGTTCGATTTTTTCTTATTTTATGTCATTCCGTGTTTCTGTGTACGTTCATTAGGTATGCAAGTTTTAATAAATTCTTGTGAACATTTTGGTAAATGTGTATGAGACTCCATGTTTTCGTTAGAATTTGTTACACCGTGAGTTGTGTTACGGAGTTAAGCGTCGCATTTTATTTTTGTCGATCAAACAGTGTTTGCAGTCAGTCGCTGACGCACTGTCAGACTGAGCCACGATAGAGCCATCGTGGTATCGTTTAGAATTTTTATTTCCATATCATAAAATACATATTATTCATATGCATTCTTAAGCTTTGTACCTATATTTGTGGAACAATGGATAAACGTACAATCTATTCTTTTTCCAAAGAACAGTAACAGTAGTCACAAATCCACTCTATCGTGCTTTTTGCTATTTTAAGAGTTATTGCGAAACGGATGGTGCGAATATTTCGCACATCTGACCACACGGAGTCGCCAAACAAATGGGTAAAAAAATTGTGCTTAAAAGGCGAACAAAATTTTGTTACAGGAAAAATTTATAATACATAAGTAATAATTTATAATATGTCAATACATCACAATCAGAATCGGTCTGTTCGTGTCAGAGCACCGCCGCCGTGTGAACCGGCCCGGGGCTGCCACGCGAGCATTCCTCCCAGATTATATGATCTACCTTCTTTCAGACTTTTGAGAAATTCAGACAGGTGATACTGAATGTTTAAATAATTATTTAATCAGATGGTTCTTTTACATATTTTGCGGACTAATAAATTACATTGTATTATATATAAATCTTCTCTCCTCCCATGTAGTTTAACTACAGACCATGAGCATAAGCGATATATGTCCACCTGGATAATAAACTTTTTTTTAAATCACGCTTTATCCCGTACACAGCAGGTTAAGCAAAGGATGAAATAAATAGAAATAAAATAATACAGTATTTTTACAGTTTTATTACTATTCTTATAATATGTATTATTTTATGAACATAAAGCGGACTTGTTTATATTTTAAATAATATGAGAATAAATATTCACGAGATTTAAAGATTTTTAATTATTTTCGGCTACTGTGAAAGGATCAAGATTATTCAATTTTATAGTAGCCGATACTAAACCGACACTCAAAGAAATAGCTCAAAGCGATGATCATCCAAAATTTGCGTGTTGCTAACTAACGGCTACCGATTACTGAATTCCTCTTTAATCGGAAAATCATTATATGAGTCAGTCAAATACATATCCATCATGGGATCGCTCATTTGGTGCAACAGTGACACAATTGCACTTAAAAATGAAAAAAAAATATATAAGAAATGTCATAAATTAAATACTTTGATTGATCTCTCATCTCCTATATTATGTTATGTTTAGCTAAAATGTCGTTTTCATTTTAGCTAAACAAAATCGAACCCGCAGTCTGCCGCGTTTACAGTCGCGGGCTTATCCCCCTACGCCACGACTGGGCTCAATCTCTTGTAATATTTAAAAAAAAAAATGAAATGGGTCATCGTTGCACCAAATTAGCGTATAGGATTTATAGAAGATAAAAAATATCACATTAGAGAGTAGAAGTTTTAATTTTTGAATTAAAGTCTATATTTATAATACTTTAGAATGAATGCGTTTTTGCCTCGTTACAAAATTATTCATATCAATTACAATTAATAATTGACATTGAGTATAAAATTCCGTTTCTCGGCCAAAAGTATTAAAGGTAGTGCTACGGTTAAAAATAAGTAAATTTCAATAAATTTATAATCTTACTTAATAGAGAAGATATTTATATGTATAAAATAAAATAAACCTGATTTTTCTTGTTTCTTTAAGTTCATTGTAGAAGGAATATTTTTTTCTTATCTGTTACAATTCGTGCATACCTACTTATCGTTTACACTTCCGTTTCCCGCTTTCTGACAAATTCTGGAGGCATTTCGTGTTGAGTTTTGGTCTCAACTCAACTCCGCGCTTGGCCGCTTTACCAAAGGAAGATATGAAAATATTAAATATTTAATTTTCTGAAATGGGAATCGAACACACAACATGTCACACTTACAGTTGCACATTTATATCAATGCACCACGACCGGCCTCTTTTACCTCGTATCATTTGCTGTAAATTTTTAAGACAAAGGAGATCGTGTGAAAGTGAATGGTAAATTTGGTGGGCGTGGTAGGATATCGTGATCTTTCATCTGATGATTGTAGGCCGAAATTTAGGCTCTGTTTACACTATAGCAAAGATTTTTTATTTGTTTCAAGCTGTATTCTGCAAATAGCAGGGTAGACAGAGAAAATTTAATGTCAAAACACTCCGTTCTCCACTCTACGCCCGAATTCTAGATATATTGTGTTGAGAGTCCTAGTATAGATAGTAATAGGAACCTAGTGTCAAGTCATTTTTAAAATTCCGTACCTTTTATTGAAAAAAGTACCACTTATATATAAGATCACTTTGTTGTCTCGTAGCCGTTCGTCCGTTCGTCCATCCGTCTGTCTGTCTGTCAAGAGATCTCGAGTTGAAACCATATACTCAAATCTACGGTCCCTTGATTTCCTGCAAAAAAAATCTTTACTTGAAAAACAAAGGTATCGCCGTTTATATTGCAAAAATTAATAGAGTATATATGATTGACTTAGAATGTGGCTGTTAGGTGGATGCCAAATTTTATAAATTTGGCAGCCACCATCTAAAGGTAGTACTAGTTCAGGAAAATATATGAAAACTATACATTGTGGTTAAATCCTGAAACAAAAGTCTATTGTTTGTATATTAATATCAAATGTGTGCCATTGTTTGTATATTAATATCAATTCAAAATTTTGGCAACAGTCATGTGAATACAGCTTTATTACTATTATCTCACGGTCTATAACATTTTTCACTGATATAATCGAATGTTGAATTCGGTACTTTACGTGATATTATCGAGAGTTGAAATCTGCCACATTACCTTCACCTTGGAATGTGGTGAAATTTCTTTAAGGCGATGTGACTTGAAGACTATATTCAAAGCATATAAGCATAAATATATAATACAAATTATAAACAGTAATACTAACTTATATGTATTTGAATAAATACAGATAAAATATATCCATAAAAACTTGATATGTATCTAAACTAAGCTAACAAAAGCGTAAGTAACGTCATAAAATCCATTCGGACCTGCCATTTTGCGACTTCTCAGTTCATTTACCTCTAATCGTTCAATAAAGGGAACCTGTCAAAATACGGGCTTGTGCTAAACCTTTCGGCTCTTTTGTATTTGGCAGGTGCAAAATAAAAAAAATGTAAAGGTTGAGAATAAGGTTTTATGACGGCGCTTGCAATTCAAGTGTGACTGGCCATTAATAATTTCTCTGGCGCCATTTAAGACATTAAAACATTGGTCCATTGTTTTATTTTTTATCTGTGTTTGTAATTAAGTTTTTTTTTTATATAAATAAAAGTAAGAGTTTTAGCCTTCGATTGTAAATCTTTTAGATCGCACGATGTTGTTTTGCACTTTTGTAATATATTTGTACTAAAAAAAACATTTTCCTTTAACATAACAAGTAACATTTTATTGCTTTTCATTCAATGAATGTCACAACAAGTTCTCATATTTTTTTAACTTTTTAAATTTTTTAACTATTTTATTATTAATTTTTTTTAAGAAATTTTAACAATCATATTAAGACTTATGTCTGTCTCACAATCATAGGAGAGTGACATAAATATAATATGCACAAGTAAAATTACCATTTTTTCATTATAAAAAATAAAAGCTTACATAGAATGCATTTTATATGACATGTGATCAACTTACAATTATAAAATATTACCAAGTCACATTCAACTTCCATTCAATAGAAATGCGGTTGACACCAATACGCGTTACATTAAAACCGTTATAATTGTATTTTTTAATAACGAGGGTGGAAAGGGGGTTGTTGTCACACCTGCAAACATTCACAGCCTTTAACTTTGAAATGTTGAAGAATTAATAATTTATTATATACACACATGTAGTAGGTATATCCATATATGTATCGTTTACGAACTAATGTTAAAAATGTCTGTAAAAGGTAATTTTATTTTACTCAGCTAAAAAATCTAAATAAAAAAAAAACCATAAATTGTAATATTGTAATACGTCATACAATGTATTTTCTTATTGCTTTAAGTCTGCCAGCTTACTTTGTCTCTATTATTTATAACTGTTAGTTATAAATAATAGAGACAAATTATTAAAACAAAAAGATATAAAAAAATATATAATGCTACTTGCAATGTAAGCGTATAGTTGTAGACTATTCATTTCATGTCTTCTAATAATAATTTATCTATGTATACCTAATCAGTATATTGTGAATTGCTAAACTAATACGTATATACTAATTAAAAAAGTTATTTCCTTGAATAAACAATCTGTCAATGTCACTGTCAGATTGCAAGAATGCGCGCGCACCTCGCACTGTTCTGTTAGCTCTACTTTGATTGGAACCGCTACCTGAGCTTTTGTTAATAATAAATGAGTTCCAGTTCCAGGAGTCCATTACAGATTAATTTTTACGTGAAATGAATTGTGGCTGTTTAGATATAAATTTTACAATTGATTTTTCAATATTTTTAAATTTACATTATTGAAATAAAAAAAATATTATATTTATTTTACATTTTGATGATATGGCAAAAAATTTAAAATTCGTAAGTTGTTTTTATTATTTTTAAATTAAATCAGCTTCACTCAGCAGGGTAGGCAGAGGGGACCTAGTGTTAAAACACTACGTTTCCCACTTTCCGTCGAGTTCTGGAGGTATTGCGTGTTGAGAGGTGGAACTCAACGCCGCACTTTGCCTCGACACCAGAACTAAGAAATGGATATATGGAAATGTAAAGAATATTTTCATATCCTCGAGTGGGGATCGAATCTACAACCAGTCGATTTTACAGTCACACTTTGTGCTCCTGCGTCACGACTGACCTCAATAAATTTAAATTGGAATTTTTAAATATATTAGATAATATATTAAGTAGGTATAGTTATATTTAATAGGAATTTTTCACGTTTACGTTTGAATATAGAATTAAGTTTGAAGACATTTTGGTTTTTATTTTTGTGTGCGAAATATTGTGTATCGAAATCGTATCACATACCAGAATGAAAATAAATAAATTTTGATACAATGGCGTCCAATAGAAAGTAATAAAACACTTAAAACATAAGGTCTTGATTTTTTTAAGTATTGCAAGTCTAAGTATGACTTCAATGCAAGCCGACTTAAAGTCACAAGCTTGTGTGTGTGATTGTGGGCTTGATTTCCACGCGAGGAAATGAAATATTTAATATTTCTTCTTTCTGGTGTCGAGGTAATGCACAGCGTTGAATTCCGCCACTCGAAACGCAATGCGTACAGAGTTTGGCAGAAAATGGAGAACGGAGTGTTGACACTAAGTTCCTTCTGCCTACCGTCAGTCTATGGGAAAGATACAGCGTTAATCTTAAACAGTCTTTTACTCGCAATACCATACATGAACTCGAACACGCAACGATATCTAACAAGAAAATACCTCTCCATAACGACGAGAGGAATAATATACTTTATTTAAATCTACTAAAGGAAAATAAAAAAAGAAATTCAAAGTCTAATAGCAATATCGGAGTTGTTTGCGGATGGGTCATATCAATAGCCCTTTGTTGTGCGCCGTTTAGCGCTGCGCTAAGAGCGGAATGTAATTGATCATTTCCTCTTCCTGCTCCTCCGTTTATCATTGACGTTAGTAAAAAAAATTTTTTTTGTTTGTACAACAAAACAATATTTATAAATTATAAATTTTATATTAGGTAATATATTGTTTTTTTTTTGCTATACATATAATATATTTCTTTTTATTCTAAATATAAGGAAAATAAAATTCTACTATCACTACCTAGTTTTTGAGTTGTTTATGGATACTTATAAAAATATCGATTATGAAGACTCCATGATTAATATGTATATTTTTTGTATTTTTTTATTTTTTATTACCGATAGCTTTTAATTTTTACAATATCTAATTTTTTTGGTGCCATTTTAGCATGAAATATTGAAACTTAATTTAGACTACGACTTTAATTTTGATGACCATGAAATCATATATACCTAAATATATATAATCAATATAGCCGTTTACCTAAAATGGCCGCCTTAACAAAGTGACAGATTACAATTTTTTCCATAATCTACCCAACATAAATAACATAAAAAAGCAATTGATTTGTAAAATACAATAAACCATTAATAAACATCTAGAAAGCTTGTTTTTTTATATTAAAAAGGCTTTTTACATTCATAATTTTTGAAATGCTGCTGTTACGCTTTATATAGGTATTATTTCATTACAATACATAGATATAACTTTTAAAGGTACATACGAGTATAGTATGTTATATTAACGGTCCAATAATAACAGAGGGCAGAGGGCTAACTTCCAACAACAACTATCGAGAGTAAACCCCAAGTCAAGGAATCTGCGGTTCTAACTTCAGTCTCCATGCATTCCTTTGTTTCTCCAAAGTTTATATGAACAGATCAAAGTATCAGATGTGGAGCTTCAAATTCGCACTTACGTAACCTCTGAACGAGTTGCTTGTAAGAGCCACGAGGTGTTGCCAATTAACGAACATTGTAGTTTACTGCAAATTAGGTTTAGTGAAAGTTAGACTAATAATGGCGTAGTTTGTTTATTCAAGTATGTATTATTTCTAGCAGGTTCACTCTTTGCTTGATAGGCAGAACCTAGTGTTAAGACATTCCATTCTCCACTTTCCGCCCAATTATCAAGACATTGCGCGTTTAGTGGCGTGGTACTCAACGCTGCATATTACACTGGAGGTTACTAAGAAAATTGACATATAAAAAAAAGGTTTATACAGGAATTTTATCCACACAGATGTATAATACAATTTAACTAACATTCAATATAATTAATTGCAAATATACCTAAAAAAATGACTGAAAGAACAGTAAATATTAAAACAACAGTATGTAGTGTTTCGAGTAATTTATTATTCAGCATTTTTATTACAATCGAACACCTTAAAAGTAAAGGACAAGGCAGTAACTCTTTCATCCGTTGAATGCGAAACTACCAACTTTATTTTATACTACTGTCCTTAGCAACACCTTTTATATGAACTATAAAAAAATATATTAAATTGAAGACATAATCACCCTGACTGATAGCCGGTGCTTCGCAAATTATTGCAAAAAATTATAATATATAGTTTACTTTAGATGGATGGATGGTGGAATGGTCCATTTGTGTACGAAATTTTCTTTGTTGGCTATTTACTAATTATGCTTGTGTTCATATATGGATATAAATATAAAAGCATAATTTACGGCATTCGCAAGTGTTATACTTATTATTTTTTTTCTATTTTGCAGATACTTCCTCCGCAACTCGGGTATTTTAATTGGAAAAATGTTTCTATTATAAATTGGAACCTGCCTCTAGTCAGACAAAGGACACCGTTATGGGCAACACAATTATAAATTTAGGTGTAAATAAGGTTTACTATATTAGTTCCTTTAAGCCTATTCTTACATAATGAAAGACGCCTAAAATAGACTAATAAAAATAAAATTCCATCAAATTAAGAAACACGGAGTTTTACTTATTTAGAAAACGTATAAAAATTTGAACGTAGCGAGACTCGAACTGACCTGGTAGGTTTCCAGTGAGCGCGGCTTCGAGTCCCGCTACGTTCAAATTTTTATACATTTTCTTAATAAGTATTTTTCTTTCCTTACTTACTAGATTCCTTCTGCCTAACTTATTGTGTACGGGATACAACGTGAAGCTGAAAAAAAAACAACAAAACCGAATATAACAGTTAGTATCTCACATATAGACATTATCACGTCAAAATAATAACCGTCCCTCTCAGCGAAACGACAATATTTGTCCCGTCGCAGTGTGTCACGTCGCTGGCACGCGCCTCGTTACGCGTATAAAGTATAAACGTAATCCGCATTATCCCCGAATAGCCGATCGTTCAGCTGCTAACGGCACAGATGTCCCGAACAAATTAATTGGAAATGTCAAGTGCACGGGAACCAACGCCATCTTGTCACCCCCCTGTTCTTTATTTTTTTTTCACGCGCACGTGGCACCTATTGCCGGCCAGCTGGTCCAGAATTTTTTAGCATGGCAACAGTCTAAGTTAGCGCAATGCAAAAAATAGGTACGTTTTTTTGTTTTTGTTGCATTTTTTGGTGAAAAAATCAAAATCTATAACTATGAAATTTGACCGAAAGTAAGAATTTACAGTACAAACGAAGGAAAAAAATCAGATGGAGCTTATATTTGTAGTCCACTTCATCTGAAATTAATGCATACTACGTAACGTTCCCGTTGAGTTACAATCATAATAATTTTTACGCAATTCAACAAAAACAGTAGAAATATGAGCTACAACAGAAAATATGGATGTTGAGGTAAAAACAGTGAATCTACAGTTAAAACAGCAGAGTTGGCAACACTGACAAAAACAGCTGACATTTGACATACGCATTTGCAAGCCCAGATCGGCATAGATAATGCAAAAATAAGTGACCTATTTAGTTTTTAATTAAAAAATACCGTCCGTTTCCGGCTATTAGATGGCCAGTGTTGAATTTCGTTCTATATATTTTATTCCGCGCACCTTTTCGATTGAATTTTGTACACCTGATCAGTTAGCAGCTGATGATGATAGACCTGGCACACCTTGTCTTTTCGTTACGGAATTTCCTTTACATAATTACACACTGTTTAGAGCGACCGAACGCGGCGAAATGGCATCAATATCGTTTCGGTCGGTTGTTACGAGTCATCAGTCAACGTTGGCCGCATTTAATTATAAGCATTTGCCTAAATTGCACTACGATTTCTTCGTACCTCGATAACGTGTACTTATTTACAAGACATATCTATATAAAAAAACTAATTTGTCATAACAATATTCCGAGAGATAATAAAGAAAGACGAAAGATTGGAAGTTCTCCAACAATATACGATACGAATACATTAACATAAAATCAATCTTTCACGTTTATCTTGATATATTGCGAACAACAGACAAACTGAAGACTTAATTGTGTTCAATCAATAAATACCGTGCAAATATGAACATAAAGAACACGCAATTTACACACAATGTACCTAAGTGAATCATTGGTTGTGGGCGTAGCTGTAGGCATATGAGTGTGAAAATCATTATTTGCTAAAAACTGGTCGATATTGACTTTTGGGTCATAAAATTGAAGACAAAAAAAAATTGTAATTACATCCATTTTGTATTTTTCTTATTGTTAACTTTTTTTATAAATTGATATTTATTAAAAATTAGTTTCGGGCATTGCATGTTGAGTTACGCCACTCAACATGCAATGCCCGAATTCGGTGGAAAACGACAAGCAGAGTGTGTTAAGATTAGACTCCCTCTGCCTACCCTACTGCTGCATTCTCCCTCATATATAAAGCGTGAAACTAAAAACGATAATAATAAAAGTTTTATATAAATGGATCACTTGTGTCGTAGTTTATTTAAATTTTAAATAATTTACTTTACCTATTGCTAAACACAAGTGTCTTTGTTAATAGTTTTTTTTTCAGCTTCACGCTGTACCCCGCACAAAGCAGGGTAAGCAGAGGGAACCTAATGTTAAGACACTCCGTTACCCACTTTCCGCCGAGTTCAGGAGGCATTGCGATTTGAGTGGAGGAACCCAACGCCGCTCTTTGCCTCGACACCAGAGCGATGAAATGAAAATATAAATGTAAGTGAAAATTTTATCTTGTCGAGATGGGATCGAACCCACAACTAGTCAATTTTACAGTCACACACTGTGCCCTGCGCCACGACTGGCTTTGTAGTATATTTTTTAGGGTTATTTTTTTACTTTACTTCAACTAAAAATAATATTCCTAGACATTACCAAATATTTATATATTATTTTTTTAAATCGTGATAATAGTAAAAGTTTTTTTCTATCATTAAAAGCCTACGTACTATTTATTCATAAAACACAGAGTAACAGATAAAAAATAATATTTCTTTTTTTTTTTTATAATTACATAGCATAGACCGTCCTGTCATTAGGCTTACGTGTTCTTAATAATCGGTTGACCTTTTTATTAAAGTTTTTACAAAGAAACGATCTGTTCATCCGATCTCGAGATCGCTAACTAAAAAACAAACGGTGTTAGTGATATCATCTCGCCATATGCTTATTGTTTGCAAGTTCGTAAACACCTGAGCGCATTTATTAGCCATTGCCAACATCTGAATTCAATATGATTTGAATAGGAATTGGAGTTTTTTTTCTTCAGCTCCACGCTGTATGTTTCATAGGATAATATTAAGACACTCCGATCTCTAGTTTCTGCTAAAGAAACCTAATAGATTTTCAAGAGATTCTACTAAACTTTAAGATTTTTTTGTTCATGGTCAATCCTGTACAAGCTAGGTAGGTGGAGGAAGTCTTCCTCTTTTTAAATGTGAACGCTTAAATTGATGTCTATAAAAGTAGATCCTATATAACTTGGAGACTCACTGGTAACGCCTTTACGCTTACGCCACAACGATCTCAAGTTATTTTCAACAAATCTCAATCCATTTTACCTTCAACTTCCTTATCACATATTACATAAGCATTTATAAAATAATATATTTCTTAAAATCAGCTTCACGCTGTATCCCGCAGCAGGGTAGGCACAGCACAGAGGGTACCTAGTGTTAAGACACTCTGTTACCCGCTTTCCGCCGAATTCTGGAGGCATTGCGTGTTGAGTGGCGGAACTTAGCGCCGCACTGTATCGCAACACCAGAACGAGGAAATATAAATATAAAAATTAAATAACTATTTCATCTCCTCGAGTGGGGATCGAACCCACAACCAGTCGATTTTACAGTCACACTTTATGTCTCTGCGCTACGACTGGCTCTATAATACACTTCTTATGTTTTAAAATTTGAATCTCCATTTTTCTGAATCGTGGTAGCGATACCATCACCGCAGATAAGATAACGCGGACATCTGGCTGTTTATCCGCGTCATTTTATTTGTTTTGGACGTGGAGCTACCATCTTGTCTGAATACAATAAAGTACTGTGCTGTGTTCATTGATCAAAAAAATGATTTATATTTTTTATTTTTTTATCTTTTATTCATAACGCAGAGTAAATATTATATTATTTCTTTACTCAGTAACAAAACCTATAAAAAATAAGCTTAGTTGGCCAGATCGCTTGGACGGATTACAAAGAGGCGCGGGTTCTAATCCAGCTTCGTTCAAATTTTTATACGATTTCTTAATAAGTATTTTTCTTTCCTAAGTGTGGAATAACACTTTAAAAATGTTAAAATAAAGTCAATCAGCTTCACGCTGTATTCCGCACACAGCAGGGTAGGCAGAGGGAACATAGTGTTAAGACACTTCGTTCCACACTTTCTGCCAAATTCTTTGCCTCGACACCAGAGCGAAGAAATGGAAATATAAATATAAGTAAATATTTCATCTCCTCGAGTGGGGATCGAACCCACACCAAGTCGATTTTACAGTCACTCTTTGTACCACTGCTCCACGACTGGCTTCAACTGTTTGAAAATATAATTTTTTTGGTCTTCCTTAGATACTCATATACACACGCTATGTGATCGATCGTATTAGGTATTTGTTGTTGTAGTTCCAAAAAAATTGTAGATTATACTATTGTTTCTTATTTTTATTGAGATTAAGTGACGTCACGGTTCAGTGATGGACGAGTTCGATTAAGGATTCAACTTTAACAATTCACCTGACTGTATTGCATTGCCAATATATTTATGTTTTGTTTATTTAAAACTATTCAATTTTGATATTTGTACCTGTTTGTATTGATGATGCAAGTTTGCTTGTTGTTTTGAAAAGTTATAAGTAAGTAAAAGATTGTAAAAATTAAATATATATTCTTTTTTAAAAGCTTTAGAATCTTTCCCCCTTATAAATGGTTTATAAGGGGGTTTTGAGTTGATAGTAAAAAATTATAAGGATTTTTCTATTTTCTTCTTTTCAGAGCGTTTAAATAAGCATTTTTTTTCACAAAGATTTTTTCTTTTATTTTTTTTATCTAAGTTAAATATCCTAAAAGTGTCGTATCATAATACCTGTAGCTTTTGCTGAGCTTATATTTTTATAAATTTTAATATGCGTCGATTTGCAACACCACAAAAAAAACATAAGAACCATTCCATTCCATTCCAGTCCCTAAAATATTTCAACCTTATTTATAAATAATGTTACGTACAGATAGATACATTTAAAAATAATACAAAAATATTGTGTGTTTTTAAAAATATACGTTTCTTAGTTTTTTTCTTTTTACAATTTACATGTTATTTACGAAAGAATAAAACATTATATTACATGCTCCATCGATTTAAAAAGTATCGATTTGAGTTAGATGTACACGTGTTGTCAATGGAGTGGAATTAGAAAATTATGCAAAGCTATACTCCTCTCCTAAGTTACATATACAGTACAGTACGGTCGACGAGTCGTGACCACTTTAACTTAGGTGTTGATGGCTGCGCAGATTTTATGGTTTTTCTTATTTTTCGTTATTTTCTTCATATATCAACAATGCGCAAATTTCTGAAATATCTACTTCAGTGCAGCCTCAGCCCACGACTTGTCCACCCACCGTACTATAAATTAATATGCTTTTTTACTTAGTGCCCGAAGCAAGTTGGTGGTTGAAGTTAATGTACTTTTATATTTCTACAAAAACATTTAAAATTGTTGTTTTGTACTTCCTATTAAATTATATCTCTCTAAAACTGTAATTTAATATAGATATTATATGAAAATCTATAAAAAATAAAAAATATCCTTAAAATCACAACAGTTTTTTGCTTTACATTTTCTACCTAACAGAACAAAGCAATACTATGAAATTTTATCATAATTCATTCAACTTAGAGCATATTTCATAACACCCTTATATTTTTCCCTTTTTCGTCCCTTCAGAAGCAAACGAAGCGAGCAAAATGAGTTATAGCACCCTTTCATTTTAAACTTTTATAATAGATGTTACCCCTGCGGAGGTCAGCGTGCAACTGACAATAAACGTCGTGCGGCGCGCGCGTGCCCTACACGTGGCAAACTTTGTGTACCCTCGTTATTTTTAAGTATTTTAATCATGTTAATAACTATGTACTATTTTATATACATATTATAAAAAAAAATGGAAAATGGATCAACTTGTTAATCTCATTAAGCTTATTACGATCATTAGAAATATCGATAAAAACCTAGCGTTGAGTTCTGCTGCGGAATACAATGTGTTAATTGGAAAAATAAGTTACGATAATGTATTATTATTACGCTTATAAATGTGTGATGTTAAAAATAAAATCCAAATATAAATATTGAAACTTAAGCCCTCAATAGCCACAGACAGTTCAGACTTAGAAGTTCAAATAAACATGCTCATATTACGGCATGACCAAAAATATGCATAGTTCATTTAATAAAGTATATTTCTAAGTATAATATTGTTACTAATCGTTACTCACATTTTCATGGTCTCTGAGACATTTAATGGAAAATGGGGTTAATTGGTAACAAAAAAATCGACCAATCTTCAGTACAATCTATTAAATTATGGATAGGTCACGCATTAAATCTGACAGAGTACAGAATATGATGTAGATCGATGATCTACATACAATTTACGAAATGATTTGTTTAAAGATACTCTCATTCAAATCCGACCCGGTCTGTAGGATCTTGGGCAGTACTTCACAATCCGACAAATTCGATAATCAGATATCGTCCTGTGAAAGTTTCGCTCGATTAGCGTTGGTCTATTGAGAAGATATAGATAATTATTGAACTTGGAAATATATAACAATTCAGCTATAATAGATTATCTATTTGGTATTATATATATATATATATATATATATATATATATATATATATATATATATATATATATATATATATATATATATATATATATATATATATATATATATATATATATATATATATATATATATATATATATATATATATATATATAATAGATTATCTATTAGTTGTAAGTAAATATGTAAAATGAAGAATTGTGATTAAAATGTGTGAAATAAATAAAAATAATTACAAAAAAAAAGTTTAGGCTTCCACATATTACATTTTGTTTAGAAATTTAGTAACATCCGTTACTAAAGCTGCTATTGATATATTTAAATATATACAGTAATAAAATCATTTAATATATTCTTAATATTTAATTTCTGATATCAATTTTGTATATCGAAGGAAACAACTCCAATGTACATAGAAAAAATCAAATTTATCTACTTATTGAGGCCAGTCGTGGCGCAGCCGCATAAAGTTTGGCTGTAAAATCGACTGGTTGTGGGTTCGATCCCCACTCGAAGAGATTAAATATTTACTTAAATTTATATTTCCATTTCTTCGCTCTGGTGCCGCGGCGTTGAGTTCTGCCACCCAATACGCAATGCATTCAGAATTCGGCAGAAAGTGGGGAACGGAGTGTCTTAACACTAGGTTTCCTCTGCCTACACTGCTATGTGCGGGATGCAGCGTAAAACTGATTTATTTTATCCACTTATTCCAGAAAACAGAGAAGAAAACTAAACGCGACATTGTCTAAATATTTAGGTCCTAGTAAGTGTAAAGTAAGTAACATTGTTTAAATTAAACATTATACTTAATATCGTACCGTACCCAAATAGACGTTGTAAGTACACAAATAGACACTTATGCCAGATGGCCGAGGATATCCTGGACGCAACAGATTGCCGTAATTACGTGCGCGTGCGCACCCGGTATTGATAGGGATTGGTTACAGGGAGTATGGGGGTAAACTTGTCTTTTTTTTATTATTTTGTCAAAAAAATATAAAAAATATAATAGATTATCTATACCAATATAAGATAAGCTATTAATAAAATTGAAATTTAACCATTTTCGTTATTGGAGAGTGAAATGATTAGAATTTGGAGTAAAATTAACAAATGAAAGTGCTGAAGTAAGCAGTGTAACCTTTATTAAATTTTAGGAGCACTATTAGTATATTAGGTACTAAATTTAATCTAATCTAATGTAGCTTTACGCTGTATCCCTAGAGAGGTAGTCAGAGAGAACGGAGCGCTAAACGCTACGGTTACTAGGTAATTTTATATAATCATTTAATAAACAAATTAATAAATGGCTGTAATGAATATATTTTTAAATTTATTTTTTTGGAAACCAAAAAAAACTATATGGACGAGCCCTAAATTTAACACGAACAAATTCGGATCTCGCGTGTGGCTTCCGTCGGCCGCTATACCTACTGTAAGCGTAAGGGTGTTGTCAACTCCTTTAAAAAAAATAAAAAATATATAAATTTTGAGATTAATTAAAATTAAGAAGACATTTTTTTATCGCACTTAAGCTAAATACAGGTTTTTACAAAACTGTAATTTGAGTTATTTTGATTATATTCAACAGTGATTTTAAAATAAATTCTTATTCTACAAGTACCGGTTCCCCTAGCTAAGTATAGGCTTATTTCATTAATTTATATTATTGAGGTTTAAGTGGCGCAGAGGTATAAAGTGTGACTGTAAAATCGACTGGTTGTGGGTTTCATCCTCGCTCGAGGAAAATAAATATTTATTTACATTTATATATTTAATTCTTCGCTCTGGTATCAAGGCAAAGCGCGGCGTTGAGTTCCGCCACTCAACGCGCAATGCCTCCAGAACCTGGCGGAACGTGGGCAACGGAGTGTCTTAACATTAGGTTCCCTCTGCCTACTCTGCTTTGTGCATATGTGGGATACAGTGTGAAGCTGATTAAAATTATGTTGTAATTGTAATTAAATGTTTAAAATTAATATATTTACATTGATTAAACTAGGGTTATAACAAGAAACGCAAGAAACGCAGAAACGAATTGCACCCATATGCCAAGACAAATCATGTGATATTTTTTTTCTTCTCAAATTCTTATATTTTTCAGTAAAGTCATGCGGAATATTACTTTTAAAAATATCTTTTCGTTTCTTTTTGAGTGAAAAAATAATTGGCTGAACTTGCTATTTTCTTATAAGGAAAAGTCTCTCAATTCCTTCAACAAGCTCAATTATTAATTAAGCTATGCATGCTCTTAGAGACGTTACAATAATGATTTACCTACTCTTTTCTACTTTTTTCGAACCTCTTAATGCTGTTAGCCTTTATACCAGTTGGGGAGGGAATATGTGGAAGGGTACTGTACGTTTAGTCCTTGAGAAATATAATTATAAATTTATTTACAATCCATTCACTATCTATTAAATTAAAATATTCATTAAAAATATCGTTAGAAAGTATAACCAAATGTTATCTACACCTCCAACCAAATTCAGGATGTCGAACTTCCGAAACAACTGTTCAAGTTTACAAGACAATGAATGATGTCGGTTTATTTATGCTGAGAACGTAAACGTAAATAAATCGGTCTCAACGTACGTCAAAGTTTGTTCAAGCGGCGATATATTGAGATCATTTGTTTTGAACTCTAAAAGAGTGGTGAAAAAATTGGCTAAAATCGATTTTAAATTGGTTGTTGAAAGCTTCGTGTCTTGTTTAAATTGTAAAAGCTCTACGCTGTATCCCGCATATAGGAAGGTAAGCTAAGGAAACCTGGGAGCCTAGTATTAAGTTCGTTCCCATTAAGACACTTCCGTTCCTCATTTTCCGCCAAATTCTGGTGTCTGGACACTAGGTTCTTGGTTCTGGCTCTGGAGGTCTATGTCCAGCAGTGGACCCGGACAGGCTGATTTTGTTAAACGATACCAGGTTAACTCTGGTTTCCCTGCTCTATGCGGTATACAGAGTGACGTTGATTTCAGTCAACTGATGTCCTAAAATATTACGATGGTATCATTCGTATTTCTTTTTTATCTGAGATCTTGAATGCAATTTATTGGTTTATTATTTCTTTCTTATTGTAAAAATTTCATATTAAGGTTTAGTTGTTTTTATATTATAGACAAACCAAAGCCAAAAGTCTAAGCCATATTTTTTTTTTTAATTATTGGAAAGTAACAAGAGTTTCACCTTGTGCGGTTAACATTATTTTTAAAACGGTACATACTAGTAATGTCATAAAAAGAAATACCTTCATTTCGTCGTGCCAATAATGTTTATCCAACGCACATACCTGTTTACTGAATCATAAAAAGATATTAATTTATAAATTCTAAGAATTTTAGTAGAGTACGGCCCATTGCTTAAAGTGCACGTTAAAATAGTACATATTAAAATATTTACCGTTTATACTAGCGGACCAGCGCGGTTTCGCCCGCTTGAACTGTGTAATTACTAATTATAAGAACATTTATTAAATATATTATAAATGAAACTATTTTTACCGGATTAATCGCGTATATTTTTTATTTTATACATTTTTGGGGAACCCGACGTTTCGAACACTTTACAGTAGTCCGTGGTCACGGGTAGACTCGAAGACTAGAAGTGTTCGAAACGTCGGGTTCCCCAAAAATGTATAAAATACAAAATATACGCGATTAATCCGGTAAAAATAGTTTCATTTATAATGTGTAATAATCGTGAAAATCAAAGAACTTATTATATGTATGAAATTATTTTCAGTTTTCAATAGGATTAGTAAGAACATATAAGTCTAAATGAACAAAATAAGCCATAAGAGGATAATAAGACAAGTAAGGGAAACAACATTTTTTATATTAGAAAAATATCGGAGTAATTAAAATGGGTAAACAAAATTTGTAAAAGTAAGGTCGTCGCATCTGTAAATATAATTTTTTTCTTTTTAAGCTTTTCTCCCTTTAAATTTGTTAGTAAGTTATATTAAGTTTTTTATACCTACATAAATATCGGGGGCTGTAAACACGACAGATTGTGGGTTCTATGCCTATTCGAAGATATGAAATATTTAATATTTTCATTTCATCACTCTGGCGTGAAGGTAAAGCGCCTACGGAAATTCGTGGAAAATGGGAAACGAAACTCAACACTAGGTTCCCAATTCCTACCCTGCTACATGCGGGATACAAAAAGCGTGAAGCTGAAAAAAAACATACATGTTATGAACGAACTAAACAGTGCATGGTATAGAAAATAAAAAGTTTCATAAAAATCCAGCTGTTGATTGTATTACAAATTGACAATAAAATTATATTACAGTTTAATTTAACTAACTAATAATATAAATTAACAATTTTACAGTCAACCAACATATCAAAAGTTATGATAATTGAAGATAATATAAAAATTTATATCGAGGCTAATCCAGAATTCTGTTTAAAGATCGTAAAAATGTGAACAATTTTCAACTAATTAAAGGCGGCATCCGGCTCATTGGCTGTCAAAGATTTCTTTGGTAACTTTTTCTTTGGTCGCGTTGTGTCGGTGTAAACAGATATGTTACAGCTTATAGTGGATATTGTTAGATGTGGATACGTCTATTAAGTAATTGCTTTCGATTTTTTTATTATATAAATTGCAGCGTTTTTAGATAATGAAATGTTTTATATAAATTTTTTTTTTTTGTTTTCCATGTACCTGTATACTTAAGTAGGTCAAAGTCAGTTTAGCTTAAAAAGTTGGTTATAGCATTCACTAACCCGCCAAAAAAATTGCCTGTCAAAAGACAGAAGAGGTATATGCTTTTTTTTATATTTTTTTACGCTGCATCCTACACAACAAAATGGCAGCAAAGGAAACCTTAAGACTTAAGACTCCGCTCCCCACTTTCCGCTCAACTTTTAAAAAATATTGTATGTTGAGCGAGGCCTAGATGAATATGTGATTCCCCCAAATAGGAATTGAATCCACAATTATATTATATTATTTTATATTTCAGGGTATATCCTTAAAATATGAACCAAGTATTTCGCACCGGAAACCCCAGTCGTTATATTACGATGACATGTGCGTGTGTCGGAAGGAATTCGGCGAGAAATTGACGAGATCATTAGTCTAATGGTTGGTTTTTGTCTCATTTGGACCTCACAAAGTCGTTTCAGACCAGCGGCGGTCACCACTTGTGTTGTGCCACACACAAATATATGCTTTTTGCTGATTTTGGACAATATTTATGAGGTCTTATTTTGATAATGTTTATGTTCGTCGAGAGTAAATTAGATTTTATTCTTTATGTTTATGTTAGGTAGAGTGGGGAACCCGGATGTTGAAGATGAGGATTAACGCCGTAGTGCGTTCGATTTTCAAATGAAGGATTCAATGAATTATTTTGGTTCTGTCGTTCTCGTAAGTAGGCGTTCAGATTCCACGTTCATTCAATACTTAATGCCTTGAAAAGACAGGCGGAAAGTGGGCAACAGGATGCCTTAACACTAAGTTCTCTCTGCCTACTCAGTCATAGCGTGAAGTTTAAAAAAAAAAAATTGGAAATGGATACTGTCCCAAAGCCTGATGCTTAAAGGATAAGAAAGAAGATACACACGAGAAAGAAATAAACTTTTATTACTAGTATAAATATTTTTCCAAATGAAAATTGTATTCACAACCATTTTGAAATTTGTCATCTCTCCCATATCCCAAAATAGGTTTCATTTGAAAATACTCAATAAATAATATCGTTAAATATGTTATTGGAATATATTATAGATATTAGCACGTACAAAAACTAAAATACAACATGTTCAACAGCTGCCGTACATAATTTGGTTTTGTGCGATAATAAAATTTATATTTTATTTTGCCATAGAATTTATAACAAGGACTTTTAAGAATATACTTACTTAAAAGTCCAATGCATGAGTAAAAGAGAAATTGGGAACAGTCTTGGTGCAGGGGCACAAGGGTGTGATTGTTCGACGGTTGTGGGTTCGATCTTCACACGGGTGATTGAATTATTATTTATTAATATTTACATTCCTTTGCTCGGCAAAAAGCCCGGGTTGAGTTTCTCCACTCAACATGTAGTACCTCGAAAAAATCTGCGAAAAATGGGGAGCGGGAGCCTTAACACTTCCTCACTCTGCCTACCCTGATATGTGAGAAATACAGCGTAATGCTGAAAAAAACTTTATCTATATTTATATAAAATTTTATTGCATTAGTAAATATATATAAGAGGCCGTCGTGGTATAGCAGCTATCAAGAGTAAACTTAAAAATTATAAATTAATCCTTATGAAGCGAATTAAAGAATTTAGAGACAAGAGATTTTTTTAACCCACAACCAAGATTTTCGATTAGAAGAAAAAAAAATTATTAAAGCAGCCAACAAATATTAAGATAACGTCTCCGTTCGATGCAATTGAGAAGTGCAGTTCAGACAATTGAGTGTGGCTCAAAAAGTGTGGATTCGTTTTCAGTTTGGGGAATGTAACATTCTATAAATATTTTATTTTTTTCCTTCTGGATAAAAAAAATGCGGTACTGATGTTATGTCTATTTTTTCCTTTTTTCACATATCTTATCATAAATGATAATAGTTTTTATTCTTGGTACAGCTCAGTAACCGATTGTGAATATGACGGTAGTAAGTTCGATTCCAACTGTAAGGGATAAATATTTTCATTTTCCAAAGTGTGACGTTGAGTTCCGCCAATCAATATACAATATCTCGAAAATTGGGTAGAAGGCGAGGAACGGAGGATATTATTAACACAAAATACATATATTATGTTTTTTTAGTGTGACTGTAAAACTGACTGGTTGTGGGTTCGATTCCCCACTCGAGGAGATGAAATATTTACTTAAATTTATATTTCCATTTCTTCGCTCTGGTGTCGAGGCTAAGCGCGGCGTTAAGTTCTGCCACTCAACACGCAATGCTTCCAGAATTCGGCAGAAAGTGGGGAACGGAGCGTCTTACACTAGGTTCCCTCTGCTTACCCTGCTGTGTGTGGGATACACCGTGAAGCTGATTTAATTTTGTTTTATGTTAACTTTTATTAGTAGGTAGGTACAGCTCTTTTGATTTCGCTTTATCACCTTCCTTAGTAATACGATTCGTTCAAAATGCCTAGTTTAGGGTAGTTAAATGATTCGTGTTCTAAAAACGTTCATAATCTGCCTCGGAATCACATATTTGTTAGAAAAAATAAATAAAAAACCGACCTTCGTGGACCGCCCGAAAAAAAATTGTGTCTTTAAACTGTTTAGACAGGACAATATTGAATTATAATATCCGAATGTTGTACCTGTTTTAAACTGTCAAAATAAATTATTTACTTACATTTATTTTTCCATTTCTTCGCTCTGATATCGTGGTAAAGGGCGGCGTTGAGTTATGCCACTCAACACGCAATGCCTCGAGAAATGGCAGAAAGTGGGGAACGGCGTGTCTTAACACTAGGTTCCCTCTGCCTATCGTGCTGTGTGCGAAATACCGCGTGAAGCTGATTTATTTTTTAAAATTATATACTATATACAATACATTTATAAACTATATAGTTTATAAATGTACAAACATTCACCCCTCACCCCTTTAAGTGCCCAAATTGTCTCTAACATAGCAGGTTGAGTGACATAACTCAACGCCGCGCTTATTCATCCAGATCAGGGAAAAAATAATTAATTGTGGTACCGATGTGTACCGGCGTGAAAAGCAGCTCTGCTGAGGAGAGCTACCTCTAATAATAATTAACTAAATAGAGAGGCCAGTCGTGGCGCAGGGGCACACACTTATGATTACAAGAACGCAACAAGTTGTGGGTTCAATCTCCACTCGAGAAAATGATATATTTAATATTTTAATTTCTTTACTCTAGTATAGGGGAAAAGCGTGGCGTTGAGTTCTGCCACTCAACACGCAACGCCTCCAGAATCCGTTGAAAACTGAGGAACGGAATGTCTTAACACTGCCTCTGCCTTACCTGCTACATACGAGATACAGCGTGAAGCTCAAATAAAAAAAATAACCATTGCCTCTTCTAAACATTTTAATACCAACATTGCATAATAGGACGGAGTTGCAGGTGTGGAACACAAAAAACGAAAGGATTTAGCAGCTGTGACTCTGGATCAGGTGCCAGGATGTAGGTTACTCCATACTCGCCTTGCGTGGCTTATTATATTAGAAAAAACTTACTAATAAATGTATCAGGTGATTCTTTGTTGCTTTTTGCTTGATACTTTTAAAAATACGCTTCAATTTTCAACGTTCTGATAGATGTTTATGATGGAATTTAATTTATATTGTAAATATGTATATGAGGGGTCTATGTAAATATATAAATGATTTATATTATGTTTATAGTAACTTAATATTATGAAAGGGAAGTTTTATCTCGAACAATAATAAACAGTAATTTAATAGGTAATTTTTTGTTAGGTTTTGTTATTATTAGGTATTTGAGGTGGACATTGGCTTCATCTAATTGTATTTAGTGGATTTGTTATATTATTTTGGAGTAAAATAAAAGAGCTAATGCTATCTTTAGTCTAATAATTTAATAAAGTTTTTTTTTAATTTCTATTTTTTTTTAAATTGGTAATTTTTTTAGCCACTTTCCGTTCAAATTTCGAGATATTTCGGGTTAAGTGACGAAACTAGGAGAGATGTTAGAGATATGACTCAAAAGAAAAGAACTCAAAAGAACGCGTTTACAGTTATACGATGTACTGGTGCGCTACGTCAGCCATTCAAAACGAAAATATTGGCAATGAAAAAGAAAAAAAACATATTTTAATTTAATCAAAAATCAATAAAGTCGAGTATACATAAAAAAACAAATAAAGCGAAAGAAAAAGTAAACGAACTAAAAATTATATTAACTTCTAAATTCTGAGAAAATAACACACAATACATAAAAGTAACTTATTAAGAGCACGCTACCTTCTAATTCTAACAGTACTCGGAACGATACAATCTTAACACATTCAAATACAATAAAAGAAAAAAAAGGTAATAAAAAGTTATCGAGAGCAGCGCCGGCGCATCCCCCGTCAACTAGTGACTGACAGCGCGACAGGTAGCCTTTTGTTATATATATTACAAAGGAGTTTCTATACCTAAGTATATTAATAACATCTTATGCTCACGCGTTTTAGAAATAAATTGACTGACTTGACTGACTTTTAAATATTTTATCGTGGTTCAGTGGAACAACATCTGATTCTGAGCGTAAAATAAAAAAAAAAGCGCAGTGTTGAGCTTAAGTATTTTACAACCAATTTTGATCATATTACGTGTGTTATAACGAAACTCAACGCCGACGTGTATTTTGTTACTAGAACGTCTTTTGTTACTTTTTTTATATAGCTTTACTCTGTATCCCGTGAATAGCAAGGCAGGCAGAGAAAACGTAGTGTTAAAACACAACGCCGTGTTTTGCCTCAATACCAGAGCAAGGCAAATAAAAATATTAAATATTTACTTTACTCGAGTGGGAACTGAACCCACAACCTGGCGCGTTTACAGTCGCACGCTTGTACCCGGCCTTCGATTGGCTGTTTTTATTATGCAGTGGTATACAATTACCGTATGATGAACATTTTAACGCATAGTTTATGAATATTGAATAAAATAAAAAGGCCTTACAAATTGGATGAAATGGCAACTATTTAAGAGTTGCAATATAAAAAAATTAAATGTTTTTTACATTAAGTAAACAGCATGAAAATTAAGTTTTTATATTACCTATGCCGTCATAGGTAAGTTAACATTTAATTAAGCTGTTACCATACAATGTAAAAGGCAGATGTGGCCTTAAGAATAAACCAAAAGTACGTCATAATATCAGCATATTACAAAGCCATGTTTGGAATGTAGTGCTTTGTAAGGTCTTAAAAAAAAACAAACAAAACATTATTGTCTTAACGCTAGACTCTCTCTATCTCTCTCTCTCTCTCTGCCTACCCTGATATATATTGGATGCACCAAACTATAAAATCCAGAAAAAAATAACGAATTAATCTGTATCTTATTCTCAAAGAGAAATCTCAATTATATCTCTTAGTTTGTCAATAATTTATTTCATATTAAAGTTACTAAAAACACACAACGGAATGGGAGTAGGAAATAGGGGAGGCGGATGGATGGTCTGTGCCCACCCCAGAAATTTTACTAATAACAAAAATAAAAAAAAAACAACATTTAGACCAACATATCATTAAAGCTAAAGCCCGCACCCCCCAGAAAACATCCCTAGATACGCTAATGGATATCGGTTTTTTGTTAGTATCTACCTACTAACATAAAGAAACACTTCAAAATATTGTTTCCTATACATATAAAAAATCATCGAATATATATATTTAGGATACATATAATTCTTCCCAGTTTGATCTGTGTCCTCGTCGTCGTGTGTACGTGCAATAACATGCAATGCTACGAACACTACTGCATAAAAAGAAGAATACATAATCTTATATTGTTTGTTTGTAAGAAATGATTAGCTAAACAATATTTTGCACAAAGAGAAATCTAAATCTAAGTAAAAATCATGCTGAAGTCGTGATATTCATATTTGTGTATTATGTAACATATTTTTTTGTGCTTCAAATATTCGATTCGATAGGTATATATATCCATCAATAATTGAGAAGTTAAGAATAGTCTTTTTAACTAATCTAACTTTCTTTTTATTTCAAAGCATTTACAAAAAACGAACGTAAAACAGATAACAATAGCAGTATTTTCATTAAATCGAATGAATAAAAAACATGCACTGCATTATACTATTATCATATCGTAATATTTATTACGGCGTTGTACCGACAACATTGTAATAATTCTTAATTAATCGTCAATATCGATTATTAATCAAAATTAATGGAGAATCGATTTTAAACTTAATTGTCAACATGCCTTAAATATACCGAGGCATACTGAATGCACATCTGGGAGTAATAATACTGTTGTGTACGCGAAATGCTGTAAGAATACTATGTTTTATACGATTTTCAATCTTAATCGCTTGAGATAAAGCTGAAAATATATTGTTAGGCAAAAAACTATCTTGACTCCGAACACCTGTTTCAGACGCAACGTTTATTTAATATCTAGACAAAAGAATTTCGACTTTAATAGCCTTTGATATTGGGTGCAATTTCTTTTTTAGTACTCATTGCATTCTTGTTAGGGATGTTCGCATAAATTATCGATGCTTGGTTCGGTAAGAGTGTGGTGTATTATAGCTGTCTCGCTCTAATCACTTGTTTTTGTTTCACGGTTCGTAGAATGTTTGAGACAAGTGCCGACCGAGGTTTCCCAATAACACTGACACATCCGTTCTCATGTCCGCTGATTTGACAAAATTAATTATTGCGTTTAATAATTACAATTGTATCGTGGAACAGCTTATTCATTTTGTTGATATAATATATTTCGTTCAAGAAATAGTCTTCTAAGTATAATTAAACGTGACATGATTAATTAAGGAAGTTTATATTATATTTTACCTACATAAGTGTATGAAAAAATAATCATGTATATTTGTAATTTTAATCTATTTATTGTCTCGTAATTCACATAGAACGATTTAATTATTTATCATGTTACATAATTTATAAGCTATTCCATATAAGTCCAATTGCCTGGAAACTTACTGGTTGATTTGCTGAGTCAAGTAGCAGTTGATCGACGCCAGGTCACGAGGCTAGTTCATAATACACGAGGTGTCGGCGGCTAGCCGGCGCCACGGTGGTAAGCGCGGCGCCTTCTATCCTGCAAGCTACATTTCTTATTTAATAATCGAAATAAAACTTTATTTCCACAGTGAGAACGTTCTTTTTTAGTATAGCACATATATATCAGCTGTAGGGATTCACTTTGAAGAATTTTACATTTTATATCCTATGCATTATGGTAAAAATTCGTTCACCATCCAATTTTGTATTGAATTCATTTCTTGATTTTGAATTCCAAACGCTAAGAAAAAGAAAGCTACTTTTTAGGAAGCGTGAGGTTCTCGTATTATATTAAATTTATCTGTAATGAAAAGTTATCTAAGCTTCATCGATGCCATAAAATATCAAAGTCATGCACAAAATAACCATTTTGGAGAATTGATTTAATATGAAGGGTACTAAGGTTACAACTCAATTTAATAGAAGGGATATATAAAAAAATATTTATCGTAGGCTTGAACGTCTATTATAAGACACAGATAGAGAGTTTATATTTAGTGCCACTCACGTTGCCAGGTGGCCGATTTTTCTTGACATAACCTTCTTGGTAATTTTAATATGACAAATCTATATCAATAGTTTAATCCCATATGATTTTGATGATTATCTGTTAAATATTGACTTTAACGACTCAAAATTTCAATCGTCTTATTTTAGAGGGGTGGATATTTCTCCGAGGGATCATTAAATACCCAAAAAAGTATATGTTAAACATAGCGCGCTGATATTCACGCCATTCGGTCAGAGCTAGGTGTCAAAAGCCTTACCTGACCGTTTCACGCCTACACAGGACAAGTTTATACTGGGCCGAATATTTACTATCTCAGGCATATTTTGTTTAGGAGTTATCCCTTCACACCTCGCAATGAAGCCGCTACTCAAATTTCTGTTTAAATATTGTAGAATTACTTCTCGATATTGACACGTACGAGTGATTTGTGAAGAATTTTGTTGTATAAGATTTTTATTTGTTCATTAGTAAATTAAATAATTAAAATATAGTATGTGCATACATTTTTTGTATATAACTTAATACGTATAGATAAATTTGAAGTGGTATGTTAGAGATGTGCACTGATTTATTCTTTCTATACTAGTGAAATGTAGTAGCATATTTATTTTCGTTACGCTTATGATTCGATTTAATGTTGTTACCCTGTTGTAGCCCATAAAAATTCATGACAAAACCTGTATAAGCGGCTGGAGGCGAAACTTGGTTTTTTTGCAAGTCGTTCCTCGAATCTGAGGAAATGTCCGAGCAAAAAGTCGACGGAACAGGATTTCGTATCAGCGTTGCCAAATCTGGACGCGTTAAGAGATGTTAAAGGGGATGCCGCCACTGCACGGCTGCAAATCTGGCGCTGGAGAAATTACAACCACGCTGGAAAAAACTTATAACCTTCAATAACAGTAAAACATCTCGACGCGTCTACTATTTACTCCGAATATATCACCTTAAGGATTAATTTATACTGATTTCTTATCTCTACCGAAATAAGATCTGGCCTTAGTGATTAAACGGTATCCACTCAAATTGTCTTATAAAAGCGAGATAAGTGACTTGCATATATTTACATATACACTTTTTTATCATAATATCGTAAAGATACGTTGGGCGTTTCTTGTAATTCATTAACACTTTTCTTTATGTTATTTTAGATACATAATATTAATAAAATAAAATACATAATAACATACAATAATTTATAATCGAGTCCAGTCGTAGCGTAGTGGCATAAGCGTCTGATTGTAAGCGCGACAGGTTGTAGGTTCGAATCCCCGTTTCGAAAGGAATGAAATATTTACTAATTATTTTTATTTTCTTGCCTTTGGTGTCGAGGAAAAGCGCGGCGTTGAGATGCCACTCAACATGCAATACCTCTCGAATTCGGCAAGTAGTAAATAAACCTTAACAGTAGGCTCCCTCCCTCTGCCTAAATATATTGCCAAAATATCATCATAATTATTTTGACAAAATATCATCATAATTATTACAACAGTTTTTTTTAAAGAATGTATATTTTCATGTTAGATAAGTATTTATATTCTTATATTGCTTGACAAAAAAATGCTTGCAAAGCCTTAATCGAATGAACCCTATTATCACTTATAGTTATTACTGAAAAATAATACATATACAAATACTATACTTATAATAGTAAATTTAAACTATTTTAAATAATATAGTTGTTGTGGTACAACATTGACCATTTAAAATCATGGAAATGCAATAGCCCAGCGCATTCATTAAATCGAACATTAATATGTGAGAGCAGAACAATTAGATGGGCATTAAATTCTAATTCGAACCAAATGCGGGAGCGTTGGCGTTACGCGGTGCGAATAAACGATCGTAAAGCATCGTAATGCGTTTGTGCGTGAGTCACGGACCTGCACATGTGGACATGGAAATAGCTGCAAGTTGGAACAAATGTTAGCATCAGAGCTATCCTCGAGTCGCCGCCCCGCCGGCCAGAGTATGCGACCGGCTGGCGCGCCAGTGCTGCGATTTATCGATAAACTGGCATGCCACTTGTATTATATTTAAAATCTGGTTTAAAATAATGTAGGATTACTACCATATTTATTAAAGAATATGTTTTTTATTGTTACAAACATATTTCATTTTCAATATTTAAAAAAGAAATGTTAAACAAGCTAAGATAAACAATTGACTACTATAAATCAAATAGTAATACTTATTTAATATTAATCATATCACAAATAAAACATACATAAGATTATGTTATAATCAATTTTTTAAAACTAAAAACGAATCGAATCGACCACTACCGATTAATAAAAACAATCATATTCGATAATTCACTGTAGCGGGTGCATCTCTTAGGGCGAGACTGGGTTGGCGCCGCGCTTTTTTACCCCGCCTCGTCGAAGTTCCTGGCGCTAGTCGAGTGCTGACCATCGTTGGAGAAGGTTGTGTTCCTTGACGCTATGATTACATACGTTGTTGTGTTTTGAATGAAACTGTGATCGTGCCAGTGCTATACGCCATATAGGATTGTTAAAATTGGATTTTTAATGAAAAAATGTCAACAAATACATTTGCTAATACGGAGAGTTCGGCCAATGTGAAAGGTAATTGTTTTTTGTTTAGTTTTCGATAGTGTAAAATTATTTTGTGTATACTTTTATTTGTTACCTTTGAGTTTTGTATGTGAAGATGATTTTGATACTGTTGCATTTACCTGTTTGATATATTAGCGGAAATTCGTTAGGACAAATAGGTATGTATGTTATGAAATAGTTTATATTGAAAACTACTTTAAATAAACGGAATATAAAATGAAGTAAAAAAAAATATAATTCAGTTTTTCAAAGCATTCTAATGGCAATATGTTATAGTAATTTTAATATGTAATCAAATTTTCGATGTAAAATTGTACATACAACAAATAAACACTTTTTAGAAAACTTAAAAATTTTGAACATAGCGGGATTTGAACCCGCCCCTTTTGGAAACTGTCCAAAGAGACCGGCCGAATAGGTGCGTGTTCAAATCAACGAATAATTCTTTAAAAATGTAAAAATTAAACCATTTTAAACGATAACGGCGCCATTTTTTTTATTTTTACAATTCTAGGAATGGACTATTTCTATATTTTACAATATATATTTATATTTTCTTAAATGTTTTATTGCTTAACATTACATGTTCAAGGTTATTAATATCTCCAAGAAATTAACTAGCGCGATAGAAATATAACTTAAATTCTGCAGTTGAAATTTTGGGACGATTTCTTTCTTTATCACATAAAAATAAGATATATTCTAATAGTACGTCTAAAACAAAGGACATTTTTTTTAAATTTAGAATTTTTTAGATTTGATTGAGCATATGATTATTAAATGTTTCAAAAGACCACAGCAACTGTCGCTTACATTTCTACTAATTCTTATATTTTGTAAATATTTTGATTTTGTTTTGCAATTACAATTGATTATTTAATTATAGTATTATTTTAGTTGTGCTTTTAACTTTCTATATGATCTACAAATGTTGTGATAATTAACAATGGAAATGTCACTTTAATTTATTAAAACCCAAATTAATAAGTAATATAATAAATTAAAAAATATTTTTAGTATGTATCTATTTACTTTAAAATGCTATTAATTAATCTCGTAGATCCTGTGCGTTATCTGTAAAATAGTTATTTTAGAAAGATAAAAAAAGATACTACGAAATAAATAATTGATTATTATAAGAAAAGAATTGTTTTATCACAAATACTTTAGCAAGTAAAATTTCACATCTCTTGAATAGTTTCTATTACTGCTACAGTACGTAGATTAAATAATTTTTATAACTATACTTATATAACATTAAAAAATAATAATTAGATGAGTAATCCAAAAGACAATTGAACCTTTTTTTTTATTTTATAATTACTAACATCTTTAAAATAGCGCGAGCGCCTTTGAAGTTAATATAAAATTAAATTTAAATCCACTTGTCGCTCTAAACCACATACAACATGGCAGGCAGAGAGAACCTAGTGTCAAGACACTCCTTTCCCCACTAATATAAAATTAAGCTATTAGAAATCAAGTACAATACTCTAGTGGGTGCAATATTCTGTAATTTGTACGCCGGAAGCCGATGTTCGGGGAGTGACTAATTCGTTCCCTATTAGGCGAGTCGTAAATAAACATTGCTGTAAAAGGACCCTATTAATATCTATGGCAAATTATACGCCTACTACTATTACAATGGATGAAGTAGTTTGTAAATGTGATCATTAAAGCACTTCCGTTCTCCACTTTTCGTCGAATTTTTGGAAGGAGTGTCTTAATATTAGGTTCCCAGGTTCCCTCTGCCTACCTTGCTACCTTGCAGGATGATTATTTACGAAATAGTGTTTTTAAATACATTCATACCTTACATTGAGTCAAGCAGCAAACATTTAATCAATTAGTTAGTTCTGGGAACAAAAACACGGGTGTATGTATAAATTTATACTTTTAAAACAAAATTAAAATTATGATATATCACAGACTTATTACAAACAAAAAAATGTTTTTTTAGACTGCAATGAACGTTGTAGTCAACCCATATAATCAAATTTTAAATTAATATTAAGACTGAATGATTTTGCTTTAATTTTAGACGGGTTTACTTGAAATATGATAAAAATATAAAAAACATGTTATGTTATACTATAAAAGGCTATAATTTTTAAATTTCTCAATAAAATAGACCATGTATCTATATAGATATTATAATCGCTATATACTACATACTGTACTATATTATAGTACAGTATAGTATGTAGTATAGTAAGTAGCGATTATAATTTATTTTCAAAATAATATTTAAGACACTCGTATAATTTTCAATTTATACTAATATTGTAGAATTGAAAAGTTTGTTATGATGAACTCGCTAATTATATAAACTACGAGTTCGAAACGAAATATATAAGAATATTTTTATTTTCTCGCTCTGGTAACGAGGTGTAAAGCGGCGTTGGGTTCCGCCACTCAACACGGAACGCCTCCAGAATCCGACGGACAGTGGGGAACGGAGTGGCGTAACACCAAGCTCCCGTTAATAACTTTGGCACAAACAGCAAAGTAACCGTTATAATATTAATCAATAACAATTTATTTACAATGTTAAAACAGGAGGGGTGCTACAAAAAAAATCCTATACACATGTTGCGAGGGTGAAAACCCCATTGAGTGAAACAAGTGTATATTACTACTAATTTATACTCATTACTAAATGCTCAATTATAGTCTCTATTACATGGTGGTAAAGTCGATATAGTTTCAAAAGATAATCTGTTTGTTGACATGTCGCGTAGCGGGGGTCGCGTGAGATTTAAAGTCAAAGTTTATATTTTTTTTGAAATAGGTCGTTAGTGTAGCCAACTGTTCCGCAAACACAAATATAGAAGAAAAAAATGTAGATTAAAAAATATTTGTCGAATGTTTTGAATGTTTAGATTTTGTTAAAAATCAAAAGAAACGTAATAATATATTGTATAATTAATGACGTAGAACGGTATGTGTGTATGAAAAAATATTGCTATTATTACTTCATTGGTATACCACGATATATTGAATATACATATCTATACATATTAAAAATAAAATGCATCAAAGGCGGTTTTAACATTTTGACGTTATACATATATATTTTATCAGTTGAAATTATCTATAATTATCTAAAAATACTTGAAACGAAACGACTACATATTTATATAAATAAATAACCATACTTACAACACAAGACGATGATAAAGAACTGTATAGATAATAATATATTAGTAACGTTTTCTTACATTCAGATAATTTTACCAATTTCCCGCCAATATTCATTTTTTGAACGGGCAATTTAGAAAAATTACATCAATCATATTTCAGAGGCACAGAAGTCACCCTTTACTTTTTTACAAGTCGATACAGATGTCAAACAGACAGTACGACTATTATGACTTGTCGACATCTGGCGGTTCCACATCTGTGGACCAAGCGTTGACGTCATGTCGTACAGCCACAGCTGTTCTTATACATTTGTATTACTGGATAATTATTGTAATAATTTCTTTTTTGGTCCATTCTTATAACTGCGGAGCTGCTAAATTTATGTTTTTCACCGGTAGAAATATTTGAGTAGGTACAGCTGGGAAATGCCTGGCTGTACTCTTTGTGGTTGTCAACTGCGTTCTTATGATTTAAAAATTAAATATTTTATTTTCTTGTATAATCTATATATAGTGATGTATATTTATATTTTCTACATACAATACAAAGAACGAATATAATGTGGGAGACTTTTTGAAAGTAATGTACATATTGTTATTAACATTTTTTAAAATTTCCTCCAAGTTAATCTTTATGTTTCATCTATATAATAATTGTTTATTTAGTCCCATATTTATAATCCAATTAGCTATGCACATATTCGAAATCAGGATCTTGATAATAGCAGACGAATCGGTGGGATTTCCCGGTGGCGTAATGCTTCAAGCATTGCGGCTCGCGACAGAAAAAAGCGAACACTGACATGAATGTGTAGTTGCTAGTTTAGATTTACTTTGAATACGATTGTCCAATGTCAATATTATTTGCTTTCTTAAATATATATACATATTTCTTTGTTGTACCATATATGCAGTGTATAGCAGATTAGGTTGGCAGAGTAAACCTAGAGATAAAAGATAAAAGTTTTTGTGTGTTGAATGACGGAACTCAACGCTGCGCTTAGTCTAAATTTATTTGCATTACAATTAAACTTAATAAAGGACAGATGGATTAAAATTTCAAATTTGTAATTAATTATAATATACTGTATGAATTAATATGCATTACTATTTATATTTTATGTATCCGGGAAGTTTAATCATATAAGTAAATATTATGTAAAAATGTATCAAAAATCATGCCTCTGTTTCCGTAATAACTACTTCGGAAAGAGGAAATGTTTTGTTGCATTAATTCACAAACCTATTAAAAATGGTTATTTAAATTATATTCGGAACTAAAGTGTACTGATTGAATATTTAAAATATTTTTAATTAAACATGAGAAACTTGGTTTGTCGCAGCAAGAAAAATGTTTGGTGTACACACCGAAATAGTAGTAGGTTCGATTCGAAATATTTACAAATATCAAACACAAGATGTGTCTGAAATGAATATAAAATGGAGAACAGACTGTATTATCATTATATAATTCGACCAAAAAAAACAAAAACAAACAAGAACAACCTAATAGATTTTCAAGCCATTCTACAAAATTTATAGATTTGATTAGTTTCACGCTGTATCCCGCACAAAGCAGGGTTGGCAGAGGGAACCTTGTGTTAAGACACTCTGTTCACTACGTCCCGCCGAGTTCTAAGGCATTGCGTGATCTGTGGCGGAGTTCAACGCTGCGCTTTCGCCTCGTTACCACTGCGAGAAAATGACAATATTTTAATTAGCTTCTCGAGTTTACAGTCGCGCCGTGCCACCGAAAGATACCTTCACCTTTAATTATACATTTTTATTCTTTTCTTATTATACGGTTGTTTTTTTTTGACATAAAATATAATATAACACATATAAACTATATATAACCCAAGTATACCTTATAGTAGTCCGTTGTCAGACACGTGTATGGCCCCACGTGAGTATTTCAAAATATCACGTGAAAACGCAATGAAACGTATAAAATTTTATCAACATTGCACCTTTCTAGGCAAAGCGTTATAAAAAAAATTGTTATGTGCGAATATTTTTATTTAAGTGTATTCTTATGTATATATATATATTATTTTGTACATATGTTTATTATATTGTTTTTGAAATAAAATTTATTTAACGTGGCGTGTGACTGTAATCGCGACAGGTTGTGTGTTAGATTCCCGTTCGAGGAAACTGCATAATATTTATAAAATATTTAATATACTAATTTCATCGCTCTAGTGTCCAAGCGAAGTTTGGCGTTGAGGTCCGCCAAAATTCGATGGAAAGTGGGTAACGGAGTGTCTTAACACTAGGCCTCTGCCTACCCTGATACGTGCCTCACGTTGAAAAAAAATATATATATCAGATAATGAAACATAGCAGGAGTTTTTTTTTTTTTTCTAGGCTTAAAATTTTGCTAACAATATCTAAGTTATTTCTTTCATTTTATTGCAAAATAAAGCCATGTATTTATTATGGCTCCAATCATTTGATAAAGATAGTTTATAGTTATATCGGAACATCCGTTGTCTTAAGCTTCATATGCCTTACATTACATAAAAAATATTTAAATTTATGCTCAATTTTGTCGTTTTTATAGTTCAACTGTAAAATACTTTACCATATCCATCGACAATTTAAATAACACGGCTAATGAGTTCAATCATTTTATCGCTTACCTCTAAGTTATCGAAGACGTTAAGTACAAATACATTTTTAATCCGTTCTTCGATAAAGTTTTTTTTTTTGGTAACCCGTAGAGATATAGTTTCGAATAGGAGATTAGAAAACTTAATTACCATTCTTAACTATCTGTATTTAATTCTTTGAGATAAATAAATTTTAAATAAACAATAACGTTTAAAAATTTAATGAATCATAGATATGTATTTGTCTCGTACATTTATTTGTTTATCTTATTGATAAAATTATGATCTACCCCACTCGTTTGTTGTTTCCTCACTCGAGGAGATGAAATATTTACTTAAATTCATATTTCCATTTCTTCGCTCTGGTGTCGAGGCAAAGCGCGGCATTGAGTTCTGCCACTTAACATGCAATGCCTCCAGAACTCGGCAGAAAGTGAGGAACGGAGTGTCTTAACATAAGGTTCGCTCTCTACCTATCCTACTGTGTGCGGGATACGGCGTGAAGTTGATTTATTTTATTTTTATGATCTACCAGATTATGACAAACTGTAATTAATATATTTTTAACTACATCTTTTTTTTCATAAATAACATATTTTCTCTGTTCTCATAAACATAAAACAGTTATATAATCTATGGCCAACAAACAACAAAACGAAACGTAGCAGATGTTAAGCACTGGGCGCGTAAAACAATGCTAATGTCATGAGGCTGACAGATGTACATATAATAATCAACAATGTGCAACCTTAAAACTGATATGGTCAGCACGTTGTAACTTTATTATAGATATTAAATAATAAAATCTAATTTCGTTAGTCTGTATTATATTAACTTTTGACTTGATTCTTTGAAAGCCCAAACAACTACAATTTTCTGAAGACCTCATATGATTTTTAATACATATGATTCTTATAAATGTAACAGATTAGGCAGAGTCTTAGTACATGCAGAAATGATGGTAAATATCAAGTTACTTCTAGTTACAACACTACAAGGTTTGTTTTAATTTTTAATCAATATAGATTCCTTTGTAATGCTTTAGATTTTAATAAATTTCAACGGTATAGGAAAATACATTTAATAGACGTTTTAGACGTTACTAAATTATTCACGTAACAGGGTAGAAATCAAAGTACGAAATCTGCATATGCATTAATATTGAAGGGGTGACGGGAAACAAGGAATTCATCGAAAAAGACAAAGGGAGGAAGTGAGCGGGTGGTCAGAGAAAAAACAAAAGATCCATCCTTCCCCTGATTTGTCAGGACACTATAGACAAAAACTGCTAACTTTTTTATGGAATACTTAGGAGTGCCATGTCCAAGATAGTTGTTTATTCAGCTCGCCCCTCTGAAAGTAACACACAAAACGATTTAAGATTTAAAAAAAAAAAGGAAATTGAGGCCAGACGTGGCGCAGGGGTGCAAAGTGTGACTTTAAAATCGACTGGTTGTGGGTTCGACTTCCACTCAAATACCAATTAAAAATTAAATCATCTTCACGCTGTATCCTGCACACAGCAGGGTAGGCAGAGGGAACTAGTGTTAAGACACTCCATTCGTACAATTTCGTAAAAAAACAATTTTACGTTTATTTATTACGGTGTTCTATGATAAGAAACCTGACGAGCTGTTATCTAGTTGAATTCTCTAATATATATAAGTACTAATTCGAATAGAAACATTCTTTTGTGTCAGATAGACCATTAATTTTCAGATTAAAAAGCTAATTCCCTATACGATTTCCTATTTCGTATATCGAACGCGTGATTTTTTTATAATGACTGAAAACTAGTGATTGTTTATATTGTTATTGAATAGGTTTTTACTATAACTAAAATTTCTGTAGCTTTTACATCAACACGTCTCAGTAAATGATTTGCAAAATGTAAATATGCGATGTAAAATATTTAGTTAGTTTTAAAAGCAGACAATATATTGAGTCTTCATTTTGTAAATATTTTTTTTAAAGTAATTCGTTAGTCTGAATATTTTGTTAGGAAATTCATTTACGGTGTATTTCTGAACACACGAGTTCTGTTGCATAAGAATTAATTATTTTAAAAAATCTATTATTTTTTAATGAAACCGTTCTGTATTCAACTCCTCGCTTATCGTGAAATCATTAGAAGCCGAGATTTAATTCAGATTTTCTCAAATCATATTAATATAAATAATATTAACTGTTGTGCTAACACTTTAGCTCTTACTTTGCTCTCCATTTTCTGTTTAATTTGCGGGGTATTGCGTTCGTTACACAGCAATTGGTCTTCAATACATATCATGAATCAGAAATAAAAAATAAAATAAAAAAAAATAAAATATAAATTCGATGTAGTTTATAAAAGCATGATTATATGTCCATAATATGCAAAACCTTGTTGTAAAATCGTATGAGGTTTCTTTACCATTTCCTGCGGAAATGACTTTTTTTGACACTTGTCACCTCGATAAGAATTTTTGCAATATAAGATTTGACATGTGAGTTGTGACAAAGAATACACTAAATTTGCCATTTTTCAATTAGTTCACTTCAAATAATAGAAACTACGTCATTACTATTTACAATGCAACTAGTTTAATTGTGCTATTTTTTTTTCTCACTCACTCAGTCCAGACAGACCCGTTACAAACTAGAACATAAAAAAACAAATTCACTCATAACTTTTTCTAGCTTCTAACATGATCTACAATGTATCCCACGGGACAGGCAAACTAACCGTGGGCAAATGTCCACAGATAAAAAATACAAAACGTTGCATCGTATCAAACGCATCACTTAATAAGGCGTGGAGCGGCGTGAACGACACTACGTGGCCTTGTTAGGTCGTCCGATCTCGTTTATTTATTTTTTTATGCCCGACCGCTTCCATAGCGTTCGTTATATAAATGATAACATTGTTATTTATGAATAATATTAAACGTGTGATAGGTGGATGGTCCAGTTTGAGAGGTTTGGTAGGCTTAAAAGTGATATTAATATTTTTAATATGTTAATATCTAAAGTTTTTCTTTTTCTAATGTCTTTTTCTAATTAAGATCTAGATTAATATTTTTTGGGTTTTTTGGTTAAAAAACATTAATAATTTTTAAATATAAATTAATTTACAGCTTATAAGTTATTCCCACGTTGTATTTTGTCTGAACTACTATCAACTGTTTCTCAATATGTTTTACATAATACTTTTCAATAAGCATGAGCAAAAACAAATAAGATTGATGTAGTCATATTTTTTTTGCTACAAAATGTTTTTGTTAAATTCAATGTTTTGCTTCAAGTGTAAGATTGCCTTAGGATTTCGGTTCGCGCCACCCAAGATATTTGCATTAATTTAGTTTCAAACTGGTACGAAAGAATTCTAAATGAATCTCGCTAAAGATATATCGCCGCCTAATTTAAATGGCGCTGGCGCTAACTTGTTCGGCTTTAGAAACAACATCCGGGAAAAAGATGGTAAACCGTATTGTTTCTGTAAATCTTTTTTATTCTTAAATATTTATAAATACACAGTAGCTATGTAATGTGTACATTATTTAAATATGATACGTACAATTATTTAAATACGTTGTAATATAGGAAATTAGACTTTTGTTTGGGTTATTTTATTATATAATGCTTATGAAATGAATGAATGAATTTGCTCGACCCAATACTAACAATTTACAGGCCAAGCACTCCAGGTGTACCAATGTACAGTAATCTAAGGCATAAATAAAAAAAATAGCACTGATAACAGTTACAATTACACTTTTGCTGTGCCAGATGGCGCTAAAACACCGGGATCCGCCATCTGGTTATACTTAGCCGCATGCGAAATTAACTTTTTATATGTGATTTATTTTATCGACGCCGGGACGCCAGAACAAGGCCACGCCGTACGCTGAACGCCAATTGTTCATATGAATATTTATAATTGCCGACATTAAGTGGTATTAGATTATATTAAATATTTCATTGATGATAAGTGTTGCGTATCTTTTATGAAAGAAACACTCAGAGATGATATTGCTATTTTTGTTGAATCTTAACTTATCTTTTATATTTAAGAAAGTTGATACAGAAAATTAAGTAATAAGATTATTTTTGTATTGGATTGTCCTTTTTGAAACTTATATTTCAACAAAATTGAATCAGCCTCACGCTGTATACCGCACACAGCAGGGACACAGTAACCTACTGTTCCCCACTATCCGCCGAATTCTGGATGCATTGCGTATTAAGTAGCGGAACTCAACACCGCGCTTTGCCTCGACACAAGAGCGAAGAAATGGAAATATAATAATTTCATCTACTCGAGTAGAGATCGAAGTCACAATCAGTCGCGTTTCCAGTCCCACTTTGTGCCCCTGCGCCACGACTGGCCTAGAAAATATATTTAATTAAAAATAGATATTTTAATAAGATTTAAACTCAAGATTAATCACACAATGCAATCTTTAAAGTTATAAATTTAACAAATAATAATTAAATATAATAAATGCCACAGATAATTACAAAATATGAAAGATACATATTAATTTCATACTTACACGATCTCATCTGCAACGTAAAGATATCTAAATAGGAAACGCCTTCTTTTTTTCTGAGATAGAAAAGATTTGATAATGTTTTTATCAATAAGATATTTGTTAGCTTAATTTTCATTTAAAACAGAAAGCAGCGTCAAAATGTTATAGTATTAAGTAGAACCTAATGTTAAGACACTCAATTCTTTACTTTTCGCGTCAGTTCGAAACAGTGTATTGAGTAGCGGAACTCAACGCTGCGTTTCATCTTGCCAAAGCGGACGAAAAAATTCATCCCGAGTGGAAAGTGAACCAGCAATCACATACATCTACAGTTCAACGCTTTCCACAATACCCTTTACATATTACGATTAATAATTTCTATAATAAACATCTAGTCTCTGGTTAGTCAGATTTTAACTCCAAACTATCGTAGCAGGTTATTTTTCAAGTACCAACATAAAAAAATGGTGATATTTACAAAATTAACGTATCTATAATGAATACTGATTATAGATATCAAAGAACACAGTTGGAAATATATCGCTTATGTTTAAAAATGTTCAAGAAGAACGGTTGTTGGGCTACAGTGAAATTTATTCAAACGAAAATATAAACATTACAGACACAAAAAACAAGTTGTAACATTTTTTTTAACAATTATATAGACATCTCCTGCTTTTTGTTAAGTAAGGTAAGATGGTGGTAAAAATTCGCTATCTTTATTTCGATTTCCGCTTTCTACCACGCTAGGAGAGATATCTTTATTATAAATAATATTCTTTGTAGAATTCCAATCTACGACTATCACGTTGGCCCATAGTGGCGCAGTGGTAAGCCCGATTGTTTGATGTGAAGCTTGTAGGTTCGATCCCCAATCGACAACGTAACTATATTTATAATATGAATTTATTTAAGAAATCAAAACTAACATAATTACCATAGCTTGCCCCTAGATGCATAAAACAAATTGGTACACTCACCGTCGAAAATACGAAATTTATTCTACTTACTGTCAATCAAAACCTATTTTACAATGTACGCAGATGTTTTACCATTATATGTGGAGTTTTGCATCTGCGGAGCTAAAATACGCATAATAGTCTAATCTACTTACAAAAATCTATGTTAAAGTCTAGGTTTTATTCAAATGTGGTCTGTAACAAATGACTTGTGACAAACTGTCACAGAGATGCAATATTTCTCTTTCAACCAGGTGGTTTATATCCATTAAACATGGTATAGGCGATGAGCACGAAAAAACTAGCAGAAACTTGAATTTTTTTGCTACTAACTCTCAAATTCGGGTATTTTAACTTTTTAACATTTTCAAAATGTTATTCTACACACACAATGTTACACTACACATATTAGGAAAGCTAAAAATTATTTATTTATAACTCTTGGAAACCGTCCAAGCAAGAGAACGTATGGCTTAGCGGTCAGAGCGCTTGGACGAATTCTAAGTGGCGAGGATTCAAGTCCAGCTACGTACAAATTTTTATACGTTTCTAAAAATGTAGGTATATTTTAACTTAGTTTCATAAATTATATAAATATAAAATGTTTATTGCAAATCATGCTCAATTAACATTTTTTTTTCTTTATTTATATAGTATTTAATAATTTTTGCGAACTCATACAGCTACAGCAAAATAAAATTTACACAGTATTAACAAGCGTGTAATATTTCATTTTTGTTTAAATACAAGTAGCATATCAGTATAAAATGATTTGAAAATAATATGAAAAATGTGAACTCAATGACGAAATGGGAAATTTGAAATTACGTTTAATAAACAACTTGTGTATATAAATATTAAACGAAGGTTTCTGAATGCAAAGATTAGATATTGTTATTTAATAAGGTTTTATTGGTACTGTCGTTAGGAACCTCCTTTAAAGTAGGTTTCAGTCGGCTTCCGTTTGACTGACAGTACTGACAAAGAAAAGCTAATTCATAATTTGTAATGAGTTTGACAAAATAAAAATCCCTGATTTCGATCTGACATAACTGTAGTAAAGTATGCTCACCTAAAATCTCCAACAGCGTTAAACTATAGGCGCAACTATAATGGGTTCGATTCTCAATCGAGGTGTTGAGTTTACTCAACAATTGGGAACAAAAATTGGAGTTCAGTCTGCCTACCGCTCACGCTACGTTTCACGCTCTATCCCGAATATAGGAGTATATTCGGGATAGAGCGTGAAACTATTAAAAAAAAGCTATTCTATTACACGCTATTCGTCACTTTTGTTGTAATAAGCACGTGTCGTCCAGGTGCCTTGTTGAGACTACCGATACTTAAAACAATAGTATTTTGACTACATCAGACACGGTGAGGTTTGTATAACGCAACGTTTGTTTGACCAGCCATTATAGCCACGGTGTTTGGACAGTCTTTGGCTTCTTATTCAACAACTTGTGTCAATTGTTTTAAAATACATAAAAATGGGTATAATGTAGAAAAATGTTAACAATTTTTAAGGTGTAATATTGAAACTTAATTTACAATTTAAATTATATTGTAGTAAGGAGCATATCGAATAGTATATATTCATATATCCTCTAAAATTAATAATTTTGATCTTGAACTGAAAAGTTTGATTAATCGGACGTGCTAAACTTATTAACTACTGGCTTCAATTAAAAAAAAATTATGTCATATCTATGAACTAGTGTAGAAGAATATATAAATATTATCTGTAGATTTGAGAATAAAAATATATTATTATTACATTATATTAATACGTTTTAATTAACATAGCTCATTTAACTTCAACAACAACGACCAGAACAAATCAAAGTGTTAATCACAATCCTTACATAACTGAATCAATGCAAGGAATAATAAAAAGGCGTTCCATATAAGATATTGTTTAGTTACTTAGCTAGCGACCGCACGGCGCCGGGCACCCGTCGCCGTGGTGGCGCGCGCCGCATATATGACTAATTGTATCCCGGACTGCGGGTTTCTATCCCACTCGCTTGCTCGTCTGGTTGCATGCTCTATCCCGGTTATAGCAGGATAGGCAGGTCCGATGCTGAGACACTCAATTCTTCCTTTGTCGCCGAATTGCCCCGAATATTGCGTGTTGAGTAGCCGTTGTGGCGCAAGGGAACAAGATTGGGAGTTCAATTCTCATTCGAGGATATGAAATATTTATAATACAGAATTCGGTGGGAACATGGGAAACGGAGTGCCTTAACACTGGTTTCCTATGCCCTGGTTCCCGATAAAGCGTAAAGCTAAATAAAAGAATAGTAATCAATTTCAATATGTTAGAAAAATTGTTAACCGTAACCGTATTATTTAATGATCTATCAGGCTGAACGTTTACTGCCTCACCTGTAATTAGAGGATATATAGTATTAATCTTGAAAACACAAATTAAATGGTACAATAAACATAGGCCAGTTGTGACGCAGGGGCACAAAATGTGACTGTAAAATCTACAGGTTTTAGGTTCGATTCCCACTGGAGGAGATGAATTATTTACTTAAATTTATATTTGCATTTATTCGTTCTGGTTTCGAGGACCAAGGCGGCGTTGAGTTCTGCCACTCAACACGCAATGCCTCCAGAATTCGGCAGAAAGTGGGCAACGGTGTGTCTTAACACTAGGTTCCCTCTGCCTACCCTGCAGTGTGCGGGATACAGCGTGAAGCTGATTTTTATTTTATATATACATACCTTTAAAGCACAACACATAAAAATCATCACAGTTAATACATTCATATTAAAATTTAAAGTAAAAACAATAAATATACAATCGAGCTCCAAAATGACCAATAAAGGCGACGTATAAGGTAATATTGTACTAAAACGGTTGGCGCCATCAGTAATGTCTCGGTGAAAGTCCTATCACGACTTCCCATACATTAGCCGGGCACCGTGCGAATGTTGGTCGCGGACGATACTCTAAATCATTTTTATATATTTTTTTATAATTGCCAGATCGTCATCATTTCCCATTTCTGTGGGGAGCCACACGATTGTATTTGGTGATTGTTGATTATGTTCTGTAGAATATTATCATATGGTGGTAACACTAATGTGCCTTCTTCATTGTATTGATATTTTGTTGTATTAAAATTAATATTCAAAGTTTATTACAATTTTTTTTAGTTATTCTAAACCCTTTGTCTGAATTCTGAATTTCTGAAATGTTGGTCTCTAACTAGACTAATAAAAATTTGGTACCTTATTTAACTAAAAAAATTCAACTAACCAATATAAAATACATTGGACGAACCCAACCCAACGAGAGGACCACTTGACCCGCGTCTTGTAAAAAAAAATCAAAAAGCCATCCATGTTTGAATAGGCTTCTTTTTTAAGGACACGTTTTGTTTCTGTGAAATTTGGCGCCAGATCGGTATCACCATTTGGGCTTGAGGTTTTATCTAGTGGTGAGATCGACACCACACAACCTTTTGAGAGGCCTAGCGCCGGCTCCTTTGAATCCTTTATAGTTACTTTAACTTGAAAATATTCCTTTACAGTATATACACTAGGTTGTTTCTGGTATATCACGTTATCAAATATATTCTTTGTTTTACACGTCAACGTGAATCGACGTAATGAGCAACTGAGGCGGACTAGGCCTTTTATTATAAGCTACAAATCGTGATATATTACCGATCCAAATATCCGTTAGATGTCCATTAATCTTTTAGAATTATTTTTTTTATTGTGTTCTTATTTTTACCTTTAGTTAAATATTAAATTAAATCGTATTATAAATCGTATGAGACTAGTCGTAAACGCGACTGGTTCGATACCCACTCGAAGAAATGAAATGTTTTAACACTAGGCTACCCTGTGCCTATCGTACTGTGTGCAGTATACAGCGGGAAGCTGATTAAATCCTATGTTACTAAGGTCACAGGTTCAATTGATTTACGTAATCTATATTCATTTTGCATTGTAAAATAGAAGAAGGCGCCATTAAAATCACATTTCTTGAAAGTTACCACTAAAAATATATCAGTCCGTCTCGATCTCGTAAGACACGGTCAGCAATAAAATTATATAAAATAATAAATATAATTAATGCAATTTATTGCGACGGAATAAAATATTCAGTTCGTGTATTAGTATAGCAGCTATCAAAAAATGGTAAAAGGATGCTTCTAAGCAATTAAAATCTCAATAAAACGTAGGCGGAGTCCGATCGGTGTTCTATTGAAGAAAAAAAAACCACCTGTAGTGTGAGAAGGTGCGCGACCGACAACATTTGATTCGACTATTGTATTTTGATAAATATCTCTTATTTACTATGCAATAAGATTTAGATTCGCGTGAATTTTTATTTGTATTCTCATATGTTCTGTTTGCCTAATTGGAACGCCTTCGCGGCGCCACGTTCTCTCGATTATGAGCTATAAACTAATTCCGGTAGCTCGGCTCTTACTGACTTACGATTTATCTTGCTTTGATCGCACGATTTCACTTGTTTTTTTTTTTAATTGTCAAGTATTTTTTTTATAATTATAGACTTTGGTCACACTTAATGTGCTAATTTAGCTTAATTTAAGAAAATTAAGAAAATTCTTATTTTTTAAGAAATCCTAAACAATAATACGTGCGTATAAAAAATAAACGCTTTATCTTAATTTTATTTAATGACCTAGCAAAAGGACTTAGCATTTATCAATGTGCAAATATAAATATATTGTACATTTGAGAAGAAAATAATTAAAGTAAGAAAAAAAACTTAACATCACATGTGCTCAGCCGTCCATAGCTAAGTTCAAAGCGGTCACAATTCGTCGACCGTACTATTCTATTAGAAAAAAAAAAACATTTTAAAGTGACGTTTGTTAAAAATATGACAACTTATAAGGCGTTTCCGGGGCCAATTATGCTGTAATAGGAAGTGAAATTAGCGTTTCTGACACTATATAAACATTGTATTTACGTCCGGTACCGTATCCTTGTTACTGAATAATTCAAAAAATGTAGTTGCTAGGGTCGACCCATGTTTATTAAAAGGATAGTGCCTGCCCAAGTCACCAAAACTCGACTAGATTAGGAAAATATTTTTTTAGTGTAATTCACTCTATATGGCTTGCTATTTTTCATTAGCTACTTTAATATATTATATTTTAATAATAAATTTTAATATAAAGTATATTAAATGAAATTATTTATTAGTTACTTCTTTTACTGACCAATATCTGTCACTAATGAAGTGATTTTTGCTCGACTGTCACGTTTAAAATTAATATACGAAATAAATTACCTACACCTTATCGAAAATAGTTAATATTCTAACAAAAATAAATTATTATTTTTATTTGGCATAGCTATTCTTAGTCATGAACAATAATATTTATAATTGAATTGCATAGAAACTGATTAGATTGGAGATACATAAAAAAAAACTGAATTAACCAATTATCTCTATGGCAACAAAAACCTTTGGAATGCGGACAAGCTCTTGTTCTAGAAGCAAAATATTAATAAATAACAAAGACGCGCCATATGCCGAACCGGTTGAGAATCAAACCTGTATACTTCCAGTACATTGCATTAATAAAAATATGATGTAAATAATTATGTAACGATAAGTGTTTTTTAAATATTTTTTCAAAATATTAATTTTAGACTCAAGTTTAAATCTTAGATCTTTTCTTCTTTAGACTCAAGTCTAAATAAAGTCTAAAAATGGCATCAATGCCATACACGCTATTAAAATGTCATATTTTAAAATTTGTATAGCTGTTTTTTCATATGGCATTGTATTATACATATACAGCCTATCGTGAAAATAATTTAATTTTAAAAATACAAAATTTGTGTTTATTTTTTTTTATTTTCTACATTATATTTATTTTCGCCATGAATGTCGTTTTGTTAAAGTAAAAAATATATTGAAGATAATTATTATTATAACAACAGCATTCCAAACTTGGCATTCAAGTATTGCGACTAAACCCATCTCATATATACCGTGACGTCATGGCGCCGGCGCTAAGTTCACGATATAAAAATTGTTGAATTAATGAGAAATTATTGTGAACTTGGTTGTTTTAACTTTGTAATAACTGGTAGAGTGGTAATAGGAAGCAATTGTTACTATTTCTTTATAATATTAGAATACTTATTTTGTTTGTTTTAATTGCAATTGAAATTAAAATAAATTAAATCAGCTTTACACTGTATCCCAGGTACACACAGCAGGGCTGGCAGAGGGAACCTAGTGTTGAGTCCGTTACTTACTTTCCGTCGAATTCTGGAGGCATTGCGTAATGAGTGGCGGCACTCCACGCCGCGCTTTGTCTGCATTTTACTGTGTATATTTCTTTCATGTTAATGAATATTTACAAAATGACGAATATATGTAGATATAATAAATTGATAAATGAAAAAATTGCTTTAAAAATGAACACTTCACTCTTTCTGTATAATGAACAAATATTGAAAATATTAAAAAAGAAAAATAATAAATAAGAATAAATAATTTCACAGATTAAAAAACATACATTATAAAATAATATTCAAATTAGAAAAATGTATATTTAGCCTTCGTTGTTTATTACTGATATTATCTGTGGTTTTCCCGAACCTGGCTGTATTTTTAGCGCCATGTAATTTAATATTGTCGCTTGTATTTAGGTAACGTGTATATTTTGTATAAAACAAACTGGAATTTTTCCGTCCGTTTGCGTACAAACAACGTTCAAATTTGTTATTATGTAAAATCAAGAAATTTTATTTGTTATTATAATAATCAATTTAACAGTGGGTAGCAAGTTACGAAGATATAAATACTAAAAACAATTAGTTTATTCTTGTTTCGGCCAAACGCCTTTAATTATAATAATAATAATACTTTATTGCACTAGAAAACGAAAAGAACAAAAAAAAAACAATATAATAACAGTTACTATACTAAACTAAAAAATAAAAACTGTAAATATTACAAAAAGACAACATATAGTGCAATGGCGGCCTTATCACTAAAGTGATTTCTTACAGGCAACCATTTGAAAGGATTTATTACATAAAAGACAGCAGAATGCCTTTTTCCTATTCTTTAAATTTATAATTTGCATGCGTGCAATAACGTAAATACGTCTAAATAATTAATATTTTTTTCTTTTACTGATTAATTATTTAGTTATCATATAATATACAATTATATCTGTTAATTGTTGTCAGTAACCATATAAAATATACAATTATATCTATTAATTGTTGTCCATTTCTGGTGCTACGCATTCACAACGACTGAGCATCTATTGTTTTTGTGGCGAGAGGATGTGGCGCGCGGTATTGAAACGCGCGGACAGTAAAATTATAATGAAAGTCACAAGTTTGAAATGTTTTACTAATTTACTTGTAAACGCAACGAGTACGTAAAATTCCTATTATTTTAATAAAATTCATATTTTAGGTCTGGTACTTAAACCTGTATTCTAAATAATAAATAATAATATTTTAAAAACAACAAATTGATAGTTTTTGAGAATTTAAAATGTCATTCCTTTATTAATTTAATATTGCTTGATTATTATTATTATGTTTATTTGTTAAAAATATTAAATTCAATTAATTTTAATTGTGTTCTTATATCGGATAGATTATTTATTTAAAACCCGCGCCCTTCCTAACCGCAAGTGCGCATTAAGTAGGCGTGTTGCGTCCACGGTCTATAACGAGCGGCGTCGTTTGTGCCTTTATCTGTTGTCTTTTTGCTTCCTTCGACGTTAGGAAAGAGGCGCCTATTCACGACCGACTGTTGAAAATTCACACGATCTCATATATTACACTGGTCAAGAGCAAGACTGCATCTATTATATTCTAAATAAACTTTATACTGTTAAAAGATTTCTTTATATATGTATGTTAACATATATATCTTTTTGTTACAGATCGTATAATAGAACGCGATGCCGGCTTCGTGTCGGGGGGAGAAGATGATGATTCTTGTTCTGGTCCCGCGCATTCCGACGACTCTGGAGTTAGACTTGTCGAATCTGATTTGCGTGTCAAAAGAGAGAGAACGCCTACAAGACTTGGGCCACCAAAAAAACGTATTCGTCCAAGTTCTAGAGGAGAGCTCGAGAGCCCAGAAAGCGAGTCCTCTACCAGCCCCTTCAGGCCGTGGTCGTTCGCGGAAGAACCGCAACAAGAACCTTTATCGTTAGTCAAGAAAAGTGAAACTAGTCTATTGCGGCAAAGGCGAAGGCCGTTAGAACCGCCAGCCCCAGTCACACCCCTCCCAGAGGTTAGCCCTGGCCCACCTAGAGTGCCTCCTCATCCCGGTGTAGTGGAACCATTCCAGGAGAAATCAAAACCTAGGGAGCAAAGAAATTATAAAAACATGACAAGGGAAAGGCGGATAGAAGCTAACGCGAGAGAACGGACAAGGGTACATACTATAAGCGCCGCTTTTGATACTCTTCGTAAGTCCGTCCCGTCCTATAGTCATAACCAAAAGCTGTCGAAACTGTCCGTTTTGCGGATAGCATGCGCGTACATTGCTGCCTTATCGGCGGCGATCGAGCCCGACGCAGACATTGCAGACGCTGTGGAGAAAGTCACGCAAACTATACATACTGAAGGCAAGTTAAGAAAAAAGAAAGACGAACCTTGAACCCATCGTAAAGGACACAATAAGCCATTGTTTCATACCGTCCTTCGAAGCCTACGGGATAAAGTACAAAAACGACAATAATGTTGGATAGAAAATTGAATATTTATTTTGTGAATTGGTAGCTTAAGATTAGAGATCGGTCGTTTGTTTAAAATGTTGAAATTCTGCATGAATCTCATTTGACATTTATGTCAGTTAAATATATTGTTCCTTTTTCGAATTGAAGTTGGATTAGAATATAGAATTTTGTCACAGATTCAAATAATCAATTGTTCCATAGAATAAAAATACCAATGTTAACCATTCCCCGAGCCCAGTATTAACAAATAAAACTGTTAAAGGACAAAAGTGTATAAATTGTGTATTTTGGCTTTAAAACTTTATATTTATTACAAATCGAGTCAATAATTTTAAGGCAGAAGTGTATATTATATTTAGTTTTTAAATATGTATTTTATGTAAATAGTAGCTTAGAATAATTGTACAGTACCGCTGTTGGTTTTAAATGGTTGTATGTGACAGAATATTCAGACCTTAGGCAGTTATATATGGCGCTCAGACAAATATTTAAACTTCATTGTGTATGATATAAACAAATATTGCGTAATTAAATTTTTTTTTCATTTTGAGTAAACAAATATGGAAAGAATGTCATACTTTATATATTATGTAAAAGACAAATTAAGTAATAAGATTTTTTTGTGTAATTTCTTAAAGCGCTGCAACTGGAATGCCTTAAAATATAATGTGATATAATGTTTCTGTGAAATCGTTATAATATGAACTGTTGTAGAGATGAAAATAATATATTAGAAGTCAGTTCATTGTTCTTTTATAAACAATTTTTTCCTTTTTTTTAAGTCATTTTTAAAATGTTATGGGCCAAAAAAAGTAAATAAAAAAGCTTGAAATGTAAAATATGTAGTAAATTATAAAAGTTGACATTCCATAAATAAATTTATAAAACTGAAAACTGTAAATTGACTTTGAAAGTGAAATATGAATAATATTTTGCTGCAACGTTTAAAAAATTAACGCAAACAGAAATAAACGAAAGACTACGTAAATATTTCTTTGTTTTATTTTTATCATGTCTTGCTCGAAACTCATTCAAGAGTAATGCACCTGATTTAGAACGTCGTAATAGCTTAATGTGAAAGAAAAAATATTTTTTTATACAAAATTAAGAACTACTTATTTCTAAAGAATAATAAAAAAAGGTCAGTCGTGTCGTGTAAATATTACAGTTGTGGGTTCGATTCCTACTAGAGGAAATTAAATATTTCACATTTATTAATTAGGAAGCCAACGATTCTTATATACATATATATAAGTAAATAAAGTACATTATGTAAAAGTAACAGTAGTACAAAGTAACAGATATTAAGTACATTAATGTACAAGCATTTATAAATATCAATATTACATAGTATATTTAAATATTTTGAATTCCTTTCTGTCTCTCTGGTAACATGGCAAAGCGTGGCGTTGAATTCAGTTACTCTAAACGGATTCAGATTCGAAAGAAAGAGGGGGACTGAAGTGTCTTAATGTTAACAGAGTGTCTTAACACTACGTTCCTACTGCGTACACTGTTTTGTGCGGGATACAGCGTGAAGCTAAAAAAACTTCGGTGTGGCTGTGTCATCATGGCCACCGCCGCTTGTTATACGTAAATACGTTTATATGTAACTGATTATATTTTTTAAATGACAAATGGCATTCTAGATATCGTGATTTCTGGTAAAAGTTAAATCGATACAGGTCTTACCTCAAGTTTTTAGAGTGTTTCAATATAAAATAAATTGAACTTGCTGAGTATGAAGCCGGGCAATGAGCAGTTTTGTGAGCCTCCAACTATCATAACTGGTGTAGTACGAAGTACGATCAGCATTCTGTTAACGCTGTGCCCGCTGCAACGTGGATATACACACACCCGAGTGCGAATTTGAAGATGTCATTGGATTTGGATGCCTTTACATTTACTAGACATACATCACTAGCTTTTGCTTCTTTCATTTTCAAATGAATTTGCGACATCAATTCCCACGTCAATGTTTACTCTATTACAAATAGTGAAGCTATTGATGTGGTTGGTATCATTTAAAATGGTGCTGACAAAAACACTCTATATAGTGACTCCACCGGCTCTGTGACTTACTGATGATGAAGTTGTAATTTGTCTGTTCTCAGAAAGTCAGGCACTTTTACTGGCATAAAATTTTCCATTCAAGTTTTGATGATTGCCAAATATTCAGAAATATTCTGTTGATGATTGTGTCGGTAGAGATGCTTTCTGAGTGCACGACCAAGTTTTGTGCCGTAATGGCGGTCATAATTATAATACAATGCTGATAAAAAAAAATTTTTAACTTTTTTACTTTGACGACTAACGTCGGTAATGGATTCTAGGCTAATCTCTGGTACTCATCTCGTATCACATTAACTGTAGGGTAAGCCTGAGCCTGAGCAAATCCGGGATAAAACTTAAAATCGCGGATATTGATTGAACCGGACTGTTTAAAGTTCCCTATTGGCTCTTCAGGAAAAGTATATTTAAGCAGCGGTATGTTAATGTTTATCTGTTGTTGGCGCAGAAACTATAGACGATCACACACATCACACTTATGTCCGAATAGATTGTCATATTAAAACGTAACTACCTGCTGCCTAAGTCTGGATGTCCTCATAATCGACGATCGAACTCAATTTATACCTGTAAAGTTTATTGTCGATGTAGAAGCGATTTCATCATCTACTTGCATATCTTCAACCGCCCCAGCTTCAGATGTACTGTCACCGTCGTTGATTCGCTCGGCCGCATTAATTCTTCTACGTTCCCGGCACTGCTTCATTCGGTCAGATGGTGTTTTATTACTAACATTTAATTGTTCTTGAGAAACCCTTCCCAACTGTTTATGATATTTGTGTTTGGTTTTGGCTTTTGGACGCGTATAAGTCGACAATATATAATTTTTGCAATATATATTTTATTAAATCACCTTATAATTGACTTCATACACTTCTTAAAATTAATTTTTATAGACAATCGATAGATTGTTGTACTTATAGACGTATTCACGTCAATAAAGTTTACGTACTTACCTATAGTACCTACTTACTTGGAGTAGTAGTAAAGATTAATGAGGCAAAAAATAATAAAAATACATGATATGTGAAACTAAACAGAGATAGCCTCACATACAAGTGTCCAACGTATTTGAAACCGTTACATGAAAAATATATGACACAAAAAAACTTTACATAGGGTGGAAAACAAGGAGTTGTTTAACAGAACTTCCTTTTTACATCGACATTTACCTAAATAGGAAGTTGGCATCTGTTAGTTCACAATAACCTCTGTCATGACCACAGCTGCTAGGGTGGATAAGGCACGTGGCTGAATGTCAATATACCTTTGCTTATCTGAATATTAAAAAATGAAGAGGGAGCATCATGGCGGGAAGAACGCTCTGACAATTGACTTTCGTTTTCAAATTTCTTTTTGCATATTGTGATTTGATTGCACGTAAGTTTAATATATTAATCTTCTAATATTTTTTAGTTTTATGTAGATTACATTAATTTTAAGAACTGTATGTGATTTGGGACAAATTCAATCTGGCTTTATATTATTATAAGTAACTTAATTACATTACAACAGTTATTTTTCTTTACAGTTATTTGCAAAATTACTATAATAATAAATAGATAATGTATTTAGATGACCTCTATATACATTTACCGTAGGTATACAATAAGGCGATATTGGCCATTTTTTTACAACCAAATGAAATGATAATATTGATCTATTTCTGTTGCAAGCCATTTATTCTAGTTTGTAAACAGTTTTACCCTTTATTGGTAACGATATGGTGACAGCTGTTGTCACAAATGTTAAATTATCGCAAATGCGCCTATCGCAGTAGAGTGCTCACTAAAATATACAAGGGTTCTGTTAGTCTAATTGTTATTGATGATACGCTGGTTTGTTTGTACTAATTATTATAGAACATATTAATAGTAATGCAAACTTGAGAGATTATAATCAAAATTTATCTTTAGAAATGTTTGACGGAACTTAACCCTGCACTAAGCACAGCGATGAAACATCTATACCTCATATTACTAATACGTACCTTGCTTAAGGTTGAATTAACGAAAAAGCATATTTTTTTTATCCAAACGGATGCATGTAACATAAATGTAGTTTACGAGCATTTTTTTATATCCTTTTAAATAGCATAATCCGCTTTTAAAAAATACAACTTGAAAATCTTTTTCTAGTTTTTTACTATCTTAAGATCAAACATAATGAGAAAATAAAATATAATCTAGTTAGATAAAATATAATTGTGTGCTCTTTAAGCGTAATTATTTCTTTTTTAAGTAGTTTTTTATAATAAAAAAATATATATAAAATAAAACAGGATAATAAAAAGTAATTAGATATATTGCGTTCCCTTTATTTAAAATTTACAGTAACTTATAAGTGACATCTGTCGGCAAGTTTCCAAAACAATATTTCCTTTAAACAAAAGATGGCGGCACTAAAAAAACTAAGGTTAACCTACTCATTACTAGATGTCGCTACACAAAATAACAATTTTATGATTATAATAAATATTAAAAAGGCAGCTAGGCAGTCCATTTAAGGCATCTCGTGTCTAAATGCGTTCCGAGACATCGTACGCAGCAATATCTAGCGCCGCACGGTATACAAGTGTAGTTCGATGGAAAACCGCACACGGCACAAAAATGGCGGTCAGGAAATCTGAAATTTTCAGAAAATTTTGTTATAACGCATCTTTTATTAATAGTATTTTGACAGCTTAAAATAATAAACCATGTTACTTATATATTCATCTTTTTTACTAATATTATTTAAACGAATCACTACATCATGTAGTTTCTGTATGTTTCTCAATTTTTTTGTAGATTGTCAGGTATATATATACAGGCATATTTTTTTTATCTACTACTAAGAACTAGACAATAATATTTCTAGACATATAATTACTAAGAGCTTGAAGAAATTTCAATTGCCATGTAATTATCATATAAAATAAACAACTTAATTTGGTTATAATAACAATTACATTACATTTCCCATTTAAAAAAGAAAAATATTTTTTTAGTAAACAATTTGTATTTATAATTACAAATATTTTTTTTAAAGTAAAATTGTTTGTCATATGTATGACAAACAATTTAACAAATAATAACTTTGCAACTTACCTTGACGGTGGAACTTGAGCTGACAAATAATTGGGCGGATCAGGTCTGAAACTAGCATCTTCCTCCACCAACTGAGCAAATGTTTTCCTAAATCTCATTTTATAATACTCCGCACTCTTGGCCTTCTTCTTTCTAGTCGGTTTTTCATTAGAATCCGCGAATTTCGGGACTTTTTTCGACATAACCAGATCTGCGTGTGGGTCTTCATGAAAATTGTCTTGTTCGAGTGCCTCAATGGCCTTCCTAGCCCTTCTTTTTCTGGCTGCATCGTCTAAGACTCTCCTTTTCTCCGCGTCCTTAACTCTACCTGATTCGCGCGACGTCATATTGAATTTACAATCCTTTGTCATGTATGGGGAAGCTCATTTGATCCATTAAGTCGTCGACACGAGCTTGTAAAGTTGTTATGATATCTGACGAAATGAACAAATGTGTTTCGTCTAGATCTTGAATTATAAATTTTACTCCAAGTGCACGGGTTTCGTCTAAGTGAAGCAAGAACTGTTTCATCGCTGGATCACTGAAAAAAAAAGAAAAAAAAATGTCTAAGAAACGAGGACTTAGTGCTGAGGAGAAGAAGATTAGAATGTTGGAAATATTCCACAAAAGCAAGGATTTCTTTCAACTGAAGGTGATTTTACAAAATTTGTAATACATTTTTATCCTGTATAATAAAAAGGTAGGAGAGTTAGCCGAGAGAATCTAGTAAAACGGCTCCATACTCCACTTTTCGCCTACATTCGGGACTTTCTCTGTTGTAGTAATCTAACGCAGCACTTCTAATGATAGCAGGGTAACGAAAATTAATTAGTTCACTAAGTAGGGAACGGAACCACAACATTGCGTTTAAAGTCAAGTTTATCAAATATTATTTATTTGCCGTCATAGTACATGTGTGTGATTGTAACTTATTTTCATTTCTTCTCTCTGGCACCAAAGCAAAAACCCGGCGTTGAGTTCCGCTACACAACACGCAATACCTCGAAAATTTCGGCGGGAAGTGGGGAACAGAGTGTCTTAAATACTTATTTAGAAAACGTATAAAAATTTGAACGTAGCGGCACTCGAACCAGCGCCTCCTGGAAACCGACCAGGTTTTGAACCGACAGGAGTGTCTTAACACTAGGTTCCCTCTGATTACCCTACTGTGAGCATAATTGTGATTTATATTATTTATATTTAAAGGAATTAGAAAAAATTGCACCAAAAGAAAAAGGAATAACAATGCAATCTGTTAAAGAAGTAGTGCAAAATTTAGTAGATGATCATTTAGTTGATTCGGAGAAGATCGGTACATCTATTTATTTCTGGTCTTTTCCAAGGTATAAATATAAAAATATAATTTCATATATGTACTATTTCATATATTTTTTAATGTTTTGTTATTTGAAACGTTGTTAGTTAATACTTTCCCTTTACATAAATTTATCTTGAAAGCTTAAATTATACAAAATATATTATTATCATCTTAAATTATATATTGTTTTATAATTTTACAGTAAAGCTAAAAATGCTAAAAAAAGAAAATTCCTAGATTTACAATCAGAATGTGAAGATACAATAAAAAAGTTGAAAAAGACTCAAGACACCATACAAAGTGAATCTGTAAGTATAAGTACTATTTGTAAAAAGAGTTTTTTCTATTAAAATATATTTTATTTAGAATTAGTGTTAACCATATTACAAAGATTTCATTAGCATAAAGTAGAGTTTCCTTATTCTTGAAGGAGATGGAGTGTCTTAATACTAGGTTCCTTCTGGCCATCAAAATGCCTGGCCATAAAAATATTGAACTCTTGAATCTATTATTGATTTCTTATAACTTTCTCAAGTTATAAGTTTACGTCTTTTATAACTAGTCCTGTCTTTTTATAAAAAACTGCATTAAAGATTAATGCATACTTTGAAAGTTTTTTATTAGCTTATCTTGATAGAAAGTAACTTATGATTTAATATGTTTTTTAGCTTTACATATTATGTATATAGCAAATTAGGTAGAGTGTTAACTCTATATCCTCATCAAGACACCTTTTACTCACTTTCGGTCGAATTCTGGAGACATTGTGTGTTGAGTTACTAGAGAGGTTAAATGAAAAATTTAATCTCTCTTTAAATTTTTTTATCTCTTCCAATGCGGATCAAACTCACACAGGGCATAGCTCAACGCTGCTTACTTAATATATGTTTAGATATTTATATATTATATACATGTAGGATTGTTGGCAACGCTGCTTACTTAATATATGTTTAGATATTTATATATTATATACATGTAGGATTGTTGGTTTGGATGTTATGAACTAATTAAATAAAAGATCTAATCAGCTTCACACTCTATCCCGCACACAGCAGAGTAAGCAAGGGAATGTAGTGTTAAGACACTCCATTCCCCACTTTCTGCCGCATTCTGGAGGCATTGCGTGTTGAGTGGCAGAACTAATCGCCGCGCTAGCCTCGACACCAGAGCAAAGAAATGGAAATATAAATGTTAAATAAATATTCCATCTCCTCGAGTAGGGATCCAACTCACAACCAGTCGGTTTGACAGTCACACTTCGTGCCACTGCGCCACAACTGACCTCATGAACTGAATGAACTAATTACTTAATTAATTTTAAGTTTTCTATTTATTTTGATTTTTTTTATTTAAAAAACGAAAATAATATTATTTACTAAAGATTGGTCGAGAAGCCAGTGAAGAAAGAAATGAATTACTAGCAACATTTAATGAATTAATGAGGAAAGAGGGAAATTTGAAAAAAGAATTACAAAAATATCGAGACTCCGATCCAGAATATATAGCACAGTTAAAAACAGAAATTGAGGTTACTTTTTTATTGCACAAAGTATATTTTCATTTTTTTAAATTATAATAATTTTCTTCTTCTTTCTAGGATTTAAAAACTGCCACCAATAGATGGACAGAAAACATTTATATATTAAAGTCATACATAAAAAATACATTTCAAATGGATAATGAAATAGTAGACCAAAATTTTAACATCCCACCTGAAATGGACTATATTGAAGATTAGTAATAATAAACACTTAAATAAAACCAACATTAATAGTACAATATAAACACAAATATTAAATAAATTATATGAAAATGTTATTTATTTGTTATTATTAATTTGTCACTGGGAAATTCTATGAAGCCAAAATGAATATACATAGTATGGTGAAAGTTAGCTGTAGATTGTACATTTTTTTGTTAGCTGTTGTGGTGCAGAGATCTGTTAAGGTGACAGGTTGTGAGTTCAATATCCACTTGAGGAAATGAAATATTTAACATTTTCCTTTCTTCCCTCTGGTGTCGAGGCAGAGTAATGCCTCCAGAATTCAGCAAAAAGAGGGAAAAGTTTTATAATAGGAATCAAGTGTCTAAACATTAGTGTCCCAAGTTCCCTCTATCTACCCAACTATATGACTCTTCAACAACATTTTTTTTTCTAAATAAGTATTTTTCTTTCCTAAGTATGCAATAATACTTTAAAAAATGTTCAATATATTTTTGCTTGTTTAAGGGAAAAAATGTCAACAGTTCCAGTTGTGCAGAAAAGTTATAATACCTTTTCTATTGATTTTTAATATCAATATCAATAAACCTGCGAGTTAAAGTATCATTAAAAATGTTGATCATCATATGTACATAGTCGTAAATGACAAATATATAAACAATCCATGAAGTGGCTGTTTCTATTGTCTTATTACTTATAGGAAAATGGAACAGTAGTTGGACTGCATTAAGATCAATTGGGATTTAAGGTACAGCGTTTTAAGGCTCATGTGAAACAAAATTAGAATGTAGATCTATAGATCTAGCTAGTTATTTAAGATGCGAACAAAGTATTGTACTTGCAAATTAGTGTAATTAGTGTAGCTCTCATTAGACTATTAGATTGGGTGCCTGATGGTAAAAAATAGGCAATTCCAATTTAAAATATGAAATTTAAGACATGAAAAATAATAATAAATAACACAATACATGAAACCATACATGACTGTGTATGACTTACCATTCCACAAGAACTCCTTTAGTAACATTCACCATGGTGCGATAGAGTCATGCCACAATAATATGAAATTGAACTCTTTAAAATGAATTCGATTTTATGATATTAGTTAATATTTGAAATCGCGAAAATACTTAGAAATTTATAGAAAATTCGACAAGCACAAGTACGTAAGACGCTATGAATCGTCAATAACACTTGTCAAATCCTCATATTGACATTGACAACAGGCAAAACCAGACTAGAAATGCAGACTAAAAATGTTTAAAATACAGGTTAAATATTCTCTCGAGAATCTCAGGTCTTAGCTTACTAGAAGCGTATTTTAGACAAGAAATTATTTTCACTAAAAACATTAATTTGAATTATTTTTTCACTTTTAATATACTTAAAATAAAAAAAAATTACGTCGATAGTTACATGTGTAAAGTTATTATTGTAAATTATATTTTATTTATAGTTTGAATAAAATATAATTTATACGTTTATATAATCGTTTAAGGATCATTAATAAAATTCATTAAAAATCAAAGTAATTTTTTAATATGTTCAGTATGATGAGGTTGCACTTTGATTTATTACTACCAAAAATATTATAGATTTTTTAAATTACATATTACATATGATTAACATGTTATTTTCTTTATCTTCATAGATAAATATATATAGTTAGCAAAAAAATATTAGTGTTTTTTAATTTACAACTATAGCATGAAATTACTCAGAGAATCCTTAGGATGTCTGACAGTGAACCTAATATTAAAAAAAAAAAAAAAAAATCAGCACACTGCAGGGTAGGCAGAGGGAACGTAGTGAAAGACACTCCGTTCCCCACTTTCTGCCGAATTCCGGAGGCATTGCGTGTTAAGTGGCAGAACTCAACGCCGCGCTTTGCCTCGACACCAGAGCGAAGAAATGGAAATATAAATTTAAGTAAATATTTCATCTCCTCGAGTGGGGATCGAACCCACAACCAGTCGGTTTACAGTCACACCTTGTGCCGCTGCGCCACGACCGGCCTCCTAATATTAAGAAATGTATATTTTTGTGCCGTGTGATCCCGGCCTAGAATAGGATCATCCTGGTGCTGGTGGTGTCGTAAGATGCGACTAAAGTACGTGTGGTAGAGTCACGTCGCCAGCAATGGCAACACGCATGGGCAGACTCGACCGGACCATTACCACCCCCGGCATTTAAAACTGGCGTGAAGTAGTGGCTTTATGCCACTGCGTTTCGCATCAGGTAATGCCGGGCCCCGGCGCCCAACCCATCTTAAAGGCCGGCAACGCACCTGTAGCTCCTCTGGGGTTGCACGAGGTCGTGTGCGGCGGTAGTCACTTACCATCAGGTGACCCGCACGCTTGTTTGCCGTGTCTTTTTCATAAAAAAAAAATCTATATTATACATTTTTTAAGAGTTATTAATAACACAATAACAATAAGCAAGCGTGTATAAGGTATTATACAATTTCATATCATTTATTAACGCAGTGAAAACAATTTATGATAATAGAAGGGAAAAATATCTGTAGATAAACTTATCATCACTTTAGTATTACGACATAGTGGCTTTTAGCTTTCAAATATTGTTATACACCTAGCATAATGTACTAGCTGATAAGTAGTGTACACATGAACGTAAACTATTTTAAAATATATATAAAAAATACAGTACTATGAAATTCTCCCCAGTATAGTCTTGCACAAATAATATTACTTAAAAAGGTAAGCCCTGAAAGAAAAAGGCATATACATGTTCAAAGCTGCAGTACAGCTAAGAAAATATTTTTAGATTCGCCTATGTGTTACATGATGCTTGATTCTTGAAATTTAAAGCATGCTTGCAATATATTAATTTTTTTTAATAGTGGTAATGGCGGGAACTGAATGAACTTTCATACCTTAATATTTGCGTTTGCGCAGACTATCCAATTGCGGGCTATCGTCGCCTTCGGGGAATTACGGGCAGCCTCGATTACTTGCAGGAGGAACGTGATCCTCTAACAGTAGCTCCTTTAGCAACTTCTCCTGGCCTGCGGCGGCTTCACTAGCGCTGAAATCACGCATCCGATAATATGTGCATACAACATGATATGTATGTGGGATACAATGTGAAGCTAAAAAAGTTACAAGATCGAGGAAATGAAAATAATTAATTCGCCCGATTAAAAATTTAATCTACAGCCGTCAAACCGTCACCGTCTTTAAGAATATTTTTACGCTTCGAACATTTTATAAATAAAGTCTTTTCCCTTATTTTTATCCAATAGTCCAGAGATATTCGTATATTTTAACGTCTGCAACTTAAGAAACCATTGCCTCATGATCCCCGTAGAATATTTCATGCCTTACTTAACCCTTTTACGCTCGAGTTGTGGGAACCTTTTGTCTTATACATAATTATATATGTATCTCCATACGATAGAAAATATATCTCCATTCTCCACTTTTCTTTATAAAACCCAAAAAAAAACATTACGTGGACTAACGCAATACAATGTAATGCAATAAGCAATTTATTTTTATTAAAAAGGAATCAAATTATTATATTTTATTTGTAGGCCTTCAAATTACTCAGAATTTGTTGAGATTCAATTAGTCTATGATAAACTTGAAAGTCACAGCCAATTACGTAATACGGTGTTTATTTTGAGCTTATATAAACAATATAGCTTCTTATTTTTATTTGTTATTCCTATCTTTTTTTAATTTTAGGCCAGTCGTGGCGCAAAGGCACAAGCGTGAGACTGTAAACGTGATAGGTTGTGGATTCGATTTCCATTCGAGGGAATTATTTATATACTAGCGACCTGCTCGCGGCTTTGCCCGCTTGAATTGCATGATTATTCAATTAAGAAATATATATAGACTAGCGACCCGCTCGCGGCTTCGCCCGCTTTAACCACAGAATTATTTACTTAAAACACTAAAATTATATTCATGTTTTAATATACCTATAACGTATATTTGCAACGCACTTAAGATTTCGAATGTGAAAATTATTAAAACCTTAGGTCGCATTTTCGTACACCCCATAACAGAGATGCAGCTGTCAATATATTAATTTCTTTAAGCTTTTGCCTTAAGGAGTCCTTAGGGCATAAGTTATGGTTATAGCTATATAGTTATATCGATACTTATAATAAAATCCTAACTCATCGGTCTCTGGACATGGAAGATATATTAGAAAAATGGTTATTACGGACATTTAAAAATGTAATAGAACTTGGTCAGTTTGTCTGTTTATCTGTGCGTTCACGATAATCTCAGAAGGGGCTTAACCGATTTAAATGCAGTTTTGTAATTTGCCTAACTTCCTTTAAATATTTAGTATTAGTTTTATTTTAATTGGTTCACACAAAATTAGGGGTAGGTAGAGGGAACTTAAGTGTTAAGATACTGCGTATGATATATGACGGGTGTGCGAAATGAAAATATGATTAAATTACAATTCAATCATCCAAGTGGGAATCGAACCCCATAACGTCACGTTGCCGGCACTATTTTGTGCCCCTTCGCCACGACGGCCTTCAACATTTATGCAGAATGGATGCGTTGAAATATATTTCTCATATTATCTAAACTGTTGAGGTATCTTGAAATTAATCAAGATACCTCAACAGTTTAGACATAGGATTTTTACGTATAGATACCAATAACGTTAAAATATTCTACTACAAAATATTACTAAAGGCTAAGCAACTTTGAACTTTGTCGCCAATACCTACGACTCGTATGCGGCGGTTTCCCTTTGATAGGCTTATGTCTGTTTGCGTGTTTAATGACAAACAGCGTTTTGTTTCAATATCAACGATAATATATAATTTATTTTGTATAAAAAAATAACTTTTTCATTTTTGGGATTTTTTAAATTGTATTAGGCTTTTATAGAGTAGTTAAAACTATGGTTTCATTTAAAGTGATGCTGAAAAAAATACTATATAATTGAGCATATTTTATATCCTGATAGTTATTACAACGCATGCAAGGAAAGATCATTTTAGAAAGTTGTTTAATTATATTAGAATTATAAAAACTACTAACATTTTTATAGTGAATAAAATATTGTCTGTGTTTTCCACCTGAAAAACATTAAGGGGAGAAAAAATATTAAATATATATAAAAATATAGATACCACATTAGTATCGATACTGTTGTACTGGTAATAATAAATGAAAAAAATGATATACTACGTACGGGATACCTTTGTATGCAAAGTTTAAAGCTATTCATTATGACAGAATATAAAATATATATTTTAGATGTCCCTCTGTACTACGATGGCGGCTCTGTTCTAGTTTGCACATTTTCCTTTGAAAATTAATTATTGTAACATAACTCTAACAGTTACACATGGCATCGTCAACTTTCCACAGCGTACGCGATATAAGGTTTTTTTTGGTATTGTTTTACACCTTAATCATCTAATTGTAAAAGAATTTTCCAAATTGGTCTCGTAGTTTCGGGGCCTATTCAAATCAAATAAGGAAACAAAAAATCTAATCGATTGTCTTAATAATTTTAGTGATATCGATGCACCTCCCCCTCACCCCCGCAGAGTTACTCGCCACGGTGCGCGAAGCCACACGACACACACTCCGCATTTTTTATTATTACATGATTTTCTTTAGATTGATATTTTTAAATTCGTTATATCTTTTGAATGGGCTGTCCGATTTTATTAATTAAAAAAGCATTTTACAGGTATTAAAATTATCTTTAATAAAATATCACTTAATAGGATAAGGATTAATGCAGAGGTATGAATAATATGGTTTGATTATTGTCGGCACTTTTGTTAACTTATAAAATATAAAAAAATGGTTATATTCTCATAACTACAGTAGGTGGACATATGCTATCGCGGACTTTTTTATAGATATTGATGCGTTCTATAATACTGTAGAACATTGTTTTGTTCTATCATCAATAGTTTTCGCAGCGCACGCGATGATAGAATTGTTAAGATCAATTTCTTCTCACCTTGGGTTACATTAATGCATTTTTATTAGGGATCTCTATTTTTTTTGAAAATGTAATATAGCCTATGCTGGTCAGTGAAGATGCAGCTTTCTAATAGTGAAAAAAATATTAAAATCGCTCCAGTAGTTTTTGTGTGAAAACTCTACAAACATACACACATACATACATACATACATACATACATACAAAAATACAAATCTTACCTCTTTATAATATTAGTATAGATATTACAGACAGCCTTAATTATTAACTAATTGATTTGGATAAGCATTCACGATATTCTTTGTAAAATAACTTATATTAGGCACTGTACAATTTTTAAATTAAGAACATATATTATTAGTTAAATATATAATAGGTATACAGAATATATAATCTATAAAATAATCAACATTTCATCGGTCAAGTTCAAGTCGTACTCATGACCCGAGAGGTTCGTACCAGTTTCATGAATGGAGATACACACATTAAAATTTGTACCTAATGATTTTTTTCTTTGACACAAATACAATAAGTAGTCAATTTTTGGAAAATAATTTTTGTAATTTGCCTTTATACGTAGAGTTGCTTTTGTACCTATAGTTATGATAGAAAATGCGACAAACAACAAAGCATAAACCCTCATATTTCATCGTCACTTGGTTGCGATGATTTAGAAGATAGATTTTTTGTGCTCTAAGGGAATATAGACTTGAACTTTGAGGTAACTTTAACTTTAACTTGAGGTATGCACCCTAAAATACCCTTGGCACATACATACATGAAACATACCGGTGCAATAGTGCTATGTCTAGTCTAGTGCAATTGTAATATTTTTATAAACAGTTTCAGAGCATTTTTTCCTTGAGACACAATTTTTTAGACGTTGTTCCCAAAAGTTATTTTTTTATACGTTTCTTAAGAAAATATTAATAACATAAACGAACGAACGGACTGAAGAATCTATTCAAAATATTTCTTTGAATATTAAGACAGTCTTTATCACTGTGTTAAATAATTACGAATTGAGTGTAGCGGTAGCCTTTCCAAACTATAAAAATATTTTTCTTATGCACAGCGCCATCTACTAAGGATTTAAAGTTTCGTGTTTACCTCTACAGAATGTTTTTGCGTTATCAAGATTCGTTAGTACCTACTATTTTTTGTCAATAGATAGCGTTACTTGTATCGATTTTTACTTTCACAAATATATGCTTCTTGGAAACTTAAATACTTTATCTTTTGATAGAGTGAAGTTATTACAATGAAATAAACACTAAATGTTACTTTGATTTACTGGTAATATTTACGTATAAAAGTTGCTTAAATATATTGTGTACTTTTACGTGATGCGTGTTCACATAAACAGATAAACAGACAAAAATTCCAAAAATGTTGGAAATGGATTCTGTTAGTTATCCTTTAACAGCCTAGCTAATTTTTTTTTAATATTTTCAATGTACAGAAACGACTTTTCTACAGATTTATTATATTATAGAATATAGATATAGATTTTTTTTTCATGGGGAACGGAAGTGTGTTAACACTAGGTTCGCGGATTCTCTCTGTCAACCCTGGGAATCCTAAAGTGTGGGATACAGCGTGGAGCTAACAAATATACTTTTTGACGACTTATTTTCTTAAAATATATATATTTTTTTATTTAACAGCTTTTTTAATAACTTGATTTAATTTTTATGACAGAATTTATTTACACGTAGTATGTCAAGCTTTGTATGTAGATTACGTAAATTTTTCTTAATTATCGACTACTACTGTTCACATTATCGTTTAGACAAATAATTGAATCGGCATTCCATGACACCAGTGCTTTGGACTCTACTTAAACAAATTACGACGTTAAATTCCGCAATTCACTCGGGAGATGGCTCCCCAGTTCAGGCGGAAAGTTTGTTTACTATTGCCATGAGATTATCTTTTACTACCAAGCTACGTAAATAAGCAACATTTGAACAAATCATTTCAAATTTAAAACGTAGTATTATAATATAAGCACAACAGAAAATATATTTCATAATATGTATTACTATTTAATTTTATTTATTTGCGTAAACCTAAACATAAGATATTACCCCTTGGCCGTGTGGCTGAGTGCATGAGCCACTCCATATTATCGTGCTATAGTGACGAAGGTTTCCATTGGGGATAAACAGAAAAGATGTAGGCTCCTAGGTTTTTATTAAATTATATTTCATTTCTAGAGTAAAATATCGGGTGTCTTATTTAAGTCCGTGGATCATATTCTTTTAGTGATAAGTATTTGACTTCTGATAATTTGAACAATAATTGTGTCTTTAAAATGATCGTCGCGCTGTATCCCGGCCAAAGTACCCTGCTGCGAGCATATGCCCGGATACAACCAAAGAAAACTTAGTGTTAAGATACTGTGTTTCGCTTTTCTGCCAGATTTTGGAGTCATTGCTTGTTCTTCTTCTTCTTCCTGGTATTAATCCCGGAGTATGTCGCTGGGGTCTGGCTTCCTGTTTAACGTAATCCACTTTGCACGGTCTGTAACCTCCTCGGTAGTTAGACCATTGGCTCTCATGTCCTACATCACGATATCCGATCAGTGCTTTCTTGGGAGTCCGGGAAGTCTGACCGCAACGTGCTTTACTATCTTAGGCTACGCTCTTGGAATTTATTCGCTACGTCTTTTGCGCATGTGGTCAGTATACCGAGTTGCGCCGCAAATTCACCTCAGCATCTCCGTGCCGTGAAGCTCCTAAGTATGCCGAGCACTATGCTGGCCGACATTCGCTGCCGTATAAAACATCCGGTCGTATGATGCGCTTATCCGGCTGTGGGTATCATGATCGATGCCTCCAGACTCGTGCATAACAGACTCAAGGTACTTGAACTTTTCCGACTTAACGGCTTGCTCAGGACCTATAAGGATGGTGCTCGAGTCCGGGCTTCCGCCTTCCTTCCGGGCGGGCAAATACACTGAAGAGGCACACTGTCAAAGGCTTTCTGCAGATCTAAAATAATTACATGCTCGGCATATGCTCTCCTTTTCTCTCTCTATGCCTCCATCAATGGAGCGATTGCCATCTGAGCTCCAAAACCCAACCCATAACTGTAGGACAAACCGAGGGGAGAGGAATAGAGAACGTCAAATAGGAGGGTCAGTATCAGACGGGGGCTTTTAAGTAAAACACGTTTTCTATGGGTGAGGGTTTTAATGTTGAAAACGCTAGACCAGTTTGGCAATTAGGCCCGCATTTATAAATCGTTCTCATCTCTGAGGTTGATCTCGAGATGACGTTTTAATAATTTATGAATGAAAACGGCATATCAAGATCGCTCTCAAGATTGATGAGAGCGATCGCGAAGCGAAGAGTTGAGAGCGATACAACATATGGGGCTTAGTAACTCGAGATAAATATACTCTACAGCCAATTTACAGTAAATATACCTTATTTTTTTTAAAACATTATTTAAAAACAGAAAATTCATTTCATCATTAAAAATATACGAACATGAAAAATTTAATAAAAAAATATACAATAACACAAGATATACTCCAACTGAACTCGAAATACATTCAACAAGATACGCAAAGTTTTTCAAAGCTTAGTGAAACTTTTAATTTATAATACGCTACCGGATACGAGCATCGCAATTCATTTTATATGAACATCACAATTTTTTATTTTGAAATAGAGAATATATAAATATTAATGTATGTGCAAGAGTGCTACGGTCGTGGCTTCGATTTCCACTCAATAAAATCTAACATAAATAATTTGGGAACTTCGCGCTCTATATGATACTACTTTCTTAATCTTTTAACACATTTTATATATATATATATATATATATATATATATATATATATATATATATATATATATATATATATATATATATATATATATATATATATATATATATAATTACACACTATTTATTTCTAATTCGGTACACTTCGATGTACTGTTATTAGATAACGATACTAAAATAACTAATTACTCTTTATAAGCCGTAATTTAAATCATTTTGGATTTTGTTTCTGTTTGCTCGCAAATGATATCGTATTATATTTATTAGGAAAATATTTAGTTGTTTCATATCTATCTAAATACGCGTGGAATAAAAAATATTTTAAGAATTATTGCAAAGATTTATTTAGCCGTTTTGGTGGTGTTGCACAGTTTTTCTAACATACTGACTATAAAAGCGACAGCTGTGGGTTCGGTTTCCAATTGGGGGGAAAAAACTGAGTGTCTTAACAGCACAGCGTCAAGTTAAGAAAATCTACAAAGAAATACACATAATAGGCATTGACCTAAATATAGAAAAATAATAATAATAAATGTAGCTATATTCTTTCTAACTAGGAAATTATTATATTCTCTTTATACTATTTTTTATTTAGCCTTTTTATTCTTTATAAATACTGTTGCGTTTTATAATTTCGTATAAAAAGTAAAACAAGTTGAAACGAAGTTTATAATGTAGAGCTACACATATGTATATGTTTTAGAGTTGACGTTTAAAACAAGATTCTGTAATTAGAAAGAAAAAAAAAACAGAATTCTATAATTACTTTGTTGCGCGTCTGTCCGTCCGTCTCAATTCCCCGGGATTTTTAAATTTGCATTATAAAACCGCAGTTGGAATATGTCACCCTGAAAATAACTGAGAATTGAAATATTTAATAATGTAAAATCTACAATACAGTTATCAGAGTAGGGTTAGAAAAAGCGCAGAGCTATTCCTCAACTCTCCACGATTTTACCCAAGAAGGAAAGGTTGAGGTACACATATCAAAAGAAAAAAATAAATAAAAGAAGAAAAAATCGTTTGAGGCCATCATGGCGCAGGGATACTAGCGGCGACTGTTAACGCGATGGTTTTGGGTTGGATCCCCACTCGGGGTAATGAAATATTTAATGTTTAAATTACCTCGATCTGGTAACAATACAAAACGCAGCGTTTTATATTCCGCCGCTCAACACACAATATCTCAAAAAACCATTAGGAAGTGGGGAAAGGAGTGTCTTAATAAGCAACGGAATGTTTTAGAACTAGGGTCCCAAGTTTCTTCTATTTATGTGCGGGATTAACCTACAATATAATACGAAAAACACACAAGTAAAAGTATTTCTTTTTCCACAGAAATTCCACAAACTGCTGACATTACTCCCTCGAGTTATGGTGCCTCCGCCCTAACCTTTGTGATTAGATTTGTTCTACTTATTACGTACTGTGGAGATTTCGAAAGGTATTCTGGATTGAGTACTTTATATTACATTATGATTCATAATTCTTATAATATTCAGCATTTTAGTTGATATAATTATTGGAAAGTAGAAATGTCAAATGTTTATACGATATTATTTTTTTTTTTTAGCTGACAGCAATCTGGGAACCTAAACCTTCTGTGGTCTACTTTGCTACTAATTTTGACGAGAGCGAGGAAACTATAATATTAAATATTTCAGTTCCTCCAGTGGAAGTCGAATCCACAACCTGTCGCGTTCATAGTCGGACTTTTTCTTTTTAAGGACTCTTATTTCTATACTGGTTTCAATATAATCTTTTAATGTTAATATTATGGAAAACTTATACATCTCATGTAGCTTTTGAGAACTTTGTACATTATCGAATAAGTTTTAATCTCTCTATTAATACATAGAAGAAAATCTAATATTTAAGTTGCGACTAAGCTAAGAACCATAACTTCTTGAAGCTTAAGTGTATAACTTTCGCAAAAGAAACTCGTCATTTTAAAATATATTTTATTTTGCAAGCAATATCTTTAAAAGGAGTCATAGCGCATACAGCATTGTATACAAAATTCAATGTTAAAATTGAATGTCGAGACACTCGGTTCTCCGCTTTGCCCGAACATTAACACTAAAAGCACCGAAGTCGCCTTTGAACCACCGTCGTGACAAATTTATCCCATTCTACTTATTTTAATTATTCTTATTTATTAATCAATTTAAATAGATTCTTATTCTTTAACAAACAAAAACAGCAAAAAAAAAACACACACACACAGTAAAAATCTAATATTTTATATATTTTTTTTTATCGTGAATAGTTATGTACGGTTCTGAAATGTAAGAAACTTGGGTATTGACTGTTAAACGAAACGATCTATTAGTACTGCTATAAAACTAAAGATATTTTAAATTTCATAATATATGCACAGAATTAGTAAAACAATCAAACTTGCGAATGGCATAAAAATGGGACGAGGGTGCTTCTAGTATTAAGGGTTAAGTGACGAAAGTCAATCTTTCGTCTAAAATAATTCATACACTATTTATATTTGAAAAATGTATAGAATGCATAGTTTTTAAAAATTCACTTCGTCTTGTATACAAAACAATAAAAGGATAGGCTCAGCTGCCCTTTTAGGCTCAGCTGCTCAGCTGGTTTGGGCACGTAGAGCGAATGAGCGAGGAAAGAATGGCAAAAAAGATTTATGATGGGAAAGTGAGTGGTAAGAGAGGTAGGGGAAGACCTCGGTTGACCTTCGAATACACAGTATCAAAGATACTGGAGGAAGGTCACGTAAAAAGCATGAGGATCCCCCGGAGAGCATGTGTGAAGAGGTTGATGACAGTGGACGAGGCGAAAGAGGTATGCAGAGACCGTAGCGTTTGGCGCTCGGTTCTCTCTAGCTACCCCGCTATTGAAAAATCGTGAAGCTAAGTTAAGTTAAGTTAAAAGAATAGGCAGAGGGAACGACACTTCGCTCCCCACTGACTGCCTATTTTCGAAATATTTTATGTTTACTTGCTAGCAGAGCAAGGAAATAATTTATTCTCCAGACTAGGAATCGAACCCGGGATTAAATCACACTTATAGTCAGACGCTTTTTATTTTGTTACATTAACACCCTGTTTATATGCTTCTCTTTATTAACTTCATATTTTGTAATGCTATCCAAAAGAAAAGGTGCATCAATCAATACTCGCCTTATGATCTTAATTAAATTCACAAATTCTGATTCCAAGCTTCCAAACATTCAATAGCAGAAGATTGATTATGAATCGGTCTCTGCGCAATATTATTCTATACTAAACTTCAATCATTAATAAGTGATAAATGATGTTGTTGATTTTGATAATTTTATTTGTTTTTTCGTATATCATTAACTGCATTAAAATCTTATTAAATATATATCTAAAATATATACTATCCTGTGTTGTTTTTATATAAGACATATAAAAAAACAACATAGAATAGTACAATTTTTTTTTATTGAGTTTGAGCCCATTTAGAAGCGTGTTATTTGAGTGTTTCATATTTTATATAGCAGGGATAACTTAGTTTTAAGACACTGTATTCCTCACTTTCGCCGAATTCTGGAGGTTTTGTATTGTTGAGAGGTGGAATTCAACGCCGTCCGTTTTTCAACACCACAGCGAAGAAATGAACATATAAATTAAAATAATTATTTATTTTTCTCGAGTGGAGATTGAACCTGCAACTACACTCACACTTAGTGCCCCTGAGCCACGACTGGCCTCTATATCTCAGGTTCTTTAAAATTACTTAAAAACATGAAAATTCGGAAACGGATATCGTCGTTATATATTATAAAGATTTTATTTGTTTTTAAATTCTGTAAAGAGCTCTCTAAGTGACAAAGCGTTCTAATTATTGAAAATCATCTTTCAAAATACAATAACAAAGTCAAACAGGCGTAGTGCAGAAGCACAAAGTGGGTCTGTAAACGCGACTGGTTGTGGGTTCGATCCCCACTCGAGAAAATGAAATATTTATTCTAATTTATATTTTCATTTCTTCACTCTGGTGCCGAAAAAAAGCGCGGCGTTGAACTCCGCCTTTTCTTTATATACCTATGAGTATGAATATTATTTAATAAGTAGATATTAAACGTATCTAGGTACATCCTTAGTCAAATTTTCAAACTCCTGTCAATGTTCGGAAGTCGCTTTCAGGATTAGCTGGGGCGACCAGATTAAAATTTAAACGAAAACTTCGTGGGTGTCGTTCAAAAGATGAAACTTTTTATGTTATATATTGGAAATTAAAAATTATATTATATTTGATGAGAAATTTGACATGTTGTTTCTATATGTTTTATGTATGAGTGAAAATATTGTTAAATTTTGGGAAGAATTCTGTTTAGTTTTTGTCCAAAACCTAGATTTCATTGCGGAAATGGGTGTTTAGAGAATGCTTTTAGTATTAAGGTCGACCTGTATGTTTTTATTTTCTTTGTTTTATTCACGATGTATCGCGTACATATCAGGATAGGCAGAGGGAACCTGGGAACTATTGTTAGTTAAGACACTTCCTAGCATTACGGCAAAATTGGGAATTGTCCCAATTTTCCACCGGTTTCCCGAAGCACTGCGAGTGGCAGGACTCAATGTCCACCGCGAACTAAATCCCGCTATGTTCAACTTTTTATACGTTTTCTAAAAAAGACAGTATATTCCACACTATCAGTCAGAAAATAAAATATAAGTCTTGATTCAAAATTTCTTCATTTTATGTAGATTGTGCCGTAACCGTCGAGCACATAAAGACACGCCTCAATGAGTCACGAAGACGTCTAAAATATATTCTATTTGTCAACCTTTTAAAATGGACGAATAAATTATCAAGTGCAATCAAATTCAATTTCAAATGATCAAATTCAAGTTAATTAGCTAATTATTTACAATAGATAGGTACAAAACTTAATCTTAATATACTAAAGTTCTCATAGATAACAAATCAAATTTTCTAAAAAAATCGTGATAGTGTGTGATTGAGTAACTATAAAATTATTTAACTATTTTAAAGTGTTACTCCACACTTAAGAAAGACTTGAAGAATTTAATAAACGAATTAAAATTTGAACTTAACAGAACTTGAACCTGCCCTGCTAAAAAAATATTTGAAAAATATTCATAACAATGTCGCCATGTTATTGGACAATAATTTTAATAAAATTAGCTTCAAGCTGTATCCCGCACATAGCAGGGTAGGCAGAAGGAACCTAGTGTTAAGATACTACGTTCCCCATATTCTGCCGAATTCTGGAGGCATTGCGTGTTATGTGGCAGAACTTAACGCCACGCTTAGCCTCGACACCAGAGCGAAGAAATTGAAATATAAATTTAAGTAAATATTTCATCTCCTCGAGTGGGGATCAAACCCACAATTATTATCATATTTATATTATTTAAATTCACATATAATTTACACTTTCTCACAAATATATAATCATTTCTCATTTTAATATTTATTGTTTACATGATGCTCAAACCGACAACCACCGTACAAATCTCACGCGCTACTTTCGTGTCTAAAATAGTAAATAGTAATTTTATTCAATATTTTGTTTGTTGACTTCAAAATGATATTACTGTCAGGAATCAATGAAACTTCTAAAAAGATGAGCTAATAGTGGCTGATTATATAAATCCGTACTCAATAGCTTCGATGTACTTGCATAGTATTTTTTTTCAGCTTCACGCTGCATCCCGTAAGTAGCAGAGAAGGCAGAAGGAGCCTAATCTTAAGACACTCCGTTCCCCGCCTTTCGCCAAATTCCCGTGGAAGGGAACGGAGGTACGAGGCATTCCGTATTCAGAAGCGGAATTCGCCGTCACACTTTTAGTATGACACCAGAGTGATGAAATAGAAATATTAAATATTTTTCTTCGAACAGGAGTCGAAGGCGAACCACAACTGGTCGCATTTGAAGTCACACATTTGTTCCCCTGCGCCACGACCACATTTAAAAATATGTTTATTCAAAACGAACGTATTATGGACATGTCATTCAAAAGCAGCCGTGAGTTAAGCGCCTTGTTAAAGGGGATTACGGAAAACATTCGATCAAATTGTTCGTACAAAGTTGACAGAAATATGTACTCAGGTGTCATCTTTTAATTGCACTAGTCATCACCCGCAACTCTGTTTGCGTGGACTTTAAGATGTAAATGGTTTTTTTTGTTTTTGTAAATTCTTAATTTCCATGTAGGGAACTCTCCTTAATATGACTATATGGCAAATTTCAATCTTCCAAGTCGCACCACACCGCAGTCGCACATATGCATGTCTTGGAATTTAGCGGAGCATTGTCCAGCAGATCAGAAATAGAATGGAGTTCTCTTCGCATGCAACTGATATCTATATTTCCTAATAAGTTTTAAAAATAGTAGTTAATAGTTATTTAACCTAAAAAATACCAGAACTCTTCTTATACGAAAAAATATTAAAAAAAAAAAAAAAATCAAATAAATCAGCTTCACGCTGTATCCCGCACACTGCAGGGTAGGCAGAGGGAACGTAGTGAAAGACACTCCGTTCCCCACTTTCTGCCGAATTCCGGAGGCATTGCGTGTTAAGTGGTAGAACTCAACGCCGCAATTTTTTTTTATATAAGCGATAATAATTATATAATATATTCTACAAAAGTTCCACCTTGATCCGGGATAATCCCGAAATGCAGCCCAAAGGTTCCAAAATCTTTAGAAATTGTTATTTCCTTCTTTGATTCTTTGGGATCATAATAATATTGAAGACGTCAACACGTGTTACTCAACGAGTAATCTATAATTATTAGATTTTCTTAAGTGTAGCAGGAAAGTTTTTGTTAATCATCTTGCCTACGTAAACTAGTTAGAGGTAAGCTTCTTCCAACTTTTAGCACAATTTACCTTTAACCATTGCTTATTTTTCATTTTGCGTCTTTTGTATTAAAAACACATTTATTGCTTAGAGAATATGAATTATTTGAACAGTTTTCGTCTATTATAAAGAACACGAGATACTGAGTACATGTATTAATTTTTATTAAGTGATACAAGTATTATTTTTTTTTTGTAATAAAGAGTAAGATTTTTTTTGGGAGACACTGATTGACCTTCCAAATCAACTACAGTGTCGATGACACTGGAGGATGGTCACGTACAAAACATGACCCTGGAGGATGTCGGCGCTAATGAACAAAGCTAAATTTATTTATAGAAAATATTTTTATTTATTTTATTTATTTAATTTTTTATTACACCAACAAGATTAAATACAAAAGAAGAAAAACAATTAGACAGAAAAGCATAGGTAAGGGCGGCCTTATCACCGCAGGCGTTCTCTTCCAGGCAACTCTTACAGTAAAAAGATTATAGAACACAGGATTTTAGGTTGGTGTACAAATGTACTAATTATCTATAATAGACTTATTTAAAAGTTACATGCTATATGTTACATAATAATTTACTTATATAGATATATAACAAATACATAAGAAAAAAAGAAAATCAATAAATAATAAAAATATAGTCTTACAAAAATGATAATAACATACATACAAGTAAATATTATAGAGAAAGGAAATGGTTTTTGACGCGACGCTTAAATATTCAAACAGACTGAATTTCACGCAGAAGCGCATTCCAAAGTTTGTTGTAAAATATATATGTTTTCTTATTATTATGAAATAATCAATTATTAAATAAAAGCTTTATTAATTTAACATATAGATAAAATCTTTATGTATATGCTGTATATAGGAGGCAGTCGTCATCCATGGGCACACATATGTGACTATAATGCGACGGATGTGGGCTCGATTCCCATTCGAGGGAATTAATTATTATTTACTAATACTTTCATAACTTCGCTCTGGTATCAAGGCAAGAGCCTGGCATTGAGGTCTGCCACTTATGCCTTGAAAATTCGGCGGAAAGTGGGGAACGTGAACTTAACACTAGGTTCCCTCAGCCTACCATGCTGAGTGCAAGGTTTTGCACCTAGAAGTAGAACGTGAAGTGCTCAGTGTCAGTTTGGTTTCAATATTGGTTTCGAAACATTGTATTGAATTTTAATACCTATATATGTTACCGGAAATGTATGAAGTTAAGGAATTGTATACAAATCCTAGGAAATGAGTACAATTCCGATAATATTTAGGAAATGTATAAAATATTGTTTGAAAAAATATTTAATGCATAGATATCCTTGGAAATGTATAAATTTCCTCGGAATTTTATATAATTCCAATATCGTATTAGGAAATATATAAAACACGTTGTTAATAATATTTTTTTATTATAGCACTTATTGAGACAATCGGGTAACAGTCAGACCGTAAAATAATAATAATATATTCATATTATCTTACTAATTAACATTTCTAAAATCAACTATCTATTATTTTTTAACGGATCACAAAATCAACTTATATTTATTCATATAAAATCTAATTTTCATTTGGCAAGTAATCAGTCTAATAATTAATTAAATAATTAAGTAATTATAAATGTCACAGTATAAAAGTAATTAACTTAGCTTCACGCTTTATTCCTAGCGGAGTAGTCAGAGAGAACGGAGCGCCAAACGGTCAAAAAGGCGACGCGCACCGGTGTGTCAAGTGGCGACGAACGCGGCGTTGGGGACCGCCACCCAACACGCCATGTCCGGAACGGCGGGAGGAGGAGGACGGAGCTACAAATAGCTACGGAGCTACAAATAGCTACGGAGCTACAAATAGCTACGGAGCTACAAATAAAAGTAAATCTTTATATTATAAAATTTTGTCAGTCCATATAGCTATTTATTTTGGCAGGTTAAGCTCGAATGGTATTTGGAAGTGCATAATACTTTATTTTTAAAACACAGACATCTTTTCTTGCAAAGGCACTTCTTAAGCCCCTGGCCGGTTCCAGTGGATTGCAAGTTGGCAACTGACCGTAGTGCAATCTCGGTACTCGGTACATCGTCTGCATCAAGAAGAACTCTTGGACACAAATTAATCTGAGATCGAGCATATAATTGTTTTAAGATACCGTTCTTGGTACCAATCTGATAGAGTTCATCATCGGATTTAGTTAAAACTACACCAATAATGTTATGTGCATCACCTCGTCCTCTATCAACCTCAGGAACTGCGATTCGTACTGAACCGCGAATAAGTACAGGGGCCAACTTCTTTTCACTTAATTTCAGCATTTTTTCGGCTTGTTGTTGTAGGTTTTTCTTAGCATTTTGACGATTATCTTGTACTATATCTTCTTTTGAACATTTACAAGTCAACAGTTAACAAGGCACTGCGCGATCGCCGAATCATCCCTCGATCCCTGGTCCCGCGTACGTTCCAATCTTAAATGTTTTACATTTCCGATTGCTATTTAGGAAATGTATAGATTTCCTAGTAAATGTGTAATGTGTAAATATAAAATAATTTATTTCACACATTTCCGTGCGATTTTGGGATTTACATACATTTCCTAGGAATTATATACAATGACCGAGGCCGGTCGTGGCGCAGCGGCACGAAGTGTGACTGTAAAACCAACTGGTGGTAGATTCGGTCCCCACTCGAGGAGATGAAATATTTACCTCAATTTATGTTTCCATTTCTTCGCTCTGGTGTCGGGGCTTTGCGCGGCGTTGAGTTTGCCACTCAACACGCAATGCCTCAATATTCAACAGAAAGTGGGAACGGAGTGTCTGAACACTAGGTTCCCTCTGCCTACCCTGTTGTGTGCGGGATACAGCGTGAAGCTGATTTTGATTTTTATATACAATGACGGATTACATACATTTCCGTTAACATATACATATGCATTTATCCTTAGAAACTTATTTATTATATCAATGTATGGCTGGACTCGTGATATATACTGAAAAATATGCTCAAGGCATTCCCTGTAGCAAAATAATAATATAAAATGCATTAGTCTACGACGTCTTGACCTACTTACTGTTCAGTTGTATATATTACTACTGTCCTAATTTTGTTGGGTTTTCCATACAATTTATTCACACCTAGCGAGTCTATTGTGATTGTCTCGTTTGTAAAAAAATTTGGTGGTCGTGTGTTTGAATTCTCTATAAAAAAAGTAGATTCACGCTTTTTTCACATAGCAGAGTAGGAGTCCTGCAACTCAACACACAATGCCTTGAAAATTCTGTGGAAAATGGCGAACGAATTGTCTTAACAATAGGTTCCCTCTGCCTACGGAACTCTGCTAATTAATACAGAGAAGCTGAAAAGAAAAATTGTTTTATAAGTTACTCCGTTTTCTCGTTCACATATTTATCTAATTAGATTCACCAGTGGAATTATACTATAATAATTTTCTTAACTCTCTGTTTTCTCAGAACTAAATGACTCTTTAAGTTTCATTTACAAAATTGTGCCTTATCTGAAATAAATTCAATTGCAATTTTTCGCATAGTCACATTAGTAACTTAACATAACGCTAATTTTATTACCTCGTAATATAATCCATTAAGTTCACGATTTCTTCTCTTGGTAGGCGTGAGCATATAAAGGCGGAAATCATATATCACGTTTTAAGCATTCACCGTCTTTTTCATTAGGAAAATGACGTCTTTTGTTTGTTTATGTGTATTGCAAAAAATATCTTACGCATAATGACTTCTTTTTTTTACTAAATGTGCAATATGAAATTATAAAAAAATATATTAGTTGAGGCCAGTCGTGGCACAAACGTGATTGTAAACGCAATAGGTTGTGGGTTCGATTACCACTCAAAGGAATGAAATATTTAAGGTTTTTTTTAGAATTAGCTCAAGCTTAGAAATAGCTTAGAAATAGCTTATTTCGAAACTATGGATATTGTAATAAGTTCTTTGATTTCCACGATTATTACACATTTTAAATGAAACTATTTTAACCGGATTAAACGCGAACACTTTGCAGTAGTCAGTCTACCCGTGACCACGGACTATAGCAAAGTGTTCGAAACGTCGGGTTTCCAAAAATGTAAATACAAAATATACGCGATTAATCAGGTTAAAATTGTTTCATTTAAAATATGGATATTGTCTTTCAAATTATATTATTATTGGAATACGACAATGACGGTACATATATAGTAAGCAAATAATTGGGTAGTTCAAGCGGGCTAAGACGCGAGCGGGTCTCCAGTACAACATAAATTCGCTAAGAAGACTGATATGATAGGAAGTTACCAAGGCCATATTTCATTTTTAGATGTTTTGATTGAATATTTTCCGATTTTAACCGAGTGATACTCTCCACTTTCAATTGTTTAAAGCTATAAGGCACTACACTACAATATATCTACTAAAAATAATTTGTATATTTATAGGGTCGCCTATCCTACAGAACTTTGGAACATAACATTCTCGTGTTCTAACATGAAAAAGAAATACAAAAGTAATAGTGTTTTTTATGAAATATTGCAAGAAACTGATAGATAGTGATTACAACCATCATTTCATGTTCAAAGTTACTTCAATAACTTTGTTATTTTCTTTATGTTGCGTAAACAACGAAATATTTATAGTATTTACGTTAGTCCATTACTCATTTTTCTGTTTATTTTCGTCTTCATTCTTAAAAAAAAGTTGGTTTTCAAGATATAAGCATATCTAAGCTTTTTTCTGTATATTTTTTTTATATTCAAAAAGTAAAACATCGTCGTGCTGAGATTTCTTCGTTTCTTTAGTTTGTTTTTAACATTTATTATAATGAAGGTACCTACGCCAACTATCATTATATCCTATCGAGCCTTTTTAAGAGGAATGATAATCGATATGTCATAGACTGTGAAATATCTACATGTTTTATATTTTTTTCTAGTATTTTTGGGCCGTAGACCGTTCCTTGTTGTTTTAATTTGTTCTAGTTTCGCGCTATATACTCCGTAAGGTACTTTTCTTTCTAAATTCTTACGAGAACGAAAAAAAATTGAAATTTCCATTTTACATCTCAAATTTTACGCCAACAAATTTGCGGGTAGACGACTATTGAAATTATAAAATATTCACGCCTGAGTACATATTTCTGCCAACTTTGTACGAACAATTTGATCGAATGTTTTCCATAATCTCCTTTAGCGAAGGCGTTTAGCGCCTCGGCCTCACGGCTGCTTTTGAATGATATAACCATATTACGTTCATCTTGTATGAACATACTTTTAAATAAGTAATAGGTCGTGTCGCAGGGGTATAAGCGTGTGACTGCCAACGCGACAGGTTGTGAGTTGTATTCCCATTCGAAGAAATGAAATATTCCTATTTTTATTTTGTCACTCTGGAGCTAGGCTAGCAAGGCAAAGCGCGGTGTTGAGTTCCGCCACTTAACCTCGTGTCTCCACCCCCACTTTCTAATAGAATTTGACGGAAAGTGGGGAACGGAGTGTCTTAACATGACGCTCCTTCTGGCTTCCCTGCTTGCGGGATATAGCGTAATGTAATTGCATAGTATTTTTTAAGAAAATAATATACTATGCAAATACATCGAAGCTATATAATAATATAGTTTATTAAAAAATATTATTAAAATTATATAATGTCGGCCTATACACGACAAAAAGCTAAAACCAAACACAGATATCGTATACGGCAGGAAAGGGTTTATCAAGAACAATCAAATGATAATTATAAAAAATCCATCTAACCATATGAAGCAGTGCCGGCAACTTAGAAGAATGGATGCGGCCGAGCGGATCTACGAGGTGCCAGTACATCTGCAGCTGGGAGGAGCCTTTATTTCATCAATCTTCTAGAAGATTTCAAGTTTTATCTAGGAGTTGGTCAGTCGTCCTACATTTAGAGAGATACGAGATGAGTACCAGAGATTGGTTCAGCATCCGTGGCCGACACTTGTGATCAAATCAAAATCAAAGTAAAAAAGTTTTGTAATAATGTTTCTGATTCAGCATGGTGGTGTAGTAAAACTTAAGGCCAATGCATCTTCGAATTCTTACTCGGATGTTTCCCATCACGTCCATCCGGACACAGCGTTAGAGAAAATTAAACTTTCTCTTTATGTTACGATCGTTAGTTAAATATTCCAAGAACATCTGATCTTACTACACCAGTTATGATAGTTGGAAACTGTGATGTTGATGTTTCATGAAACCGCTCATTGCCCCTCTTCATGCTCAGCGAGGTCAATTTGTTTTATATTAAAACTTCTCCAACAACTTAAGTGTAATTAATAGGTGTATTGATTTCGCTTTAACCAGAAATCTCGATGTGTCTTGTATACCATCTGTGTGTTTTTTTTCTTGCTTTTATCCTGAATATATATATAAAAATATGATATTGAAAAACTATAATCATTTATATAAACGTATTCACGTGTAACAAACTGCCGTGTCCATGACATAGCCACGTCCAAGTTTTTTTATTAACATATGAAGGCACAATAGCGCGTGAGGTTGATCTTTCCTTAAATTTGAGTGAACTTGATTATACAGTGGTTGAAGATTTGATTATCAGGCAGAATAAATATTTAAATAAGAATTAAGTTACAAATAAGGAATTTAATCTGTGAATTTAAATAATATATGATCTCGAATACACCTATTATAATAGTCTGATCGCTATAGTGCAACTCACTGTAAGCACTGTTTGGATGGCTTATATTATAGAAATTATATTTGCTTAGAAGCTTGTTCTTAACAAAAGTTTCTCTATTGAACTAAATCTGGATGGGATTGCGGTAAATTATGATGTAGTTAGAATGAACTTGTTGGGCTAAACTACCTGTTCAGACGCACGCACTGTACCAGAGCTGAGTTACTAATTAAATTCAAGGAAAGATTGTTACAAGAGTAGAAAATAAAAAGGTCCTACCCTAATATTTTCAACATGCTAAAGAATACATACTTTCAGAGAAAGAAAATTAACTTTTCTGTATTGTTGTGTTTATTATACAATAGAATAAATAAAATTTGTTGAATGAAGATACAAAACTGTATCTTGTTTAGTTTTTTCGAAGAGTTCTGCATTTAATTATGAGTATTTTTTTATTTTTAGGTATATAACCCCGCACATTGCAGTGTTGGCAGAGGGGAACTTGGGAATCTGGTTGTTGCTAAGATCCTCTGTTCCCATTAAGCCACTTCCATCTCGTCGTGTTGAGTGGCGGAACTCGTCGTCGCGCTTTGCGTCTCTGAAGTGTTTTAATGACAACGAAGTGTGTTAACATTAGGTTCCTAGGTTCCCTTTTACCTACCTTGCTAAGGGTGCAATACGGAGTAAAGCTATAGAATAAAAAATCATCGTGGCATAGTACAGCGTGTGACTGTAAACGCGACGATCGTGGATTCGAGTCTCACTCGGAGGCATGAATTATTTCATATTTTCTTTTTCCACTCTGGTGACAAAGTAAAATGCGGCGTTCATTTTCAAAATTCCTAAAAAATTCGGTGGAAAGTGAACAGAAGGTTTTAATATTAGGTTCCCTGTGCCTACCCTGTTACCCTGTTCTAAATGTGGTTTTTTTTATTTTATATGGAAATTTGGAGTTATCACGAGGATGCACGACAAAAGGGGACTTAACAATTGAAATTACACTTTATAATTAAATTATGCAAGCTTCCGGCTTGCCCGAATGTAAATTGTATGAATATTGTTGTGGTGATGTATTAATTTTGATATAAATGAAAATGTTAATATTTAATATTGAGTCCATGACGACGTAGCGGGATTGTCTGGCTGTACTTTATATGTGGTTGTGGGTTTGATTTTGATATGGGGAAGTATTCATGTAAATTATTTTCCTTTCTCTTTTTTGTACCATTTGGTTTTGCTATGAAAACTCTAGGAAAAACAGTGAAGCTTTTTTAATAACTATTAACAATCACTTAAAAATGTTTTGCCTCAGAAACAGCTAATAAATAACTAATGTTAAAAACCTTGACAGTGATATAAAAAAAACTATTATGTTTTTTTTATTATTGAATAATTTACAAAGATACGTTTACTATAGATAAGTTTAGTTATTTGATGTTTGGGAGTTCAGATGCGGTTAGAATAAGTGATTAATATTTTTTTTAGGAAATAATTAGGTTTTTTTAGGTTAACGCTTAGTCACTATGTCCCCATCTACCCACGCACCGCCCAATTTTTGAGATATTGCGTGTTGAGTGGCGAAACTCAACACCACGCTCTATCTTATATAGCTACAACTAAGCTATTAATTGAATGTATATTTCTATTGCATACATTCCATTTTCGCTCTGGTGTCTAGTTCTGCAACTCAACACGCAATGTCTCCAAAATTCGGCAGAAAGTGGGGAACGGAATGTCTTAACACTAGGTTCCCTCTGCCTACCCTGCTGTGTGCGGGATACGGCGTGAAGCTAATTTAATTGTATTTTAACTAAGCCATAGAAATAATTATTTTCTATAATAACTGTTACGTTACGAACTCATAACTGTTACGTTTTGCAGGTAGACACCACTGCATCATGCTAGCTTCTTAAGTTATAACAAATTTTTAAGCAAAAAGACAAAATATGAAACAAAATGAATGACCAACCAGTATATTACAAATAACACAATCCACTCACGTCCTTCTCACCATACTAATATATGTTTTTCTGCTAGAATGAAGGCATCTTGATGTTGATAATGAAAGCGATGCACGAGGTCCGTGGTATCTAAAATTAATATTACTATATTAGAAGTCATAATTATTTGTTTAGCTATTAATATTTACTTTTTTTTGCTTATAAAAATCATAATTTTACGTTGTCGTGAGACCGTTGATTTATCTGTGTAATGGATTGTTGTGGGTTTCATTACTATTTGGGAAAACGGAAAATTTTCATTTTCCTTTCTCTGGTAAGGAGATACAACGCGGCGTTGAGTCCTGGCACTCAACGCAATGTTTTGAAAATTGGACGGTGTGTGGGAAATAGTGTCCTAACACTTGGTTCCTTCTGCCCATTCTCGTTTCTCTCTCTCTCTCTCATTTTTTATGGGAGTTACGGAATACAGCTTATAAAAATAAAGCATAGTTGTTTGTTGGGAAAGTTACTGGGTTAAACCTTATATTTCATTATTTTTTCAACTATTATAGTAATACCATTTGAAATTCTTTTAACAAGTTCTCTAAATCCATTTAAAAGGTTATCATGTTTGTACAGTTATTGTTTGGAAATACTACTTTATTTTTATATACTGTTATATTAGGTACATTACAGTATGGTAAAAAAAAATATTGTTACCGAACTCGTGTAAAAGAGGGTAGATATATTTAAAGACAATAAAAGCAGTGGAATTGTGAAAATTCTCGCCCAGTGACGCTGTCAAGACCAGTCCAGGCCAACAGCAATAAAGTCCATTCGAAATAAAAAAAAGTCAATCGGAGGCATTTGCTTGTACGCAACGGTCCCTATTGGAAGGCAGCTAGTGTGAGGTATTGTTATTATGTGATACATGTCACTTATAGCAATTACATAGTATCTCTTTCCAAATAGTTTAGAAACATAGACGATATGTGTTTTTATCGTGTTTTTAAAAAAAATATAACCGCTTCCGATTTCTAAGATCAGAAGTGGAATACGCATGAAGTTTTCATATCTTTGTGTGTATCTTCGTCCAATTGATAATTTGGATGAAAAGTTTGGTATTCTCAAAATTAAAAGCTATTTCTTATTATATTATAATATCTTTGCTGTGTTTCATAAAATTTAAATTATTATTGAAAAATAGAAGGACTATATTAGTAATAATTTTTTTGTTTTAATAATATAATTGTGGTTTCATAAAAACTAGTTTGAATCGAGGACGAATGATAAGCAACTAATAAGTTCTTTGATTTTCACGATTATTACACATATTAAATGAAACTAATTTAACCGGATTAATCGCGTATATTTAAGGTTTTTACATTTTGGAAACCCGACGTTTCGAACACATTACAATAAAATCTTAAATATACGCGATTAATCCGGTTAAATTAGTTTCATTTAATTTGATAAGCAACTGTCAGGTTGGACCGAGCGAAAATACAGGTCTGTGTATGATGCTTTAAGAGTTAGTTAACCATACTTTACAATTTTTAAAATTTTGACTCCTTATTGAATTTAGATTTTCAATGTGTAAAATTAAGTTATTGTGTGCATGAATGTGTACGTATGGAGTGACCTAGGAAAGACTGGTCAAATACCGGGCGTTGGGGACTTGGTTACCAGCGTATTTATAAATCGACGTCATGCAGCTCACGGTACTGGGTGATTAGGAAAAGATCTGTGTTAGTCTCGATCTGTGTTAGCGTCGGAGTGACCTGAAAAAGACCTGAATAAATCCGTGCTTAAGATAGAACTGAGAAAAGACTCAATATGAGCGTGGGGTTCGACAAAGACTTGTTTAAGTCCTATCACGAGGTGATCAAGAAAAGACTCTTGTTCGACTCTGTTTGAGCGTAGTTGTGATTTAGACTCCTATCATTTAAATGTTAAAATTTAATTTATGCACATTATATACATATACTAAATAAAAATTCTTTTCATAATTAGAGGTTGTGACCAGTATAAATTAGAGGTTATGCCGCTCCCGGCGGCAGGTCTGAGCAGGCGCGAGGACGCTTGCCCGTCAGGAGAGGCCGTGTTAGCGAGCTCGTGTAAAAGAGGGTAGATGTAGTTGAAAAAGACCTGTATATTTCGTATCAAAAGCTTGTAACTTTTTAATTATGCATGAATCTGGACAATGACTCTTATTTCGCAATTCAAAATTATAAATTTTTAATATTAGAAAAGAATGTCTCGTACTAAAATTGATTTAATATTTAACTTTTGTGAGCAATAATCTGTATGAAAAGAATTTTCTGAAAAATGATTTAATATTATGTACAAGTTATCCTCGACATTTATTATTTGTATTTTGCACTCGTATCATACATAAAATTATACAGGAGGCCATTGATCCGCGACTGAGAAAACTGTCTGACTGCAAGCTCGATGGTTGTGGGTTCGATTAACACTCTGGGGAAATATAATGTTCATTTCCTCGCTGTGTTAGATAAAATGTTAAAAATAAATTAGAGTTCTGCCACACACACAACAATCAATGCCTCAAGAAATCAGGTGGAAAACGGAGAATCTCTTAGTAAACGTGATTGTTTTTAACACCCTTGAAGCCTGAAAAGCATGTTCTTTGTGAAACGAGCTATGTTTTTCTTTAGAATTTCTTGTAAAACCCTTTTTATTTGTTGTGTTTATAGTGCTGGTTGTAGACTGCCTGCCTGTAAACGAGTCGTTTTGTGCGTTTTACTCTCGGCCCTATACAAAATCATATTATAAAAAAAAAACATTCCAAGAAGCGGAGGAAATAAAAACCTACAATCTCAATTAATTTATATCTGAGTACAAATATTGTTGCAAAAATTTTAATCATTTTAGGTTGGTTGGTTCTCATAGTGTCGATATTGCATTTTTTGGCTGCTTACTTGGATTTAGTGATCTTTACGAGCTGTGAAAAGTCCTACTCCAGGCAAGTCCTCTCCTTGCAAGATTTCCAGCATCTTGAAAGGAATTCCAGGTACTTTGAAGAGATTTCCAGAAAAACTGTAGACCAACATACCTTCGTTGATGATTCACTGTTACTTCTGTGCTTGCAGTAATCGCGTGTATTTATGATGGTTTTTGAGATTAACAATGCCAAAAGGAAGGAAAAAAAACGAAATTAAATTAAATTGTGCCAACGATGAGTTACCAATATCTATTATTTAGATAACAAAATTATTATCAATTAAGCTTTAATACATACATGGGTAGTCCTTATTTTCGTTTATTTCATTTTGCCATAGCCATTTTGTAACTCAGGACGAACAAAGAAATTATTAAAATGATAAATTTTGCATTTACATGTGTAAAAAAATTACAATACCCGTAAATATAAATATAACATATCCTACTCCGGTATAATTTATTTCCAGATAAGTATATCTTTAAACCTTTTGAGAGTTGAACCGAAAGGACTATTGAGGTATAAAACGTGTGTTGACGTGACGGTAATGGAATGTCAGGTCACATATCGAAAATAATCGCGAGTGCTTTTGTCAATTAAGAAATAAAATTCAAAAAAAAAATTCAAAAGTAATGAGATAATGGTTTTTGTCAAAATATCGATGTTATAGTGAACTAAGAGACATGTCAGTCTGAATGTTACAATGTTATCGGTATCGGAATTTAATAAAGCACTCGCTACCAGACGCTACGGTTGTAGGTTTGATTCCCACTCGGAAACACTCGCAATTCTACTCCGCATATATTTCATTGTATGTTGTCTAGAATTTCCATTACAATGTGCTCACGTCGATTCAAATTGAAAGTTTCTAAATAAACAACAAACATCCTGATCGACTCTAGTTTCCGTAGATAAATACAATCTACTAACAAATTGTTTCGTTCTCGTAATTTTGTGTAATTTTATCTTTTTCCCGACTGTTAAGGAAGGGTTATAAAACGATTTAGTCTGTGCATATGCCCGTATTTATACATCGCCCTCAACTCTGAGATCGGTCTTGAGATGCAGTTCTCATACCTATATATATTATAGTTTATAAATGAAAATCATATCTTAAGATCGATCTCAGAGTTTAGAGCAGTTTCGATATAGAGTAGTGTTGTATTTAGTAGTAATCTTACTATTAGTGGTAAAAGGCAGTAGTAGCGCAATTGGTAAACACTTTGTTTTAAGTACGAAATAAAAAAATAAAAATATTAAAAAATCAGCTTCTTTTTTTTTTTATTTGTATTGTAAGTTCCTACTCTGTGCCAAATTTTATAACTGTAGGGTTCACAGAAAGTACCGTATAGATTTTGAGTACGCGGCGAATTTCATACAAAAAATCGACGCTGTATGTGTATGTAATTGCTTCGCACAAATCGTATCTTTTGGTTGCGTTGAGAAGCTTGAGGATATTTTTTGTGCTTTAAGCGACCTGAATATTTGAAATTAATTTCAGAATTGATATCTCTACGTTCTTTTGAGATAAGTCATGACAGACGGACAACAAAGTAATTCTATAAGGTTTCGCTTTTGAGACCTTCTTTTGAGGGCAAAATGTGGGAATAGATTATAAATAAAAAGTATATTATAAAAATGGGTAGCCGATTCACATCATTCTAGAGACAAGACAATTATTTTTATAATATGAATCGGCTACCTACGCAACTCCCTTTGGCCTAAGATCCCATTGCTTAAATCTGCAGGTATTGATTTTTTTAATGAAACTTATATTATAATGATACATGATAGTAGAATACATTACGGTCTCAGTCAGAGAGAGAGAGAGAGAGAGAGAGCTGGCAACCATTGTTTTTCCAATTCCTTATGCGATTTTCCTACAAATGATGTGTGATTCACATAAAACACTCATAGGAAAAAAAAGGTGATAGCGGCGGAATTCTTCTAGTTAACCCTAAACCCTGTAATCTATTCTACTATCATGTATCATTCTTAAATATAAATTTCATAAAAAAAAAAAACAGATGCCTGCAGATTTTAGCAACGGGATCTGTTGGTTTAGATTATCGAAGGTTCAGGCTAAATATTTATATTTATATTTTGTAGCTTATTATTCAAATTTAATAGCAATTATTATATTGATGCTCAAAACTTGAGGTTTGTTGTGGCGCAGGGGTGAAATCGTGTGACTGTAGGCGCGACAGGTTGTAGGTTCGATTTCCACGTGAGGAAACGAAATATTTAATATTTTCATTTCTTCGCTATGGTGTCAAGGAAAAGTGAGATTCGCCACTCGGCGGTAACATGGAAGACAGAGTGTTTTAACACTAGGTTCCACGCGTCATCGGTATTGTGTAAGGAACACATATCCGATATAAATAGATAGGCGATGTATCGAAGTCAACTGCGTGCGCTTTGCCGCATTACCAGAACAAGGACATGAAAATATTAAATATTTAATTTCCTTGAGTGGGAATCGAACCCACGACGTGTCGCGCTTACAGTCACGCGCTCATGCCGCTGCGTCCCGACTGGCCTCCAGGAAGTTAATCTTAATGAGAATAATGATTAATTAGATTCACTAACTCACACACATATGCTATATGCATATGCGGGCATCCAAACTGAAAAAGCAACCTAGTAATAAAATACAAAATTTCTCATCGACCATCATTACGTCTGAACCCCGCTCTTTGTCTAATTATTAATAAGTAACATTCACCAGTTAAGTTTTATAAATTACAAAATTTCAGTTTTTTTTTACTAGAATTTAACTAAAAGTTTTAATAGACCTTCAATAAAACATAAATGATAAGTGTTATTGATTAAATTGGAATTTTCAAATCCCCGAGCACTGAAAGTTAACCTCATTAACATTTCATAAGAGACCGCAAACGCAGAGTTTCGTCTCAAATGAATAATAGGTCCATCTTGGGGACAAATAGTAATATATTAAATTCTTTATGGATGTCACACAATTTTTGGAAAACAAAAAAAAGAACTGTTGTTGCAGAATTTAGTTTATAATGCAAAAAGATTCTAAGAAAATAATATATGAATAATTTGTTTATTTCATACTGAATTCGATTAATTGAATTTACATAAAAAATTCTTTTTTTTCCACACTATATTTCACATACAGCAAGGGGACTTACCACCCAATCGTAGTGAGTTTGCGTGATCAGTGGCAAAACTACCGCGCTACCGCGCTTTCTCTTGCTAACAGAGTGAGAAAATGAAAATAATTATCCCTCGAGTGGAATTCAAATCCACAATGTCGCGTTTACATATGCCGCTGCGTCACGATGGCTTTAACCTGATTTATATTAAACTTACTTTGTAAAATCAATAATATTGATTCGAAGAGATTTGAAGCTAAAAATCCTCAACACTGGCTTAAAATGTATATTATTAATAAATAAAAATTAAACTAAAACATATACGACTAGGCCAATTGTGGCATAGTTGCAAAGACGTGAGACTGTAAGCGCGACAGGTTATTGGTTCGATCCCCAATCAAGCAAATGAAATACGAAATATTATCATTTTCTCGCTCTGGTAACGAGGCAAAGGCAAGGCAAGATATTGAGTGCTACTACTCATTAACGCCTCTAAAATTATAGCAATGAAGTGTCTCCTTTGCCTATTCTGTGATGTGCGTGATAAAGCGGAAAGCTAAAAATAAATTAATATATATTACATGGCCTATTAACTAAAAATTAAACTCAATATTTAACAAAATTCGAAATGCGAAAAAACATAACGAAACCAAGTATTTAGCGAAGACAGACGGACAGTAATCCCTTATTAATGAGAATTCTCATCGAAGGATCTTTAATCCTATTAAATTTGTAACTAACCTTGGGTGTCCTTGCGAGACAAAATACCTGTCGCGCTTGAAATTCTAATGTTTATATGTACGTTATTTAGTGAAACTCTAACTCAATGACGTGAACACGTTCACATTGCGAAGGAGCATCGTCTGCTGCACTTAGATAATATTTAATTTAACCGAAGAGTTAATTTTAATAAAAGTAATCTGATTTGGTGATACGGCAAGGCAAGGTGAATGGCTTAGAGCGGCGGTAGAGGGCTAACTGTTATCGTCAGCTAGCTAGCAGCTACACATCATATGACCTCTCCTCCAGGCGTAGCGGTTTTCCGTTCTGCGAAATCCAGGAGTGAGTGCACCTGCATTTGAGCAAGCGTTTGCGCACCTTAAAATACCTACAGATTAGATCGCTTCTTTTTAAAATGGACTTCGATTTCGCAAAAGACCTACGGCGATGGAATGAAGTAGAAAGGTCAGGCCTGATGCAGACCTGACTTTGTCTGATTACTACACGACGGCAGTCTTGGGGGTTTATAGGGAGGTTCACGCGGTAAAACTGAAGTGAAAGTATGGGTTCCATATTTTTCCATAAGCACTAGCTTTCAAATGAAAAAAATTGTCAAAATCAGTTCACTCAGTCAAAATTTCTGAGGTAACATATATTAAAAAAAATACAGTCGAATTGAAAATCTCCTTATCTTACAGAAGTCGGTTAAAAACAGAAACCCAATACAATGATTTTTAAAATTTTAATTGACTTGACTGTTTGTCCGTTTGTCCACGCCAACATTAAAAACGATAGACCGATTTAAGTGCAGTTTACACTATTATTAACAAATAAAAAAATATATATAAATTTAACTTACGTAGTTTGACGAAGTTGCTACTTGCTAAAAATAATTATTTTATGCAACAGATTTTTTGAAATATACTTAAATTGCGATTTACTTAATGAATTACAGTAAAAATACCATACTAGAATAATTAATTGTTTCCTCTTAAGTATATGTAAATAAATATTCATATATTTAAAGCGGGCGAAGCCGCGCTCTGCTAATGGTAAAAAAACATGAAAATAAAATTTTCAAATTAATGAAAATACTTATTAATAATGAAATAAGAAGATCAGATGCCACTTGAAGCAAGCGTTATTGGAGAAATTCTTCAATTACAGCATAATTTGTTTATCAAATATGAGAGGTTTAATCAACTAGAAATTAAGTTTGACTTATTATTTGTTACTCGTCCTCTCGAATCAAATACGCAGCTTTTCAAATAAAATTAAATACTTTTGTAATTAATATTTTGTTGTCCTGAAGTAATCGAAGATAAATTTGTTAATTAATTTTTTAATTCAGCTTCACGCTGTATCCCGCACACAGCTGAGTAGGCAGTAGGAACCTAGTATTCAGACACTCCGTTCCCCACTTTTTGCCGAATTCTGAAGGCATTGCGTGTTGGGTGGCAAATTTATATTTCCATTTCTTGGCTCTGGTGTCGAGATAAAGCGCAGCGTTGAGTTCTTCTGCTAAATACGTAATACCTCTATAATTCGGCGGCAAAAAGGAGAACGGAGTGTCTTAACACTAGATTCTCTCTGTCTACCCTAACGTGTGCGAGGTACAGCGTGTAGCTGATTAAATTTCTAACTAGATCTTTAGTATTGGTATAGATTACTAAATCTGTCCAAACGACAATGACCGTCAAATAAATCGAAAGTCCCTAACTAGGTACTAAAACAAATATAAGTGGCAAGACAGTACCGTGTGTAGTTTACTAATAACACAACGTAGTTGGGTTCACCAAATCCTAATGTAATTAACCATCAGTCGATGGAACTATTTGATGCTGTGCAGGTACGTCAATATCAGTCCTTATAAATGCTTACAAGTGTAAAATTGGCGTCCCTTTAATATTGAGTTTGTAATTAATTTCATTATTGGAATCTATTCAAAGTAAACTATTTGTTTACAAAAAGTTATTCTGAAATAGATCAGAGGAAGGCGTTTTTGTATAAAAATTTTAATTCTCATTTAAATGTTATAAGTCGTATTTTAGTATAAGAATTTTTTTGAATAAATCATACATATACTAATGAAATTTTCGATTTCGGATGATTTCTTTTTTTTTTCAGCTTCACGTTGTATCTCAAATGTAGCGGGATGGCAGAGAAAGCCTATTATGATACTGCGCCCCCCACTTTCTGCCGAATTTCCAAGGGAATAATACAAGGTACGTGTTAAGTGGCGGAACTCAAATCCGTGCTTTTTCTCAACGCCAGAGGGAACAAATGAAATTATTATTTCTTTTCCTCGAGTTGGATTCGAACCCGCAACCTGTTGCGTTTTCAGTCACATGTGTGTGCCTCTATGCCATGACCGGCCTCATTTATTTATGATTTCTATGGTTTCCTAGAATTTCTGTACGTATTTCTGAAAAAAAATATGTTATCATGTGCACTCGCCCTGATAACATAATCAAGAGTGATATATTTTCTCTCATGGCGAAGGAGCTCGTCTGTTGCTAAGTAGCTTTATGTCAAGACGTCATTATTTAAGACTAAAGTCTTGTAATGCGAGTTTAGTTAATTATTTTATAAAATAAGAGATATAAAGGTTTTTTTTAGCTTCAGGTTATTTTTCCACTCATTGTAGTGTAGGCATAGGGAACGTGAGAAAAATATTCCATTCCTTCGACTGAGAATCGAACCATACCGTTAACTGTTATCGTAATCGAACCACCGCGCTTAAAGTAACTTGTGCATTTGTCCAACGGCCTCGTATAAATCATATTATTTAAAAGTTACGTATAGTAAAAATAATTTGATGAAAATTCACTTTTCATTATCGAAGTTGAGTGTGTGAGTCACTTAAACAAATTTACTATTGACTCCAAAGCGATGGCTGATTTCCCTCAGGACTACTAGATATTGAGATTTCGCTTAAGTTTTGAAAGTTAAATAATAATGTTATCTTTTTCAATTCTATTTAATAGACTATGTAATGTTTCGGTATTTTATACCATTGGCGCTTAATGACATGAGTGGTGAATTGTTGTAATCCTAAGTTATATCTAATTTGGTGAAACAATGATATAACGGCATTTTTTCAAAAGCAAGCGGTATATTTCGATGTATTTGTGGAAAGTCGCGGCGCAGGACCACAAAGTGTGACTGTAAAAGCGACTGGTTGTGGGTTCGATCCCCACTCGAGGAAATGAAATGTTTATTTAAAATTTATATTTCTGTTTCTTCGCTCTGATGTCGAGGCAAAGCGCGGCGTTGAGTTCCGCCATTCAGCACGCGCTGCCTCCGGAATTCGGCGGAAAGTGGGGAATGGAGTGACTTAACACTGGGTTCCCTCTGCCTATTCTGCTATGTGCAATTTGACATTAAATTTTTTTTGACATAATTTCATTGGCTTTAAATTAATAATATACTCTCTATGACACATTATCACTAAAATGCATTGAAAAACGGCTTTTATTCTGGCAATAACTAGCACGAATATACTATAGGAACCGAAACTTTGCCATTAGGAAATCTCCATAATCATTCCAAACTCTTCCAAATTGAAACCCTATTGACCACAGAAGGTTTCATTATGAACAAATATTTCTGATCTCATTTCAGAAAATGTTGAGGGCAGGTTAAATTTCTGAGTGAGAGCATTGGGGCTTAATGCTTTCATTGCGTTGATTTTGAGGGAATCAAATTTGCTTCGCTTCCTTTTATAGATGCAGAAACAAATTAACTTAACAAGTAATTTTATAAATCGATATTTTTTTCTTGTTAGGATTCTGTGCCTTAAAAGGAATTTTGTTAGGATTCTGTACCTTAAAAGGAAAAATCTTTAAAGGGTAACTTGAAACCTATATTTTTCCGTGGACCAATTTTAAAATTTGGCATGAAGTGAGAACTTACATTACAAATAAAGGTAAAAATGCAAGAAGTGAAAAATTTATGGATATTTCAGAAAAAAAAAATTACAAGCTTATTGTAGTTCGTTTCAAACAACATGAATGCATACCTCCGCAAATTTAAATTTGTCATCTTACAATTCTTGTAATCTTGCAATTCTTGTTTTGTTCATGTACTTACGTACTTCCCGTTGGCGTAAAATCCTCTGCGAGCCCAACTCGCATTTGATCAGCTTTTTTTAGATTTAGGCCTTGTTCAGCATAAAGCAAGATATTAGAAAGAATTCAGTGCTACCTCGTTGAGTGGTGGACCTCAACGCCGAGAAAGATAAATTCAAAATGTATTAAATAAAATGTTCAAGTTACATATTAAGTTCGTAAAACTTGATTTTTTATTTATTCCCGTCGTTGCTTTCGACTACAGATTAAAATTTATGTAGAGTTTTTGTATCAATACATAACGTCAGATGCTTCAACATTAGGTGCTTACATATATAGTATATGAAGGCGACAGATCGCCTCACAAGAAATACGTCGTTGCTGGCACGTTTTACGACACAACATTAAATACCAAGAAAACTTAATGAACTAATGTTAAATATTATCAACAAAATAGTACAAAAAAGGCTTTTAAGTCGTTATGTTGCTAAAATGGATACTTAAGTTCATTTAAAAAATATATATAGTTTTTTTTTTATTTATATATATTGAGGTCAGTAGTGGTGTAGCAGCACAAGCGTGTGTCTGTAAAAACAATAAATTGAGAGTTTGATTTCTATTCGAGGAAATTAAATACATATTTTCATTTAGTCGCTCTGTCAACGAGGCAAAAGGAGGCGTTGAGTAGCGCCACTCAACACGCGATAACCCCAGAATATGACAGAAAATTGAGGAATGACAGTGTCTTAATAGGAATGCAGTTTTGGAAGAATTTTTTAGGGGCACAAAATGTGACTGTAAACGCGACAGGTCGTCGGTTCGATCCCCACTCGAAGAAACTAAATATTTATTGAATTTTATATTTCCGCGATACAAAATTCTACGCCTACAGAATTCCGCGGAGGGTGGGGTACGGAAGTGTCTTAACAAGAGGTTCAATCTGCCTATTCTGCTGTATGCGGGATACAGAATGAAGCTAATTGATACATTTAAATTATCTTAAATTTGATTAATATCTTAGAGTTACGATCTATTTCTATACTGAAACCAATATACTTTCTGTTTAATGATAGAGACGGTAAATAGTCGTTAATGGAAACCAAGAAATAACAACGTTGATTGGTTGGCTCATTATTTTATGCTAGAGGACCCTTTGACGCGTACAATACACGTTACCATAGCAACGAGTTCACTTTATCTATATAAAAGTATATATTGTGTTTTATATTTTATCAAAACCTATAACTCTCCTGTGGACCAATTATGAAACTTGGCAAGAAGTGAGAACTTGCATTACATATAATGGGATAAATGCAAGAAGTGAACATTTCTAGAGGCCAGTCAGGCAAAGGGCGGCGTTGGTTTCCGCGACTCAACACTCTGCGCTTATAGGATTCGGCAGACATTGGGGAACGGAAGTGCCTTAACACTTAGTTCAATCTGTCTACCCTGCTGTATGATACAGCATGAAGCTAGTAGAAAATCGATAGAGACGGTAAATAGTCGTTAATGGAAATCAAGAGACAACATCGTTGGTTAGCTGGCTTATAACTTTATGCTAGAGGATCCTTCGACGGATTCTTCGACGAACATCAATGTTCGACGAACATCAATGTTCGACGAACATCAACGAAATGTTTCAGAAACTTTATTTAAAAATATACATTATGATACATATGGTAGTGCGTTTTCTGTTTATTTAGTATTTTTTTTAGGAACCTTAGTGTTAAGACACTGCTCCCCATTTTTCGCCGAATTCTTGGAGGCTTAAACTCACAGCCTGTCGTGTTTACACTCACACGCCTGTGCCGCTGCGCCATGATTCATTATTAATTTCATATATTTTACGTATTATTTAAAAAAAAAAAATTAGCATTTTGCAAAAAGCGACAAAAAATATCCTTTCTTCGGGAGAACACAAAGGCTAATAATAAGATTTTAATTTAATAGTACAATAGAGTTTAATTCTGTCAAGCTATAGGGTGATAGCGAAAATGACATTGTCACTATCGTTATTTTGTTTACCTTAAACACTTAAAGAATATATATTTTTCAATTAATAATTTTATTTGACAAATTATGTTACGTATGTATGTCTAAGTATTCTGATAGATCGTACCATCATGCACAAATAAAAAAGAAAATATAAATTTAACGCTATATCATTAAATTAACCTATTAACGTCGTAAAATATCAAGTTTATATAATACTAAAAAGAGAGAAAAATATTGTAAAGCACGTATTTAAAGTACCATTTCTATTTCTACTTAAACATATTGCTGCTTAAGTTAGCAAAAGCAAAAAACACCTATCTATAGCGTTAAAAATCAATACACTAACTGTCATACAATGAATATACCTATAAATTTATCTATGCATATTAAGTTACTCCGTTAAAATTATTATATGTACAATTAATTGTTTCCGGCATGTTAATAATATGAGAATGCCTTTGAGACAAGAAAATTGTATAAGCGTCTATGTAGTCGTAGGTGTTCTTGTTAAAGACAATTTTAGAGGCAAATTTTAGTAATAAATGTCGCTTCTTGGGAGTACAACAGTAAGAAATATTTACAATGTAACTGTGATATGATATTGAATAGCTAGTTCGAAATGTAATAGTTTTATACAAACATATAGAGTTTATTTTACATTTTTAAAGTGTTATTCTACACTTAGGAATGAATAATACTTTTTAGAAAACATAAAAATTTGTACGTAGTGGGATTTGAACCCACGCCTCTTCGAAACCGTCCAAGCGCTTTGACCAATTAAGCCATAAGTTCTCATCGGGCTACGTCGAAATTCTTACATACTTGGTACAACGTATTTGTGTTGCTAGCATCTCTGTAGGGAGATTTTTACAAATTTCTGCTACACAAAGATAATATATCAGCTGTATCAAGTACTCAGCATGGTAGGCAGAGTGAACCTAGTGTTAAGACACTCCTTTCCCCACTTTCTGCCAAATTCTGGAGGCATTGCGTGTTGAGTGGCAGAACTCAAGGCCGTGCTTTGCTTCGACACCAGAGCGAAGAAATGGAAATATAAATTTAAGTAAATATATCATCTCCTCTAGTGGAGAACGAAACCACAACCAGCCGGATTTGCATTCACACTTTGTGCCCCAGGGCCACGACGACTAGCCTCAATATAATAACTGCTTAGATCTATCGTTTGGAGAGAGAGAATGATATTAATTTAACATTTTTTTACATTTTTGTTACAATTTATTTGAGTTACAGATATCTATTAGCCATTTTATCAACCATATACCATCCACATCTACATCCTTATCAAATCAGTAAAATCAAGATAATATACTCGTACAAACACAGATTAAATAACCAAAACACAACACAGTTTATATTTGCATTAAATTAGAAGCGAACTTGGGAATATTGAATATATTATAACATTGAATGTAAGTCGAGTGTCAGAGCCCAGGGATTACCAGCGTGGATTGAGAACTAAGCCACTTGAGTGTGGTTTCAAATGTTGCAAAAGGAAAAGTAAATATTGTGTACTGTGGAAATGTTTCAGAAGTTTCAAGTTGTTGTACTCGTTTTGTATTTGAGTGTCTTCAAGACTATATTTCGGGCCAAAAAAAATTTTTTTTATGACGTTATCGAACAAATGATGGAGAGGCACGATCAGTTTAAGCATTCGGCTTGTTGCGGAAAAAGGGCGACGTAACATTTTAATACTAGGGTAGCTCTACTACTGAATCTCTCATCTAGCCACAAAATTCTTAGACAGTATTTCTTGATGTTTTGTCCAAAAAGGAAATAAATTCACACCTTTCAAAAGAATTTCAGAAATAATAATAACACACAAATGTTTTAAATGTATCCCATAACTCTCATTATAATAGACCCGCGTTTCACAACACGCGTGCGTTTCCCAAGATTTATAAACGTCTAATAGTATAATTAAATGTGTACATTTAATCTAATTAATCTCCTGTAATTACCTCATACTATGAAACGTAATCTTGCTATATTGTAATTGTAAAAAGTAAACCTTTTAGTAAAAAGAATAAAAATGCCATATTTCTTTGATATGAAAAACCGTCTAAAGCCGTCTAAAATTCTGTCGCCTGCCAAAATATATTTTTTTTATTAAGTCTTTGATGTTATTTTCAGCCTTTTAAAAAACCGTTCACGCTTTTTCCCGCACAGCAGGTTAGAGAGGGGATCAAATGTTGAGACACTCTGTTCTTCTCTTTCAAAATATTGACAGATCAGCGGCGGAACCCAACCCAACGCGCTTGTCCACCAGAACTATATCCCCATATGAAAAGAAATGAAATACTGTCATTCTTCGAGTAGGAATCGAACTTACAAAGTTGCACTTACACTCAGACTCTGCCTGAATGCATTACAATAGCCTTAATTTTATTTCATTAATTACGGCAGTAAAGGGGAAACCTTCAAATATCCATTAGCTATTAAATATATTTTTTAATGACAACGATATACATCTACATAAACATATAGTATACATCATATAAATCTATATTTTCTTTATTTCATAGCGGAAACAAATACGTTTTTTAATTTTTTTAAGCCAAAAACATGTTATTTTATTTGATAAGCTGTGATCGACGATGCCACAGGCGAATATTGAAGTATTGTTATTTATGAAATACTTTTTTGTTTTCAAAAATAGTGTGTATATGAAACAAATTCTCAAATAAAAGAAATGTTACCATTATATCTATATAAAATTAAATGTAAGAATTCAGCTTCACGCTCTATCCCGCATACAGTAGGGTAGACAGAGGAAACCTAGTGTTGACACTCACTCTCCACATTTCAAGACAATACATATGTATTGAGTGGTGGAACTCAATATTTAATATATTTTCTCCTCCTCTCTATCATTTAAGTCATACAAGGGTGTTACTGTAACGTGATGGTTATGGTTTCGATCCCCACTCGAGGTAATGAATGAATATTTTCAAAAAGTTCGGCGTTGAGTTCCGCCAAATCAACACGCAATGCCTTAAAAATTCGGCGGAGGAGGAACTCAGAGCGATTGTTAAGATGCTCCACCTTAACAATCGCGCTTCCTGTCTTTCTATTTGCGGGATACAGCGTGAAGCTATTTTAAGATAATATATAACAAGCTGATACAGTCTAGGTGATATGTAACCTTCCATATAAAGTAATATAGAAAAAGTATAGAGACTAGTTTATTTGATTTTTTTTTATTTTCTTAGGTTATTAGATACTTGTCATATAAAAAACATACAACAATAATATGAAATATTTCAAAAGCGATCGATATTTTCCATTTAAGTGATTCCATTCAGTTGTAAATATAATGCTTTACAGGTTTAGGCTCTAATTAAAAGTCAGCTATTGGTACTTTAAGTTCTATCTATGGAACTTGCAAGAGTCTATTTGAATAAATAAAAAAATGCATTTGAATTTGATTTTGTATAGATACATTATATTAATATACAAGCCACGATTTATTATTTTTGAGATATTAAGTATTGAGTGGCGAAACTCAACACTGCGCTTTGTCTTGTTACCGGGGCAAGGAAATTAAAATAATTAATTCCCCGACTAGGAATCGAATCTATAATCATCGCGTTTACACTCAGACATATTGCTGCTGCAACACGACGGTCTTGTTTATAAAAAATAATCCACCAGTTTTAATTAATCTACTAGTTTTAAGCCTTCAATAAGAATAACTGAACTTGAATACCAGTATAAATATTAATTCATAAATAAACGTTAGGGTTGATTATATTATTTGACTTTACAATGCCTTTTATGGGGTGATACATTAATTTAAATTAATTGAGATGGCTGTTTTACGACGGCAGTATTGGCTTGTACGTTGACGATTGGTATTTGTCTCTATTATATACGAGAGGTCTCGTAAATAGTAAATAGAGCTACCCATTGCGTATTTTAGTATACCAAACTAGTGGACGCGGGCAGCTTCGCCTGCTTATTTGCACCCTTAGGAGTAAATTTAAAAAAAACCACGAAATATGTGTTCAATAAAATATTTTTAACAGTCTGAATTTAATTTTTTATAAAAATCGGTGGCGATGTAAAGATTTTTCCATATAAACGTTCAACCCCTTATTTCCCCTTAGGGGTGAATTCTAAAAAACCATGAAAAACGTGTTCAATTAAATATTTTAAAGTTTGTCTGTCTTAAAAAAAAATCCATACAAACTTTCAATCCCTATTTCATCACTTTAGGGTTAAAATTTTTCAAAATCCCTTCTTAGTGGATGTCCAGATTATAAAAATAAACGTGTGTCCAAATTTCACGTTTCCACCATCAGCGGTTACGGCTGTGCGTGCGTCTTATATCAGTCAGTCAGAACAAGTCCTTTTATACTGCGTTCCGTGCGGCCGCCCTTTGGACGCGGCGCCAACGGTCACACCGGTACGATAGATAGATGGATAAGTACAGTGATAGTTACACATCTCGTTTAGTTATATGTCATCAAAACATTCAATCGTTAAACAATAAGACGAAAATGCTTGAGGTATTATTAAAAAAAAAGCATGTCCTGTGATGTATTAGCATTGACGGAACATTGGTTAACTTACAAACAATTGAATTGTATTAATATAGACGGATTTGTATTAATGTCTAGTTATTGTAGAAATAAGTCGCTGCATGGCGGATCATGTATATATGTTAATAAATGTATCATTGCAAAGGAAAATGCAGATATTTGCAAACTTTCTTTAGAAAAGTGCTGTGAAATTTCTGCGATAGATTGAATTGATTTTAATATTACTGTTATTTGTATTTCAATATTAATGTCAAATTCGATCTATAAGATCGATCTATAAGATCGAATTTGACATTATTATTCGACTTTCTGGTTGCTATAAAACGACTTTTCGATAACTTAAGCCATAGTAATAAAAATTATATAATTGTCGGAGATGTTAATATTAATTGTTTAAGAAATAGTTCGGATTATAAAAAAATATATGATATATTACTATGCCATAATTTCAAAAATATAGTCGATTTTCCAACGAGAGTTACATCATACTCAGCAACTTCCATAGACCATGTTTATATAAATTTTTCAGGTAATAATAATAGTGTTTCAGCCGTCGTGACGAACATAAGTGATCACTACGCTGTGCGCGGTGAGTTTTCTGTAACTTGCTCTCCATCGCACCACACCCAAAAGATACGTAAGTGCACTGTGTCCTGTATTCATAACTTTATTATTGCTATTGAAAGTATAGATTGGCCAGAGATATGTAAAAAGAATAATTCGTGTGAGCTCCTGGCTAAGTCGATCATAAATATATTAGTTAATAAAATAAGCATATGCTTCCCCTTTATAAATAAACAACCAATGAGAGTTAAAAAAAAACCTGGATTACAAATGATATTCTAAATTTAAAGTACATTTTAGATTTAATGACAGATCTTGCTAATAAATTTCCAACTTATTTACATTTACAATATATGATTGAAGAGTTTAAAAAAACTTATGCAAACAAATTGACATCAGAGAAAACTTCTTACTATAGTAACTTAATAAATATAAGTGACAATACAACTAAAACTATGTGGCATATATTAAAATGTGAATCGGGCAAAACTAACAAACCTCGCCAGCGATTTACTGAATACATTAAAAAAGTAAATGGACAACTTTTTTCCAATAAATTAGAAGTAATGAATTATTTAAATGTACAATTTACGAGCGTTTCGGCTTCAAATGGACAACATTTTGCGGATATAAATATTTCACATAAGATTTTGAATGAAGTTTCCAGCTGTTCTAACAAATGTATCAGATTTCAACCTTTTACAGTTAAAGAGATTTTTTTACTCATAACTAAAAAAATTGTCAATAAACCTACTAAAGATATTTATGGTATTTCTATAAAACTATTGCATAACATTAGTAATACGATGTGTTATCCTCTTGAGAGTTTATTTAATAAATGTTTGAAGAATGGAACATATCCTCAACCTCTAAAGGAAGTAAAAATATGCCCTCTGTATAAGGGGAAAGGTGACAAAAGCGATCCCGGATGCTACAGACCAATTGCTATAATCCCTGCTATTGGTAAAGTGTTGGAACATGGTGTAGCTTCGCGTCTTACGAACTTATTGTTAGACACAGATGCACTATCAGACCGCCAATATGCGTACCGGAGTGGTTGATCAACCACTTTAATGGTTCGAGAGGTTCTTTTAAAAATATTAGAGGCACGCGAAAAAAAAAAGCAAGTAGCGCTGCTTCTTTGCGACCTTTCCAAGGCATTTGATGTCGCAGATAGAACAACTTAAAAATGAAATTTAGACATTATGGAATTGATGGCCCAGCGCTTAGATTGCTAGTAGACTTTATGTCTCAAAGACGTCAGGCGATAGTTGACGAAGAATCTTGTCTAGAATCAGTTAAGCTCGCATCTGATAATGGGGTCCCGCAAGGATCTTCGCTCTCAAATATTGCATTCACTATTTTATTGAATGATTTACCTCCTTATATAAAAAAAGGTGAAGTATTTATGTATGCAGATGATGTTGCGGTAGTAGTTGCTGAGTCATCCGTCAGCAGCTTGGAGCAAGTCTTAAACAATATAGCCATCAGTTTGCACGAGTGGTTTTCTATTAATGGCTTAGTCCTTAACACTGAAAAAACCCAGTTTATAAAATTTAATCTTGGGGGCCGAGTCGATAAGCCATTAAATGTAAAAATAAGAGGAAACTCTATTAAGCAAGTAAATGTTGCGAAATTTCTCGGTTTTCACGTGGACCATAGTCTAAAATGGGGTGAACACATACAGCAGTTAACTATAAAGCTATCCTCAGCTTGTTTTGCATTAAGTCGCGTAGCGTCAACCATAGCCACTGGCGCGGTTCGAGCTTGCTATTTTGCGTCGGTTCAATCCTACTTGCAGTATGGTATAGACATATGAGCTGCAGACTGGGAACGTCTCTTTCGAATTCAAAAACGAGCGGTACGAATTATTGCTAAAGTAGGCCAAGACACTTCCACCCGACCATATTTCTCACAACTAGGTATATTGACATTACCATCGTTGTTAATATAGAGCGTCGCGGTATATGTGGTAACAAACTACGAAAAAATTTCTAAACGCAGTGATGTAGTTCCCTACAGTATGCGCTTCCCGAGTCGTCTAGTCTCAACTAGTCGAATTTTATCAAAAATGGCTAAATCTGTTGGAGTGATGGGTCCAGAGGTATATAATAGACTACCTTGTGATATCAAAAATGCTCCTAGTGTCAACGTTTTTAAATACAAATTGAAGAAATGGTTAATCGAGAAGTCGTTTTATAGCTATAAAGAGTTTTTAGAAATTAATATTATAAGATATTAGATAGAACAACAATTTTAATTTATATATCTTAATTTTTTCGAATAATTTAAATAAAATATAAAAGTTGAATTAATATAAAATAATGCAATGTAATATAGTATAATTATCATATAACCTAAATGTGTATTCTGTATATTATTTGACTTGTAATTGCTGTTACCAATAAATTATGATTATGATTATGATTATGATTATGATTATATATATAAAAGAAGATGATTAAACACGATAATTATAAGTTTGAATTCCTCCCTAGTATTTATTCTGTAATCCTGTTATAGACATTCGCGGTAAATCTTACTTAGATCTTTGATCTTTGCCTGTTTTCGACGAAACAACATTTAAATGAATGTGCGTACAACATATTAAATGCAGTACATATAGAAAAAAATTATTGTATTTACTCTGGTTGGTTGGACTTATTACAAATGGCGACTTAAGTGAAAAAGATCTTTTTAATATTCCCTGTAGTGTAGGCGACGTTACTTTCGATTTAGTTGCGTTCAAATAATATATAATCTTTGATATAGTGGGTAACAGAAATGTCTTAATTGGAACGGACTGACTTAACACTAGGTCCCCAGGCTATCTTTGCATACCCTATGAGTGGGATACAGTATGAGGCTAAAAATAATAAAAAAATAGCATTCATACAGGACTCATAAGTTGAATATGTTGGTTCAATTATCTTAGTTTTCATTGACTTTTAGTATAGTACTTATTGCTATTTCACATATTGCGGAGTAAGTATACTTATATATGAAGCCAGTCATGGCGCAGCGGCACAAAGTATCACTGTAAAACTGGTTGTGGGTTCGATCCCCACTCGAAGAGATGAAATATTCACTTAAATTTATATTTCCATTTCTTCGCTTTGAGTTCTGCCACTCAATACGCAATGCCTCCAGAATTCGGCAGAAAGAGGGGAACGGAGTGTCTTAACCCTAGGTTCCCTCCGCCTACCCTGCTGTATGCGGGATATAGCGTGAACTGAAAAAAAAGAAAGTATACTTATAATTTTACCTAAGTGGGATTTTCAAAAACGTAAAATAATTATTGATGAGTAAAGATTGTTAGAGATTTAAAATTTAATCCAACAATTTGGACGTTACTTAAACTAAAACGATAAAAAAAGAAAACGATAAAAAATATATAACTCAATTGTTTTCGAAATCAAAGGCAAATACAATAAATACAGGGTTTGTTTTCTCAGACACGATATATAGTAGCTTTCGATCATTCTTCAAATCGACAATATTATGTTAGCTCTTTAAATTCATACACACCAAATTTGTTGTTTTTTTTTTTATTTTACGTTATATCCCGTACATAGTGGCGTACGCAGAGGGAACCTGGAAACCTAGTTTTAACGCACTCAGTTTTCATTAAGAAATTTCCGTTCCCCAATTTCTGCAAATTTTGAGATTAATCGCATGTTAAATGGACCTATGGAACCTCTCCTTTTTTTGAAGTCGGTTGAAAATGAGAACCTCTTCTATGATATTGTATTTTTTTCCAAAAATAACAAAGTTGTTCAATGTAAGCCGCATGTCACAGTCCGAACCTAAGCAAACTTTCACCAAACTATCCTTGAAACGTATCCTTTAAAATAAAAAGAAATCATAGGAATCGGTTGGCGTGATATTGATTTATTCGTCCATTTGTCGCGCACATACCAAATGCAAATTCAAGACTTATGTTATTTTCTCATAGATACCATTGTCAAAAATAGACAAAAAAAATGGGACCGCACGGGAAGCACTAGCTTTCTTATAGAAGCCGGTTAAAAATAGAATTCTACATTATATATTCAACATACAATGTTTCAAGAATTGGGTGAAAATTGAGAAAGGGAGCGTCGTAACACTAGGTTCCTTTTGCCTACTATGACTGAAAAAATATATTTTTTTATAATTTGTAAATAAAAGCAGAAATTGAATCGAATATCGTTTCTGTCAGCTTAAAGATCCGTAGCATCTATTCGGATTTCAGATCTATGAATTATTCTAGTCGTATTACCTACGTGAATATTTTTATGATGTTCTAGACTTGGAAGAGAGCTAGGTTTTACGGTAATGCCCTAAGGATTTCATGGAGTGTCGTAAAAAAACGAGATCTTTTATTTAATATTTACACCACTATTACAAAAGCTATTTATGTTGTTGTTTTGTTATCAAATAACGAAATTATTAATCGAAATTAAGCTGAATATTTTTCTGTTCTGTTCTTAGTGTATGGCGATCGTAGTGTATTAATTGAGATAAACATTTATTTAGTCAGTTTTAATGAAAAATACAAGGATTTTTGTTTCTAAGCTAACTCTCGAAGATTTTTAGCTTCTTTTCTGAGAGAATTTTTCGAGATATTTCGTGTTCTTTGAGTGACGACTGGCGGGTTGTGCCATTGAGCCACGACGGCCTCTTTGGAGGAGGTGCTTAAAAATAAAACCGTGTAGGAATATGTGCTACTATTCATAACGTTCGATTGTTTATATTGATTCTATCGTTGCCGTTGGATGTAAAATAAAACTTTTGCAGTTATTTTTTTCTAATCTCGTCTCTGTATATTATGAAAAGATAGAAACACCTATTCTCTACATAGAAGATATAAAAAAAATTGGTCGGTTAGCATATCTATTACACAAGCACAAAAATACCACTCAACAGAATTCTCGTCTGCCTGTCAGTTCGCTAGTTCTCCGGATTACAGAAACTACCCTGCAGAAATGGATGATTTTTTTATATAGTGATGGTCTAGGGTCTGGACACATCTGGATACATTTTTGATTTGTGTCTCATTTGTCTGTCTTAAGCATGTTTTCATGCCAGGCCAGAAATGCAACATGTAATTAAGCATTAAAAGCATTAAAATATGCAGGTTTTTATTTTTTGAGAGATGCAACAGCAATAAATGTAATTCAAAGCTTATTACTGTTCTCTACTCATCACGAAATTGCTTTAATAATGATAATAGATAAGGGTTCCGAATTTACTAATCAATTTATCTTAGAGTTTGCTAAGCTGCATAACATTCACCATCATCAGTAATAATCAGCTTCACGCTGTATCCCGCACACAACAGGGTAGGTTACAGTTACTTAGAGGGGACCTAATGTTAAAAACACTCCGTTCCCCACTTTCTGCCGAATTATGGAGGCATTGCGTGTTGAGTGGCAGAACTCAACGCCGCGCTTTGCCTTGACACCAGAGCGAAGAAATGGAAATATAAATTTAAGTAAATACTTCATCTCCCTCAACCAGTCAGTTTTACAGTCACACTTTGTGCCCCTGCGCCACGACTGGCCTCAACCATCATAAGCGTCGTCCGAATATGGATAATGAAAATAGTAAGTAGTAGTAGAATGACTACAATCAACTTTACTAAAGTACTTGCGAATATTAAAATTAGAACATAGAACGGAACCTGTTACTAATCTAATGCCATATACAATATTAGCTTATAACAGCGCTATACATAGTGTTACAAACTGTAGGCCGATTGATCCACGTGATTCTTTAGATATTAATTTAACGGAATATTTTTTGTTCAATCGAGAACATCTTAAAAAAATGTTAAGGATATTAGGGAATTTGTATGAAACGACTTCTCAAAAACGCACTGAAATCATTGATAATGCTAACAAAACTTGTGAGCCAACGGAGGACTAACTCCCTAACCGAGAAGTATTTATATATGTATTCATTGTATTTTAAGCTTCCCACATCCAATAAAACTTTATGTGGTCATTAAATATATAAAACGCTTGTATGGAGTTTTGTAATCAGAAGAATTCTAGAGGTATAGCCCGTTGAGTGGAGGAATTCAATGTCACACTTTAGCTCGCCATCAGACTGGCCTCTGAAAAAAGGCATATAATGTTAGAATGTAGTATAAAAATGAGAAAGTAAATGCAAATGCTCTCTTTAAGAGTTATCGAGATGGAGTGTCGTCATCGTTTTTTACTTAATTTATTCCTTCCGGGCACTCTTATAAGTCTGAAAGTGACTGTGTCAAAGAAACTATCATGATTATTTATATAAAAATGATGTGACTACGTTATAAAGAATGTTATTCAACTATGTGAATGGTTATAAATTGTTTCGGCTTATTTGAGGCTATGAATTATTTTTATTTTCTCGCAAAAACAAAACATGGCATTGAATCTCGCTACACAATCCGCAATGTCTCCAATTCTGGCGGAGTCTTAATAATAGGTTTGCGTCTACCCTTCAATGTGACATATTTTTTAGCTAAACGTTGTAAAAAGAACATAGTCTTAAGACACTCTGTTTCCCTAATGGGAACAGAGGGTCTAAACACTTCCGTGTGAATTGTGCGGGAAGAAATTAGTCCATAAAATATTAGTATCATAATCTATAATAGAAATCTGAGTTAAAGATACATATACTATTTAACTTACTTATAGTTACGTATGAAAGGAAAGTTCAATGTTAAAGTTCTTAAGCATGCAAAGGTTTTGTATTAAAACGCAAACAACAACAATTTTTTTTTTAACAAGCACACTCATAAGAAACACACATAAGAACAACTTTGTAAGGTTCTTATTATGATCAATTTTTTTTGTCTTAATTAATCTAATTGTAATTAATATACTTACGAAAGAAAAAAAATAATATTAGAGCCATAGAAGCTAAATTTAAATTTTATTGTTTCATATTTGTATATATGTTAGACACCGTTGTGGTGCAGTGGTAGGTATACTCGAGGAAATCAGATATTTTCCTTTCCTCGCTCGCGTGGCATTGACTTCAATTACAATTAAAATTAGCTATGTCTCAGAAAAAAGAAAAATCAAAAGGAGCAAGAAATAGTTCCACTCACATTCACATATTGTTCAAAATAATATTGATTAAAATCAATTATTTGCAATTTAAAATAACAATTACCAGATATAAATAGAAGTCAATCGAAGCCAGTCGTGGCACAAGCGTGCAACTGTAAGAGTGCCTGGCAGGTTGTGGGTTCGATCCCCATTTAAGAAAATTTCTCAAATTTCATATATTTGATATTTCCGTTTCTTCGCTCTGGAATTCCGCCATCCGCCGCTCAACACATAATGTCTCCAGAATTCGGTGGAAATAGGGGAACGTAAGTAGTCGTAAGCTGAAACTGAGTTTCTTAATACTAGGTTCCCTCTGCCTATTATGCTATACTCCGCGAAGCTAAAAAGAGAAATATGTTTTTGTCTTTTTATCTTTATAAAGACTTAGTTGGTCTCTACATTTAATTTTCTAAATTAAAATATCCAAAAAACCGACCACAACAATCATAAACAATTCCTCACTAGTAATATAACGTATCACAAACGATATCGCGTGTTTCAAAGTCAGATTTCGCGTGGAAAATGATTTCTCGTGATTCACGATCTCTATATCTGGACAGTGTTGTACGACGGAAGCGAGCGCCATTAATCTAAGGAATCCCTTTTTTGGTGGTTTCCTGATAAATATTATATGCACACAATAATATATTGTCAGTATAAAGCTTTTATTGTTGTGCGTGTATGTGTGTTTGTTACGGAATACATACGGAAATAACTAATGTGTCGATACTCATTGTTGTTTATTATTGTAACAAAATATTTATAAGATCACTTTGTTGTTCGTCTGTCAAAATCATTTTAATCAAGATTTGGTAGTGAAATTAATTAATAAAAGAGAAAAATTAACTTATACAAACAAACGAAACAAAACATCTCGTATTTTCTGTCTATATATTTTTGCGTTTTCACTTTAACTAATAAGACGAAAAACATAATAATGCAATGGAATAAAAGCTTCTATTGGGTTAGTTTTCAAAATAACAAGCAAATGTAAACAACAAATAGGAAATGAGAACAATTACGAGGCCATCGTAGCGTAGTGGCATGTGTGATTGTTCACGCAACGGTTGTGAGGACGATTCTCACTCAGAGGAATGAATTATTTAAGAAAAAGAATTTTCGATTCGAACCAGTTACGGAGAATAGCGCGAATAACTTTTGCGGTGTGATCCCGGCCTAGAATAGGATCATCCTGGTACTGGTGGTGTCGTAAGAGGCGACTAAAGTACGTGTGGTAGAGTCACATCGCCAGCAATGGCACCACGCATGGGCAGACTCGACCGGATCATTACCACCCCCGGCATTTAAAACCGGCGTGAAGTAGTGGCTTTATACCACTGCGTTTCGTATCAGGTAATGCCGGGCCCCGGCGTCCAACCCAGCTTAAAGGCCGGCAACGCACCTGTAGCTCCTCTGGTGTTGCACGGGGCCGTGGGCGGCGGTGATTACTCCATCAGGTGACCCGAACGCTCGTTTGCCGTGTCTTTTCCATAAAAAAAGCGCGTACAATCAAAGAGACTCTCAACTTTATAACAGTATAGATACTGTATAGATATTGAGAACGATTATAAATCTAAACAATTTTATAATCATTGGGTCATGGTTAATAATAAATATAATGAAAAATAGAATGATGTGGCATCATTATAATAAATGGAATCATTATAATAAACTGAGATCCAAAGGCCCTCAGACCTACGTAATTTTAGCAAGACTAAAGTTTTGAGGATTATAAAATATTCGTAAATAATATATGTAAAATTTAGGCCTGTTGTTAATATAACGTAGTTCGTTTCAATTTTAAACAACCGGTAAGACGTCTGGAGGTATTTAATTTAGAAACTTCAAAATAAAAAAAAAAATAATGAAATGCAATTTATAAGCTAAATGTTGTATAATTATCATTTTTAATAAAAAAAATATTGAAAAAAATCATCGAAACTGGTCGGCGGGATAATGAGTTAATTCGTCCATTTGTAGCGCACATACTAAATGCAAATTTAACACGTATGTGATTTTCTCATGAATACTATGGTTAGAAATGGACCAACTTAAAATAAAAACATAAGGAAAGCAATTTCAAATAAAAAAACAATCATCAAAATCGGTTCCAGCCAAAAAATCAGAGGTAGCAATCATGGAAAAAGAGGACAGTTGAATTGATAATCCTTCTGCTTTTGGAAGTCGGTTAAAAAAATAATTAATAAGATGTTATTTTTTGATTAATATTAAATATCATAGCAATCTGCATCCTCTTCCCATTTTCAACGTCAAAAGGCATTGTTTATTTTGTATTACCAATGATTGATGCCGTTTCCATCCGTCTACAATATTTAGATATCGCGGAGTACAGTAAACACATGCCTTTCGATTGAAAGACGTAAGATTTTACGTCTAAATATTTCTTCTATTATTAAATTATTTCGAATAATATATTTTGCATGCGGTCAATTGCTTTTTAAAATGTGTATACACGCTAATTAAGAAACTTCTCACCCTCCGGAGCACAACGCCGCACTTTGTGTTGTTTACAGAGCAGAAAATTAAAATATTTTGTCGTGAGGGAATCGAACCAATATCAGTCAGTTGATAGGTAAATGTTGTACGAACGCAACACGACAGTGTCTGGTGTTGGAAGCTTAACATTTTACATACCGGTTCAGATCCGATGGCATAGAGTTTATATAAAAGATAGTTTCAAAATGGCTCCCTCGTAAAATTGTATTAATGTTAAAAATTAACCAAGTTTCAAGTTAATGATAATGTTTGTTACCGAAAAAAAATTGAAGTCTTAATAATATTTTCTATAATATAAGAAAGTTCTTTAAATATATAAATATATTATGTAATGTAAGTTTTAAATATATTATGAATGTACTCAATATATCCCAAGCTTTATTTGAATTTCAAGTGAAGTTGTTCACTTCGTTCCCCACTTACTGCTAAATTTCGGAGGCATTGCGTGTTGAGCGAAGAAATGGAAATAAAAATTTAAGTAAATAATTCATCTCCTCGAGTGGGATCGAACCCACAACCAGTCGGTTTTACAGTCACACTTAGTGCCACTGCGCTACGACTGGCCTTAGTGTTTTAAGAATTAAAATAATATACGCTTTCCCTTTCTTTATTTAGATTTGATAGTATTTTAAGAATAAGGAGAGAAAGAGTATCTAGTAAAATGCTATTGTAAAAACAATGGTTGAGGGCTTCAGGGCATTTGACACTTAAGACGTAATGATTTGAAAATTATGCGAAAAGCCGAGAACGGAGTATTGTCACACTAATATTCTCTCTGCCTACACTGATATTCCAGGGCACAGTATGAAATTATAAAAAAAATAATCGACATTCCAAATTAGGTATCATCTTAAATATTTAATTAAATAAAAAACAGCGAAAAAAAAGGAAAAAAAAATGCTTCTAAAGAATAAAATGATTTAACGTGACTCAAGTGACACTCAATCACTTGTAGAGTGGACCGAGTGCGAGTGTTTGAGTAGCGATAAGTGCTAGGTGTTCGCAGGTGTTTTAAGCATTTTCAATATAAGTTTTATGCCGTCGTGGTGCAGCTGTAGGGGCAAGGTTGCGGGTTCGATTTGCACTCAAAACTCAATCAATTTGCAATGAAATATCGATCGTTTTGTCGCGAAACAAAGGGCGGCGTTGAGTTCCGCCACTTAATGCGCAAGAATTTGTCGGAAAGTGGAGAACGGAAGTGAAAACAGGAAAAGGAGTGTCTTAACACTAGAATCCCAGGTTCCCTCTGCCTACACTGCTATTGTGCCACAAAGATTCATAGATACTAAAATAATAAAGAAACTAAAATAAAAAAATAAATTTATTTTCTCTTTACCGTTCTATCAACACTTTCAAAACGTCTGGATTGTTGCAAAAGTCTTCAACTGCCGTTTGGAAGTTCGTTTAAGCTGATTAATATTCGATTGAAAGAATCGAGCGAATCGGAAATTAATATTATAAAGTAGGAATTAAACGGCGCGCCACTGGCAACTTGGCAACGTTCGATTTTAATAATATTTACATAATTGTTTTAAATAAATTCACTTTCTATTTGAGTTGAGTTGAATAAATTTGCTAATAGAAAACAGTTACTGTCGACATCATAAATATATTGATTTTTATTCATCACTACATTGAGGCCTGTCGTGGCGCGTGGACACTAGTATGTAACTGTAACCACGAGTAGTTGTGGATTCGATGCCCACTCGAGGAAATGAAATATTTTATTTAATTTACATTTTAATTTCTCCGCTGTGGTGTCGACGTAAAACGTTAAGTTCTACCACTTAACACGTAATGCCTCAGGAATTTGGCGAAAAATAGGTTCTTTTTGCCTACCCTGTTGTGATACATTGAATCTGGTGAATGATCTCAACCTTATGTTTGGGCCAAATTCTTTTCAATATATTTTATTTTCATAGCTAGGTTTTTTATATACTCGTAGTGAAAAATATATATAAACGCTAATCTCTGATATTTCATATTTGTTTTCTTATATTTTTTTAAATAGTCCGCCTATAGGTCTTTATTTATAATTAGATCGTAGTAGATCGTTTTTTTTTGTTTTTTATGGAAAAGACACGGCAAACGAGCGCGCGGTTCACCTAATGGTAAGTGATTACCGCCGCCCACGACGCCGTGCAACCCCAGAGGAGTTACAGGTGCGTTGGCGGCCTTTAAGGTGGGTTGGGCGCCGGGGCCCGGCATTACCTGATGCGAAACGCAGTGGCATAAAGCCACTACTTCACGCCGGTATTAAATGCCGAGGGTGGTAATGATCCGGTCGAGTCTGCCCATGCGTGTCACCATGGTTGGCGACGTGACTCTACCACACGTAACGTGAGGATCGAGAATCGTTGAGGTTGAGTTGAGGCAAGAATTTTCAGATTATTTCTTTAAATCATCTTTATTTTTATTTAAAAATGGATCGAATAAAACCGGAAATAAATATTAACAAAAACTTCCTATTTTATTCCAATAGCTAGGGAATTTTGAGATCTCTACTGAAACAGAAAGTTTTCAAATTTATTTTAATGAAATTTCTTTAAAAATAAATATTATTTAAAAATAAAATCGACAGATCAATATACTTTAGTTTTATTAATAACATTGGACCTTTGTCGTATTGTTATCGATATGAAATTTCACTACCTTACGATACACATCTGGTCTCTGGAGGGTCGATTGTTTTCTCGTTAGTTTCAAGATTGCGACCGCTGATGCACTTGAGATAGGGCTTCGACTTTGGCCTTTAAATCTTTATGGCTTGAAAAGTAAAAATGGATAGATATTTTTACTTCTTTTAAAATAAATTTAATTTCTATGTATTACAATCTTGTCCTTTGCCCGCATAGGAAAACCAGTGTAGACACTTAAATACCCTAGATATAGAGAAAAGACTATAAAAGCGAAGGAATTGAGTCAATCGAGTTCCAGCTCGGTGACGCGGTCCAGACCAATCCAGGTCAACAGCATTAAGTCCATTCGAAAAAAAAGTCAATCGAATCAGTTGCTTTTGGGCAACGGCTCTTATTGGAAGGAAACACGTGTGAAACATTAGGGTGGAATATTGGGTGGAATAATTTAGAACATATAGGTGATATGTGTTGTAACCTTGTTTTTAGAAATTTTGTTTACGATTTCTAATCATGTAATAACTCCCCCGAATGGGAAGCGTATCCACAACCGTAGTTTACTGTCAGAAGTCTATTTTGAGTGTTAGTTGTTACCATGTAAGTATCTGTATGCGATTTTTCTATTTTCCTATTACTGAATGAACTACAGAAATACCGTCAGTATCCAAAATATTAATTTTTAAGCTTAGTATTTTTATACTGTGACGATGTCTTTGATCTGTAGATCAAGATTGTGCTAATATTTGTAGTTTAACGTCTATAAACGGTACATAATGAATAAACAGGCCGCCGTTGCGCAGGAGCACAAAACACAGGGGGTTGTTAACAATGACTGAAGCTGGAAAAACAAAATGAAATAAGAATGAGTTAAGCAGGAAGGGCCATTACTTCTAAAATAGACCTAATGTCCTTTTTTATATTTAACATCTGTATAAAAGTTTATATAAAAACACAAAATCAAGTGTATTGACGAGGTATTGTTTATCGACAATTTTATTCGCGCAGTGATAAAAGTCTGCGCTTATCGAGACGTTTGTTCTGACGTGGCCATCTGTTCTCGATGTTTTAAGTTTATACCACCTACGCGTATGGGATGTCTTGAAGCTTTTTAGCTTAGAAAATTATATGATCAGTGTAAAGTATTGGGGTGTTTAGTTCCGCTGCAGAACACGAAAACTGGACGGTACGTGGAGAACGGAGAGTTTTAACAGTAGGTTCTATTTACTTACTTTATCTTGGGTTAAAATCAAAGGATTCAAAGCATCTTTATTTTTTTTATTTTAATATTTTACATCCTGGTGGTATTCAAGTATTTACTTAGTTCCATGATAAGAACTGACAAATTATTCTACATCTATCAAATTTCGTTCATTATTAACACTATCAAATGTGATATATGAAATATCACATTATTACGGTATTCTTAATTAAGATAATACTTAGTTTTCTAAAATACATTGAGCCATATCTGTATTATTTTATGATTATGACGTTAATAAAAGATGTTCTCTAAAAAATTATAATGTTAATATAACACGAAAGTAAGTTCAAGCGGGCGAAGCCGCGAGCGGGTGGCAAGTAGATAATATATTTTGAATCATATGAGATAATTGAAGATCTCCAAAATATTCGAGCTTCCCCCTTCTTATAGGCACAATATTAATTTCAAAGCACGTCCCTGAGATGTTTTCTCAAAGTATTGAAAACCTTAATACTACATTAAAGATAATGAATATGTGAAAGAATTTTTGTATTCTTAGATTTTTCTGTTTATTTCTTTCAAAGGCTTCTGTTTTGGTATGAAAATGGAGTGGTTCTGAAAATATTTTATCTGGCTTCCGGCTCTATCTTTATACTCTATATATTTGGCACAAGAGTGTTCGCCAAGACGTATCAAACTTTCTTGTCTACCTTTCACAGTTTCGAAGCGCCTTTGGCTAGCCTCTAAATGCAATTTTTCCATTATGTATAATATTTAAATAATTAAGCCCTTTCATTTGATACCATAGGTAGGTTGTGTAAAAATTTGTAATCTGCCATTTTGTTGTGGCGGCTAGTTTGGATTAACATCAAAATTAATTATATTTTTGAATATGTGATTTAATTATTATCAGAACTGAAGTCGTAATCCAAATTTCAGCGTAAACGGACTCTGGTAAATGAGCGTGTAATGTTTGACTTATAACTAGCACACAAACTAACACGGCAATGTAAATAAAAGTTTTTAAATAATATATAAACCATCATGAGGCATCGAGGCCAGTCGTGGCGCAGAGACACAAAGTGTGACTGTAAATCGGCTGGTTGTGGGTTCGATCCCCACTCGAGGGGATTAAATATTTACATACATTTATATTTCCATTTCGTCGCTCTGGTGTCGGGGCAAAGTTGAGTTCTGCCACTCAACACGCAATGCCTTCAGGATTCGGCAGAAAGTAAGTAACGGAGTGTCTTAACACTAGGTTTCCTCTGCCTACCCTGCAATATGCGGGAACCAGCGTGAAGCTGAACAAAAACATGTAAACCATCTGTCTACTGGCAGCTAATAAATAATAGTTGTAACGCACAAAACACTCGGTTATTTTACCACGCCTCCCTCAACCCTTATATATTTGAGTTATGAGTTTATCTTTTTTCAGTTTTTTGGAAGGCTTCCTAATCCCAAACGGGTATTATGGAATAAAATAAATATTATGAATATCAGATTACTTGATTTTAGCTAATTAAGATGTTAGATCGAATATGTTTAGTTAGAGAAGGAATCCAAATCAAATCAAGTGTAATTCAATATGATGTTTTTGTTTTCAAAATGTAGGCTTAAGATTGGATTATTGAGAATTGGATTGAGGTTAATTTTATTACTATTACATGCTGTAGTAATGTAATTCTCATTATACACATGTTCAATTAAATATTTTTAAGAGTCTGAATTTCAAATTTTATAAAGATCGGTGCCGATTTAAAAAAAATACAAACAAACTTTCAACCCCTATTTCATCCCTTTAGAGTTAAAATTTTTCAAAATCCCTTCTTAGTAAATAGATGATAGATCAAAATATTACAGCTACCCAAATTCGTATTTAATAGACAATTTTATAGCATTTTACTAAATATCATATCGCAAAAATAAAAAAATCTTAAGATTCAGGTTAAGATAACAAAATTCTTACGGGAAAACAAACGACTAATTCAGCCAGGACATTTATTACGAGATTACGCAAATACAAGTTAATATTCAAAGAGCTTAATTCAATATAAATCTTACTGTAATCTTATAAGCATAAGATTTGGGCGTATTTTATATATTTTCGTCGTATGGGCCCAAAAATCGATTTTTTACTATACTTATTGAGAAAACGTATAAAAATTTGAACGTACTATATATACTATATAATATAATGAAAATGCAGACTTCTATGAATGACAAATGTCAGCGCGCTGCTATACAGAATAAATTGGGCGCGTCACTGCAGAAGTGAAAAAGAGGGGAAAGTATACTGAAGAATTATTGTAAGTCGAACCACTCACTTATGTATAAAGGCGAAATTAAATTGTAATGCAAAACAGCTATTTTATGTTGTATTTAATCTTACAAGTAGAATAGGTCGACTATCTCTTATATTCTTATCTTAGGCCAGCCGTGGCGCAGTGTCATGAAGTGTGAGTGTTAAACCGACTGGTTGTGGATTCGATCCCCACTCGATGAGATAAAATATGTACTTAAATTTATATTTCCATTTCTTCACTCTGGTGTCGAGGCTAAGCGCGGCGTTGAGTTCTGCCACTCAACACGCAAAGCGTCCAGAATTCGGCAGAAGGTGGGGGACGGTGAAGCTGATTTAATTTTTATTTTTTTGTATTCTTCGGAGTGAGAGTCAAACTCACAATCATTTTAAAGAGATAGAGAATTTTCCATAATAAAGTTAAATTCGTTTATCTATTTTTGTGGCCACTCGCTGAATTGAATACAGCAGAGTAGGTAGATGAAACTTGTATGTAAAGATACTCTGTTCTAAAATTTCCGTTGAATTTTCGAATGGCATAACACAACGCCGTCCTATGCTTTGCTACCAGAGTGGAGATATATAAATAATTTGAATATAATTATAGACTCGAGTGACCTCATATATATAATCCCAATTCGCCAAGATTTTTTTATATTTCATCTATATCGACGCAAAATATTACATGCTTTTATTACATCCTAGCTTTATTAGACTAATTAGGTCTTATTACTGCGGTACTCCGTTAATTGCGTATTATTTTTCTAACAAACGGAAGAGATTACTGGTATGGCCACCAGCAGTGAGACACGGTTCAGTTTACTTTTTAATAAAACGGCTCCATTTGAGACAATAACGAAATTATATAGCTTTGTTTTTACCAAAGACGAGTATATGAAATTTTCTTCATTTTTCTTTATAATTAAATTAAGGGTATCTGAGCTGAAGCCAGTCATGTCGCAGAGACACACCCAGTGACTGTAAACGCGACAGGTTGTGGGTTCGATTCCCTCTCGAGGTAATGAAACATTTAATGTTTTCATTTTTTCTGTCTGGTGTCGAGGCAAAGCATTGAGTCCCGCCACTCAACACGTAATGTCCCCAGAATTGGGTGGAAAATGGGGAACACAGTGTTTTAGTACTGGGTTCGCTCCGCCTACACTGCTATGTGCGGGATATAGCGTGAAGCTGATTAAATTCTTATCTTCTCTTCTTATATCTATTATTAATTATCGTCCAAGAGTATTTTAAGAGTAAGAGTAAGATTTTTAGTAGTATTGATGACATTGCAAATTGCTAGTGAGGATCGAGGGCCTTCAAACTGTCGTACAAGGCGCGGGTAGTACTAAAACTGACATTAATCATATACTGCAATAGTACAAGCATTAAAATAATGTAGTATTGTCAAATGGATGGTCTGCAATAAAGCATATTTTATTATTCTATTTTCCTTAATTTCTTAAGGGATTAGATATGAAAGATGAAATTCCATTTTGTCTAGAGACTAGAAGTAATCTTAATAGACATCTTGTATATAACTGGCTTGTGACAGAATTTTATTTTATAATATGGTGAAATTGTCAAGAGTCAAGTAAAGTTGTCGCAATCAGATCAATGTGCGAACGTAGTGCCTTAACACTAGGTTCCCTTTATCTATCCTGCTACTTGCGTAGAAAACAATATTGTAAATTTGCCAGCCATTTCTGTAGATATTTTGATATTAAAATATTAATTTTACTACGATTTTTATTCTAGTAAGCCATTTTATTGAAACCGACCGTGATTTTCCGTAATTTTTTAGATTATAAGAAACCTTAACATTACAACAGTTATAAGGTTTCTAATACTTTCTGTAGAAAAAAGGCATGGCGCTCCTAACATCGTATAGCAACGTAGGAAAAGGTTAAAATTTAAAAAAAAGGAGCGATTTATTAAAAAATTGTCTGTTTCATGCGTAAGAGACTTATAAAATTGAAATTTATATATATATTTTATTTTACTTTAAGAATTATGTATTGTATTTTTAATTATTGTGTTCTGTGTTAAAAAAGGGATTTAGTAAAAATTCACTGAATCTCTTTTTCGTATATATTTTATAACTATACTATACTTTTAACGAATAACAATTCATTCCCTCGAGTTGGTATTGAATCCACAATAGTCACGTTTTAGTCAGAGGCTGTGCCGCTGCGCCACGACTGCCTCATATTTATGATATTATTTAAAAAATATATATATTACTTTTTCAATATAAATTTTTAACTATTATATTATTATAAAAATTCTTAATTTCAAGATCTGTAAATGACACACAGTAAGGCTTTATACGTGATTAAGAGAAAGGATAAGAAGCTTAAGTCGTCTCTTAGCATTCTTGGGTCACATTGGGTTATTAGAGAAGCCACAAGAATAAGGTTTTATATTATTAAAATGTTAAGTAATAGGCATTTATGTATTACGAATATAATCTGTAAAAATAGTACGGTAGGTAGAACTTATGTATATTCTCTTATTAGTGTTAACTTGCTATATCTATTGATGATAATAATCTGTCGATGTCGATGAAGCCAATCTTGGCGCAGCGGCACAAAGTGTGACTGTAACCGATTGGTCGGGGGTTCGATCCCTACGCGCAGCGTTTAGTTAATTCCCCCGAGTGGGAACTCGGAAACTGAGTGTCTTAACACTTAATACTAGCCTATATTGCCATTGCTTGAAGTGATATAGAATTTTACTATATATTATTATGTAGATTTAATATCTGAAACTCGGCGGAAAGTAAAGAATGAAGTGTGGTGACACTATATTCTCTCCACCTATTCTGCTATATACCGTATACAACGAGAAGCTACTCTCACACATATTAAAAAGATAAAGAATGACAATCCATCAGGACAGGAAATAAGATTGCGAAATATGAATCAATAATATAAATAATATTACAATCGTCTTAGATAAATTGAACCATTCACGCTTTTGGGTGTTTTTCACCAGGAAAAGATAAAATAAAGAAAAAAATGTTATCTTGAAAAGATAACACCGCTTGATGTCTCTAAGGGATCTTATGGTTGCCATTGTTTGTCACATGTTTTGAAAGTTTGGAAATAAAGAATAATGTGTTATATCAATTTGGGTGGTTAGCATATCTAAATAATGATAAAAGTTACACTACTCAAGTTGAATGTAAGCATTTTCTTAGCTTTGCGCTGTATCCCGCACCTAGTAGGGTACAGTGGAACCTGGAAAGCTTAATTATTAAAAAAATACAAATTAATTATTATTAATTTTATATTTCTGAGAGTGGGAAATCGAACCCGCAACCTGTAGCATTTACAGTAGTGCGTTTATTGCCCCTGCGCCATGACTGGCCTCAACAACGAAGAATGTTTACACTAGATTTTCTCAGTGTAGTCAGTTCAGCGTGGTTAAGAGAGTAAATCCTAAAAAAATATTTGAGAGGCACTGTCAACATGTTAGAAAAGTATAATGTTTCAATACTAAAGGGTGGTCAGTTATAGATAGTCAATCTTTTTATCCTTGACCCTTGTGAATACCCCTTTATAGAATCCTTTGGCATTTTTCTATTATAATTTGAAAATATATTTCGGTATTTTTTTATTATATTACAGAGTAGCCTTATAGTAATATGAAACGGTTTATTATGTTAATATTTTAGGTGAAATTTCAATATTAATATAATTTTGATAATTTGCGGATCAATAACAATTTTAAATTTTGTTTTGTTAAATCTAATAGTATCGAGTGTCATGCAGGTTTTGTTGAAATTTTTTTTTAGAATAGTAATGTTTTTTTGTTTATTACCACAAAACAAAAAATACAAAAAATAAAATATTGATAAAAAGATATATACAAAGCTTTTGTTTTTATTCCAAAGAAAGTACAACATAAATTTAAAAGTACAACAATCGGGTACACACGGGTACAAAGAGATCCATCCCATACTCCTTTATTCTCTACAGTGGCCTTCATATGGCTTCACGCTGTATCCGCACATAGCAGGGAAGGCAGAGGAAACCAGGGGACATAATGTTAAGATACTTTTTTTTTTATGGAAAAGACACGGCAAACGAGCGTTCGGGTCACCTGATAGTAAGTGATTACCGCCGCCCACGACCCCGTGCAACCCCAGAGTAGCTACAGGTGCGTTGCCGGCCTTTAAGCTGGGTTGGGCTCCGGAGCCCGTCATTACCTGATGCGAAACGCAGTGGCATAACGGCACTACTTCACGCCGGTTTTGAATGCCGGGGGTGGTAATGATCCGGTCGAGTCTGCCCATACTTTTTGCCATTGCTGGCGACGTGACTCTACCGCACGTACTTTAGTCGCCTCTTACGATACCACCAGTACCAGGATGATCCTATTCTAGGCCGGGATCACACGGCGAGTTTCCGTTCAGGCTGTTTCCATTGAGATAATTTGTTTCTCATTTTCGCCTCATATTCAAGGCATTACGTGTAATATATTGAGTGGAGCAAGAGGCATTATTAGTTCTTGAACTACGTATAAAGCAATTATCGTTAAAGAGACACGTGAACTTTAAAGTTTTAAGCCTCAAGTGTCATAATGTAAGTTAACAGGCTGTGGCTTCATGTTACAGTTTCTTAGATGGCATATCCTTAAAAGCTAGTTAGTATACGTGAGATTTTTATTTATATAACAAAATAAATTGAAAGTATTACATTTTGTGTTTGCGTGATAGCTATGCATCTGATTTCTGGTGAATTTGTTTTTCACAAATTATCTTAACCTTTGTCTGGTTCGTTACCAGCAAAACGCGGTGTTGAGTTCCGCCGCTCAACACGCAATGTCTTCCAAATCCGGCGGAATGTATGGAGTTGAAAGGATTGGGGATTCAGCATGAAGGTCAGTGAGTTTATGTTTAAATAAAATATGTTATCATCGGGCACGTCGTAATTTCATAACTGATCCATATCGGTGTTTTGAACTAATGATCTATTAATTATGAATGTACGCGGCCATAATTATTAACCAATAAATTAATCAATCAACCAATAAAAGATCAATAAATTAATTTGCCATCGTGGCGCAGTGAGATTATATCTCTTGTACATGATGGTTGTAGGTTCAATTAAATATTTTTAATGAGCGGAAAATTAACTTATAAGTAAATTTAAAGAAAGAAAAAGCTTAAAATGAACATAACCTTTTCAATCGTCCATGCGTACGGTCTTTGATAATAATTAAAGAAGTTCACTATTTTTTGTAACTTAGAGAAAAAAAAAGTAAAGGCTATACAAAAAGGAAACGTCCCTTGATCGAGCGGTAATTGTTGAAGACTTAGCGCGCCCTACAACAAATGTTTGCATTTCCCTCCTATTACCAAAAGCTTCCGAATATTTTAAAATATTTTATAGAACTTGTGATGTTCAGTTTGGAGACTGTATTGACTTTGGCGAAAAGTGGGCAGCGGATTTAAAAAAAAATATTTATTTCTTCATTCTGTTAATAAGACAATGTGCGGCGTTAAGTTGCGCCACTCAACACGTAATGTCTCGAAAATTGAGTTATGCGTGGGGTATTGTGGGGATTATCTTAACTAGAAGGTATCCTCTGGCTATCATGCTATATATGGGATAGAGCGTGAAATAAAAAAAAATATTATGGCATTATCGTAGAGCAATAAATACTCAAAGGCTTTTAAATCTCATCAGGAAAATGTAGTGTTCTTACAAAACCGAAAAATGAAAATAATTTATTCTTGTGAAACGATGGTACGTATGTAGATTCCATACCAAAGTTATCAATACCCGTTGAAATACAACTGTCTCTTGAGATTCTTTCGGTCTCCTTTTTTTTTCCACGTGACTAAAGTGTCACCGGTTCGTTACATTTCTTAGACATAAGTTTGACATTATAGGATTACGTTTACCGAGAAATTTTGAAAGGTAAAACTCTTGATAAAATAATGGTTGAGTATATTTTTTAAATGTTGCTTATAATATTGATTTAATTCTAAAATCGACTACTAAATTATATTATACATTTGTTTAAAAGTTGAGGCCAGTCGTGGTGCACAAGTGTGTGTGACTGTAAATGTGAATGGTTGAGGGTTCGATTCCAACTCAAGGAAATTAAATATTGAATATTTCCATTTCTTTAATCTGGTGTTGAGGCAAAGAGTGGTGTTAAGTTTCTCTACTGAACACCACCGAACACGCAATTCTGAGAGTGTGGTAGTAAATGGGGAACAAAAGTATCTTAATGGGAACGGAGTGTCTTATCCCTAGATATCCAGGATCCCTCTATGCCTACCCTGTTATGTGAGGGATACTGTGTCATGCTAAAGAAAAATAAAATTTAAACATTTTAGCCAAGTTTTAACTGTTCTTTGATTTTCGCGATTATTACACATATTAAATGAAACTAATTTAACCGGATTAATCGCGTATATTTAAGATTTTACATTTTTGGAAACCCGACGTTTCGAACACTTTACAGTAGTCCGTGGTCACGGGTAGACTGAGGTGGCATTCGTCTGTCAGTTGATATAATTATCATATCAAACTACCGCCAGCGATTTCTTAATTGCCTCGCGTACTGCCCTGGATTCCTGCAGAATGAGCTGATAGTATCTTGCCCTCTGGTATGGTGGGTTTGAGACTTCAATGATTTTATGAGTGGGTCCCAGGTGGTAGAAAGTTTCCAGCCATCCTCTCTATTGAAATTAGGATGTTTTTGTATTTCAATAGCCTCACGGATCATCCGAGGAATGAATCTATTTTCCTTAGCGAGGATTTGAGGATTATCAAACCTAATGTAGTGGCTGGGTTTATCCGCAGTATGCTCACACACAGCTGACTTCGATACATGCCCATTCTTGATATCTGAGATGTGTTCCTTCACCCTAACACCGATGCTTCTCTTTGTTTGACCAATGTATGATAAGCCACAATCACAGTCTAGTTTGTATACACCTGCACTCTGTAAAGGAATATTACTTTTTATTGGTCTCAAGAATTGGCTCACTTTCCTGTTAGGCTTGAATATGGTTTTTATTGAAGCTCTTCTTAAAATGTTGCCAATCCTGTCTGTAACCCCCTTCACATATGGTAGAAATGCAGGCTGTCTCTCTACTGTGGGTGGCTTGTTGGTATTCTGAGAACGCTGGCGGGGAACTGGCAGCTTGTTCTGACGAAGAGTATTCTTCACCTGGCGAAGCTCGTCCCCTAGGTGTTCAGCGTCACAGAGGTGGTGGGCTCTCTGAAACAAAGATTTGCCAACGGTAGATAACTGTGTAGGGTGATGGTGAGATTCACCATTGAGGTATCTATTGGTGTGCGTGGGTTTCCTATATACTGTGTGGCCTATTGTGCCATTGGGATTTCTAATGACTAAAACATCTAGAAAAGCTAGGGAATTATTTGCCTGTAATTCTACTGTAAATTTAATATTGTCATTTCAGTCACAAATTTACAGTAGAATTACAGGCAAATAATTCCCTAGCTTTTCTAGATGTTTTAGTCATTAGAAATCCCAATGGCACAATAGGCCACACAGTATATAGGAAACCCACGCACACCAATAGATACCTCAATGGTGAATCTCACCATCACCCTACACAGTTATCTACCGTTGGCAAATCTTTGTTTCAGAGAGCCCACCACCTCTGTGACGCTGAACACCTAGGGGACGAGCTTCGCCAGGTGAAGAATACTCTTCGTCAGAACAAGCTGCCAGTTCCCCGCCAGCGTTCTCAGAATACCAACAAGCCACCCACAGTAGAGAGACAGCCTGCATTTCTACCATATGTGAAGGGGGTTACAGACAGGATTGGCAACATTTTAAGAAGAGCTTCAATAAAAACCATATTCAAGCCTAACAGGAAAGTGAGCCAATTCTTGAGACCAATAAAAAGTAATATTCCTTTACAGAGTGCAGGTGTATACAAACTAGACTGTGATTGTGGCTTATCATACATTGGTCAAACAAAGAGAAGCATCGGTGTTAGGGTGAAGGAACACATCTCAGATATCAAGAATGGGCATGTATCGAAGTCAGCTGTGTGTGAGCATACTGCGGATAAACCCAGCCACTACATTAGGTTTGATAATCCTCAAATCCTCGCTAAGGAAAATAGATTCATTCCTCGGATGATCCGTGAGGCTATTGAAATACAAAAACATCCTAATTTCAATAGAGAGGATGGCTGGAAACTTTCTACCACCTGGGACCCACTCATAAAATCATTGAAGTCTCAAACCCACCATACCAGAGGGCAAGATACTATCAGCTCATTCTGCAGGAATCCAGGGCAGTACGCGAGGCAATTAAGAAATCGCTGGCGGTAGTTTGATATGATAATTATATCAACTGACAGACGAATGCCACCTCAGTCTACCCGTGACCACGGACTACTGTAAAGTGTTCGAAACGTCGGGTTTCCAAAAATGTAAAATCTTAAATATACGCGATTAATCCGGTTAAATTAGTTTCATTTAATAAGTTTTAACTGTTCCAGCTCTTGATATAAGATTGCTAGCTTTCCATATATTTTTAGATCTAATTACAATAAAGGTGGATCTCCAGTTTGCTTAGCCTAGACTTTAAGCATTCGGCCTCGCCTCACTGACTGAAATAACTAATCTAGTTAAATAAGTGATTCAATTAACTAAATGGAGTAAGGTGAATCTTCTTGAGAAATTACGTTTACTCGAATTTGCACTTATATAAATAAGTGTTGATGGTAATAGAATACTCTTATTATTTAAAGTTTAATACATTTGGTTTGGACGTTATTTTATATAAAACAGCTTATAGCTTTTTCTCGCAAATCAAATAGTGGATATAAATCTAGTATTAAGACACTTCGTTCTCCATTTTGCGTTGAGTGGTGTAATTTAATTTGTTAATTATATCGGTTTTCAACCACAGATGCACTACACGCAAATTTCCTGTAGCTATTAGGGCTTGTTCCTTTTTATGGTTCCGTACCTTAAAAGGTTAAAACGGAAAATAAGAAAAAAATAATGGTTGCGGTCGAACTTAAAATCGCGTCTTTTGGATTTCAATCCAATCCAATCCGGTCTTTAATTCATATTTATTAAGCCATATTGATTCTTGATTTTCAAATCTATTTATATTACAGTGTTAGTATGATAAAGATAGAATGAAAAACGTTACTTTAATTAACGAAAATACTATGCATATAAACTTTCCCCCAACTTAAAATTTCTTTGAACTACTTCATCAGAATCAGAATATCAAAATTGGCAATCGAAAATATAAAAGCATATATATAAATAACATATATACAAATACATACATACAGAGGCCCTCGTGGCACAGAGGGACGACCGTGCGACTCGAAACACGACTGTTGTGGGTTGGATTCCCATAAAAGAAGAAAAAATATTTAATATTTTAATTAATTTATTTATTTTCTATAATCAGTCTATATATAAGAACTTGTATGTATGTGTGTACAAATATTTATTTATCTATTATATATTTATTTATATAGGTATTTATATATATATTTATTTATTTATTTGTTTATTTATTTAGTTATATCTTGCGTCGTTTTGCACCGCTTTATGCCCGCATTTTTAATTATATCCTTCCGGAATCTGGTTGCCTGGAAGAGATCACTTGTAGTGATAAGGCCGCCTTTGTGCATTTTATTTTATGAAATTACTCTTTTGTATCTTTTTAAGTGTGCAATAAAGACTTTTATTATTATTATTCTTAGCCCTGATTCAATTCTTCGATCTGACAGGGCTGACAAGACAAAGCGCGACGTTGAGTTACGCCAATCAACACGCAATATCTTAAAAATAGAGAGGAAAGTCCGGACAGCCGTGTCACAATGGAGAACGGAGTATCTTAACATTACTAGTAGGTTCCCATTTTCTGCCTACTACTACTTCAATGTGAACCTGTAAGCATCGCCTACATTTAGTATACTGCTGACCTTCACACTGTTATTATGACGTCCTTCGAATGATATGAGCCGATAAAAATTTTACGCCATATAATAACGCAGGCTACATTTTTTCCACAAGGATTTTATAAGCGAATACCATTTCATAAATCATTTTAATTGTTCATTATCCCATTTTAAGCTTCAAGTGTGAACTCGGGGTGGATTTTTTTTTATTTCTCACATTGGCTAAGTGCCAGACAAGTGAGTGAGAAACTCAGTTTGACGTGACGATCTAAATTGAACTTACATAAACTGTACTTTTGAAAGAGCTAGTTCATTAAATAAAATAAATAAATAATTCAGCTTCATGCAGTATTCCGCACACAGCAGGGTAGGGTAGGGTAGAGGGAACCTAGTGTTAAGATACTCTGTTCCCCACTTCCCGACGAGTTCTGGAGGCATTGTGTGTTGAGTGGCGGAACTCAATGCCGCACCTTTCCTCGGCACTAGAGCGAAGAAATTAAAAGATAAATTTATATAGGGATATCTTAACACTATGGTTCCCTCTGCCTACTGTGTGAGGGATACAGCGTGAAGCTGATTTAATTTAATTAAATTTTTCTTATTATTTTTTTTCAGTTATGAACAAGATGAAAATCTAAATAAATGTTATTTATGACCTATAGCTCTGAAAATATTTTAACGAGACAAAATACAGTCTCTTGTAATTTCATAGAAACAAGTTATTATTAATATCATTTTAGCTTCTATTTGTATCTCGTATATAGCAGAGTAAGCAGTTACTTTTCTATGCACCGTTCTTTGGATAACGAAATACGAAATTGGGTACATTTATAAATTTTGTTTCCCGTTGACTTACAATCCTGAAATTGATACGGAATCTTTGCTTTACATTATTTTTAAAGTATTATGTTAAAATGACTACGTAAATATATATTACAAATCATACTCTACATTTTTCTCTATGAAATAAACAAAATTTCACCAAATTTTGTTTTTATAGAGCGATAAAAGCTTTTGTAAGCTTCTTTGTTTCAAAAATAGTATGTTAATGAGGCGAGAGTGGACTTTCAAATAGGCTGCTTATCGTGACAGTTAAAAATTTATAGAGAAACTTCTGAAATATTTCTATTATCAAGTTCAATCATTTACTTACTAAAGCCCTTTTGACGCAGTGGCACATTTTCAGTTCTATTCTCAATAGATTCGATTCCCGACGTGAAATAAATTATTTTTATATTAGGAAATGAAAATAATTTCTTTTTAATTAGCGAGGACGTTATGGTAACAAGTCACAGCGCGATGTTGAGCCCTGAATATTGGGATACAGAGTGGAGCCCAGTATGTTAGATACCTTTTGCCCATCCTCCTATATGCGAAATTAAGACAAAGCGAGATTAAATAAAGCGAGACACTTCCGTTCCCAATTATCCGCAGAATTCTGGAGACATTGTGTGTTGAGTAGCGAAACTCAACATCGCGTTTTACGTCGTTACGGGAGCAAGGGATTCAAAATTAAATATTTCATGTCCCCGAGTGTGAATTGAACCCACAACTCGCCACATTTACAGTCACTCGCTTGTACCACTGCGCAACGAACGCCTCGAACGAAATTAGGTTTTCTAAAGTCTGAACCTTGATTATTTAGTCGGAAACTTATTATTAATTAACAGTGTTCAAACGTTACCCAAAGAAATGATATAACTTTTGCAATTTCCTCATAGAACTCCAATATCTGCGTACTTAGCTTACAACTCCTTTTGATTAAGAAACTGGCAATCATTTCAACTACCTTGAAGTGCCCATTTTCATACACTAAATTTGAATGAATCTCGTCATCGAAAACTAATTTGAAATTATTTTTTTTAGGTAAATATTACTTTAGTTTTATTTACATTTTTAATATATTCTTGAGGCCAGTCGTGGCGCAGGGGCACAAAGTGTGACTGTAAAATCGAGTGGTTGTGGGTTCGATCCCCACTCGAGGAAATGAAATATTTATTTACATGTATATTTTCAATTCTTCGTTCTGGTGTTTCGGCAAATTGCGGCGTTGAGTTCCGCCATTCCACATGCAATGCCTCCAGAACTCGGCGGAAAGTGTGGAAAGGAGTATCTTAACACTAGGTTCCCTCTGCCTTCCTGTGTGCGGGATACAGCGTGTAGCTGATATTTATTGTTAAGTTGCTCAGTTACAGATTTCAGATATTCAGAAATTCAGCGTATTCATATTTTTTTTTCTAAAATCTTAAAAATATATCCCGAATGGAATTCAAACTCAGAATTTCTCTCTTACATAGATAATTTAGTTGGTGAAGTCGAGAACAACGCATTATGCAAAATACAACTTGGCTCCCATTTTACATTTATCATTGTTCTGAAATCTTGTCTGACCAAGACACTAAAATATGCTCTATAATTATGTTATAATTTTTTATAAACATTTAATAGAGATTTTTTACAAAGACTCCGCCAATTAAAAAAAACTAGCTTATGTAATTAAGGTACTGTTTTGTTAAATAGTTACATCAGTTGCAGGCTAATATTGAATCCGGATCTATCAATATTGGAGTAAATCAGTAGTAGTAATTAATAAATTCAGCTTCTCGCTGTACCTCCCACACAGCAGTGTAGGCAGAGAGAACATAGTGTTAACAACGTAAATAAGTTGTAACAAGCGTATAAGAATTTCGACGTAGCTTGGCGAGAACGTATGTCTCAGTGGTCAGAGCGCCTGGTCGGTTTCCAGGAGGCGCGGGTTCGAGTCCCGCTACGTTCAAATTTTTATACGTTTTCTAATTAAGTAACATAGTGTTAAGTTACACCGTTCCCCACTTTCTGCGTGTTGAGTGGCAGAACTCAACTATTTGAGATTACCAATAAAACATCTCAAATTATTATAAAATATCGAATATTTGTTGGAAAGTTAGGTACAGAGTGTCTTAACACTAGTCTCTTCCTGTTTACTCTCTTATTTGTGGGATAAAACGTGTAACTGAAAAAAAAACGCATCTCTTCCAATATATAAAATTAGCATTTAAGACAGCGAAAAAAAAACATCCTATGTCAGACAGAAAATAAAAATATTATAGTATTTGCCATAATATAGAACTTTGTAAAAAATGTTTCTTGTTAAAACTGTCTGCGAAGTAAAAGAACTTTTCGTAACAAGAGCCGCCGCCGTATTGAAAGTTTTCCAGATTTAAAGTGGGTAATAAAAACAAAAATCTTTTCACATTTAAAAAAAGTCTACAGCAATGTTTGTAACGATCCATACCAGAATTAAAATGTGTAGGTAAATAATATAATTAATTCAAATTCAAATTTAGTTCACTTCTTTAACTACGCGTTCCATTTACAAGTAATGTTAAAGGGACGTAATATACCGTAGATAAAACACGAAGATATAAAATATATTTATTAAAAATATATTTAATAATTATATTCAAACGTTATGTATTATCGTTTAAAATACATAATAACATAATTAATATTTTAATTATTGTAAAATATCATGTTGGCTGAATAAGCTACCGTCAACGTCATCGTCATGTTTTAAGAAGAAAAGGAACAGAAGAAGGGAGATGGCGGGACGCTTCTGAGGAAAGATGGATGTTTTAAATGTTTAGAGAAGTTTTAATTTATAACTAACATATATCTAGTTATATTTAATACATAAAAGCATGTGAGATCATGTCTGCAGTTGTGATATAAGTATTTGAGGTTGCTAAGATAAGTATAAGTGCTTTCACTATTTACAATTGGTTGCTTTGAAATACTTCGTCGGTAAGTTTTAATAAATTATTATTAAAACAAAGAAGAATGATATAAATACATATAATGCCGTCAATATCCAGAGATAAATATTATTTATTTAGTAAATGGAAATAATTACATGAAGATGTTTTGTGAGATATGTAAAATTACAATTATATTAATGTACGCAGAATGCCTGCCGCCATCTTTGTTAGATGCGTGTATGGGAATTGTGAAATGAGATTTAAATAGGTTTTGTGAATTATAATAACTTATAAATGTAATTTCTATATATATATTAATAAATATTTAACATGTTACTATAAATATAAATATAATAGTACCATTTATAATATGATATAAAACTATTATTTCAAAATATATATTTACGATTAATACGACTGTTAGAGTTCATTGACCCTATGTTTTACTATTAAACAATATAGTCACAACCGACTGCTGCTTGGCTTCGCTGGTACTAATGTGCTTGGCTAAGTGAAATGCTATGGCATCTAATTTTATATATATTATATTAAGATAGTTTCGCGGTGCCTTGCGCTGCGTTAACGATAACACTTAGTGTATGGTGGATAGGTGTGTGATGCTGCTTTATGTCCTGGTACTGGTGTATGTAGTAGTGTCCGCCCGTCTCGTACGGGTGTGTGGTGCTATTTTATGTCCTAGCTCTGGTGTACGTATATAGCAGTGTCCGCTTATTTGTCTAACGCTTAGTTTATCGAACTAAACATAATGTGTCAATCGACTGATGTCGAAGACATGCTTATAATATATAGCCGGGCGTCACTGGTGCTGACATATTTGATATAAGCGAAATGCTTTAGTGGAGTTGGATTCTGCTGCTGAGTTTCTTCCGCCAGTTCTTCTCAGCACTGAGGTTCTTTACTGAACTGGTAGTAGAATCGCGCCTACTTGGAGTCGCTGGCTGTTCTAGCGATAACTGAGTATTTTCAATTAATGATTTCTATATTACATTCCCACAACTCTGAGTCTAGAGTCAGTTCAGACTAACAGCTGCAGGGTGTGTGCTGTGCGTGTTATTCTACAACGGTTCTGTTTAAAAGAGGCGTTACAATAAGAATGAATATAAATTATATTAATATTGGAACTAAGGCATATAATAAGCGCACGTAGGTAATAAATATAATATAAAATATATTATATTACCGAATTAATACGGATATAACAAACACGTCACATTATACCTACAGAATTTAATATTATTAAGATACAATTAATAAATATATAGTTATAAGCAAGACATATGAAGGTTAAATATATAGTTATAAGCAAGACACACGAAGGTATATTAATATAACGCCCTCTAAAGAAACAAACTGAAGTGGATTCACATAATCGGCCGCCTAGCGGTAGGGAGTTCGATCTGATATCTGAAGCAGAGAGTTATAAGTCATGTAATTATGGCTACGGCCTACATATAATAATCTCAACTCTATTGCAAATATTCATATTAGACTTTGGTCTTTGAATTAGTTATTTAATAATTGATCTTTAGCAAAAGCATTATAAGAATCACAAATATTAACTATTCCGATCCGTCCCGGAGGGTTCAGAGCCGAACGGCCGGAATCCACGGTAAGTGGCGGGTGCGGGGCCACTCACTATTCCCCCTTAGTTATAACTATCAGTAATGACTGGGTATAACAGAGAGGAGGATAGGACGTCTACGATATTCTTAAGAAATATCACGAGAGATCGAAACGGACAGACTATGACATTTTATTTATCATAATATATTTTATTTGTACTTATATTACATTTATGGTACATTTCATATAAATATTGTTACCTCTGAATCTCTAAAAGATCTTGGATTACTTACGATCACTACGAAAGGGTTCTAACTATATTAGACGTATCACGAGCCATATTAAAACTATTATTTAAATAATTTTATTTAAATATTTTATTGAGTGAAGGATGGGATGTCAGTTACATGTTGCCATGTGTTTGTGCTCGTAAAAAGCGAAATAGTTGTGAAAACGTATATGTGATCTTTCATTGATGAAATTTGGAATTATAACCATTATTTCAGCTTTACCATTGAGAATCTAATGTCAAGATACTCCGTTCACTTTCTAGTCACGTGTGTTTAATGAAATACATGTTGAGTGGAGGAACTTAATGCTTCGCTTTGATTTTCCAAAAGTGAAGAAACAAAAATATTATATATCCTGATTTAGGATCGAAGCCACGACCAACGACTGTAGAAAAGTCACGTATATGGCATGAGTACCCCCAACAGAATCAGTGTGAAGAGGTTAATGATGGCAATGATGCAGAAAGAGGTAAACGTAGCATTTGATATCCTTTATGTCTGGCTAAAGTATGCAGCTAAAGAAACAGAAAAGATGAAAAAAATGCTGTATAAAATATCGCCGTTAGTTGAAACCACTTGGAAATAAGATTTTATCGGTCAGTATAACATATTTTATTTTTGTACTCATAATAATTTTTTTCAGCTCTATGCATCTTACCAGCTTCACGTTGTATACCACATATGGCCCCTACCATATACAGAGAGAACCTATTGTTAAACAATTTCGTCCCCCCTTACTGCCGAGTTATTGAGGCATTTTGTGTCGTATGGCAGGATTCAACGCCTCGCTTTACCTCATTGCTAGAGCGAGGGAATGAAAATAATAAATATTTCATGACCCTTAGTGGGAATCGAACCCACAACTGTCGTGTCATGTACATTTGTACCACTATGCCACGATGCCCCTAATGAAATATTATAATTCTTTATTGGAAGTGGAATTAATGACCATCCCGATTACAGATTGCAATCGCTGTTTCTACTCCACTGTAGCGACACGATGTTCAAATTATAGACCATTCTTTTAGGTTTCTTCTTTAATAGTCAGATTAAAGTACTGGAAAATAGCAATTGTAGAAGTTACATTTTATGCTGCATTTAGTTAAGTTGAAGCTTAAGTTAAGTACTTGATTTCTGTAAGAAACTTTCTCAGAACTTGAAATAAAATTCTGCGATTATATCTTTCTATTAAATATAAAATAATTTAATTGTAAGAATAGTTATCTCTTTTCTTTCTTTCTTTTTTAGGGTTCCGTACTTCAAACGGTAAAAACGGAACCCTTGTAGGATATATATCTCGAGATTGCGTATTTTTAAATGGTGATTGTAAAGACAAATATTATTCACGATCATTTTATATACGTACAATATAAATATGTATTTGTAAAAACAATACGTTTGAGGATGGAGGGTGTTATTTTCTTTTATTCAGTAAGTGAGAAAGAAATGATTCGTCACCAAACTTTTAAAGAAAATGTTATATTAAATCAATTTTCCCTTCAAATATCTTTTTCTTAAGGCTTGAAATTAAGTGCAAAAACACAAACTCTGGCTGTATTTCATTACACCCTGTATTTCATAACCTTTTCATATTTAAATCTTATTTATATAAGAAAGAAAGTAAAACTTAATAAAGGAAGACAAGGAAAAAAAAAACTACTTACTTTTGATATGAAGGATACACGGGATACAGCGTGAAGCTGATTTATATTAAATAAATAAATAAAATGAATCATTGCATGCGTGTTGAGTGGCAGAACTCAACGCCGCACTTAGCCTCGACACCGAACGAAGAAAATGAAAATATAAATTTAAGTAAATATTTCATCTCCTCTTGTGGGGATCGAACCCACAACCAGTCGGTTTTACAGTCACACTTCGTGCCGCTGCGCAACGACTGGCCAAATTTATTTTATTTTTACAATATTAGTATAGACGTAGTAAATTTTAATTAGGTTTAATTAAATATAAGACAATAACAGGGAAACAAAAGGTTTTCCTTCCTTCCTAAAAGTAACATAGACCAAAGGCAATTTATCAGTTGACCGTGCACTTGCGGCTTGACAATATAATGGCAAGCGACGATCCGTCAATTGATTTACACTCGTGACGTTAAAAACCGATATATCTGTAATTAGTTTAACTACAATATATTTGTTTATATCTATTATTTAATTAAATATATTATTGTTTTTTTGTAATAGATAGGTAGGGGAGTGTATGCCTGTAAAAGCGACAGATTAAGAGTTCGATACCACTCGAGAAAATATTTATTCAAATTTATATTTTTATTTCTTCGCTCTGGCGTCGAGGCAAAGCGCTTTTTGTTCTATTACTCAACACGTAAGAAGTTCCGAATTCGGCGGAAAAAGGGGAACGGAGTATCTTAGCAATAGGTTCATTCTGTCTCCCGTGTTATGAGTGGTATGCAGCGAAAAGCTGTAAGAAAATGATACTATATATGAATGTTTATTTTAATAGCTATTCCAAGTTTAGTGCTTTACGTTTCATAAATAGTTCTGGAAAATACAAAAATTGTGAAAAATAACAATAGTAACTCAAAAAGTGAAAATTGAATATTTATAGGATTACTTTGTTGTCCGACTGTTCGTATGTTAATACCATTTATCACAAGATCGTGCAGGTGTGAAACTGAAATTTAAATTATATATTTAAGTCTACGATTTCTAGAAGCATAAAAATATAGCTGGTGGCTCTACAGTTATTAAATTTGGCACGAAATGATAATTTACGATACAAATAAAGGAAAAAAATCAAAAAGTGATAATTTAAATTTATTTCAAATTAAAAAAAATATTAAAGAAAATATATGTTTTTAAATAAATAATAAACTTAAGCTTTCGGGCATATTTTCCATGAAATTAATTACGAATCTATATTTATAGTTTATTTCATACAAAATATGCCCTTCAACTTAAGTTTGTTAACTTTTATAAGTTGTATAGTCTGTTCACCTACAATCCTGAAATTGGTACAGAAGTGGGTGACCCCGACTCGCACTTAACCGATTTTATAAAAAAAGCTTGCCCTAGAAATTTAAACAAACGTAATAATATGAAGTGCACAAAAAAAGCTACGTCGTTGTCCTTTAAATAATATTTTAATAGTCGAGCGAAGCGAATCCTCTGAAATATAACATATTTTCATACGCTTAACCGGGTCATAATTACAAATTTAAACACGCCGCCACGAATGTAAATTTCATAATAAAAACATGACATCTGCATTGAAAATTCGGGAGCTGATTAAGTCAAACAATTTGAATTTAAGATAAGTTCACAGTCACAGTTGTCGGGAGTTTTTATATGTCAGATGATTTAAAAATAAATATAATATATAGAAATATATTAATACCATCATTAAATACTGTAGTCCGTCGTGCCGTAAGTGTACAACAAACCTGACTGTAAGCGAGCCGGTTATGGGCTTCCTCTCGGTAACGAGGCGCGGCGTTAAGTTCCGCCACTCATCAGTACCTCGAGAATTCGGTGGCAAATGGGGAACATAAGTGTCTTAATGATGGATTAATGGAGTGTTTTGATATAAGATTCCCAGGTTCCCTCTGCCTACCCTGTTATGGACGGAATACAGTGTGAAGCTAAGAAAATACTTTAAAATTATATAGAACTCTCCTGGTACCGTGTGACTAACAGACAATACACAGTCGTACTACGTCGCCTACTAGGCGTAAAATACTGAAATTTGGCATATAGATTCCTTAGGAAGTGTAAGAAGGAGGGTTAAGTGAGAATTCCCTGCAATTTATATGGAAATGAGGGGATTTAGTTTTTAGGGTGCTTTTATAAACCACTACGTAAATCGACACCTACCAAACGTTACGTTTATTATTTAGATTAAATTAACAGTTAACTATATTTAGCTTTACACTCCATCTATATGGCAGGTAGGCAGAGATGTAAGGTTTTTTAACCATTGGCACTCAATGCCGCGCTGGGAATCGAAACCAGAACCGTCGCGCTTACAGTCACACGCTTAAAACCACTGCGCCATGACGGCCTAAATGGACAATAAAAAGTTTAATGAATAAAATTATTACAACTAAAGTAAATGATATAAAAAGAGAAGATATGAACGCTAAGTGTCCACTTAAGGTTGAACGCGACTCGTAAATCAAATCGATAAAGACTGCTCCATTTAATTCAAAAATACGGCACTTATGAAGCGATGGAGGGGATTAAATATTCTAAATTATAAATGAGACTTATCTATTTTTGTTATTTTTGGTGTTATTTTATTGAATATTATATATCTGTAAAAAAAGATTTGAAAATTTAAGTTGACGTTTGTTTGTTTGGTATTATAGTTTATACTAGCATCTCGCGGCTTTGCCCGCTTAAACTACATGGTTATTGATTTAATAAACAGAATTGTTTTTTTTTTTATGGAAAAGACACGGTAAACGAGCGTGCGGGTCACCTGATGGTAAGTGATTACCGCCGCCCACGACCCCGTGCAACCCCAGAGGAGCTACAGGTGCGTTGCCGGTCTTTAAGATGGGTTGGGCGCCGGGGCCCGGCATTACCTGATGCGAAACGCAGTGGCATAAAACCACTACTTCACGCCGGTTTTAAGTGCCGGGGGTGGTAATGATCCAGTCGAGTCTGCCCATGAGTGTTGCCATTGCTGGCGACGCGACTCTACCACACATACTTTATTCGCCTCTTACAACACCACCAGTACCAGGATGATCCTATTCTAGGCCGGGATCACACGGCATAAAATGATTGAAAACTATAATGACTTCTAATGTACTACATTATCGTAATTTCTATAAGATATATTGATTGTTTTGAATTAAAAAATACGACCAATGTTGATATTTGATATTTATAAAATATGCATAAAGCTATTTATTTATTATATGTATATATTTTTGTAACATTACGTTCTTTTTCTCTATGTTATGTAAGTCTCATCATAAATTTAAAACTCTGTTAAATGCGCTGATGTCAGTGAGTAATTTAATTTACTGCTTCAGAAACAGCCTTAAATATTAAATTATTGATTTGGGTAATGATTCATAATACTCTTTGTAAAATAACTGTAATGATTGCATATTAACTCCTGTACAGTTTTTAAATTAGTTACATATATTATTAGATAAATGTATAATTGGTAAATATGTAATTATTACAGTGTACTCATAGATACGATGTCTTAGGCATTTTTATATAGATTTATTTCAAAAGAACGGTCGGACCAAAAAATCTATGTATGTACTTGATATTTCATTGAAGATCAAATCGTTCTCATCTCTGTGTTGAATTAATTACGACTTACACTTAACTGTTATGATTTATGAAGGTAATCTCGATTAACAATTCAATTTTGTTTACTTTATTGTGTATAATATAATAGTGCTTCAAAAATATATATTTTTATCAACAGCTATATAACCAAGACGTTTTTTAACTTTAGTAGGTTAGTTGAGTTAAAACAAAGCAATTGGTGAAATTTTCAAGTAAATCGGTTCAGTACTCTCAGAGAAAAATGTGACCATACACATCGAAAGAAATATATTTTTGCTTTCTATTATTCTTTTTAAGTGTCCCTCTATCCATACTACCAAAGCGTTCCTCTACCAAAGCCTCTATCAAAGCTTTTGGTCGGTTTAATAAATAGTATTCTCTCTTATTAGATGATATTTTTAGTAATTATCTTTGGGAAGCGGAAACTTGTAAAAATCTCGCTACATAAAAATTTCGGCGTAGTCTAATGAGAACGTATGGCTTAGAGGCCAGAGCGCCTGGTCGGTTTCCAGTTACCTAAGTGTTGAATATGTGTTATTCGACAGTTAGGAAAGAAAAATATTTTTCGGCAGAAAGAAAATTACTTTTAAATAAGTATTTAAAAAGACTTTATAATATTGAAGTCAAGTTTAAGTAAATATTCATAAATATCTTTAAATTCCTCCAGAATCGAACCCACGATCTGTCTCGCTTACAGTCGCACTTGTGCCTCTGTGCAACGATTGGCCTCTATGGCACACACAATGTAAAAAAAATATATTAATTTATAGTAAAAGTAAATCCCGTAATAATTTGCTTTAAAATAAATGAAAAATGAACTGTAGGATATTTCAATTTCAGTCATATAAGGCAAAACAAAATAAATCAGTTATTTATTTTCCATATTAGAAAATAACGTGTTTGATACCGAAAATGTTTCCTATATTCGTGAATTAATGGTCTGTTTATGTCCTAAAAAAATAGTTTTAAAGCGCAAAAAAAAAAATCGTGGTTAGATTATATTTATATTATTTTTTTCTGTAGTACTAAATTATACATAAAAAAACTACTATAATAAACTCGCTTTTTAAAATTCCGATAGCTCGCAACAAATTCGCTTCAATAAAAAAGTCTGAAATTAAATGCTAATTTGATCTGAAGATAAAGTGAGCAACAAAAGTACTGGAAAACCTTTTATTTTACAATTTAGCACTCGAAATGTAAGGAAAAAGAAATAACTTTTAAGACTACCATGGCTCAGTGTTGTGGCTTCGATTCTCACTCTGGGGAATGGATTATATGCGTTTCTTTCTTCTGTTGAGAAGACCGTAGGCGTTATCGAATTTACGCAGAAATTGAGGAACGAAATGTCTTAACATTAGGTTCTTTCCTGCTGATCCTCGTGTATACGGGATGCAGCGTAAACCAAAACAAGAGTTTTTAACATTTTGAAAGTGTTATTCCACATTTAGGAAAGAAAAATACTTTGGAAACCGTCCAAAAAAGCGCGGGTACAAATTCCGCTACGTTAATTTTTTTATATGTTTTCTTAATGAGTACATAACCTATGTTACTAATAGAGTAAAAATTATTCTTTAAAACATCATATACATCCAGATAGTCTTCAATCCCGTATACAGCGTCTATTGTACAATAATCCCCACTCGAGGGAATGAATTATTTACACTTTTCTTTTTTGGCCAGAAAAAGCGCAACGCTTAGTTCAGCAACTCAACACGACATGTCTCGTACGTATTTTTCGCCGATTTAGTGGCAATGCTGACAATAACAAAATGCATTACTATAAAATAATTATACTAAGAAAATGTATTCTTTTTTAATTTAAACGTTTGACGATTGCGCTATTGAGTCCTACTCTACACACAACGCCCCCAGAATTTGTAGGAACTGCTCATTATAATAATAATAAACAATGAACATTTGAGGGGAGTAGAATTTTATTAACTATCGCTTACAGCGAGGCATGCCCCAACGGTACCATTACTATTTCAATGTTTCGGTAATAATTGAACAATCTCATATATTCCACGTCCAAACAAATTTCCGGATGAGATACAGCTGTACTAAAACCTGCCGTAGAATTCCCACAACATTATTTTATATCAGAAACTTTTATTTAGGATGTTGGATATGGTAAATGTAGAGTTTTGTATTTATCTTTATATTAAATTTAACATATAGCAGTATACTGCTTACATAATATACTCGCATGTATATGTTGTATAGTAATATGTTGTATAGTCTGAAAAATTTTACCGTATGCTTATAAAAAGTGACACTATATATAGCAGTGTCACTTTTTAGTCAGACTATACAACATATTTTAATACGATTTTCTATAGAAAATCGTACTTAACTTAACTTCACGCTTAATCCCTAGCGGTTTAGTCAGAGAGAACGGAGCGTCAAACGTTACGGTCTCTACATACCTCTTTCGCCTTATCCACTGTCATCAACCCCTTCATACATGCCCTCCTTGGAGTCATCATGCCTTTTACGTGACCTTCCTCCAGTATCTTTGATACTGTGTTTTTGAAGGTCAACCGAGGTCTCCTTCTATCTCTCTTACCACTCATTTTTCCATCATAAATCTTTTTTGCTATTCTTTCATCACTCATTCGTTCAGTTTTGGTTTGCAATAATAGACCATGTTATGTAATAAATATAGAATAATGTTAAAGTATAAAAAAATGAGAATATAAAGAACACATACAGTTTCGTGTCCCTACTCTTAAAATGGCCATATCTATTTTTTTTGTATGTTCTCCATACAACGTCACATTGGCGAAGTGATGGCTCTACGTAGGCATATTGAACTAACTATCCCTAGACCATACATATAGTCTATTCTCATTTTGTTTAGGCTAAGTAAATTGTTTGATTTGGTTAATATAAAAAAGAAATGACTTTCTTAAAATCGACAAGAAACAAATTTTATATCATAATGGTATTGCGGTTCTGTGAAAATAAAAGAAAATTCAATAATTAAGCGAGTATATTATGTTAGTTCATGTATGTATATATATATATATATATATATATATATATATATATATATATATATATATATATATATATATATATATATATATATAGAGAAAACCTTGTACGGAACTTTTTTTGTGAAATATGAAAATATAATCCAAAATTGCTTTTAAAAACATTTATAGAGCTTATTATATATTGTTATTTAAAATATTTATAGTTATATTATGAAACTTTTCAATTATGAATGAGATTGAAAAACTTACCATTTTTCAAACAACGGTGGATGTGTAGAGTTTATATATAAAAATTGCATTTATTGAATTATAGCGAATGCTGTATGTAAAATTTATATTGGCATCTCATAATATGAAGCTGTATGAATAAAACATGCACTTGAGATTAGAAATGCCGATAAGCTACGGAGTCATATGAAAAATCAAGTAACATTCCATGGTGACTTTTTAAAGTAAAAATATATTGTAGAGGCCTGTCGTGGGGCAGGGGCACACGCGTGCGATGGATTGGTAGTTGCTTTCTAGTTGAGAAAACAAACTAATTTATGTTTTCATTACCTCGCTTTAGTGTGAAGGCAAAGCGCGACATTGACTTCTCCCAGTCCACAAGCAATGCCTACAGAATTCACCGCATAGTGGGGAATGAAAGTGTTTTAATGGAAACGATGTGTCCTAACACTAGGTTCCCAGGTTCCCTTTGTCTACCTTGCTACATAGCAACGTGTGGCTTAGAAATCAACTTACTATTACAATTTATTGTAAGTAACAAAATATATTAAAAGAAATGCTTTTTATATAACGTGTGAATATAAGAATATCAGTCAAATGATTTGGAAAATAAAAGCAAAGTTTTCTTAATATTTTATTAAAATTCTAATAAAATGTTTACATTTCAGCTAACAATATTAATATCGTACAAATCTAATATAAAGAGCTCCGAACTCGCCAACTGTATATTATTTTATTATTCACTACTGAAGTGAGCAATCACAACTTTTAATAAGATTTCAAAGCCATTTTTATGTTATTAAATTGATTGTTTTCATAAAAATCTAACTACCATACCTGGAAATTTAGTATTAAGACACTTCCGTTTTTTTTTTGTTTCCGCCAGTTTTTTTTGTTTCCACTCGAGACAATATAATATTTTATAGAATCAATATCTCGTTAATTGGGGGAACCCGAGGAGAAGAGTATCTGAATATTTTTTTCCTTCATTCGACTCTACCATGTGTGAAATAAAACATTAATAAACACAGTCTGTATTTGTATATTTCTGCATTAATTTATGATTATCAACTTTCTTTTATGCTCTGTTAAGACATATATCAAATAGTCTTATTTTTTTTATATATTTCGTGTTCAAATATCTATTTACGGAATAAACAATAAAAAAAATACACATTGTACAACCGAACAACGTAACCTCGTCAATTTTGTCAGTTAATAAATTAAAAGTGAACGTCGCAATTTTACAAAAGGCAAACACCAATTAACCGTTCAGACTTTATTCCATTGCCAAAGACGAGCCGCTTCTCGCGAGGGCGGAGGGCTTTTAAGTTAGAAACCGCGTCGAGTGCTTTGGTGAACTGAAGTCAACATATAAAGTGATTTTTACTTTTAAAATTTTCATATTTTGCTACTGGTTGTGGGTTTGATCGTTAATCGAGGAAACGAATTGTTTGTTAAAAGTTATATTTTCATTTTTTCCTTCTGCTGTCGAGGCAATGTGCAGCGTTGATTTCCGCCAGCTGACATTTAAGACAGTGTAACGGAGTGCCACTAGAGCCACTCTAGTGCGTATCGGATACAGCGTGAAGCAGATGAATAAAAACGTTAATAGTTATGTTATACATTATTGAAATTTAATTTAATTTATATTATTCATCGTCGTTATATTTTTAGATAACGTATAATTTTTTTACATTTTGGAAAGACCGTGTGGGTTCAAATCCCACATAAATAGAAATACACCCACAACCGTTGTGTTTACAATCACGCTTGTAAAATGTATAGAAAATATTAAATATATAATATAAATACTGTTATGTACGTCCTAGCTGTTCATTAATCAATAAATTAAATTTTAAATACAGCAGTAATATTAAGATTCTAGAATTTTATAAAAGTTTTACACAACTCGTATATTGCAAATTTTCTAAAGGGGTGGTATTAAGACCTCTGTAACTGACGGACGGTCTTTATATTTTCTTTAAGTTACCTGAAACATTTTTTCGTTACAATGAGAAAATAATTTCTTTTTGTCATGACGATTATTTTATAACTTCAGTACTTTTAAATATTTTCAAAGAAAGTTAAGCATTAACATAATTTCTGATCTTATCTAGCTACTACAAGATTTTTTGATGAATCGATACACAACCCGAACCTTAAAGGTTCGTCTCTGGGCAGGAAGTGGGGAAGGGAGTGCCTTACCACTTGGTTTTCTCTACCTACTCTGTTTGTGCGGGATACAACGTGCAGCTAAACTTCAAAAAAATATAAAAAATACTTATTTAATATATAAAAAAAAAACATATAAATTACAAAAGATTTATGTCCCATCGCTTTAGGAGCAATTTCCAGGCTGGACACGTGTTTCAGAACATTCAATTCTCCATCTTGTGCCCTCTACAAGATTTATAGTTGTGATGTATTAAAACTATCTGATAATCTTTATGTTTCGATTGTAGCTAGTTTTCTTTTATCTTATCTCAATTTTCTCATTCATCATTTATGTATAGATATAACCGAAAAGTACCTTATTTAATTCTTAATATTTTGTTATTTAGTCGTTGCGAATATATATAAAATTCTTTTGTTTAAGATTCACGCTGTAGCCCGCATATAGCGAGGTAGGTAGAGTAAACCAGAGGAACCTAGCGTTAAGATATTTACCCATTAAGATACATCCATTTTTTCAATTTCTGCCATATTTTCGAGTCGTAACGTGTTAAGAGGCGGAACTCAACGCCGTGCTTTACCTAGATATCAGAGGTAACTCTGCTTATCCACTAATTTCAGAATACAGCGTGAAGCTAAAACAAAATACTTCTTACATTTTAAAAATGTCTATACAAAACATTTAATTCTAGCGTCGATTATATTGGACAGATCTTGATAAATAGGATAGCGTCTCGCTGACTGATCGTGAGCCTCGGAGCTTAGAAACATTTTATTTGGGCTATTTTAGTTAAATGTTTAAAGTGGAATTTTTATCAATTATTAAAATGGTATATATATTATAGTAAATATTTCATCTATTCGAGTTTTTTTTAATAAATAATAATTTTTTGAATCGCTATTCTATCCTTCCGGTATCTAAATGGCCCGGAAGAGATTACTTGTAGTAATAAACCGGTCGCCATGAGCGGGATACAGCATCACGCTGTATCCCGCTCATGGCAGTGTAGGCAAAGGGAACCTGGCAGTTTAGTGTTAAGAAACTTCATGCCCCTTACTTTCCGTAGTGCGCTTCGCCCCGTTGCCAGAATGAGGAAATTCAAATTCTAAATATTTAATTTCAATTAAAAACCACAACCAATAAAACAAGTTCACACTTAAAGGGTAAACCGGATTGTTGTACAACATGTTTTTACGACCGTATAAATAGAATTTTAGTTTACAATATAAACTTTGTGGTCAGTGGCCATAAAAAGGTTTTTAAATAAAGCTGCTCTACACTGTGTGGGATTAGCTTTACCGCTAAAAGTATTGATGTGTATTATTTATTTTAAACCAATGCAAAAATATATGTATTGTGTTTTTTTTGAAATCGTAATCTTTTGAATATTATGTTTTGTTTATTTTTTTTAAATTTACGCTGTATTTTACAAAAAGCGGGGTAGACAGAGGGTACCTGGGAGCCTATCTTAGAACCAAGACATTTAGTATACCTATTAAAACATTTCTATTCTTCACTTCACTATGTTCCCTCTGCCTAGCGTGAAGCTGCGTAACTCAATGCAGTGCTTTGTCTACCAGTGAAAAATATAATTATTTTACCGAGTCTAGATTGAACCGACAATCATCACATCTACAGTCAAGCACTAATCTACAGCACCACGACGACCCTAATAATTTCATCCTATTTTTACCGTCTTCAGCTTCCGCAAATTGATACAATCACAATATCGTGATCATATAATATTTCCGCCAGTGTAGCATAGTTGAGTGGCACTCGATAAAATTAATGAGAAATGAGGCTTATATGACAAACTTAACGACTTACGTCTTAATGATTTTCCTTTATTATTATATCGACTCTGAAACGGCTACGTTGGGTTTAGTCACAAAAAATCCTAGTGACCCGTTTTATACACTTCTTGTTTGACGATTCAAAAGTACTTGCAATAGTCTTTAAATAAAATGTATATAGTTTTAAATTTAAATTTGAATGTAAAAAACAAAAATCAATAAGGACATGGTGACAATTTCAAAAAATTGTTTAGGGCAAATGAGCCTGAATTATTTTTTCTTATTTTCTCGTGTATTTTCTAGTACAGCTTACTCTTTGGATTTAAATAAACTGTTTATCATCTAGAACAAGGGGACCAACACTCAAAGTAGCTTTAATTATATAGCGGCAGAACTCAACACCGCACATTGCCTCGTTACGAGGGCGAGGAAATGAATAAGTTAAAAAATTCATTTTCTAGAGTGAGAATTGAACCCACAACTAGTCGCGCTTAAAAAAGGCTTGTGCCTCTTCACCACAACTACCCTCTAACAATAGCTTTATATAGGTATATTAATATAAATTTTCACTGCAATATACAGACGGATACTTTTTATAATATTATTAAATAGATCAATTTCTATGATTTTCATCTGCTGCGGTGCTGCCATTAATTGGAATATTCGTACGTAAATTGAATAGTGGTTGAGCAAATTTATAAATATAATTAATTTATTGAAACATATTTTCGTTTAACTTTCTCTTATTAAGGTCCCAATTACTATGTATTTTATATTGGTATAATATCTTACAGCATCGCTTCGGAGCTGAATGTATAGTTTTTTTTTCTATTTTTATTTGCAGATTCTTATTGTTATTTAAGGTATTTTTGTAAATTTAACCAATTTGGGGATCAATAGCTTTCAGGATGTCATGTGATTATTTAAAAGATGTAGTTTTTATTTGCAAAAAAAAAAAGTTTTTAAATATTTTTAAATAAATTACACATAATATATAGTCCACACTAGACTACAGACTACTGTAAAGTGTCGAAACGTCTACAAATCTGTAATATTATAGATACATTATTATATATCATATATGATACGCATTATTATTATATCATATATGACACGCAGCGCCACGAAGTGGGAGAGCGAGATAAATTTAAGTAAATATTTCATCGAACCCACAACCAATCGGTTTTGCAGTCACACTTTGTGCCCCTGCGCCACGAATGGCCTCATTATTATTATTAATTGTATTTATTATATTATTATGAAAATCAAATAAAAAAATAATATATATTTTTAATTATTTCAGTTTTACGTACGAACAGGCCTTACTCTTTAAAGGGATTTAATTTTCATATAAATATGATATTACTCTACATTAATATTTAACGATGTGCCTTATTAGGATTTTAAATAATTTATGTGTTTTTGTAAAACTGGTATCTTAATCATTTGTATTTGTAGTCTAAGTATAAAAAAATGTTATAACTGAAAAAAAAAGGCAGAGGGAACCTAGTGTTAAGACACCCCGTTCCCCACTTTCTGCCGAATTCTGGAGGCATTGTGTGTTGAGTGGCAGAACTAAACGCCTTTTTTCGTGCCGCTGCGCCACGACTGGCCTCAATTTGATTTGATTTTATTCTAATCTCTTCAATATTATGATATAAATGAAAAAACGTGAAATATTACATCGTTGAATTCTTAAAACATTTATTTCATGTATAAAAAATAGACTTACAAACATAAATGTAGTATAATTTTACTTAATTAATTTTACACTTAATAAGGATTGGATCTAAAAAAATTGAGATTACGATATAGATTGTAATAAGAAACGTGTTAATAATTATTGAGGACTAGGTGACTTAAAAAATTGAGGACTGGATCATTTTAATTTGAATTTTTTTCAGATTCACGATGTATCTCACATACAGAAGAGTAGGAGATGGGAACCATTGTTTTATCAATTTCATATGCGATTTTCTTTCAAATGTTGTGGGATTCATATAAAAAACATATCAGTGTAATTCGGCAGGATTCTTCCAGACATCTTCTTCCCTAGTGTAATGTATCCTACTATCATGCGTCATTGTTACATATAAGTTTCATTAGAATATCAGATACCTGAATGAGATCTTAGGCAATAGATAATTACTTAAAATTTTCATTTGGCAAGAGAGAATGCTATTTATTAAATATTTTTAATATATTAAAAGTGTTATTTTGCATTTTCATTCAGCATTCTTTCTTGCCAAATGATACCTCCGTTTCGAGGCATTACATGTTGAGTGATGGAACGCTGCACTCTTGTCTTGGTACGAGGACGAAGAAACACACAAAGCAGGGTAGCTGGGAACCAAGTGTTAAGACACTCCGTTAAGATTAAGGCATTCCCACTCCTCACTTTCTGCCGGATTCTCGAGACATTGTGTGTGTGTGGGATACACACACACAATGTCTCGAGAATCCGGCAAATAGGAATCGAATCCACACACGTGGCCTTTACAATCGCATATTTTTGTTATCGATTTATTTTATCATGTAATTCAGAACAGAACCTTTGAAGTTATTTAATTCTATTGAAACTTCCAAAAGAATGAAACTAAATCTGACTTGATGTTTGTGTTAGTACTTTTTTTCCAGTTTTACGTTCCTTCTCACTTTTAGTAAGTAGACTCTAATCTATTTAAAAGTATATTACATTCTTTTTATATAATTAGCCATCATTTAAATAGAACCTATAATCAACGCTATAATAAGCAGATTTTACAGATATTCAAGGTAAAAAATATCAGCTGTGAAAATAAAAATATCAATAAAGAGATTTTCCTTGTAACTTCACCACTCGAAATTAATAACTTTGTTCTACCGAAGATAAGAACATAATGATATTATTGTGCTACCGATACAACTTGGACGATATCTTAACTTTTATATTTGTACTAAGATATAAAATCCTTCCTTATGTTTTATAGGTATATTAACGCGGTGGTTGTGGGTTTGATATCCAATCGGGGGAATGCATGCAAAATATTAGTTTCGTTTCTTCTTTCGAGTTAGAAAGTTTGGCGTTGAATTCCACCATTGAAGTCGTTATGTTGTGAGCTTTTAGCGGAAACTGGAAAATAGAGTGTCTTGACACTAGGTTCTCTTTACTTTTATTTCTATATTCGGATAAAATATGAATCTGAAAAGAAAAATATATTGTATTGATGCAACTTTTTATAATTTACATATTGTTAACTATTGATGACCTAGAACAAAGATATATGTTTCAAATTTGTCCTTTTTAACCATTTTTATATATTACTATTACTTATTAAGAGTCAGCAGTTATGCTGGTTACATTACAGAACCGATGACCGTTGGTGTAAACGCGTTTTAGAGTGGAGACCACGCCTCGGCCAGCTTAATGTGGGACGTCCTCCAGCTGGATGGGGTGACAAAACTTGCAGTGGCTGTCATCGGCTGTGTGTCGGCATTGGCGTGCAATTGGAGTGGCCTATGACCAGCAGTGGACTAGGATAGGATGATGATGATGATATTGACTACTTGTTTAAAAAAATGGTCAAGAATACATATTAAGAATTTCATACAATAATTTTAAGCTCGTATAAGCTCACTACAAATTGAACTTTCAGCTCACAGAACTCTACAGTGAAACATTTTACCTCGAATGAAGCATTTTTTGTTCAAATTTATTATACGCAATCACGGACGTGAATCGCATTATGCTATGATAATAAAAAATACGATGTCCAAGTGCAGGAATTATTTTTTGTAAGAGGAAACCCGGGAACTTAGTGTTAAGAGACTTAGTTAGTATTAAGACACTTCCGCTCCCCAGTTTCCCCCACATTTTTGAGAGATAGAGTGACGAAATGAAAATATTTCATATTGTATTTGCTTGACGAGAATAGGACACACAACCTGTCCTCAAATCTGCGTTTAAAATTGCACGCTAGTGCCTCTGGACCACGACTGGCATATAGAAGAAACAAATGATTTATTTTGTATTACCTCATTAATTTCCACCACTCAATACACAATGTCTCCAATTCGGTAAAAATGATATTTTTTTTAAATATAGACGATCACAAAAGTAATTTACTGTTCAACATAGACAATTTTTTCGTTAGTTCTGCTGAATTAACTCTTTCTATTACATAGTTTTGTATTATTATTATAATTTTTTATGGAAAAGACACGGCATACGAGCGTGCGGGTCACCTGATGGTAAGTGATTACCGCCGCCCACGGCCCCGTGCATCACCAAAGGAGCTGCAGGTGCGTTGCCGGCCTTTAAGATGGGTTAGTCGCCGGGGCCCGGCATTACCTGATGCGAAACGCAGTGGCATAAAGCCACTACTTCACGCCGGTTTTAAATGCCGGGGGTGGTAATGATCCGGTAGAGTCTGCCCATGCGTGTTGCCATTGCTGGCGACGTGACTCTACCACACGTACTTTAGTCGCCTCTCACGACACCACCAGTACCAGGATGATCTTATTCTAAGCCGGGATCACACCGGAAAATATTATTATATATTATATTACAATAATAAGAGAACACATGAAAGAGTAGGAGAGTAAGGCCCTATTAAATGATATATAAATTAATTATTGTTGTTCATTAATTACAAACATCAAACAATCATATCATTTATAATTATATCAAAATAATGACTCAACAGTATTATTATCAAATGTACCAACTAATTTTGTTTCCATTTAAATAAACTAACTTTGAAAATTGTACTTTCTACGTAAAAGGCGTCTATTTTGGTACCCCTTAATGTGTGTTGCTAACACAATCACACAAAGTTAACAATTTTGAGCCAAATTGCGTTAAGTTACGCTTAACAATGACAATATTTTGTATCTAATATGTTTTTTTTATGTCATTTGTTTTCTTAATTCAAATCAAAATCAATATAAGTCCATTGTAACAAGCAGCAGTAAAAATGACGGCTGTGGCTTCTATTCGCACTCGGGGGACTGAGATGGGGAACGAATGTGTCTAAACACTAGATTCCTAAGTTCCTTCTGCCTAACCTGTTACATGCGGGATACAACGTGAAGCTAAAAAAACTGCGTATATAATAGCTTTGTTTCAAATATTGTCACGCAATCCCTTATTTTCATTTGTAAGCGAAAAATATTGAAGTTCATAATATATTATACTATTCTTGTTACTTTTTGATAATTATGAACTAAGCAAAGTGGTGTTATTATAATAAAGTATCATATCATTCTAACCAGTTTCCGTGTTCAACCCGTTTGAGATACAAAATAGCTGTTTTTAATATAGATATTTATTTTAGTATGTACATATCTCACGTATTGTTAAATATATCGTGAAACGTGAAAATTGTTAGGCTGAATAGATCGACTCCAAGCAACGTTGGTCTTGTTATCAGAGCGTAAGAATAAAAATAATTCATTTCTTCAATCGGAATCGAATTCACACCTGTCGCGGTTATAAGCCCTGTATCGATGTGCTGCTGTGCCACGATGATCTCTTATGAATATGATAGACTTTAAAAATTGACTATGTTTTAATAACTTTCACCAATTTAAAGAAGAAAAGTTTAATTGCAAAAGTTATTTTCAAAGATATAAAATTTTTGAAGATACCTTGTCTAAAAATTGGATACCATTTTTAATATTATATTTTTTTATTGATATATGATGCAAGATTCAGTTTAAAATATTGTCATAAATTTAAAAATAATTAATAATTTTATTTTATAGATAAGATTTTAGTATAATTTTTTTTATTTAAAAGTAAAATAAAGTACAAATACACCCTTGTGTTGTGAAGAGAGAAGTAAAATAGTGCGGAATCTCCTGTCCAGTAAGTGCTGTACCATTGACCGCCTATTATAGTAATGTGAGAGAAGTAAAATAGTGCGGAATCTGGTTCCAGTAAGTGTTACCATTGAGCTATTTATAGATAGCGTGGGGCAGAAGCTTAAGATTGTAAACAGGATAGATTGTGGATACGATTCCATTCCAGAAAATGAAATATTTTGATATTGCCATTTGTGTTTTGACAAAACGCGGTGTTCAATCCCGCTGCTCGACACACAGTGCTTTTAAAATTTGGTGAAAGTGGGGAACAGAAGTATCTTAAAAGGAATATAATGTCTTAACATTATGTTCCCAGGTTCCTTCTGACTACCCTGCTATATGCGGGATACAGTTTGAAGCTGAAACAAAACAAACATTGAAAAAAATTGCTCGAGTTGGTCCCTGAAGATTCACTGAAACATTCTTTGTGCATTTAGCTTATAAAAGTCACAAACAATAAAATATGTAAAAAATTACAAAAAATTAAAATAAAATATAATTTTATATTGTAGCAAGTAGTCTTGGGCACACGGGAATTAAGGTCCCAATCGAAAGATAAAAAACTAATACCTTCTGGGTTCAATACCCTTCCGTTCGAGGCGCACGTGATGTTAGGTACCCTGGACATGTGCTCCATTTATAAAAAGTAGGAAAATATGCTTCATTCTCTATCTTCGGTGTCAGAGAAATTAAATTAAAATATTAATAAATAATTTATTCTCGAGTGATTATCAAACCCTCAACCGTCATATTACAGTCACAGTCTTGTGCCCCGTGACACATCACGATGGCCTCAATTCTCAATAATAGTAAAGATGATGGATGGTCCAAATATAAATGTGATGTTGAAAAAATTTATTGAGCCTATGTTAGTGGCAGCTTTTTATTCTGTAGCTTATTATTAGTTGATAATAATTCAGCTTCACGCTGTATCCCGCACACAGCAGGGTAGGCAGAGTGTTAAGACACTCCGTTCCCCACCTTTTTTCGAATTCTGGAGGCATTGCGTGTTGAGTGGCAGAACTCAAATATATAATGATAATAATTAATTAATTAATAAAATACCAATCTGTCATTATCAGAAAAAATAGTGTCAAATCATAATCACGCATAACTCTCTTTACTAGTTCTTATGATTTGCACTTAATCTTTCTATAGTCCCATTGATACAGTTTTTGATGACCAACATCAATCCTCTTCTTTTATATTTCTTGGTTTAGATATAGTCACAAAACCAACCTACCATTAAATATATCTCGCATTTCTATGATATGATTTATATGATGATGATATATATAGTTACGGCTTTTTCGGCTTCACGCATGCTTCGCCTTTATTTAAGTATGTTGATGAATATTGCGTGATGGGTGATGGAACTCGAAGCCTTTTTTTCATATATAAAAAAGTACTTGGTTATCGTAACACACTTAAATCTTTTTTTTGAGGCCAGTCATGGCGCAGTGGCGTGAAGTGTGACTGTAAAACCGACTGGTTGTTGGTTCGATCCCCACTCGAGGAGATGAAATATTTACTTAAATTTATATTACCATTTCTTCGCTCTGGTGTCGAGGCTAAGCGGGGCGTTGAATTCTGTCACTCAACACGCAATCCCTCCAGAATTCAGCAGAAAGTGGGGAACGGAGTGTCTTAACACAAGGTTCCCTTTGCCTACCCTGCTGTGTGCGGGATACAGCGTGAAGCTGATCTTTTGTTTAGTTAACTGAACGTGGGAACAGTTAACATTACCTAATCGTAAGACATCGTTAAATTAGTCATATAATATAGTAAAATATACAGTAATATGTAGTATGTATTATTTCAATCACTTTTAACGAGGCCATCATTTACAACGCAATCCGGCTATAACGTGGACAAATGCCATATGTGGTTTAATATTTGCGATGTTATTACCAAAGTACTAAAATATGAAATATGAACGCGTTTTATGACTGTGCGTGAGCCTCAAGTTAATATTTGCTTAGGAAAATAATAGATTTTAGATTAAAATACATTTGATTGTTTTAAGAATTATATTATTTATTAGGTAGTTATATTCCGTAATTTTGTGGCATAACATTTTTTGATATTTACGCCCTTTTAGTTGCGAGCAGTTCCAAAAGATACAATGACGCTAATAAAGTTCATTATCATCATCAGCAAGTCATCAGTCGTGGCGCAAGAACATATGCTTGTGACTGTAAGGGCAACGGGGTGTGGGTTCAATTCCCGTTCGAGGAAATGGAATACTTAATATTTTCATTTCTTTGCTATGGTGTCGAGACAAGGTGCGGCGTTGAGTTCCGCTATTCAACGATCAATGCTCCGGAATTCGGTAGAAACTGGGGAGAGTTCACTACGCCCCCTTTGCTTACTGCGTTAAGCAGACGCGTAATAAATCATGAAGTTGTATTTAACTATATATAACAAAAACATTTCTGGAGTCCACCCGGTAAAATCTACCCGCCCTGGACTAATATTATGAAATCATGGCTTTTGTTGCTAGCTTACAAATTCATATGCAAAGTGTAATATGAATCGACTCCTAATAATAATTTTAATAGATTTGTAATTGATGCGTAATTAATTGAACTTTACCCCAATTTATTTTAAAATATAATAAATATTTATTTTTTTCTACATAAATTAAAAGTATATACATAAATTAATATAGTAAATAATGTATTTTTAAGTAAATATATAAAAAAATATACATTTGTTTTGAGATTAAGTCAATAACTTCTATAATTTTTTTTGTCGCTTAATCACATTTTTTAAATAGGTATAAAGGTATATGTAGTACATTTTTTTTTAATTTACCTTTTAAATAAGATTTTATATATACTTACCAGCTGTAAGAAAAATACTCGAAAAATGACAAAAAATGTTAGCAATCAGATCAAGTGCTTCAAATTAGTTAAGTGAGAATTTCATAAAGTTAATATAATTAAGTTTAATCAAAACAACCTTTCCGTCTCACAGCGCCCGAGGAAATCAGTTTGGTTTAGTTTATACTTTATTGCACAAAATAAAAAAAACACAAAAAATAAATAAATAGAAAGCGTATGCAAAGGCGGCCTTATTGCTTCAAGCAATCTCTTACAGGCACCCTTCCAAAACAAAGGACATAATATATAAAAACAGAAAAGTGGAATAACGTTAAGTGGACCAAAAAAAGAAAAAGATAATACTAGGTAAACATATAATATACTTATGATATATACAAAAATAAATAAACTCATACATAATACACAACTACAAATATATTTACAACTACATACAACTACATAATAATATTTATAACTAAATACCTATGAACATACATATTCTTATACAAACTAATACTACAAGCAATATAATATAATATGTACAATATAACTACTAAAAAGAAGACGTCTACAAATTTTCTAAATTAAAAAGGTGTTGTTATAGACGTCTTTTAAAAAGGTTAGCTGACATTGAATGTCGCAGTTCAGCAGAAAGTGCATTCCAGAGAATAGCAACTTTCAAAGTTGGATAGAAGTGGGTATGGCACTTTGGAAGGTTTAGGAGGTTATCACCTCGCAACCTTATTTCAAGGTGTAGAAGAGATTCGGAACCAAGGAAGTTGAATCTCTCTTTTAAATAAGAAGGTGCAAAAATATTGTATAAGATCGCATAACGAAGGGTAAGCATACGATATTTGCGGCGAAGTCTAATAGGAAGCCATTCAGGCTGACGACGATAATCAACATATTTACGCAGACCAAAGACAAATCTTATACATAGATAGATTTGTCTTTGGTCTGCGTTTGTGTATCCGTTCTAGTTTATTCAATTGTTCCTCAGGTAAACCCGGGTAACATGAGAACTTTTCATGGCTCTGATATTATTAGCTAATAGTTTTCTGCTGACATCAGCTATCTACGCTGACTAAGATAGTGAGTTGCCTTAAAATATCCCAAGGTTTTTAATAGTCGGCCTAACAATTAAAACAGCACCATCAAACCGTATAGTAGGAAGGCCATTCATATTAAGTTTTTTTAACTGATTTGTACTACCTATGATATTAACCTGTGGTTTGCCAAGATTAACGGTTAAGCCATAAGACCTGCTCCACCTAGCGACGTTCTGCTAATCCCTGTTGAATTTACGAATAGCTTCGTCTCTGTCTCTCGGAGGAGTAGCTTTGTAAGTCTGCAAGTCGTCAGCATATAGATGATAAAATGAGGAAAGGTTTTGGGAGATAGTATCAATGAAAACAGAGAACAGGAGAGGAGAAAGGACACCCCCTTGAGGAACACCCATAGAAGAAGAACGAAAGGAAGGACGTATTGTCGCCGATCAGATAAATAGTCTCTGAACCATTCCGTAGCTTGAGAAGAGATGTTATTTGATCGTAGAACAGCGAGTAGTAAGTCAGTATCCACTGTATTAAAAACATTACTAAAATCGAGCACAACACTAATAGTAACATTTTGTCTATACATATTTAGCCATATATCATCACAGACTTTAATTAAGGCAGTGACTGTACTGTGCGCTGTTTTTAAAAGGTGGTGATTTAGCTGTTACGAGACAATACGTTCTAAAACCTTTGACAGGAATGGAAGTAATTACTTCTGAACGCGTCTCCGTCAATAAGCGGATTTAGAAGTTGTATTCAGTTCTGGAATAATTAAGGTTGAAATACCCTGGTCTTGTATGTTTGTGGTTTTTTTTTCAGATTTACGCTGTATCCCGCATGTAGCAGAGTAGGCAGAGGGAAGTCAAGAGACTCCGTTGAATGGCGGATCACAACGCCGCGTACTTTGTTTTACCACCAGAGCGAAGAAATGGTTATATAAAATATTGTTAATTTTTGGGTTAAGTACTATCAATTTTTCAATTTTTAAATATTTTTTCTCTAGAACTACCTTTCTTTTCATTTACACACTTTTTTCTTCTCATAGTAGGGAAGGCAGAGAGAACTACGACCGAACTCACTTTGGGTGGAAAACAAAGAACAGATGTATTCTCTCTCTCTGTTCTTCGTCTTCCACCCAAATTGGGGACAACATGAGGTTACAAAGTAATATATAAAGGATATATCTCAAAATCTATATGAGGAAAAATTGAGCTAATTAAAGTTATCTAAGCTAAGCGAATACGAAGCTTTTTCGAGAAAGTTTCTTTTCAACCCTAAGAACTTTTTGTTTTTCCGGAACTACAAGGTATTTTAAGTGCTGACCCATATAGTCGCTTAAGTGCTGACAACATGAGAGGCAAAAATTGAAGATCCAATTAGGTTGGAAAAATCCTTGTAAGCATGCAAGTGTTGGCAGTACCTTTTTTCGAAAATGATTTATGAAGCTATGTGAAGTATAATGTACATATAGGTTCGAGTATATTACACTGACTAAAAATATATTAACGTAAGAAATATTAATCAGGCTGATATTTAAAATATTATTGAAAGGTGGCGAATTTTTTTTTATTCAACTTTACCCCGTATCCCGCAGATATGTATAATATAGCAGGGCAGAGATAGTCTAGTGTCACGGCTCTCCATTATCCGCTTTCCGTTAAATTCGAAACACATCATTTCTAGTACGATTATTACGTATTATTCACCAATTTATTATTATTTTTCCCTTTTTTACACCTTAACGTTGTATCCTGCATACAGAAGGGTATGCAGTGTGTAGGGCATAGAGCCTAATGTTAAGACCCCGGAATTCTTCAATCAAGGCAACGCCACGTTTTGCATCGGTACCCGAGAGAGGAAATGAAAGTAATAAATAGTTCATTTCCTCAAGTGGTAATCGAACCCACTACCTATCGCGTTTACAGACACGACACACGCTTGTGCACGTGCGCCACGACTGACCTCTTAAAATGTATGCTAAATATTTTTTTTTTTTTTATGGAAAAGACACGGCAAACGAGCGTGCGGGTCACCTGATGGTAAGTGATCACCGCCGCCCACGGCCCCGTGCAACACCAGAGGAGCTACAGGTGCGTTGCCGGCCTTTAAGATGGGTTGGGCGCCGGGGCCCGGCATTACCTGATGCGAAACGCAGTGGCATAAAGCCACTACTTCACGCCGGTTTTAAATGCCGGGGGTGGTAATGATCCGGTCGAGTCTGCCCATGCGTGTTGCCATTGCTGGCAACGTGACTCTACCACACGTACTTTAGTCGCCTCTTACGACACCACCAGTACCAGGATGATCCTATTCTAGGCCGGGATCACACGGCACATATACTTTAAAAGCATTATTGTACTTGTCCAACATTGCTGTATTAGCTTTACTTTATTAATATTTGCTAAGCGAAAAAGGATAGTATTTACTATGATCCCTTCCAATTAAATAGAACTAACTATGAACTTTTTTATTAAATTCTCGTGTTATTAGATTTTTTCTTTAAATTTGCAAATAATTATACAAAAATATTTAACGATACTCTAAATAAAACTCTTATAACGTATTTATCGCGTATATTAAGCTTTATAGATTTTTGAAAACCCATTTTTTTAACACTTCACAGTAGTGGTCACAGTTACGGATATACCAATAAGAATATATATGAAAATGTGTAAAAATAGGGAAAAGCAAAGATCTTCAAATCAAAGACATTTGATGACACTGTAAAAGTACTTTCTACTCTCAGGAATAATTAGGACATAATGTCTCAAATTTCTTACGAAGTAAATGAAGTAACTTTTAATATTTAAAAATAAATTTTTAATATAAAAAAAATCGGCTTCACGCTGTATCCCGCACACAGCAGAGTAGGCAGAGGGAACAGGTTCTCCACTTTCTGCCGAATTCTGGAGGCATTTCGTGTTGAGTGGCAGAAGCCAACGCGGCGCTTTGCCTCGACACCACCTAAATGTTTCATCTCCTCGAGAAGAGATCGAACCCACAGCCAGTCAGTTTTACAGTCACACTTTGTGACCGTGCTCCACGATTGGCCTCGAAATGAAATATTTCAACATTAAACACATTCTATCAATCATGCCGTTCAAAAAACCACCCAGATTAGTATCCAACCTAGTAAACATACCAAACAAAAATTTATTGATGTAAATAAACCATATTGTTTGTTCATAAATATAACTATAAATCACGTCACGCATAAACATCGGTCAAAGACAAAGGCAAGCTAATAAAGAATGTCTAATGTAATTAACGTTCTTATATCACCATTTCTAGGCTTAGGCACACTTCACTTTGTGCCCACATTTGAAATGGTAATGGACACATCAAAATATTATAATGGAGTAATTACTTTTATACTAAAGCTTGAGCTATTTTGAATTCTATAGCTATGGCTTTAAAGGACAAATTCTCTGAATTGTATTTTTTATATAATTGGTTGTTTTATATTAAGTGTGATGTAAAATTTTTATATCTTGATTTTTTATGTTTTATTCACTCAATTCTTATGAAGAAAAATTAATGAACAAGGCAAAAAAATGTATTGTTATATATTTAAGAAAAACATTAATAATTTTGCCAAAATAGGTGATGTTCATAATATTAATTAACACTAGGAATAGGCTTAAACTTGATGCACCTGTAACTCGGTTGCATCGAATTTGCATTTTTTTATGCGACAATGTATACGCTTTTACCATAGTATCCTAGAAAACGACAGAAAATTTTCTATATCACGATTTAAAAAAATAGTAAAAAGACTAAAAAATTGTTATTACCAAATTAATGATTTCATAAATGATATCACGCCTTGGGAATGAAATGCTCGCTCCGGTCTGTTTCAAAGTATCATTGTGTTATTGTATAATTCCTTGCGCCGGTTCTTCTCAGGCCTAAGGAATTAACTTTACTGAACTGGTGGTAAACTATTTGACGTTCAAAAAATGAAGCATGAATGAAGAATAATGAAATAACTTCTTATTTTGAATAAAAATATTTGAATTTGATTTTATTGGTGTGAATGTCGCCGGATTGGAGGCAAGGTACGTTTTACCATTGCACTCGTAAGTCGCTGTATTTTCGCCATACTATGTCATATCATTATAGCAAGTTGGCCGGTCCGGCTACCTAAGTTTATTTCTAAAATAACTTAATTGCTTTCTTAAGCCTTCATTGAGTATATTTACATCTAAAAATAGTTTATGAAAGGCTTAATAAAGGGTTGGGAAGGCACAAATTTGATGGGTTTTTTTTGTTTGTATGGTTCCGTGTCTTTAAAAAAAGAAACCTGTCTATCCGTCCGTCCGTCCGTCCGTCTGTCAATAATTTTTATCTGAGGAATGCTTGGAGAAACCGAGTTGAAATTCAAACACAGAAGTAGGTCTTATAATTTCCTGAATAAAAAATGTTTTTCTACATTTACTTAAAAAAATATATATATGGCCGTTTATATCGCAAAAAACGCAAATGTAGACATATATAGGGACCTAAACTTCCCGTTAACCTACTAATTATGACATCTGAAAACTATATATTTGTAGTTATATCCCAAAATTTTGTATTGAAGCTACTAGTTCAAGTAAGATATCAAATGAAAGGGCTCTGGCTAAGTTCAGCTTAAAATTCAGAATAAGCTCATTAAGAATTGGAGGTGGATAGATTTCGACTGGGTAAATCACAAGTGATGGAAATGGGTTCGACTCAAGGTTGAATGCCTTATATTCGATTTAACATTCTGGACTGACAAAGTGCGGTGCTCAGTATCGACAAGCAATACCTCAAATTTAGGTGGAAAGTACAAAAAATAAAGTCTTGACAATATATTTCCACCATTGAGTGTAGAGTATCAAAATCGATAGCCGTTCTTATCTATCTAAATTATATAAGGGAAAACATTTATAAAACAATAGTTTAATAAAATTTAAAAAAAATGCTTCGCGCGGTACCCCGCATTTAACAGGGTAGGCAACGGGAACCTAGAGCTCCCACTTTCTATTTAATTTCTGACACGTTGCGCGTTTGAGAGGCTGAAATTGACGCCGCGTTTGTCTTGTTACTAGAACGAAGAAAATAATTCACTCACCCGAGTGCGCATCGCACCTACAACTGTCGTGTTTACAGTCGGACACTATGGCGCTGCTACACAACAGTCTTAAGACAACAACATATATAATTGCAAGAAATAAGTAACGAAAGTAAAAAATATAGATATAATTTGTGACAAAAAAAAACCGACCTCTTCAATATCAAAAGTGGGGAACGAAAATGTTTTAATCAGAACGGCGTATCTTAATACTATGTTCCCAGGTTCCCTCCGCCTTCCCTGCTATGGGCAGAGATATTTAAACTTATACATCATTAAGTAGAGAATAAGGTTTAATTAAGTGAAGGTACCCATAGTTATACATAAATAGGTACAGCCAGCAGACCATTGCAATGTCCAGATTGCTATTATCTTAACCGGAAACTAGATGCGTTTCTCATTGACCTTTATATAGATGCGATATGTATGTTAATTAATAGTAAGCGGTTTCGATCAATTTGCGTTGGTAAAGGTAAGGTTTGGTTTCTCGTCAGCAACAGCTTGCTTCATAATGATAAATACTATACCGACGCCTCCTAAATATACTAAAAAATAATCATTAATAGTATTTAGCTATATATTTGTTTACTTATTTTTAACTGTATGAAAAAGAATGTCTATAAACGACTGAAATTATTTATTTCGCACATAGTAGGTACACCGAGTCATATGTACACATATCGGAAAATGCGGAACATGTTCAAAATCGACTTAGTATACGTCGAAATAGTGCGGAAGGTGGTTCGTCGAAATCGTGTGCTTTTTATATTAAATATTTATAATAGATTTTTTTCTCGTCTTCATTTCATTTACATTAGGTAAGAATAAAATAAAAAGTAGAGATGGGTACTAGATCTCAAATATTTTAGAAATTTTATTAATGAAAAAAATTGTTAGTTTACAGTAATACCAGGTAAATACTTGTAAAGTACCCATGTTATAACGATCAAAATGATATCGAAAGATAAGAGAGAAGAAAGAGATTTGATTAAACGAAATTACTTCTCATTAGCTTAATTAGTAAATAAATTATTTATTTTATTAATGTAGATAAGGTTGCGATCAGTAAACGTTAAGCGTTTTTTGCGAAGTATTAACTTGACTATTTTTTTACTATTTTAAATAAATTGTGCGATTCATAATTTATATGAAACAATTGTGATAATTTATATAATAAGACACTCTTACGTATAAGTGTTATTATAAATGTGAAAATAATTATGTATATTTATATATATCAGAAGGGCACAAAGAGTGACTGCCAAACCGACTGGTTGTGGGTTCGATCCCCACTCGAGGAGATGAAATATTTACTTAAATTTATATTTCCATTTCTTCGCTCTGGTTTCGAGGCAAAGCGCGGCGTTGAAATCTGCCACTCTATGCAATACGCAATGCCTCCAAAAATCTGGAAGAAAGTGGGGAACGGAGTGTCTTAACACTAGGTGCCCTCTGCCTACCCTGCTGTGTGCGGGATACAGCGTGAAGCTGGAGCAACATCTCTTTGTATAAGTGTAAAGTTTACACAGTTGACTCATGGATCATTAAATATTTTGGATTGTCCTCGTAACAAATTTAAAGACGTACTCATGTTAAAATAATCATAATCTATAAAAAGATCGGTTAAGTTCGAGTCGGACACGCCGCTCACTTTGACTGTAAAATGTATATTACCCTTGAAATACATATTATTATATGTTTTTAGTCAATTGAGTTAAAAGCGTAATTATTTATATGTAAAGTTTATGAGTCATTCGAACTCATTACCATCATGTTTACGCTCAAACGTGATGGTAATGGGTTCGATTTACACTCAGCGTTCGACATTTCCATTTTTCCGCTGCTACTATACGCTACGTAGCGTTTACACAGGTTTATAGTAACGTAGTTATTTCGTGTTATAATTTTTTTTACGCAATCCAAATTTAAAATTCACGAATTTTAGTTAATTTAACGTGATTATTCAATACTAATTAGTACTAATTACTAACTTGTTTTTCCCTTTCCAAGCTTTCTTCAAATTGAAAATGCCAGGTTTTAAAAATATAGTAAAAAACTGTTTCTAGTGTAAGTGTAGAGGTTAAAAAGTAAAAATAGGAGAGTTTCGTCAGAGCTTAATCTTTTCTTTTTAGTAGGGTAAGTAGAAGGATCTTGTGGACAGAGTGATAAGATACTTCGTTCCCAGTGGATACATTTCCATTTTAAACTTTTTCTTTTATACAACTCCAAGATCCAAAGGTTGCCTGGAAGAGATCGCTTTAAGCGATAAGGTCGCCTTGTTGTACTTTTTTAAAATTATTTTCAAGATTGTAAGTTGTTTAGTTTTTTTTTTAAATGTGGAATAAAGTATATTTATTTTTATTATTTCCCCTGAATTCTGAAGGAATTGCGTGTTGAGTGGCGAAACTCAACGCCGCGCTTTGCCTTGTGACCAGAGCAAGGAGTTAAAAATAATAAATATGAAATTCATTAATCATTCCCCCGAGTGGGAATCGAATCCACAACCGTCGCTTATACAGCGCACGCTTGTGTCCTTGCGCCACGACAGCCTCAATTGCTCAATTTTATAAATTGTTTTATTTCTAAATAGATCAACATTTATGTAATTCAAATTTAAAAACGATTTTTTCTATCAAATAATAATATAATTTCATCAAGTAAATAAAGCCTTAGGGGCAAAGTGACTGAGAATACGAAAATGCGATGACCTGATTTTTGTTACTTGAAAAATGTCTATATTCAAGTATATCGTGACCGCTCTTCAGTTTCCGCTTTGTTATATTGTGTTCTCTTTCAGTGTCAATACTGTGGAGTGTAGATACAGTAAATTCTAAAATACATTTCTTTAAATTTCCACACAAAACCGGCCAAAACAGGTCGTGCACTTGACTATTGAATCCAGTTTTGAATATTTTTAAAGTTATTTTAGTGTTTGGTTCCTTTCTCTTGTATAAGCAAGTAATAAAATTCGAGTTTTAATATTTTAAAACTGAGGCTGTCGTCGCGAATTGAGATCCAGAGATCCATAAATTAAAAAAAAAATAAAAAAAAATGTTTGAATTTGTGCTTGTTACGTGACGAAACTCTACCAAAACGAGAAAATGAAAAGAAAATCCTAGCTTTAGTCCTGGGTAGCCAGACAGAACAGAAGACCAAACGCGTCATTCTTCTTTCACTTCGTCCAATGTCATCTTCAACAACTTCTTCATACATGCCCTCCGGGGGGGTTCCCAAATCTTTTCGTTGACCTACCTCCAGTATTATTAATATAGTATTTTCGAAGGTCAACCGAGGTATCTCCACCACTTACCACTCACTCTTCTATTAACCTTAAAATACTAAAGTATCCTAAAATTTTCAACGGCAAAATAATGATTCCAGGAAAGAACGACGCGGCACAGTGCCTTTCTTATTCGAATTTTTAACTTGCCTCGCGCAGTCATTATTGATGAGCATCATTCTTGTGATGATTTATACCTCGACAGACGAAAAAATTTACGATATTTTAGTGTTTAAGTGACTTTGTAGCCAGCTTTAGTAAACATTTTTATTAAAATTATTTTTAAACTCTTTATTATGTTGGCACAATAAGAAAATAGTTTTTTGGTTTAATGGTATATCATTCTGCATTTAGCTAGTAGGCAGGTAGGAAGCTAGTGTTAAGTTCTTTCTGTTCAATCAATATAATATTTTTTAAATATAGAAACGCAGCAGAAAATCTAGTGTTTCTAAACGTACTTTTAGTACGATTTTTGCGTAAAACAATTTTAAATATATACATTATTCATATCTTAGACTAGTGATCAAACCACAACCACCACACGTGCCATTAGGCACTCATAAACCGCACACGACAATCATTTTTTTTTAAATAAAAATATAAAAGTAAGGAAATATTTTCCCCATTATAACAAGACCCAGACTATACGCCATACAATATCAGGGCACTAGTATTCGCAGCACGTAACTTATAAAGTCAGTCTATTTAATACTTGACGCTTTGACATATCAATATTAACATTCGTCATAAATACCTTTATACATCTTACGGTTTCAAATTCCTTTTCTTATTTAATTTTTTTCAGCCTTCACAGTTTGTATGACGAAAACGAATACCATTTTCTCATACTTTCTCTGAATACCCTACCCTGGTTGGGGATTACCCATGAAGCTAAAAAATATAATTAAAAAGCTCCTTATTTAGGAAACGTATAAAAATTTTAACGTAGCGCGAAAAAAGCTAGCTTAGCCTTACTTTATTAATCAATTCTCATCTATTTTACATATGTATGTAATGAAATAACTATTTTGTAATATTTTTAACATTTTTAAATTGTTATTTCACACTAAAAAAAAATATTTAGAAAACGTATAAACTGCTCTGGGTAGTACTGGTCCCGACCTGGTCGGTTTCCAGGCGGCGCGGGTTCGAGTCCCGCTACGTTCAAATTTTTATACGTTTTCTAAATAAATATTTTGTCATATTTTTTATATTAAACGCTATAACACAGACGCGTACAAAATGTTTTCTTATAAGATTTTGTCTATTCACTTAGCGAATCACATGTGTGTTGAAAGACGATAGTAGACTAAAACACCTTAATATTATTAAATAAGACTCCACTCTCTAAAAGCAAATTTGAGCTTACTCAGGTGTAAATACATTAAACGAAGTTTCTAATAGTTAACTTCTATTATATTATAAGGTTAACATTATAATATTATGTTAATTTCTATATGGTAAATTTGTTTAGAAAGAGATAAGAGTAAATAAGCTCCGTTTTCTATTTTTTCTCAACTTTTTGGGAACTTCGTCTGGTAAGTGACTCAACTCAACGCCGCGTTTTGAGAGTGGAATGGAAAACAATTTAAATGTCATCTTTCCCGTAGGGAAAATCGAACGCACAACCATCACATTTACGGTTTTACATGAAAAATGGAAATAACAAATCGTGGTAAAAAATGAAAGGTTATTTTATCCTGCAAAATCCCATTTTAAGGAAATCAATATTTTTCGTCAGTAACAATACCTCAATACATTTCTTTTTCAGTTTCACGACCGACGACCTGAAGAAGGTTGCTGGTTTCGACTGGACGCGGAAGGCGGAGAATCGGGAGCTCTGACGCACCCTGGGGGAGGCCTATGTCCAGCAGTGGACCCGAATAGGCTGATTTGATTGAGCTCTGGCTGTAATATTACTACTTAGTAAATTTGATATCTTATTCGTTTTTGTTGATGAAAATTCTGTTTGGTAAATAGTTCATGCAACTAAAGTAATAAATATAATGGTTTTTTTAAATATATTTGATCAAATTTATTCGTATTGTCTTATATTGAAAGATTGCCTTTTTTATATTGCAAGAACCTCAATTTGCTTGACGTATTTTATTTGAGAAATAGAACATCATAACTTGGAAATGAACAGATTGTGTAATGTAAAAATATATTTTTCGCACAATATTTGTTTTTCTGTTTATTGACCTGAATTTTTTTATTTGCATGTTTACATATGTATAGCTTTCTTTTCGTTTTGTTTACGTAAATTTTGTTTTCAGACATCATTATTATGGCAGAATTTATTCTTCCATAACAATAATGTCTGAAAAAAAAAGAATATTTAGGAGATCTTGTCAGTTAGTGACACGTCATCCGTGACTTCCACCTTTTAATGCAAGATCATAACGTGTTGCATGGTTGAATTTGAACCCACTATTGCCTCGACACCAAAGTGAAGAAATGGTTATATAAATTTTAGTAAATATTTCATCTCCTCGAGTGGGGATCGAACCCACAACCAGTTTTACAGTCTCACTTCGTGCCACTGCGCCACGACCTGATGGCCTGATTAATGAAACTAAGTTTAATTTTTTTTTAAATTATTTTTAAACTGCTCATGCGTTTTAGGTGACCTTCCTTCAATATATTTAATATACTCTCGTATAACCTCTCAAAGAATAATAAGGAATAAAAATATTTTATATCCATTTCATATAAGAGTTCTTAACAAGTTATGAAGTTTCACATACTTGTATAGGTATAATACATATACATTGTTGATATTGAATATAGTTTTATTCAGAATATTTTTTCTAGTCTATTTGCCCTAATAAATCTGAAATGTTTCGCGATCACGGTTTTTACAGTAAAATATATAGTCCAGGTTTTGTGAATGTCTAAAATGTTAATATTAACTTAAATAAATACATGTATTGAGGGCAGTCATGGCGCAGAAGCACAAGTGTGCGACTACAATCTATTGATTGTGGATTCGATTCCCAATGGAAAAAATGAAATGTTTATTACAATTTATATTTTCATTTTTTCGCTCTAGTGTCGAGGCAATGTATGGCGTTGAGTTTTGCCAATTGCCCCCAAACACGCAAGCCTGCAAAATTCTGCGGAAAATGATGAACGGAGTGTCTTAACACTAGATCCGTTCGCTCTGTGTACATGCAGTGTACGGTATCCAGCGAGCTGTTTCTGGTTATAATTAATGATTTGATTTTGTCTTTTATGAGTTGACCTTTACTTGAACTTTTGTCTGTATAATACTGCCGAATTCTGGAGGCATTGCGGGTTGAGTGGCCGCGCTTTGCCTCGACACCAGAGCGAAGAAATGGAAATATAAATTTAAGTAAATATTTCATCTCCTCGAGTGGGGATCGAACCCACAACCAGTCGGTTTACAGTCACACTTTGTGCCACTGCGCCACGACCGGCCTCTAAATATATATATTGTTCTTATATATTTATAATCTTCACACTGTATCCCGCATATAGCGAGGTAGACTAAAAGAACCTAACACGCACACACTTAAGGTACTCTACTCTCTATTTTTTGGCTATTTTTTTTTAAATGTCTTGATGGAGAACGGAGTCTTAACGCTAGATTCCCAAGTTCGCTCTATTTTCCTGTTACGTGCGAAATACAGCGTGAAGACATGAAAAATTGTAATTCTGCCGTAGTCTTCAGTCAATTTATGTGCTTACTCAGGAAGATCCACATTTTATTACATTAAAACAGCATTTCCGCACTTTTGCTTCCCTAAAATATAAATAGAAACGTCATTTTCTCTAACTGACAGCTTTTTCCCCTTTATATTTTATGTTTGTTTTTTTCGGTAGTGTTTATTTAGTTATATTTGATTTATGGAACAATTTTTTGGAATAAATATATTTTGTTATGTGGTATTTGTAGCGTATGTAAAAAATATAGTTGTATGCATCTGACTGTGTATGCGAAGGGTGTGGGTTCGGTTTTTTATATTAATTTAGCCTTCTGCTAAGAAATAAAACAGGATCGTTGATTTTTCCCCATTCAATACGCCATCTCTCAAAAATTAGGCGTAAACTTTGAAACATAATGATTTAATACTAGGTACTCTCTGTTGTATTTTCAACGGTTTTATATTAGTGTTAATTTATTAAAAAAACCCGAAATATTATGATAGTTGTAGGTTCGATTTCTACTAGAGAATCAGTTATTTATTAATTTCATTCCCTCGCCTTGGTAACGAGGGCAACAGCACACAATGCTTCTAGAACTCACCGGAGAGTGGTGAAAATAGCGAGTTAATGGGTAAAGGAATATTTTAACACCAAACTGGTGCTAAGTTCCCTCTGTCTACCCTGCCATGTGCGGGATACAACGTGAAGCCAAAAAAGATTATAAAAAATGACCTAAACCAAAAACAAATTGCCCTACGTTTCACGTAACTTTTACGCCTAACGAAATTGAGACTGCTCGATAAAACATTTTAGAGAAACCCAAGATTTATGACTTGTTATCACGACAATGTTTTGAATAACAAATAAATTTATAATCTGATAGGAAAATTTGTGATACTCTGATTGCTTGTTGCGGCCTACGCTGGTAATATAAGAGGACATCGTTATATGGTTATTATGATGCCAGTGTCCACGCGATAGTTGTTGGTTCGTAATATAAATGTAAATAAATATTTTATTTCCTCGAGTGGAGATCGAACCCACAACCAGTCGATTTTAGTCACATTTTGTGCCATTGCGCCACGACTCATCATTATAACTATCAATTACTATTAAAATAATTTATAGTAATGTCTTTTTTAGCTTCAAGCTTTATCCTGCTACTGCTTTAACCTATTATAAGGTTAGGCAGTCAACTTTGAAAAATCCTAAAGAAAATATGAAATATCAATTCTCCGAGTGAGAATCAAACCTACAACCATAGTGTTCACTGCACCATGACGGCCTCAACGTTGTGACGGTAGCAGTCTTTTTTTTATTAATCTTGGAATTGAGACCGTAGTGGCGCAGTGGCACAACGTTTGATTGTAAGTGCATGTATGAATTCAATATTCGTTCGTGGATATAATTATATTTAACTCTGCTTATCTCATACAAAAATGCGGGATACAGCGTGAAGATGATTTTAATTTAGCATTTTGATCTACCCTAAGAATAAAAAAAACCGGACAAACACGAGTCGGAATCGTCCACCAAAGGTTCCATACAGAAATTGCTCGACTCGAGCTTTTTCTGAAATTCATACCTACCATTAGCCAGAGCCCTTTCATCTGATACCTCACTTGAACTAGCGGCTTTACACTTAATTTTTCCTCATTGGCTATGGTTTTTTTTAATTTAACCATAAATATACAGTTTTCAGATTTTATTCTAGTTCTAGTTATCCTAACTAGATAATTATAATATACTTAATTTCATAATTCTAGGTTAACCGGAAATATCCTAAAATTCAGGAGAATTTATTTGACCAAAAGTTATCCAAATGAAAGTTATTGTAATCCAATAATAGTAATCGAAAATACCTAACTTTTGTAGATAAAACACTCAATACGCAATATTCTCGATGACATGAATTTAGAAAGTGGAGAACGGAGGATCTCTTACCCTGATATGCTGGACAAAAATAAGATGTATTATGAAAATAAAAAAAAGGAAAAAATCCTAAGTTTTATCTCATCTCTTTATTAAATAGGATATAATATCCAGGATTTAGGCCCAGTCGTGGCGCAGTGGCATGAAGTGTGACTGTAAAACCGACTGGTTGTGGGTTCGATCCCCACTCGAAGGGATGAAATATTTACCTTAATTTATATTTCCATTTCTTCGCTCTGGTGTCGAGGCTAAGCGCGGCGTTGAGTTCTGTCCTTCAACACGCAATGCCTCCAGAATTCGGCAGAAAGTGGGGAACGGAGTGTCTCAACACTAGGTTCCCCCTTCTTACCCTGCTGTGCAGGATATTTTTTTTTTAATCTCGCGTTGTGTACATTTTTCGTACAATTTTGGAGACATTGCTTGTTGTTGGCGGAACTCAACGTTGCATTTTTGGTTGTTTAGCAGAGAAAACGAAAATAGTTAATTCCCTGAATGTAACATTTTGATATATGCGCATATACTCGTATGTATAGCTGAAATGAGATAAACCGCAGGACGTACGTCACAGATAATGCAATACAAGCTTTGTTTCCATCAATCAATATTTCGAAAATTTGTATGATTTATATGTTTTTTTTATATTTTGAAAGTGGAATTACTCTGTGGACCAAGGTTTCCAAGAGGCATGACTTCAAATCTAAAAAGAACTTCTTAAAGATTTGATTTATAAATAATCTTTATATTAATTGATTTATAAGTAATCTTCATATTAATATGAAACGTTTGAAAAAGAGATTTGTGTTCATGTTGCAACAGCACAGTGTTCGATTATAAACGAGACGATTCGATTCCTACTCAGTGAAATGAATTGTTTTCATTTCCTCACACAACAATACGGGAAACGGAGTGTCTTAACACCAGATTTCTTTTGCATATCCTGCGAAATGGGTTTCCCTAATTCGCAGGAGCTGCTTTGCTATGTACTTTGTATTTCCATTTCTTCGCTCTGGTGCCGAGGCAAAGCGCGGCGTTGAGTTCTGCCACTCAACACGCAATGCCTCCAGAATTTGGCAGAGGGTGGGGAACGGAGTGTCTAAAACACTAGGTTCCTTCTGCCTACCCTGCTGTGTGCGGAATACAGCGTGAAGCTGATTAATGTCAAGGATAGCTCAAGCTTAATGACTCACATAACTAATTTGAGTTGATTTGAAACATTAAAAAACTGTATTTCAAATAAATGATCACAGACGGTTCATTACTAGAAATATTTTACTTTGTATACTGTACCGAATTAAACTCTTAAGACATTATCCTTTCTGTTAAAGAACCCATAAATCTTTGAGTCGTCCGCTACGCCTTAATTACTTACTTGTAACTATAGCTATAAATTGAGACTAAAAAAAAATGTAAGATAAGGAATCCTAAAAAGAATATTGTTATTATAATATTCAAATGAAAAGCTGATTTTATATCAAGAAATTCTACGTACGTTTTTGTGATGTCGGGATGTATTTATATTGGAGAAACGCTCTTTTTTAATTTGAACGTAGCAGGACTCGAACCCGCAATTGTTGAGCTTCATCCAAGCCTTCTTATCGACTAAGCCATACGTTCGTATTGAGCTCCGTCGATATTATTACTTGTTTAAGGAATTTTGACTCTTTGAATTAATTGAAATGAGTACCGTACTCATCATTTCGCTTTACCAATTACCAATAATAATAGAAAAAAAAACGCACTTACAACCGTAGGATTGTAGAGTCATACGCTATCACACTGTGCATTGTGAATTAATGTATATGTCAGTAAAATATTATGTCAGTATATTAGATATGTCTAGTATTAGATATATCTAATATACTGACATAAATGAAAATAAACTATCTTGAATTCTCTTAGAAATTACATATACGTAGAAATAATTATATCTTACTTTTATGAGTAGTTGAAGTAGCAGAAGAAAATTAACTGAAACTTTAGTATTAAAAACAAGTTACATTTTTTTTTATAAATTTTTGTTGAAACAGAATAAAAAAACTTATATATTTCATTTAGTTTACAAGTTCTAAGTTCAATTACGTAATTAATTTTAATTAATTAATTATTAATTCAATTATCATCATCTCGCCACCGTCACAATGATCTTTCTGGTCGATCGTTTTATATCAGCTGGAGATATCTTTCTTTTTTGGCATCAATCGAAATGTCATATATTTTTTTCGGTAGAGTGTCAAAAACAGTACCTATACCTAAAAAATTACAACTTTTCAGAAGGTCAAAGTTCACACACTTATATAGTATTTATATAGTAGGTTTTTCTTGAAAAAAAAATTATGTATAGTAGCTACGTACAAGTTTCAGTGATTATACTCACAAGAATGAGAAAAAGTTTCGCTACGATATCCGCTCTTAGAGATCCCACGGGGCCACTTGACATAGTAGAATAAAAGGTAGCGAACGTACCCTACATAGTTCTTTAAATAATTGGCTACGAACAAGTTAGATATATGACTATAATATATACATATAATACTCCTTTACATTTTAATAATTGGAACATGTCAAAAAAATTGAGACTACAAAACTGCAGCAACTTTTCCTGCATAGCACGGTTTGACACGAAGTTTTACGAGAAATGAGTTATTTGTATTTCTTGAATTTGGCTTTATCTCGCCAAATTCAAGAAATACAAATAACTCATTTTCCCAAGTGTAAATCGATCCCACAACCGTTGCGTATTGAGGTTAACCCTATCGCACTGCGTCACGTTGGCTGCCTAACCACATAATGACATTTGTTGTATTAATTAGGCTTTTTAATAGGTTTTTATTTTTCATATATTATATTTTTCACTCTGGTGTCGAGGCAAAACGCGGCATTGAGTTCTGCCACTCAAAACGCAATGCAGGAAGTGGGGAACAGAGTGTCTTAACACTAGGTTCCCTCTGCCTGCCCTACTATGTGCGGGATACAGCGTGAAACAAAAAAAATGACAAAAAAGGTGAACTAGAATACTTAACACAAAACAAAGTAGATTCCTGCTAACAGAGATTCAGAATAACAGGTATATATATATGTGAAGTCAACCGGATTATGGATGGAAACATTCCATAAATAAACCTACAAATTGCATACCTACATACATTCAATACCGCGATCCTCGTTTAATAGATTCAACGCATTTCTTAAATATAACGATTGGAAATCAAAATTTTCGGTCTAATTACATTCTGCAGGTAGTATTCGAAAAGTGTTGGTGTGATGTAAATAGCTCTATGTAAACATATATTATAATAAGGAACGCCGAAATTTGCCTAATAAAATTTACACTTTCTCCTTTTGCATCTTTCTTTGTAGTTTTTAATTTGAAACTGTCTCATTTATGTACCAATCCACGCACTAGCCTCCCCAAGAATGCGAAAATATTTTTTTTCAGCTTCACGCTGTACCCCGCACACAGCAGGCAGAGGGAACCTAGTATAACACACTCCGTTCCCCACTTTCTGCCGAATTCTGGAGGCATTGCGTGTTAAGTGGCAGAACTCAACGCCGCGCTTTTGCCTTGACACCAGAGCGAAGAAATGGAAATATAAATTTAAGTAAATATTTCATCTCCTCGAGTGGGGATCGAATCCACAACCAATCCGTTTTACAGTCACACTTGCCGCTACGCTACGACTGTCCTCAAATATATTTTCTAAAATGTAAATGGAATTTAACTGAGCACTAAATACAATATTTACGAAACCATTTATCACGAATTCAAGACAAATAAAAAGGGTGCGAAAATATATCTAGACGGACAAAAAATTGTAAGCCGTGTGTGTATACTCGCCAATAATCTCGAGGGATTGCTTTCACTGTACTGAAGTTGTTTTTATCTAACTTCAAAAAAAGGGGGTTATCTGTTTAACATGTCTGTACATATATGATGTTGCTGGAATTGCCTATTATTTCAATATGATGATTTTTAAAGGTTTCCAAAGCGTAAATAAGCACATGTATGTATGTTTGTCTGCAATTTTCTATTAAAATTATATGTCATATTAACGCTATCCTCTTCGATTTAAGTTAAATATAAATCCAACTTAGGGAACAGTCTCCCGCATATAACAGTGTAGGCAGACGGAACCTAGTGTTAAGACACTCAGTTCTCCACTTTCTACCGAATTTTAAAGGCATTGCGTGTAGAGTGTCGGAACTTAACGCACCACTTTGCTTTGTTACTATAGAAAGAAAATGAAAAAAATCAAATCATTCATTCTCTCGATCGGGACTCAAACTCATAACCATATTGCTTATAGTCACATGATTGTACCACAGCTCCTCGACAGCCATTTGTTATTAACTATTTAATATTTTTTTTATAATATAAAATGATAGCAGATGCAAAATCGTGAAACGTGCAAAACCGAATGGTTGTGGGTTCGATCCCCACTCGAAGAGATGAAATATTTACTTAAATTTATATTTCCATTTTTTCGCTCTGGTGCCGAGGCAAAACGCGGCGTTGAGTTCTGCCACTCAACACGCAATGCCTCCAGAATTCGGCAGAAAGTGGGGAACGGAGTGTCTAAGACACTAGGTTCCCTCTGCCTACCCTGCGGTGTGCGGGATACAGCGTGAAGCTGATGAATAACTTTAATCAAATAAACCTTATGTGAGTAAAACTAATATTAAGATTAATTCATTAGATCATTCATTATCATCATCAGATTATCATATGTATTTTGATCGAACTTTTATGTATTCCGGTATACGTAAGCAATGGAACTTTTAATAAAGGAAACCATAAAAATCAATAATCACTGGATATTTTACCCAATGTTGTATATTTATTTATCTTAACACAACTCCTATAGGCTTAACGCTGTATTCTGCACACAGCAGGATAAGCCGAGGGAACCTAGTGTTAAGACACTACGTTCCCCACTTTCCGCTGATTTCTGAAGGCATTGTGTGTTGAGTGGTAGAACTCAATGTCGCGCTTTGCTTCGAAACCAGAACACAGAAATAGAAATATATATTGAAGTTAATATTTTATTTACTCGAGTAGGGATCGAACCCACAATCACTCGAATCGATCTTACAGTGTGTATGTGTAGACTGGCCAATGGGATACATATGTAGAGATAGCCTAAATAAATATTGAATAAATAGCTTCACTCTATATCTAGCATAAATCAGTATAGCCTATTTTAACACTAGATAGATTCTCTATAGTATTCCTATTCCTTAACTCACACTTTGTGCTCCTGCGCCTCGTCTGGTCTCAGATATTATAATTACCTAAGAGCCCACTTGCGGCTTTACCCACATACCACCTATAATTATTTTAATATGCTGCTACTCTCATAAGATTGATTACATAATTTATACATTCAAAAATTGTTCATAGAAAAACACTTATTTAGAAAACATTTAAAAATTTGAACGTAGCGTGGGACTTGAACCCGCGCGTCCTGGAAACCGACCAGGCGCTCTGACCAGCTAAGATAAGCCATACGTTATCATCAAGCTACGTCGAAATTTTTACTTAGTTACGTTGTTAGCATCTCTGTAGGGAGATATTTACAAAATTTCCGCTACCCAAAGATAATTACTGAGAATTGTCGTCTGGCAACAGAGAATATAAATTTTATGATATTTAGCTACAAGGGCTATGAAAAAACTGCCAGCAGAGCACAGTCTAATGTATGGAATATTGAATAATGTCTATTTAAACTCTTCATATGAAAAAGTACTAGATATTTTTTTAATAGTGCTCAGAATCGGACTCATAAAAAACTACATTCAAAAAAGGAATATCATACTAGTCAACACAAGAAAAAAATATTATTTATGCTGTCACATTCACAAACAAAAAAGTGGCTGTGATAGAAAGCATTTGTTTGCTTCGCTTTGTTTTCCATATATAGGTGTGTGGGCTAAGTGTCTACTTAGGCAGAGTAAAACCTAGTACTACTGTAATCCGTTACGTATACACCGCTCAGTCTTTCTCAGTCTTTGACGTACTGGTACGTGGTGTCTGGTTGTATGTTCGATTCCCACTCGAGAAAAAAAAATATTGATTACTTTCTTTTCTTCTCTCTGGTAGCGAGGCAAAGTGCGGCGCTGAGTTCCGCTACTAAATACGTAATGCTTCCAGAATTTGGCGGAAAGTATAGAACAAATCTGTCTAAATAGGAACGAAATATCTTAACACTAGGTTCCCAGGCTCCTTCTACCCTGGTATGTGTGAAACCAAAAAAAAATTATGAAACCTAAAGCTTTTTTGTCTTGTTACGGGAACGAGGAAATAAAATTCGTCACACAACTGTCGCGTTTACAGTAAAACGTTTTACTGCTGCGCAACCTCGGCCTCTTCATTATTTAAATATTAAAAAGTCTTATAGTTTAAAAATATTTATATATTCGGAATATTTTTTCTTTATTTATATTAGTAAAGATTTTTTTGTATACTTTAACGTCTGCAACTTAAGAAACCAATGCCTCATGATCCCCATACAATATTCATGCCTTTTACGCCCGAGTTGTCAGATCTTTGTATCTTATACATACCTACCTTCATTTCTTAAAAAAACATTCGCTTCTTCGATCGTTTTTTTATGTATGTTATAATATTTATATACACAAATCTCCTCATGTGAACTTATACATGCACTCTAGGCCATTTATTTCGATCCCTGCTCAGGGGACAAATTAAACAGACTTATTATTTTCCCACTGCGAACTAATGTCGTTCGGAAATTATTATAGGTATATTGAGGCCAGTCGTGGCGCGGAGGCACAAAATATGACTGTAAACCGACTGGTTGTGGGTTCGATCCCCACTCGAGAGTCGAGGCTAAGCACGGCGTTGAGTTTTGCCTCCAGGATTCGGCAGAACGTAGGGAACGGAGTGTCTTAACACTAGGTTCCCTCTGCCTACTCTGCTGCCTAGCAATGGCTAAATTCAGACATAATAATGATATATAAAATAGGAGACCCACTGGAAATCAACTATGAACTGGAAAGTATGATATCTCAACTAAATAAAGAGAGCAAACTAGTGGGACTGAGTATGAACCTTAACAAAACAAAAATAATGGCCAAGGGTTTAAAAAGTAAAATATCGTTAGAGGGAGTGGAACTGGAGTACGTAGAACAGTATCTATACTTAGGAAAGCAAGTTTCATTTTCGAAAACAAATAACGAAGACGAGGTCAACAGAAGAATCACATGCACCTGGAACAAGTACTGGGCCCATAAGGAAATACTAAAAGGCAACTATAATTTAAATATGAAAAAAGTCATCATGGACACTTGTATTCTCCCCTGTTTGACCTATGGTTCCCAAACGTGGACACTAACAAGCAAAATAAAGAAAAAGATAAAAACTTGCCAGAGAGCAATGGAAAGAACATGCTTCACCTTAGAAAAATCAAAAAAACAAAAAGTGAAGATATAAGGAAAAAGACAAAAGTGACCGATGCATTGTATAAAACATTAAAATTAAAATGGGGCTGGGCTGGCCACGTCGCGAGATGCAAGGACCAGCGATGGACTCTCAAAAGCACTAAATGGATCGGCCCACAAGGAAGAAGAAAAGTGGGCAGGCCACAAAAACGATGGGCAGACGACATAGTGTCCATGGCAGGGAAAAACTGGATGGGACTAGCACAGGATAGAGAAATATGGAGGAAAATGGAGGAGGCCTATACTCACCAAGAGGTTCCTATAATTTAAAAAATAAAAAATAAAAATTATATATATATATATATATATATATATATATATATATATATATATATATATATATATATATATATATATATATATATATATATATATATATATATATATATATATATATATATATATAATAAAATAAACAATAAATAATAACATGAGTTAAAAAAAAAAATAGAAAATTTACTGTAAACTTCATTTATTTTGTAAATTCATTCGTTTTGTAATTTATAGGAAAATAAAAGGCTTTATTATTATTATTATATGTCCATTTCTTCGCTCTGGTGTCGAGGGTAAGCGCGGCGTTGAGTTTTGCCTCCAGAATTCGGCAGAAAGTAGGGAACGGAGTGTTAACATTAGGTTCCCTCTGCCTACCCTGCTGTGTGCGGGATACAGCGTGAAGCTGAAAATATATATACATATATGATACACGGTCAAAAATATCACCGGGGGACAAGGAATGAAATAAAATCGAATAAAGACTAGGAGCCTACAAGTTTTCCTTTTATCCCCAAAGGGACCCGTCACTATAAAAATACAATATGGAGCAGCTCGTGCTTCAACCCCACCACCAAGAGGTGATATCTTTTGTTAAGGCAAATAAACAAAATTAAATAGTAATGCATTTGAACTTATATATTTTTTGTTTTTTTTAGTTATAAATATTTGACTTCTGATGTTATTGAACATCTTTAGTATTCTTATTCCTATTATTATATTTGAATTTCAGCCCTTAACGCATCTAAGGCGAACAAGATCGTTTGACTATAACACAAAAAATACTCAAACTGAGCTCGAAATACATTCAACAAGATACGCAGAGTTTATCATATCCTACAGAAACTTTTAATTTATAAGTATCGGATACGAACATCGCAAATTCTATTTATAAAAACATCATAATTATTTAAAATATGGAGAATAATAATTATTAACCATTCGTGGCATAGTTATTTCAATATGGTTCATTTATACTAATATACCACTTAATAAGTCGTAATTTTAATGATTTTTCATCATATTTCCTTTTGCTCGCAAATTTTTCGTATTTAAAAGAAAAATGTTTAGTCATTTCTTTTCTATCTAAGTACACGCGTAATAAAAAAAAGATTTTAGAAACAATTGCTAAGTTTTATGAAGTCGCTACTTACACTACTGCACAGTTATTCTAAAAGACTATAAATGCAACGGCTGTGGGCCGGTTTTTCATTTGGGGAAAATGAAATGTGTTAACACAAGGTTCCCTTTGCCTACTCTGCTATATGAGCGATCTAGCGTCAAGTAAAAAATAACCACAAAGAAATATACATATGTACACTTTAGTATAGAAAAATATAATAAAAATTTTGACTAGCTTTTTTATGACTAGAAAATTCTGTAGTGCTCTCCTTAGACTATATTTAATTATTTTTCATTCTTTATAAATACTGTTTGTGTTTTATAATTTCGTTTATAAAGCTAAACAAGTTGGATGAATTGTTTTTAAAGTATAAAAAGGTTCATTTATATTTTAAGTAGTCTACCTATAGCTACTTCCTTTGTTTTAATAGTAAAACATATTTTATGTCCGTTGTTGTGTACAGATATAATTTAAAAACAATATAATAAGCTACATATACGAGTATTTCGTATGGCTAACGTTAATATAAGATTTAATCGGTTTGTAGGGTTTCATACCTAAAAAAAAAAATAGAACTCCTTGTATCGTCTGTTTATTTGTCTGACCGTCTGTCCGTCCGTCTCAATCGACCGGGATTTTTATACTTGCTGTATCATACCGCAGTTTAAATATATCAGGCTGAAAATAACTATGAATATTTAATAATGAAACATCTACAATACATTTATAAGAGTAGGGTTAGAAGAGAGGGAGTTGGGTCGTTGTTGCACAATTCTCCAAGATGTTGCCCTCTTCAAGATGAGAAGGAAAGGTTCTTTACCGCAAAAGATAAATAATTTAAAAAAATACATATATTGGGCCGTTGTAGTGCAGTTGGTAGATTGCTACTCGGCAGAGTTAAATATTGGTATTTCAATTTTCTCGCTCTGGTAACGGGGCAAAACGCGGCATTGTGTTCAACACGCAATGCCTCAAAAATACGGCGAGAAGTGGCGAACGGAGTGTTTTAGTACTAGCTTCCCAGGTTCCTTCGGTTTATGTGCGTAATATATCTCAAAAAAAGAAAAAAAATCTATATTAAATGAATCTAATTTAGTCCGTGGTCACGGGTAGACTACCCGTGACCACGGACTACTGTAAAGTGTTCGAAACGTCGGGTTTCCAAAAATGTAAAAACCTTAAATATACGCGATTAATCCGGTAAATAAGTTTCATTTAATATCTGTAATAATCGTGAAAATCAAAGAACTTAAAAAAATCTAAATAAAGCTTTTTAAATGAAACTATTTTAACCGGATTAATCGCGTATATTTTGTGTCTTTATACATTTTTGGACACTCGACGTTTCGAACACTTTGCAGTAGTCCGTGGTCACGGGTAGACTCCCGTAGTTAAAATAGTTTCATTTAAAATGTGTAATAATCGTGAAAATCAAAGAACTTAACTTAACTTACTTACCTATAAGAGCGGTATACAATTTATGTTGTAGTCGTGCCGTGTGATCCCGGCCTAGAATAGGATCATCCTGGTATTGGTGGTGTCGTAAGAGGCAACTAAAGTACGTGTGGTAGAGTCACGTCGCCAGCAATGGCAACACGCATGGGCAGACTCGACCGGATCATTACCACCCCCGGCATTTAAAACCGGCGTGAAGTAGTGGCTTTATGTCACTGCGTTTCGCATCAGGTAATGCCGGGCCCCGGCGCCCAACCAATCGTAAAGGCCGGCAACGCACCTGTATCTCCTCTGAGGTTGCACGGGGTCGTGGGCGGCGGTAGTCACTTACCATCAGGTGACCCGCACGCTCGTTTGCCGTGTCTTTTCCATAAAAAAAAAAAGTCCCTTAAGATTGTTTTGTTTTTAGCGTAAGAACTATTACTGTATACAACGTTGGCTTCCTATTAAATAAAATAAAATAAAGTTACTAAATAAAGCTACTTTAACAATTTTCGGCTAGTAATTAACCATATATACAACATAGTACGCGATATATAAGTAAATTTCTTTCCTTTTTCCTTAGCCATTCCGCAAACTGCTGACGTTACTCCCTCGGTGTCTCCGCCCTAACTTTTGTGTCACAAATGATTAGATTAGTCCTACTTATTACATACTGTGGTGATTACGTGAGGTATTCTGGATTAAGTACTTCCTTTATATTACACTAAGAGTCATTATTCTTGTAATATTCAGCATTTATTGATATAATGGTATAGATACAGAAGGAATTTTCTAATGCTTATACGATATGGATATTCTTTTATCTTAACGCCGCACATAACAGTATGGGTGGGGTGGGGGGCAAACTAGGAACCTAGTGTTGAGAGACACTCTGTTTCTATTTACACGTCCAGCTCCCACTTTCTGCCCAATTCTTTAATGGCAGAATTCAAAGTCGCTCTATGCCTTGTTACCAGATACCAGAGCTGTTTTCTAGAATGGTTTCTATACAATCTTGTAATATTAATATTATATTAAAGTTCTATATTTCTTGTAGCTTTTGAAAACTTTGTACATTATTGAATACGTTTTAATCTCTATATTAATTTCTAGAAGAAAATCTAATATTTAAGTTGGGACTAAGAAGTGGATAACTTTGCAAAAGAAACTCGTTATTTTAAAATATTTTTTTGCACGGAATATCTTGGAGGCCGGTCGTGGCGCAGAGGCACAAAGTGTGACTGTAAAATCGACTGGTTGTGGGTTCGATCCCCACTCGAGGAGATGAAATATTTACTTAAATTTATATTTCCATTTCTTCGCTCTGATGTCGAGGCATAGCGCGGCGTTGAGTTCTGCCACTCAGCTTGCAATGCCTCTAAAATTCGGCATGGTTAACTACTAGGTTCCCTCTGCCTACCCTGCTGTATGCGGGATACAGCGTAAAGTGAATTTTTAATTTTAATTTATATCTTTAAAATGTGTCTTAGTGCATATAGTATTGTATACAAAACTCAGTGTCATGATTTAATGTCAATACATTCTCTTCTCTCTTCTTCAGTTCTCTGATCTGCTTCCGAATACAAAACAGTCTTGCCGGAGCGGAATAATTAAAATAGTTCATACACTTCATATATGAAAAAATGTAATCAAGATATAATTTTTTTTAAGCTTTAATCCATCTGAGACACAAAATAACAGGTAGAGGGAACCTAGTATCAAGACGTAGTCACGACTTCGTTCCCGCTCGTTCGCGACGGCGAACCCGGCGTGGAATCGCACTAAATATGACGCTGTGCCACTACGCCTTTAAGACCTCAAAGAAAATTTAGTTATATACTACAATATTAAGGAAAAAATGTCAATGAAAGAAATGTCAATGAAAAAAAAGGAAAAAGGAAAAGGAAAAATTAAAAGAAATTAATCCCTCGTGCACCACTCATGTTTGCACTTGACCGATTTTTTGCTTTTGCTTTTCAGCTTTTTACGTACCTACTTTTAACGGACAGGCTGTCTACGGTCCAGTGGGCAATATGTTCCATTCGTTGCTCAGTGACGTGGACTCAATTTGGAGATGTTTCCTATTGTAATAGAGATATGTCGTACGTTTCTAAATAAAAAAAATACATTTAATGATATAGCTTTACACTATATCGTTATCAGACACATTATGCAGAGAAGGCAGGTGGAAATTAATGTCATCTTTTGATAAGGCACTCTAATTATTTCAAATTTATATATTTTTGAAAAGAAATAACAAAGACCAGTCGTGGCGCTGGGGCACAAAGTGTGATTGTAAACACACTTTGTGGTTGGGGCGTTGAATAGCGGAAGCTAAAAAACACCCAATGGCTCCAGTATTCGGCGGAAAATGGGGGACGGGGTGACTTAACACTAGGTTCCCTCTGTCTACCCTGCTAGGTACGGGATACAGCGCGGGATGAAGCTGATTTATTTTATGATTGAATAAGTATTAAACACACATCTTTCGTCAAACAACAGGTCCTGTCAATTTTTGCAAGTTGCTTTCCGGATTAGGTGGTGCGACCAGGTTAAAATTAAAAAAACGTCGTTCAAATGTGATATCTGCTTTTAGTGTTTTTAATATAACTTTTCGTAGATGTTTCATGTATGAGTGAAAAAATTTTTGGATTCAGAAAGAAATTTCTTATTTTGACAAAAGAAACTTGATGACATAGAAATGAAAAATTTTCCCAATGACGAATTGTTAGTATTAAGGTCGACTTTTCTTTACAAAGTGGGAACATTTAACCTTAATTAAGAGACTTCCAGCATTAGAGTAAGATGATCCTGTTCCCAATTTTGTGCCGTATTCGATTCCGACTCAACACCGCGCTTTGCCTCATAACCAGAGCGAATAAATTAAAATATTAAATACTAGTGGGCGCTCATTTGCACCCTTCGGGATGAATTCTAAAAAAAATACGAAACACGTGTTCAATAAAATATTTTTAATAGTCTGAATTTAAGTTTTTATAAAAATCGGTGGCGATTTAAAGATTTTTCCATATAAACTTTCAACCTCTTACTTGAACGCTTAGGGAGTGAATTCTAATAAACCACGAAAGACGTGTTCAATGAAATATTTTAAAGAGATTGAATTTCGAATTTTATAAAAATCGGTGCTGTTTTAAAAAAAATCCATACAAACTTTCAACCCCTATTTCATCCCTTTAGGGTTTAAAATGTTTCAAAACCACTTCTTAGTGGATTTCCAGATTACAAAAATAAACTCCAAATTTCACGTTTCTCCCATCAGCGGTTACGGCTTTGCATGCGTCTTACCTCAGTCAGTCAGAACAAGTCCTTTTATATATATAGATATAGATTAAATTTTTATATGGTTATTATACACAATATAAAAACATAATATTTAATATTTTTATTTGTTCGAGATTTAAACAAAAATGTATTCGGCTATTTTTACTGTAATAAAATTTTTATACATTTTCTAATTTAAAAAAAATCTTGAATTTTTTTTTGACTTTAGATTTTCTTCATTTTATGTAGATTGTGCCGTAACCGTCGAGCACATAAAGATACGCCTCAGTGAGTCACGAAGACGTCTAAAATATATTCTATTTGTCAACCTTTTAGTATGGACGTACAAATTATCGTCAATTAGCTTATTATACAATTAATAAGCTAATTGACGATAATTTGTGTAAATACAATAAATATTTGAGCAAATTCACTGAAGTTCTCGTATCTCGTATAAACAAATCAATTTTGGGTGTGATAGAGGTGTTATGTTATTATATCTTTCTAAAATATTTAATTAATTTTAACAGCGTAAATTGATGCAGCGTAAAGTTAATTAATATGATTTTATTTTATTTTTCAAGAAATATATCCTTTTCTTTATTCAACTAAGAAAAAGGTCTAGTGGGACCTGAACATATAATACCTTAAACAGCCCGTAGGCGAGTATGGAGGATTAAAAACACAATACAAGCACAAAACAACAATTTTATTCTTTAACTTCGCACTGAATCCCATACCATAGCAGGGTAGGCAGAGGGAATCTCGGCACTTAGTATTAAGACAGTCCGTTCCCCACTTTCCGACGAACTCGTTGAATGGTAGAACTCAAAGTGCTTTGCCTAAATTTTACAATAGAAAATGTTCATCTCCTCAAGTGGGAATCGAAATCACAGCCTGTCGCGTTTACAGTCGCACGCTTGTGCCACTGAGCCACGACTGGCCTTCGTTAATAATTGTTTGTGTAATCAAAAGAGCTATTACTCCTAGAGGTAAATTAGTAATACATCTTTATACATTGTGTAGACTAGAATCAAGATGTTTATATTAACAGTAAAGTGGAAAGTCGCTTAGTGCTTAGAAATGCGATGACTATAGGAAGTTCAAATTTTGCTCATTTTAATGTTATATTGGTTACTTTGACATTGAAAAGAGTAACACATAATTCAAATTTTGAGACAGTAAACAGTGGCATGGAACGAAAAACCATACAATATAATAATATCAATAACAAACTACATCAAACAAATTTTATTAAAATTGTACTATTGGCTTAAAAATTATAGACAAAAATTGTAATTAATTGTAACTAGTTAACTTTAATTGTGACGTGTAAGTAAGTTTACAACATCATGTTCTCGGGAACTGTCGAGATTTTCCTCTTTTCCAAGAGTTTTAATTGTCACTTCGCTTCTTACTGTTACTGCTTTACTGCTGTATAAAAGCGTAGCCTTCCAAGATAAATTCACACAAAAATAACTTTTCAATTCGAATCAGTAGCTTTTTTATCAATCCAAGCCACTAGCTTCTGAGATTAACGCATTTCGTAATATTAATAGATAATTAGGTATTATAAGTAGTTAAGAACCGCCCGCGTCTGCTGACACACGCGCGAGTGATAATGCCCGATGCCGATGTCCCGTATTTTAGAAAACGGGGACATCTTCTAAAATGTTCATTTTATTGGTATGCTTTAGAAGATAATTATGATATATTTATGTTTCCTTTCACGAGGCCGTCGCAGCGCAGTGGCACAAACGTTTGTCTAGGTTAGACGCGTTGGTTTTGATATCGATGCACTCCCGGAGATTTTCATGTTCCTTGCTCCAGTGACGACAATTCTGCGGAAAGTGGGGACCGAAGTGTCTATACACTACGTTGTACCCTCTGACCTTGCTATATGTGTGATACAGCTAGGAAGGAAGCTGAAAAAAACGGAAAAACAGGATACTGGAACAGGAAATGAAACATGTTCCGAAGCTGGAACATATTCTTGATTTAAAATGAGAATAGAAAGTTCTTTTCGACTAAAAACCGAAGATTTCGGCTCGGTTTAACTTGCTAACGGACTCGTAAAGGCACTTCAAAAAAATTAATGGAGTAATAATCATAACAATGTCGGCATCGTTATGGACAACACGTGTAATAAAGCTATAGATCAATAATATATACACTAGGTTTCCTTTGTGAGGATGTATGAAGACTACTTCAAAGCAAACGAAGCAAATATATGGAAATCGGCTATCTATTTCCCGTCATTCTCTTTGATTTTAGTCTCTTTGTTCACAGTTGTATATACTGATTGAAAATAAAATATTTACAACAGAAGGCACAAATGACTGGAACAAGGCACAAAAGACTTTGCAATTTAAATAATATCTCATTACGTACGAACATTTCGTACGAAGAGATCCATAATGGCAAAATGGGACCAAGTTAGATTGTAGGACCGATGATTGTGATATTATATAAATAAATAATAATTATTGAATCGTTAAGTGTACCACGAATTGAAATCTAAGTTTCTTTAAATAAAAAAAATATTATTAGGACAATTTTAGTCTATTTTAATTAACACAACACAAATCGGGAAAATAGAATAGAACCCATAATCATCATGTAGCAGACAGCTTTTCTCTCCACGACGCATTGACGCAAGTCATTGCTGATTAGATAAAGTAACAAATTTATTTATTTAGAAAACGCATAACAATTTGAACGTAGCGGGACTCCAACTCGCGTCTCCTGAAAACCGACCAGACACTGACCACTAAGTCATCCGTTATCATAAGTAGTAATTTCTTTCCTATTTGTGGAATAACATTTAAAAAATGTTAAAAGTGAGTAACAAATTTATTTGGGAGACACTGATTGACCTTTCAAATTACAGTGTCGATGACACTGGAGGATGGTCACGTACAGAACATGACCCTAGAGGATGTCGGCGCTAATGAATAAATCTAAATTTATATATAGAAAATATGTAAATCAATTTAGCTTTATTAATTTAGCATAATAATAAAATCTTTATGTATTATTTGCCGTATATATGAGGACTTCGTGGTCCAGGGGCACAAGTGTGTGACTTGAACGCGACAGTTTTGGGTTCCGTCCCCACTCGAGCGAAGGGATTTTTATTTACCAATATTTTTATTTCTTCACTCTGGTACAAGGGCAAAAGTGCGGCCTTGAGTTCCGCTGCTCAACACGCAATGCTTCGGAAAGTGACTTAACACTAGGTTCCCTTTGGCTATCCTGCTGTGAGAAAAATATCTCGAAGCTAATAAAAAAGGCGAGGGCGAAGGCGAAGCCGCGAGTGGGCCGCTAGTAGTATGTATAGTAATAACATTCTAAATATTATTATATTGTTAGCGTACTCGTGTAAAAGAGGGTAGATTTTGGTGAAAATAATTATAAAAGCAGTAGAATTGTGTCAATTGGGGGACAGTCGCGTGTTAAGTGACGGTTCCTATTGGAAGGAAACTAGTGTGAAGTATTGTGAGTAGGTGATACATATCACCTATTGCAATTACCTGGTATCCCTTTCCAAATAGTTTGATAACATATAGATGATGTGTGTATTTATCGTGTATTTTAAAAACTATAACCGCTTCCGATTTCTAACAATATTTATAATTGTATTGAGTGTAAAATATCTTCTTGACATTTTAAAATACATGTTATTGAAATTGTAATATTGGAAAGAAAACTAACTACTTTTTAAGTAATGTATAACATTTTTTGCATAACGGGATTCGAAACCACGTTTCTTGGAAGCCGTCCTATCGACTTGACTACTAAACCATACGATTTTATCACCTCGTATGTCAAAATTTGTTCTAATGTATGTCAAAATTTATATACGCTCGTTACAATTTATGTTCAAACGAAATGAAAATATTAAACATGAAAAAAAATATTCTAACATACCAGCATTATTTTCACGTATTTTCTTACACTTTTGCAACCAGAAATAGCACCTATTGCTAAATAAGTCACTTAGTTCCAATTTTCGTTTCGAAAAATTTTATTGAATTCAATATACTAAATATTGAATTTTAGTATATATACTGTTATCAACGCTTGCATCAATCTTATTAATAAACGATGAATATTAACTCTACTTGAATGATTAAATAGATACAATTAATAATCTATATTATAATTAATAATCTATATTATAATTAATAATCTATATAACGCGTAAACGCTTTCCGCTTGCCATATTATTAAATTTCCGGTCTATTTGTCTTTATTAGAACAATCAATTTAATAAGATTACATTATCTTTCAATAGCACATTAATTACTTGAATATTAATTCATGATATACTGACAAGCGTTTGTAGTTAATCTTTCACTAAATATTGTGTTTCAATGTTATCATCTAAATAGCATCGTTATAGTTTAATATAATTATAAAAGAGTATAAAGGCTATGTAATTTAAATATAATCAATGATAAATGCAGAAATATAAGTAGAAATATTGTAACTAATATTTGTTATTTATTCGTAGAATGATTGGTTAAATTGATATTATTATTTGCAAAATAAATGGTGTAAATAAGGCAGCTTATGCTAGGGACGCCATTATTGTATGGAACTTAAAGTAAGAGGAAACTCTGCCCAACCATTGTAATAAAGGAGTTAAATTGAAGTGTGTCGTTGTTACTATCCTTAGAACCACGATTATAATACCTTTTGAAAATTATTTATCAATGTATCGCTGAACTTGGCTGGCGAAGTATACTGCAAAATATGCTCATTCCCTGTTGCAAAATAATAATGCAAAATGCACTCACTAGACTACGATGTCTTGACCTATATGTGTATATTTATGTATGTGGATATAAAATAAAAAATAAATTAAATAATCTTCACGCTATATCCCGCACATACCAAGGTACGCAGAGAGAACTTAGTGTTGAGACACTCCGTCCCTCATTTTCTGCCGAATTTTGGAGGCATTGCGTGTTGAGTGGCAGAACTCAACGCCGCGCTTTGCCTTGACACCAAAGCGAAGAAATGGAAATATAAATTTAAGTAAATATTTCATCTCCTCGAGTGGGGATCGAACCCACAACCAGTCGGTTTTACAGTCACACTTTGTGCCACTGCACCACGAGTGGCCTCAACCAAACTACATACAATACATACACGTGGATATACATACATATATTACTACTATCCTTGTTTTGTTCATACGTTGTATATGATTCATTAGGCTAATGAATACATCATATAACCTAGCGACACCATAGAGATTGCCTTGCTTGTAAAATAGTTTGGTGGGCGTATATTTGAATCCCATTTTTAATACCCTATAATTAATTTTTGACAAAAAAAGGACGACTTCAAATAACTAAATATAAAAATAACTAAAAAGTTATAAATAATTTTGCATAAAATAAAACGTACTTTGCTTTTATTAAACAAAAATAATTAAAAAAATGATTTTATAATTTTCTAATTAATTTATATATAAAAATTATAATTAAGATTGGTTCACTTAGTGAAAATTTCTGAGGTAGGAAAAATAAAAAATACAATCAAATTGATAACGTTCTTTTCCTATAAAAGTCGGTTACAAAAAGCACATTCACACTTGTTCCACTCGGTTTTCTCTCATTCTTTTTCGTTCCTTTATTTATTGTTTTAGATTCACCGGTGGAAATTACTCTAAAAAAATATCCAATAGTCTGCTTTATTTTCTCAAAACCAAACGATTTTTTTATAAGTTTCATTTACAAACTGCGCCTTATCTGCAAATAAAATCAATTGCAAAAATATTCACATTAGTAGCGTAACTTAACGCTAATTTTGTTACCTCGTAATCGTATCCATAAAGTTCACGATTTCTTCTCTTGGTAGGCGTGAGCGTATTAAAGCGGAAATCGTATGATATGTTTTAAGCATCCGCCGTCTGTTTGATTAGGAAAATGACTTCTTTTGTTTGCTTATGTTATTGAAAAAATTATCTTATGGTATAATGACTTCCTTTTTTTACGTGCAATATCAAATGATAGAAAACATTATTATTAGAGACCAGTCGTACTTTCGTGCCCCATTTTCTGCCCATTTCCCAATTCTCGACACATGTATGTTGAGTGGCGCAACACAACGCCACGCTTTGCGTATCTACCAGAATGGCAACTGAAATAATTACAAATCTAAAATATTGTCTATTGAAATAGACTATTAAAAGAATTTTTAAATGATCGAATGAATTTACAAAAAAAGTCGCGTACGCACCTGCAAGAAAGGTCGGATCTCCATACCGCAACAATACAAGGTAGCTCTGATTGGTTCAAAGGTAGTTCAAAGATATTAAATTTTACAAATTATATTCAAAAAGCTTGTTCTCAAAAGTTTCTCCATCTAACTAAATCTAAATGGGCTTGCGGTAAATTTTGATGTAGTTAGAATGAACTTGTTGACTAAACTATCTGTTCAGACGCGCGCGCTGTACCAGAGCTGAGTTACTAATTAAATTCAAGGAAAGATTGTTACAAGAGTAGAAAATAAAAAGGTACTCTTAATATTTTTGCTATGAGAAAAAAAATACATTCTTTTACACAAAGAAAATTAACTTTTCTGTGTCAGTTATGTTTACTATACAATGGAATAATAAAATGAGTTGAAAGAGGATACAAAACTGTGTCTTGTTTTTATTTTTTCTCAGTTTTCTGCATTTCCTTATGAGTATTTTTATTTATTTTTAGTTTTACGCTGTTTACCGCATATAGCAGGGTAAGCAGAGTGAATTTGGGAATCTAGTGCTAAGACCCTCTGTTCCCATTAAGACACCTTCGTCCCCCACAACACACGCAATGCATCTAGAAAGGCGGAAAACCATTCTAGATGCATTGCGTATTGAGTGATGGAGCTAATAGCCACGCTTTGCTTCTCTGAAGTGTTTTAATGACAACAGAATGTCTTAACATTAGGTTCCCAGGTTCCTTTTTACCTACCTTGCTGCGTGCTATACAGAATAAAGCTAACAAAAAATAAAAAAAATGGTTGTTTTGTGGCAAATAATAAACAAGGTAGTAAAATTAAAGTAAACAAAAATCCTATTCCACTCGAACGGATGGATTCACATGCGCTGTAGTTTATGAAATAAAATCACAATATTTGCAACTTTTATCTTTATTTACAGTATATACTGTAAATATTTATATATGTTTACTAGTTCGTTCATAAGACATAGTCAATAATTATTTTCTTACTTAAAAAATATAATATTATAACAGAATTAAATATAGGGGTAAAGACCGGATAGAAGCCTCAAAGGAATAGAGTTCCACTTTGTAAAAATCCGAGTGGCCTCAACCAAACTACATACAATACATACACGTGGATATACATACATATATTACTACTATCCTTGTTTTGTTCATACGTTGTATATGATTCATTAGGCTAATGAATACATCATATAACCTAGCGACACCATAGAGATTGCCTTGCTTGTAAATAGTTTGGTGGGCGTATATTTGAATCCCATTTTTAATACCCTATAATTAATTTTTGACAAAAAAGGACGACTTCAAATAACTAAATATAAAAATAACTAAAAAGTTATAAATAATTTTGCATAAAATAAAACGTACTTTGCTTTTATTAAACAAAAATAATTAAAAAAATGATTTTATAATTTTCTAATTAATTTATATATAAAAATTATAATTAAGATTGGTTCACTTAGTGAAAATTTCTGAGGTAGGAAAAATAAAAAATACAATCAAATTGATAACGTTCTTTTCCTATAAAAGTCGGTTACAAAAAGCACATTCACACTTGTTCCACTCGGTTTTCTCTCATTCTTTTTCGTTCCTTTATTTATTGTTTTAGATTCACCGGTGGAAATTACTCTAAAAAAATATCCAATAGTCTGCTTTATTTTCTCAAAACCAAACGATTTTTTTATAAGTTTCATTTACAAACTGCGCCTTATCTGCAAATAAAATCAATTGCAAAAATATTCACATTAGTAGCGTAACTTAACGCTAATTTTGTTACCTCGTAATCGTATCCATAAAGTTCACGATTTCTTCTCTTGGTAGGCGTGAGCGTATTAAAGCGGAAATCGTATGATATGTTTTAAGCATCCGCCGTCTGTTTGATTAGGAAAATGACTTCTTTTGTTTGCTTATGTTATTGAAAAAATTATCTTATGGTATAATGACTTCCTTTTTTTACGTGCAATATCAAATGATAGAAAACATTATTATTAGAGACCAGTCGTACTTTCGTGCCCCATTTTCTGCCCATTTCCCAATTCTCGACACATGTATGTTGAGTGGCGCAACACAACGCCACGCTTTGCGTATCTACCAGAATGGCAACTGAAATTATTACAAATCTAAAATATTGTCTATTGAAATAGACTATTAAAAGAATTTTTAAATGATCGAATGAATTTACAAAAAAGTCGCGTACGCACCTGCAAGAAAGGTCGGATCTCCATACCGCAACAATACAAGGTAGCTCTGATTGGTTCAAAGGTAGTTCAAAGATATTAAATTTTACAAATTATATTCAAAAAGCTTGTTCTCAAAAGTTTCTCCATCTAACTAAATCTAAATGGGCTTGCGGTAAATTTTGATGTAGTTAGAATGAACTTGTTGACTAAACTATCTGTTCAGACGCGCGCGCTGTACCAGAGCTGAGTTACTAATTAAATTCAAGGAAAGATTGTTACAAGAGTAGAAAATAAAAAGGTACTCTTAATATTTTTGCTATGAGAAAAAAATACATTCTTTTACACAAAGAAAATTAACTTTTCTGTGTCAGTTATGTTTACTATACAATGGAATAATAAAATGAGTTGAAAGAGGATACAAAACTGTGTCTTGTTTTTATTTTTTCTCAGTTTTCTGCATTTCCTTATGAGTATTTTTATTTATTTTTAGTTTTACGCTGTTTACCGCATATAGCAGGGTAAGCAGAGTGAATTTGGGAATCTAGTGCTAAGACCCTCTGTTCCCATTAAGACACCTTCGTCCCCCACAACACACGCAATGCATCTAGAAAGGCGGAAAACCATTCTAGATGCATTGCGTATTGAGTGATGGAGCTAATAGCCACGCTTTGCTTCTCTGAAGTGTTTTAATGACAACAGAATGTCTTAACATTAGGTTCCCAGGTTCCTTTTTACCTACCTTGCTGCGTGCTATACAGAATAAAGCTAACAAAAAATAAAAAAAATGGTTGTTTTGTGGCAAATAATAAACAAGGTAGTAAAATTAAAGTAAACAAAAATCCTATTCCACTCGAACGGATGGATTCACATGCGCTGTAGTTTATGAAATAAAATCACAATATTTGCAACTTTTATCTTTATTTACAGTATATACAGTAAATATGTTATATATGTTACTATTCGTTCAATAAAGACATAGTCAATAATTATTTTCTTACTTAAAAAATATAATATTATAACAGAATTAAATATAGGGTAAAACCGGGATAGAAGCCTCAAAGGAATAGAGTTCCACTTTGTAAAAATCCTGTTTACAAAAAATGAAAATTAAAAATACGTTTTCTAAATACACTTAACATGCGCCCCTGACTCTTTAGAAACATAACCTGTTAAGCTAGGGGATTATTTTTTGCTCTTATGAGCGTATAGAGCGGACGCTAAAATTGTTTCACACCTAAAAATATCAATATTCCTTGCTTTGTAAATTTCTAAGTAGCAATGGCTTATATTTTATTTTACGTTGTTGAAGAAAATTGCCAAATAGTTTACCATTTATGTCGTGACTATTTTAATATTTAGTAATAGACTCCGATGCCTGTTTATATAGGGCTTCAAAAATCCGTTAATATCAACTATTCTCTGAAAAATGGAAAATATTGGTGAAAAATCCATCGTTAAGACGCATAATAGCATAAAAGTTATAACTAGAGAAAAACGAATGAGATACAAATGATTCTTCTTAGTATTTTTGCGCCAACTATCCATATAGGAAGCATCTGTCACTAAAACAAGAGTTCCATGAAAATCTAAATTCAGTAAAATCTATAAATGCTTAGTCATTAAAGTAATTAATCAAATTCAAAAAAAATATTTATATAAAATTAATATTTTTGAAACTCCCGGTTTTACCCTACAGCCTTAGATATTTTTTTTTCAGCTACACACTGAATCCTGTACATAGTTTTGTAGACAGAGCTAACCTGGGAACATATTATTAAGTCAATCTCCACGCTTAATATCAAGCTTAAAATATGTATAAAAAAAAAATTAAATCAGCTTCACGCTGTATCCCACACACAGCAGGGTAGGCAGAGGGAACCTAGTGTTAAGACACTCCGTTCCCCGCTTTCTGCCGAATTCTGGAGGCATTGCGTGTTGAGTGGCAGAACTCAACGCCGCGCTTAGCCTCGGCACCAGAGCGAAGAAATGGAAATATAAATTTAATTAAATATTTCATCTCCTCGAGTGGGGATCGAACCCACAACCAGTCCAGGCTACAGTCACAATTCGTGCCGCTGCGCCACGACCGGCCTCAATAAAATATTTATATTTTTTCAATATTCTTTACAACAAAAAAAGATATTGCATGCAGGATATAGGATAAAGCTGACTGAAACCTTATGCTGTATGTAGTAATAGGATAGGAATACAGAATTTAGCGTTGGGATACTTCTATCTTTCTGGTTAAATTTCGAGATAATGTTGAATGGCGAAACTTACGCCACTTTTTGTCTACTTATTGATAGACTTCTGACAATTAAATTGTAACTTAAGTGGAAAATGTGTTCTCGAGTGGGAAATCGGTCTTATTGTGCCATCATGGCTCTAATACATAATAAAAGTACTACTTAAGTATATTAGTATATTTAAAGACATTAGAACTAAATATAATTTTATATTAGAACTGACTAGTTTTAACATTTATTTATCATTTATAATTATATTAGACACATTGAAGTGAGTTATGTATAATATATACAGATATACTTATACAATATACATATGTGTCAAATCGGACTTATACTAACTTAAAAAATGATTTAAAAAATATATAGATATTTACATAAATTCCTCTTTCTATTTTTATATGACATATAATATATTATAAATAGTTATAATTATTATGATAATGTTCTAATTTATAATTTATGCTACTGACGCCGCGTAACATTAAGTAAGTTTCTAGTATTTACTTGTTTTACCTTGCGTGAAAAAATCTAAAGCCCGGTTTAAGCGGACTTATTTAGGATAACGCAATAGTAAGCTTTTTATCTGTAATTCAAACCAATAAACAGTCGGTAATGACTGAGCGAACAGAAAGAGTTAACATGAACTCGCTCAATTCTACAGAACGAAGTGAAGTAATTAAAATATATAAAACAATTTTATTCGCCAATTATATAATAATAATTTATTTATTTTTACAGCCATGTAAAAAGTCGTCTCGCAGTGGCACGAAGTGTGACTGTAAAACTAATTGGTTGTAGGTTCGATCCCCGCTCGAGGAGATGAAATATTTACTTAAATTTATATTTCCATTTCTTCGCTCTGGTGTCGAGGCAAAGCGCGGTGTGGAGTTCTGTCACTCAACACGCAGTACCTCCAGAATTCGGCATTCCTCCATTATTAATACTAGGTTCCCTCTGCCTACCCTGTTGTATGCGGGATACAAAATTAAAATATTGTTAAATATTTAAAATATTGTTTTTCTATACAGCGTGAAACTGATTTATTTACTATTGTTACGAGACGTCGCTACACTGGTAACATTTAAATATCATCTCTTATGTAATATCTAACATAAATTTATTTACAAAATACGACTTAGGCCTTGCACTAGCAATATATAGCTCCTAATAATAGAATTTAGAATAGAATAATAATAAAAATGAAAATTATAACAGAATTAATATTTCATAATATAAATCTAATTTACTAACTTCGTGTAAAATTGTCCAGAGGCAACAGGAAGCTCTCAGTGCTCACGTCTTTAGCGTCCAAGTTAGTTTCTATCTGTTTAACGCCGTTTTCGGTTTCGCAGCATTTGGGGAAGGGTGGCATGTTGTCAGTTTTGAATACAAGGCACTTCCTGTAGTTCTCTTTCGTTCTCTCTTGATTGTTGTTCGCGGTGGAGTGCGAACGATGCCTTCCTCAGAGATTCGATGAGCCATTGTTCAAGAGGCGGATGCTGCTGTCGCGTCCGACGCTGGTCCTGTAGAAAATTTTTCAGATATCAAGCAGTCCAGTTTCTCTTTTGTAGGCAGGGAGAACCTGAGAACTTGATGTAAAAAAGACATTCCATTCATGTTAAGAGACTTAATAAACGAGAGACGAAATTCAAAGCCACGTTTTGAGAGGAATTGAAAATAATAAATATTTCACTTATTCGTGTGGGAATCGAACCTACAACATGTGTCGTCTAAAGTCACATTCTTGTGCTCCTGCGTCATGACTGACCATTTATCCATCAATTATAAAAAAAATAAATCAAACGTAAGGTTAAAAGTCACGCATACGTAAATGAAGATAAACGATTAAAACGATTGTTTTCATATGTACCCTTGTGAAATTCGGCCATGTCGGTCGTGACACAATATAGCGTGTGACTGTAAACGCGACGGTCATGGGTTCGAGTCTCACTCGGGGTGTGGAATTATTTAATATTTTGTTTTTTCTCTCTGGCGACAAGGCAAAGTGTGGCGTTCAATTTCGAAACTCTACACGCATTGCTTTGATAATTCGGAGAAAAATTAACAGTATATATTGATATTAGATTTCTTCTGCCTACCTATCCTGTTATATGTTACAGCGGAAAGTAGAAAAATAAATAATATTCAATATGAGAATTTGGATTTTCACGAGGATGCGGGACAAAAGAGGACTTAACAATTGACAATACAATTTATAATTAAATGATGCAAGCTTGCGGTTTGCCCGAATATAATTTGTATGAATATTGTTGCGGTGATATATTAATTTTAGATATAAATGAAAATGTTAATATTTAATATTGAGGCCACGATGACATAGCGGAACATTGGCTGGCTGTAACTTATATATCGTTGTGGGTTCGATTCTCATTTGGAGAAGAATACTTCTAGAATAAAAATAAAAGAAAATAATTTACATGTAAATTATTTTCTTTTCTCTCTTTTGTACCCTTTAGTTTCGTTATGAAAACAATAGGGAAAAAAGTAAACCTGCTTTTTAACAAACACATAAAAAATGTTGCATTCTAAATAGCTAATAGTTTACTAATGTTAAGAATTTTACTGTGATACAAAAAAATATTATATTTTTTATAATTGAATAATTTACAAAGATATGAAATTTTATCAGAAACTGTCTTAGTCACTCTGTCCCCACAACACCATCTCCGTCTTATGACCACAGCGAGTAAATAAAAATAATTCTTTCCCACAATCGAACTCACAACCGTTACGTTTACAGTCCACCACCGCACCATGACGGAATCTTAGGTTATTACCTAAGAATCCGTCATGGTTTTTGCTTACAAAAAGACAAGGAAATATTAATAACACAATCCACTCACGTCCTTGGCACCATACTGATATTCGTTTTTCTGCTAGAATGTAGGCGTCTTGATGTTGATAACGAAAGCGATCCGCGAGGTCCGTGCGTGGACCCACTGCGGCAGAGGAGGTATCTAAAATTAATATTACTAAATTAGAAACAAAATATATTTATTTACTAAATTATTTATTCGTGGTTAGCTTTTTAAAATCATATTTTGATATTGTAGTGAGGCTGTTGGTTTATCTATATAATCGATTATTGTAGGTTTGATTTCCACTCGGGAGTTTACTCGCTCTGGTAAGAAGAGCGGCATCGGCGGCGCGGCATTGAGTCCAGATAATCAACACGCCAAGCTTCAAAAATTGGGCGGTCCCTGGAGAACGGGGTGTCTAAACACTACGTTTTCTACGGGGAACCTATGTACGGGATACAACGTGAAGCTAAAAAAATATTTTCAAAAATGAACAAAATGAATGAATGAATGAATGAACACAAAACTTAACAAACATTATAATTTCGAAGTTTACCGCCGCTACTGTGTTGCATATATTTAAAATGCTAGGAGCGGTAACAGTAATCCAAATCTAGTTAAAGAAAGTGCAGCGCTAAGTTCCGCTATCTTACATGTAAACTTTATGACCATTAAGGCGGGCAGGAATGTATTGCAATGTTCTTTTTGCCTTCTCTATATTGTGGAAAAATTTTACTCAAGTTGAACAGAAAATAAAATTTTATGTACGACTAACCCGCTTGCACTACAAAATATTATTTACTATAGTGATCTAATAGATTGGCATTTTAAAAATGATACCCATACACTGATAAATATAGTTTAAACCAATTCATAACAACATTTAGGCTTTTCACGAATAGATAGATGCGGTTCAGTAATTTGTTGAACAATATGTGATAGCGATGTGTAAGTTCTAATCCAAGTTGAGGTATTTTTATGATTTCCAATTATAAAAATGCTGATGATTCAAACAAATTTCAATATCTCTATTATAAATGTAAAAAAAGCTCGTAGTTTTCGGATCTTTCGCTTGTAACTTTTTAATTATGCATAAATCCGGGCAATGAGTCTGGTTTTTTAAAGTGTTCTGATATTAAAATTGATTTATCCCGCACACAGCAGGATAGGCAGAGGGATCTTAGTGTTACGACACTCCGTTCCCCACTTTCCACTGAATCCTGGAGGCATTGCGTGCTGAGTGGTGGAACTCAACGCCGCGCTTTGCCTCGACACCAGAGCAAAGAAATAAAAATATAAATGTAAATACATATTTCACTTACTCGAGTGGGGATCGAACCCACAACCAGTCGATTTTACAGTAACACTTTGTGCCTCTGCGCCACGACCGGCCTCTAAATTAGTTCTAAATGATATTTTTATATAAACTGAAGTTTACCATTTTATGGACATTATTTATAATATATACATAAAATATATTAACAAACTTAATAATTTATAAATATGTTAATTACTATAATTTTTACCTATTAAAGTGTTTCCTAAAGATGCCACTAGTACAATAAAGAGCTATGGGGTTGACGCAACTGTTGAGAAAAGAGAAGCAAAAGCCAACGATACGAAAACCATGCCACCAGGGATTGTAGTCATCTTGCGCTGTAGGGCTGAAAAAAAATGCATTTTAATATAATACGAGTTAAAGATTTTGTAATCCATCCATTGAAGTAAAATTTTACTTATAACTAAAAATATAGCCGGAGCCATGCGGCGTAGAACGCTGAACCGCTTTTTTATGTAGGAACTGAGGTTAGATACCTCAGTTCAGAAAGGATTCTCCAGAAACTCCTCAATGAAATGAAAAAATATACAATTTTAGGCCGCAACAATTAACGATTTTTTTATTATACGAGTAAATTATGGAGTATAAAATTTTGTAATTCATCTATCCATTATAAATATGACAGTAAATCTATAATACACTCCATTTTGTGTGGTAGGCTACATATATTACGAAACAGGTAAACTCGGATAGTCGCCAGACTGGAATGGTGGTGGTGGCTGGTGTAAAGTGCCTAAGATAATTCTTTTTTTTATTTCCAAAACAATTAAAACTTTTAACAACAACAAACATAAATAAACGAATGCTTTCACTGGCGAAGTCGCGATTGAGACGCTAGTATATGTATAGTACATTCGTTTCTATTATTTATTTTATTCACCGATTTTACGAAATTGGTCGGTTTTTCGTTAGATCCTCTACGGTATTATATCAATTGGGACAGTGAAAATAAACCAATAATAATATTATGAGAATATTACTAGAAGAAAACGAACGCTGAATAATTGAAAATATATAAAAACTTGGAAATGTTAATATATATACATTTATTTATATAAAATTTGAGTGTCTTTCTATGATTTCATAATAAATGTATCTTTTGAAGTGGATATATTTACTCGATACTAAAACAGAACAGCTGACCCGTTTTTCGTGGGAATTTTAGTAGTAGATAGAGAAGATTCTGAAGCAATATATAGATTACTTTTATATCTCAAATTTTTCGCCAATTGATGTCTCTAATTTCTATTAAGTATATTATAGACAAGCTTTTCGATGCGGCTTTGTCACCGTGGTTAAATGAAAATAACTAAATGCAGAAGTTAATTCTGATCAGAGATACTAAGAATTCCATTATTAGTCTTTCTTTATAAATGGACTATCCAAATCGTAACTAACTTCATTATGAACTAGTAGTTATTGAGATTAGAGCGTGCAATCAAATTTTGTGATTTCTTCAGCTTTATTATATTAGTATATTAGTATAGATAACTTATACTTACCAATAGTAAAACCACATCATAAACACATGTGACGGCAAGAAGCAAGCGGCGAACACCAGTACAAAAGCTAGCACTGTCAGAGCTACTTTTCTTCGAGCTCGCATCTACAGTAGAAATGATAAATTATCATCATTCTACAATAATAACCTTTGTAGTCATTTTAAGTAAATAATAAAAAAACTGTAAAATTTTAAATTATTTTGCGTATAGCAGGGAAACCGAAGAGGCAACCTAGTAATAAAATACACAATTTTCTATCGCCGTTCATTACGTGTTGAGTGGCGGAACTGAACGCCGCTAAGAACGATTGGAGCGAAATGAAAATATTTAATTCCCCCGAGTTGAAATCGAACCAGCAACTGTTATAACATTTACAAAATATCAGATTTTCTTATTAAAAATTTCTAATCACTCTTCAATAAAACATGTATGTTAAGTCCTATCCATTAAATTGGAGTTTTCAAATCCCTGAGCACTGAAAGTTAACCTCATTAACATTTCATAAGAGACCGCAAACGCAGAGCTTCGTCTCAAATGAATAACCCACGTCTTTTTGAGATAGGTCCATCTTTGGGACAAATAGTAATATATAAAATTCTTTATAGAATTAAAAAAATATATATTAAATTAAATTAAAATGTATATTTGTACTTATTAAGAAAAGGTATAAAAATTTGAAGGAGGAGGCGCGGGTTCGATTCCCGCTACGTTCAAATTTTTATACGTTTTCTAAATAAGTATTTTTCTTTCCTAAGTATGGAATAACTCTTAAAAAATGTTTAAAAATGTATATTTGTATTTTTCTTTTGTTAATAATTGTACCTCCAAAATGGTAACAATGTACAGTCTTAACACTAGGTGCCCAGGTTCCCTCTGCCTTGTGATGTGCGTGATACAGTTTATAGCTAAAGAAACCAAAAGTTAAGTGGCCATATTATTATAATATATATGGCCAATTAACTTAAAATGAAACTCTATATTTAACTAAATTCAAGATGCGAAAAAACATTACGAAACCAAGTATTTAGTGAAGACAGACGGACAGGAATCCCTTATTAATGAGAACTCTCATCGAAGGATCTTTAATCCTATTAAATTTGTAACTAACCTCGGGTGTCCTTGCGAGACAAAATACCTGTCGCGCTTGAAATTCTAATGTTTATATGTACGTTATTTAGTGAAACTCTAACTCAATGACCCCTTCGCAATGTGAACGTGTTTAGCATCGTCTGCTGCGCTTGAATAATGTTCAATTTAAATTATTATATTATAATTATAGGTAAGACGCACGCACAGCCGTAACCGCTATGCTAGAAACGTGAAATGTGGACAGATGTTTATTTTTATAATCTGGACATCCACTAGAAGGGATTTTGAAAAATTTTAACCCTAAAGGATTGAAATAGGGGTTGAAAGTTTGTATGGATTTTTTTTAAGCAACACTGATTTTTATAAATTTCGAAATTCAAACTCTTTAAAATATTTCATTGAACACGTGTTTCATGGTTTATTAGAATTCACCCCCTAAGCGTTCAAATAAGGGGTTGAAAGCTTATATGGAAAAATCTTTAAATCGCCACCGATTTGCAAAAAAAATTAAATTCAGACTATTAAAAATATTTTATTGAACACCTGTTTCGTGGGTTTTTTAGAATTCGGGGTGAAAGGGTGCAAATAAGCAGGCGAAGCCGCGTGCCCACTAGTTATTAATATTAATATACAACTTCTGTAATAACCTAAGTCTTAAAAATAAATTAAGTCACGATTAAATATACTTTGGGCCCTCATGACGACCGTTGTTGGTTGAGTTCAGGCACTCAACGCACAATGCCTCGTACTCATTTTATATGAAAAAATTACGAATATAAATTTATAAATATTTTTTTATGTGAAATAGCAAAAAAGCTATGAAATTGTAAGTTTTTTTAATTCAAGTCCTCTGGGATGTTTTTAAATGTTATATTAAGAATGTTAGTATAAAAAGTGAAAATAATTAAAATGTTAAATATTTCCTCTGTAGAATATTATACATTTATTATCTATTCTTACTTAATTAAGAGGCCAGTCGTGACGCAGAGGCACAAAGTGTGACTGTAAATCGATTATTTCCATTTCTTTGCTCTGGTGTCGAGGCAAAGCGCGGCATTGAGTTCTGCCACTCAACACGCAATGCTTCCAGAATTCGACAGAAAGTGGGGAACGGAGTGTCTTAACACTAGGTTCCCTCTCCCTACCCTGCCGTGTGTGGGATACAGTGTGCAACTGATGTTTTTTTTTTTAATTAATCTTATTTACCTGTCTTTGAGTGCCTTGCATTTCCCCGGGTACGTTTTGAGTGCTCAAAACTAGGTGTCTGGCCATCATCACGTAGAATAGAGCTATAACACCGAGTGGCAGTGAATAGTATACCAGGAATCTCATCAACACCATCGTGCGGGCGTAGGATTCGCCCCATTCTTGAGGGTAAGGGTAGCATACAAGAAACTGTGGAAAAAAATCTTGGTCAGAATTTTTATTACGGCATCGAATAATAAAAAATATATATTAATTGTATGATTTTTTTAGTAGGTGTAATATTTGTATTATGCCCAAAAATATTCAATTTTTTTGCTAAACTAGTACTTTCTACAGATATTTCCAGATAGTCCGAAATGTTGAAATACGTTTCTTGCTATAGAAATGGCTATATCTTGTTTGCAAATCGAGACATTCAAAAAGTTCAACTCAATATCTCCAAACGTTCCTTAGATAAAGGCTTTTGATAGATAGACGGACGAACAACAAAATGATCTTATAAAAGTTCCTTCTTTTCTTAACAGGTGTGTAACTTTAAAAATGAGATTGTAGAATGATAAAAAACACCGAGATTTTAAGATTTAGGACTCTCCAATGTAACTTACAAATGTTCCATGTTCCATGTTCCCATGTTCCGTCATGTTTATAGAACCAATCATATTGAGAAAATTTTAAAAGATTATATTATTGTCTTTTATTTTTCTAATGTTTTGTTTGTAACTAATTATAAATACATACACATAAAAAATTGAAGCGAAAATTGAAATTCAAAATAACCGTGTTTTTGCAAATAAAAAATAATTTTAATTTTTTTGTCTGTGTGTCTTTTTGTTTGTTCGGACCATCTGGACTGATTGTTATGGAATTAACATTGAAAGTTAGGGGAGATTGTGGAGCAACATATAGGCTATTTTTAATCCGAAAATTCTTGCAGGGTCGAAATTGACATTTTCGATATTTATATTTTTACATTATCGCATATCTACATAAAAATGAAATAACTACAAATTTTATTTAAATATCAATAAATTACCATAACATTTAAATTACGACTAACCTCTTGCATTACATCACATTATAGATAAATACACTAAAATAATAATATTTTCTATTAAATACACTGAATTATACGAATATTTCGTACAGTTTAAGCGGGAGAAGTCGCGCGTGGATCGTTAGTGCGAAATATAATGATTTCCTGTTATTTTTTAGTAATTTCGATACTTTTTTTACCTTATATTGCGTTAAATTATTATTATTTTGTTGTCCATTATAAATGGTTAAGTATTTTTGTAATATTAAAAATTATTATTTCCTACACCTACATCTGCTTATTACTCTTTTTTGGTTAATTTTAATTATTAAGCTTTATATTTTCTTACTAATGCTATTGAAAATTGAACACAATTGTATAAATATATTAAATAAATGATTGTATAGTACAAACAGGCGAAACCGCGCGGGTCTGCTAGTAGTATAAAAAAATAAAAAAAATTACAAGTTTATTAAAATATTCATTTAATGAAATAAGAAAATGAAATGCTACTTGAAGCAAGCGTATATCGGAGAAATCTCTTCAATTATAGCTTAAATTATTTACCGAATATGAAAGGTTAAATCAAGTAGAAATTAAGTTTGACGGCGTTCGTCGCTACTGGGTAAAAAATATTACAACGATAATAAAAATATACATATATTTAAAAAAAAAATCAGGCCGTATATTCATCTGGTGCAGTTGAGGTCTTTTTGGCCTCGTATACTATATAAAGGTAAAGTAACGTGTGCCGACGTGAAGTATATATGAGGTCCATTTTGACCGTAAGCCGCATTGACCTTGTTAACGTGGAAGGCTGTCAGTGGGTAGTACGCCTATAACGATGTTATAGGCAGTGCAGTGTTTTATTTTAATCGGTTCACAAATAAGATGTATGTGAACTGATTGAAATAAAACACTGCATGTTAAGGGAGAGGTTAGTCAAAAATACAATAATGGAACCTGCATATCAAATCAGTTTAGAACTTTCTGTAAAAAACCTACAGAAAATTAAATAAACAGACAAGCAGACAAAAAAATTAAAAAGTCATTATTTTAGGTTCTACAACATTAATAAATCCATTCCCGATCTTATTACAAAATAATAGACGTTACAATTTTATTATAAGTATATATAAACCAATGTAAAAGGCAATGGCCCTCAAATAAATCGATAGCCTCTAACTAGGTGCCAAAGTAGATGTTAGTGGCAAACTGGCAAAACATTATAATATTATATTAAATAGTTAAATTACACAACGTAGTTGGGTTCACCAAGTTTAAATGTAATTAACCATCAGCCCACGAAACTATTTGATGTCGTGCAGGTACGTCAATATCAGTCCTTAGAAATGCTTACAAATGTCCAAATTGGCGTCCCTTTAAAATTGAGTTAGAAATTAAATTCACTTCAAAGCCTATTTCGAATCCATTCAAAATATAAAATTTGTTTACAAACAGCTATTCTGAAATATATAGGTCAATTAAAGGTGTTTTTGTTGAAAATTTTTAATTCTCATCTAAGTTAAAAGTATATGAAAAAAGTTTTTTGAATATTCGCACTCATCTATACAATTTTTTTTCTTCAGCTTTACGCTGTATCTTGAATGATGTTACATCCGAGATACAGCAGGTAGGCAGACAAAGCCCTAGTGTCATGACACTTCACTTCATACTTTCCGCTGAATTCTGAAGGCATTGAATGTTGAGTGGCCAGAAGGAGGAAAGGAAAATATTAAATATTTTATTTCGCGTTCTGTCGCGATCGAACCCAGAACCTGTCGCGTTTACAGTCACACGTCTGTGCCCCTGTGCTACGATGACTGGCCTCATTTACTTATGATTTCTAGGTTCCCTCTGCCTAGGGTAGGCTTTGGGTGGGATACAGCGTGAAGCAATTTTTTTAAATTTATTTTATGATCTTCTAACTTTAGCTTCTAAGATCTTCTAAGTTTAGCTTATAATTCTAGAAAAACTTTTGCGAGTGAAGACGTGTGCACTCGCTCATGATAAAATAATTAAGAGTGATATATTTTATCTCATGGCGGAGGAGGTCGTTCTGTTGTTAAGTAGTTTTATGTCAAGACGTTATTATTTAAGATAAAAATGTGAGATGTGAGTTAACTTAATTATTTTATAAAATAAGGAGTATATGATATTTTTTCTAGCTTCACGCTATCTATCCCACACATAGTAGGCGGTAGAGAGAACACGTGGACGTATTGTTAAGGCTTTCCCTCTCCCACCCGAGTGGAAATAGAACTCACAACCGTTGCATTTACAGTCATACGCATGTACCCCTGCGCCAAGTCGGCTTCGTGAAAATTTTATTATTCAAAGGTTAGAAGGAAAATTCACTTTTCATTATCGAAGTTAAGTGTATGAGTGACTTAAACAAATTTACTATTGACTCCGAAGCGATGGCTGATTTCCCTCAGGACTTTCCCTAGATATTGAGATTTCGCTTAAGTTTTAAAAGTTATATAAAATAAAAAAAAAATATTCTATTCAATAGAATTTATCAACTTATTGACATCTGCCTAGTGGGTATTAAATACAAATGACTTTTGATAACATTAGAATGTGATTTGATAATTTAGTGGCAAATATATTTTATCTAAAATATTGCCCAGTTGGTGGAACAATGATGTAAAAGCACGTTTTTTAAATAGCATGTGAGATATTTTAGTGACTCGTATTCAGAAGGACCATTCTGATTAAGACCACTTCATTGCTTCACGCTGTATCCCGTACATCGCAGAGGATAAGCGGGATCTGGGTGTGAAAATAGAAACTGAAAAATAAAAACCGAGTTTCTTAACTTCGTGCTAAGACACTCCGTCTCTATTTAGACACCTGCTCCCTATTTTCCGCCAAATCATCAAAGCATCTCGTGATGTGTTTCAAAACTAGACGGCGCGCTATGCTCTGTTACCAGAGGTAGAATATGGAAATGGTTATCGCAAGTGGGAATTGAACTCACAACATTCGCGACTCACAACCTTTACAGTGACACGCTCGTGCCCCTGCCCGACGATGGCCTCATTTGGCGACCACTTTATTGCATATTCTGTTATTTAAAAATGCCAAATACGTAATTGCCTTTTATTTTGGCAATTATATTCTAAGTATTATGTTACGAATAATAATACGAATCATTTCGTTTCCCATAATACTATATAACGAAATTTTCCAATTAACTTAACATTTAATTGTATAAAACGTTGTTTTAATACTTCAGTGAAATAGATGTAGGAATCTATCGAATACATATTTTGTTTTTAGGGTTGAATAACTCAAATAGTAAAAACGAATAACGAACCCTTATTGGACTCACTTCTAACTAACAAGACCTATTGTCTGTCTAACAAGACGAATCAAAATCTATAGTGTACTTTGCTTATTATGAAATTTGAAAAAAAAATCTGAACCTTACAAATAAAGGATATAATTTTAAAAGAGAATATTTATAGATATTTCATATAAAAAAATATCGTAGTTAATTTCATTTGACTACGTCGACTACTACGTCCGCAAATTTAAATTGGTCAACTTTTATGTACTTTCCGTTGGCGTACAATTCTGAAATTGAATGATCTTAAAGCTTTTTTTATTGAGAGATCAATCAAAAGGAGAAAAAGGTTTCGATTCCCATTCGAGGAAATTAAATATTTAATATTTTCATTTCCTCGTTCTGGTAACGAGGCGAAGCGAAGCGTTGAGTTCCGTCACTTAAGACGCAACAGCTCCAGAATCCGGCGGAAAAGTGGGGAACCAAAGTTTCTTAGTTGAAACAAAGTGATTTAAGAGTAGGTTCCCAGGTTCCATCTACCCCGTAATGAGCAGGATACAGCGTAAACCTACAAAAACTATATAAATAATACATTTACTATGCATTATATTTGGGGTTTATTAATCTATTCTTGCAACTTATTTTTTAATCACACACAATAAACAATGAGAGAAAAAATACGGAACTTGACAGATATATTTTACGGAGCCTTTCAATCTTTGGCAAGATTTCTTTCTATTGAAACCACAAGGAGGGACAAGATAAATAACTCTCGGGGGGAAACGCTTGATTTGAAACGAGACCTCTATAAGAAAGTTTTAAATCGTCTTCCGTAGGGAAATTGGTCATGAGTTGCGTTGTGATATATTCCTATAGTTTTTTAAACTTCACGCTTTATCCTGCACATTGCACATCTATTTTACAATTTTTATATCAAACAATATATCTTTGGTTCAATTAGGATGCGCAATTGTAACTGATTCCTCGAACACCTTTGAAAGTATTATTTAATAAATAATGCTATGATTCGTGATATATCGAGTGGTTACAATTTTTTATCGTTGTAATCGTGAGAAGCTTAAAACGATTGAATCTTTTAGTCAATATTATAATATTGGTCAAAGCTCACTTTGATCCACTATATATGCCCCTACACATATTTTGCCTTAATAAGATATTTGATCTTAAAAGATCTTGGAATTATAGTCTTCGAATTATTATATAATATTTATTATATATTTGGTACGACTCTTTCAGTGTGATTTTGACATATATATATATATATATATATATATATATATATATATATATATATATATATATATATATATATATATATATATATATATATATATATATGCGATTCTAAATCACACTGAGAGAGTCGTACCGACTCGGTTGCGACACTCGGGACGTCCATACATAAACTACTCTGGATCAATATGATATTAAAAATATATTGATTGCTTTTAATGTGTATTTCTATGCATATTATTACTATTTTAATTAATTTCAGTAAAACATACTAAAGGTACATACTGTTCCATAAAGTCGTCCCACATTTATTTAGAATGGATTAAATATTTTATATAAGCACTTTTAAGATGGGCACTAAATTGACATGCATTGAGTTTTATTCGATAATTTCAATTGCGTTACGATATCGTCGACTATTTCGTCCTATTATTTTTTTTACAAATAAAACAAGTATATGTAAGCATATTTTCATCTTTAAATGTATTGGAAGTCAAAGTACATTTACATCAACACAACCTCTTTTTACGCCCACTGGTTGAGAATCGGAGATTCTTGGCGATTCTAGTATCTATTGTGGCGGAGATCCTTGAGGTGCTTCCTCAAGGATACAATATATACTAGACTGCCCTCATCCCACTACCTTGACCAGATGGAACGTCGGTCTACTTGGCTCTACAAAATTACACATCCACATAGCAAGGATGCTATGTATCTCATAAAGCGCACATTTGACAGTAAAATATGAAGAACCAACCGCTGTCATCTCCGCTGCAGCTTGTTCACATTACGTACGGATTTGGATTAACTTTATATTAACCAATAATATCATGTGATAATTATATTCCAAATAATACAATTAAATACTTATTTTTAACGCATTTAAAGTGGGAATCTTACTTTAAATCATTATTTACAAAACGTATAAAAAATTTAACGTAGTGGGATTTAAAACCGCACGTAAATCGAAATGAGTAACTAATAAATCTATAAAATTGATTTAATACAAAAATTAATTTAAATATTTTATTTAGGTGTCTATTCACGCCGTATCCCGCACACAGCAGGGTAGGCAGAGGGAACCTAGTGTTAAGACACTCTGTTTCCCACTTTCCGCCAAGTTCTGGAGACATTGCGTGTTGGCGGAACTCAACGCCGCCCTTTGCTTCGATACCAGAGTGAAGAAATGGAAATATAAATGTAAATAAATAATTTATACCCACAACCAGTCGATTTTACAGTCACACTTTGTGAACCTGCGCCACGACTGGCTTCAATAAGTAAAATATTTTAATAATTGTTATACTGTACATTAAATGTGTATCTGTTTATCTGTTTTACTGTTCATATCTTCTGAACTACTAGAGGTATTTGAATGGTTTTTTCAATTAACTAGAAGGATTCGGCTATAGCTTTAGATTGTAATAAATTTTGATGTATTCACGTAATCTAGAACTGTATTAGTCGAGCTTAACTATAAGAAATAGCAAAATGACGAAGATATTTGAGTGTAATATTTTCCATTGACTTATATCGAAGGCAGCTTTCTTTGACAAATGAAAAATTTTAGAAACTAAAACAGACGTGGAGCAATTTGATAATCTAACTGTTAACAGAAAAGTTGTGAGTTAAATTTCCATTTGGCAGAGTGATTCTATTTAAAGTATTGACTTTTTGTGGTGAAATATAGCGCAGGGTTCAGTTCCGCTACTCAAAACAAATTGAGCAGGATAAAAATAGTCATAAAGACTACATAAAAAACATTCTGGCCAGTCTCTACAAAAACATTAACTTTTTACGTTCTGATATGTATCGGAGTTATGATTCGAATAAATTCTGATATTCCGTAGTCACAAATGGTATGATGACATTAGTAAATTTTGTTAGTATAATTTTGAAACGACATCTATTGCTTCACAGCTTGGCTTGTACGAGAATTTGGTATATTTAAATTATAATTTCTATTACTTTTTGTCTTTTATAGCTTCCTACTGTATCCCGCATACGTCATAGCAAACAGAGGATATATAAGATTATTAATTAAGTGTGCAACAAAAATAATTATGGGAAGATTTATTATTACGGTTAATTTTAACGCATTCTCCATTTCTTTTTACGACAAAGGTAAAATATTAAGACAATTCATTACTTTAATACATTTCTTTAATATTCAAAAACTGAAATTTTAACCTCTGTTACCTGTTTTGTAGGATTGACGACAAAAGCTCGTAGATACGACCCGATGTAGGCTGGTGTGGCGAGAGCAGCCGCCAATATCCATATCCCAATTGCAGTAGCTACAGTGAGGCGGGTAGCTCGTTTACTGCCTCCTAGTACAAAAAAATAATAATATTTAATAGCAACTAGTTCTAAACTCTATTAGACATATATAAAATCAAATCAGCTTCACGCTGTATCCCGCACACTGCAGGGTAGGCAGAGGGAACGTAGTGAAAGACACTCCGTTCCCCACTTTCTGCCGAATTCCGGAGGCATTGCGTATTAAGTGGCAGAACTCAACGCCGCGCTTTACCTCGACACCAGAGCGAAGAAATGGAAATATAAATTTAAGTAAATATTTCATCTCCTCGAGTGGGGATCGAACCCACAACCAGTCGGTTTACAGTCACACTTTGTGCCACTGCGCCACGACCGGCCTCATTAGACATATATATTTAAAATTAAATAATATCAATTACATTATTGTCCCTATTTAATGCTCCGAGAAGATTGCGTATGTTTATCTTCGAGAACTTCGCATAGAAACACCGATTGATTAGCAGATCAAACACTGTAAGTGGAACTGGAATGGCCATCGACGACATCAGGTAGGGAGGTAATGAGAGGAACCTCTGTCCTTGAGAAAGTGCATGCATAACATGGCTGTTTATGAGGATGTTGTCAGCGGTACGGGCGTATCCGCGGGTTTGAATCTCGCTTGCGGCCGTCTATCAGGCACGAAAGCAATACTCTCTGTCGTGTTTGAAATCATCAACTAAAGCGTAGTCGTGGCAAACGTAGTCAATATTGAAAAGATATAAAGCGAGATCGTGAAAATGGCTTTGACTTTGTGGATGCTTTTTGCCCCAACTTGGTACTATAGGAATATAAGACACATAAGTCAATAGGTATAAATTTTATGTTTCAAAAATATACGCGTAAAATTTACGGATCATACTAGCTTGTCTTTTAATATTTTTATACAAAATTATACATACTAAAAATTTTAAATTATATATTATACATTTACAGTTCCACATCCTTGAACGATTTTCCTGAAATTAACTTTTCAAATCCAATTTGAAAGTGCTTTAACACAATCAAATTTAATTAAGTGTATACACTTAAAAAAATCCTAAGGGCAATATTATAATATAGCCCTCAGGATTTATATTCAAATAAACCTTTCTTAGGTAAGGGCTTTAGGCTTTTTAAATTTTAGGCTTGATTGATTAATTGTTTATTAGGAGTCCTATACTAAATATTCTTGTTTTACATTAATACATACGAGTAGAAAGCGCAGATGTTGAGTTGATTCGAAATTTTGTATGGAATTTGAATTAAAACCATATTTTTATATTTCAAGACATATATGGATATGAAACGAAATTTAAATAATGAATTTAAAAGTGAGTAAGAAAGTGGTTTCTGTTCTTTATCGAGGAAATAAAATATTTTATTTGTCCATTTCCTCGCTCTGGTAACGAGGCAAAGCGTGGCACTAAGTTACACCACTCAACTCAATACCTACATATAATAATCGGAATCGGAATCGGAATCTTAATGTCCTCATTGTCCCGGTTGCCAGGTTCTCTCTGCCTATTCTGTAATATTAATGTTACGTACTAAATGGCAGTACTCAACGCCGAATGGAAATCGAATCCGAAATTGTCGCGTTTATAATCGTACACTTGTGCCACTGCGCCACAACTGCCTTCTATTTTTTGTGTGGGTAGTATGAAAACAAATTGTTCACCTACTATATATATACTGATATTTAACTTACGAAAAGTCAACTACATAGTCTAAGATCTAGTAATTTTATAAATGAAACTTTTTTCTCATTTCCAGATACTTCTAAATCCAAATAGAGGTGATAGTGGACGAGCAGAATGATAATGCGTTACACGTGTGCGGAATACTAAATTTAGATTGTTTAAAATGTTTTGTACTATTACACTGTATTTCACATAGTAAGGCAGACAAAGAAAAATAGTGTTAAGACACTCCGTTCTCACGAGTGCGACAAAACATAACACAAACAAAAAATAAAATATTAGCTTTTTATTTCGCTAGAAACTTGAAAATTGTTACATAGAAGGAGCAGGTGACTATAATTGATATTTTGTATGAAATTTCAATACGAAAAATATTTTTACATTTCGAGTGAAAGTTTAGTCAAATATATTAAAAATAATCTAAGTGTACTCGATTTTATAGCAGTCAATTTCAATTTATTTTTTTCTTTTAGCATCATTTAGCATAGCTGTAACTATTGGATCTATAAATTTATTACTCCTATTATTATTATTTTGTTTAACTTCAAAATATTAAATATAGTATATTTTATATATATATATATATATATATATATATATATATATATATATATATATATATATATATATATATATATATATATATATCTATATATATATATATATATATATATATATATATATATATATATATATATATATATATATATCTATATATATATATATATTATTAGTTTTAAAGTTTTTTTTTTATTAATTAATGATCACCGCCACCCATGGCCCCATCCATGTAACACCAGAAGAGCTATAGGTGCGTTACCGGCCTTTGAGGTGAATATAGACACGCTTTTTGAAGGTACCCAAGTCGTATCAACTCTGATCGTTTTTTGAAGGTATCCTCGTATCGACATACAAAACACAGCTACAGGCATACCCTTCCTTAGTCACGCGGCGCTTGGAAGGAAGTTCCTACGAAATAATATTATTTTCACAAATCGCCAACATATTTCAGCGTCTGTGAACTTAGCAGATTTAGACTTATTTAAACTTCGAGATTATATTAATAATAGATTATGTTAATAATCGAAGAGTTTTTTAGTCTGAGCACAATTAAAAAAAAATATAATACTTTATTGACGTGGCTGTAAAATCGACTGGTTGTGGGTTCGATCCCCACTCGAGGAGATGAAATATTTACTTACATTTATATTTTCATTTCTTCGCTCTGGTGTCGAGGCTAAGCGTGGCGTTGAGTTCTGCCACTCAACACGCAATACCTTCAGAATGCGACAGAAAGTGGGGAACGGAGTGTCTTAACACTAGGTTCCCTCTGCCTACCCTGCTGTGTGTGGGATACAGCGTGAAGCTGATTTATTTAAAGTACTTTGCCTTATGAAGAGTTCAAATAGACATTTTTCAATATTTCAAACATTTAACTATGCTCTGCTGAAAGTTTTATCAGAGTTCTGGTATTTTTTCTAGCTAAATATCATAGAACGATTTATATTCTTTTATAAAATTAAGAGTTCTCGCGTCTGAGTATAATTTTATTTATTTTTAATTTACTTTACCTTTCGAACTATTGAATGTTCTTTCTTCTGTTTAATTTATTTTCTTCGTGAAATCAACAGAACTATTGATAAAAATGATCGGTACCACTGTTTTTCTCATCCCTATGTGTCCAGAAACTGCACCGATTTCTATTTGCATTATCTTTTTTTTTATGGAAAAGACACGGCTACTAAGGGAAGGTATCAGATCATATTTTTAAATATGATATGATGATAACTTTTCCGGAGTAAAAACGCCATAACTATTTGTAAAATCTATCAGGAACTATAGACCTCAGCTGCATGCGAAGAGAACTCAATTTTATTATTGATCTGCTGGACAATGCTCTGCTAAGTTCATAGACACCACATTTCAATTGTATGAAATTTAATGAATACCTTACGAGTTACGATCAATCTCAATACCGAATCCAATATGTTCACTGTTCAATGATAGACACTGGAAGTAAATAATCGTTAATGCAAATCAAGAGACGACATGGAACGGCGAACAAAATTAGCAAATGTTACTTTAGACGTAAACGAACGTAACGTAACTACAGCTAGATTCGAACTAGATTGCATATAAATTACAATAACTATTGAGAATAAAATGTGGATGAAAATTGGGTGACTATAATAATATAAGGATAATATTTTGGTTTGTATTTAGGATTATTGAAAAAACGACTAAATATACCCTTTCTTTGATATAATTGAGGATATATCCTTATCTGTAAGCCCCCTAGTGATAGCCATAAGCCTCCTTTTAGCATTTTTCTTACATGTATATTATTAGTTTTTCCATTTTTCATTTCATTTAAAATTAAATCTTTTACTATATTCCATAAAAATAGAGTTTTTTTCTATCTCTGTCTATTTTGAATGCAAAATTTAAGAAAGAAATAGAAAAAAATGTTCGTTTTCAGGAAAATTTTGATACAATATAAAGCTATTTAGCCTGCAATGTATGCCAACTATATCTCCTTTTACTGTTATTCACTGTATACTTTTCTTCAGTTTATCATATCATTTAGAAATAAATCTCTTGCCACATTCAATAAAAAAAGTTTTTTTTCTATTTCACTCTTTCTCCCTCTCTCTCTCTCTCTTCCGTGATATATTTAAGTGAAAAATAGAAAAAAATTTTCGTTGCCAGGACAACTTTGATACAATAAAAGGCTTTTTTAGCCTCTGTTAGCCTGCCATGTCCAACATTTATTGAAAGATAAGCCACCGACGAGTTTTATGGCTGCAACAACAAATAGAGCATTACTTAATTAGAAAACGTATAAAAATTTTGAACGTAGCGGGACTCGAACCCGCGCCTTCTGGAAACCGACCAGGCGCGCTGACCACTGAGCCATACGTTTTCGCCAAGCTACGTCGAAATTCTTATACGCTTGTTACAACTTATTTATGTTGTTAGCATCTCTGTAGAGAGATTTTTACAAATTTCCGCTACCCAAAGATAATTACTGAGAATTATCGTTTGGCAAGAGAGAATACTATTTTTTTTTATTTTAATTTTTATACGTTTTATAATTAAGTATTTATCTTTCCTAAGTGTGGATTAACACTTTAAAAATGCTTAAAAAAATATTTTTAAAAAATAGCATTTTTTATGGACCTTGTTCACTCTTACTTTCCGTGTGATTATAGTCTGCAATTATGCAAGACTTCCTGTATCATTTTCCATTTTTTAAAAAGAAGAGAAGAAAAATCTTTATATGGTCTTAGCTATCCTTTTACACGTAAAAATACAAATTTATTTTATATTTATCATTAGTATATATATAAATAATTTGTTAATAACGATAGATTTTACCACCTGGCAGAAATTAAAAAATAAATAAAAACGCAATGCTGTATTATTCTCTATAACAACGCCGTAAATTGTGAGAATTGTATAATACTAAAAATAGAGAAAAATATTTTAAAGTACTGCAATTCAAGTTCTAATTCTGGGTGTACTTAAACATAGTGCTGATTTAGTTATCAAAAGCAACTAACACTTTAAAAGCATTAGAAATTAATACACGAACGTCATACAACAAATCTATCTATACATATTAAGTTACTGCGTTAAAATTATTATATGTACAATTAATTGTTTCCGGCATGTTAATAATATGAGAATGCCTTTGAGATAACAAAATTGTAAACGCTATGTATGTATGTAGTCGTAGGTGTTCTTGTTAAAGACAATTTTAGAGGCAAATTTTAGTAATAAATGTCGCTTTTCGGGGGTACTACTGTAAGATTTATTTACAATTTAACTGTGATTTGATATTGAATAGATGCTAGTTAGAAATATAAAATTATCGATATTTTTTTTTAAATATAGAAACGATCATATAGATAATATTAACTAAGGAACCGTAGACTTCAGTCGAGTAGAAACTCAATGATTTGAATTTCAACTCGATATCTCCAAGCGTTCCTGAGATAACAGCAGACAGACGTTCGAGGACAAACACACAAACAGACAGACGGATGGACAACAAAGTGATCTTAAAAGGTTTCCTTTAGTTCTTAAGAGGTAAGGAACTCTCAAGAAAGGGATTATTTATATCTAATAATCATATACTTGTCAAATGGGTAAATTCAAGATATACTATACATACATACGAGTACATTAAATAACTACCCAGCTTATACTAGCATGGCAGTGAATGTAAGTCGAGTGTCTGATCCCAGGGATTACAAGCGTGAATGGAGAACTAAGCCACTGGAGCGCGGTTTCAGATGTTACAGGAAAAGTAAAAGAAAAAGAAATGTTACAGAAGTTTCAAGTTGTCGTACTTGTTTGTGTATTGGAGTGTCTTCAAAACTATTTTAGGTCAAAAATATTATTTTTATGCTTTTTTAAGCTATTTGTATGATAGATGCCGTCGTGGTGCAATGGCACAGACGTATGACTATAAATGCGACAATTATGAGTTCGATTCCCACTATGGTAAATGAATTATTATTAAGTAATATTTTAATTTCTACGTTCTGTTAATCAAGCAAGGTGCGGCGTTACGTTATATCACTCAACACGCAATGCCTCGAAAAATTCATCTTAACATTAGGTTCCCTTCGGCTACAAAAAAATAAAAACAAACGTTTGGTAACATTAATTTAATGGCAAATCGACTGGTTGTGGGTTTGATCCCCACTTGAGGAAATGAAATATTTATTTACATTTATATTTTCATTTCTTCGCGCTGGTGTCGAGTCAATCGCTCAATACGCAACGCCTCCAGAACTCGGCGGTAAATGGGGAACGGACTTAACACTTGGTTCCCTCTGCCTATCCTGCTGTGTGCGGGATACAGCGTGAAGTCGATTTTATTTCTAGATTTCTTGTCCAAACTGGAAATAAATTCACGATATCCAACATGTTATAGTTGCAGAAATCATTATAACACACAAAATGTTTTAAACGTATTCCACAACTCTCATTATAATAGACCCGCGTTTCGCAACACGCGTGCGTTTCCCAAGATTTATAAAGGTCTAATAGTATAATTAAATGTATACATTTAATCTAATTAATCTGCTGTAATTACCTCATACTGCGAAACGTAATTTTGCTGTATTGTCATATAATCTGGATATATTTATAATAAAATGTCTTTTTATTGTCCGTATTCAACCTTTTAGTGAAAAGAATAGAAATGCGAGTTCATTTTTCTTAGCTAAATAACTGTTCAAAATTCTCTCAATGCTACCCGTGCGAAAAATTAAAAGAAATTATATGTTATAGTCATTACCAGAATCGGACCGACGACCATCGTGTCTACAGTCAGACGCTGTCCGACTGCATGTCATGACTTTTATTTTAACTGATAAGTTATGATAGTACAGAATAAATCTTTAAATATTAATAATAAATCGTTAAGTATTAAATAAAGTAATTCTTAATAACAAAAGTATACTTATATCTTTATCTTTACTAATATTATGAAGAGGAAAGATTTATATTTTTGTATGTATGTTTGTATTGTTTTCACACAAAAACTCGAAAAATTCGTCTTAACATTAGATTCCCTTTGGCTACAAAAAATTAAAAACAAACGTTTAGTAACACAGCACAATTCGAACTCACGGATATCAACTATTCTATTCAAGGGATACATTTTATCAATGTCAAACGTCTTAAAGTCTATAGCACGCTTGAAATGCCATAAGCTAAGACTAAACTGAACAAGCGATAGAGAAGCACGATCGGCTTATGCTTTCTGCTTGTGGTGAAAAGAGAGCGATGGACCATTATAATACTAAGTACTCACCTACCTTGCTATATATGGGATATAACATAAAGATTGAAGAAAAACAACATTTTATAAAATATTTCTAGGTTTGAAGTTGCGCTGGGTCACAACTGTGTGACTTTAAAATCGATTGGTTGTGGGTTCGATCCCCACTCGAGGAAATGAAATATTTATTTACATTTATATTTTCATTTCTTCGCGCTGGTGTCGAGTCAATCGAACCAGATCAGAACTCGGCGGTAAATGGGGAACGGACTTAACACTTGGTTCCCTCTGCCTATCCTGCTGTGTGCGGGATACAGCGTGAAGTCGATTTTATTTCTAGATTTCTTTTCCAAACTGGATATAAATTCCCGATTTCCAACATGTTATAGTTGCAGAAACCATTATAACACACAAAATGTTTTAAACGTATTCCACAACTCTCATTATAATAGACCCGCGTTTCGCAACACGCGTGCGTTTCCCAAGATTTATAAACGTCTAATAGTATAATTAAATGTGTACATTTAATCTAATTAATCTCCTGTAATTACCTCATACTGCGAAACGTAATTTTGCTGTATTGTCATATAATCTGGATATATTTATAATAAAATGTCTTTTTATTGTCCGTATTCAACCTTTTAGTGAAAAGAATAGAAATGCGAGTTCATTTTTCTTAGCTAAATAACTGTTCAAAATTCTCTCAATGCTACCCGTGCGAAAAATTAAAAGAAATTATATGTTATAGTCATTACCAGAATCGGACCGACGACCATCGTGTCTACAGTCAGACGCTGTCCGACTGCATGTCATGACTTTTATTTTAACTGATAAGTTATGATAGTACAGAATAAATCTTTAAATATTAATAATAAATCGTTAAGTATTAAATAAAGTAATTCTTAATAACAAAAGTATACTTATATCTTTATCTTTACTAATATTATGAAGAGGAAAGATTTATATTTTTGTATGTATGTTTGTATTGTTTTCACACAAAAACTACTAGACCTATTTCAAAAATTCTTTTAATCTTAGAAAGCTGCATCTGTACTGATCAATATAGGCTATATAAGGTTTTCTAAAACAATAAGGATCCCTAATAAAAATGCAATAATACAAACCAAGGTGTGAAGAAATTGATCTTAAAAATTCTATCATAGCGTGCGCTGCGAAAACTATTGATGATAGAATAAAATAATGTACTACAGTATTATAGAACGCATCAATATCTATAAAAAAGTCCACCATACTATATGTTCAACTATTGTAGTTATGATAATATAACTACTTTTTTATATTTTATAGGTTGAAAGTGCCGACAATAATAAAAAAAATATTATTCATACCTCTGCATTAATCTTTATCCCATTAAATGATATTTTATTAAAGATAATTTCAATACCTTTAAAATACTTTTTAAATTAATAAAATCAGACATCCCATTCAAAAGATATAACGAATTTAAAAATATCAATATAAAAAAAATCCTGTAATAATAAAAAATGCGGAATATGTGGCGTGACTCTACGGGGGTGGGAGGGAGGTACATCGATATCGTTATAATTATGCAGACAACAGAGGCCAGTCGTGGCGCAGTGGCACAAAGTGTGTAAAACCGACTGTTGTCGCTGTGCTTTGTCATCTGTAGGACCGCATTTAAAGTGAGGCATTGTGCTGCTGCACCACGATGGCCTCGCTTATAAAACTTTCAATTAAAATAATGTATTATAAATATTTATGGTGGTATGTATGGTATATTCCAGTATAAACATTTATGGTCATCTAAAAGTAAGGGTTGATTACAGTATTTAAATTTAAATCTATTTTATGGGTGAAACATTAATTTAAATTAATTGAGATAGCTGTTTTACGACGGCAATATTGACTTGTACGTTGACGATTGGTATTTGTATCTTTATATACGACAGCATATTTTTGTATAGAGATATAAATTATGAAATACGATAATTGTGGGTTCGAATCCCTTATATGTATTTATATACATTTAAAATTGGAAATCCTGGCCCGATGAAATAAGACAGAACATTTAATACAGTATTTTTATAAATTTATTTCGATGTGTTGAAAAAATTCTTATCAATATTCCATGTTAAGACGACATTACTGTATATTTTATTAAAACAAATTAAAAATTTGCTTCACGCTGTATCCCGCACACAGCAGGGTAAGCAAGGAATCTGTTAAGACACTCCGTTCCCCACTTTCTGCCGAATTTTGGAGGCATTGCGTGTTGAGTGGCAGAACTCAACGCCGCGCTTAGCTTCGACACCAGAGCGAATAAATGGAAATATAAATTTAAGTAAATATTTTATCTCTTGGAGTGGATCGAACCCACAACCAGTCGGTTTCACATGTATATTTTGTTACTTTAAAATAATTTATACTACTCATAAGGTTGGTCAAATTTATTATTATTATAAACTATTTACGCATGAAATTTAATGAACTTAGATTTTACCTGATTTTTAGTATAGTACTATTTATTATTCCACATATTCGAATAGGTATATATTATAACCTAAGTGTGACTATTTAAAAAGTAAATTATTATTCAAAGCAAATATTGTTGAAAATTTAAAATTTAATCCAACAGTCTGGATGGACGTTGCGAAAACTAAAACAAAAGAAATTATATGTTATAGTCATTACCAGAATCGGACCGACGACCATCGTGTCTACAGTCAGACGCTGTCCGACTGCATGTCATGACTTTTATTTTAACTGATAAGTTATGATAGTACAGAATAAATCTTTAAATATTAATAATAAATCGTTAAGTATTAAATAAAGTAATTCTTAATAACAAAAGTATACTTATATCTTTATCTTTACTATTATAAAGAGGAAAGATTTGTATTTTTGTATGTATGTTTGTATTGTTTTCACACAAAAACTACCAGACCTATTTCAAAAATTCTTTTAATCTTAGAAAGTTGCATCTGTACTGATCAATATAGGCTATATAAGGTTTTCTAAAACAATAAGGATCCCTAATAAAAATGCAATAATATAAACCAAGGTGTGAAGAAATTGATCTTAACAATTCTATCATAGCGTGCGCTGCGAAAACTATTGATGATAGAATAAAATAATGTACTACAGTATTATAGAACGCATCAATATCTATAAAAAAGTCCACCATACTATATGTTCAACTATTGTAGTTATGATAATATAACTACTTTTTTATTATTTTATAGGTTGAAAGTGCCGACAATAATAAAAAAAATATTATTCATACCTCTGCATTAATCTTTATCCCATTAAATGATATTTTATTAAAGATAATTTCAATACCTTTAAAATACTTTTTAAATTAATAAATCAGACATCCCATTCAAAAGATATAACGAATTTAAAAATATCAATATAAAAAAAATCCTGTAATAATAAAAAATGCGGAATATGTGGCGTGACTCTACGGGGGTGGGAGGGAGGTACATCGATATCGTTATAATTATGCAGACAACGGAGGCCACTCGTGGCGCAGTGGCACAAAGTGTGTAAAACCGACTGTTGTCGCTGTGCTTTGTCATCTGTAGGATCGCATTTAAAGTGAGGCATTGTGCTGCTGCACCACGATGGCCTCGCTTATAAAACTTTCAATTAAAATAATGTATTATAAATATTTATGGTGGTATGTATGGTATATTCCAGTATAAACATTTATGGTCATCTAAAGTAAGGGTTGATTACAGTATTTAAATTTAAATCTATTTTATGGGTGAAACATTAATTTAAATTAATTGAGATAGCTGTTTTACGACGGCAATATTGACTTGTACGTTGACGATTGGTATTTGTATCTTTAATATACGACAGCATATTTTTGTATAGAGATATAAATTATGAAACACGATAATTGTGGGTTCGAATCCCTTATATGTATTTATATATACTTAAAATTGAAAATCCTGGCCCGATGAAATAAGACAGAACATTTAATACAGTATTTTTATAGATTTATTTCGATGTGTTGAAAAAAATCTTATCAATATTCCATGTTAAGACGACATTATTGTATATTTTGTTAAATTAAATTAAATATTAGCTTCACGCTGTATCCCGCACACAGCAGGGTAGGAAGAAGGAACCTATGTTAAGACACTCCGTTCCCCACTTTCTGCCGAATTTTGGAGGCATTGCGTGTTGAGTGGCAGAACTCAACGCCGCGCTTAGCTTCGACACCAGAGCGAATAAATGGAAATATAAATTAAGTAAATATTTTATCTCTTGGAGTGGATCGAACCCACAACCAGTCGGTTTCACATGTATATTTTGTTACTTTAAAATAATTTATACTACTCATAAGGTTGGTCAAATTTATTATTATTATAAACTATTTACGCATGAAATTTAATGAACTTAGATTTTACCTGATTTTTAGTATAGTACTATTTATTATTCCACATATTCGAATAGGTATATATTATAACCTAAGTGTGACTATTTAAAAAGTAAAATTATTATTCAAAGCAAATATTGTTGAAAATTTAAAATTTAATCCAACAGTCTGGATGGACGTTGCGAAAACTAAAACAAAAGAAAATTGAAACGACAAAAAAACCATACTTGTTTTCTAAATCAAAGGCTCAAAGCAGCTTTTGTTTTTTCAGACCCGATGTCGCTTTGGATCACTTTTCAAATCGACAATATTATTCTTTGCTCTAAGATTTGTTTTCTTAGTTTTACACACAAAATTCTTATTATATTTTTCTTTTATTACATCTTACGTTGATTCACGCACCTGGCAGCGTAGCCAGAGGGAACATCAGAACCTAGTGTTAAGATACATCGTTTTTATAAATTCCTTTTTCAACTTTCCGCCGTTCTTTACAGGCCTTGCGTGTCAAATGGAGCCGTGTTTGACATCATTACCAGAGGGAGAAAATGGACATATTAAATATTTTACTTCCTCACATGGAAATCAAACCCACAACTGTCGCATTTACAGTCGCACGCTTGTGCCACTACGCCATGATGTGTCCAATCGCATAGATTAATACAAGAAAATAGACTTTTGTCATTCGTCACGGAATATTGCAAAAACGGGTGAACAGTGAGGAACGGAGTGTCGTAACCCTATATTACCTGCAATGTCTGAAAATGTGAAAAACTCGGTTTTTTTCAATTGTAATTAGCTGTTCGGAGGAATTGAATCGAACACCCTTATGACAGACTGAAAATTTTACGATCCGTAACTATTCTATTTCTATTCATATTACCTACGAGATTTTTTTTAATGATATTCTTGACTTGATTGAGAGCTGTCCTAGGTTTTGAGTTAATGTCCTAAGGATTTTATGGAGTACGATAGAAACAAAGAGATCTTTTATTTAATATTTTTCACTAATATTACAAAACTGTTTATTTTGCTTTATTGTTATCAAATAATAAAATTATTAACATAAATTAAGCTGAATACTTTACAGTGCATAACGTTCCTAGTGTACTCTAGTTCCTAGTGTACTCACAGTGTTGCGATAAACGTATTTAGTTACTTTTATTGAAAAATACAAACATTTTGTTCATAAATGTGAGTAAATATTGACATACCAACAGCTTCTAAACTATTTCTCAAGCTGACAGATTTTTAACAAAACTACGGTCGTTGGGAGCATTTAATCGAAAAGATGTTCGCCTTGGAAGGTGCCACATTACCCACTGAACTGGATATCAAGAGTTGAATTTAAGAAAAGGAATGTGAAGGTCTTATTTTATTATAATATTTGTAAATCTAACGTTTTCATCCTAAATATAATTGTGATACTCTGTTAGCCTTTTTTTATTTTTTTTAAATTTTTAGTCCGTTTACATTTTTTTTTCCTTTCTATTTTTACTTTCTTTGCATAAATAAACTCAAATATACCAAAATATTCATCATAAATATAACTTCTATTGGTATTCGATTCGATCCGGATTTTTGACTAGAAACTGTACTACCACGTCCTATTTTATTACGGAGGGAAAATGGAAAATATCCATTTCCCGGAGCAGTATTCGAATCCACAGCCAATAATATATTTTTTTAGGCTCATACTGTATCCCGTTTACAGCAAAGTAGAAGCAGGAGGCAGGAGAGGCAGAATCTAGATTTAGCTTTAACACACAAGAGAAAGGAATTGCAAATATTAAATATTTCATTCCCTTGAGTGAGGATAAAACCCACAACCGTTGCGTTTACGCCTGTGCTACTGCGCACCGACGGCCTCTTAATGTCATTATTTGGTTATAAACCATTTATTTTGTCTAAATAAGTTGAAGTAAAAGAAGAGTTATACGAGTCCGATGTCACTTCGTAAAATTGATGACTTTAATATTGCTGTTATATTTTTCTTTATTTCGTTTGCTCGTGACTTAGGTCTTGTACGAGATATATTTATCTTCAATGTCGAAGCAAATGGAAATCCTTTATTTAAGGGGCTCTCCCCTTCCCCTTCTAAATGTTTTTATGATTGTTTTTCCAGAAAATTCTGAGTTCCTATGAATGTCCAAATTGATTGTATGTTGAAAGAGTTATGTTTCAGCTTAAACAACGACTTGGCTTGGAAAACATTTAAATTCTGTGTAATTTTATTTTGCTGATTTCAATAATTGATTAATAATCTTGGACATTTTTTCCTGCCACAATATCTCCGGAAATCTCTGTAATTGATAATTCGGTACTCTATTATTTTAAGCAATTTTATACTCCGGGCTGCAGAGCCGGTAGCGGTGAAATCCAAGTAAAACTTACACTTGGATAAATGGGGCTCCTTTAATATCTTCTTATGAAATGTAATTACAAACAGTGCTATCATTATTCAAGTCAAAGAAAAACAGCACACACATACAAATACAATTTGTTGTTAAACTTGTTGTTACCTGTTATACAAATTAAAATCGGTAACAACAAGTTAAACAATATAGAGTAGGTATTTAGGGAAAGAAATCCGAATAATAAATAATTTTAGCATTTATGATCTTGTACTCGCTCATTTTGAAATACTACATACTAGAATTACCTATATTATATTTCTTTTACGTGACTTATATCTGAATACCAGTCTATCTCAGGCCAGTCGTGGCGCAGGGGCACAAAGTGTGACTCTAAAACCGACGGATTGTGGGATCCCCACTCGAGGAGATGAAATATTTACTTAAATATATATTTCCATTTCTTCGCTCTGGTGTCGAGGACAAGCGCGGCGTTGAGTTCTGCCGCTCAACACGCAATGCCTCCCGAATTCGGCAGAAAGTGGGAAACGGAGTTTCTTAACACTAGGTTCCCTCTGTCTACTCCGCAGTGTGCGGGAAACAGCGTGAAGCAAAATTATTTTATTTTATATCTGAATACCCTCAACTGCTTAGATCATTCTAACAGCGTTGTGATGGTATCGTGGTGAACGTCAGACAAAAAAGTAATATCCTTATTGTGTTATTCTTCTATTATTAGAAAAAAATATTACACAATCACAGACAGACACTTCAGTTTTATATAAAAGTACAAAGAAAATAATATAATGTGAACGAAAAGGAAAAATAATCTTTATAGTAACAAAGCCAAATCGCCTTAACTCAACGTTCATGTGGTATAAGCTCAGATTTAGACCCATTGAGATAACTCATTCTCGTAGCCATTCTTACTTTTATGTTACCGATTGCTGATAACTATTGTTGGACGTGCTAAATTTTTCTCTAGGATGCCTAGATATATATCTAGTATACAGTCTATTCGGCGAGTCGTGGCCGTCCTAAAGTAGGCCGTGGATAACTGCTCAGATTTGATCCTAATTTTTTTCTTATTTTTGCTTATTTTCTTCTCGAGTGTAAAAATATAGACAGCCTAACTTAAGAGCGGCCACAACTCGCCGACGGTACTATAATACTTTTTGACAGTGTTACTACCTATTGGATTTTGCCGCAAATCTGACCCGAACTTAATGTAATATAGGCAGTGACTTGAAATTGACTATCCACCCGTAGATAACCAGCTCGGGCTATAATATTAAAGAATGTACGTAAGGTGGTATAGGAACTTATATTTATAAATACATCACAGTCATTTCTGATGTTAATTTGATGGGTAATGGATTCAAATCTAACTCAAGGGATTTTTGTGTAGAATTATGGTTTTACCTTGTCTTTGTATGGAATGTTTTGTATTTAATTCCTTTTTATAAAAACATTAAATTTGATCGCTGGAAAAGGGAGGATGGAGTGACGTACATATAAAATAATATAACGAATCTATACTAAAATCTAAAAAACTCTTTGTAATGTGCTTATAGAAAAAACAAATAGTCTTTAATTTTTTTATTCAAAATGCAACATTCATTACGATGAGCGTAGTTAAAGATTACAAGTTTTTATGACATAGTTATACTAATGTATAATCTTTAAGACGGTAAAAAGTTTCTAGTTTAATAATGTTTTATGTTAGTATCTTCTTTAATGAACAACTTTTGAAGAGTAATTTTTAACAAAAAAATATTATAAATATATATTTACACATATTTATTTGATTTTATCAACGAGATCCTAATGACGTATTACTATATTATGTTTAGATAATTATTATTGAGGCCATCGTTGCATAGGGGCACAAGGGTGTAATTGTAACGCGACGGTTTTGGGTTCAATCCCCACTTGGCGGAATAAATTATTACTGATTAATATTTTCGTTTCGTCGTTGTGACACCAAGGCAAAAACCCGGCGTTTAGTTCCGGCACGCATGTTGAGTGCTGAAACTGACGGCGGAAAGTGGGGATCGAATTACCTTAACACTAGGTTCCGCTGTCGTGATTTGCCTTGTTACTAGAGTGAGAAATATAAATTTCTTCGAGTGGGAATCGAACCCACAATCTATGGCGTTTATAGTCACACGCTTTTAAAATGCAAAAGAAAACACATTAGGTATATAATTTATAAAGACAACAAGCTAATTCTGTTGGCGTTGATTTTATCAGCTTCACGCTGTATCCCGCTTACAGCAGGGTAGGCAGAGGGATCCTAGTATTAAGACACTCCGTTCCCTACTTTCTGCTGAATTCTGGAGGCATTGCGTGTTGAGTGGCAGAACTCAACGCCACGCTTAGCCTCGACACCAGAGCGAAGAAATGGAATTATAAATTTAGGTAAATATTTCATCTCCTCGAGTGGGGATCGAACCCACAACCAGTCGGTTTTACAGTCACACTTCGTGTCGCTGCGCCACGACTGGCCTCAATGATACTGGCGTTGCTACTTGTAATCATTTTGTAATTAGTAAGCCGAATATCCGTTAAATCCACAAAATAAATTTACCGTCTCTACTACGGTAATAGAGTGATGAATTCATTGCCGCTCTGAATTCATATTAAAATGATAGACTATATTTTGGTTTATAGTAATCTGTGGAAATAAATTATAAAATAAAGAGGCCGTTGTGATATGATATGGTATTTATTGATTTATTATAAAACATATAGATTATGGTACATTTGATGATTAAGTATGAACTAATTAACAATACAGCCAATAAAATTTTCACAAAAAAAAGAAGACAAGTGAATTCAGTATAAAAAAAATATAGCTCCAATGTTTGTAAATGTTTTGCAGGTGTTGAGAATGTTGCATAAAATATTGAACCTAGGACAGTTAAATAATATGGAAAGGGAAGGAATTTTATACAAGAACATCTGGATGGGCAAATGAGTTAAAGAGGAGCCAAATTTAGATATATATTTTTTTTAAAGAAAGAATAAAGCGTGAAGTTTTATTTCGACACTATAAAGGGAATGAAAATGAATAGAGTACTTCCCGTTGATCTATAATTATGAAATTTAGAAGATAGGTTCTATTCGTAGTACTTGTTCAGGAAAAGATCTGAAAACTCTACATTTGTGGTTTAATCCTACAAAATAATAGGCTTAAAATGTGGGCAAAATATAATATTAAAGCTAGTTCAAGTGAGGTATCAGATCAATGTGTCGATTCACTGTCACACTGTCACTCTATCCATATAAATAATATAAGCCAAAACAGAATGTGACATTGAAAGTTACCTCAAATATGTACACAAAACATAATCCTGTTATTCCACTGTATTTACTGCAGCGATAAAATAAGATACAGCACACACCACGCCACTCCGGCAGTAAATAGAAACGGTCGTTATTCTGCACGATTTATATAGACACGCCTTGTTTTGAACAAGAATTTGGTTTGGACTGCGTCGTTTTGGTTACAATGTGTAAAAGTGTTAGAAACTATTATTATTGGACAATGGTTACAGGTTCATACTCTTCACATTTTTACACAATAAAATTATACATTTTTATGTTAGTCTTTTTTATCATTAAAATTTTTAATAAAATATTTATTAAAATGTATATTTTTATTTATTCGCTCTGGTGTCGAGACGACGTGCGGCGTTGAGTTCCACCAATCAACACGCAATGACGTAGAAAAACGTAGAACAGAGTTCCCTCTGAGTACCCTGCTGTGTGCAGAAGCTCATTTTAAATTTTAATGGCTACGATTTTTATTGGCTTATACAATAAATAGTATTATGTTGGTTAAATATCTTCATATATAAAACATAAAACACATTAATAAATTATATTAATTCTAAATTTTGTTTTATGGAAAAAGACAAGACAAATGAGCGTACGGGCCACCTGATGATGGTAAGTGATCACTGCCGCCCACAACCCCCTGTAATACCAGAGCAACTACAGGTGCGTTACCGGGTTTTTAAAATTATTTATTTACATTTTGATCACATCAAAGAAAAAATAACTAAATCTACATATCGATTTAATAACTAAGTAAACTTGAAAGCAAGAAAATTCGGTGAGCAATCAATTTACATATATTAAAAAAAAAAAAAAAAAAAAAATTAGCTTCACGCTATATCCCGCACACAGCAGGGTAGGCAGAGGGAACCTAGTGTGACACTCCGTTCCCCACTTTCTGCCGAATTTTAGAGGCATTGCGTGTTGAGTGGCAGAACTCAACGCCGCGCTTTTGCCTTGGCACCAGAGCGAGGAAATGGAAATATAAATTTAAGTAAATATTTCATCTCCTCGAGTGGGGATCGAACCCACAACCAGTCGGTTTACAGTCACACTTCGTGCCACTGCGCCACGGCCGGCCTCAAATTTACATATATACACACAAAAAAAAATATTCCAATGGATAACCTCCTTTTTTTTTTGTTTTAGCTTCAGGCTATATTTCGCATATAGCAGGATAGAGAGAGTCTAGTGATAAGAAACTTATCTGTCCACTTTCCACCGAATTCTGGAGGTATTGCGTTAAGTGACGGAACTCAACACCGCGTTATGCATCGATACTGTAGCATTTACAGTTACACGCTTGTGCACCTACGTCACGACCGCCATTCTTTCTTTTTTTTTTCATAATAATAATAATATTTTTTATATATATACACTTTAAAATATTTAAACTCAGTTTATTAATCTTATTTGTACAAGCCAATCCTTTCACGCCGTCTCCAGTCTACGTGACATTGACGAAGCGTTCAACTAGCACTTAAAAAAAACAAGTCAAATTGGAAATGTAATTATTTATATAATTCAAGGCAAAAGATCTTCCCAATTTTCGAATTAGTAATGAAAAAGGGTAATATTTACAAAATTTCGTTAAGGGCAACGACAGAAGGGGGATCGCATTATTTGAAAATTAATCAAGTGAAATCTTGTCAGAAACCTTCCAATATTTTTATTATAATTTTCAGTTTTCGTTGTAAAATATTTTTTACAGCTTCACAATGTATTCTGCATGTAGCATGGTAGATAGAGAATGCCTAGTGTTAAGACACTCCGCTCCCCACCGTCCGCCAAATTCTGGAGACGTCACATAATGCTAAAAAATAAAAATTTTGAACTTATTTGGCTTTCCACGAAACCATTATATTTTTTTTGTAGGAATATAATATTTGTTTAATTATGATTTTAAAAAAGTAGTATCTATAAAAATTTTAAAACAAAACTGTACCAGCATCTGCTGACCACATCCATGTCCAAAGACTTTGTAAATGAAAGCAGAAAACATATATTAGAAAATGACTGAGAAACTAAAAGTTCTCTAAGAATTTGTTGTGAGGAAAAAAATCTATATATTTTCTTGTTATATAATTTATTAAAGCTAGCCAGGTTAAGGGCAACATATTTTAAACAGAAATAAAACTTTTGTTTTGCATTTGGATTTCATTTTGGGATCAAATGAGATATCCTCTTGGGTTCTGGCCCTTTTAGGCTTAATTCCCGCTGGGATTATAGTTTTTTAACGGTAGATAGTTTTTATATATATATCTCCTATCTCTGCCTATCTTACAACGCAGGAGAAAATGTCAAGCAATTTTTTTAGTCTTGTTTTTCCATATTAAATTATATTTGAGAATACTAAAGGTTGTTTTAATTTTACATATAATATTTTCGGACCATTTCAATACTCCCTAAAGGCACTCAGCCCAATACAATGACGCAATCATCCCCCCAGACAGAGATATACATACCTCTATTTGGAGCTACCTGTAAAAGGGCCTCACTTTCAAGTAGTATGCGTACTCACTAACTTAAAAGTGGGACCCTTTTAGAGTCTAATATAAGTCTAATTATGATTCTTTTTAACTAAAAATTAGACTAATAGTCCTCTAAATTTCAAATTTGCTAAACGACGTAGGTCTGGCGGCCCTGGGAACAGGGAAAAAGGAGTGTCATAATTGTTCATATTATGTTCTCTCTTGATACAAATGATCATGTTTTTTATTAATATTTTTATGACAAAAAATTTTACGTAGCGTCCAATTTTAATGTTTTTTTAAAGAATTGCGTTTTAAATTTTGCGTTTAATATGTATTACGTATGTTTACTTTATTTTCCTTCATATATCCAGATTCCAGTCACAATTTCAATACCAGTATTTGCTTAGGCTACATTTAAATATCCGATTTGTAGAGCGGGATTGTAACAACAAATAAATATACTAACTATTCGAATAAATTTAAATTCGTTTTATAGCTGGCATTGCCTGCGATATTGCATACAAAAAGATATAGAAAAAATATATATTGTTTAATATAAATTGATAATAACGGGTTTTGCGTAATTGAGATATAAACTATCAAAAGGAATAAAATTTTATTTTTATTAATGTGTTCATCCTATAGTCACATATTTTTTACAGAGTTGAATATCGCAGCCTAGTGAATTAAAAGATTTGTTGTTTAGTTTCACGCTGTATCTTGCAAATGACATGCTAGGCAGACGGAGCCTGGGAACCTAGTGTTAAGTGACCTTTTTATGAAGACTTCGGTTCTCCACTTTCCGTCGAATTCATGGAGACATTACGTATTTTTTTTACGAGAGACCAAGCACAACGCAGCATTATTCCTGAACACCAGAGCGACAAAAATATTAAATATTCAATTTTCTCAACTAAGAATCGAAATCACAACCTGTCGCGTTTATAGTCGCACACTTGTGCCGCTGCACTACGACACTACGATTTCGATTCGACTCGACTTAAATATCTATATACTATAATATTAAAATAAAAAAAAAATATCAGTGCTGAGTTTGGCTGTAAGTACTTTAGCAAATTTACCATAGCAAATTTTGAATTGTATTGAATAATCCACTCTCATTCGGTTAAATAAATTTATTGACATGAAAAAAAGCTAAATTACATCACACCATTTTTTGATAAGAATTGCGACTTGATACAGAAAAGTAAATAAAATACAAGAGTAAGTGATAAAAGAGGCAGTGGTGACCTCGGTTGGCCTTCGAGAATACAGCATCCATAATATTAGAGGAAGATAAAGGACTCCACTGAGGGCATGTATGAAGAGGTCGGGCGAGGCGAATACCTCTTTCGCTCTTTCGGCAGGCGCCGTAACCACTAGAGATAAAAAAGCATAATATGTTAGAGTATATTGTACATATGTAAATTACACTTTAAAGTATTAATTTGAAATATTACATGATAATTGCAAATCATCTCTTTAAAAATAATCGAAATGGAGTGTCGTCATCGTATTTTTAATTAATTTGTTCCGGGCACTTCTATAGGTCTAAAAGTAACTGCGTCGAAGATATTAATGTGGTTACTTATATGATTATGTGACGACGTTATAAAGTATATTTTTATATTAATTAAAACAATTTTTTATGTTACACAACCATGTATAAAACGTTAAGGATTTAATTTCCATTTGAAGCGGGACTTATTTTTATTTTGCCTCAAAAACAAACAAAGGCGTTGTATCTCGCCACACAAAGAACAATGTCTCGAATTCGGGCTTAAAATGAAACTCCAATTCAAATTATTTTATTCCACATATATCAGGGTAGGCACAGGGAACTTAGTGTTAAGACACTTCATTCCCGTTAAGACACTTTCTTTTCCTCTCGTCCTTCCTTTTCCTTTAATTCTCGAGGGTTTGAAGTGAAATAATGAAGCAGAAAAATATTATTATATCATTCACCATTTGCAGTCTTTATGATGTACAATGTAAATGGTAAATGATTGAAATTTTATTATTAATAGGTATATATTTATTTTCTCAAAAATAGATAGCGAGAATACATTAGAAAATACGTTAAATTTTGTACCATAAACTATAATAGAATACATACATACTCGTATACTGTATAATATACTTATATATAAAAAAGGGAAGGTATAAAGGTACGTATCAAAGCTAAGTTCAACTAAGTTCCTTGCTATTTCTAATAAAGATTTTTTTCAAATTTTATTATTAATAAATATTTACTTTCTTAATTAATTATGCGGGAATAAATTAGTCTGTAAGCTCAAAAAACCTTACCGTACCATAAACTATTATAAAAATATGAGTCATACATACTTATACTATGTAGCTTTCTAACATAGGTACGTATCAAAGGTAAGTTCAATGTAGGTCTTGGCTATTTAGAACAGATTCAATCTTGATAAGCTATATGATTCTTAAACATGCAACGGGTTTCTATTAAAAAAACCAAAAAGAAAATATTTTTATCAGTAAATTAAAACGTTTTTTTTTGGAAGGTTGTGCTTAAGATGTATATATTTAAGCACAGGGTGAAAAATGGGAATAAAAGTGAGCATTTTGGTGAAGTGTATATGACTGGAAACGGAGTGTCTTAACACTAGGTTGACGTGTAGCGATAGAGGCAATGAGATATTTTCATTTCCTTGCTCTTGTATGACGTCGAAGCGTGGCGTTTAGTTCCGCCGCTGAACTTGAAATGTCTCTGTAAATAGAGTAGTAGAGTATCTCATGTAGCTATATATATTTATGTTAATAACCTAATATTTGCATTATAAAATAAATAATCCCACAAATTAACCGCAGGGGCATTAGCCTGGGTTGTGTTTTCATTCCACAATAGGAAATATTACTCATATTGTTTTTGATTATCATTTGAATTTGAATTTATTAAAAAAAAAACACAAGGTTCCAAGATTCCCTCTGCCTACTCTTCAATACTCCTCGAAGCTAAAATACAAATATGTTTTTGTCTATTTGTCTTCATGAAGTTGATCTCTATATTAATTTCCTGAATTAAAATATTCACGAAAACAGACCACAACCATTCACTATTCCACACTAGTAATGTAACGTACATTTCCATTGCGCGAGGCACAAAATATCGCGTGTTTCAAAGTCAGATTTCGCGTGTAAAATGATATATCTCGTGATTCACGATCTCTATATCTGCACTATGTGTATGACGGAAGTATCATTAATCTAAAGAGTCCCTTTCTTGATTGTTTCCTAATAAATTATATATGCATATAATAAATTTTCAGTATAAAGTTTTTGTTCTTTTTAAACATTTTTAAAGTGTTAATCCACACTTAGGAATGATAAATACTTATTTAGAAAACGTATAAAAATTTGAACGTAGCGGGACTCGAACCCGCGCCTCCTGGAAACCGACCAGGCGCTCTGACCACTGAGCCATACGTTCTAGCCAAGCTACGTCGAAATTCTTATACGCTTGTTACAACTTATTTATGTTGTTAGCATCTCTGTAGGGAGATTTTTACAAATTTCCGCTACCCAAAGATAATTACTAAGAATTATCGTTTGGCAAGAGACGAGCGACACAACAAAGCGAGTGCATCTCAAACGCACTTCATCTTGTGATGGAATAGACGTGTACCGGATTTGTATACACTTGACAATCGAAGCATTGTGAGGCTTGCCAAGTTTTTAAACGAACCCAGCTATGGAAAAATATTTCTTTATTGCCATTATAAGTAGAACTGACTGAATACAGCGTTGGACTGTAAACGTGATTGTTGTGGATTCGATTTCAACTCGGAAGAATGAATGTATATAAAAATGATTATTACTTTTCCAGCTCTGGTAGACAAAGTGCGGCGTTAAGTTCCTTCACTCAACTAAAAATCTCTCGAAAGTCAGACGTAAAATGGGAAGCGCTGTGTTTTAGAACTAATTTCACATTGTCTTCTATATGGGAAAAACGTGAAGCTTATAAAAATGACTAAATATAGATTTTAGGATTTCAAGCGAGTTTTTTTAATATATAAATTTTATAAAAGATTCGAGATTATCTTTCATCAAATATACGAACGTATGTGTGTAAACATTTCCATATTATGTTTCAAAGGTCAAGAATATTGGAAATGATGGGAGAGTGTATGAGATTTTATATTTAAGGGTATTTACGCGTATATACTATTGGCTACTATTCACTTCGCACTCAGCACACAATGCCTCGAGAATTCGGTATAAAGGTGGAAAGGGAAATGTCGTAACTGAGTATCTTAACACTAGGTTCCCTCTGCCTAGTTTGCTTTGGGCGAGCTACAGCGTGAAGCTTCATGGGACTGGCTTTAGGAATTACATTGTTAAGTCGTTCTTAACTTTTTACATATTTATATAAATATTATTAAAAAAAATACTGATTGAGGACAGTCGTAGCGCAGAGGCATATGTGTGTGATTATGAACACGACAGGTTGTCGGTTAAATTTCGATTCAAGAAAATGAAGAATAAATAGAATGATGTAATAATAAGATATTTTTTTGTTATATTTAAAGCAAGCAAACCACTTAAATTAATTTAGGCTTATTTAATTTCGAAACTTTAACAAAAAACAAAAAAACCTATAAATAAAATGCAATTTATTTTGTATTAATTGTTTACAAATAAAAAGTAGCACAGATTTTATTTTTAGATTAATACTAAATATTCAAGCAGTCCGCATACTCTTCCCATTTCCAACGCCAAAAATCATTATTTATTTCGTGTTTCGAATAATTGATACCGTTTCCAACTGCCTACAATATTTAAACAACATAACATGGAGTATAGTGAACACGTGCCTTTCAATCTAACGTCTGAATATTTCGGCAATTAATCTTGTATAAGATATTTCTTCAGCACATTTTTAAGTAAGTCGTTTGAAATAATATGTTTTGCATGTGGTCATTTGTTTCTCAAATATGTAATACACACACAAAGTAAGACACTCAATTCCTCACTCTCCGCCATATTCTCGTGACATTGCGTGTAGAATGGCGGAACTCAACGCCACTCTTTGTGCCGTTACTAATTAAAATATCTTCAACTGGGAATTGAATCCATATCAGACAGTTTAACAGCCAAATGACGTACCGATGCGCCACTACGGCTTCTGCGTTTGAAAGCTTGAAATTTTACAAATCGATTCAGTTCCGATGGCAGAGATTTTTATATAAAAGATAGTTTTCAGAATGGCTTCTTTGTAAAAACTTTGAAAACCAACCACGTTTTAAGTTACCGATAATATTTGTTACCGCAAAACCTCTACAGATCTCAATAATATTTTCTATTCCATTTTATACGTAAAAAACAGATTCACAAATATTTTCGAACAATAAGAAAATAAAAATTTTCTTTCTTTTATTATAAAAGAAAATCTTAATAATTACTAATGTACCCTATAGTATATCCTAAGCTGAGAGAGCTTTCTTATTTAAATTTCAAGTGAAGTTATATTCGCTGTAATCTCTGGAGATACGCTGAAAATGTTTTGAAAATCAATATAATATTATTATTGCAATTTTTAAAGTTATTATTATTATATAATAAAAAAAATATTATTATACTCCCCCTTTTTATTTAGATTTCATTATATTTCAAACATAAGGAGAGAGAGAGAGAGAGAAAGTACCTAATAACATTCTGCGTAGGTACTCCGTAAATAAATATTCTCCCGGGTAAAAATCGAACATGTAACTATTGTGCACCTATATACATTTTAAACATGCCATTATTGTCATATAGTTTAATGCAATAATTTAAATATGACTGAAAGCCTTATTCGTCGCTTTAATAGTAGTCCAAAGTACTTATATAATTTTTCGTTTTCCACCGATTTTTTTTCAATTCTCACTGGTACCAACTAAGTGCGGCGTTGAATTCCACGACTTAACACGAAATATTTCTAAAATTATGCATAAAGATAGAAACAGACTATCGTAACACTAGATTCCCTACCTAGTAGTAGAATCCGCCTTCTGTCATAAACAAAGAGCGCGAAGCTAATAAACAAAACATTAATTGAAATATTAAATCGCATAAAAAACAAATGCTTTAAAACAGTAAATTTGTGAGTAAAAAAGGATTCAACGTGACTCAAGTGTCACTCAATCACTTGTAGAGTGGACCGAGTGCGAGTGTTTGAGTAGCGATAAGTAGCGTTAGGTGTTTGCAGGTGTTTTAAGCATTTTCAATTTAACTCACAGAAATGAAATATCGTTTTCTCGCTTTTGTACCGAGAGAAACGTGGCGCTATGTTTCGACACTCAACACGCAATGCCTCAAGAATTTGTCGAAACATGGGAAACGGAGTGTTAGGGCACTAGATTCTATGCTATTGTGACACAATGAAGATACGTAGATATTTTTTTTAATTACAATAATAGAGACTAAAATAACATTTTAAATGTATTTCTCTTCAGCATTCTATCAACACGTTGGGAATGTCTGGATTATTGCAAAACTCTTCAACTACCGTCTGAAAGTTCGTTTAAGCTGATTAATAATCAATTGAAAGAATCGCGCGAATCGGAAATTAATGTTATAAATTAGGAATTAAACGGCGCGCCACTGGCACCTTGGCAACGTTCGATTTTATTAATATTTACATAATTGTTCTAAATAAATACACTTGTTAGTTGAGTTGAATTGAATAAATTGTGTAATGGAAAACAGTTACTGTCGACATGATGAATATATTGAATTCTATGTTTCAATATATAGAGTGGTGGTGAAGAATCTGAATGTTGTGTTTGGACAAAAGACTAAGGTCTTATGTATAGTAAAAAGTTGTTGTAACGCTCATCAGAGTGAGCTATTTCAAAATTGTAATAAAGTAAACATCAAATATTGTGATAATATATTTTTTTTGTTCTTACAATTTTTGCACTATTTAAGCTCCTCTAGCTTCTGCTTGACAATTCTGATGCAGTCTTTAATGAGTATATTAGTAGTAGTTACTGGACATCAAAACTCACCATAGTTTCATTGTTAGCAAGTTCAAAGTTTTACAGTCCGTACTTTAGCGACATGTTGAGCCAGCCTATAGTTCGGCGTACCGTATTAAACGGACTATTTATTGGTCTAAGAAGTACGTCTTTTTTGTGTAGTTTTGGTAACCTATACAAATTAGGGGCTTTACATAGCTAGGCGCGTGAGATTTAATGTCAAGATGTAATAATTTCACGTGTCTTTTTTTAAGTTTTATTATATTCCTAGAATGACCCGCGAGGCCATTGAAATTCAAAAACATCTTTATTTCAATAGAGAGGACGGTTGCAAACCTTCTACCACCAGTGGGACCTCCACTCATAAAATCTTTGAAGTCTCAAACCCACCATACCAGAAGATACGGTCAGCTCATTCTGCAGGAACCTAGGGCAGCAATCGAGTCAATAAATTAATCGTTGGCAGATTGATAAATAAAAAAAAATAATGTCAGCTGAAAGACGATTCCCCCCTTAAACTACTGCAAAGTGTTCGATACATCGGACTACTGCAAAGTGTTCGATACATCGGATTTTCTATTTTTATACCTATATATGTTTTTTTTATAAATAGCGTAGTAAGAATGTAACTGTATTTAGAAAGTTACATATTCCTAATTAAGAATTTCAACTGTCTAACTATGACAATTCATAAGATACAGACAGACGGACTGACACACAGACGGACCGACTGCGGAGTCCTTGTAATAGGGAGTCTATTACAAGGACTCCGTTGTCCGTTTGACCTTTTGGTTTCGGAACCTTTAAAATAGTAATGGGTAATTTAAAAAGGACTGAATATAACCCAAAATAATGAACAACACAAAAAGTCGTAAATTTTCTTATTTTACAATAAATATCTTAGGGATTTTGAGATCTTTTTTTTTTATATATATGGAAAAGACACGGCAAACGAGCGTTCGGATCACCTGGTGGTAAGTGATTACCGCCGCCCACGGCCCCGTGTAACCCCAGAGGAGTTACAGGTGCGCTGCCGACCTTTAAGGTGGTTTGGGCTCCGGAGCCCGGCATTACCTGATGCGAAACGCAGTGGCGTAAAGACTCTACTTCACGCCGGTTTTTAATGCCGGGGGTGGTAATGATCCGGTCGAGTCTGCCAATGCGTGTTGCCATTACTAGCGACGTAACTCTACCACACGATCTCGGTTGAAAAAGAAAATAATTAAATTTGAATTAGTGAAATGCCTTTGATTATGTAAAAATAAAATCGACAGATCAACATATTTATAATAATACCATTGGACCCTTTACGTATTATTATCGATGTGAAGTTTCGCTACCTTACCGATATACGTATGTACATCTGGTCACTGGAGGGTCGATTATTTTCTCGTTAGTTTCAAGTTCGCGATCGCTGATGCACTTGAGACAGCGCTGTGACTTTGCCCTTCAAATCATTAGGGCTTAAAAAAAATGGACTGAGAAGTAGAAAAAAATAGAAGTAGAAAAAATATTAAATACATTCTAGAGGCTAATGCTTTCTTCCGCATGTAGGAAAGCCCATGAACACCGTTGATACTTCATTTTTACATTCTGCAAATTTTCGGGCATTACATGTTGAGTTCTAATACCCGAAATTAGATAATAATTTCGAAATACATACCTATAATAAAACATTAAAAATATTTTGTCTGTACATTTAGTACTTTTGACTGACTTGGATAAAGGAACCCTTAAAAATAATAATAGAAAGCAAAAATATATTTAAATTTTTTTTGTCAAATATTTTTTTATATTGGTTATTACTATATAAGTATCTATGTACTATATACATTTGTTCTATTTTCTTTTTACTGAAACAACTATACAAACACTCCCACTATTATTTTTTCTATAAATGGAGTTGTATTTTAATTCTGTGATGACGTTAACGATGGCATTTGTAGTGGAGAGCTGGATCGAGTTACATCACTCAATGTACATTGTCCATAAATATGGTGAATGAGACATTTCTAGATTAACGCCTTTGACGGTACATAATGATCAAAAATATACATTCACGTATGCATTGCATTTCGAGGCATTGCTTACTGTTGAGTGGCGAAAATCAACGCTGGGCTTTTTGCCTTTTTGAGCGAAAGAAAAGAATAGAATATACTTTATTGCACACAGAAAAACAAAAGAAATACAGATAACAATAACAAAATATGACTGAACTTCCGAAAGAATGTAAGTACTAATAAATAAAAATTCACTCCCCCAATGGGATCAAACCAACAACTGTCGCGTTACAATCACACCCCTGCGCCACGACGGACGGCCTCATTATGAAGGGCCATTACGTCTAAAATAGACCCAATGTCCTCTCATTCAACTCTTCAATTTGAAAACATGCCAAACACAACAAACAAGCATATTGACGAGGTTTATGGACAATTTTATTCGCGCAGTGATAAAAGTCTGCGCTTATCGAGACGTTTATTCTGACGAGGCCATCTGTTCTGGATGTTTTTAGATTATACTACTTATGTGAACTCTTGGAGCTAGTTTCCCATTTTCCGCCGAATGTGTTTGTCTTCCCGTCATTATATCTTTCGTTTTTTTTTATTTTCTATACATGTACGCATGTTACTCTGCCTAAATTCAATAGAACCCTAATTATATTGTTAATAAGCAGTGAAAAATTCATGTGTAAACTATAACTATAAACTTAAAAAATGTATTAACTATAATAAACTTAAGAACTAGTTAATACACTCTTTATATGGTATTTTTATAATATTTTTGGTATTATTTGAGAACGTAGTGAAACGTTACCTTATTTTTTCTAAGGTACCTTGTCAAGTATATAATAATGAAAATTTCTAACATATTTTATTCCTTTCAACGTCTCAGAGCCCTTAGGCCACAGGCCTTACTATGAACGTCCTGAAACTTAAAGTAATTAAAATGTATGTGTTATTAAAAATGTATAAACTATAATAAGCCATTAAGGCTAATATTAATATTATTGTTAAAATTTTGCAGTTAAAGAGTACTTTCTTAAAAGTACGGTTTTTTTACAATTAAATTTAATCTAATTACATTACTATATTATTCGATATTAGAAACAACAACAGTGAGTCCTATCTGAATTTTTATTCAAACTTAGATTTATTTATTTCATATATACTAAAATAAAAAGGAAGTACGCAAAAAATCTTTATCTACCGCCGTTTACCCGATCTCTTTGCCAGTCATCATCATTTATTGCGCTCGGCCGCCTGTCAGACAGAAACGCTATTATATAAAATAATTGTTTTTCCTGTGACACAGAGCATTTATGAATACAAAGTAAGAAATGTTCTACTATAGTAGTAAGGACCTGATATCTACTATAAAAATGTATATCTCCAGTTTCACGGTTAAAAAAAGTGAATGTAGTGAAACCTCTGTTCGTTTTTGTGAAAATGGGGAACGGAGTGTCTTAACACTAGGTTCCCTCTGTCTACCCTGCTGTGTGCGGGATACAGCGTGAAGCTGATTTTTTTTTAATATTAAAAGATCTAAATTCAATATAATTCATACTGTAATCTTATAATCATAAAATTCGGCGTATTATGAAACTACTTCGTTTTTGCTATGGCTTCGTTTTAGCTATATCATGTAATCAGAGCGGAGATATGAAAATAATTTAAATATAATTATACGCTCGAGTGTGGGATCTTACCTCGCATTTACAATCCCTCCTCGCCAAAGATCTCCTCCTCGCCTCCAAAGATTCATTTTTTTTATTCTTTCATATATCTCGACGCAAAATATTATTGCTTTTATTAGATCCTAGCTTTATCGTACTAATTAGGTCTTATTCTTGCGGTACTCCGTTAATGGCCTATTATTTTTTCACAAATGGAGAAGGAGATTACTGTCATGACCACCAGCTGTGAGATACGGTTCAGTTTACTTTTTAATAAAACGGCTTCATTTGGGACAGTTATAAAATTGAGTAGATTTGTTTTTAACAAAGATAAGTACTGAAGTTGAATAATATATTTTTTGTTATTGTTCTTAGAAAATTATAAAATTATTAAAAGTAACTGAACTGTTGCCAGTCATGGCACAGGAACACACACCGGCAAATCATTGAGTCCAGTCATTCAAGACGTTGGGGGAAAAATTAAGAATGGAGTGTCTTAACACTAGGTTCCCTTTGTCTATCCTATTGTGTGCGGGATACAGCGTGAAAGTGATTTAATTCTTAATGATTCGTTATTGAAAGAACAAGGGCTATATTTTTTTTTCGGTGTTATTTTTTAGCAGTATTAATGTTATTGAAAATTGCTATAGAGGGTGCCTTAAAAATCTCGTCCAAATCGTCGTCGCTAGTAGTTCCAAAATTGCAATTAATCATATACTATAATAATACGATTAATATTGAGGCCGGTCATGGCGCATGGGCACAAAGTGTGACGGTAAAATCGACTGGCTGTGGGTTCGATCCCCACTCGAGGAAGTGAAATATTTATTTACATTTATATTTTCATTTCTTCGCTCAGGTGTCGAGGCAAAGCGCGGCGTTGAGTTCCGCCACTCATCACGCAATGCCTCCAGAATTCGGCGGAAAGTGGGGACGGAGTGTCTTAATACCCTCTGCGTAATGCGCAAATGTACTAGATATAATGGTAAAAACTATCGTGTGAACTATTTTATAAAGACAAAGGCGTTCAAGTAAAATTTATTAAATTTAAAATAAGAAAAAATTATAACATAATTTATAATATTAGGCTTTTACGTCGTGGCGCCACGGTTGTGTGTTTGATTAGCACCGGAGTCAATGAAATATTTCCATTCTCTCTCTTTGAGAACAAAACAATGCGCGACGTTGTGTTTCGTTGCTCAGCACGTAATGTATTAAAAATTGGGTGGAAAGTGAGCAACATAGTGTTTTATCACTAGGTTCTTTTAGCCTACTCTGCTATGCGCGCATAGCGAAAATAAAAAATATTCTCACAATTCCTCGGAAATTCGTGGTAAAATTAATAAATTTTAACGAGTTTTTCCTAATAAGCCATTTTATTGAAATCATCTCTTTATATAATAAGACTGTAAAAATATGTTGTCTGTACACTTAATAAATTTGACTGAAATGGATAGAGGGACACTTAAAAAGAATAATAGAAAGCAAAAAGATTATTTTTTAATATCTTGTCTGTCTGTCTGTCGATATGTATGTCATCATTTTTCTCTGAAAGTACTGAACCGATTTACTTGAAAATTTCACCAATTGCTTTGTTTTAACTCATTAAAATCGGTTCATTAAAAAAAGTTATCGTCATTTGAATAAACTCAAGGCATTAGTTTGCCTGCGAATGTTATATAGCAATCGCGCCGGTAAGATTGCTGGCTTAAGAATGACATTCGAAACGTCTTGTTTATATGACTGTTAATAAAAATATATAATATAAATATAAATATAAATATAAACGTAAGACGTAGACGTAGACGTAGACGTAGACGTAGACGTAGACGTAGACGTAGACGTAGACGTAGACGTAGACGTAGACGTAGACGTAGACGTAGACGTAGACGTAGACGTAGACGTAGACGTAGACGTAGACGTAGACGTAGACGTAGACGTAGACGTAGACGTAGACGTAGACGTAGACGTAGACGTAGACGTAGACGTAGACGTAGACGTAGACGTAGACGTAGACGTAGACGTAGACGTAGACGTAGACGTAGACGTAGACGTAGACGTAGACGTAGACGTAGACGTAGACGTAGACGTAGACGTAGACGTAGACGTAGACGTAGACGTAGACGTAGACGTAGACGTAGACGTAGACGTAGACGTAGACGTAGACGTAGACGTAGACGTAGACGTAGACGTAGACGTAGACGTAGACGTAGACGTAAACGTAGACGTAAACGTAGACGTAAACGTAGACGTAAACGTAGACGTAAACGTAGACGTAAACGTAGACGTAAACGTAGACGTAAACGTAGACGTAAACGTAGACGTAAACGTAAACGTAAACGTAGACGTAAACGTAGACGTAAACGTAGACGTAAACGTAGACGTAAACGTAGACGTAAACGTAGACGTAAACGTAGACGTAAACGTAGACGTAAACGTAGACGTAAACGTAGACGTAAACGTAGACGTAAACGTAGACGTAAACGTAGACGTAAACGTAGACGTAAACGTAGACGTAAACGTAGACGTAAACGTAAACGTAAACGTAAACGTAAACGTAAACGTAAACGTAAACGTAAACGTAAACGTAAACGTAAACGTAAACGTAAACGTAAACGTAAACGTAAACGTAAACGTAAACGTAAACGTAACGTAAACGTAAACGTAAACGTAAACGTAAACGTAAACGTAAACGTAAACGTAAACGTAAACGTAAACGTAAACGTAAACGTAAACGTAAACGTAAACGTAAACGTAAAAAGTCATTTTATTTGGGCAATCAATTCTGCTTATTAAATTAATAATCATGTAGTTTAAACGGCGAAACCGCTGGCGAGCCGCTAGTCTTACATAAATTTGCATGTATAAGAAACCCCAACATTGTAAAAATAAAAGAAAATATGAGCCGTTTACTAAATAGGTGCCCATTTTATACGTAAAATGCTTCTTAGCAAATAGTAATTCAATATGTTTTTGTTTTACCTTAAGAAATTTTTTGTAAAAAATAGGTGAAAATGAAGAGTGAAGTGATGAATTAAAATATGAATTAATAGTTCATTCCTCTAGTGAAATCAAACCCAAACCGTCGAGTTACGGTTACAGGCAGGCACCTGTGCGCCACGACAGCTTATATTTTATATTATATTTTTTCCGACCTGGATATAGTACATATTTTCTCGAGCAGGATTCCAATTTACAAATATAGCATTAATTTCAATGTAGCGGAAATCAACTCCGCGTTTCAATCATTTACACAACGTCCAAATAATTTACACCTTCGAGTGGGGATTGAATTCACAACCTTCACCGCCGCTGCGTCACGACAGCCTTATATGTAGTTTTTTTTTTGAAAAAAAAGCTTTTTCAATATATGTACATTTTTAACTACTATATCATTGCAAAAAAATACTAATTTCAAGATCTATAAAAATAAGGCACGGTAAGGTTTTGTACGTGATTAAGAGCAAGGATAAGAAGCTTAAGTCGTCTCTTAGCATTCTTGGGTTACATTGGGTTATTAGAGAAGCCACAAGAACAAGGTTTTAAATTATTATAATATTCAGTAATAATGATTTATGTACAATGAATATAATCTAAAAATTATTATAAATGATTTTTATTTTTTGCATTTTTATTTTTAATTGAAAATTTCGAATATTTTGTTGTTATAAATACGCTCTGTTAAAGGAAGCGCAGCGTTGAGTTTCGCCAATTAACACACTGCATATCAAAAAATAATCGGAGAGTCGGAAACAGATATTTTGGAAGAAACTAGAGTATGTTTAATATATGAAACTCGGGCGGAAAGTGAAGAAGGAAGTGTGGTGACACTATATTCTCTCTACCTATTCTGCTATATACCGTATACAACGTGAAGCTACTCTCACACAATAAATAGATAAAGAATGACAAACCATCATGCCCTTCTGGCGAAGTAACATTGAACAGGAAATAAGATTGCAAAATATAAATCAATAATATAAATAATATTACAATCATCTTAGATAAATTGAGGCCATTCACGCTTTTAGGTGTTTTTCATCAGGAAATCAGATAAAAGAAAGAAAAAATGTTATTCTGAAAATCAAACGCCGTTGATGTCTCTAAGGGATTTGCGTTTTACATATATAAATTTCAGATACAAATAAACCTGGGAACCTCAAGTGGGAGTCGAATCCACAATCTGTCGTATTTAGAATCGCACGCTTGTGCCCCTGAGCCACGACAGGCCTCAACAATAACGTGTGTTACCACTACCAGTCTACTCTATCAAGAGTGTTAAAGAGTGTGAATCCAAAAAAAAAATGAGAGGCGCTTTCATGTAAGGAAACTATAATGTTTCAATGCTAAAAGGTGGCCAAAGAAAATGAAAATGAAAGAAGATAGTGAATCTGGCATTATTCGAATTTGAAAATATATTTTGGTATTTTTTTATTATATTTGCGCAGGAAATTTAGTTTGTTATAATATTATTATAGAGTTGCCTTATAGTAATATGGATGGGTTTATTATTATCAATATTTTATGATATAAGATTTTGTGATTATATATACGCCAGTCATGGCGTTGTGGCACAAAGTGTAACTGTAAAACCGACTGGTTGTGGGTTCGATCCCCACTCGAGGAGACTATATTTATTGACAGTATTGGGACATTAGGTTCCCATTAAGATACATCCTCCGAATTTTCGAAGCTTTTCGAAGAATTTTCACCAATTGCTTTGTTTTAACTCATTAAAATCGGTTCATTAAAAAAAGTTATCGTCATTTGAATAAACTCAAGGCATTAGTTTGCCTGCGAATGTTATATAGCAATCGCGCCGGTAAGATTGCTGGCTTAAGAATGACATTCGAAACGTCTTGTTTATATGACTGTTAATAAAAATATATAATATAAATATAAATATAAATATAAATATAAATGTAAACGTAAACGTAAACGTAAGCGTAAACGTAAACGTAAACGTAAACGTAAACGTAGACGTAGACGTAGACGTAGACGTAGACGTAAACGTAGACGTAAACGTAGACGTAAACGTAGACGTAAACGTAGACGTAGACGTAGACGTAGACGTAGACGTAGACGTAGACGTAGACGTAGACGTAGACGTAGACGTAGACGTAGACGTAGACGTAGACGTAGACGTAGACGTAGACGTAGACGTAGACGTAAACGTAGACGTAGACGTAGACGTAGACGTAGACGTAGACGTAGACGTAGACGTAGACGTAGACGTAGACGTAGACGTAGACGTAGACGTAGACGTAGACGTAGACGTAGACGTAGACGTAGACGTAGACGTAGACGTAGACGTAGACGTAGACGTAGACGTAGACGTAGACGTAGACGTAGACGTAGACGTAGACGTAGACGTAGACGTAGACGTAGACGTAGACGTAGACGTAGACGTAGACGTAGACGTAGACGTAGACGTAGACGTAGACGTAGACGTAGACGTAGACGTAGACGTAGACGTAGACGTAGACGTAGACGTAAACGTAATAATAATAATAATAATAATTAAGCCCTTTATTTCACAACCACATATTTACATTTCAATTGACGTTAGTCTTATATTAATGTTAGTATGAAATATTTGATATAAAGCTAGTGTTAGTACTGTTAGTTATCTACTTTGTGGATGTAAACCCCGGTTTGGGTGAAGGCCTCCTCCATCCTCTTCCATTCTTCTCTATTTTTTGCTGCAGTCGTCCAATTTATTCCCGCAATATCTATTATGTCATCAGCCCACCGTCTTGTTGGCCTCCCTACCTTTCTTTTTCCTATAGGACCTTTCCATTTCGTTACTCGTATGGTCCAGCGTTGATCTGAGTAGCGTGATATATGACCTGCCCATTGCCATTTAAGCTTCAGGGCATGAAATAACGCGTCCGTTAATTTAGTTCTACTTCTAATGACTTCGTTTCTTATTTTCTGTATTTTTCTTACTTTTAAAATGCTTCTTTTAAATTTAAAATTTTTCGTTTCAGTTTTTCCGTAAAAATCCACGTAGCTAGCGCAACGCTAGCGTACAATAAGCAAGGTACGTAAACGTAAACGTAAACGTAAACGTAAACGTAAACGTAAACGTAAACGTAAACGTAAACGTAAACGTAAACGTAAACGTAAACGTAAACGTAAACGTAAACGTAAACGTAAACGTAAACGTAAACGTAAACGTAAACGTAAACGTAAACGTAAACGTAAACGTAAACGTAAACGTAAACGTAAACGTAAACGTAAACGTAAACGTAAACGTAAACGTAAACGTAAACGTAAACGTAAACGTAAACGTAAACGTAAACATAAACGTAAACATAAACATAAACATAAACATAAACATAAACATCAATAATTTAACATTAAAGACTGTTTTTGAAGCATTAAATTAAATTATTAACTGGCATCAGCACATTTAACAGAGTTTTAAAAAACATAACATAGGTAAAAAGAACGTAATGTTACATAATATACGAATAGTATACGTATAATAAATAATTAGCTTTATGTATATTTTATAAATCAAATATCAACATTGGTCATATTTTTTAGTCCGATGAACAAAATTTTTTATAGAAATTACGATAATCTCGTAAAAAAATCATATTAGAATATTACAGATTAAGGTAATAAAAAATCGTATAACAAGTCATTTTATTTGACAATCAATTCTGCTTATTAAATTAATAATCATGTAGTTTAAACGGGCGAAGCCGCTGGCGAGCCGCTAGTCTTACATAAATTTGCATGTATAAGAAACCTTAACATTGTAAAAATAATAGAAAATATGAGCGATTTACTAAATAGGTGCCCATTTTATACGTAAGATGCTTCTTAGCAAATAGTAATTCAATATGTTTTTGTTTTACCTTAAGAATTATATTGTAAAAAATAGGTGAAAATGAAGAGTAAAGTGAGTGAATTAAAATATGAATTAATAGTTCATTCCTCTAGTGGAAATCAAACCCACAACCGTCGAGTTACGGTTACAGGCAGGCACCTGTGCGCCACGACAGCTTATATTTTATATTATATTTTTTCCGACCTGGATATAGTACATATTTTCTCGAGCAGGATTCCAATTTACAAATATAGCATTAATTTCAATGTAGCGGAAATCAACTCCGCGTTTCAATCATTTACACAACGTCCAAATAATTTACACCTTCGAGTGGGGATTGAATTCACAACCTTCACCGCCGCTGCGTCACGACAGCCTTATATGTAGTTTTTTTTTGAAAAAAAAGCTTTTTCAATATATGTACATTTTTAACTACTATATCATTGCAAAAAAATACTAATTTCAAGATCTATAAAAATAAGGCACGGTAAGGTTTTGTACGTGATTAAGAGCAAGGATAAGAAGCTTAAGTCGTCTCTTAGCATTCTTGGGTTACATTGGGTTATTAGAGAAGCCACAAGAACAAGGTCTTAAATTATTATAATATTCAGTAATAATAATTTATGTACAACGAATATAATCTAAAAATTATTATAAATGATTTTTATTTTATGCATTCTTATTTTTAATTGAAAATTTCGAATATTTTGTTGTTATAAATACGCTCTGTTAAAGAAAGCGCAGCGTTGAGTTTCGCCAATTAACACACTGCATATCAAAAAATAATCGGAGAGTCGGAAACAGATATTTTGGAAGAAACTAGAGTATGTTTAATATATGAAACTCGGGCGGAAAGTGAAGAAGGAAGTGTGGTGACACTATATTCTCTCTACCTATTCTGCTATATACCGTATACAACGTGAAGCTACTCTCACACAATAAATAGATAAAGAATGACAAACCATCATGCCCTTCTGGCGAAGTAACATTGAACAGGAAATAAGATTGCAAAATATAAATCAATAATATAAATAATATTACAATCATCTTAGATAAATTGAGGCCATTCACGCTTTTAGGTGTTTTTCATCAGGAAATCAGATAAAAGAAAGAAAAAATGTTATTCTGAAAATCAAACGCCGTTGATGTCTCTAAGGGATTTGCGTTTTACATATATAAATTTCAGATACAAATAAACCTGGGAACCTCAAGTGGGAGTCGAATCCACAATCTGTCGTATTTAGAATCGCACGCTTGTGCCCCTGAGCCACGACAGGCCTCAACAATAACGTGTGTTACCACTACCAGTCTACTCTATCAAGAGTGTTAAAGAGTGTGAATCCAAAAAAAAAATGAGAGGCGCTTTCATGTAAGGAAACTATAATGTTTCAATGCTAAAAGGTGGCCAAAGAAAATGAAAATGAAAGAAGATAGTGAATCTGGCATTATTCGAATTTGAAAATATATTTTGGTATTTTTTTATTATATTTGCGCAGGAAATTTAGTTTGTTATAATATTATTATAGAGTTGCCTTATAGTAATATGGATGGGTTTATTATTATCAATATTTTATGATATAAGATTTTGTGATTATATATACGCCAGTCATGGCGTTGTGGCACAAAGTGTAACTGTAAAACCGACTGGTTGTGGGTTCGATCCCCACTCGAGGAGACTATATTTATTGACAGTATTGGGACATTAGGTTCCCATTAAGATACATCCTCCGAATTTTCGAAGCATTGAGAGTTGAGCGACGGAACTCAACGCCGCGCTTTGCCTCGTTAACTGAGTGAGGAAATGAAAAATTTCATTTACCCGAGTGGGAGTAGAACCCACAACCGTCACTTTTACTTCACATAATGTACGGTAACAAATATTTATATTATATTTTGAATGTAGAGATTCAGCAAGAATCATTATTATTAGTTATTGAACTAAATACATTGCAATTATCGTCAAAGAGACACGTGGCTAACTTATACATGAAAGTTCTAACCTCAAATGCCATAACAGGCTAACAGACTGTGGCTTTATGTCATAGTTCTTAGATGACATATCCTTAAAAGCAAATATGATGCTTCAAATTTTTATTTATATAACAAAATAGAAAATAGATAGTTTATTTGATGATTTGTGGTGAATTAGTATTTCACAAATGATTTTACCCTTTTAATTTGGTAATGAGACAAGGCGCTGCGTTGAGTTCCACCACTAAACACACAATGCAGAAGCCGGCGAAAAATTTAACACGGAACAAAACATAATAAAAAAATATATTCCTTTATCTTCGGGGAGTTGGGTTGTGTCAAAACATCTGTTAGTGTTCAGTAAACATCTTGAATATCTTATTTCTACTTTAGGTTCAAATATTTAGAAGTTACTATGTGGTTTTTCTTTACCCTCTTCTATTATTTAAATACCTAATATAATAAAACAAATTCTGTATGTTGGAGCGAAAAACAAGTCAGTGATATATGAATCAATTGACCTTGCGTTAAGAACAACAGGACCGGGGGGACCCCTCAGTTAACCTTACCAGTTAAAAATATAGTATCAAAGATACTTGATACGTAAAAACATGAGGACTCCCCAGAGGGCATGTAATAGGAGGATGAATGAAGAGATCGAAAAGGCGAAAGAGATATAGAGAGACCGTATTATTTGGTGCTCTGTTCTCTCTGGATACTCCACGAACTAAACTAGTTTAAGTTCAAATAAAACCTATTACTATCGGTCACGTTCTAAATTTATAATTATTACATGTATTAATTCTAAGTTCAAATATTTTTTTCATTAAGCAAACCTTGGAAAAAAAAAATTGTAGAATGAGCGGAAAATTGAATTATAAATAAATTAAAAAAAGAAAAATATGAACATAACTTTTCCAATCGAACTTTAATAATAACCAAAGAAGGTTACCATTATTCGTAACTTAGAGAAAAAAAAAGTAAAGGCTTCATAAAAGGAAACGTTCATTGATCAAAAGGCAATTGTTGGAGACTTAGGGCTGACTACAAAAATGTTTTCATTTCCATCCTGTTACAAAAGTTTTTTGAAATGGCTTCCGAATATTTTAAAATATTTTATATATCTTGTAATGTTTCGTTTGAAAACCTTATTTATAACTTGGGCGGAAAGTGAGTAGCGGATATTTTTTCATGTTAGTAATAAGACAATGCGCGGCGTTGAGTTACGCCACTTAGGACACAATATCTTACAAATTTTGCGCTACATGCGGAACGGAGTGTCATACTATACCTGGGAAATCTAAACTCTAGACTCCCAGGTTCCCTCTCTTACCCCGCCTTACGAGGTAACAACGAGAAACTAAAACAAATATTTAAGTACAGTTATCGTTTCAAATTCACTCCTGATAAAAGATTGTTAACTTTCCATATATTTTCACATCAAATCACATAAAGATGGACCTTCAGTTTGCTTAGCCTAGACTTTAAACACTCGGCCTCGTTTCACGGACGAGCTGCAATTGACTATTTAAGTGAGTGATTCAATTAACTAAATGGAGTGAGGGAACTTTCTTGAGAAAAAGCGTTTATTTGAATTTGCACTTACATGGGTGATAGACTACTGTTATAAATCTTTGTGTTAAGGACACGTAATTCTCTTCCTTCTAAATTTTTGGAATACTGAATGTTCAGTTTCAGGATCTAATGACGCGCTAGTATTGGTTAACTAAATATACCGATTTTCTGCCACAGATTAATTAACATAATACTTTTCTCATTTTTCTGTTTTATGTTTTAGTACGGCAAAATTTGTAAATTATATTTATTTACTAGCGAACCCGGACGCGGCTTCGCCCGCTTAAACTATACGAATATTTATTAAATTTTCGTATAGTTTATGCGGGCGAAGCTGCGAATTTTCAGTCTTCGAGAATATATAAGTCCAAATGAGCAAAATAAACCAAAAAAGAATATTAAGTAAAGAAAATTCTTATTATTAAAAAAAATACGTAACTAATAAAATGTAAGAAAAAGAAATATAAAAAAAAAGAAAAATATTAATACAAAAACTAAACAAAACCAACTATATTATTAATATAATATATTATAAAATAAATATTTAAAAGTATTTAAATTAAAAGTAACACGTATTCTATAATAATCTATAATCTCTACTATAATAATACATTATAAAAATAGATTATGCTATGCGAAGATATATACTGTCGCAGTTTACTTAATTTTAAAGAATTACAATATAATCGTTATAATCCATGATTTTTTGTAATTTTACTATACTCAAATGTAAAAACAAAATAGAACTTTCAGTGATCGATATCGGGGGTTCTGGAGCAACAAAAAGATTATTATTTTTCCCGGAAATTCCACGGGATACTGAATACGTTAACGTTTTTCCACGTTTCCCGTGTACGCATACATAGATACTAAATGAAATAATATAGATACTAAACTCTTCTACATTAAATACGAAATTGTTGGGAGCAATAACAAAAAAAATCCCTAAAAATTAAAATTACGGTTCATAAAGTGTATAATAACGGTATAGATAAGCGAACTGAAATAACCAACCATTCTTTCCTCAATATTTAAATATTATGCCGATGCCGCCCAGAGCCGCAACAAAAACACATTAACAATAATCCGATAAATTTAAATTAAATATATTAAAATGGTTCCTGTAGCTCAACCTTCAGGGATAAACAAATACTATCGCAGACTTTTTCAATAGATTTTTTAAAGGACAGTATTTTTATAAAACATTATTTTTATATCTCTTAAGGTTGAGTCAGCGCACGTAAGCATTAAAACAACAAAGTTTCTTGTTGCTTAGCAACGGTTGCTAAGCGACGGTTGTTATTATTATGGCAGAATAAATTGCTTGTCTAATTGAAATATAATTTAATAAATTGGTATATATCGAGAAAATTACAATTATGAGAAAAACAAAGTAACCTATGTTCATCCCGAGACCCTCAAGAATCTCAAGAATATGAGTATTTTATCACGATTGAATTAGCGGTTTGGCCCTGAATGCGTAAAAGACAGACAGACAAGCAGACAGATAGAGTTACTTTCGAATTTATAATATAGGTATGGATGGTAAACCGATAAGGTACTTGAATCAGCACTTTACTTCGTGACGCCAAGCCACAAGCTTGCGGGTTGTAGTTTCGATTCCCAATTGAGAGAATGAAATATTTAATATTTTTCCCAATGCCGTGAAAATTCGGACAGCAGTGTCATAATGGAGAACGGAGTACCTTAACATTAAATTCCCAAGTCCCCTTTGCCTACTAAAAAAATAATATATACTCTTTCCCCTGACTTGGATGTTCACCTACTATTTTACTGCAGATCTTTACACAGTGCTATGATGACATCATCCATATGATATAAGATACAAATTTAACGTCATATAATAACGCAGAGTATATCTCTCCAAAGATTGCAGTATGTTTTCAAAGCGAATACCATTTCATAAATAATTTTAATTGTTCATATTCCCATTTTAACCTTCAAGTACGAAATCGGGGTGGAAATGAGGTTTTTTTATTCCTCACATTGGCTTAGTGCCAAGCAAGTGGGTGACAAACTTAGTTTGGCATGATGGCTCAAAGGATGCCAAATTACTTTAATAAATATACATGAAATACTCATTATCTGAGCAAATGGGGGTTCATCAAATTTAAAATAAAATTACATTACTGTACTTTTGAAAGGGCCTATTTAAAGAATTAAAACGATTTCAAATATTTGTTAATCACCTTACATGCCTCCTCCAGATATTGGTAATACTCATATCACAAAAATTGTTAGATCGATTTTAATGAAACTTTGACTTCATTCTCTTAGAATAGGTGGAATCGATTTTTTTTTTCACTTTTACCTCGTTACCAGAGCGAGTAAATGAAAACATTAAATGTTTGATTTGCTCGAGTGGGAATCATGCCCACAACATATAGCGTTTACAGTAGCAGCACTTGTGCTCTTTTACCGCCAGTGGCTTCGATGTATGTATATATAGTATGGCTTTTAGCAAAGCCTTATGAAATATCCTTATAAAAACCTTATGATTAAAAATATATTTTAGGGAAATATACTATAATATATTTTTATTTATACTTTAACGGTAATTAAAACAAATTTGCAATTTCTGAACGCGTTGCGTTAGTAACAAAACAAGACAAAAGTTTGTGTCAAGTGGTGCACGATGTATATAAGCATACGCTTAGTGGTCAGAGCGGTTGATGATTTCCAAGAGGCGCGGGTTCAAATCCCGCTACGTTACAGTCTATAGTATTTTTGTCAAATGTACTTTGTCTATTAATATTTTAGTACACTAAGCACTCACCTGTAGCATGAAGTTTCCTCAATGGGTCCACAATAGCGAAGTACCGATCAGCGGATAGCGCAGTCAATGTGAATACCGACACGCCTATACTGACGTCTTTAGCTGCTTCGGACACCCTGCACACAGTGACACCCCACGGCCATGACTCCAGGGTGTATACGAGGGAGGTGAACGGTACACAGGTGATGATTACCAGCAGATCTGCCAGAGCCAGGGAGAGTATGTATCTGTGGATAAATATTAGGATTATTCATATTTTTTGTAGAATTAATTTTTTTTCAGAGTCGTGAATTCATGTCCATTGCGTCCGATTTTTCATATATTTTTAAATACTTTTCTTTCTTTATGGTAACAAAGTGTATCTGTCTGTCTGTGATGATTTTGGATTCAGTGCTTGGTGAAGGAAAATTTTTATAATAAGAATATATATTTTTTTCGGTTTACGGAGAATAAATTAAGTATAAATATAAGTATACATCTTTCTTTAATTGTTACTCTTATGACTGCTAAAAAATATAGATGAAAATCCAAAATGACATTATAATACAAATTAAGCAATAAAATTTCTTATAAATTTATAGATACAAGTTATTTATTCGTTTTAGCTTCTATATAATATATAGAATCTAAAATCCTTATCCTTATAATACATAAAATCCTGAATTTTTTATTAGTAATGAACCCTCAGTGGAAGACTAACGTTTTTAATTATTTGACTAATATGTAAAAAATGACCACAAAAATAAATAAATATTACAAATTACACTTTTATTCTGCTCTATAAAATAATCGAAATTTCACCACATTTAGTTTTTATATAGCGATGAAAGCTTTTATAAGCTTTTTTGTTTTTAAAAAAAATTGCTAAGAAATGGAAATATAAAATATGTAAGTATTTTAACTCCTCGAGTGGGGATCGAAACCACAAAAAGTCGGTTATACAGTCACAGTTTGCACTGCTACGCCACGACAGGCTTCAATATCTAAATATGTCAATACAAAGACAAAACGTTTGACATTATTGTCCATCATCAAACTATTAAAATTTTAATTCGCCATAACTCGAGCAATACGCAATATATACAATCAGTTGTCGATTCAAATCCCCTAATGTCAAGCGGACCTGAGTCTACCGTTACGAAAACACGAACTAACGTTCGTTGACGTTGACCAGGAAAAAGGTAAAAAAATATATATGGAAAATTAAATTGTTCTTTACTATCTTCCTTAAAATGCTTTCACATTTTCTTACCGCTTTAACCATCCCTGGACTAAGACATTAAAAACTTATACTAGCCAAATCGATCTAGCCGTTCTCGAATTTTAGCGAGGGCAAACGAATAACAATAGATTTTTTATATATAGATTGACAATATTGTAAATGACTATATTCTGAAACAATCGCGGAAATTCGACTGTTCTCCCTACCTAGAAGTGGTATAAAGTGTTACTCCCAATGTCTGAAATTTGCATTTAAAGTAGCGAAAGAAAACCCCGCTAAGTCTGAGAAAATAAAAATATTGTAATATTTTCTATAGTAGTTATAGTATAATATATAATATAAATAATATATAATATAAATTCTATATTTAGTAAAAAAATATCTTTAGTTAAATCTGTCTGCGAAATAAAAGAAGTTTTAGATACAAGGGCCCTGTAGAAAGTTTAAGTGGCAAATAAAAATAAGAATCTTTTCACATTTAAGAAAAATCTACTGTAATATTGCCATGTGTTTTTTGCTCGTACAAACGCAATAATAGTGTATACATGTGTATGTGATCTTTCACTTCCATTGATGAAATTTAAAATCATTACAATATTCTTACAACATTATCAACTAATTTTACAATAAAATAGCCTTTTTTCAGCTTTACCACTGATAACCTAATGTCAAGATAGTCACAAGTGTTTAGTGAAATATATGCAGAGTAAAGGAACTTATGTCTTCACTTTGATTTGTCAGAAGTCAAACAAGGAAACTAAAATATTATACATCTCGATTTAGGATCGAAGCCACTACCAACGCGTTAACAGTCAGACACTACACAGTACAAGAACATTCATTGATATACAATTAGACCTTAATGTATAAGAAAAAAAAACAGCTTCACGCTGTATCCCGCATATGGCAGGGCTTGGGGAACCTAGTGTTAAGACACTCCGTTCGATAATTTTGTGCTGAATTCTGGAATTGTGTGTTGAGTGGCAGAATTCAACGCCGCGCTTAGTCTCGACACTATAGCGAAGAAATGGAAATATAAATTTAAGTAAACATTTCATCTCCTCGAGTTGGGATCGAACCCACAACCAGTCGGTTATACAGTCACACTTCGTGCCGCTGCTCCACAAATGGCCTCACTGTGTATAAGAAGATCTTCCTGTAAGTTTTACTTACTTTTTTATGTAAATAAGATGTGACAAGGGTATGAAAGACAGACAGGTCGTAATGAAGAGCGGCCGGGGTTAGTGTTTTTGTACTTAATTTCAAGTCTTACTTTTAGTATAAGAATAAAGTATTTCAAGGGTAAAATGATATAATATGGTGTGGCCTATAAGATTTCTTGTCGGTGTCAAATCGTTTCTTCCTCACTTATTGAATAAAAGAAAATATAATCCCCTAAACCCCGAAACATACACTTATATTATATAAGTATACATTTAATTGCATACATTTAATTTAATAATTATATAAGTATATATATTTGTAAATGTGTACGTATATTATGTAAAACTTATATTGTATAAGAAATTTTCGTCGAGTTGAGTTCGAGAACACAGTATCTATGATACTGGAGAAAGGTCACGTAAGCGTAAGAGAGGCACCAGCAAACGTGATAGAAAGAGTTAAACGCCGCAATTACTCCGTGCCTTCTAGATAAAGCATGCAGCAAACAAGCAAGCTAAAGAAAAAAATGAAAAAAGGTGAAAGAAGACTGTTTAAAATATCTCCTTTAGCCGAATAAGCCTCGGAGTATGTATGCTCCTTATCAGCTTTAGGTTGTATACCGCATAAGGCACTTCCCAAATGCAGAGAGAGAAGACGGTGGGAAACAGAGTGTGTTATCACTATCTTCCCTCTGCCTACTCTGCTGTGTGCTGGATACAGCATGAAGCTGTATTATTAGACCAAGAATGGGAATCAAACCCACAATTATCGTGCCTACAGTCACACATTTATGCCATTTTGCCACGACGGCTTCAAATGGACCCTGCCTTCGACATCGACAGTCCACACGATATTAAAACTATGAATATATATTTTTTTATTTCTTCTTCAGTAGTCAGATACTGGAAAATAGCAGTTGTGGAAGTTAAATAAATTTAAGCTGCATTTTAATTACTTTCTAGTTGGTTGTGGTTTTACAGAAATAGCGAATGTCAGCTAAGTTAAAGCTTAAGTTAAGTACTTAATTTCTGTAAGATACAGTCTTAGAATTTGATATAAAGTTTTGCGGTTTTATCATTGTATTAAATATAAAATAATTTAATTTTTAAGAAATTATTATTTCTTTTTTTCCTTTTATTTTTGCTTTACTTTTAGCTTCACGCCTTATCCCGTACATAAGCTACCGTGTTTAATTCTCGTGCAGAATTCTCAAGGTTGTGTTGTGTGAAAAAACCGAAAAGTGGAAATTTATAGTTATTTCATAAAAAATAGAATCATTACAAACTTATATTTGTACTTATTTTAATAAAAAAATGATTGCATATGCTCGCAAAATTGAGTTTGTTAATTTTATAAATTGTACTTCCCGTTAACCTACATGTTTTCTTAAATTGGTACGGAAGCATGGGTTGGCGAGTCCGACTCGCACTTAACAGGCTTTTATTTATTATATAAAGCTTCTTCATATTTTGTTTATAATAAGATATACTACGTCGAGTCGATTGAATTAACTAACTACTGAAACCGCCGCTCTGCCGCTTGAATATGTTTACTGAAGGAGATTGTTGTGGGTGTATAATCTACTAGGGCATACTGTAGAGGCTTTCCACAGTCTATTAATACAGAGTGGTTTTTTTTCTGTCTCTAATCACAATCTCTATATATAATATAAAAGTCAATTATGTACATAAAATATATAAAAAAAAATAAAAATCAAGTGAATTAATATATCAATTATATATGGTAAAAATCAGTCAGTAGAATTTTTGTCTGTCTGTCTGTCTATTTGTTTGTTTGTCAATCACGCAAAAACTACCGAACAGAAGTTAATGTTTTTTTTGTATGCTGATAGGCTGGAGTCTGGAAGCACATTTTTTGGGTTTCCTAAAAGTAATACTTTTAGGAAAGCCAAAAAACCCGGAAAATACAAATACTTAAAATATCGATAGCTACTGGATGGTAGTAAACAATTTAACAATTTATAGGGTAGTTTTTATCATGGAGTATACAGAAATTTTAATAGGAAAAATAACATAATTATATTTTTTAAAGAAAAAAAAACTGACTTATTTAATTTCAACTGGATCTCATTATCAGCGTGAAACTGGTTTTAACTTTTTAATTTACTACTCGATTAAAAGAAAACAAATACTAAATGTAAAGGGAAGTTTGCTAAAATACAAATGTACACTTAAATCGGTAAGACAGTTTCTTAGATTAGCGTGAACGTGACAAACACACAAACTGACAAAATTCTTATTAAATTGTTAAATGCCCTTAATAACAATTTATCTCATATATATTTTCCACGTACAGACACCAATGCGTTACAATTTTTTTGTAAATATCGATAAATTGTTTTTTTTTAAGCATTCAATTAAATATTCTTATGGGAATTACGAAATGTAACTTAAGGTTTTAATAATTTACACATTAGAAATTTTAAAGATATAATAAAACACAAACGTAATTGTAGTAGTACAGTGTATTAAGGAAATAATTCAGTAGTTTAAGCGGGCGAAGCCGCGAGCAGGTCGCTATTATCTTAAAATAGATTAGAACAACGAGTGGGTATTTTATTTTAAAGAACTCATACAACTGAGCATGAATTAAATTCACTTAGTTATTTTGTTTTATTATACAAAGACAAAAAATTGCGACGTTAAGCTACGCCACTCACCACGTAATGTTGTCCCTGCCTATCGTTCTTTAGCGTTGGATAAATGGTAAAGCTTTATCTGTACGTGTTGTGTTGTGCCACTAAGTCAATGCGGGCTCAATATATATTAGTATCTAAAAATAAAAAAGGCAAAAATAACTATGTAAAAAAACATATCACGTATAAGATTGAAATACTTAATAATCCCATGTCGTGTCGTAAGTCATAAGTAAACAAAATTACAGGAAACCACCCCTAATCTCAGGTAGCATTTCTTTCGTCAAATTACGTTATTATGAATCAATTTTCCGACTTCATTAAATGAATAATAAAGGTAGCAATAACTACTCCAACCATTAAAATAACAATATAACATTTATTATCATAATTTCCAGTGAATTTCAATTTTAAGCATTAATTATGGGTACAAAATATAATTTACCCATACTTATCGGTAAAATCTAGCCGATCCAATAGCTTAATGGCGACCTGACATGACTGACATTTCGAAAATATATTAATTATTTAAAAAGCTTTTTAAAAGAGAATGACATATTTTTATAGTGAATAAAACTTTAGAGAAAGAGCCATTGTTTTAATTTTTTTATTTGAATATAGTTATTTATTAATTAACTGGTTACAGTTTATTATTATTGAGACTGTCGTGGCGCAAGGGTAACAAGAGTGCGATGGTTGTGGGTACGAACCCCACTCGATCGCTCTGGCACCAACGCAAAAAGCTCGGCGTTGAATTCCGCTACTCAACACTAGATTTCGTGAATGAGTGCGCTATTCTTAACTAATGGCTAACTAACTTTTATTTTACAACGACTATTTGATTAATTATTTTGTTTGAAAATAGCATTTTTAGTTTTTTTGCAAACCCTCTTTTGTTTTAATTGTATTAGGCTTTTAAAGAGTAATTAAAACTGTGGTTTCATTTAAAGTGGTGATGACAAAAACACTCCGTACATTTAATAATGGAGTGAAAATAAAGTTTAAAATTTTGTGAATAATTGTTCGAATTTTAAATACTTAAAGAAAGAATGGAAAAGAAAATGCGATAATAAATTGAAAAGCGGAACTGACACGCTATAGCAAAAAGATAAGTAAAATTGAATCTAAGCAAAAAAAGCAATATATACAAGAAAATATCGCAAGCGGTTATAACAGATTCTTTAAACGTAGCCATTCTACTCATTGCACAAAATCTCGAAAAGGTTAAAAATTTAAATGCACTGCGGTTGATTTAACTGAATACTTTTATAATTTTACATATTAATATTTATTTTTAAGCAAATTTGTAAATAGTAAGTATATAATGTAAGAATATAATATTAATATTTATGTTGTTCTTTTTTTTCAGCTTCAGGCTGTAACCTGCACACAGCAGGGTAGGCAGGGGGGAACCTAGTATTAAGACACTCCGTTCCCCATTTCCCGCCGAATTCTGGAGGCATTGCGTATTGAGTGGTGCAACTGAGCGCCGCGCTTCGCCTCGACACCAGAGCGAAGAAATGAAGATATAAATGTAAATAAACATTTCACTTCTTCGAGTGGGGATCGAACCCACAACCAGTCAATTTTACCGTCACACTTTGTGCCTCTGCACCACGACTGGCCTCAGTACAAATAACCAGAGCAAAGAAATTGCAAATATTAAATATATGTCATCTCTGCGAGTGCCTAACAGTCGCGTCTACAGTCGCTCGTGTGTGGCGCACACGACGGTCTCTTACCGCCTCTTAATTGCAAAGTTAAAATATATGTATACTTTACTTACGTATTCGGAACATTTCTCATTGCTTTGTGCCTTACAAATACGGCTACCAGAGTGCCGTTACCCACCACGCCGATTATAAATATTAAGGCAAATATCAACGGTACTATATAAGTTTCAGGGCGTTCATAGTAAGGCCTGTAGGGCTCTGAGACGTTGAGTGTATCGTTGTAATCCATTGTTCATATTATCTGAAAGGAAAAAAAATATGTTAGAAATTTTCATTAATATATACTTGACAAGGTACCTTAGAAAAAATAAGGTAACGTTTCACCACGTTCTGAAATAATACAAAAGATATTATAATCATGCCGTGGCAGCTTATAAGTAAAGCAACACTAAGCCAATAGTTTTTAAGACATGATTGTAATATTCGATTAAGTGTATGTTTTGTTAGTTGTCCTTAATAAACAAAATAAATAAAAAAATAAAATAAAAATACCATATAAGGAATGTATCTATACTAGTTTCTGAGTTAATGCGGAACAAATATAAACTCGTACAAAATTTCTTTCTCCTTCGCCGAGGGAGTTACAGATGTATATTAAAGGCTTTCAGAAGTTTTATTTCAGTTGGACTGTGAATGATTAATTTCACTTTCATAATTATTTTCAACAACATGGGTACGTATGACTTAAAAATATTTTCTAAATGAATAGTATGAAAATTAACTGTTGTATTAGGGAATTCTATCTATACTAATATTATAAAGAGGTAAGATTTGTATTTTTGTATGTATGTATGTGTGTATGTTTGTAGAGTTTTCACACAAAAACTACCAGGCCGATTTCAATATTTTTTTCACTATTAGAAAGCTGCAATTTTACTGAACAACATAGGCTATATATTATTTAAGAAAAAAATAGAGATCCTTAATAAAAATGCAATAATGTAACCCAAGGTGAGAAGAAATTGATCTTAACAGTTCTATCATCGCATGCGCTGCGAAAACTATTGATGATAGAACAAAACAATGTTCTACGGTATTGTAGAGCGCATCAATATCTATAAAAAAGTCCGCGATAGCATATGTCCAACTACTGTAGTTATGACAATATAACCATTTTTTTATATTTTATAAGTTAACAAAAGTGCCGACAATAATCAAACCATATTATTCATACCTTTGCATGAATCCTTATCCTATTGAATGATATTTTATTAAAGATAATTTCAATACCTGTAAAATACTTTTTAAATTAATAAAATCGGATATCCCATTCAAAAGATATAACGAATTTAAAAATATCAATCTAAAGAAAATCATGTAATAATAAAAAATGCGGAGTGTTTGCCGTGTGGCCTCGCGCACCGATAAAATATTTTATTCACCATAAAAATGTTAGTAGTTTTTATAATTCTAATATAATTAAACAACTTTCTAAAATGATCTTTCCTTGCATGTGTTGTAATAACTATCAGGAGCTATTAAACAAAACAATACATTCTCATTTTGATAAATATATTATATGTTATTACAGTATAACAATATAATATATAAGATATTATATATTAATTTAATTTTTATCTTAAAACTAGCGGGCGCGCGCAACTCCGCTGGCTTAATAGCACACTTAGGGGTGAATTCTAAAAAAACCACGAAACGCGTGTTCAATAAAATATTTTTAACAGTCTGAATTTAATTTTTTATAAAAATCGGTGGCGATTTAAAGATTTTTCTATATAAACTTTCAACCCCGTATTTGAACCCTTAGGGGATGAATTCTTAAAACCATGAAACACGTGTTCAATGAAATATTTTAAAGTCTGACTTTCAAATTTTATAAAAATCGGTGCTGTTTAAAAAAAATTCATACAAACTTTCAACCCCTATTTCATCCGTTTAGGTTAAAAAATTTTCAAAATCCCTTATTAGTGGATATCCAGATTATTAAAATAAACATCTGTCCAAACTTCACGTTTCTCCCATCAGCTGTTACGGCTGTGCGTGTGTCGTACCTCAGTCAGTCAGGTACATGTCCTTTTATATATATAGATAAATAGATAAATAAGTGTATTTTGATCAAATTTATTTTCTTAAAAAATTAACAGTGCCCAAAAAAGCTATCATTTCTCTATGAGGATATAAATAAATAGTTATAAAGGTCAGCTACTTAATCATTACACCATTCGTACATGACGAATGTTACAATAAAAACAATTAAACCGATTTTTTCGTCGCGTCGACTAACAGAAAAACCAACAAACAAACAAAATTTACAAATATTATTGTTAATAGTATACATTACGTTACATTCATTTACAGTACATATATTTCTCAAGAGAACTTAATCAAAACTTTGTATATAAAAAAAATACATGAAATAGTCATGTTAAGGAAGTACCAAATACATTTTGTCAATCAATCTTAATATTATATCAAAACAAATGAATTATATGTAAATTTGATAATACATTTCAAGTATGAAAAAAAGAAAAAATGCAATATAATTGCGTTTCTCCTTTTCTTTCCAATGATTTATATTTCTATTATTTATATCGATATATCAGGGACGTAAATGCGGGAACAGAGCGGCCATCTTAGTACAGAGTAACCTCTAAAAAATATATTTACGTATTTTAGTTAGAGGATAAAAAGTGTGAAGAGGAATGTGTGATTCCTCTATAGAATATATTATTCTACATAATATCATAAAAAACAAGTTTAAACAGGTTATATAAAGGTACAGTATAAAAGGTATAGTCGATCAACATTTTTTAACATTTAATTTTGAACATTTAGAATTGAACGAAAAATTTAGACTTTTTTTTCTTCATAATGGCGCATAAATATTCAAAATATTCAATTTTTGTTTATTTTGAAAAAAATAATTTACTAACGATAAGAATGTTGGTAGTTTCTCAAAAGGTATAAGAATTAAAAAAATGCCTGAAATATGCTTTCTTTGCAAGTGTTGTAATAACTTTTGGTTGTATTCACTAAAAAATCACTATAGATATTAAATATGCTCAATTATATAGTATTTTTGTCAGCACCACTTTAAATAAAACCATAGTTTTAACAACTCTATAAAAGCCTAATACAATTAAAAAATCCTAAAAATGAAAAAGTTATTTTTTTATACAAAATAAATTATATATAATCATTGATATTAAAATAAAACGCAATTTGTCATTAAAGACGCAAATAGACATAAGCATATCAAAGAAAAACCGCCGTATACGAGTCGTAGGTATTGGCGGTAAAGTTCAAAGTTGCTTAACCTTTAATAATATTTTGTAGTATTATGTGTTAACGTTATTGGTATCTATGCGTAACTGCGGCACACGAAATACAGGTATGGATAAACATTAAAAAAATCATATGTCTAAATGTTGAGGTATCTTGATTAATATCTTTAGGTATGGGTTTAAAATATTTTATCCTATATACTGTCCCCGTAAAAGAAGCTCTGACGCTTCCATTCTGTATAAATATTGAAGGCCGTCGTGGCGTAGGGGCACAAAATTGTGCCTGTAACGTGACGTTATGGGTTCGATTCCCACTTGGAGGATTGAATTGTAATTTAATCATATTTTCATTTCGCACGTCAGTCATATATCAGTATCTTAACACTTAAGTTCCCTCTACCTACCCTGCCATAGGCTGGATACAGCGTGAATCTGTTTTTAATTTTGTGTGAGCCGATTAAAACAAAACTAATACTAAATATTTAAAGGAAGTTAGTCAAATTATAAAACTGCACTTAAATCGGTTAAACCCTTTCTGAGATTATCGTAAAGGCACAGATAAACAGACAAACTGACCAAGTTCTATTACATTGTTAAATGTCCGTAATAACAATTTTTCTAATATATCTTCCACGTACAGACACCGATGAGTTAGGATTTTATTGTAAGTATCGATATAACTATAACTATATAGCTACAACCATAACTTAAGCCCTAAAGACTCCTTAAGGCAAAAGTTTAAAGAAAGTAATATATTGAGAGTTACATCTCTCTTATGCGAGGTGGGAAAATGTGACCTAAGGTTTTAATAATTTTCACATTAGAAATATTAAGTGCTTGGCAAAAATACATTTTAGGTATATTAAACATGAATATAATTTTAGTGTTTTAAGTAAATAATTCTGTGGTTAAAGCGGGCGAAGCCGCGAGCGGGTCGCTAGTATAACATAAAGATTATTAAGTACTGGCGCCCTGCTCGCGGCTTCTCTCATCGTTATTTCATAATTTTCCATTTTCCCGCCTAAATTACTGTTGTGATCTAAGAATCGATCTAATAATATCCATACACTGACAGCTACCGTTTAGCCATTTCAATAAAATATTTATTTTGTAGCTATGTTATCAAAGAAAGGAGGTGATTTCGATCCATCTACCTGTTCTGAAAACTGATGGAGAGCATTTCTTTGAATTCTATTAAATAAATAAATGCCATCCTTCATTATAGATTTTCTCATATATCTTTCACATATGGACAATCATGAGTTACAGATTATATGTAATTAAGTTAGGATTTTAATTTTTATAACGATTCAAATGAGTAAGGAAAGAATGATAAAATCATGGGCAAAAGAATAATCTAGAGCCCACCCCAGAAAAGTTTTAAAACTCAAAATAAAAATATGAAAATTAACAATGATTTACTATGAATTCTATCAATAAACTTTAGTTAAATAAAAATGATAATTCATATTTTTGATATGAAAAACGCAAGACCGTTTCCATTAACGCGATTACAGTCACGAACACTTCATTAATATGATAATAATTATATGATTGGAAAATTCATGTATTCCGTACAGCTTGTATGAAACTCGGTCTTTCGATTGATAAATTCTTAATTAAATACGGTAATAAGTATTGGATTATAATATTAATAAAAAAAATAATCAGCTTCACTTTGTATCCCTCATACAGCAGGGTAGGAACATAGTGTTAAGACATTCCGTTTCCCACCGATTTTTTCTAGGGATTGCGTGTTAAGTGACGGAACAGTAACGCCAGGCTTTTTACCTTAGTACTAGAGTGAAAAAAAAATATAAAGAAATAATAATTCATTCTTCGAGTGTAGATAGAATGCAAAACCGTCGCGTTACAGTTGCGTCCTTGTGCCCCTTCGACGACGGCCTCTACCTTTAATAATAATGATATTAAGTTGTAATTATACGATATTTATAATTATTCTTATCGATGTGCGTTTTCTTTTTAAATATTATCAGCAGTTTCGCTGGCTTGTTCTAATGAAAATAATTAAAAATTATGTACTGTACATGAATTACCTCAAGTTACTATGATAAAAATATTACAAGATGAAAGGGATCCAATGAAAGGGATTTTTCATTTGATACCCATATTAGGTAAATTGTGTAAAAATTTGTTGTCTACCATTTCGTTGCGGCGGCCATTTTTGGAATAACAACAATATTTATTATGTAACACTGGGAAATGGAGCAAAAGTTCATTTATTATCTTTATTCTAAAATAACTTTCACATGACAAACAGAGACCACTCATGACATGACCCAACTCAAACTCATTTTACACGTCACTCCAAATCAGACCTTTGAGTAGCTTTTACCTGTGGCTTCGTTTCCGTGGTGAAATGCAAATTACTAAGAATTTTGTGTGACATATAACACATTCTAAGTACCAGGAGTAGCTCTGACCCCAAGCGGAGCGGGTTACATTGAAACGAATAACTTAATCTAATATGGTCTACAGCCTTTAAAGTCAATTTTTTTTTCTAATTTGAAATGTTAACATAGAAACGAGTATGAATTGAGTTAAATTATTTGTATAATTTAATATAAAACAATAACAACGAAGGGAAAGGCTTTCCTATATTAAAAGTAACATGGACCAAAGGCAATTTATCAGTTGACCGCGCGGCGTGACAATATGATGGCAAGCGACGATCCATCAATTGATTTACACCCGCCATAGCTGACGTTATATTTGTAATTAATTTGGCTATCTAATTTTTGTTTATATCGAATTTTATATATTTTATATATATATGTGAAATTAAGCTCTAAATATTTGAATGTAACTACGCCGCGCTTTTCGTTATAACCAGAGCGACGAAATGAAAATATTTAATAATTAATTTCCCCGAGTGCGAATCGAACCCACAATCGTCGCGCTTATAGACTTATTCTTTTGTCTTTTGATAAATTATACTTTTGCTCTCAGTTTTGAAATGCAATAATTGATTGTAAATTTACCTATCGGCTAATAGATATCGCCTCTCGTTAAAACTTTCTTTGGATGTAATTTTTTTATAATGTTACTTTCTGTGTAAAATTTTCTTTTTTATTTTATTTTTTCAGCTTCATGATGTAAATATTATATTTTTATTCAGTAAATTTTTTCTCTCAGTTCAAAAATGCAAGTAGTGATTTTTAACCTCGTTTGTCTAACACATAAGAGACGGTTACTACCCTGAACTTATTATTTTAAATATTTACTAACCAATTTCTAGAAAATATGAAGTAATTACTTCCCCGAAACATAATTCTTAGTCTCTCGTTTTATTACTGTTTCAGTTCGATGTACAATTTCTGAATTTTCTTTACGTAGTTGAGAATATTATACTATGAATTGTCTTTCTACTTTATAGAAACAAGCAAAAAACGTTTAGGCTAGCAATTTTACGAAGCATTTAAATATACTTAGTAGTAATAATAAGTGCAGAAAATACGTTGCATTTTAGCATCACGCTGCACTCAGGCAGCAAGGTAGGGAACCTAGTGTTAATACACTCCGTTCCCCATTTTTGTCCCAAATTCTACTTGTTACGTATTGTGTGTCAAGTGGCAGTAATCAACGCCGCGCTTTGCCTCGACACCAGAGCCCAGAAATGAAAGTAATTATTAAGTATCTCATTTCTTCAAGTGGGAATTGAACCCACAACATGTGCTTTTACAGTCACACGTTCGTGCCATTGCGCCACGACTGGCCTTAACAATTACTATTCAGTGTTGGTTATGTTTGATAAAATATATTATAAAAATAAAAGTTTTTAGCTTATGTAAACACTGAAACAAAAATAAAAAAAAATAGCTTCACGCTGTATCTCGCACACAACAGGGTAGGCAGATCGAACTTAGTGTTAAGACACTCCGTTCCCCACTTTCTGCCGAATTCTGGAGTGTGTTGAGTGGCAGAACTCAACACTGAAATTAACATTAAATTTAACCATAACGTGAAATTTCAGCAGGAATGGGTAAATAAAAAATGAGCAATACGTTAAAAATTTTACTCGAGTCATTTTACGAGTATTTTTTATCTTTTTAAGCCGTAACTACAATATATAGAACACAATCTAATTTTAAACAATAATTGACAACAAAAAAAGATTACAGCCCTTTCAAAGTCAATCTTTTGTCCTTTCCATTTTTAAAAATTATATGCTGTTTCCTTGTATTTATTTGTATTTGTTTCCCTATTTGTCGTAAAGTCGCATAATTTACATAATATTTAAAATAGTCCTCATAAGTCTTTCTTTCATATTAATTAAATTGTACATATAATATAAATATATCTCGACTGAAATTTGGCTTTTAAAAACGGTAGCTTGAGTTGTTGCCTATTACTTAGTGTATATTTTTCACCGATTTAGCGACAATGCTGATAATAACAAAAGATCACAACCACAAAATAATTACATTAACAAGGTTCACGCTGTATTCCTATATAGCCGGAGAGAACGGAGTACCGAAAGATACGATTTTATCTTTTATTAAAATTTTATTTTTAATTTAAATGTTTGACAGTTTGAAAGTTTTAAGTGGAGTGTCTTAGCATTAGAATCCGTATTTATCCTGCTGCATGCGAGATACAGCATGATGATGATAAGCATTTTGTAACGATCCATACCAGAATTAAAATGTGTAGGTAAATAATATAATTAATTCAAATTCAAATTTAGTTCACTTCTTTAACTACGCGTTCGAAAGAAACAAAAGGAGAGATGGCGGACGCGTCTGAGGAAGGATGGATGTTTTAAATGTTTAGAGAAGTTTTAATTTATATCTATCATATATCTAGTTATATTTAATATATAAAAGCATGTGAGATCATGTCTGCAATTGTGATATAAGTATTTGAGGTTGCTAAGATAAGTCATAAATGCTTTCACTATTTACAATTGGTTGCTTTGAAATACTTTGTCGGTAAGTTTTTAATAGATTATTATTAAAACAAAGAAGAATGATATTAATACATATAATGCCGTCAATATCCAAAGATAAATATTATTTATTTAGTAAATGAAATTAAATACATGAAGATGTTTTGTGAGGTATGTAAAATTACAATTATATAAATGTACGCAGAATGCCTGCCGCCATCTTTGTTAGATGCTTGTATGGAATTGTGAAATGAGATTTAAATAGGTTTGGTGAATTTTAATAACTTATAAATGTAATTTCTATATATATTAGTAAATATTTAACATGTTACTATGAAAGGAAATATAAATATAAAGGCATTTATAATATGACATAAAACTATTATTTCAAAATATTTATTTACGATGTATACGACTGTTAGAGTTCATTGACCCTATGTACACTACTATTAAACAATATAGTCACAACCGACTGCTGCTATGGCATTTAATTTTATATATATTATATTTAAATAGTTTCGTGGTGCTTTGCGCTGCGTTAACGATAACACTTAGTGTATGATGGATAGGTGTGTGTGGTGCTATTTTATGTCCTAGCTCTGGTGTACGTATATAGCAGTGTCCGCTTATTTGTCTAACGCTTAGTTTGTCGTACTAAACATAATGCGTCAATCGACTGATGTCGAAGACATGCTTATAATATATAGCCGGGCGTCACTGGTGCTGACATATTTGATATAAGCGAAATGCTTTAGTGGTGTTGGATTCTGCTGCTGAGTTTCTTCCGGCAGTTCTTCTCAGCACTGAGGTTCTTTACTGAACTGGTAGTAGAATCGCGCCTACTTGGAGTCGCTGGCTGTTCTAGCGATAACTGAGTATTTTCAATTAATGATTTCTATATTACATTCCCACAACTCTGAGTCTAGTGTCAGTTCAGACAAACAGCTGCAGGGTGTGTGCTGTGCGTGTTATTCTACAACGGTTCTGCTTAAAAGAGGCGTTACAATAACAATGAATATAAATTATATTAATATTGGAACTAAGGCATATAATAAAAGCACGTAGGTAATAAATATAATATGAAATATATTATATTAACGAATTAATACGGATATAACAAACTCGTCACATTATACATTCAGAATTTAATATTATTAAGATACAATTAATAAATATATAGTTATAAGCAAGACATACGAAGGTTAAATATATAGTTATAAGCAAGACACACGAAGGTATATGAATATAACGCCCTCTATAGAAACAAACTGAAGTGGATTCACATAATCGGCCGCCTAGCGGTAGGGAGTTCGATCTGATATCTGAAGCAGAGAGTTATAAGTCATGTAATTATGGCTACGGCCTACATATAATAATCTCAACTCTATTGCAAATATTCGTATTAGACTTTGGTCTTTGAATTAGTTATTTAATAATTGATCTTTCGCAAAAGCATTATAAGAATCACAAATATTAACTATTCCGATCCGTCCCGGAGGGTTCAGAGCCGAACGGCCGCAATCCACGGTAAGTGGCGGGTGCGGGGCCACTCACTATCCCCCCTTAGTTATATCTATCAGTAATGATTGGGTATAACAGAGAGGCGGATAGGACGTCTACGATATTCTTAGGAAATATCACGGAGATTGAAACGGACCGACTATAACATTTTATTTATCATAATATATTTATTTGTACTTATATTTAATTTATGGTACATTTCATATTAATACTGTTACCTCTGAATCTCTAAAAGATCTTGGATTATTTACGATCACAACTACGAAAGGGTTCTAACTATATTAGACGTATCCATGTTAAATTATTATTTAAATAATTTTATTTAAATATTTTATTAAGTGTAGGGTGGGATGTCAGTTACAATTTGACGGCAGTAGAATGTTAATGACTATCGCTTACATCGAGGCATATCCCAGCGGTACCACTACGGTTTCAATGTTTCGGTAGTAATTGAACAGTCTCATATATTCCACGTCCAAACAACTTTCCGGATGAGATACAACCGTTCTAAAACCTGTCGCAGAACTACCTAAACATTTTTTTATGTCAGAATCTTTTATTTTGGACGTTGGTTGGGTAAATATAGTGTTTCGTATTTTAGTTGGGTAAATATAGTTATCTAACGAGGCTTTCGCTCCACGGCAACCCCCACCACGTTTAACTTGGACTTTTGTAACATTAGTGGTCTAGATTCCAACCTGAACGCCGTCTAACACCTACTGGAGACGGCATAGCTGACCTTCTTAGTTCTGAGAAAGACTCAGATTGCCCGATCGACCGACTAACACAGTCCATCTTCAGCACCCCGGCTACAAAATACATTATAATTTTATGCCTCATGCCGGGGTCGCTGTGTTCGTATGAAAGGACTTAAGTTTCCATCGTCTTGCCAATTTTGAAGGTTGGGACCTGTCAAATATCTATATCAGTGTTGACGATTATAACGATTGTGTCCGAGAGACCGTCGTGATGCAGAGGCACAAAGGTGTGACTGTTACACGATGGTTGTGGGTTCAATCCTCGAGGACCTCGAGGATCCTCGAGGAACTCGAGTTTAATTTTAGTTTCACGCTTTATTTCCTCTCGCATGGGTTCCAATCAAAAACTGTAAAAGTATTTTTCTAACTTTAATTTACATCATCGAATTCTAAGCAAAAACCTCAAATATAGTCGAATTTACATCTCCAATAAATCTTAAATTTACTTTTGGCACTTTACAAACAATGTGGATATGTTGAACTTGAATAAAAAAAATATATTGAATTTTAGTGTATGAATAAAACATGGAACTGAGATAAGAAATGCCGAGCTCTGCGAAGTCATATAAAACATCAAGCAACGTTCCACCGTGATGTTTTATTAGAGGCCTGGCGTAGCGCAGGGCCAGAAGCGTGCGACTAGTTGTGGGTTCGCTTCCCGCTCGAATAAATGATGTTTTTACTATTTTTTTCCCCGCTCTGGTAACGATGCAAAGCGCGAAATTGAGTTCCGCCAGTCTACACACTATACCTTCAGAATTCAGCAGAAAGTAGGAAATGGAAGTGTCCTAATGTAAACAGAGTGTCATAACACAATACTAATTGCAATGAATTGAAGTAAAAATATATAAAAAATATTGCGTTTTATGACTACGCATGATTTCAAGAATATTCAGTTAAACGTTTTAGAAAATAAAAGCAAAGCTTTCTTAATATTTTATTAAAATTCTAATAAAATGTTTATATTTCAGCTAACAATATTAATATCGAGCAAATCTAATATAAAGAACTCCGAACTCGCCAATTGTATGTTATATTCACTACTGAAGTGAGCAATCACAACTTTTAATAAGATTTCAAAGCTATTCTTATATTATTAAATTAATTATTTTTATATAAATCGAAGTACTATATACATTTGCATGATTGAGCAAAGATATATATATATATATATATTTAGCTTCACGCTGTAACACGCACATGGTAGGATTCAGTCAAAGAGGACCTGGAAACCGAGTGTTGACACTTGACACTTAGTGCCCCTGCGCCACGACTCTATCTATAGCATCGGCCTCTAATCTATAGCATTTTTCAAAATATTTTAACATTAATAGATAATAAACAACTTTCTTTTATAATCTGTACAGATGTATATCAAATAAACTTATTTTTCTGTATATATTTCACGTTCAAATACCTAATTACGGAATAAATAATTAAAAATACACATTGTACAAACGAACAATGTCCACTCGTCAGTTTCGTCAGTTAATAAATTAAAAGTGAACGTCGCAATTTTACAAAAGGCAAACACCAATTAACCGTTCAGACTTCATTCCATTGCCAAAGTCGAGAAGCGCGGAGGGCTTTTAAGCTGGAAACCGTGTCGAGTGCTTTGGTGAACTGGGCAACATATGTAGAGATTTTTACTCTTAAAACTTTTATAGTTGATATGAACAATTGATATTAAATTTATTTAAAATATTCATTGTCATTATATTTTTAATATCTAGGAAGTGTGGATTTAAATCTGTTACATTTAAATTGTCCTGAGGGGGAAATGAATCTACAACCGTCGCGTTTATAGTCACGCTTATGATCATTGGCTACAGCAGCCTCCTAACGTACATCGAAATTATGAATATACTGTATACTGCTATGTATGTTCATCTAAGCTGCTTTTCTTGTACTAGTTTCTGACTCATAATCAATAATAAAAATGCACGATTTATATTAAAATTTAAGCGTTTTATAGTTTTATAAAACTTTTAAGCAATACTTAAAATTTTCTTAAGGAGTGCTGTTTCTCCTTAAGATTTTTTTATATTTTCAGGATCCTCTGTCCTCCACAGGCTCATTAAGCCAAGTGATTCCATGTAACTGACGGACGGTCTTTGTATTTTCTTTCAGTTTCCTGAATCATTTTTTTCTTTATAATGAGAAAGAATAATAGTTTCTTTTTATTGCGGCGATTAGTTATGTTAAAATATTAGTACTAATGAATATTTTTAAAGAAAATTCGATATAAAAATAATTTCTGATACAATCTAGTTACTTCGATGATTGTATGATGAATCATCATCACCACTCAACACCCAACTTTGAAGGTGGGCAGTAAGTGGGGAAGGGAGTGTCTTGCTACGTTGCCTGCTGCTTGTGTGAAGCTTAAAAAAAAACATAGTGTCAAAAAACATTAAAAAAAATGTATCAACCAACCATACCAACCCAAAATATCTGTTTAATATATAAAAAAAAAACATATAAATTCAAAAAGATTTATGTCCCAGTGGTTTAGGAACAATTTCCAGCCTGGACACGTGTTTTAGAACATTCAATTCTCCATCTTGTGCCCGCTACAAGATTTATAGTTGTGATGTATTAAAACTATTTGATTATCTTCGTATTTTGATTGTCAGTCAGCTAGTCCTTTTGCCCCAGTTATTGCGTTCAGCATTTGTTTTTAGATATAAAGATAAAAGTACCTCATTTCTTTCTTTACATTTTGTTATTGCGTCATTGAGAATATATATAAAATTCCTTGCTTGCGTATTCCATGGCGGAACTTAACGCCGCTCTTAGTTTAGGTATCAGAGGGAACTCTGCCTAACCACTACATGCGGGATACAGCGTGAAATTAAAACAAAACAAACAAGTTCTTAGATTTAAGTAGGCAGAAGGAACCTAGCGTTAATACACTTCGTTTCTCACTTTCTGCCGAATTCTGGAGGCATTGCGTGCTGAGTGGCAGAACTCAACGCCGCGCTTAACCTCGACACCAGAGCGAAGAAATGGAAGTATAAATTTAAGTAAATATTTTATCGCCTTGAGTGGGGATTGAACCCACAACCAGTCGGTGACTGTAAGTCACACTTTGTGCCACTGCGCCACAACTGTCAATTTGTGTTTATGATTTAACCACAAATTAATACAATGTGTATATGCTATTTGCCAAATTATATAATTCCTGGTCAACAGTATGTACTCTACTAACTTTGATTCCCCTTATAGTGTCGATATACGCGTTTGTTGCCATATAAACAATAAACGACCATATATTTTTTTTAAGAAAATGCACAAATTCGGTTTTTTCAGGCAATCAAGGGACCGTAGATCTCAGTTTATAATTTGAATTGTAACTCGATATCTTCAAGTATTCGTGAGATAAAACCTCTAAAGATACTGAGAGATAGACAGACGGATAACAAAGTGATCTTATAAGGGTTTCTTTTTTCCTTAAAAGGTATGGAACCCTAAAAACACATTTATAAAAGTGTATAAAAACGAACCACTAGGATTTTTTACGATATAATAATAAGGAAAATCATTAAATCGAATGTCATTAGCCTGTCATATCACCCTCATTTCTCATTAATTTTATCGAGTGCCACTCAAATATGCTACACTGGCGGAAATATTATGTGATCACAATATTGTGATTGTATCAATTTGCAGAAGCTGATGATGGTAAAAATAAGCTGACACTATTAAAGTCGTCGTGGTGCAGTAAAATAGTGTTTGACTGTAGTTGTGATGACTGTTGGTTCAATTTCAACTCGGGGAAACTGTTATATTCTGCTCTGGTAGACAAATCACGGTGTTGAGTTCCTCCACAGTGTCCGAAAATTGGACAGGAAAGTGGGGAATGTATCACTAAATGTGTTTCTGATTACCCTTTTTAGTATCCTCTTTCAATGTATTAAAATAAAAGTTAAATAAAAATATAATTATTTTATACCTACTGTATTGCTTTTAATTAACACCTGCTATGTTAGAAAACATTTAAGCAGACCAGATTTAATATAGTGGTTTTTGTCATCTACATAGGGGGACCAGAATGAGTTTCTTTAAAAAAACAAATTCCTTTCCCCGAATGAGAATCGAACTCACAAACGTCACGTTTACAGTCAGATGTTGTGCTGCTACAGCGGCCACTTATTAATGAACATGTTTTTGTCGATTCTGTCTATTTTTAATGGAATAATAGAAAAATCTCTTCATATTATCTAAGGTTTCAATAATATACGATTTTACCTACACAGCTTAGTGCAATGTCATTATGGAAGGGTCGAGAGAGGTTAATGAATAAATAATAGTGCGACTTAAGTCATTGAAGATTTGATTTAAATTGATAATCTATATTTGACTAATAGGAATTTAGTGTTATGTTAGTGATGATGAAGAGATAAAATTTCAAGTTTATAAAGGGCTGCTTGACTGAGAAAATAAAAATAATTCACTCCTTTGAGTGGTATTCGAAACCACAACCGTTGTTTACGAGCTATACGGTACTGTGCCACTGGTCTGTGACAGCCTATATAGTAATTAGATAAATCATATAAAAAACCAAACAGAACAAGAAAATATAAAAATAGAAATATATATATTGTTAGCGTACTCGTGTAAAAGTGGGTAGATTTAGGTGAAAAAGATGATAAAAGCAATGGAATTGTGTCAATCGGGGCAATTGCTTGTTAGTAACGGCCCTTATTGGAAGTTAACTAGTGTGAAGTGTTGTTAATAGATGATACATTTCACTTATTGCAATTATGTGGTATGCCTTTCCAAATAGTTTAAAAACATATAGACGTATATTTATAATTAATATATAATTTATATTTATATATATACATATAAATATAAACTGAAAATAGGAATTTTAGATAAAACCACAAACAATAAAACCAGTTCAAATTTAAAGGGTACACCGGATTATTGTACAACATGTTTTTACGACCGTATAAATAGAATTTTAGTTTACAATATAAACTTTGTGGTCAGTGGCCATAAAAAGGTTTTTAAATAAAGCTGTTTCACACTGTGTGGGATTAGCTTTACCGCTAGAACTGTTGATATATATTATTTTTTTATTAATAATGAATGAACAATGCTTTTATCGATACGTTTACTGTACGAGAAATCGTTAAATTTAGAATATTACAGGAGATTGTTTTTAGCATTACGTTGTACCTCGTTCACATCGAAGTAGTTAGATATATCCCCTTAAGAACCTTCTGTTCCCCCATTTCCTCATATGGACATTAATTTAATTATTATTGAGACGAGACGAGAGAGTATAAATAGAATTTTAGTTTACAATATAAACTTTGTGGTCAGTGGCCATAAAAAGGTTTTTAAATAAAGCTGTTTCACACTGTGTGGGATTAGCTTTACCGCTAGAACTGTTGATATATATTATTTTTTTGTTAATAATGAATGAACAATGCTTTTATCAATACGTTTACTGTACGAGAAATCGTTAAATTTAGAATATTACAGGAGATTGTTTTTAGCATTACGTTGTACCTCGTTCACATCGAAGTAGTTAGATATATCCCCTTAAGAACCTTCTGTTCCCCCATTTCCTCATATGGACATTAATTTAATTATTATTGAGACCAATTGTGGCGTAGCGACACAAGCATGCGACTGTAAACGCGACAAATTGTGGGTCCGATTTCAATTCAAAGAAATTAAATATTTCAATTTTTCATTTTCTCGCTCTGGTAACGAGGCCAACTGCGGTTTTGATTTCTGCCTCTCAATACGATACGCTTTCAGTATTCGGCGGAATGCGGGTAGCAGAGTATCTTAACACAAGGTTCCCATCCTTGAAATTATGGTATCTATCGAATAATTATAGCGTTATTTACGAACAACCCTTAATCTTTAAATATACATAATTTTCATATAAATCCAATTTTCAATATTAATGTAGAGTAATATACTCTATATTGATATTTTACAATGTGCCTTATACCAAAATTGAAATAATTTATGTGTTGCTGTCAAACTAGTAATTAAGTCATTTGTGTTTGTATTCAATAAGTATAAACCAATATTATAACTAAGTAGAGGACGCCCTTAGGACCTTAACTTACATATAGATTTTTCATGTATTACATCCACATAGGCGCCGGAAAACCGGATAAGCGCGAATCAAGCTCGCCTACAGAGGGTTCCGTACAAAAATTGGATATCTCTAGCTTTTGCCGAAATTCAAAGTTAACTTAACCAGAGCCTTTTCATCTGTATAAAATGCCTTTTTGAGTACGAAAAAATTAAAACTGATTTTGTGATTTTGTCCCAAGGTATAATCACGTCTTGTACTTTGGGCCCGTGACGTTTGTGCCTTGGGACGAAATAATTTATTTTTTTTACTTTGTTGTAGAATAAAAGAGTGATAATTACAAAAATAATTAAGAAAATGTTTGATAAATAATGTATTTCTGACAATAGTTAAAATTTAATTAGCTTCACGCTATATCCCGCACACAGCAGGGTAGGTAGAGGGAACCTAGTGGTAAGACACTCCGTTCCCCACTTTCTTCCGAGTTTTGGAGGCATTGAGTGGCAGAACTCAACGCCGCGCTTTGCCTCGAGACCAGAGCGAAGAAATGGAAATATAAATTTAAGTAAATATTTGATCTCCTCGAGTGGGGATCGAACCCACAACCAATCGGTTTTACAGTCACACTTTGTGCCACTGCGCCACGACTGGCCTCGCTGACAATAGTGATAATATAATACTATCGCAAATAGTAATTTTAGGAAACTCAGAAACGTTAGCCTGGTTAAAAGTTAGCTTAGATTTTGGTGTGTATAAAAAAAAACAGAAATAAAACTACTTTCTAGCTGCATTATTTGTATCCCAAGAACTTAGGTAGGCTTTTTTTAAAGTAACTGTATGCTATACATACTTAAAAAAATCTTTATATATACTTGTAAAATCCTCTTTAAAAATGACATGATTTTGAGTCGCCTATCAAACATTTTGAAACAAAAATTCTACACTAGCTTTTCAAATTGACTACTGTTGTTCTATATCCCCGTCTTTATATCATTTTTGACGTTATTCGAATTCGAAGTCTAGTTACTTTTTTCTTAATTCAAAGTAAATACATATTAGTACCCTTACCTCTAAATACTCTATACTCACTCAAAACGTCATTAAAAGTAGATAAGGGAAAAGGACAGAAGCGAATTTAGAAAATGCGCAACTACCGGACGTGAACTATCAAAATTTTCGACTTTTGCGGGTACGAGATGTAACGATGGAGACAAAGGACTGTGAGCTTGACTTGTGGTACTTATAGCTCCAAACATGAAGTAGATCTTTCATTGTGTCTAGATATAAGGTGTTTCACCTTATACACGAATTTTCCCTATATAATAATTAAGTCATTCAGCAAGTGAGAATTGAACCCTAAAATTGGAACAGAATGCACTAGGTTCCCAAGTTTCTTCTACCTACCGACGAAAAAAAGGAATTAGGCTATTACATTTAATACTGTGTTACACCCTTGCTTTCACCAAAACAACTTTTACTAATATTTATTTAACAAATAAAAAGGGTCGAAACGAGCTATAAAAACAACATGACAATTTGGCACAAGTTTTGTATAAACGTAACGTGACGTCCATTCAAGTACGATGATTGCTCATAAAGGGATACTTTACGCCTTTATTTGAGTAGGTAGGTGTTAAATGAGATTTGCCATCACTTTCTTGCCTCAAAATGGTGTGGTTGAGTTAAGAAGCTTTACGGAGCTTTAGTATTAGGGAATATTACATGAAACTTAAATGCCAGTAAGAAATATTAATAATCTTTGTATAAATAAAGCAAATATTACAAGTTGTTGATAAGTATAGTTGATAGAGTTCGTGTTCAGTAGAAAACTGTAGTGGTTAAATTGTCGCTCAATATTATTAATTCATTTTGTAAAATTCGTTGATGTTGTCGCACAAATCAGGGTAGCCGCGGGAACCTTCATCGCGGGTAATCTAGACATATAATCCTTATTAAAACATTTCTATTTCTCACTTTTCGCCAATTCTCGGGGCATTGCTTTTTGTGTGGCGGCCACATTTTGCTTTCTTGCGAGAGCAAAAATAGAAAAAATATAATTATTTTATTCTCCTAGTGGGAATCGAACTAACAACCATCGCCATTACAGTCGCACCCTTGCTTAATCTGCAATTTGAATAGTTTCTTTTCGAGTTTTACGCTTTTTCGTAATTATAGCAAGTTGATTGTCAATTTGATATAACTTAGTGTTAAAATACTCCGTTGTCAACTTTCCACCCGATTTTCGGAGCTTTACATGTGGAATAGCGAAACTGAGAATCAAACCCATATCCATTGCGACGTTAACGTAACTTTTTATAATTTATTTAATAAATAATGAATTTACTCCGAACAAAGATACATGTTTCAAATTTGTATTTCTACCATTTTTTAATTTTACTATTACTTATTTAGAAAAATAATGGCCAAGAATTCTCTACTAATTTCATACAAAAATTTCAAACTTGAACACATTGTATAAGCTCTATAAAACACCAATCAACTAATGATTGAGGATTCAGCTCACACAACTGTACAGGGAAATATTTTGCGTCCCATGTATCATTTTTCGTTCAATTTTTTTATGCGTACTCACGTAAATAAATACTATTTATTTTATACTATAATAATATAATAATAATAAATAATATCGGGAATCGCTCTACGGTGAGACAATGTCTGACTACTGTAATACGATAGTAGTGGATTTGATTCCAATTGGAGGAATAAAATAATTCTTTTTTAGGTTCTCGTTACGCCCCACAAATAGTAGGGTAGGTATAGAGAACCTGGGAACTTAGTGCTAGCTCACTCCGTTCCCGTTAAGACACTACCGTTTCCCACTTCCCGCGTAACTCTGGAGACATTGCGTATTGAATGGTGGTACTCAACAGCGCGCATTGCCTTGTTACCAGAGCGAGGAAGTGAAAATATTTAAATATTTCATTTCTTCTAGTGAAAATCAAACAAGCAACCTATCGCGTCTACAGTTGTAGGCCAAAGCCCCTATGAAATGAACAAATAAATAATTTCCCGTTTGCCAGAGCAACAAAATAATGCGATGTTAAGTTCCGTCACTCAATATACGATGTCTCCAATTTGGGGAAAACGATATAGTTTTTTTTTATTACATACTGTTGTATTATATTACAAAAATACGAGAACAAATGAAAGAGTAGCAAATAAAGGCCACATTAAATTATATATTAATTAATTATTGTTGTTCATTAATTACAAACATCAAACAATCATATCATTTATAATTGTATCAAAATAATGATTCAACAGTATTATTATCAAATGTATCAACTAATATTGTTTCCCATTTGTAGGAACAAACTTTGTAAATTGTACTTCCCACTTTACTAACGCAATCGCGAAAAGTAAATAATTTTATGCCAAATTGTGTTAAGTTACACTCAAAAGCTAATTGCCAAAAGTTAAATACAACGTTGTCTTTATATTTAATACAGTTTTTTAATGTAATATGTTTTAATTAAAATCAAAATCATCATAAGGCCGTCGCGGCGCAGGGGTACAAGGGTGCGACATGACGGTTGTGGCTTCTATCCGCACTCGGGTGACTGAAATGGACGAAAAGGAAGTGTCGAAACACTAGGTTCCCCAATTCCCAGTACCTGCCCTATTTCACGCGGAATACAACGTAAAGCTAAAAAAATCTGCGTGTATAATAACTTAGTTTAAAATATGCGTTCACTTAATCTCTTGTTTTCGCTAATAAACGAAAAATGTTAACTTCATAATATATTTTACTATTATTGTTACTTTTTGATAATTCAGGTCAAAGCAAAATGGCTTTCAAGACTCCGTGTTTAGCCGATTTTTTTTTTACAAAATCTCTATTCTTAATGTTTGTATTTATTTTACTTTCATACTGTAACATACACATATTGTTACATACACATATTGCAGATAACACACACAGGTAAAAATCGACAGGCAAAATTCAATTCAACAAATTCGAAGAAAATATAAAAATAGTTTAAATAGTCATTTTCACATTTGAAATCGAATTCACAACGGACAGCTTACAGAGGCTGTGCTGCTGTGCCATGATGATCTCTTATGAATATGATGGACGTTTTAAATATGCGTTGTTTTAGCAACTTTCACCTTTTAAAACAAAAGAAAGATGAATTGCAAAAGTTATTTTCAAAGGAGTTTAGTCTATAAATTGGATACCATTTTAAATATTATATTTTTTTGATTGATAAATTATGAACATTTTTTACTTGAAATATTTAAATTTAAGTTATTATAAATATTAAATTAATAAAAAATATTCTTTTTATTGACAAGTTCTTAGAATTATTTTTTTATACTTTAAAGTAAAATAAATTACAAATAATAGCTGAGTCAGGAAAGTGTTAATTAAGTTATTATAAATAATTAACCAGCCGTTAAGTCGGCAAAAATCAGGTAACTTGGATTATAAACGAATTCGGACGTTGATCATGATGTGCAAGCCCGGACAAGCACTGCCTGGGCCTAGTGGCGGGAAGTCAATGGTGTGAATACCCAAGCTCAAGGAGCTGACATACAAGGGCATTATCCAACCAATTCTCTTATACGGCAGCGAATGCTGGCCAGCACTATGTATGTACGTAGAGTGATACCTCCCGGAAGCTCAAGTAAGGGCTGATTGGATGTCGTGACACAGTTCAATGATGTTGAAGGCCGTGTAAAGACTAGTATGTTGAGCAAAAAGCAGAGTCTGGTAACATACGCCGGAAGGTAGAAGTGAGGAATAGAAGCGTTTTAACAGGAACGGAGTATCCTAACACTAGATTTCCAGGTTTCATGTGCTAACTTGCTATGTGCAGGATTCAGCGTGAAACTAAAAAAATGTACACGAAAAAAACATTGTTCAAGTTGGCCCCTGGAGTTTCACTAAACATTGTTTGTGCATTTAGTTCATAAAAGTTACTAACAAAAAAGTATTTAAAATATAACAAAAAATATACAATAAAATATAATTTTATTAATAAATTAATTTTCGGTGTCCTATACCGTTCGGGGACCACGTGAGGCCAGGTGCCCTGGACATGCGTCCTGTGTATGATAAAGATGAATGGATGGTCCAAATACAAATGTCATGTTAAAACAATCAGTTAAGCTCATGTTAGTGGCAGAAGATAAAGCCTCTTTAGCCTACCAGTAGTGTATCAGCTTAGCTCAGTTCTTAATTTTGTTTCTTAGTTTTGTGTCGATTCCCACTCGAGAAAATTAAGCATTTAATATTTTTATTGCTTCGCTTTGGTGCAGCCGCGGCGTTGATTTTCGCTACTTAACACACAATGCCTCCAGAATTCAGAAGAAAGTAAGGAGAAGAGTGTCTTATAAAAGTTATAACTAGGCACTCTCTGCCTTCGCGGTTTCATGGGAGATACAGCGTGAAACTATATAATCTAATACCTATACAACAAGAACGTTTTATGAAAGCCCGCTCGGTAAAAACTGTCGCCACGGACCACTGTTACAAAAATCATTACTTCTGTTGCTTGTTTATTACATCCTTTTTTATTGCATATATGTATGTATAATACAATCGACCCCTCTTATAGTTTTATTATATTTGTTTTTGATGCGTAATTAATTAAAATTTGTTAAGGCTCCTTTTTGAGATCCTAAAATTATAAATAATCTATTTTTTAATAAATATATTTAAAAAATAATTTTTGTCATGTAAATAAGTCAATAATTTTCAATACAAGTTTTTGTCGTCTGCTCCTATTTTTAGTCCTATTTTTTGTAACAAAAATAATCTTTTATAATAATTTATCAAAAATGTTTATTTTCTTGAAAAATTAAATTTAATGGTATTTTTTACCAACTTTAAAATAAAAAGAAATAATGAAACAAAACGAAACCTTTCTAAAAGTTAAAAAAAAAAGGTTTGCAATTAGATAAGGTGCTTCAAATTAGTTGAGTGAGAATTTCATCAAACTTTCACTTTACCTTGACAAAGTTAATATAATTAATTTTAATGAAAACAATCTTTCCGTCTCACAGCGCCCGAGGAAGTTACTACTGAACGCGTCTCCGTCAATTAGGTAATTAAAGGGTAGATCCTGAATATCAAATTATATGCTCTGGAATTAATAAGGATATGTGGGACTCTGGTCTTGTATGTATTTGATTTTTTTTTCAGTTTCACTCTGTATCCCGGATGTAGCAGGGAAGGCAGACAGTCTAGTGTTATGATACTCAGCTCCGAATTCTGAAGGCCTCGAGGTTGAGGCGTTGGTGAATGGAGAAGTGGACAATTCTACCTTTTACGACCAGAGTGAAAATTGTTCTCCTCAAGTGGGAATTCACCAAGTGATTCTGCGCGACGATTAGCTTCAAATTATTATGATTAATATTTTAAATAAGTAAGGAGGTACTGTGTTATATCATCGTAATAAGGTATCAAGAGTTTCTGTCGATAAATTTTGTATATTTTATTTTCATTTTCGATAATTATTTATATACTTAAACTACTTTTCGTTTGCAAGGCAGAGAAAACTGATTGTTATAATACTTCTTCGTTTTCTACCCAGATTGGGCCAATGTTAGGTTAAAAGAAAGAATTCAACGTTTTACCTCCCGAAGAAAGTTGATAGTTCCGATCCATCTACTACAGGCCTATTGCTATCAAAACCTTACGCTCAAAAGTCATGGAGAGCATCATCAATAACCAGCTTTTGATTTATCTAGAGGATCACTGATTGATTAATGACCAGTATGGCTTCCGCCATGGTCACTATCCCTACGGAATGTTTACTAACGAGGTGAAAGGAACTTGGTTCAATGCAAGCCCAAGAAGACACAAATTTGCACGTTGACCACAAAAAAAAACCCACGTGCACCTCAGTGTCAGCTTGACACATATGATCGCATACAGTTCGATTCTTTGGGGGCCCAATGATCTGTGCAGGACTTGAAATATTGGCTTTGCGTAGAGATGTCTTCTCGCTGTGCGTTCTCTACCGCATTTACCATGGTGAGTGTACTGGCAAAAGTTAAACCTGTTACGTGCCGCTGAATTTTCTGACAGCACAGTACACAGAACTCAACTCTCATCCACACAATCTGGATACGTGGCACTCCACTACAGTGCAGTTTCGTAGGAATTTCGCGCGCAGCAGTGTTTCTAGGTCGATACGAACTGGGTACCTTCAAAAAGCGCGTCTATATCAAACTTAAAGGCCGGCAACGCACTATCTAGTGTTACAGGGGTGATCACTTACCATCAGGTGACCCGTACCCGTTAGGATTAATTTTTACATACTTACTTACTAGTATTTCATTTAAAAAAAATACACATAAGGTACCATTGTAGTATGTGTTTTAATATAAACAAAAATATATTTTTATTTTCTTTAAATAGAGGTAAGCGAGCACATGATACAAAAGTGCTTTCTATATCTCAATAGCTATATGAGGATACATTAAGCTAATTAAATTATGCTGTATTTATAATTGGAAGCTTTTTCGAAAAAAAATCCGTACGCCCTTTAGAGCGATTCTTTTACCGGGACTATGGGTATTTTAAGTGCTGACCCAAATCATTGCTTAAGTACTGACAACATGAGAGAAGAAAAATCAAGATCCAATTAGGTTGGAAAAATCCTTGTGAGCATACAAGTATTGGCATTACCTTTTTTTCATAAATGATTTATGAAGCTATGGGAAGTATCGTATCGTATCATAGATTCATTTCACCAATATTTGAACAATATTGCATTGCACTTTATTAATATTTGTTTAACGAGAAAGGACTGTATATATGACTCCTTCCAATATATTAAATAGTTCACTATTGAACTATTTTATTAAATTCCTGTGTCCTGATCTTTTTTATTTATTTGCAAATAATGATACTTTAAACAAAATTCTTATACCGGATTTATTGCCATATTAATGGATAGAAGCCAAGTAGGTAAGATATGCAGGTTCACAAGCCTGTGACTGTAAGTACGACAGGTTGTGGATTCGATTCCTATTCGAGGAAATTAAATATGTAATATTCGGTGGAAAGCGGGGAATGGAAGCGGCTTAATGGGAACGGAGGTTCCCAGGTTCCGTGTGCCTATCCTACTATGTTAAAGATACCGTGTGAAGCCCAAAAAAAAAATAACGAAAACCAAAAGTGGTCTTATTAAATGACACTTTATGAAATAATTTATTCGCGCTTTCAGTGGTAAAACTAGCGTCGCCTTTAGTAACTTGGTGGATGCGCAAAATCAAAAGTTCCAAGCACAAAAATTACAAACAGTTCGGAGGAAAGGAGTAGGTTTATATTCATACATTTTCCATTGCGGTTCCCTATTGGACACAATGCGTATTTAATAATAGAACTAAAACCACGCTTTTATAAGAGCGAAGAAATTAATATAATTAATTTATTCGAGTGAGAATCGAATCCACAATCGTTGCGCTTATAATTAGACTGCACCACGACGGCCTAATGCAGTTTAAATTAACATTATCCACTCTGGGCTGGATAAACTGGGAATCAGGTCCCACGTACAATCTTTGAATTTAGGTGAGACTAAGAGAAATTGTATGAATTTTTGATACGTTTTTTTTAACTTTACTTTGTATCCTGCATGTAGCAGGGTAAGCAGAGGGAGCCTAACGTTAAGACACTCCGCTTCTCACTTTACGCCGATTTTTGAAGACACTGCGTGTTGAGTGGGGCAACTCAACGCCGCATTTGCCTCAACACCAGTTACAGTCACTCACTTGTGTCCCTGCACCACGACGGGCCGCAACAATAATAAAATATAATTAACATTAATATTTTATGAATATAAATTATTAACATTTTATTTATGTTGTATTATATTCAAATTGAGTTAGAAGAAAAATTTAAGAGTAATACTATTAGAATGAGATGTTCCGAAAAGATGGAACGCAATTTGTTTTATTCATCTGGAACATGATTGAGTTAATTTATCACTTGTCAAAAGACGATTCCTTCCGACTTTTTGTATTATATTTTAGTTTAGAATTATCCTTTCTTGATTAATTCTCGTACTTACTGATACTTCTATACTGAAATTTGATCTGTTGAGTAAATTGATATGAGTAATTTTAAAGATCATAATTAATCCTTTTTTGTTGCCTTTGATCATGGGGAACTGATTGTATACTAGGTTCCCTCTGCCTTCCCTACTATATCCGAGATACAGTGTTAAGCTGATTTTTTTGATAATTTAGAAGTTAATTATGTCTGAAATACCTAATTTAGATCCACGTAAAAAATGCAATCTCTCAAGTCAAGGCCGAAAATGAAAAATTTTAAAATATATATTTAGTCAAAATTGTGACACTTAATAAGATTTTACTTCCGATTATTTTCAGAACATTTATATTTCTAGTGGATATTTGTTTTATTTTTAATCACAAAAATCAAGTGTTTGGAAAAGTCTATTCGTATAACGATATTCAATTTAAATTCGATTTAACTTATTAAATACTAGCGACCCGCTCGCGGCTTCGCCCGCTTTAACCACAGAATTATTTACTTCAAACACTAAAATTACATTCATGTTTAAATATACCTATAATGTATGTGTGCAACGCATTTAAGATTTCTAATGTGAAAATTATTTAAACCTTAGGTCACATTTTCGTACCTCCCATAAGAGAGATGCAGCTGTCAATATATTAATTTCTTTAAACTTTTACCTTAAGGAGTCCTTAGGGCCTAAGTTATGGTTATTGCTATATAGTTATATCAATACTTACAATAAAATCCTAACTCATCGGTGCCTGGACATGGAAGATATATTAGAAAAATTGTTATTACGGACATTTAAAAATGTAATAGAACTTGGTCAGTTTGTTTGTTTATCTGTGCGTTCACGATAATCTCAGAAAGGGCTTAACCGATTTAAGTGCAGTTTTGTAATTTGGCTAACTTCCTTTAAATATTTAGTATTAGTTTTATTTTAATTGGTTCACACAAAATTAAAACCAGATTCACGCTGTATCCAGCCTATAGCGGGGTAGGTTGAGGGAACTTAAGTGTTAAGATACTGCGTATATGATATATGACTGACGTGCGAAATGTAAATATGATTAAATTACAATTCAATCCTTCAAGTGGAAATCGAACCCATAACGTCACGTTACAGGCACAATTTTGTGCCCCTACGCCACGATGGCCTTCAATATTTATACAGAATGGAAGCGTCAGTGCTTCTTTTACGGGGACAGTATATAGGATAAAATATTTTAAGCCCATACCTAAAGAAATTAATCAAGATACCTCAACAGCTTAGACGTAGGATTTTTTGCATAAATACCAATAACGTTAACACATACTACTACAAAATATTACTAAAGGCTAAGCGACTTTGAACTTTGCCGCCAATACTTATGACTCGTATGCGGCGGTTCCCCTTTGATAGGCCTATGTCTGTTTGCGTCCTTAATGACAAACAGAGTTTTATTTCAATATCAACGATAATATATAATTTATTTTGTATAAAAAAATAACTTTTTCATCCTTGGGATTTTTTAAATTGTATTAGGCTTTTATAGAATAGTTAAAACTATGGTTTCATTTAAAGTGGTGCTGATAAAAATACTATATAATTGAGCATATTTAATATCTATAGTGATTTTTTAGTGAATACAACCAATATTTATTACAACACTTGCAAAGAAAGCATATTTCAGGCATTTTTTTAATTTTTATACCTTTTGAGAAACCAACATTCTTATCGTTAATTAATTATTTTTTTCAAAATATATTTTTTTTTAATATTTTCAATATTTTCACGCCATTATGACGAACAAATTAGACAAAATAGTCTAAATTTTTCGTTCAATTCAAAATGTTCAAAATTAAAAGTTAAAAAACGTTGATCGAAAATAATGTATAATTATGTATAAGTATTGTAGGAGTATTATATATCCTGTTTAAAGTTGTTTTTTTATGATATTATGTAGAATAATATATTCTATAGAGGAATCACACATTCCTCTTCACACTTTTTACTCTTTAACTATAATACGTAAATACATTTTTTAGAGGTTACTCTGTACTAAGATGGCAGCTCTGTTCCCGCATTTACGTCCCTGATATATCGATATAAATAGTAGAAATAGAAATCATTGAAAAGAAAAGGAGAAACGCAGTTATATTGCATTTTTTCTTTTTTTCATACTTGAAATGTATTAACAAATTTACATACAATTCATTTGTTTTGAACATAACATTAAGATTTATTCGCAAAATATATTTGGTACTTCCTTAACATGATTATTTCATGTATTTTTTTTATATACAAAGTTTTGATTAAGTTTTCTTGAGAAATATATCTATTTTAAATGAATGTAACGTACCAACGTGCCAATCATTAAAATGTGACATCACCACGTGAGCCATCTAAACACAATATAAACTTTTATAAACTATAGCAACCAACTCGCGGCTTCACCCACTTTAATTTGTGACTTATTTGTTTGTTTCGGTACAGGGAATTACGACATTCGTCATGTATGAATGGTGTAATGATTAAAAAACTGACCTTTATAACTATTTGTTTATATTCATAGAGAAATTATAGTTTTTTTGCCCACTGTTAATTTTTTAAGAAAATAAATTTGATCAAAATACACTTATTTATCTATTTATCTATATATATAAAAGGACATGTACCTGACTGACTGAGGTAAGACACACGCACAGCCGATACCGCTGTAGGTAGAAACGTGAAGTTTGGACAGATGTTTATTTTAATAATCTGGACATCCACTAATAAGGGATTTTAAGAATTTTTTTACCCTAAACGGATGAAATAGGGGTTGAAAGTTTGTATGGATTTTTTTTAAAACAGCACCGATTTTCATAAAATTTGAAAGTCAGCAGACTCTTTAAAATATTTCATTGAACACGTGTTTCATGGTTTTTAGAATTCATCCTCTTAGGGATGAATTCTAAAAACAATGGACGGGGTTGAAAGTTTATATGAAAAAATCTTTAAATCGCCACCGATTTTTATAAAACATTAAATTCAGACTGTTAAAAATATTTTATTGAACACGCTTATCGTGGTTTTTTTAAAATTCAGCCCTAAGGGTGCTAATAAGCAGGCGAAGTTGCGTGCGCCCGCTACTTAAGATAAAAATTAAAATAATATATAATATATTATATATTATATTGTTATACTGTAATAACATATAATATATTTATCAAAATGAGAATGTATTGTTTTGTTTAATAGGGAGAAAAAATATTAAATATTTATAAAAATATAGAAACTATATTAGTATCGATACTGTTGTACTGGTAATAAATGAAAAAAATAATGTACTACGTACGGGATACCTTTGTAAGCAAAGTTTAAAGCTATTCATTATGACAGAATATAAAATATATATATTTTAGATGTCCCTCTGTACTACGATGGCGGCTCTGTTCTAGTTTGCACTTTTTCCTTTGAAAATTAGTTAATGTAACATACCTCTAACAGTTACACATGGCATCGTCAACTTTTTGTAGATATTGATGTCTTCTATGAAATTGTGGTACATCACTTTGCTCTATTGTCAATAATTTCCACAGCGTACGCGATATAAGGTTTTTTTTTGGTATTGTTTTACACCTTAATCGTCTAATTATAAAAGAATTTTCCAAACTGGTCTCGTAATTTCGGGGCCTATTCAAATCAAATAAAGAAACAAAAAATCTAATCGATTGTCTTAATAATTTTAGTGATATCGAAGTACCTCCCCCTCACCCCCGCAGAGTTACTCGCCACGGTGCGCGAGGCCACACGGCACACACTCCGCATTTTTTATTATTACATGATTTTCTTTAGATTGATATTTTTAAATTCGTTATACCTCTTTTGAATGGGATGTCCGATTTTATTAATTTAAAAAGTATTTTACAGGTATTGAAATTATCTTTAATAAAATATCATTTAATAGAATAAGGATTAATACACAGGTATGAATAATATGGTTTGATTATTGTCGGCACTTTTGTTAACTTATAAAATATAAAAAAAATGGTTATATTGTCATAACTACAGTAGTTGGACATATGCTATCCCGAACTTTTATATAGATATTGATGCGCTATATAATACTGTAGAACATTGTTTTGTTCTATCATCAATAGTTTTCGCAGCGCATGCGATGATAGAATTGTTAAGATCAATTTCTTCTTACCTTGGGTTACATTATTGCATTTTTATTAGGGATCTCTATTTTTCTGAAAATGTTATATAGCCTATGCTGGTCAGTGAAGATGCAGTTTTCTAATAGTGAAAAAAATATTGAAATCGGTCCGGTAGTTTTTGTGTGAAAACTCTACAAACATACACACATACATACATACAAAAATACAAATCTTACCTCTTTATAATATTAGTATAGAAAAGATAAATTGTCTTTGGTATATAATATCCTAAAACAAAGCCACCTTGCGATGTAGAAATGCCTAAATCTTTTATACTACATATTTTGCAGTTATTATGTGCCTATGCGCATGTACCTATGTACACAATACATTCATATTATATACGTCCTACTAATATTATAAATGTGAAAGATTGTGAGGATGGATGTTTGTTCATTTTTATGCAATAACTACTAAACGAATTTAGATGAAATATAAGCAGGCGAAGCCGTGCTTAGGTTGCTAGTATGTATATAATTTTAAGAATACATAACTTACGTGTTCTCACAGATTGAAATATAGAACAAGATTTTAAGTTTTCTTTTAGAAACTTTGTACAACATTTTCCTTACAAGTTCAAGCGCAAGTGTACGATTACAGTGTAAATTTAAATTTTTAACCTATCGTGTCCTACTTCCTATTGGTGTTACTTTTTAGTTGATATTAAAAAACTATATACAGAGGGATCCTGTGACATAGTGTTAAGACACTTTTTTCCCGTTAAGATATTTGAGCTCCCATAAATCCGCCAAATTTTGGAAGCATTGTGTATTGAGTGGCGCTTGAATGGCACGTTTTGCCAGAGTAAGGAAATTATATTATTAAATATTTTTTAAAACATAATCAATATTTAGGAAAATGAAAACATTAAATATTTTCTTTTCCTGAAGTGGAAATTAAACCCAGTCTGTTGCGTTTACAGCCTTTTAATCATAAAGACCTGAGTGCATATATTTAAAACAAACATCGAAGATTCTAGCTTCTTAATTAAAGCAAAGAAATTTCTACTTCCAGCGGCATAGTTGTAATATTTATAATAATATAATTTTTTAGATCGTTTTCCTGAAAATCTTGGTGAACTGAGTAATGAAAACGGGGAACGGCTCTATTAAGACATTCGAACTATGGAAACACGTTACTAGGACGAAGGACTAGGGTTTTCAAGCGCTTTTAATTCATCTTGACGAGTACTTTGATGCTATATGGTAACCAGGGTTTGGAGCCATAGGTATTATGTAATTAGGCGACGAAGACAACGAAACGACGTTTGATTCGATCGAAAATCTTTGAATTAAATATATTTAAAAATTAAAAATAAAATTAAAGAAAAATAAGTATTTTTTTAAGAACAAGCCTTTATTATTTGTTAATAAAATAAATTAACTCTTAATAAGAAATATAACACTTCATTTCATGGTATAATTAATAACAATATTCAGCACCTTCTTTCTTTCTCACCATTTTATACAATAGATTCTATCTATCAACCACGCCTTTCAAAAAACAATCCAGATCAGTACAAAACCAGTAAACATAATAACATAAAAATTTATTGACTCTAACAAACCATGGTTTTTGTACATAAATATAACGATAAATCACGTCACGCATAAACATCGGTCAATGACAAAGGCAAGCTAATAAAGAATGTCTAATGTAATTAACGTTCTTATATCAACATTACTAGGCTTAGGGCACACTTCACTTTGTGCCCACATTTGAAATGGTAATGGACACATTAAAACATTATAATGAGTAATTACTAAATACATTTAGGCTATATTTTAGGTATATTGAATCCTATATCTATAACTTTAAAGAATAAAGTATTTGATTTGTTAGTTGAATCCTTCTTTCCTACAGAGTAAACAGAGGGAAATTGAGAACTTAGTGTTAGGACACTCCTTTCCATATTAAGACACTATTGTTTCCCAATTTCCGCCAGATTCTTGAGGTATTGCGTTGTGTTGTATTTGGTTCGTGCGTGTTGAGTGGTGGAACTCAACGTCGAGCGAGAAAATGAATAAGTTGTATATTTTGTTTGCCGAGTTAGGAATTCAACCTACAACCGTCACGCTTACAGTAGCATTTTTGTGCCCCTATGCTCCGACGTTACTATATGTAATAGTAATGGAAGTCATCAACTCACTCTTAGGAATAAATTTTTAATTATTATCATTTTCTACTTTTGCTTTTTTTAGTAGCTTGCAGCGTTGAATTCCATTTTAACACGCAAAGTCTCGATACGAGTGTAAAGTAAGGAAATGTCTAGACATAAGGATCTATCTGCGTGTGGGTAATTTTTTTATACATATATAACGTTACTTTTATGTGTTAATAATAACAAGATACCTCGAAGATACCTAATAAAACTCGAATGTATTCGTCTTATTTATTCTATTATACGCTTAAATATTTTTTAATAATAGTTATAATTTTATTTGCCTCGTATTTTTTTCTCAAATTATAATTTAACCTGTTTATTATATGTATACTTAGACAAAAATAAAGTAAGCTTAGATTTTTACTAAAAAGCTTGTTTGATATTATATTTTTGTTTTAAAAATAACAGGTTCACGCTGTATCCTGCACAAGCAGGGTAAGCAGAGGAAATCGAGTGTTAAGACACTTCGTTCCCCACTTTCTGATGAATTCCGAAGGCATTGCGTGTTGAGTGGTTGAACTGAACGTCGCTCTTTGCCTCAACACCAGTACGAAAAAATGAGAATATAGATTAAATAAATAAATATATTTCTTTTATGGAGTGGGGATCTACACCCACAACCTTCTCGTTGACACACTTGTTTCTCTGCGCCACGACGGCCTCATTATTATCTTTCTTTGTATTATATCTGGGATTAAGCAACGATTAGAGTGAAAGAGGAATGCCGACAATTTGTGCGGAATTTTCATAAATATTATATAATGACTCAAATTAATATAATTACTGTTATAAGAAGGGTTTTATCCATATTTATTATTTATATTAAATATTCAGTAATTTGGGGTTCCTTTATGGTGTTGGTCGTTGACAAAATGTAGGACCGTAGGATCGTAAGACCGTAGTGCTGTATATATACGATTAATTAAGTTGTAGGGTAGAATAAATAATTATTAAGAAAACGTATAAAAATTTTGAACGTAGCTGGACTCGAACCCGCGCTTCCTAAGGGTAGTTTACTACCCTAACTCTATGGGTATAAATGCGTTATTCTGTTCTATTTATGTAAAAGGGCATGTACCTGACTGACTGAGGTAAGACGCACGCATAGCAGTAACCGCTGTGCGTAGAAACATGAAATTTGGACAGATGTTTATTTTCACTCTGAACACCCACTAAGAAGGGATTTTGAAAAATTTTAACCATGAAATAGGGGTTGAAAGTTTGTATGGAAAAATCTTTAAATCGCCACCGATTTTTATACAAATTTAAATTCAGACTGTTAAAAATATTTTATTGAACATGTGTTTCGTGGTTTTTTTAGAATTCACCCCTAAGGGTGCAAATAAGCAGAAGAAGCTGCCGGCGCCCACTAGTTCAAGGCGTCCAATCAAATATCTATGTATGTACATTAGGTTATTTGTTTATCTAAGTGAATTTGTTCGTGTGTACTAATGAAACAATCATCAATCATTACAACAAAATGATGAATATAATTTCAAATAATAATTAATTTTAGCCTTCTTTGTGTAGTTGCTTGATTATTTGTTACTTATATAATATCATAAGTTCGATTCTTATTCCATATCAATGACAATCGAGAACCTAGAGTTCATTTGCCACTACCACCTACCAGATTAGAAGCTACTACTGACATAAATACAGTCTTCTTCATCTTCTTTTTTTCTTTTTCTTTCTATTCTTCATCAATACATCTTTAATGAAGAAGGCAAAAATGAAGGCGAAAAGACAAATTTTACTTATCAGCTTCACGCTTCACGCTGTATCCCGCAAAACATCAGGGAAGGCATAGGGAACCTAGTGTTAAGACACTCCGTTCCCCACTTTCTACCGAATTCTGGAAGCATTGCGTGTTGAGTGGCAGAGCTCAACGCCGTGCTTAGCCTTTATACCAGAGTGAAGAAATTGAAATATAAATTTAAGTAAATATTTCATCTCCTCGAGTGGGATCGAACCCACAACCAGTTGGTTTTACAGTCACACTTCGTGCCACTGCGCCACGACTGGCCTCGAATGTTACTTAAAATTCTATATAAAAATACCACAATGTTATCACAAGTTAATGTGCTTTGTTTCCAGTCTATGAATAAATGAATCTAGATATGCTTATTTCCAAATATCCAATTTAAAGTTTTATACAACTGCCTTTAGCTAGCAATAGGACTGCCTTAAAAGATAAAAGATCTAATCTACTTATATACTATACATAATATATTATATTCATTATGTATGCATCCAGGGGTAAAATAATTTGTTTACCGGGAATACATATTTAGAAAACGTTTTCTAAATAAGTATTTTTCTTTCCTAAGGGCGGAATAACATTTTGAAATTGTTTAAAATATTTAATAAATATTATTCTCTCTAGTTAACTTCAGTAGTAGTACTAGTATTCTTAGCAATTATTATCTTTGGATAGCGGAAATTTGTAAAAACGTACCTACAGAGATGCTAACAACATAAATAAGTTATAACAAGTGTATAAGAATTCGACGTAGCTTCATAAGAACGTATGTATGGCTTAGTGGTCAGTGCGCTAAACGGTTTCCAAGAGGCGCGCTTTCAAATCCAGCTACGCAGATGTAATATTTACATGATGTTCCTGTTGTAAACAATCCCCTTCAAATATATCTACAAATATCATGTATGCAGTCACAGATTTTTCAATAACGTGGCTACGTGAGTGTCTTAGCACTAGGTTTTTGCAAGAGCACAAAGTGTGATTGTAAACGCGACTGGTTGTGGGTTCGATCCCCATTTGAGGAAATGAAATATTTATTTAAATTTATATTTCCATTTCTTCGCTCTGGTATGGAAAGGAAAAGGATAGGGTGGCGTTGACTTCCGCTACTCAACACGCAATGCCTTCAAAAATTTCGGGAAAAAATTGGAAAATGAGAAACGAAGTATCTTATATAATCTTATCTTGCTGTGTACGGGATACAGTGTGAAGCTGATTTAATTGTATATTAACATTTTGCAGCCGTTCCATTCGTTCGTTCCGTTGTTTTGTTCGTTCATATTCGGTATTCTTGTTACGTTTGTTCGTTTTTAGCTGCATCACGCATATAGCAGGGTCGTTAGTTGAAACGTAGTAACAAAATACACTGTCTCCCACTTTCCGTCGAATTGTCTTCACTGGGGTGATGAAATTAAAAATATTATACCCCCAAGTGTGAATCGATATCAACACCGTCGCGTCTAGATACACGATTGTGCCACTACTCTGCGACTGGCCTCAAAGCTATTTTATATTCGAATTATATTGATATAATTTTCACTTAAACTTTAATACTCTAATTGGATATATTTCTGATTTGATATTTCCAATTTGAAAAATAATTGGATCTAACAATTTATTGAAATAACAAAAATAATTGGTATTTTATATTATAATGAACACAAACCACTTTAAGAATGTAGAATTATTATTGAAATTATTTTACAATATAAAGAAACAATATTTTCAAAGTATTATTCTTGAACGACTTATTTCTCTTTTTGAAAGGCATACATTTTGATAGGTTAAAATTTTTATATCTTTTTTTTTATTGTGACTATTGCATTGCACATAACGATGAAAATTTATAGACACAAAAGCATTTACAAGACAATTCGCTTAATTTTGTCACGCATAATCGAAATATAACCAATGTCGTGAAGATACTATAATAATAACATAAAATTGTCTAAAATTAATTAATATGATATCAACTAACAAAGTGAAACAATATAAGGAACAAGGGTAATATACATTTTACAGTCAGAGTGAACTTCAAGACGACAAACAGTTCCGGTAACTCCCCGAAGAGTTTTAGATATATGTTTCAACTTAGTTACAGTGTTTTATGTTATGAAAATGCTACTTTGTCACATTAATATAATAATAATATTGTTAGTGAACTTGTGTAAAAAAGGGTAGATGCAGATGAAAAAGATGATAAAAGAAGTGGAATTGTGTCACTCGGGGGCTATTTGCTTGTCGGTAACGGCCCTTATTGGAAGGAAACTAGTGTGACGTATTGTTAGTAGGTGATACATATCACTTATTGCAATTACGTGGTATCCCTTTCCAAATAGTTTAAATGTGTGCGTATTTATAGTGTATTTTAAAAACTATAACCGCTCCGATTTCACAATTGCAATATTATATTCTAAGTAGGTTGTATTTACTAAATTTATTACGATAATTTTGACGTGAATACTTTTTTAAATTTATTACTATACGGGAACGATCCAATAAGCCTAATGATACTGAGTCGTTTTCTGGTATAGGTTGCATTGGACTATTTGACAATGGTGTACTTGATCCAATATACTATAATTTTTTCAGTCATTTACAGAGTGTTTTTACACAGATAAATAGCAAATAATGTAACTGAATTATTGTAAATATACTAAATAAAAATCGGTAAAATGCGAGCTCTGTGCTCTAAGGGACTATGGTCTAGATACTTGATATTAATTCTAACATGATACCTACACGCAATCTTCAGATAAATGATTTGACAGACGAACTGTTCCTTTTTTCGTTTTGAGGTACGGGTACCCTAAGAATGAAATTAACGATGTTTCTTAGTTGACTTAGGAGCCGTCATTATGACGCTTAAGATCCGCAAGCTGCATACAGTAAGCTGTTGAAATTGTGAATGTGGAACTAGTTTATTATACAATTATATTCTAGAGGCCGGTCGTGGAGCAGCGGCACGAAGTGTGACTGTAAAACCGACTGGTTGTGGGTTCGATTCCCACTTGAGGAGATGAAATATTTACTTAGGCGTCGAGGCTAAGCGCGGCGTTGAGTTCTGCCACTCAACACGCAATGCCTCCAGAATTCGGCAGAAAGTGGGGAACGGAGTGTCTTAACAGTAGGTTCCCCTGTAGGTTCCCCTGTAGGTTCCCCTGCTGTATGCGGGATACAGCGTGAAGCTGACATATATTCTACCCTGACCTTTACTAACTGAAACTGATCGTTACCGCCTACCAATAATTACCGCACATATTGCATCTATTTAAAGCTCATTGAGAGACGGCCCTGGTTTCCAGATAAGATAATACCACTTAGCCATTGTACTGGCTGTATTTATGTACAACTATATGTATTCGGTGTGATTACTATCTTCAGCTTAATAAGGCTTATTGTGAACTATTGAATAAGGTATAAGATTAAATATATATATATATATATATAGCGTGATAGACAGAGGAAACCCGGGAACCTAGCATTAAGACACTCTGTTCTCATTAACACATTTCGGTTGCCCATAAATCGTCGACGTCTGGAGGCATTACTTGTTGAGTCTCGGAATTACTAGCCTCGATCTTTCTATGTAAAAAAATGAATGTCAAAAAAAAATGTAAAGCTCACCTTTTTTATTAAAATGTGTTAATTTATTAAAAAAACGTGATTTTTTCTTTAATATATTTTAAACATGTTCACGGACCGTCCTAGTAAGTGCTCAAACTTGTATCATATTAAAAAAAGACTAGATGTTGTTTCCTATTAATATTATCTTTATAAAACATGTATCACGGACGCAGTACCGAAGTTGACTGCTAAAACTGGGTATGTTCGAATTCCACTGAGGTTGAACATACTAGCGCGAGCAAGCGGGTAGTCTGCATAAAACTCAATGCTCGGTTCGCCACGAACTTTTACTTGTGTAAGGATTGTATTTACATTTCCCCCTGGTGTTCTGGCTAGCGCGGCGTTGAGTTCTGCGACTACATCTATCCTACCAGAATTCGAAAACTGGAAACTGATCGGCGTCGCTACTAATTTCCCTCGCCCACCTTTGATCTATTAAGTCTGAGACGGCCCTTTTCAGATTATTACATTAGCATTTATGGTGTACTTTATACAACTATATGTATTCGGTGTGATGACTATCTTCAGCTTAATAAGGCTTATTGTGAACTATTGAATAAGGTATAAGATTAAATATATATATATATATATATATATATATATATATATATATATATATATATATATATATATATAGTGTGATAGACAGAGGAAACCCGGGAACCTAGCATTAAGACACTCTGTTCTCATTAACACATTTCCGTTGCCCATAAATCGTCGACGTCTGGAGGCATTAACTTGTTGAGTCTCGGAATTACTAGCCTCGATCTTTCTATGTAAAAAAATGAATGTCAAAAAAAAATACATAGGTTGAAAAAGCTCACCTTTTTTTATATTTTAAAATGTAGTTTTAATTTATATATTAAAAAAAACGTGATTTTTTTCATTATTAATATTATTTTATAAAACATGTATCACGGACGCAGTACCCTACAGTAAAGTGCTCAAAACTTCGGGTATTCATAAAACTGGATATCTGGAGGCAAGTCGTAGCGCAGCGGCACGAAGTGTGACTACAAAACCGAATGGGTGTGGGTTTCGATCCCCTCGAACTCTTTACTCGAACTTTTTACTTTTTAAATTTATATTTCTATTTCCTCGCTCTAGTGTTTAGGCTAAGCGCGGCGTTGAGTTCTGCCACTCAACATGCTATGCCTCCAGAATTCGGCAGAAAGTGGGGAACGGAGTGTCTAAAAAAGATCACTAGGTTCCCTCTGCCTACCCTGCTGTGTGCGGGATACAGCCTGAAGCTGACTAAAATTATATATTTTTATTTTAAGTTATTATTATATACTTAATCATTAACCTTATGACACTCTCTATATGAGAAAGAATCTCTGATAGCGCAGGGGTGGGGAGGAGAAACAGGTTCGAAGGTGCTGATAATTCACGAGTCTCAGGGTCTGACCAGCGCGACTGTTATAGTGGTTAACACTAAATCTATTAGGCTACAGCTGCATGATAGCGTTTCGCACGCCGTCGTAGCAATATCTCGGCACACCGACACCTGCACGTACTATAGTGAAGGCAAAGATGACGCAATTTATGACACTAAATACGAGAAGACATTATTTACATTTAAAACTTAAGATAAGTTAACTTCAACTGTATGACATTGTTTTTGTAATATATCTTGCATTTATAGGTGATATTAACGTTTTTTTACTTTAGTTATTTATTTCTTGCATTATTTTATTGTCGTCTTGATACTGTCGAGGCACAAAGACAAAGCTATAAAAATATAAAGAGGCGCCGCTGGACAGGATAGCCTCTGTAAATGCAATGGATTTTAATCCGACAAATAGTACAAAGAGCAGCTTCAAATTTCATGGCTCCTTAGGTAGTGCCTCGAATTCGAATGTAAAGAGGAGACAGTAGTGCTTTAACTCCTCCTACCTTGCTATGAGAGGGTTAAAAACGTAGAGTTAGTCAAAATCTGAATCTTTTAAGATGTATCTTGCATACAGCCGGGTAGGCAAAGAAAAACCTTGTGTTCCATTCTCATTTAGACATTTCCATTCCCCAATTTTGCACGTGAACTCAGCGCCGCGTTTTGACTGTTAGAATGAGGAAATAAAAATAATAAATATTTCTTTCCTTCAAGCAGAGATCGAATTCACAACCTTCGTGTATACAGTCACGCTTGTGCCCCTGCGCCAAGACGGCCGTAATCGCTCAATCTTATAAATTATTATATTTTTAAATAGGTCTACATTTGTTATAGTAAGATTAAAAATCGATTTTTTATATAATTTTATCAAGTTAATAAAACCTTAGGGACAAAGTGGCCGAGGCGAATACGAAAATACGTTGACCTGATTTTTGTTACTTGAAAAATGTCTATATTTAAGTATATCGTGACTGCTCTTGAGTTTCCGCTTTGTTATATTGTGTTCTCTTTCAGTGTCAATACTGTAGAGTATAGGTACAATAAATTCTAAAATACCATTTTTAAATTTCGACACAAAACCGGCCAAAACAGGTCATGCACCTGACTATTGAATTTAGTTTTGTATACATTTTTAGTTATTTTCGTGTTTGATCCGTTTTTCTTGAATGCAATGAAAAAAGAAAGTAGTAAATATAGAAGGTTAGTTATATTTAGAATTTTATATATTAAAATTTAGAAAATACAAAATGTTTTTGAGGCCGTACTGTAAGCGCGACTAATATAGATTCTGTAAACGTGACTTCGTTATGGATTCGATTCCCACTCAACTTCTTCGCTCTGACGACGAGGCAAATCGTGGCTGTGAGTTCTGCTACGTAACACAAATTGTCTAAAGATTTCGGTGGGGAGAGGAAGTGTACTTAATGGAGAACATAGTGCCTTAACACTAAGTTCCCAAATACTTGTTTCTTTCCTAAGTGTGGAATAACGCTTTAAAAACGTTTGCTTGCTATAATAAGGCTAGCTTAAATTAGGAAACAGTAAATATAGATAGTACGTTATATTTAGTATTTTAATATCTGAAATTTTCAAATTTCCTAAAAAATTGCTTACTTATTTTTTTTAGCTTCACTCATTATCATTTATTGTCAAAACTATGTCTTCTTCTCTTTCCACTTTAAGCTTCCGCTTCCGTTCGAGATAGTACGTTTAAACTGGTGTAATTAATACTTATTTAGAAAACGTATTAAAATTTGTTTAGCCAGAGCAGGAAAATTATATTATTATTTTTGGAAATTGAACCCACAACTATCACGTTGATAGTGAGACGATATCCCAGTGTAGGATGACCCAATCCAACCAAGACGTAAATTAAATCCAATATGGTAGGCACACCATCCAAGAATTAAGATCAATGGGCAAATACTTATGAAGATAGATGAAAATTGATCGATAGCAAGGATAGGGTAGACTGGGTAATCAGACCCCGAAACGATGCGGTAAATACATTTCGTTTTCGTCATAGGCCAGTCGTGGCGCAAGGGCACAAGATGAGACTGTAAACGCTATGGTTGGTTGATTGTTGTTGATTTCTTCGTTCTGGTGTCGAGGCAAAAGCGCGTCGTTGAGCTTAAAAATCGGCAGGAAATGGGGAAGGTTTTTTTTTATGGAAAAGACACAGCAAACGAGCGTTCGGATCATGGTAAGTGATTACCGCCACCCACGACCCCGTGCAACCCCAGAGGAGCTACAGGTGCGTTGCCGGCCTTTAAGATGGGTTGGGCGCCGTGGCCCGGCATTACCTGGTGCGAAACGCAGTGGCATAAAGCCACTACTTCACGCCGGTTTTAAGTGCCGGGGGTGGTAATGATCCGGTCGAGTCTGCCCATGCGTATTGCCATTGCTGGCGACGTGACTCTACCACACGTACTTTAGTCGCCTCTTACGACACCACCAGTACCAGGATAATCCTATTCTAGGCCGGGATCACACGGCACAACAAGGTTCCTTCAGTCTTCCCTGTTGTGAGTGGGATACAGCGTGAAGCTGAGTTTTTGTCATACAAAGTGTGAAGGCTGAAAACAGATATAATGTAACAGGAATTCAAAATCGTAAATGTGTGTCATACAAAGTGTGAAGGCTGAAAACAAGTAAAATAATGAAATATAACAGGAATTCAAAATCGTAAAACGTGTAAACGACGGAAGTTACATTATTTCAGGCCAATTGCGGTGCAGGGGTACAAGCGTGTAATTGCAATCGCAACTGACTGTGAATTCGATCCCCATTCCACGAAAAAACTATTAAATATTTTAATTTCTTCGCTCTAGAGTAGAGGCAAAGCGCGGCCAAAATCCGGCGGAAAGTGGGGAACGGAGTGTCTCAACACTAGGCTGCCTTTGCCCACCCTGCTGTGTGCTACAGCGAGAAGATGAGAAAAAAGAAGGCGAAGCCGCGATCGGGTCGCTAGTTTATAAAGATATTGTAGTTCGTGTTTTTCATAACATTCAAAAGAGCTAATGTAGCTAAAGGGTTTAGGTGTAGGCGATGACGCCTACGTATAAATGTACTGGTTTTGGCAAACATCCCACTGCACTTATGTTTATGTTGGCTGCTTTTTCGTGTCATAAATTATTCTGAAAAACAATGATATATATATACGAACTAAGTTAAATGGATAATCGTTATGTACCTGTTAATAGTTTTTGTTTAGTAGTAGTGGATTCATTATCGTCTGGACTTTATTGGGACGGAAGGAATTTGAGAGATGAAGTTCCTGTTTCTTCCGTTCCCGTAAGAGTTTCGGAAAACTCTCTTCTATACTCCTCAATCACCATATGTATACTTGCGTGCTGTATACATCGAAGCCTGCAGACTATTTGGAGCATATAATAAACAAACTAAACCAATCTAGCCGACCATTAGACAAACTCCAAATTCTCGTTGTAAAGTATTGATGTACGTAGTGATAATTAGTTTTTTCCGTATAAAATGAACAAAAACTGCTTTTAAGATTTATTAATTTTGCTACATAGCAAGTTAAGTAAGGGATCCTTGACGCCTTAGTTTTAAACTTACGTTTCTCAAATTTTCGCCCAATGCCGAAGCCATTGCGTGTTAAGTTGCGGAACTCAACACAGCGCTTCCTCGATACCAAAGCTAATAAATTAAATTAAAAATTAAATCAAAATAGAAACTACATAACCAGTATTAAGTTGTGGCAGAAAACAAAGAGTATATTATTCTATACTGCAAAATCCCTTTTTAAGAAAGATATTGAATTTCTTGCTGTCAAAATAATAAAGAGGGCATTTTCTAGGGAAGCGTTTAAAGTTTCTCAGGTGTCAGGTTATAAAGCTAGTTCTAACATTCAATATCTTTGTTTGAAACAGTGAAGAACTGTGTGTTTTACGGCTTCACGATATATTCTGCGTAACTTAAGATAAGCAGAGTAAATCTAATGGTAAGACATTCCATATTTCGTTTTTCGCCTTAATTAGAAATAATATTGCGTAGTGACCGACCGAATGTTCGGTTTTGGTTTCGGCCGGTTTCGGCCTATAATCGCAGTTTCGGCCATAGTATCGATTTCAGGTAAAAAACGGCCGATCTTTCGGCTGTGCCGATACCTAGTTCTTATCAAGTATCACTTTACTTATTTTGTTGTCCCTGAGTAACAAAATCAGCCCAACAGTAATAATAAATAATTAATATATTAATAATATTAACGAAAGTGTCTACTTTAATTATATTTAGTACCTTAATATCAAATTTATTAAAAAAAACAAGTTCACTCTGTTTCCGCACTCAGAAGGGTAGGCTGAGGGAATATAGTGTAAGGACATTCTGTTTCCCATTTTCCGCCGTATTTTTCGAAGCATGGCGCGTTGAGAAGCGGGCAGAAGTCAATAAATCAAAATATTGATAAATAATAGTTCATTCCCTCGAGCGGGATCGAACACACATCTATCGCGTAACAGTCACACCCTTGTGCCCCTGGGCCACGACAGCCTCTAATATTATTTAGGTACTAAAAGTGTAATATGCTGATTTTTTTAAAAACACTCAACATGAAAACGGCGACCGGTTTCAGCCGAAACTGCAACTGAACCTTCAGCTTGGGTCTCAGTTTTGGCCAAAACCGGCATCGAAATTTTGTAACACACAGTATAATTTAAGCTTTACTGAAACAGTCGATAGAGATGGTCATTATTTACTAATTGTACTCTATGTGCATGATCCATACTTTTATTGTTTTCTACATAAGTATAAGTTTTCGACTTATAAGTCATTTTTAATTAAACTATAACTATAAATAATTAAACTATAATAAAATGAAAATTATTTTATATTTATCTTTTAAGCCCACCATACCAGAGTTCAGACTCAATGGAGATTCTCCACTCAATGGTGTATATTACCACCACCCTACACAATTGTACACATCGTACATATACGAATATATTCCTGGAATGATCCGCGAGGCTATTGAAATACAAAAATATCCTAATTTGAATAGAGCTGGAACTGAAGTCTTAAACTCACCATACCAGAGGTCAAGATACATTCAAGTCATTCTGCAGGAATGACTCCTCCACCTCAGTCTAACTGGGTTTCCAAAAATATATAATACGAGATTTCCACCAGTGGAAATCGAACTCACGACCAGTAATAGTCAACCATCCACTGACCTGCAGAGCATCCTGTATAACAACAGAGTAGTAATAAGTAATATATTTTAAAGTAAACGTACTTGTAGCAGTAAATATTATATCTTAGTTAACTTTAAATCCTGGGTAAAGGTTAAGTACTAAATAACATTTTTACTGAAATAGACTTTTATTGCATACCTCACTTTGATGTCCAATAATAAAATAGCTTTTATACAGCTTATAAACATTTGAAATTGTCGTGCTACTAAAATATAATCCTAGGGGTAGTGGGTTCAAGTCCTGTATTTTTATGATAGATCGGTTTTTATGATAGGCGGTCTTTATCTCGGCCATACAACGCCAGCGTATCTCATGTAACAAGGATATATATATGACGAAACCAAATCGAGTCAAATAATCCTTTTTTTAAATGTTTTGAAATAAAGAAGAGTTTATGAGGCCATTATCACAGAAGGGTAGCAGCAAACGAACATATCGTTGTTCGATTCTTGGTCAAGAGAATAATTTATTTAGATTTTTGGTCTTATTAAATAATATTGCATTTTTACTCTAGCTAACACGCAATATCCTAAATTTAAATTCATCCGAAAACTGAAGAACAGAGATCATTAGATTTTCTTCTTCTTTCTTTTCCTTAAAATTCGAAAAAATAATGATTTATCTTGATAAATCATCAAATAAATAAATCTAGAGTAAGTAAGTAAATTAAGTAAACTACGTATATGTACATATTTGTTAAACTCCTTTACTTGACCCTTTTATATCGAATTATGAAGAAATCGACCTTCCATCTAGATTTTTCGTTAAAGGAAATGTAAAACTATTTATCAATAATATATTAAATAGTTCTAACTACTAAATTGACTTTCGCGAAGGCGGAATCTTGTTTTATGATAAACAAACGAAAAGTTTACAAATTCTCCAAAACAATTTTAGAAAACTAAACGTAAATTTAACAATAATGAGCTTTCAAGACAAGTAATAGTAAATTAATATACATTACTCTAAATGTTTATGGTCTTCTTATACATAAATAATATTTACAGTTATATTAACATCAAAGGCAGAAACTGTTCTCTTAAAAGATAAAAATATTAGTTTTGTATACAGAATTCGTATTTTTTATATCTTTTTCAAATTTTAAAGATTAAAGTTTCATTACGTAAGCCTGATTCAGATCAGCTTGTGGGTGGAACACTGCAGTATTCATCTGTTAGCGACGGCCACTTAGCCTTTTGGCCTCTATTGGACAAAGAATATTAGATTGGTTTTGTCCACCAAATTTACAAGCTCTGAATAGCATTGTATTTCTGCATTTAGTTTTATTTTTAAATCAAATTGAAGTGTCCTAGTGTAGAGGCAAGACTATACTGACAATAAACGCGACGATTACGGATTTTAAGAAGAGTCTCGAACTGGACATTCCCTATAAGGTAGAGGAAGTTGTGGAACAAAATCTGGGTATTATTATTTTTTTCCGGAATCGCCAAATCGAGATTTATGAAAAAAAAAACGTGTGTCGTGTCGTGCGCGCTAAAGTGGGTAAACGTGACATAATGAAACTAAATATGTTTCTATTAAATACGAAAATTTCTGTGAGCAAAATCAAATTAAATGTCAAATGAATTACGATTCGTTAAGAGTTTGAAATAAATAATACCAACTCATCGCAAAAACTTGGGGCTAATACATTTCCCGTTGTCAATTAATATCTACTCGCTAATGTATATGTGGGCTAAGTTAATATTCGAATGTTTGTGCCAGATATAAGTACCTATAGATCAAATATTGTATTTGTGGATATTGATTTCAATACAATTGTTGAGTCCAGGCTTCACTTGAGATAGTTAACACTTAATGCACCAATTCTTCGTATAGTTTCAAAATATTAAGCAAACAATAAAACAAACGAAGATAATAATACAAACAACAACAAGATAAATAAAAAGAGCAAAAAAGGGCAGACCACAAAACCCATTAAGAATACTAAAATTGCAGTGCGCGTTGAGTGGTGGAACTAAACGCCGCACTTTAGCCTTGACACCAGAGCAAATGAATGAAAATATTAATACTTCATTTCCTCGAGGGCGAATCGAGCCCACGACCTGTTGAATTACAGTCACACGCTTGTGCACCTTACGCCACAACTGGCTTCACTCTGAATTTTATACTACTACTTAGTAAATTTGATATCCTATTCATTTTGTTATGAAAATTTTGTTTGTCTGGTTTTCCTGCAACTAAAGTGGCCCTGTGAAAATAGTGTTTTGAAACTTGTTTGATTAAATTTATTTATGTTTTCTTCTTCGTTGAAATATTGGTATTTTTTTTTATTTGCAAGAAACTTAACTTATTTGATATATTATTTTATTTGAGAAACAGAACAGCATAGAAATGTACACATTGTGTCTAATGTAACAACATATTTACGTTTTTCAGAAAATATCTGTTTTTCTGTTCAATGATTCGAATTTGTTTATTTGCATATTTAGTTACATTAGTAGATTTCTTTTCGTTCTATTTTACTTTACGTAAATTTTATTATATCAGAATAGAATAATGAGAATCAGAATGGAAGAGTTAGTGACACATCATTCTTCCATAATTTAATCCACGAACATTGTATGGTGCATGGTTGAATTGAAGGCGAAATTTGGACCTGTTGTAATGTTTAAGTATTAAATGAACTTTTATTGAATAACAAGAAGAAAAAAAAATTAAAGTCAGCAGTAATAACAGTTATTTTAAGCTATTATAATAAAATTTTGTCGTTTAGGGTATTTAACGTGACAATCTTACAGAAGAGTTAGGCATATGATATATTTCAATTAATCCGTATAAAAAACCTGTACTATCCGAATTTTCCCAAAAGAATCCCAATATATATCCATCCACATTTATATTTTACAAAGGTCACGTTGACATCATCTATTCATGCCATTATTCTTTCGTCGATGGGCTAACGTACTAAAAAGTACTTGGCGACATAGTATAATGTTTGTTAGAATTACTTTCATAACATATTCTTAAGATATATGAAAGCATTTGTGAACTTATTTATGTGAGATAGGTATATATTTAATTTTTTTGCTTTAATACGATCAGGGACTAGCGCCCCGAACGCGGCTGGGCCCGTTCAAGTTTATATGAAAGTTTATGTTGTTTATATAATTTATGCTTTTTTTTTATTTTGATATAATATAATAATATTATATCAAAATAAAAAAAAAGCATAAATTGTAGCCTATGTTTTATTTGAATGAAAAAGCTATGCTGCTGTAAAATTTCATTTAAATCCATTCAGTAGTATTTGTGTGAAAGTGGAACAAGCATCCGTTTTCACAAATTTCCTCATTTGTAACATTAGTAGGATTAATGTGGCGCAGTCGGACGTAAGTCGATTTGGTTGGCGGGTCGCACGTACGTTTTTGTTTATTGAGTTTAGGTGTACATAACGATATAGATTCGTAGTTTCAATGTTAATAATATTTATGTATTGTAATAAGATATTGCTCAAGGGACTGCAAACGCGACGTTGTGAGTTTGATTCCTGCTCGGGTGAATGAACTATTTAATATTTTAATTTCATGGCTTTGATATGGAGGTAAGCGCGGGAATGAGCTCCGCCACTCGACACGCAATTCCTCAATAATTCGGCGAAAAATTGAAAAGGGAATTGTCTTAAAGAGAACAGATTGATTCAAGACTGTGTTCGAAGGTTACCTTTGCATATTCGGCTATGTACGGGATACAATATGAACCTATAAAAAATACAATTGAAGTTAATATTAACTTACGAAGCCGTCGTGGTACAGCAAGCACAATTTCTAACTGTAAGCATAATAGTTGTTGGTTGAATAGTAAAGATCGAATGGGTGAATGATTTTTATTGACATTTAATTATTTTTATTTTATGTTTTACTAGACAAAGTGCAGCGTTGGGTTCAGTATTAATAAGCGTCCCTATAAACATGTAAATGGATTTTTTTTCTTATTTTTCAATAACTATATATATAATTTGGTTATAATACAGCGAAAACTTAAAACAAGCGAAGCCGCGTTCATATCGATAGTAGTTTAAAAATATTATTATAAGCAAGCTCATACTAAGCATTCATCCATTGCAATTAAAATAAATCCAATAAGTTCTAGCAAGAATTTCTTCAAATGACCTACACTTTTCATTTAGTATTTGTAATAAAAGAGTCACGTAATCCTTTAAGTCCGTTGATGTTCGTGGCTAGTTCTTTATATGGCAGAGTGGTAAAAAGTAGCGTGGCGTAATCGTGTTTTACAACGTAGAAAAAGGTTTACTAGTATAATGAGGTCACCTATATAATATAAATCGTTTAAAAAGCGGTTTTAAATAATTTTTGTTGATTTGAATGAATGCATTTTAATTTTTTAAAGTGAGACGACTTAAGATAATATATTTGCAAGTTATATCGATTATTTTATTATTCAATTTGCTCACTTGCAAATTATTAATTTCACACTTTGCTTTCATTGAACTACGTTTTTCAAAACAAGTAAACGAATTGATCTAAAGTATATCAACCAAAAACATCATGACTAACATGAAAAATTATATGGAATTAAAAAGAAATATTATACATGTTTATACCAAAATCATATAAGAGTTTTTAGCTATGAAGTTTTACATACTTATAATACATATACATTGTTGATTTTTAAACATTTTGAAAGAGTTATTGCACCCTTAAGAAAGTTAAATACTTATTTGGAAAACGTATAAAAATTTGAACGTAGCGGGACTCGATTTTCTCGATTTTCAGAGAAAAATCTCCCTACAGAGATGCTAACAACATAAATAAGTTGAAACAAGCGTATAAAAATTTCGCCGTAGCTTGGCAAGAACGTATGGCTTAGTGGTCAGAACGCCTGGTTGGTTTCCAGAAGTCCCGCTACGTTCAATTTTTTATACATTTTCTAAATAAGTATTTACCTTGTTGACATTGAATATAGTTATTCAAAATATTTTTTCCAACATATTTACTTCTATATACGCCCTAATAAACCTGAAATGTTTTGTGATTACGATATTTACGATAGCCAGATATGACGTGGCAATAAATCCAATAAAGCAGTAAAAATATATTGATTCGTGAATTGGCTTTATGACATGTAAATACCAGGTTTAGTGAACGCTTAAAATGATAATATAAACCTACTATTTAAATGCATAACATTTATTGAGGCCCGTCTTGGCTCAGGGGCACAAGTAAATGACTCTGAACAATTGGGTGTCGGTTCGAGGAAATTAAATGTTTATTTAAATTTATATTTCCAATTCTTCGCTCTGGTGACGACGCAAAGCGCGGCGTTGAGTTCCGCCACTCAACATGCCTCCAGAATTGGGCGGAAAACGCTTAAACATCGACAACAAATAACTCATTATTATTTATTTTATGATGGTCAAGTAAACAGTATGAAGATGGCATGAATGAAGAGGTTGATTCGAGAAGTAAATTGTCATGAGAGTTCACGAGGAAGTGGTAGAACCTTAGATTAACAATATAAATAATAAAGTATCACCCTACAATGATGAAACAGCATGAAACTTATTTTAACATACATACATAGATGGTAACATTTGTTATTTCCGGTTTAAACTCAATGATTTGACTTTGAATCTTATCTTTTGATCTTGACTTGATCTTATGTCGGTACAAAGTCTGTGTGGAAGTAGATACTACATCCGGTCTAACTAAGAGCGGATGTGGAAGCGGAAGATCGGATTATTGCTAGTTGGAATGACAATAGACGAATAAAAGGCAGTCTATGTTAGATTTTCTAAGTAAACAAGGTCTGCGAATACGTATCATTCACAGTCTATAAAAATAAAGCTATTTTTTTAACATCGTACTGTGTATCACACATATCAGGCTAAGCAAAAGGAACCTGAAAAACCTAATGTTAAGATAATCTTGATACATTGCGTGTTGAGTGACGGAAACCGCACCACACTGGCCTACAATATCTCTATATATAATTAGACAGTAAAAATATTTTGTCTATACATTTAGTAATTTTGACTAAAATGGATAGAGGGACACTCGCGCTGGTAAGATTCTTGGCCAAAGAATGACATTCTAAAGGTCTTGGTTATATGACTGTTGATAAAAATATATATTTTTGAAGCACTATTATACAATAAAGTAAACAAAATTGAATTGTTAATCGAGATTACCTTCATAAATCATAACAGTTAAGTTTAAATCGTAATTAATTCAACACAGAAACGAGAACGATTTGATCTTTAATGAAATATCAAGTACATACATAGATTTTTTGGTTCGTTCGTTTGAAATAAATCTATATAAAAATGCCTAAAACATCCTATCTACGTGTACACTGTAATAACTACATACTTACCAATTGTACATTTATCTAATAATATATGCAACTAATTTAAAAACTGTACAGGAGTTAATAAGCAATCATTACAGTTATTTTACAAAGAATATTATAAATTCTTACCCAAATCAATAATTTAACATTCAAGACTGTTTCTGAAGCGGTAAATTAAATTATTCACTGATATCAGCGCATTTAACAGAGTTTTAAATTTATGATGAGACTTACATAACATAGATAAAAAGAACGTAATGTTACAAAAATATATACGTATAATAAATAATTCGCTTTATGTGTTTTTTATAAATATTAAATATCAACATTGGTCGTATTTTTTGAAATTCGAAATTACGATAATGTAGTAAAAAAATAACATTAGAAGTCATTATAGTTGTCAATCAATTCTGTTTATTAAATCAATAATCATGTAGTTTCAGCGGGCGAAGCCGCGAGCGAGCTGCTAGTATTTAATAAGATTGTTTATATTTTTTTCTTTACTTTTTATTTTCTTTACTTTATTTTATTTTTTACTTTACTTTTCCACTATTTCTATTAGATTACCAATGATCCCTGGTTGAACAAATTTTATATAGGGTCACTTATAGCAATAAAATTCATTTCTTATACTAGGCACGCAGATATAGGGCTGAAATGTTTTTTCTTAATCTTTTATTCTTTTTCTTATTCAGCTTAATATGTATTTATTGTAATTGTGGTAAAGGTCGCTTATTGTATTTACTAAAATCGAGGGTATATATACAATGATATCGAGAAAAATATAGGATTTTCTGCCAAAAATACTAATATATTTCTATATAATATAGAACGTATAATCTCTAAGGTTAAACTTCACATTCGCTATAATTTGATACTTTTAAAAAACATTTTTTTTTTCAGACATTGCGCGTTGAATGGTGAAAATTAGCCTTGACCTTAGGTTTCGAACTGATATTATTGTCTAAATAGAAAATATTTGTATCTAAATATATGCATTTTCCTTAATATTTAAAACTTAATTTTTTTTCTCCCACTCAGGGAACATGATTTAATTTCTTGTTTTTCTTATCTGGTAATAACGCCAAGATTTTTGAACAATTTTATTACAGTAGACGATAAAAGACCATTTAAACGTTTATTCCCTTTCCAAAGCTAAAGAAATGTCAAATGTCCTGAAAGGTAAATAATCTTTGAAGTGGTAACCTATTTCAAAGAACAATCCATCGGATCGTCTCAAACTGAATCCAAGGCTTGAAGCAAAGCAAATACTAAATAATAGAATTAGTCCTTTGTAGCTTTGTCTTTGAGGATAAGGAAGAGGTCTTTGATTGGAGACTGTATATGTATGTTACATACATTCATATATGTATGTATGTATGTATATTTTTTTTACAAAAAATTTAAATACATTACAAAAAACAAATTGAAGGCTGTAATTTAATAAATAGAGTACTCGATAAGTTTTTATTGATACATTGAAAGGTTCAACGGGATGTATGTATTTTTTTTTTTTCAAATCGCAAAACATTATTATTAAATGTATGTTAAGCGCGGTGTTCCTCACTCAACATTCAAAAATTTGGAATTAATGAGAACGGAGTGTCTCAACACTAGGTTCCCAGGTTCCCTACGAATTCCCTGTATTGTCCGAGATATAGCGTACAGCTATAAAATGCATGTCATGTCACCTATAACACTGATTAAATCAAAAATTAAATTAGCTTCACGCTGCATCCCGCACACAGCAGGGTACTCACTCACAGGGAACCTGATGTTAAGGTACTCCGTTCCCCAATTTCTACCGAGTTCTGGAGGCATTACGTGCTGAGTGTCGTAACTCAACATCACGCTTTTGCTCGACAGCGAAAAAATGAAAATATAAACTTAAATTAATATTTAATTTCCTCGAGTGGGGATCGAACCCACAACCACACTATATGCCTCTGCCCCACGACTGTCCTCATATAACACTGATAGCTTATTTAAAAACATAATAGTACTAAATCGTGGTTAAACGCCTTTTGTTGTTAAATGAGAACACAAAGATGTAATAAGCGACTATTGTAGCGGAGTAATGCGGTGAGCGTAACTAAAGTGCAAATAAATTACTTAACTGCTAAAGTGGAGTTTATATTTAAAGCGGTTGAGTGGTGGTGGTTGTATATTTAGGTTATGTATGATAATTATTTTTTTTATTTATTTTGTGTATTGAGACATTCCGTTCCCCATTTTCTGTACAGTCATTGCGTGTTAAATAGCATAACCGTTCCGTTCCTTCTCTTGTTACCGAAATGAGTTACTACAAAACATAGTCACTAGTCAAGACATTTTCAAATTTTTTAAATGTCATTTAGGCTCGTATTTATATATCGCTCTCAGGCTCTGAGATCTCAGACTTGGGAGCGGTTTGTATACACGAGTTTTAGTACGAACCAATGATAGAAAAATATTACTTCACGTAGCTTTGTGGTTTAGTGGTAAGAATGCATGGATGGTTTCCAGGAGGCGCGGGTTCGAGTCCGATTAAATTTTATAAAATAAATTTATTTTTCTTTATTCATACCAACCAATGTAAAACTAATATAACACGTCTATGAATTTATTACAGAAAAATCTTATAAGAAAGGCTTTTACATTTTAATACACATTGTGGGTGAATGAAATGTTTTCATTTTCTAGCTTCGATAACAAGGACAAAGCGGCGTTGAGTTCCGTATACACCATTCAATGTATTATATATTAGGCGGAGAGTGGGGAATGGAGTGTTTTTACTTTAAGTTTCTTCTGCCTACCATGCTATATAGGAGATACTATCAAATCAAAATCTTCGCATATATGAGAGAACCTTCTTTTTTACGTGCAACATTTTAATGACTCACGTTTATATTCATTTTATTAAATTCTTCTTGCGGTTCTTAGATTCTAGTATACCATTTACTAATGATCTTAGTTGAAAGCTAACTTAAGTTTAAGTTTTTAAGAATGATTAGAGATGTGTCTTAATAGTAAGTTCTGCCCGCCTTAATAGAATAAAATTAAATATATTGTATAGTCAAAGATATTTATTCGCTTTATCACTTACCGTGTAGTCCTTACGAGTAAACCAATAGTGTAATTAAAAATTATCACTTAATACTCAGATACATATATAATATCGAAATCAAATTATATCATATTTTTTAGCTTTACATTGTATCTCGCATTTAGGCAGAGTTAATGTTGTGTTAAGACATTGAGTTCCCACGCACTATCCAATTTTCTAGACATTGCGAATGAATTTCACCGAGTAAGAATTGAACCCACAATCTTTGTACCACTGTGCCACGACAGCCTCGATTATTAATTAATGTCTGCAAATATATAGAATAATTGGGTGACTGATTTCCTATAGCATAATTAAAATAACGAGACAGATCGAAATGAACATGAAGATAGTACTAAAATATTCAAATGCCAACACAGTCTTGTTTCTTCTCTTCTTGATTAATTAAATGGCCTCATTAATTACCATCTCAGAAATACACAAGAATATTCAAAACGTATATTGAAATTATACTATGTTACTGGGTTCCACTGACCTAGCTAATATGACAACTCCATACATTACAGGATTTATTGTAGTTTTTCTTTATTAGTCTCAGTCAGCTGACACAAAATTTACTTATTTATTTATCCACCAATGTTTGATAATGTCAGAACATACTATATATAAAAAACATACATAATACAAAAGAACCAGATCTGTAACGAACACTTACAGGCGGATATATCCTTGTTTTACTAGAAAAAAATAAACCCATAAGCGTAACCATACTATTCATAAAGAAAATAGACAACATTTTATTTTTAGGATGATTGAATACAGGTGTTCAATATTAATTGAATTTTGCTAATTAAATCAGCATCGTGCTGCATCCCACACACAGCAGAGTAGGCAGAGGGATTTTTTGTTAAGATACTCCGTTTGCCGTTTTCTGCCAAGTTCTGGATATATTGCATATTGAGTAGCGGAGCTCAACCTTGCGCTTTGCCTCGACACCAGAGCGAAGAAATGAAAATATAAATTAAAATAATAAATAGAAACAGGAGAGCTTGATGCAAACATGACATACACACAACATAAAAAATAATTTAGGTATGAATATTCCGCTTAATAAATCGATTGAAATCTTAAGCACATGCACAATGGCAGCGAGTTAGCGTCATATCCAAATCGTCAGATTAATATGTAAGAGCTTTTTTTCCAGGTGGAAACAATCAGACTAACATACATACATTTTTAAGAATACATAGGATATGGATGAAGTCTATATCTGACACGCTTTAGTATGTGCATGCAATAGATCTATAGCCGCTCCCCCCATTGATCAAAATATATTATATGATTTTTTTTTCTCTTTATCCTAAAGGTCTCTATGACGCTTGAGCAAATCCCGAGTTAGCATCGTGGGCTCCCCTACTATAAACATTGACATCTACATTTTATCATATAAAAGAAACACCTGATCTTTTATATGTAGTTTTTCAACTGAAACAAAAGTGAACAACAGATACAAATATCACATGGACGGGACCGCCGCACCGCACTCGTAAATCATTGTTCAAAATCAAGATTTATGAGTTCTTCAACCTTTGACGCAGCATCAAATTATTTATTTTCTAAACTTTTACAGTATTTAGTTTCATTTATTATTTTTGTTATGTGAAATGTGCGAAGAAAATCATCCATAAAAATATATACTAAGTTACATCCATTTTGAGGTAACGTGTGTTTTTATACTTCCAAAACTAAAACTGGCGATGAAAACAGAGAGGTATTATAAATTTTACGCGTCTGTCTATCTGTAGCATCGTAGCTCCAAAATGGATTAACTATTTTTGGTTTAGTTTTCTTTTTGTTTAAATGGTGACTTAATCGAGAGTCATGGTTCAAAAAAACAGGTTCAGCTGTTTAAAGTGTTGTAGTTAACGAAAGTTAACTTCCTCAAGTCTGACCGATTTCATATTTCATATATTGTCACAATAATATTTCCTACACATGGTAACCTGAACTCGATTCTGCAGTTTTATCTGGAATCTGAAAGATACCGAAGTCTCCACCAACTCACAGACGAGGTATCTTATTTTGGAAATCTATCCAATCTATATATCAAAAAAAAATTAAATGTTACTATAACATAATATATGAATGTGATATTGAACATCTATATCAATCCCTACGATTATCTCTCTCAACTCGCTAAAACTCCTTAGAAATCACCCGAGCTATCATTTATCAAATATATATGCAATAGAATATTTGGAAATCTTTTTATACACACACTTAAGACAACAGACGCTACAAAACATAGTTAAGAGGTTTTGAGAAAATCCTACTAATATTATAAATGCGAAAGTTTGTGAGTATGTATAGTTTGTTACTCTTTCACGCAAATACTACTGAACCGATTACGATGAAATTTGGCATGGAGATAGCTGAAAACTCAGAATAACATATAGGCTACTTTTTATCCCGGAGTTCCCGCGGGATTATATAATATTGTTACGTTATCATAGGGTTTCCACGCGGACGAAGTCACGGGCGGCCTCTAGTGTTACATATAATTGTTTAATTAGTTTCTTAGTTGGAATATATGGCAAATTAGCCCTTATCTGCTAAAATGAATAACATAACCCACTAAGAGTATAATGGGTGGAAAAACACCTTACTTTTAAAAGTAATGAAATTATTAATTAATTATAAGAAATTGTGAACAACTTTCTTTTACCAGTTTGTTTGGATCTATGTTAATAAATTTACCTAGTATTTGTAAATATTTTTGTATATTTAAAAAATATATAGATTTTTTTTCTTACATAACAAAAAAAAATTAATATCTTAGAAAACTTTTAGTTTTTCAACTATTTTCAAATATTGAAAACTAAAAGTTTAAAAGATGAAAGTAGAATACTACTTTCATCCACAAGTGTTCTTGAAGAGATGATCCAGAAGTTCTTCTTAATCATCAACTCTTTGGAGATTATCTTAATGTGTATCTTCGTCTAATAAGTTATCTTCGTCAGGCGGCTAGTCTGCAGATTAGCATCTGCAGACTAGCCGCCTGACGAAATCAAATCTGTACTAGCGTACAGATTTGATTTTAGGAGGCAAGCGTGTGGTAAAAATTGCGTGTGAGAACGACTACTTCTCTCATGCATTCAAGAGCTACACACCGTTCAGGAGAATACACAAAAGATCAAAGCGCTGTGACAAAACCTAAAGACTGTAGCGACAAAAACCAAATCTACCTGGGTGTTTTTACACTCATATGGCCTTAAAGGGTTAATCAAGTAATTATTTTATTGTACGTACATCATGCTGTTACCCGCATATAGCGGGGTAGACCGATTGAACCTAGTTTTAAGACATTTCGTTCCCTATTTTCATGATGTTGCATGTTGAGTGGAACACAACGCAACGTTGAAATGAAAATAATTGATTTCAATGAGTGGGAATCGAGCCTACGACCGTCAGTCTCACAAGTAAACACTGTACTACTGCGCTACAATGTCCACTTAAGGGAGACTAAAACCTAACCAGAAAAATAAAATAGTTTGTAGCTAAACATTTGATGCCAATATGTGCAAATATTAAATCTGGTTTTTGTTAACATTATTTAATCAAAAAGATCGACATTTTATTGCTTTAAAACATTACGTCCGCTTCCCTAAAATATGAATAGAAAAGTCGTTTTCTGTAATTGACAGCTTTTTTCCTTCCATATTTTGTTTGTTTTTCTTCGGAAGCGTTTATTTTAATTTTAGTTATATTTGATTTAAAGAATATTTTTTTGGAATTAATATATTTTGTTATGTAAAACTTGGAAAAATTGTACGTATATGCAATATAAATAGTTATAGACTATACATGCGACGGTTCTAGATTCGATTACCATACGAGGAATGAATTATTTTCATTTCCCCTTCTGCTAAGGCGTTACGGCCCTATAACTACGGCGTTAATTTTCCTCCACTCAATACGCAGTCTCGAAAATTAAGCGGAAAGTGGAGAACAGAATAATTTAACACTAGATTCCCTCTGCCTAGTCTGCTGTACGGGAAAGAGAGTGATTTTTTTCATGTCTTTTTTTATATTAATATTAATATATTTAGAACAATCGGAACTTGAACACGTTTCGAGATCTGCTTAGGAGAATTTAATATTTTAATTCCTTTGCCTTGGTAACGAGGAAAAGCGCAGTGTTGAGTTTCTACTTGCACTTGCAGCTCGCAATGCCTGTAAAACTCGGCGGAAGGAATAGAGTATTTCAATGGGTAACGGAGAGACTTAACACTAGGGTCTAACTTTCTCTACCTACCCTGCTATATAGGGATACATATAAAACTATAAAGAAATATTCTGAGCCAATACTACGCCTTACGAAAATTTTACGCCTAACGAAATTGATACTGTTCGATACACGCTTTTAACAGTAACCCAATATTTATGACTCGCTTTTATCACGACAATATTTTGTGTAACAAATAAATTTATAATTTGATAGGAAAATTTGTGATACTCTGATTGCTTGTTGCGGCCTACGCTGGTAATATAAGAGGACATCTTTATATGGTTATTATGATGCCAGTGTATATGCGATAGTTGTTGGTTCGATCCATACTAATATTATAAAGCTGAAGAGTTTGTTTGTCTGAAAGCACTAATCTCAAAAACTAAGAGTTGGTATTGAATAATTAATTTTGTGTCCGACAGTCCATTTGCCGAACAAAGCTATAAGGTTACATTTCATCACGTGAATTGTTTCGATGTATCTCACTGTACCTGAAGTTAGGGTTACCTCCCGCATTCAGGTTTTCTCATATATCATACACAGCTTTTACTTAGTCCATTTGGCCACACCATTTTTCAAAGCAACTTTGCAAAATCACAAAAAAAAATGAATACTACATTTTTTAGATTCACGTAGTATTCTGTATGTAGCAGCTTAGGTAGAAGGGACCTGGGAACCTATTAAGTAGATCCACACTCCATACCCAATAAAACTATTCCGTTCATCAATCCTATTAATAGATAAATACATAAATATTACGAAAATATAAATCATATCTTTGTGTCTCATTCTCTATGATTCTCTTCACAAGAGAGCGCCGCGGGCTCATGTCGTAGAAACTCTAGATTATAATGTACCGTACAATTAATTATAGAGTAACAACGGCTAGAGTTTATGAATTACTGCACCTTGAGGCGGTCTAGTTACATTGTTTTAAGAAAAAAAATATAGGCTTATTATTATAACATGGATATAAAACAGTAGTACGAATTTAGTTTTTTTTAGCTTTATCGTTATGTCCCGTATTCAGCCAAGTAGGAACATAGGAACTTAGTGTTAAGACACTTTCGTGTCCTATTTTCCTTTATTTTCCTTTCCATCTAATTTTTGAGTTGAGTAGCGAAACTCAACGCTGCTTTACCTTGTAGCTATGTCTCCGAGTTTGAATCGAACTCATAACTATTATGGGTGCATGTGACACCCTTGTGAAACTAGGCCAGGACGGCCTCAATATTAATAAAGTAGAAATTAAAAATTTAATTCATTTTAAACCTTTTTGAGACATAAAGTAGAGTAGGCAGATCCTAGAGTCCCATCTCTCCGTTTTCCATTTTTGTGTTGAATTTTACACTTTAGATTTCATTGTATATTGATAAGTGAAACTCAATCACATGTAATATTTCTTAAATAAATGACCGAAATACTCATCCGAGTGAATATTGAACCTACGAGCATCGTACATGACATCACATTTATATTCAAAACAAATAAATAAAATATATAATATTACAAAAGCATATGCAGTATACTAACAGAGAGTTCAATTCCTTCTTTGTAGAACGTTCAAATTCGTCTTTGCAGTAAGTACCCTATTTGTTGTACGCTCTACAGAAGGGAAGTAGCGTATTACAAAGAAAACGTTTGCTTTATACTATTTAAGGCAGCGAAAAGGTCACGACAGATCTACAATAGCTGGTATTTAAATAGAACTCTTCTAAAATATCTGAGTTTCTGGGACAGAGTACCCTCTTCCGTACCCACCCGGTGTCGCTGTAAAAGCCAATAAGGCTAACAGCATTAACCCCAAGTTCGGAAAAAAAAAAATATCTGAGTCCACTCGGAGTTTTTCAATCATAATTGGACGAATTGAGTCTAGAATATATTTTTTTTATTTTCTGACTTTTTCTTTTACGAATGAATTTACTATATTATGCTTATAGGCGCATACATCATAAATAAAATATATGTCCTAATGTATCATTTAGTACTTAAATTAAAAAAATTGCTATAAAAATACTGGGGCGTTACGTCCTCTGACTAACCACAGCCAGACCAACGACTAAATTTGATTCCCACTCGGGGGAATTACTTTTTTCTCATTTACAGATCTGATAAAGGAGAAAAAGCGCGGCCTTCCGCCACTCAATACGCAACGTCTCGAAAATTGGCCTGTGCGTGGGGAACGGAGGGTCTTAACACTAGGTTCCCTCTTCCCACGTTTCTTTGTATGAACTACACCATGAAGCTAATATTTTACAGTTTTTGCAAATATATGTTGAAATATTTATATTGTAAAACTATTTTTCTAAATTACATGGTAGGTACATTATTTATAATTACTCATATTTAAGTAAACATAAGACTCATTTATACATTGTAAATATCAAGTACAATAATAATTTAATACTGTTATTAAATAATCGCAGAGTTTTTTGTGAATTTTGAAATTGAGACCATAGTGGCGCAGTGGCGCTATTTCTAAATGTACTTACGCCCATAGAAAGGTTCAATCCTCGCTCTAAAGCTAAGTATTTCGGCCACTCAACATATCAACATACAATGTCTCGAAAAAATATAAAACTGTTTTTTTTACAGAATTTTGTAATATCAATCAATCAAGATCAAATAAACGAAACGTTATTATTACACGTAATACCCATACATTCAGTTCTCGCTAATTTTGTTATTCATCCAGACATTTTCAGGAACTCAATAACATTCACAATTTATCTATGATATGTGCCAAATAAAAATAATTATTGATATATGTAATCTAAAATTTAATCAAGTCAGATGTAGGTGCCATATGGCGTTATAACGCCTAAATATATTAGTTTTAATTAAATGCAATGATTCTAGTTCAAAATTTTACGCTGTAAGCTGCATATAGCAGGGAAGCCGAAGGGAACCTGGGAACCAGTATCAAGAGACGCCACCTTCATTTATTTTGTTTCGTACGTTACTTCACATTCTCGAGGCAATGGGCGTGATGCTACCTGACAGGAAAATCGAATAGAAGAAGGAAGGAAAATAGAGGAAATTAGTACTTTTATCTACTCTACAAATAATAGAGCACACAAAGGAACAATACAAATGTTTCCTCTCGTGTGAGTGAAAGAAAAATTATACGTAAGCTATAATTTGTGGGCTCGGTTGAAACTTTTCATAAAAGATAAATATTAAACTTTCTATTAAAGAGACCAGAGTTGAGGCCAGTCGTGGCGCAGAGACAGAAAGTGTGACTGCAAAACCGACTGGTTGTGGATTCGATCCCCACCCGAGGAGATGAAATATTTACTTAAATTTATATTTCCATTTCTTCGCTTAGGTATCGAGGCAAAGCGCGGCGTTGAGTTCTGCCATAAGTTTTCCAAATCACAAGCTACCGTAATCCAATAACGATAATCGAAAATCACATTTTTTGTGGATAAAACGCAATTCTCTATGATATGAGTCACCTTGTTATGTTTAATAAAAATAAGTATTATGACAATCAAACATAGTCTTCTCTATTTAAAATCAGAAAATAAAAAATATTTTTATAACTTGTTTTGTATATATATATATCTACTTCTATATACTTTTATATAGTCCGTTTTGAAGCTGTCGTAACGAATTCATTCAATTAATATTCAAAACATTTAAAAAAATGTTTACGCTGTATCTCGCGTGTAGAAGAATAAGCTAAAATAATATAATGCTAGGAACTGTTCCCTCCTTTCCGTTCAATTTTCGATACATTACTTGTTGAGTGGCAGAGCTCGACGCCGGGTTTTTCTTTTATTAACAGAGGAAATGATTCCTCCTATTATAAAAAAAATGTATATGTGCAGTATATTCATATGGTTGGTTGAATAGCTGGAATGTGTGTTAAACCGCAGGACATATGTCACAGACAAGGCAAGTTGAGCTTTGTTTTGAGTATTGAATTTCAAAAAATTGTACAATTTATGAAGAGCTTTTTATAATAATATAAATTTATAATTTCTGTATATATATGTATATGCAATAGAGAAATTTCACCTCGACACCACAGCTAAGAAATTGAACATATTAAATATTAAATTTCCTCGAGTGGGTATCGAACCCACAAAATGTATATAGTCACACCATTGGGCCGATGCGCCACGGCTGGCGCAACTTGATAACAAATATTAACTTATATTTTTATCAGGTAAACGCCCAGCCAGCCAGCTAAGTTATCTGTGCATCCAATTTCTCAGTAATACGTTTAGTTTTTACGCATGATTAAGCGAAAAACATACAAACTTTTACAACATTAACAGAACCTTTATTTTGCAGAAATATATTGAAAACATGATAAAGTTACTCCGTCTAATATAAAAACGTATTATATTAGCGTAAAACTGTGGTACAACTACATCACCAAGTTTTAAGAACTTCTGAAAGTAAGGATTTATTAGTAATCTTAATATTAATATGAAGGATTTGTGGAGATTTGTGTTTACGATATGCTTGTATGAAAAGTATTGGGGCCGTCGTGTCGTAGCGGCAGTGTCTATAAACGCGACAGTTGTGGGTTCGATTCCTACTAGGGAAGTTAATTATTTTCATTTTATTACACTGATAATAATACAAAGAGTGGTTTTAAGTTTTTATTTTGTGGAAATAGGGAAACGAAGTGTCCTAACGCTAGGTTCCCCGTGTATGAAAACCAAAACCTCTATGGGTATACTAGTATTCTATAATGTAATTTTGATAATAATATTTAATTTTACTTAAAAAAAAAATATAAAAGAAAATTTTAACTAGTCAAATAGCTTTAAAGGCACACCTTAGGCTAATGGCTTAAATAAATAATTTGAAACATTAAAAAAGTGTATTTCAAATTAATTATCACAGACGGTTTATTACTAGAAATATTTTACTTTGTATACTGTACCGAATTAAATTCTTAAAGCATTATCTTTTATGTTAAAGATCCCATAAATCGTCGTCCGCAATGCCTGAATTACGTACTTGTAGCTATAGTTATAAATTCAGAGTAAAAAAATACGCAACTACAATTAGGAATCTTAAAAAAGTTAAAAGTATTAAATATAAAGTATAATATTTAATTAAATGAGGCTCAAAGTCTGACTGACTGTAAAATTGACTAGTTATGGGTTCGATCCCTACTCGAATTTATATTTTTATTTCATCGCTCTAATATCGAAGCAAATCGCGGCGTTGAGTTTCGCCACTCAACACGCAATACCTCCAGAATTCGCACGCAATACCTCCAGAATTCGGCAAAATTGTTGTTGTCATCCATTTAGCTCATATTGAAAGGACTGCGGCAAAATTGAAAATCACGATAAAATCAACGATTTCGAAAGACTCATAAAAATCCCAAATGAATACTTACAAAGATCATCGATGAATTTTTATAGGCTTCGATATGATAATATTATTTTTTATTAAATCTTGGGCACGTTCAAATATTCTAATACCAATGAAGAAATGGGTACTCTTTCAAAGTCGTACGACTTTGAAAGAGTACTCATTTCTTCTAGGGCGTACACGCTAGAAGAATTTTAGTATACCTTAAAGAACTAGCGAGAAGTTATGGGTTCGATTCTCACTGGAGGTAATGAAATATTTAATAATTTCGAGTCAAAGCGAGGTGTTGACTATATATGACCTCCAAAATTCGGCGGCCATTGGGGAACGGGGTGTCTTAACATTAGGTTAATAATATTATATATTTATTTACAATGAAAGTTTAAATTTTTTGTGCATGTAGATTTAGATTAAAATGTTATAGTTAAGTTGGCAAGCGGTAACTGAAATGAATAACTAGCTCTCTTAAGGAGAAATTGTATAAATATAGAAATATATGTATATAATAACATAAGTCTAGTTCTAGGTAATGTTTAAAGAAAAATATTAAATATTAAAAGATGAATGTATAAGATAACAAAAGGTACGGATCATAAGTCTGTAGTGTAAGGAAGAGTAAACAATAAAAAAAAATCGTTAGGTTCCCCATACCTACCCTGCTGTGTGCTAGATACAGCGTGAAGCTGTTTTTTTATTAATATTATCTATAAAACTGAAAGGTTAGTTTGGTTAAATGCGCTGATACCAGGAACTAATGGATCGTAATTTTTGTATTGGATTGTACATTTATCAAAGAAAGCTATAGGTTATACGATATTTTGCTAACGTTTTTGATGTAACCTGTGGTAAGAGTGACGTCGGCGACGTGTTTCAAATATAATTTTCATCTTAAAAATGTGAATAAAGTCGCAGGTAAGCTAAGCTTTAAAAGGATTTTTTTTATAAATATACATTTTTTTTAATTTATGAAGAGATGCAAATTCAATGCATGTGCATTCATACTCGCTGCCCACGCGTGCAATATTATTTTCTGAATGAAATATAACGCCCACTTATGTCACCTACAACATTTAAATAAGACCTAAAAAATTATTCAATTATTTTTATTTTTCCACCAAAATAAAATGAAACTCGGTAGTGGTAGTAGAGTACCCAAAAAGTCTAAGATTGATGAAAAAAGAAGTATTTTTTTTTAACTTCGACGTTTTTCCTGCCTGTCAGTTGATTCTTTATTTTACCCAATGATGCATAGTGGGTAGGATCAACTTGACCAAAAGTCTGGTCAATGTCACCAGAATCCACTGGATGCGGGAAGCACAGGATCAATAGTCGTGGAACTTCTCATGGGAGGCCTATGTCCAGCAGTGGGATTACAAAAGGCTAGATGATATTATATAATTAACATCGTCCAAGCGGGCGAAGCCGCAAGTCGGTCGCTAGTAAAATATATACGAGTAGTATAGAGTTTGCGTAACCTTTCGATAGGCTCATAATAACTCAGTCACGTACAACAAATAAATCGATAAGGGTTCAAGTGTCAGATCTGAGAGCTTCTTTGCTTTCTTTTAATTCTTTAACTTTGGCTATCTATATTCTTTTATTCATATATTTCTATAATTTACTTTTTAGGACAGGAGAAACGAAAATATTGTTTGAAATGTAATGAAAATAATATAATTGTGTTTGTTCTACAGATAATAAAAAGAAAACATACAAAAGTATAATTAGATTTTTAACGCCGTCGTAGTACAGTTCATAAAGACTGCGAGTACACGATGGTTGTGATTTCACCCAGGAGTGTGTCTATTTTATAAATATTATAGTTTTTCCTGTCAATAAAAAAAATGCAGTGGTAAGTTCTCTCAATAAAAACATATTTTTAAGCTTCACGTAGCATCCCGCACATAGCAGAGTAGGCAGAGAAAACCTGGGAATCTAGCGTTAGGACATTTCCGTTTATTTCTTTCCACCGAGTTCTGAAGGCATTGAGCATTGAATGGCGGAAATCAACGCCACGCGTTTTCTCGTTACCACAGCTACAAAATAAAATATTAAATATTTCAATTCTTCGAGTGAGGATCGAACCCATAACCTATTACGTATACATTCGTACGGTTGTGCTCCTGCGCCATGACTTGCCTCAACTACCAAATGATATAAATTATATTACCAAAACTAGTCAAAATCAAAAGTTAAAAGCATAGTGACTCTTATAATATCGCTAGCACAAAAAATACAAAAGCTAAAGTAGGTAGCTCCAAACTAACTTTCAAAACATGTTTTCGTTTACATAAATGATTAACATTCACCCTTTTAGAGATTGGATGACGAAAAACTTACTTAAACTACCTTTTGATAGATTAAATACATTATCTAAAATTCATGAGGTAGTGAATTGTGATTTTTTGGAAAAATAATATAAATATATAATATATTTTGAGCTTCCCCAGAACATAGCATCGTATGCAGAGGGAACCTGGGAGCCTTGTGCTAATACACTTTCGTAGTCCACTTCCTGCAGAATTTGAGTGGTAGAAATCAAGCTTTGACTGGTTACCGGAGCGAAGAAATGAAAATATTATACATTTTGTACCCACAATCTGTGGCTGTTACAGTCGCGTGTTCATATTATTGCCTATATAAAACGATAAAGCCATATAAAATTGGTCACGCGTAGAAAATCATTTCTGTTTCGTATAATAGAAAGATTTTTAAACTAATATAGTACGTATAGTGTTAAATAAGCTCTAATTAATTTTTTTTTAAACATTTTTAAAGTGTTATTCCACACTTAGGAAAGATAAATACTAAGATAAAACATAAGTTGTAACGAGCGTATAAAAATTTCGACGTAGCTTGGCGAGAACGTATGGCTTAGTGGTCAGAGCGCCTGGTCTTTTTCCAAGAGGCGCTGGTTCGAGTCCCGCTACATTCAAATTTTTATACGTTTTCTAAATAAGTAATTAAGCTCTAATTAAGATTATTACATTTGATTTGGCAACGTTACTTACCATTCTTCATCTAGATTATTTGGCAGAAAATGAAGAAAGAATATGATATTCTAACTTTCGTTTACATTTCTATTCTGAAAACGGAAACAGTTTTTATAATGGGTCGAAAAATGAAGAACGCTGTGTCATAAGGTTATAATGTTAGTAAGGCAGCTTTTATTATTAGAATTTCCATATAATATATAAAACGTTGTGGCCAGTCGTGGCGCAGGGCAACAAGCAATGGTAAACACAAGTTATTTATAAGGTTCCCACTCAAGTAAATTAAATATCGAATATTTGTATTTCCTCGCTCTGGTTCCGCCACTCAAAACGTAATGCCTTCAAAATTCAATGAAAAGAGAAGAACGGTTCAGGCTCCCTCTGCCTACCCTGCTACGTGCGGGATACAGCGTGAAACTAAAAAAGGTGGCAAAGAAAGATGAACTGTAATAATTATCTCCTCTAAACAACGCAGATAGCCTAATAACAAAGATTTAGAATAACCAGTATATTTGAAGTCAACAAGCCAGTGGATGCAGACAGTCTATAAATAAACCTACAAATCACATATCTACATAGAGTGCGTACATTCAATACTGCTATCCTCGTTCGGCATATTCAACGCATTTCTAATATATAACGATTAGAGATCAAAATTTTCGATTTAATCACATTCTACAGGTAGTATTGGAAAAGTTTCGGTATAGTGTAAAAACTATGTAAGCATATATAGGATTTTATTGTGCCGTCCGTGCAATTCGTCACGTCATCATGTGTGAAAGTGATAAACTGAGCGGTAATTAAGGAACCAATTTTGGTTTTCGACGCAAGCATCAAAATGTAAAATTTTATAATAGACATTAATAAAAGCTTCATGTAAGAGCTTAACCTTTTTGTTCTGTTTCTGTAGACCACGACTTCTTTTTAGTTTCACGATTGATCCTGTGTGTGTGAAAATACACAGTTCCCCATTAAAACACTTCCACACTTCCCCATTCTTTCCCCACTTTCTTATGTTTTTCTTTGTTTTTGTTTCTTTATATAAATAATAATTTTGTCTGTATTTAAATAACTAAAAAATATATAAATGTAAATACCAATCCAATTGTTGTTATCGAACTCACTCTGATCGCACAGTAACAGTGAAAGAGTATTCATTCCACTGCACTCTAATAATAATTTTCTGAGACCTCAGTAACAAATATTGATATATTGATTATTTTAACACTACAATAAAGAACGTAACTTCAATCTACGATAATTCTGAATACATTATTCCTTTGTGCCGAAATTCATTCAAATCGGTTCGGCCGGTACAGCGTGATTGAACGATAAAGATAAAAAAATATACTGAAAATAGAATATAATTTGAATAGAAAATATATTAAGATATTATACAATAATAAATATGATGTTACTAAACGCGACGGTTTGATTCGAATGCCATTCATTCTGGTAACAAGACGAAACGCGGCGTTGAGCTCCGCCATACAACGAGTCTTCGACTCTTTCCTTCCCGGTCATTTTGTGCGGGATGTAGAGTAAAGCTAAAACATATATATTAAATATTTGTTTGCTTGAATGAATAGATTACAGAGGTAATTTATTAAGAGAAAATTTTATTTAGAAAGTAAGTTGTGCCATACAGTTCCTAGATGTTTTTCCCAGTCTTCAGATGATTTTTCCATTTCACAAAACAAGCTCTTTCATTTGATACCCATATTAGGTGGGTTGTGATTGTAAAATTTTTTAATCCATCATTTTGCTACAGCGGCTATTTTGAATATCAACAATATTAATTATATGTTATTGTATTGTCATCAGAACTGAAATCGTAGCCGATGACCGATGCAAGAGAAATTGAGATTTGAAAAAATTTAACACGGCATGTTAAATAAAAGCTTATGACATTCCTATGTCGTATACGAATAATCTCTATTTAATTACGATTTTTTTATTATTTTTCAGTTTCATGATTTTTTTTCTGTTAAAACACTCCGTTTTCCACCTTTCCCGCAATATTTGATAGTTTACTTGTTATGGGTTGATATTTAATCTTCTAAAATACTTTTTAGAAAACACAAATTTCTAAGGCCAGTTGGGCCCAGGGGTACAAAATGTGATTGTAAGCGCGACTGGTCGTGGGTTCGATTTCCACTGGAGGATATAAAATATTTATTAAAATTTATGTTTCCATTTCTTTGCTCTGGTATCACGGCACACAATGCCTCGAAAATTCGGTGGAAAGTGGAGAACGGAGTGTCTTAACACTAGGTTCCATGTGCCTACACCACTGTTTGCGAGATATAGCGTAAAGCTAAAGAAACAATATATTTTTGTGAAAAAATATTTTCTTTCTTAAGTCTATATAATTTTTTTTTGTTATAATAATGTTCTTGTATCACTTCACTAAAATGTATCCCACATTTTAATTATTTATTATTACATTATAATCTATTAATTATTGATATTTAAGTCTATTTCTACTAAAAATGTTGATATTTAAGTCTTGTTAATTTTCCGGGCCTGGTAACACAAAACAGGAGCATAAGCCTGATAACAGGATTTCTGTTTCGTTGTTAATTTTCAATTCGTTAAAACCGTTTCTAAGTTCACCGGAGCTTAACAATTGTAATATTACACCGAATATCACGAGAATGGTAATAGAGAGCGATTCGATTCGAGACATAAAAGCACCACCCGGAGGGCATGTGTGAATAATGAATGAGGTGAAAGTGAGTGAGGCAAAAAGTCAAACACAGAGACCGTAGCAAGTACCTTACCAACCGTATCTCTAGCTACCTCGTAGTGATAACACTCCAGCTTTACGCAGTATGCCGCACACAGGAGAGTAAGCAAATTTAACCTAGTGTTAAGACACTCCGTTTCTTATTCCATTATAGAAAATTTAAACCAAACAGAATTCAGTAGCTACGGTCCTTAGACATACATATTTGCGATATAGCTTAGGCTTTCGATAAAATCGCGAAGGAGATGGAAAAGAAAATCCAAAGACAATATTTTAGTACCCTGCTAGATTAGGCAGTACGTCATAGAAAAATAAGATATTATATTTGAAGATTGAAGGAGAGTTATTAATATTTTTAATATAACCCATATATTTTTGGTTTTTGGCTTAATATTTAAGTATAAAGATTTACACGCGATTATTAAGAACGCAATTTTCACTAATAATGTTTATCTTTTAAAGTTTGTTTAGATAGAATTCGGCGTTAAGTTCCGCTGGCTAACGTGAAAAATCATAAAGTGATAAAAGTGACGCTGGAATCCTTCGGCGCCAAACCAGATGATATGATTTGTGCGTGGAAATAAGGAATACGAGTGTATTCTATTTTGGTTGTTTTTAATTTTTTATTGCTTTTCTTTTGTTAACTTGACAATAAACTTGGTTTCAGGTATACCTATTTTTACTAACTATTTATTTAAGATTAAATTGAATTTATTTTTATAGTAGGCAACGAAACAATATACTCCAGTCAGCTAGTCGCCATCCACCCAGTTCGATACATCATTTTATATCAGAAACATTTTTATCATATTATATCTTTGAATTCATAACTATCGTGAAAATAAAAAAAAATTGAACCATTACAAAATATTTTATATTTTATATTTCATATTTTACAAAATTATTTTACTGACATTGTATTTATGCTATTTCATTATAATTAAATGGGAAATTAAAAAAATAAATAAAAATAAATTAAGGGTTTGTTTTCTTCAAATTTCATTAAAAATATTAAATTAAATTACGATTACGTTGGAGTTTTGTTTAAGATGATGTACTGTAATATAAGATATATTTGTTAAAGGACAATTTATAGTACGCAGATTCAGTACAATTTTTTTTTATGAAAATCATATTTTTAGATAAACTTAACTTAACATAAATGATGACTGATACAGACGTATATAAGTATTGAAATTATAGTCTTCAAAAATATTTTTTTAATTACGTATAAAATAATTAAATGGAAAAAACTTTTATTCTTTCTTAACCCGTAGGCAGAGGACATCTAGAGTTAAAACACTCCGTTTCCCATTTTCCGCTGAATTTTCCAGGTATTGCGTGTTACGTGACGGAACTGAACATCGCAACAGATTTTATTATTTCATTTAACAAATATGATTTGTAATATGAATATATTCATTCATTAACCCCGATTTTTATTCAGTTACTTATCAAGAATTACATGTTATATTAAAATCTAAAATAAATTATTTAATGAAATTGTTAAATAATAATTTTTAAATGAAACTTACAATCACAACAGATAAAAGAAACACACTCCAAAATCAAAATTCCATTGAGCCAGTCAAAAAAAGTTCACAAAATATCACAACCTTTTCCAACACAACAAGAACCACAGGAAGAAAAAAGAAAAAAAAAGTTAATTCCACTTTCGAAATGACGTCAAAATTTTCCCGCGCGATCCACGTCAGTTCGCCCGCCCTTCGCGGACGGTAGCCAGCTTTACACTGAGAACTCGGAGCATTCAGTTCAAAACACAAGTTTTATGATGTAACGAAGCGGGAAAATCTAGTTGTATTGTTGAAATTTAGTCGTTTTCCCTCTCTTAATGGATCTTAAAAGCACCACGGCACTTCAAAGAACATTTAAAATTGATGTAAACAATGTCCTACGGATATAACTCAATGGCTTTTTTAATTCATACTTCGAGATAATAGCGTATCTGGCTGAGATGCTTAGAAAACAGAAATGAAGTATTCGAATCACTTTTGCCAAGGTAAATAAAAAAAATAAATATAAAGTGACAGACAGGGTGCGACATTTTTAAATAAAGTTTAATATTTTCCCTTGTCTTTACCTTTATTTTCAAATGAGCTAGTTCTCAAGACTATTCACAAGTTAATTGTTTGCTAAGTGACTTGTGGCCATGATGAAAATTTAAATAATATATTTTTTTTTTGCAGTCATGGCACTGTATGACAGTCTGATTGTCAACGTGTCGATAGTGGGTCCGGTTCACATTCGAGGAATTAAATTATTATTATTTCCTCATTCTGGTAATAAGACCAAAACCGGCGTTGACTTTCGCCACCCCACACGCAATGTCCCGAAAAATAGACGGTGACGGTTTCCATTTCTATATTTTTATCAAATATAATATTACACAGTCAAACATCATCACCGCGCAGTTGTGGGCGATGGGCTTAAACTCTGATGGACAAAAATAAATAGGTATTGAAATTTTAAAAGCGGCTGTCTGTTCATTAATGGATTAATGCGTGGGGCTGGGAATATTATTAAGTCAATCACATCGACGGGAGCAATTCTATACTAGGTCAAAAGCAATTTAGCTCATTCGAAAAAAAAATCAACACTTCGTTACCCATTACCGCCGAATTCTGGAGACATTGCGTGATGCGTGGTGGAACTCAAAGGCAAGAGCGAAGAAATAAAAATATTATTTTTTTATTTATTCGAGTGGGAATTGAAACTACAACCACCACACGCTGCCCCTACGCAACGACTGGCCTCAATTTTTAATTAATTTTAATTATTATTTTTTTTCTTTACAGATGCCATTTAAAGTTTAATATATGTATTATTATTACCTTTAAATATTCACAAAATTCAGCAACAAAAATATAACTAAAAATGGGTTTTCTACTTACATAATAGACTCGACCGGATCATTACCACCCCGGCATTTAAAACCGGCGTGAAGTAGTGGCTTTATGCTACTGCGTTTCGCATCAGGTAATGCCGGGCCCCAGCGCCCAATACACCTTAAAGGCCGGCAACGCACCTGTAACTCCTCTGGTGTTGCACGGGGCCGTGGGCGGCGGTAATCACTTACCATTAGGTGACCCGAACGCTCGTTTGCAGTGTCTTTTCCATTAAAAAAAAAAACAAATAATTTGCCTTGGACAATATCTTGTCACAAGCCCGCCCTATGTCCTTTAACATGATGTCATTTACCATATAATATTTAGCCAAAGAAAACATGCATGCTATTTAATTATATCAGTTCCGGCGGTTGCTCAGTTAATACTTAGATAAGGGCATTTTTCTATTTTTTTACCATTTATTTCACATAGCATCGCAGGCAGAGAAAACAGACATATATCCAGACTCTACTGTCCACTATCTACCCGATTTATTGTGTTTAGAGTAGCGAAACTCAACACCACCATTGCTTGTTAATATAAATAGTAAAAAGTTCATACTCCTGAGAATCGAACCTTAAGAAATGATCCTTGATTCTGAAAAAAAATTAAACGAGGTATCTACCAGTATCTAACAAAAACAGTGTGTTTTAAAAACTACGTAGTAAAAGCTTTATAAATCACGACCTTTAATCGCTAAATTTTCCCTATAAACATAACCGGACATTTATACCGGTTTATGTTTACTATATTTTCTTAAATAATATATGATAGTATTACATTGTCAAAAAAAAATATATAACAAAAAATAAACGAAGTCACAGAACGGAAATGACAAACAAAACGAAATGTTAATTAAATTTTATGGTACTGTTGCCGTATTCCGTGAAGCGGCTGGTGTAGTTAATTCTTTTAGGGCTCCTAGTTTTTACAATCAAATGTTTGAAATAGTTATAAGCTTTAGAGATAGTATTTTTGTATTCACTGAAAGTGGAGGACTCACCGCTTGTACCTGTTCTTTCTTCTTTTGTTCAAGCAACATTATGTATATAATTGAATTAAATTGGTGAATAAATTTATTTATTTTTTGGCTTTGGTCTTGTATAAATGTAAATATGTGACACATGATATATTTTAAGTGCACGGGGTTACTCTGACCGTATTACAGTTTATTATCACAATGTGGCCCATATTGTGATAGTATAGTGTTAATACAGTCTATAATCTTAAGAGCTATATTAAATGACATAACCGATTAAGACTATAATGGATGCAAAAACAAACCTTATTTGTGAATATGAATTGTAAGAAATTGTAAACATCTCACTTTTAATATTTAATTTGGACTACTTTGTTAATAAATTTATGTAATTTTTATACATTTTTGTAAAATCTCAGAAAAAAAGTGTTTGATAAATACATATTTAGAAAACATATAAAAATTCAACGTAGCGGGACTCGAATCCGCGCCTCCTGGAAACCGACCAGGTGCATTGTTAGCCTTTAAGGGTTAAAGGCCAATATTGCACGTGTACCATTCCTGTGTTTTCCATTAAAAAGAAGAAATAAACCTTCTTAGGTACAGGATTATGGAATATTAAAAAAAAACAATTTGATACGAGAGATTTCACTTAATCTGTTAATTAAAAAAATAACGATCCAGATCAAGAATTAACTTAATCTGCATCTATTTATATAACAGAAGCCCTCGTGACGCAACGTAAACGTGGCGGTTGTGGATTCGATACCCACTTGAGCTTCACGCTGTATCCCGTAAACAGCAGGGTAGGCAGAGGGAACCTAATGTTATGATACGTCGTTCCCCACTGTACAGAATTGTATCAAGTCATTGCGTATTAAGTAGTAAGTAGTGACTATAAATAAGTACATAAACAAACATTTTTAATATTTTTTTTAAATTAATGATTAAGACAAGTGAGTTTAAAAGAGTTTCTGTCAATAGCAAACGAACGAGCGGTGAATGGAAGCTCATGTATAACATGAGCTTCCTATAGGGAAAACTATAAATATACTTCAAAGAGAATGAAATACAAAGAGAGCTATGTTGATTTTACGATTCATTGCATCTTGAAAATTTTCGAGTCGGTACCCGCAATCCAAGTATAATAATTAAAACAAAATTTGCAATTTAAACCTATTCACAACTTTTTGTGGTTTTTTTAAGCGAGAAATAATTTTGAAGATACGCTAGTCACTATCTAATCGACGTCTTGCTAGCACTGATCGTTATTCATAACACACTGAATAGTTGAACGTAGCAATATATCAATACCTATTGATATTGTTAGGATTCCGTATCTAAAAAGGTAAAAATCTTATAGGATCCCTTTATTGTCCGTCTGTCTGTTTTTTTATGTGAAGATTGCGTGAAGGTATTAAACTGAAATTAATATCAATGGTTCAGATCTATAGATCCTTGAAGAATAAAAAATCTAAATAAAGTTTCTAATTTAACACAATCAATCGATTATGCTGCATTTCATATGAGGTACGGAAGCCTCGACTGGCGAAAGCATCCTAACCAGTTTTTTATTGTTAATTTATAAAGAAATGGCATATCGTGTGTAGATTCGATCTCTACTTGTAGTTCGAACCTCACTTGGGTTGAATGATTGACACTGTGAAGGTGCTGAACAGAAACGCGTCTTTCAGGTCGTGCAAAGAAAACTATGTTCTACAGACTGGTGCGGAACGCGTTCTTATCATAGGTGTTTGTGAGAGTTCGACGAAGAAAAATCAGCTTATGGTCAAAAGCATAAATTTTTTCCACCAAAACACAATGGCAGGCCCATTCTCGGTATACCATGTACTGGTGGTGAGAATCATCCACTCACTGCCTCTTTCAGCCCGCCCCGCCATCTCTACCGACCACCCACGATGCGATGCCGCACAGTAAACCGCGAGGCCATTTAGTTAGGTTAAAATGCACTGTCTTGGAAATTTTATGTTTTAACGACCCTAGAATATTAGTAGATGAACGGTCGTCTATAGGAAGGAGTAAAAAATATTTGGAGATTTGTGATTTTTTGGAAAAAAACAGATTTTTGAAGAAAAATGGTAAATACAATAAAATTATAATCGGAAAATGTCTATAAATAATTTATCAAAATACGTTTTTATAAAATATTTATATGTTATTCTAAAACAGACAGCGGCGTGAGGAATTACATCTAAAATGTGTTCATTAGTAAATTGATACGTAATAGTAGGAATATTTATGAAAAAAAAAATCACTAGTAATTTTTATTCCTATGTAACTAATAAAGAAATTATTTTTATTTTTATTTATATTATACGGCGTATTATTGAGCTACATTGAATTAAAAAAAACGGATGCGGGCCCAATAGCCAGGCTGTATTTGCCATTTTTTATTAGTCCGTTTTTTAAAAACACAAATCCCTGTATATATGCGGAATCACGGATAACCGCTGAGCTTATGTGCAGGTGAAATAAAACCCTATGGGCTACCGTTGATCCATCGATTTAGTTACATATGACACAATGTATAATAATATATTCTATTGAGGAATCACACATCCTTTTTATTTTTTCACAATAATACGTAATTATATTCTTTAGAGGTTACTCTCTACTAAGAATGCGGCTCTGTTCCCCTATTTAGCTCTCTGATATCGTAATAATATGTGCCATTAAAATCAAGCCAGATTTGATAATATATCGATATAAATAATAGAAATACAAAAGATTGAAAAGAAAAAGAGAAACGCAACTATATTGCATTTATTATTATTTTGTAGTTGAGATGATATTAATAAAATTGCATATAGTTCATTTGTTTAGAGTATAAAGTTAATTTAAATTCATAAAATATATTTGGTAGTTAAGTACCTATCTTAACATGATTATTTAATTTATTTTTTTATATTTACTATTAAGAAAGTTATTCTATATACTATAAATAAATGTAACGTACATAAAAACTCATAAAATGTACATTACCATAATACAATATCAAATTCTGTAAACTATGAACTCCCAATCAACTTTTACTTAAATTTACTTTAATTTGAATTAGTACGCACAAACATAGATATAGTAGAGACCGCCCGCGACTTCGTCCGCGTATAAACCCTATGATAACGTCACAATATTATCAACAAAAGAAATATGGTGACTAAGTATTGCAAAGCTCTAATCATAGGTCTATTGTTAGCTACTGCGGTATGCTCCTATAAACTATGTTTAACAATTTTTTCCCTTCTATATAAACATGCAGATGCAAGCCACATAGAGCTGCCCATGAGAAAAACATGACGTGTCCAAATGTAGGCCTGCTACCTTCAAGGTTTAACCTTGCGATTTGTTGATCGTCATCAAAAATGCAACTTTTAATGGGAATTGCTAGCGTTTAAAATGGAATAGCAAGTTGTTGGGTATTATTGGAATGCGCGGTATAAGAACATTGTCTCCCTTGGCTTCTCCAGTTGAAATTATGATCTTCACAGTGTGCCTTCCTAGTTCGGTGACTCGTAACCGAGTACCGTTGCATAATCTCGGCGCGTCCAGGTTAGGAATGAAATACAAAGAGCTATGTTGATTTTACGATTCATTGCATCTTGAAAATTTTCGAGTCGGTACCCGCAATCCAAGTATAAGAATTAAAACAAAATTTGCAATTTAAGCCTATTCACAACTTTTTGTGGTTTTTTTAAGCGAGAAATTATTTTGAAGATATGCTAGTCACTATCTACCCGTTTTGTTAATGCGTCCTACGCATTAACAAAACGGGTCCCCGGACAACTCTAAAGAGTTTAGATACTCTACGGGATAACTTGTAGTGTCATCGGATGACATAACTGTGTCAATGGAATTATACACTGATGTTTCGCTGTTTATTTCGGTCAAGATTTTTTTATTTATTTTCGCAACAGTCTCATTTTTTGATGCGAGTATTGTTCTTTCACACGACGAATTTTCGTCAAGAATATGTTGTTGCAGATTCGGAAAAAATTGTTCTATGAGTTCGTCTTCAGTCTCCACAGCATGACAAAATTGCTGTGTGAAAAGAACCATACCTTCTTGGTCGGTGTCAAGTTGGCCTTCACCAATTTATAGCAGTTTCTGAGCATATGCTCATGATTCGACATCGCTGAATAACTGAACTCGCATGTTAGTGGTAAGATAAAGCTTATCAACTTTAGATCATAGATATGAAGCTTTTAAACATGTGTTAATTTCATCTGTTGCAGTGCCTCTGTCGATAACAGGTAAAATGTAAAATCTGCCTAAAATCCCCTGCCAATAGCACTACCTCACCGCCCATTAACTTTACGATTGCTTTGATTGTCTTGTAGACAGCGATCAAGTGCCTCAATGGCACTTTCAATTTCGTGAGTCTATTAATATACTTTTATTTAATATATAATTCTTTTATTATACTATATTATAATAAATGAACCAAAACAACCATAACAGGACCAATCACTTACCTACCTACAACCTATAATTTAAACAAAAACGTAGTAGTTCGTTGTATTAATTAACAGGTAACCCATCTAAATAGTTTAAAAAAATGAAGTACTTTTCTTAACAAAAACACGTAATTAATACCTTTAAAATGCAAGACGTATCTATTTAATTTAAATTATAGCTTAATAGTAATTAATGGGCAAAAAACAAATCTAATTACCCAATTTGAAAACAAAACCACGCTTCTGTGAGTCTATTAATTAAAAAAAAATTATGTATCATACAAAGAACAATTTGCTAATGACCTAACCTTGGGCCTGTATATTATTTATAACAACCAAAAATTCGCATAACGGACACAACCATCAACGACGTCTGCCCTCACGCGTCTGCCCGCGTTCGGGTCGCGCACTCAGAGATGAGCGGCGGATTTTTTTAAAAATATTTAAAAAACAGTATTATTTCTTGCCAAACGATAATTCTTAGTAATTATCTTTGGGCAGCGAAAATTTATAAAAATCTTCCTATAGAGATACTAACAACATAAATAAGTTGAACAATCCTATAAAAATTTCGACGTAGCTTGATGAGAACGTATGGCTTAGTGGTCGTCGGCATGGTCGGTTTCCAGGAGGCGCGGGTTCGAGTCCCGTTACGTTCAATTTTTTAAACGTTTTCTAAATAAGTAACATAAAAAATACTTATAACTTACTATAAACAGTGTATCGCTAAAACGCCTAATCGTGCTAATGGCTAAACAACTACGCACTTGACACGTGTCTGGTCGAGGAGTGTCAGTACACAGAGTTTTTTTGATGATTAATAAAATTAACATGTCCTACAAAGAGACTGGGACCATATTTTATTAGTAATTAGTCATATAATTTCAACATAAAATTATTATGGTACACTGGGAAAGTTTCTGATAGTACGAGATGGTTCTAGCAGGCTCAATAGCAGAGCGAGGAAAATAAATAATACTAAACATTTCATTGCTCTGAGTGAAAATCAAACCCACAACCGTCGCCTTTACAATCACAATGGATTGTTGGTTCTATTTCTTATTAAAATTTATTTATATTTAAATTACTTTTCATTGATTTAATTGAGTAAATAAGAGAGAACTGAGTGTCATATTTTTAAATTGATTTTAGCTTCTTCGCAACACAACAGTAAATACTACTTTTTACCCGCGACTTCATCCCGTTAGTTAAATTAAAATAATCAAGAGTCGTGTATAAAGCATAATGAATTCTAAGTGCTCAATTAAGATACATCAATATGGTTACCGTTGTTGTAATATAGCCTTTAGTCTTTCTCGATAAAAGTATTATCCAAAACAAAGAGAATCTGTTAATTCAAATCAGCAGTTCCTGAGATTTCAACGCGTGAATAAATGTAGATAGAAAGAAAATACCTTAAAGCGGGTATTAAGACTAGCCTTCAGCTATCGACGATTTCAATCCCGTCACACTAAAAGGTTCTCGAGAGTGCATCTTGCTTGCTTTGTAGTAGTGGGAATATTTGAATAATGAAATAAAGGCTATAAACGTTTGCATTCATTTTCAGTTTAGCTGCAGTATATAATATTTACTATTTATTTCTGGATTTCTACTTTTGATGTTTTTTTAACGCAGAAAGATATGTATATTTTTTATTTTTTATAGTAAAAAAATAGACAAAATCGTTTAAAAAATGTTGTTAGCATTTTTAGATGGTTTTTTTTTTGTTATATATGTGTTATTGTTTTGTAATAGAGTTTGCTGGTTTTGTTTCTTGGATACAATCAAAAAATTAAATTTGAGCCACCATTTACAATGAATCACACCAAAAGTTCAAAATAATAATTTGATCAAAATCAGGTCAGGATTTCCAAAGGCAAAGCGTTGTACTCATAAAGTATCACCACAATTTTAAAATTTGTGTCCCTTAAAATTAAAATTTGTGACGACGTGATGCGAAGTGTTTATTTGCAAGAAATTTTTAATTGATCTGTAAAGTAGTTCACAGTTAATATTTTAAGTTATTGTTGCTGTGTTTGCAATTTCTTTAGACATTATTCTTATTAAACTAACACAGTAATAGAAGGGAGGTTTGTAAAAGGACAGTCGAATAGCCTACCACATGTAGATATTTTTTAACACGTTTTTATTATTCGACCTGTATGTAAGAAACTATGTAATGGAAGAAAAATATTAATTACACGCATTTCTAATGTTTCTTCTCTATCATAATGAAACTTGGCAATTATATGTAGATTTTTTATATATACATATATGGTGATAGCAAGAAACGACGGTGTGACTTGTTGGCCGTAACAATGGAGACGGTTAGTCGATTCCCAAGCTTAAATCTATTTTCTAGGCCAAGGTATTTCTTACATAGACTCATTTACACCAATTACTTCCTAAATTAAAAGATCGATATTGCGTTTATGCGCACATATAAGCGAGTATGATTTTCAACATAATGTGGCCTGTATTTATAATTATGTAGTATTTATGAATAGCTCTCAAGTCTGAGATCGAACCTTGAGATATCGTTTTCATTTATAGATATGTGGTTTAGGAATAAAAATGGCATCTCAAGTTGAATCTTAGACTTGAGAGCGATTTATAAATACGGGCCTATGTGAGCTTCCTTTCGTTACTAGCGTGGACTGACGTTCACTGAAATGATACAAAAAAAATAAAATATATTAAAATATAAATATTAAAAATTATTGTACGATAGTTACGACCTTAGCGGCTTCTTAGCATTTTTCATTTTGCTTAGCGGATTTTTTAATATAGGCATTTACACATTAAGTTTTTATCTCTTTATCTCGTAAGATTAAATTCCTATTATTTTTTAACTGTCAATTGTTTTTTAAATATGTTTTACTAATTAATACAAAAACTGTTCTTCAAAAATACCTTTTAAGATTTCGTGTTCAACCATTTGGCAAAAGCAAAGCACAATAAAAATACTTGCGTTTGAAAAATAAATCTTTCTTGTAGGTGTTTTCTTTTTTTATTTTAGTTATTTCTCTCATAATGTAAAATAGAGAGATGAAAAACCTATAGTAAATATTTTACCTAACCCCACCTTAAGTAGCGGAACACAACGCCGCGCTTAGAATTACCAGCATGGGTACATATAAATAATTTATTGTTCCGAGTAGGGATCAACCCCACGATAACCGCACTCATAGTCGACGATGACCTTTTCGACATTAGATTATTTTAAGCTTATAAAAAATTTAAACCGAAATGTATGAATTAGTGATCAAACCGCTTTCAACAGTATCAAAGAGGATCAGATTCAAATCCCGCGTGGTTGAAATTGTTATACCGCTTTTTAAAGTGCTTTTCTTTTCAACGGGTCGTATAGCGCATTAAAAAGTTAAAAGATATTAATATTATTTTAAATTTTCTACTATAAAAGGTAACTATAGACCTGTTACTTAATACTCATTCTAACATCACAAGGGTTCTTTAGCGCTCATTTTGACGGGGATTTTACGTCACCCAAAATTGGGTACGCCGATAACGAAACTGTTTGAACCGATCTTACGGTGTATGGACTTGCTTTATTATAGATATCGTTCCCCTTATTGGCGTATAAGATACTAATGCCATCCCTCTTTAGATATTACGGTATTGTTAAGCCGATTTGGTGGTTTGTTGGCTTTATATTAAAGGCTTTTTTTATGTTATTATTAGCTGTGAGATTGTTACGGTAAGTTTATGTTAATAATGTTATATCGTATAAGTTAAAGCGGTCGTGGCACAGTGTGGATTCGATTCCCACTCGAGGAAAAGAAATATTTAATATTATACTTGAGCATTTGGCGGAAAGTGGGAAACGGAGTGTCTTAATATTAAATTACGTCTGCCTTCCGCTATAAATCAATATTAAACCTTTACTTTATTTTATTAGAAAAACAGTAACAAAAATTATTAAGGCGTACATTTTTATGTATCTTATACTTAACCAGCGATGTAGTATCATCGCAACAGCTGCCACTGCAACCTACTCGTAAATTATAACAATTTATTACTTAGCAAGTCAGTGGATTCGATTATATCTAATATTTTATGCAGGCTGAATATATCACCATATAAATAAATCTAATGATAGTTTTAAATAATTGAGCTTCCTACATAAATTCTGATAAAAATCTCCTTTATACTAATTGTCTTCAGACTTATCAAAAACTAAGGATATCGTTGAGCAGTAGGATTATATATGTGACAATTTTGTGTTTTTCAGTTCAATCAAGACTCGAGGCAACGAATTATTTATATTCCTCCAATTGGAAAAGAAGTCATTCACGTAGGTGTAATAAAAACTGCTTCATGATTTTTCCTGTTTAACAACAAAATAAAAAGAAATTATATTAATATTACCATGGTTCAAACGAACGCCAGAAATCTTGTAGCTAGGTTTCGATTTGTTTATTTATATAAATTTAAATAAGTCGTTCGGTTAAGCCGTTTTAGCGTGTAAAAAAATCTTCATAAATACAAGTAAATTGTAACTGATCGCTGTCTGTACATGGAAGTTAAGTAATTATATGAGGAAATATACGAAGTCATCACGGACAATATGCCTCGCCCATTGCCACTTCAGCTTACAGATTCTTTGAGCTATGACCAACACATACTCTAGTTCTCCTGCGGATTTCCTCATTTCGGAATCTATTCTGTAGAGACACGCCGAGGATACCTCGCTTCATGACACTAGTGATTACCGTTAATAAATCGACAACCAAATACATAGAATATACTGATTAAAGAACATTGCTATAGGTTCACAACTTTATAGAAAGGCGTGCGTCTATAATCACGACAGTTATGGGTTCGATTTGTTAAATTTCGATAAAATCTTAATATTTTTTTCTTGCCGTGTTAACAAGGCAATGTGCAGCGTTGAGTTCTGTCGAAAAGCTTGGATGCTAAGTTTCCAAGTTCCATTACCTTTACCTACTGTGCTATGGGCGGTGTAAAAAACTAAATAGATAGCACAAAACAAAACTAAAATATAAAGGCAACCTCGATATTATATTTCCCGATGGCTGGTTTTGTTAAAAAAATTGAGTGGAATTCGTACCCACAACCTGTCGCGTTTACAGTACCATGTTTGTGCCCTTGCACTACAACCGCTACATATATATTTCATTACATTTTTTAACCAGACTACATCGAAAGTTAGAAAAAAATAAAAAATTACCCCAAAATTTCTAAACATTATATTTCCAGGATTTAAATTAAATTGAAAAGTTGTATGATGATGCCACTATGCCTATCGCCAACGCACATGGCCGTTCCACGTCGTTTTTTCATATAATTTGTTTACGTATACGTTTATATTCTGTTTTTTCCATACTTTGATCAGACTCCAATCACTGAAGCCAGATGTTCTTTTAACGGGTATCAAAATACGATCTATAGCGTTTTTCTTTACGATGGAAAAAATCTAAATAATGTGTTGTTTGTTGTTCTCTATCTGAGTGTAGAGACTTTGTTGTTGTTTTATTCGTATAGCGTTGAGAATTAATATACATATAGTAGGTACGTACAGTATTGGGCATTAAGGCAGTCGTGGCACTGAGGCATAAGCGTATGATAGTAAAGCGATGGTCGAATGTCGAAGGTCGAAAGGAATTATTTATTAATATTTTGAATCTTCGCTCTAGCACTAAGGCCTGGCCCTAAAAATACTGGCGTTAAAAAAGTCGGCAAAAAGTGGGAAACTGTGTGTCTTAACACTAGGTTCCCTTTGCCTACCCTGCTGTGTGCGGAATACAGCGAGCAAGCAAGCTGATTTAATTTTGATTTAATTTACATATGACAACCTCTAACTGGAAACAAAACTGTTACAGTTTTAGCTCCGATGACAGAGTAGGAAATATTAAATTAAAAATGTGTATATTAGAAAAAAAAAGATATTTAAAACATATATGTTTTCTTTTACTCCTTTAGTGGTAGGTTTTACATAAATTCTTTCTATTATTTAGGGTAAAATAAAATTCAATGAAATTTCTTCATTCCTGGTAATAGAGGCACTTTTTATTATAAAAATTAAGAAAATAAGCAAATAAAAGGCTTATTAAACAAATATACATATTTTACAAACACTTTTAACAATAGTCGAAGTGAACTTTCAAAGATAAGATATAAGTTTATTTATAAAATTCCTTTATCTTGCCTCTACAATCGAAGATGAAATAAAAGTAAAGTAGAACAAGCAAAACAAAAATAAATAAAGCTACAGCTACATCGTTTTAATGTGAAACGGAAACAAATAAAAGGGCTGAAGCATCAATGTCGGAAATCAAGCTCACTACATAATAATAAATATTGTTTATTTAAAAATAAGCAATTAATAATAATTCTCATTATACATTTATTAGTAATTTAACTTAGCTCTTATATTTTAATATATATATTGAAAAATAAGGAACAATCTAGTTTTAATATATTTATTCTATTCTCCCTTTTTTATTCTTGTACGTGTCCTCTGAAGTTTTCGCGAAAACCTAATCTTGAAAAACTACTCTGTTAGCCTAATTTTATACCTTTGCGTTCTGGAATCTAGACAGTTGTAAGAAAAGCTTAAAATAATTTGTAGAAAAAAAAAGAAAGCTACTGTTTCATCGATATTATAAATTCAATATTTAAATTTGAGGCCGTAGTAGCACAGGAGCACAAGCGTGTGACTGTAACGTGGCGGTTGTGGGTTTCATCCCCACTGGGGGGAATGAAATATTATTTATTAATATTTACTTCTCTTCGCTCACCAGGGCGCAGCAACAGGCAAAAACGCGCCATTATATTACGCCATCAACATACAATCTCTTGAAAATTCTGCGGGAGGTGCGGAACGGAATGTCTTATCAATAGGTTCCCTCTGCCTAACCTATTATATGCGAAATATAACGTGAAGCTGAAAAGAAAAATTGATCTAGTTACTAGTATCGTACCATAATAATCTTTTCCAATGAGTACATAGGAAAAGACTAATAAATCACAATCTTCACCGCTAAATTTTTCCAATAAACATAACCGGAAACTTAAACCAGTTTCAGTTTATATAATAGTGATGTAACGTACACATCTGTTTCATTTAAAGAAAATAAAACGTTCATAAAGAAATAAACAAATTCAAAGAACGGAAATAAGAAACAAAACGAAATGTTACTTAAATTTTATGGTACTGTTGCCACATTCCGAAGAGCGGCTGGTGTAGTTAATTCATTTAGTGCTCTTAATTTTTAGAGTATAACGTATCAAATGCCTCCAGAATTCGGCAGAAAATCTGGAGCTGAGTGTCTTAGCCCACTGCATATGCTATGGTGCGAAATACAACGTGAATTAAAAAAATATTAGTTCAATAGATTGACGCGTTCTACTGCAAAATACGATAGCTACATAAAATCATATACATATAATAAATATATACGGTTAATCGGGTTTAAATAGTTTCATTTAAAATGTGTAATAATCGTGAAAATCAAAGAAGTTATTATATAAAATTATCAAAAAAAAAGGATTTTTGTGGCCAGTCGTGGCGCAGTAGCACAAAGTGGGACTGTAAAACCGACTGGTTGTGGGTTCGATCCCCACTCGAGGGGAGGAAATATTTACTTAAATTTATATTTTCATTTCTTCGCTCTGGTGTCGAGGCAAAAAGAGCGGCGTTGAGTTCTGCCACTCAACACGCAGTGCCTCCAAAATTCAGCAGAAAGTGGGGAACGGAGTGTCTTAACACTAGGTTCCCTCTACCCACCCTGATGTGTACGGGATACAGCGTGAAGCTAATTTAATTTAACATAATTCAAAGAGTACATAAAATGTTAATGTGTAACTGTTTACTACGTTGAATGTTTCCCTTTTCCTTTCATATCAACGGGTAAAAATTTACCCTATCTCGATTTTAAAACTGAGGAAATTTAGTACAACCCATAAACTGACTTTCAAGACTATTTTTTTTTATTAAACCATATTAATGCTTAATCTGTATCTATTTATTCAGTAGAGTGTCGTGGCGCATTGGCACAGTCGGGCGACAGTAAATACCACAGTTGTGTGTTCGATTCCTATTCGAACAAATTAAATATTTAAAGTCTTCATTTCTATGCATGGGTGATAGTTGATATTTTGTGCGAACGAAGTCACGGGTACTGCTAGTTTTATATAAAAACTTAAAATTAGTGGTTAGAGTCAAGAAATACTGATTTTAAAAGAGTTTTTTTCAATAGCAAACGAACGAGGCGTGAATGGAAGCTAATATGATAGCCTTTAGAGAAAACTATAAATACATTTCAAAGAGAATTAAATACAAAGAGAGCGCTATGTTGATTTTACGATTCATTGCATCTTGAAAATGTTCGAGAGGAACACGCAATCAAAGTAGAGAATAAGAAATGAAGCAAAATTTGCCATTTAAACCTATTCACAAGTTTTTTATTGTTTTTTTTTTTTTAAACGAAAAATAAAAATTTAAGCAAGTTTTGCAGATTGGTTAAATTACTGTAGACATTTTGTTAGTAACTATAATTTTTTCATAACATACTAAATAGTTAAATAAATCAATATTGATGTTAATCAAAATTAAGGGCTTAGTACCTCAACAGACAGAACGAGATCCTTATCAACTTTGTTGTTCGTCTGTCCGCTTGCGAAAATCATTAATCTTAAGATTGCGTGAAGCTGTTTAGCTGAAATTAATATCAATTATTCAGATTTATTGTCCCTAAAAAGCACAAAAAAATCAATCTTCTAAGTTGACGATATTATTTAATCAAAATATACGAAGTACTTATGTACCGATTTTGCTGCATTTTACATGAAATTCGCCTACCATCCTGAAATCGGTACGGAAGCATCGACGAGCGAATCCGATTCGCGCTTAACATTTTTTTTATTCTTCATTTAAGAAGTAACATATCGTGTTTAAATGAAAACTCACAAGACCAGCGGATAAGATATAGTCAGTTCCTTCTATAAGAATCCAGATCAGTACGCGAGACAATCAAGAAATCGTTGGCGGTAGTTGGATATATTAATTATGTCAACTGACAGACGAATGCCACCTCAGTCTACCCGTGACCACGGACTACTAAATAGTGTTAGAAACGTCGGGTTTCAAATGTAGAATATTAAATATATGCCACTAATCCGTTTAAAATCGTTTCATTTGAAGAGGTAATTATTAAAGCATTCGAAGCTTATTTTTCAAGCAATTATGTGACTTTACTGCTTTTTGATTCACAATGTACATTTTAATATCATTTCGTTATGCTATGTGAATAAAGTGCTTAGAGAATATTTTTTCTACATTTTAGTAGTTTTATATACATATGGGCAATATAAAATACTTGTAAAATACTTTTTTTACAGCCTGTGAAAGTGGATATTACCTACCACCCAAGTACCTTAACCAATTCACGGCTTGTACAAGGTCAAAATATTTGTATTCTACAACCAATGTCTGACTATAGTTGATTGGTATTCAGGTCTTTAATTCTTATCAATTGAAAATGTCTGACATATTAATCATCTTCCACTAAATTGACATATTATATTGCTTATTATTTAGCTGAACTGTTATGTTTATTCATCAGAGCTTAATAATAATAATAATAAATTCTTTATTGTACACCCAAAAAACGAAATAGTACTATACAAATATAAGAACAAGTACAATAGGCGACCTTATCGCTGAAATAGCGATTTCTTTCAGGCAACCTTAAGGCGTTGGAAATAGCAAAATAAATAAATAGTGAGTAGGGTGTGAACAATACCCAATGTATAAATAATATATAAACACACACAAAAGTCAATACATATATAAATACTACTTACATACATACATACATACATACATACATACATACATACATACATACATCCATACACATCCATACATACATTAATAATACAATTTATAAATTAGGTAAGTATATTCATACATAGGTACTAACAGTATAGAAAAATATACACTCTTTAAAAATTATATTTCATAGAGGTTCCTGATCTTTTATCCTTATATATAATTGTTTTTATATAATTAAATATGTAAAACTTTTTATAATTTTAAGTGAAATTAAAGGAATATCTTATAAAAATAAAAAAGAAACCGAAAATGCAAAAATTCAATATGCAAAAAAATTATTTAAGGGATTTCAATTCTCGTATTTAAAATAACAATTTTATACTGTTTCATAATTTAAGCACTTTTTTTGACATTAAATAGCCCAACTTTTTCCTTTGTGACTGTAACGCGACAGTTGTGGATTCGATTCCCATATTTCCATTTCTTCGCCCTGGTGTCAAGGGAAAGAGCGGCGTTGAGTTACGCCACTCAATACTCAAGGCCTCCAAATTTCGACGAAAAGTGGGGAACGGAGTGTCTTTACACTAAATTCCCTCTGCCTACCCTGCTGTGTGAAGTTTGTCAAGCTGTAAAAAAATGCCTTATTAAATTTTCATGGATTATTAAGATGTACACACGTACATATAGGAATACTCATGGAAAAAAAAAGAAATATTTTTTTATTGCTGTAGCCTTTTAAGAAATTATTTTTGTTACGATGTTATTTACAGCATACTCGTATATAGACTAATATATTTAAACTATTGATATATGACCTAGTATTGAAGAAGAAGAAAAAAACCCGGACGCGGATCTAACAGTTTTTTAAAACACCAATTCCCTCATATATGCTGAATCTTGGATAATCGCTGAGCTCACTTGCGGGTGAAATAAGCCCTATAGGCCGCCGTTGATTCGTCGATCGAGATACACCCTACATACATTAAATTTACTTATTATGATAACGTTTAAATATTTGAACGTAGCGAGATTTGAACCCGCGCCTCTTTGGAAACCGTCCAAGCGCTCTGACCGACTTATGGCTTAGTCGGTCAGAGCGTTCAGTTGCGCGGGTTCATCGAGCTACGTTCAAATTTTTATACGTTTTATTAATATGTAGTTTTCTTTCCTAAACGTGGAATAGCACTTACAAAATATTTAAAAATACATCAACTGATAATGAATAATAGATATATAATTATAAATGTTATTATCATTGACAAACTATAATAATATCTTCATTTCCTCGCTCTCGCTACGAGTTGAGTTTCGCCACTCAATACACAACGTTTCCAGAATTCTGCGGAGCGTCGAAAACTGGTTTTAATACGAATTTAGTATCTTAACACTGGGTTCCCAGGTTTCTCTGACCCTAACCACAGCGGGAACCTAAAAAAAACCAACTGTCTAAAATCCTACGACATCTAAGAATAATGAATTCAAGAAACACAAAAAATAACTTATAACTTACTATAAACAGCGTATCGCTAATACACTTAATCGTGCTAATGGCTAAACAACCACGCACCTGACACGTGTCTGGTCGAGGTGTGCCAGTACACAGAGTTTTTTGATAATTATTAAAATTAACATGTCCTAAGATAAACGTATGTTAATTCGGAACGCGACGAAGGCAACGACAAAAAGCATTGTGGAATATAATTTAAAGATGGCTTTGAAAGATAGGAACGCAGCAGTCACCTCTTCCACCATAGCGGTCATGCCCTTATCCTAGTGCAAAATTCCTCACATCCAAATCAAATACGATAAAAGTGTAACATGTACTTATAATTATGTAATTAAATATATATTGTAATATGTAAAATTGTTATATATATATAAACACTCGCTTAACCTTAGATCTAAGTAAAATTTTGTAAAATAATGTAAAGATAAAAATATAATTTGCTTATTATAGATATTGATTGTATGTAAACGACAATGTAATTAATATATATGATAAGGATATAAGATATAATAATAAATTTAAAAAGTGTACGGACCAAGTGTCTGTAGTGTTAAGAAATAAAATAAAATAAAAAAAAAAAAGATAGAAGTCCTAAAGAGACTGGTGTCATCATTTGCTTGTGATTAGTGATAGTATTAAAACATAAAATGATTATCGTGTACCTACTGGGAAAGCTTCTGATAGTACGTGATGGTGTTTTGTGGCTTCCCACATACATTTTTCATTAGCATTTCTTATTGTTCTAAGCAATTATCGTTTCCTAAGAGATAATTTTTAATATAAAGATTGACATATTACATTTTTGACTCTTTAGTTAAGATTGAGGCCAATCGTGGCGCAAGGGCACAAAGCGTGACTGTAAGATCGACTGGTTGTGGGTTCGATCCCCACTCGAGGAAGTGAAGTATTTATTTGCATTTATATTTAATTTATTCGTTGGTTTGGGTTCGTTGGGCGTTGGGGTCCGCCACTCAACACGCAATGCCTCCAGAACTCGGCGGAAAGTGGGATACGGAGTGTCTTAACACTAGGTTTCCTCTGCTTACCCTGCTGTGTGCGGGATACAGCGTGAAGCTAATTTAATTTTTTAATTAAAAAAATATCTTACGAGATCGTAAGATATATAATTTTTATATTCTATTTTACTATCATTTTTTATATATATTTTACTTATTAAGTAAAAGTTATTTTATAGAAATATAAGTCAAGAATAACTATTGAGATTTCGTGTACTACTCTGCATGAGAACAATAAAAGTACTTCGAGAAAATTGCGTTTGAAAAGTAAGTCTTTCTAGTATGTGATTTTTTTTAGCTATTTCAGTTTTTTCTCTCATTATGTAAGATAGATAAATTAAAAACTTACTGCAACTATTAGTATGTAGTGTTAATGTTTTAGTTAATTCTGCTTTAAGTGGTGAAATTACAATAATTCATTGTTCCGGGTGGCAATAGAACCAGCGGTAATGATGATGATGATCTTTTGACATTACGCTTTATTTAAGCTTATTAAAAATTGAGATATGTATGGCTTAGTGATCAAAGGCCTTGGACAGTTTCAAAGAGGCACAGATTCAAGTCTCGCTGCATTCAGTTTTTTTATACCGTTCATTTTTAAAAAGGACTTTAAAAACGTACAAAATATTATTAGTTCTTTTCTTTTTCCACTGCAAAAAATATCATAGACCTTGTTACTTAATACTCGTCCCAAAACCAGAAGGGTTCTTAAGTGTTCATTGTGACGGTGATATTGCGTCACCTAAAATTGGATATAGCCGATAACGAAACTGTTTGACCCAATCTTATGGTGTGACTTGCTTTATTATAGATATCGTTCCCTTTATTGGCGTATAAAATACTAATACCGTGCCTCTTTAGATATTACGGTTTTGTTAAACCGATTTGGTGGTTTGTTGGCCTTATGTTATAGGCGTATCGGTTTTGTTATTATTAGCTATACATTTGTTATGGTGATTTTATATTTACAAAAATATGATGTATATATTGAATCCGTCGTGATGGAGTATGGATTCGATTCCCAGTCGTGGAAATTTAATATTTAATGTTTTCATTTCCTCGCTCTGGTAATAAGACAAAGCGCTGCGTTGAGTTCAGCCATTCAATACGTAATGTATCGAGAATCCGGCGGAAAGTCGGGTATGGAGTGTCTTAGCACTAAGTTATCTCAACCTACCGCTAAGACACAGCGTGGAGGTAAAAAAACAATTTAAGCTTCAGCTTCTAAGTACAAGCGTTAAGTTTGTGGATCCGATTTGAATTTAGAAAAAATGAGTTATTTGCATTTCTTGGCTCTGAATGGAGTGCTATGCGAAATACTGCGTGAAACTGATTTAATTCGATTCATTTTCAATTCAGAGATAAATCTTTCTTTTTAAGCTTATAATCACTATCAAATTATTTTAATTTAATAATAAATTATTTTGACTTTATATATTCAATTTAAAAGAATACAGAATTATAGTAAGCTTGAATTTCTTTTTGTAATTTTCTTCTAGACAAAGTCAGTAACAAAAACCACTAAAGAGTACATTTCCATACAACTTATATTTAACCAGCGATGTAGTATCATCGCAGCAGCTGCCGTTGCTACCTACTCGTAAATTATAAGAATTTATTACTTCGCAAGTCAGTAGATTCGATTTCAGCTAATATTTTATACAGGCTGAATATATCACTATACAAATTATACATCAAGTGATAGTTCCAAATACTTGAGCTTCCTACATAAATTCTGATAAAATCTCCTTTTTACTACTTGTTTTGAGACACTCACTGTATAAAGAGTCAAGAAACAAAGAAAAAACTAAGGATAGGAGGTTGAATAGGACTCCATATTAAAAAATCAATTTATTGAGTTGTTTAGTTTAGTTGACTACTTTAGAGGTTATAGTGCAGCTAGAAAATACATTTATAGTCAAGCATATTTTGAGGCCGTCGTGGCACAGCGACACAAGTGTGTGACTGTAAACGAGACGGTTGTGGGTTCGATTCCCACTCGAGGGAATAAATTACTATTTATTAATATTTTTATTTCTTCACTCTGGCACCAAAGTAAAAGCACGACGTTAAGATCCGCTTCTCTACACGAAATACCTTGAATAATTCTGTGGAAATTGGACAAGGGAGTGTCTTAACACTAGGTTCCTTATGCCTACTCTGCTGTGTGTGGGATACAACTGATTTATTTAATTTTAAAGTTGATAATTATTACTGCAGTTGATTGGATAGTTTCTAAGTACAACAATTAATTGGTTATTATTGAAATTAATTAAAAAGTAAGCAAATAACCAGACGTGGCCGTAGAAATGCAAATATCAAAGTCGTTACGACTCTATGTGGAGTGAGCGAACGAAGCAAATACGATGTAGATAAGCTTAGACAAATTGGGATTGAGTGGGAATGGGATTGAGATTGGGTGGGAAAGGTTTTAGAATTTATAAAGACTTCCGGTTTATGCGCTAATCCATATAAATTCTTATTTTGCAGCCTCACTCTGTATCCCTCCCGCACATGGTAAAGTAGGTTAGAAGGAACATGAGAACCCAGTGTGAAGATACTCCGTTCTCATTAAGACATTTCTTCTATATTAAACATTTCATTTCCTCAAACGAATCGAAGTCACAACCTGTGGCGCTTACAGCCACACACTTGTAGCCCTCCGCCACGGCTGGCCTCTGGAATTAAGAATATTTTATTTATAATATATTTATTTGCTTATGTTGACTTCCTTTATCCAGTTTTTAAATAGGCGAAAAATATAGAACTGAGTGGCTTATTATTGAGTACCCTCTGCCTACACTGTCGTGTTTGATAGACACTTAAAGATTAACACTAAAAACTAGGCCGGTCGTGGCGCAGAGGCACAAATAATGACTGTAAGCGCGACTGGTTGTGGGTTCGATCTCCACTCGAGGAAACGAAATATTTATTAAATGAAACTAATTTAACCGGATTAATCGCGTATATTTAAGGTTTTTACATTTTGGAAACCCGACGTTTCTAACACTTTGCAGTAGTCCGTGGTCACGGGTACACTGAGGTGGCATTCGTCTGTCAGTTGATATAATTGTCAAATCAAACTACCGCCAGCGATTTCTTAATTGCCTCGCGTACTGCCCTGGATTCCTGCAGAATGAGCTGATAGTATCTTGCCCTCTGGTATGGTGGGTTTGAGACTTCAATGATTTTATGAGTGGGTCCCAGGTGGTAGAAAGTTTCCAGCCATCCTCTCTATTGAAATTAGGATGTTTTTGTATTTCAATAGCCTCACGGATCATCCGAGGAATGAATCTGTTTTCCTTAGCGAGGATTTGAGGATTATCAAACCTAATGTAGTGGCTGGGTTTATCCGCAGTATGCTCACACACAGCTGACTTCGATACATGACCATTCTTGATATCTGAGATGTGTTCCTTCACCCTTACACCGATGCTTCTCTTTGTTTGACCAATGTATGATAAGCCACAATCACAGTCTAGTTTCGAAAAGTGGGGAGAGGAATGTCTTACAGGCTGGGAATGAAATACAGGCTTTTGACAGACAGACAGACGGACGGACAATAAAGTAATTAATGAATTATGAAAGTTCCTTTTGTCCTTAGAAGGTACGGAACCAGTGTTCCTAAAAGCAGTGCAATAGAAGGGTAGTAAATACGTTAAGTAAATATAGGTAGAAATTTCAGAACAGAAAGCTCTTAACATTAGATGCTTCTTGTGTAATATCCAAATGAACAATTGTAGCAAAAATAGCAAATATATAAGTAGTAAAGGCGTATCAGTCTTTACCGAGAAGCTTTTAAGTAATAACGTGGTTTCTTTGACGTCGTTACCCATTCTGCAGTATATCAGGTTCCGCCTTTTTAGATATATCAAAAACTGAAAAGCTGACGTCACATGCTATCTTAATAAAAAGAATAAAAGTAAATGAATAATTTAAGTTTATATTTCGAACTATTGTGGCCAGAAAAAATAACCTACAGCCAAAGTTTATATTTATATAATGGATCTGACTAGTAAAAAAAAATTAACATCTAAAATTCTGAAGATTATGGTTGAGTAAGTTAGTTACATGCTAAATCATGTATATTCCACTAATCTGACAATTTGAGAGTGACGTACAGAAGGGAGGCAAAGTAACTGTAAGGAGTAAGTGACTGTAAGGACGATTGGTTGTGGGTTCAATCCACACTCGCGAAAATGAAATATTCATTTAAATTTATATTTCCATTTCTTTGCCCTGGTGCCGGGCAATCGCGGCATTGAGTTCTGCCACTCAATACACATTGTTTTTATCTTTTTATCATCTAAGCTTCGTAATCTAATAGGTCTCTATGACGCTCTAGTAAATCCTAATTTAACATCGTAGGCTCTACTCTACTACTAGTACGATGAAACGCTACTAATACATTCCTCCATTAGGTGTGCGACAGTTGAGGATTTGATCCTCAACCGTTGCGTTTTTAGTCGTACATTTCATACTGCCACTACAACGGCTTCAAAAATACATAGCTATTATTAATTACATCCTATTACTATAAATAAATAAATTAGCTGCACGATGTATCCCGCACACAGCAGGGTAGGCAGAGGGAACCTTGTGTTAAGACACTCCGTTCCCCACTTTCTGCCGAATTCTGGAGGCATTGCGTGTTGAGTGGCAGAACTCAACGCCGCGCTTAGCCTCGATACCAGAGCGAATAAATGGAAATATAAATTTAAGTAAATATTTCATCTCCTCGAGTGGGGATCGAACCCACAACCAGTCGGTTTTACAGTCACACTTCGTGCCACTGCGCCACGACTGGCCTCTACTATAGGATATATCCGAAAAAAAAAACCGGCATTCCCCAATATTTCTCGTCCAAGCAACCTTGTTATAGAATCCACACACTATTAAAAATTCGAAGATTTTCTAAACTACTAAAGCTAGTAGAAAGCAAACAGCTGTGCCGTAACTTAAATAATATAAACATTTTCGACCGACTTTTTCTCTATAAGAAGAACTCAATTAATCACTCCCGTTAAATATTTGTATGGACTGTTTGGTATCTATCCCCTGAATAAACTTTAACTTTAATTCGATGTAGTTCCCAAGTTTTTATGTAACTTTCGGTGAGTGAGTGTGTTGTGGATAATGATTGCGGTTGCCGATTTCTATCAAGCATGTATATTAAAAAATAACAAATCTGAAAGTATGTCGACACCATCATTTTTATATTTTTTTTAAGGGGCCGTCGTGGCTGTGTGGTAAAACGCTTGACTGTAAACGCGACCGTCGTGGATTTTTTTCCCACTCGCAACAATAAAATATTTTCTTTATCTCGCGCTTGTTCAAGATGACATTGAGTCCATCTACTCAACACGCAATTTCGTGAATTTCGGCAGAAAGTAGAGAAAGAACTGTTTTAAAGTCATTATCTTCTCTCTGCATACTCTGCTATATATCGGCTAAAGCATACACCAAAAAAGAGCCTTATAGAGGAAAAGGTAAGAGATATTTACCAGCACATAGCAGGGCAGACAAAGAGAACTTGGTAACCTAGTTTTAAAACACTCTGTTCCATTAACACACTTCCTTTCCTCACTTTCTGCCGATCTCTGGCATTGCGTTTTGAGTGGCTGAACTCAACACCGCGATTTGCCTCGCTACCACAGCGAGGAAATAAAAAAATCCTGCAGTGAGAATCGTACTCACAACCTGTTACTTTTACAGTCACACGCTTGGGCTCTTGCACCACGTCCGGCCTCAAGAAATTTATACAAACATAATAAAAACTAAACTAGGAATAAATTTCAATTAGAGCAACCTCATTTTCCCCACACAAGCATAGCGTGTGGCTTTCATAAAGTATAACGTAATTAAAAAAACCCACAACGCGGGATGCTACGATAAAATATTCTTTACTGAGTTCGTTTTATAGCGAATACTGCTAAGTCCTGTTGCAAGACGTTACGATAAATGGATGAATTATGTATTTCTTTGAATGAATATTCACTGAAATTATTTTTCATTTATGCCAATAGTTTTTTTTTATTTAATTTTAATTATGTTTTTAATAATTACACAACCTTATAATGTAGTAAATACACATAATATAGATATAAGACAAACGAGGCCGTAAATTGGCATTGTACCTGTAACTCCTTTACTCTTACACGGGGTCGTAGGCAGCGGCGATCCATCAGGCGACCCGTACGCTCGTTTACCTTGTCATTTCCATGTATTTGACCAGAAAATAGATATCAGAATGTCTGGACAGTAGTTTTATTATCTATCTATACTTAAATAACAAAAATATGCTATTAAAATTCAAAAAAGTTTAAAGATTTATATAAAACTTCTTTATATTAAGAAAAAGAGACTCTCAGACAGGATTTGAATTTACAATTTTTACATTACATATCAGCATATCTTAAGCTATCAACGATATCTCGAGACAATTTTCAATATACTGCGGCGTATGTGTATATTGCTATTGCTTTTATATCAGACCAAAAACAAATATGATGTGGGCGAGCAAATGTTATAGTGTCGAAGGAAATTGCAAACGTCGACGAGATATTTTGGTCAAATAATATTTTTTTATATAATATTAATTCAGCAGGGTTGTCAGAGGGAACCTAGAGCTAACACGCTCCGTTCCCTACCTCCCGCTAAATTCTGAAGGTATTGCGTGTTAAGTGGCAGAACTTAACACTGCGTTTTGCTTCGATACCAGAGCGATGAAATGAAAATATAATATAATAACTATATAAATCAAATAATATAAATATATATTGTATGTAATACAAACTCAAGTAATAAGAAGTGATATATGTACGGGAGTTACGCCTTCTTGCCTATGCCTGCCAAATTCCATACAACTTAAGTACTTAGCTATAACTGTTCGGATTTGTTTAGTTTTTTTGATCATATCATTAATAAATAACATATTTCTCAAAGAAAATGTAATATATACTAATAGATCAAAAAAATTAAAAAATTAAATTAAATTAGCTTCACGCTATATCCCGCACACAGCAGGGTAGGCAGAGGGAACCTAGTGTTAAGACACTCCGTTCCCCACTTTCTGCCGAATTTTGGAGGCATTGCGTGTTGAGTGGCAGAACTCAACGCCGCGCTTTGCCTTGACACCAGAGCGAAGAAATGGAAATATAAATTTAAGTAAATATTTCATCTCCTCGAGTGGGGATCGAACCCACAACCAGTCGGTTTTACAGTCACACTTCGTGCCACTGCGCCACGGCCGGCCTCAATCAAAAAAATATTTTTAAAAAAATGTGGTCTTGTTAATATTTCTAATCTATCGGGGACAGTTGTGGCGCAGTGGCACAAAATGTAACTATAAACAACGCGACAGGTTGTTGGTTTGATGCCCACTCGAAGAAATGAAGTATTTATTTAAATGTATATTCACATTTGTTCGCTCTGGTATCCAGCCAAAGCGTGGCGTTAAGTTCCGGTACCCAACAAGCAATGCTTCAAAAATTTGGCAGAAAGTGGAGAACGGAGTGTCTTGATGTTGAACGGATGTTGAAACGGTCGGTGTGAAATAGATGTTTAGGTATCTCAGGGTGTAGACATGGACAGCAATATACTGGCTGCCATATTAAATACTGGCGGCCCACTCGCAACTTCGCCCGCTCTACTATCAATAATACTTTTATTATGCTGCCATCAGATTGATATATTCTTAATAACTTGTTTTCATTCAATTATGAGAAAGGGCAAGCACTACGTGGCTGCTTCGTATCATTGGTGGCATTGGCAAGGACCAAAAAAGAAATTTTGCCGCTATGTCAGATAAAAAAACAATATAAAATGAAGTCAATGCAGCTTTCCCATGCTTATCGATTTAGACCATTTAAATAAATATTACAATACCTCGAGTGAGAATCGTACCTACAACCAGTCGCGGTTACAATCACACATTTGTGCCCGTACCGTACGACTGGCCTCAATTAAAAATATAAAAACAGACTAAAATTATAATATCCAAAAGTTTCGTATAACAGCTACATATACATCCAAAGGGAAAGTTCCCTAGCTATTACTGCAAGGAATGCGGAATGCATATAATATTTAGGAATTCACAAATATGCTTGGAGACCTTATATTGTATAGAACATTTAAAGCACTTGACCTATATTGCACGGCCTTTTGCCGGTTATCAGCCAATATTAAAGCAAAGGCCGCCCTTTTACTAACCTTCCGGTTAATGTAGGAACAAACTTGAATGTTGCTATTATTAACAGCTGTTGAAGAATTATAGAATACTATATTAGTCAAATAAGCGCGTTACTTTTAAGTTCTAACTATAAATATATAAAAAATATTATAACCAAACACCCGACTTTCTCAAACTGAAAAAAAACAAACGCAATAATTCATTAGAATTAACTGTCAGGCCTTGTTTTTTAACCATTTTTTTTTTCAATTTTAGAAGTTTTTGTTTTTCTAATTAAGATTTCATTGCTAGCTATTGAGCTGGTTTTGTTTTTCTTTTCGGTTTTTTCCAATTGCGTTTTTTACGATTTACGATTTATTTATTTCGAGTATCCCTTACATTGTTTTATAGAAATTAGAGCACGCTATTGAAACACAAGTATATAAGTGTAATCGCGTATATTTATAATAAATATATGGATGTAAAAACAACTTTAAACTGCTATATTATATACTCTAAACAGCTATTTAAAATAAATAATCATGAGAGGAACCTAACAATCATTTTCGAATAAGTATTCAACGATACGCCACTTGATGTAGGTAGTTCGTCGATTTTTTTTATATTATGGCGACTAGTTATCGATATGAAGAATTTTTATTACCACAATTTGTCTACAAATATAATTGATTGACTTAAGGCTAAATTCACAATAACGCGCGGCGACGCGCGCTTCCGCGAGTCAGCACTTCAGATGAGTCAGCAGATCAGTCCAGTGAGAATGGATGTGGACTATTTGCTTGTAGGTTTTACACCGCAAACTGAAAAAACGATGCTTTAATACGTCAATTGCATCCTTTGAATTTTTGTATGGTTTTGTTGAAAAGGATTTGCCACCTACAGATGGTGATGTATGTAAAAATATTGCTTATAACCACAGGAACAACCGACATTAAGGTACAATTTCATTAATTAGCGAATCAATAGATATTTCGTCCTGCATTTTCGTGGCTCCGTGCGTCCGTCCACTTTATACCGCGCGGGTCAACTGAACTGGCATATACAGGACTATAGATCTTAAATCGCAGGATCTTTAAATGGTGGTGGGCGCGGGCACGTACAACAGCGTTGAATTGTAATATTCTGAAGTCGCACGTTGTCGCGCGTTCGTCTGAACTTGGGCTAAGAATCATCAAAATTGGTCCCAGCCATTTGAACTCTACAACGGCATATAGGAACACACATACGTACACACACTGATAAACACCTTACCTAGTTACCATTAACCTATTTAAAACTTTTAATAAAATCAATTCGCACTAAGTAGCTTATTCGTGTAGCAAGAGAAATGATATCGAACCTAATTCATCCAAGCTACAGAAACATGCATGACGTTTTGTGTAAACGGCAAGCCTTTGCTGAATTCACTAATCGATTTCGATTCAATTTACTTTCGAAATTAAACGCTCATGTATACTCGTATAGATGAAGTCTACCTACATACATCTATTACAGCAAGACTTGTTTAAATATAGTAATTTTGAAAAGAAACTTTTTAAAGTCAGTCAGTTTTGAGGTCAGTCGTGGTGCAAGCGTCCGATTGTAAACGCGACAGGTTGTGGTTTCGACTCTAAACGCGACAGGTTGTGGGTTCGACTCTCAAAAAATGCTAATAGAAATACATAACTGTATTATATTTTATGTTTATACATATCTAGAAATCACTCAATTTCGGTAATTATTTATATCCTAATAGATACTGTAAGTTCTACGACACAAAAAACAATATAAATGTTGCCCTACAGTGAGTTTTATTAGGGTTTTGTACCTCATATGGAGAAAACAGGTTCCTCTTATAAGATCAATTTGATGCCCGTCTGTTTATCTGTAAAGACAATTTCTTTCTCTCAATATTTCGAGTTATGTAGCTGAAATTCGTTTTAAATATTCAAGTAGTGGGGAGTATTCTGTAGTAACTTGAATAGTAACTGTAGTGGGAAGATTTTTACAAATGTCGGCTACCCCAAGTCTTTGAATTATAGTTTGACAAGAGAGAATACTATTTTTAAAATATTTTCGAAAATTTTCAAAGTGTTATTCCACACTTAAGAAAGAAAAATACGTATTAAGAAAACGTATAAAAATTTAAACGTAACGGGATTTAAACCCGCGCCTCTTTGGATACCGTTCAAGTGCTCTGATCAACTAAGCCATACACTTGTTACAACTTATTTATGTTGTTAGTATCTTGGTAAGAGAAATTTGTAAAAATCTCCGAAGGAATAAGACCGCCTTTTGTACAATTATATATTTCCTGTCTTTCCTAGGGTGTACAATAAAGAGTTTGTTACATAGCGCTCGGTGTCACAGGCGGAAAAAATATTTAATATTATAATATGTCCGTCCGGTAGGCGGCCGAGCGCCACAAAATGCTGACAAAGGCGAGATCGGGTGATCAGCGCCGGTGGGAAAGGATTTTCTTCTGTTCCCACACTTATTATTCCATCGTGGAGTAATTAAGTCGTAGGTTAAGTTAGATTAATTTAGGTTTCAGCAGATTACTGTTTTTCTAACATTGAAGGCAGTAGTCTTAGATATAGTTTAGTTTTAGAACTAATGTGTATTTTAAATTTCAAATTTTATTAATATAAGTTTAAGATATAAAAATCGTATTTTCTTAACCCTCCAATTGCAGCCTACGTAACTAGTTTAACAACTCTTTTGTTATTATTTTTCTCTTTTCCTGTTCTGTTCTGTGAATCTTGCGTTCAAATAAACCTATTCTTTCGGACTTTTTTTTTTTTTTAATTTTTTTTTATGGAAAAGACACGGCAAACGAGCGTGCGGGTCACCTGATGGTAAGTGATTACCGCCGCCCACGGCCCCGTGCAACTCCAGAGGAGCTACACGTGCGTTGCCGGCCTTTAAGATGGGTTGGGCGCCGGGGCCCGGCATTACCTGATTCGAAACGCAGTGACATAAAGTCACTACTTCACGCCGGTTTTAAATGCCGGGGGTGGTAATGATCCGGCCGAGTCTGCCCATGCGTGTTGCCATTGCTGGCGACGTGACTCTACCACACGTACTTTAGTGGCCTCTTACGACACCACCAGTACCAGGATGATCCTATTCTAGGCTGGGATCACACGGCACAAACTTGCTGCAAACTGCAACACAACAAACTGCTTGCGCGGGGACACAGGTCCAACACGTAGAGGCCCCTTAGAGAATATGACAATATTTTACTGTGACGCATTAGTCAATATCCAGAAATGGTCATCAGAAAATACGTAGGAACTATGAAAATTATATATAAAACGAAATATTATAAAACCTGAAAATTTCTTTGCGAATACATCTAACTGTGGTTACTGTGGCAATTATTTAAATTTATTTCAAATATTTAATTTTTATTTTTGATTCACCATATGTGGATATCAAAGCTTGTAAATATAAAATAAAAAAAGATTTTCACTTTATTATTAGTATACATTACTTTTACTATCACATTATAGGCAGGTAATCAGGTTCTTTCATGTGAACTTGTCAGTCACAAGAAAATGAATTTAGTGGATTAATTAAGATTCATTTCATAGAAGATGATACTTTTACTAGTATTTCGAAACTGTTTTGCTTTAATATGTTAATACGAGTAACAATTATTATTTAAATAAATCAACTTGACACTGTGTCCCGCACACAGCAGGGAAGGCAGAGGGAAACTAGTGTTAAGAGAGTCTATTCCCCACTTTCCGAAGTCTGCTTGCCGAAGTGTCGAGGCGATGTGTTGGTGGAACTCAACGCCGCGCTTTGTCTCGACACCAGAGCGAAGAAATGAAAATATAAAATTAAATAAATATTTCAAGACCTTGAGTGGGGATCGAAACCACAGCCAGTCGATTTTGCAGTCACACTTTGTGCCTCTATTTTTTAAAAGTCTAAATTACTTTATTTAATCTATTGTAAGAAGGAATATGAATATGAAGGAAATACCTTCATATTCACCTGAAAATATATCCCACGTAATTGATACTTCTCATTTTGAATACTCTATAAAGGGTTAATTTAAGCATATTACCTATAGAATCACATCCAATATCAATGATCTCAAATTTCAAAGGTCGTGTGCGTCAAAAGATTCATTATTAGTAATTTCAATATAGCAATTCTATAGTTAAAAGAAAGTGTTGAAAAGGTCGACTAATATATTTTATAGTCGAGTATATATTTTATATCACATATATAGAATTATTCAAATTCGAATATATATATATATATATATATATATATATATATATATATATATATATATATATATATATATATATATATATATATATTTAATTTTTACGAAACATATATATATTTAATGTGAGGGCCTCGCGACATAGGAGTAGTAGTTTTTGTTTCCTCTTTTTAGATGTTTTTTTTTCTTTTATTATGTAAGCGCTTAATCACTTTAAAACACATGTGTGATCGCAAATTTACACATGTGATTACACAACCACACATCACTAATGTAAAACTTATCTTAACACTAGACTCTCTCTATTTATGGGATACTAATTTATATACAGGAAAGTATACAACATATTGCTATAACAGAATTTACTTAGAAAAATATAAAAATAGCACGGACAAAAAATTATACACCAAAAATGATTAAAGAAAACATATTAAAAAATCGACTTCGCGTTTGTGGCTTTTACCAACTTCGGATTAAAACGAATTTTTGTTTATATTTACAACGATTCCATTCGTGTAATAAAGTTTTCAAATTATAGATCTCGAGTCAATATTGCTGAAGTTGTATAAGATTAATCTACTTCACAGTTAAATAAGTAAAATATCTTTGACGAACTTTACTAATGAAATGCTCAAATCGACTTTCAATGTGGCTGTTATTAACCGAATACTAACTTAAACTTAACTTGACTTAGTTTCACGCTTTATCCTTAGCGGGATAGTTAGAAAGAACGGAGCGCCAAAATCTATGGCTAGTTCAGAAAAATATCTGAAAACTCTACATTTGTGGTTAAGCCTTAATAAATAATAGCCTAAGGAGGGCAAAATTTGGTATTAAATCCGCTTAATCATGTTAGGTATCAGATGAAAGGGCTAAGTTAAGCCAAAATTTCAGAAAAATCTCGAGATCTTTAATTTTTATGTAACACTCCGTGGGTGAGCCCGACTCGTGTTTGACCGTTTTTTTAAACATTGTAACCGTCGCTAATAAGTTAATTAAGTAACTTTCTATTTTTTTATAGAGACGCTGCGCTGTCTTACTTATAAAAAAAAATATAAAATGAAATAATGAAATAATAATATTAAAAGGTTTTCAAAAAGAAAATATTTATTACAAAAGCTTTTAACTCAACAGTCGAAGTAACCTTTCAAGCACTCGATAATTTTATTTATAAAATGCCTTTATCGTGTCTCTACAGTCGAAGAAGAAATTAAAATAAACTAGCACAAACAAAACAATAATACGAGCTACAGCTATATCGTTTTGATGCGAAACGTAAATAAACCAAAGGGCTGAAACAACAATGTCGGACATTAAACTCACTAAATATCAATAAACATTGTGTATTCAGAAATAAGGCAAATTCAAATTATATTATGTTAAACATATATTTTTTTATGTAAATAGCAATAATTTAATATAGTGATCGTAATTTAATACGAGGTGTTTTCAATAAGTATCGCGAAATTTGAGTTTTCGCGGGTTACGTATATTGGAATTTCGATTTTTTGTGACGTTATGTTGGTACATATGTCTCTCAGTTATGCTGACAAGTTCGGCCATTTTGAATGTACAGTTAATTATTGACAGTTGCTTTGCTTGCACGTGTTTTGGTTCGTCTTCGATTTTTACCTATTCAAAAAAATGGAGCAAAGAACCTGTATCAATTTTTTGTGTGAAAAACGAAATTAAGTGTAGTAATAGTTTTATTCAAACCAGTACTGGTATGAATGAAAAAATATATTGTATTGGGTAGCCCATTAATAGAGGAAGGCCTAGTCTATATTACATCATATAAAATGTTTCGAAGTAACTCACTGTACGGTCAGAACTATCTCGAGCACTTAAAATATATCATGTGACATATACAACGCTTAATTAATTCCGTTTCCATAATATTAGAACCACGCAGGCGAAGCCGCAGAGAAAAATTAATAACATTATAAAAAATATGATATTATGATGAAACTTATGAAAAAGTGTTTTTTTTATATTATGAAATGGGTTTTCTAAATTGTTTCGCTTATACCTTTCAACATATATATTAAAAGGAAGGTTGCGATGTAAGCTGTAACGTATAGAGGTTTATAGTGATTTCCCACAGGCTATATTGTACTTTGGTTGTGATAAAAAATAATAAATGTCTTCTATTTCTTTTTTTTTTTGCCTCTTATATCGGGATTGAACAGAATGCATGATTTTCTTAATAGGTTTAACGAATGTTATTTGTAGGGAATTAAGAGTGATATTCTGTAAAATTTTATTAAAATTTGAACATAGCGGGAATCGAACTTGAATACGTTAAACAATGCGTTCTTATTAAGCTGCAACGAAATTCTTGTACGCTTGTACTTCATGTTATTTATTTAAAATGCGATCCCTGCTTAGTTGCATACTTTCTCCTCGTCGACTGCTATCAACCTCTTTATACACGCACGTTAGGAGTTACTGTCTGAACGGTTAATTGGCGATTCATATTTACATTTTTTTTATTTAATTTCGTATTTTAAATAATTCTTGACGTCAGTCGTGGCGCAGTGGCACGAAGTGTGACTGTAAAACCGACTGGTTGTGGGTTCGATCCCCACTCGAGGAGATTAAATATTAACTTAAAATTATATTTCCATTTCTTTGCTCTGGTGTCGAGGATAAGCGCGACGTTGAATTCTACTACTCAACACGCAATGCCTCCAGAATGCGGCAGAAAATGGGGAACGGAGTGTCTTAACACTAGATTCCCTCTGCCTACCCTGCTGTGTGCGGGAACATAATGATCATTTTAATTTATATTAAAATTAATTCTTAACGCTATAAGAATAAAACAACAACTAAGCCTCTTCACTCAGATAGAGAACAATAAACAAGACATTATTTTGATTTGTTACATCGTAAAGAAAAACGCTATAGATCGTAATTTGATACCCGTTAAAAGAACATCTGGATTCAGCGATTGGAGTCTGATCAAAGTATGGAAAAAACTGAATATAAACGTATACGTAAACAAATTATATGAACAAACGCTGTGGAACGGCCATGTGCTTAGACGATTGTGAGATAGTGGCATAAAATATTGGGTTCGCACGCATTCCATTTTTAGGCATGCTACCTGTAGCGCGGGGGGAAGGGGCGTGCTTTGATATCAACATATTTGCTTATAGAGCATGCCAGTATCGATCAACCGCTCGCGGCGGTGCGCTTGCACAACATCTCCGCAAAAATGTCATTCTGGGGTGTAAATACTCTATTTTTTTTTTGTTTTATAACCGAACATTGGAGTACTCATTGCTCCGCATTGACTGATACGTTACCCTCTCTTACTACTCAAGAAAAATCTTGATAAACGTTTTGGGATACATTATATTACATTCAAACTGATGATAGTATTTAATTTTGTAAAGAGGGCCAAAGAGGGAGTGGTTTTCCATATTTCATCACCTACACTGTAACAGTGGCAGAGAATTTGATAGAATATCGGATATCGAATTTTCCATTACTTGCTTTGAGCACGATTATACTTAATAATAAGCTCGTTTCAAGCAGCCTAATAAATACCATTTATTGAGTATGTATAACTGTAGCTTAAAATGGGACAAACAAAAATTAATAAAGTAGATATGTAACCGAACGTTCCTTTTTTTTAAATACCTAGTATACTTTAACCCTTCTTACTATGAGAGTGTCACAGCATCGAAAAATATTGGAGAAATGAAAATAATTCGTTATCCCGATTCTGGATTGAATTGGCAATCGTGTTGTCACACTGTCCTAGGGTACCCACAACACCCTTAGTTTTCGTTCTTTCTTAACATTTGATACAACGAGTGTCTCAAAATAATTAACAAAAACGAGAATTTATGTAGGAAGGTCAATTACTTAGAACTATCACTTGATGTATCATTTGTATGGTGATATTGAATATAACAATGTATAAAATTGTCTGCGTAAAATATTAGCTGAAATCGAATCTACTGACTTGCTAAGTAATAAATTGTTATAATTTACGAGTAGGTGGCAACGGCAGCTGCTGCGATGATACTACATCGCTGGTTAAATATAAGCTATGCATGTAAATGTACGTTTTAATACTTTTTGTAAGTGACTTCGTCTAGAAGTAAAACAAAAAAATATATATTTTAAGCTATGAGAATAATGAAATATGAATGAAAATGCCTTTGAGCTCTTCATAATATCAAGTATCTTATTATTAAGACGAGATAAAATGTTATAAAAAAATGGTTTGTCTTCGATTATATAAAATATATATCGAATCAAATCAGGTTTACGTAGAATTTCGCACATATTAGTGTAGACAAAGAAAACTTTCTGTTAAGACACTCCGTTCTACACTAAGAAGCGCAAATAATATATTCTTCTGAGTGGGAATCGACCCACAACCGTCACGTTTGTAGTTAGAGGCTCAAAAAAAAAATATTTTTAAAAATATAAAATTACTATAACAAATTTACAGTTAATAATGGCATAAAGCCAATAAACCACTAAAACGGTTTAACAATATCGTAATATCTAAAGAGGGATGGCATTAGTATGTTATATGCCAATAAGGGGAACGATATCTATAATAAAGCAAGTCCATACACCATAAAACCAAAGGTCAAAAAGTTTCGTTATCGGCTATACCCAATTTTAGGTGACGTAAATCCCCATGACAATGAACACTTAAGAACCCTTCCGTTGTTGGAATGAGTATTAAGTAACAAGGTCTATAGTAAGTACCTTTTTTTTATTAGAAAAAGAAAAATAAAATTAATATATTTTACGTTCTTAAAGTGCTGTTCCATTTTGGAAAGAAAAATATAGTTAAAACAAAGAAAAAAAAATACGTAGCTATACTTGAATCCTGTCTGACAGTGTCCACTAAACCCACACAATTCTTCTCTTCTTTCTCATTTTTTTATAATACATGACAAATGACACTATAATTTTAAATAAATAACAAAAGTACAATGTCGATATATATATACAAATGGCCATCGTGGCACATTGAAATAGTATCTGATTCTACACACGATTACGGTGGGTTCGATTCGCACTCGAAACAATGAAGTATTTTTATTTTTCCCCACTGGTAATTTCAATACAGCGTTGTGTTCCGCCACTCAAGATGTCTGTCAACCTTAAATTATAAGAGACAGAAACTGAAATAAAAAAAGAAAGATCTATTTCTCAAGCGCAATCTCCTCAAATTACATTTATTGCGCTCTGCATGTACACGAAATCTTAAGTTTTATTTATTTAAAAATAAAACAGTAAAAAATAATAACAATTTAATCTTACGAAATAACGAGACAAAAGCCTAATATGTTTGTGTAGTTAAAAATTTTCTCTCAAGAAAGAGTATCTAACTGATTTTGACTTGATTTGATTTCTTAACTGATATCCCTTAATTTAAGGTTACCTATAGGTATAATGCCTTCGAAGCAGATACAAACAATACAATTAGGTCTATGAAAGAACAATTTGATATCCTACAGAATACCGATTTTGAGTGTAAAAATTAAGTAAATAAGGTCAGTGGATCTAAAATCTCGCTAAATAGTCGTTTAGTATATTGTTTGCGTACTCGTGTAAAAGAGGGTAGATTTAGGTGAAAATAATTATAAAAGCAGTAGAATTGTGTCAATTGGGGGACAGTCGCGTGTAAGTGACGGTCCCTATTGGAAGGAAACTAGTGTGAAGTAGTGATACATATATTGCAATTACGTGGTATCCCTTTCCAAATAGTTTAAAAACATATAGACGATGTGTGTATTTATCGTGTATTTTAAAAATAATAACCGCTTGCGATTTCTAACAATATAATGTCATTGAAACTACGCTCGAACCAGTACTAGAGGCTAAAATAATAAACATGAAACAGCAAGCTCGGGGGTGCAATATTGAAATTGTGAATGTCTTAACACTAGGTTCCCTCTGCCTACCCTGCTGCGTGGAGGATTTTTGTTTTTTTTTATTTGTATTCTTTACTATATGATATAATATGGAGGTTGGCATTCTATGTTTTTTTTTTAACTCTCAAATGGCGTACATATCTAAAAAAACAAAAAACATATTTAGCAGGCTTACACGCTAATCCAACGACACAAATCGGCTTTGAATACCGCCAATGTTTCGAAAATTTGGGGATTTCGTGTCTCTCCATTTCACACTTTGGGCAATTGAATACGAATCGTACTCTGCTTAACCTGTAAAGAGATATACACGAAATACAAAATCTTTAAATGAAGTGAGAATGATGCCAGTCGTGGCGCAGGGGCACAGACAGTGCTTGTAAAATCGACTGGTTATGGGTTCGATCCCCACTCGAGGAGATAAAATATTTATTTACATTTATATTTTCATTTCTTCGCTCTAGTGTCGAGGCAAAGCGCGGCGTTGAGTTCCACCACTCAACACGCAATGCCTCTAATACTCGGCGGAAAGTGGGGAACGGTGTGTGTCTGCTCACCCTGCTGTGTGCGGGATACAGCGTGAAGCTGATTTGATTTTAAGTGAGAATCAAATTAAAAATCATCTCGTGATCAGCAACTGTACACCGATTGTGTCTTCAGTATTCATTGTTAATCGTATTTACACATTATATTGAAGCAAAGCAGTCTTGAAGCACTAATTTAAATATCAATTTTAATGATTTTGTGCCGTGTGATCTCGGCCTAGAATAGGATCATCCTGGTATTGGTGGTGTCGTAAGAGGCGACTAAAGTACGTGTGGTAGAGTCACGTCGCCAGCAATGGCAACACGCATGGGCAGACTCGACCGGATCATTACCACCCCCGGCATTTAATACCGGCGTGAAGTAGTGGCTTTATGCCACTGCGTTTCGCATCAGGTAATGCCGGGCCCCGGCGCCCAACCCACCTTAAAGGCCGGCAACGCACCTGTAACTCCTCTGGGGTTGCACGGGGCCGTGGGCGGCGGTAATCACTTACCATCAGGTGACCCGCGCGCTCGTTTGCCGTGTCTTTTCCATAAAAAAAAAAAAATAAAAAAAAAAAAAAAAAAAAAAAAAAAAAAAAAAATTAAAATAATCTACTTAATTAATTTTCTTGGGACTGACAACTTCACATGAAAGAACCTGATTACCTACCTATAATGTGATACGAAAACCAATAATAAATTAAAAATTTCTTCTTAGTTTTTTTTATATTGACAAGCTTTGATATATTTGGTGAATTTAAACACAAAAAATTAAATATAAAAAAGCAATTAAAATACTGCTACAGTATAACGACTGTCCATTTTTTTTTATCTAAGGAGCTTCTGGTGTTGGACCTATGAACTTACGCAAGCTTTCTAAAACGTTGTTCATTTAAAAAGAAAAGAGAAACAGTTCCTTATTGTACAACCAAGCTAGGCAACCTTGAGGTAAAGGAAATACGAAATTAAGATAAGGATGGGGTATAAATAGTATATAAAAGATTATAAAATAAATTGAGGCCAGTTGTGCCGCAGTGGCACAAAGTGTGACAGTAAAATTGACTGGTTGTGGGTTCGATCCCCACTCGTGGGAATGAAATATTTATTTACATTTATATTTTCATTTCTTTGCTCTGATGTCGAGGCATTTTATCGAATTTAATTTAATTATTTTTATGAATGTGTAAGATTCGGTAATTGTTTCTAACAAATATTGAGATGAGAGACTAGATAAATATCACAGGAGTATTAATTTGAATAGACGGTCCATTAAGAGATTTTAATTACGATTATAATGAAATTTTCTCTTTCTTGTTATATTCTTATGATTGAATAATCTCATTTTAAAATAGCCTAAAACCTACCAAAGCTTGAAATCGAATGTATATATTCATGTATGGCTTATATACAAATAGTATGTATAGCAATTGTAATGTGTTATTTTTATAATAACTAATCAAAATCAGCTTCACACTGTATCTCGCACAAAGCAGGATAGGCAGAGGGCACCTAGTGTTAAGACACTCCGTTCCCCACCTTCTGCCGAATTATGGAAGCATTGCGTGTTGAGTGGCAGAACTCAACGCCGCGCTTAGCCTCGACACCAGAGCGAAGAAATGGAAATATAAATGTAAGTTAACGCCACGACTGGCCTGAAGTGAAACTAGTATGTCCAATATCTGAATAAATGTACTATATAAAGATGTAGTAGGCTAACTCGTGTTTATAAGTATTATTTAAGTAACGCTGAACACTGTATCTCTTACATAGCAGGGTAAGCAGAGGAAATCTGAAAACCTAGTGTTAAGACTCTCCGTCCGCATCTAGACACTTTCGTTCCCCATATGCCGCTGAATTCTGAAGCGGAATTCAATATTGTCGTTTTGCCTCGTTTGCCTCGTACCAGAGCAAAGAATATACATATATTATATATATAATTTCCTCGAGTGGGAGTCGAACCCACGACTAACTAGGTATAAACATTTCATCGATACAAGTTTAAAACAAAAAGCGTTCAATATCCAGAGAAAATTGAAACGAAATCGAATAGCGAATTGAGAATAGCCGTTTGCACAAAACCTCACGCCCGTTTCTGTGGTTTCCATCCATTTAGGCTCGATATCATTTCTGTTGTTACATTAATAAGTATTTATAAATATCTCTCAAATCTGAGAATGATCTTGAGATACAATCTTTATTATTTGATATATAATTTACGAATGAAAACGGCATCTCAAGATCGATCTCAGACTTGACAGCCGATTATAAATACGGTAGTAAGTGCGACTTTATTTTATTAAAGATTCTATATAAATTATTTTTAATATTTGTTGTATAATAAGAGACATTTGCTCAAATACAGCAATAGTTATTTTAGTAAACTAAAAATAAATCGAGGTCATCGTAGCAACACTGTATAGTATTAATAAATCTATTTCCAATAGTAATAATTAATTACATTTTAATCTATAAATTGTATGTAATTTTTGGAACGTGGATTCGATTCCCACTCGAACATATTTAATATTTTCATTTCTTCGCTCTGGTAACGAGGTAAAAATTGGTTCCCAGGTTCCATACTTACCCTGCCATGTGCGGGGTACAACATAAATAAAAAAAGCAACTTCGATATTCATATTCCAAATCACTCGCTATATTGAAAAAAAAAATTTTATTCGTATGCTTAATTGAAGAAATAATACGTAAAATTATATAAATGTGAATTATACAATATGTCATTAATTACTTTTGGATATTTGTAAAATTAGAAGTCAAAAATCAGCTTCACGCTGTATTCTGGACACAGCGAGGCATTCCGTTCTCCACTTTCTGCCGAATTCTTCAAGGCGTTGTGTGTTGAATGGTGCAAATGAACGCCGAGCTTTTGCCTTGGTTTCAGAGCGAAGAAATGAAAATATTAATAAATAATAATTAATTTCCTGTTGTGGAGACCGAACAAACAACCATCGCGTTAGTCACACCCTTGTACCCCTGCGTCACGATGGCCTCACAAATATCACGTATTTTATATTTCTTCATTAACTGTTAATGATAACAACATACAACACTTTGTTCGAACATTAACCGAATCGGGAAGGTTAGTACAAATGGTGGCTTTTGCTTTAATTCTGGCCGATAAACGGCAAATGGGCCGCGTAATTTGGGTCAAGTGCCTTAAATATTCCATATAATGTAAGGTTCCCAAGCATATCTGTGGGTTCCTAAGTATTATATGCAAAGTCACATTCCTTTCGATAATAACGAGCGAACTTTTGCTGTACATGTATAAATGTTATAGAAAACTTTTAAGATGTTACAATTTTCGTTTTTTATTCTGACCCTCCGAGTGGGTATTGAACCGAGAACAATTTTGTTGACAGCTAGATGCTGTACCACAATACCACGATGGCCTAAAATCACTCTTCAATCAATCTTCCGTTCCTCATTGTAGGAGTGTGTATAACTGTAAGGTTCTTTCGTTTACAAACATGACAAGGGCTATAAAAGGCATATATAGGTAATATTTTATAATATCAATAAGAGATATCGTTTTATGAGTACAACCCAATATTATTAGCTAAAGACCGTAAAAATGTGCTTAAATCTATTTTATTGGCAATATTATCGTTCTTATATAGGTACTTAAACCATAAAGTTCATTTTAATGAAATATGTTATTAATAAAAAGTTTTTAAAAAGTTAAAATAAAAGCAGCTTCAGGCAGAGGAAAACGTAGTGTTGAGACACACCGTTTCCCGCTTTCTGCCGAGTTCTGGAGGCATTGCGTGTTGAGTGGCGGAACTCAACGCCGCGCTTTGCCTCGATACAGAGCGAAGAAATGAAAGTATAATATATTATATTTACATCGTTTTCAATTCCTCCTGGTAAGACAAAGCAGTGTTAAAACATATTTGTATTTAGTTCATTCATTCACATAGAAGAGTGAGACTTTATTTCAAAAATAACCAAAATTGGAATTTAAATGGATGAACGCTAAAATTGTTACCACTGTTTCACTTAGACGTGATTTACATAGTAAATGTTGAACGTGTTCATGTCTGCATTTTTGAAATTTACTGAGTTAGAGACTATATAATAACTTATATTTTAATACAATTATGACTTACTCTGGCTTTAAATAAGTTACCACGATTGAGGCCAGTTGGTGTGCAGGGGCACAAGCCAATGTTACTGATTTTGGGTTCGATTCCCACTCGAGGATATGATTTTTTTATATGTCCTTTCTTCGCTGTGCTAACGACGCGCAGTGTTCAACTCTGCCACTAAACACGCAAAGCCTTCAGAATTCGGCGGGATGTGAAGAACAACGGCGGGTGTGTATCTTAAGTCTAAGTTCCCAAATAACCAGTAACCTTGCTAAGTGCGATATACGACATAAAGCTAATAGACATTGCATGTAAAGGAGCATAACTCGACACCCCGCTTTGTCTATACTACTAGAACAAAATGAAAATAATTATAATTTATTGCTTGGAATTCAAATTGAACCTAAAACGATCGTGTTTAGAGTCAAACTTGGTGATATTTAATTGTCTGGTGATATTTAATTTAAGTAAGAATCCTGCACATAGGCGGGTAGGCGGAGACAACCCAGAAACTTAGTTTTAAGATACTCGGTTTCTATTAAGACACTCATTATCCGCCCTCCCTCATTGTCCGCCAAATTCTCGAGGCATTGCGTCTTGAGTGTTGAATCTCAAGGCAGCGATTAGCCTTTGCGTAATCTTGAACACTTACAATGTGTCTTGAACAAATATTGGGTATTTCCATATGTCCAAAGCGAATTATTTAATATAAATATTAAATTCTTACGAAAATTGGATTGAATTCATATACAGGATGGATATGTTCAAATACCACCTAATTGCTGCACAATGAGGTCACTATACCTCATCAACAAACACTAAAATCAACATTTTGTACATTTAGCTCAGAATTTTGATGTGGATTTAACTCAACTGTATTTTTAGAATTCCATTATAAGATGTAGCTATGTACGTATATATATATTATTTAGAATAAATTCTTCTGTTTCGCAAATTGAAGCTGTCCCTTTGTACGTCTGTTCGTAATTTGAATAATGAGGGTTGAATACGGGTCTAGGTTCATTAAGAAATGTCATACGATGAAGTTTTACATAATAAATAGAACATTGACGTTGACCTTTTTTACCAAGAATGGTGGAGCTACCACACTTTGTATATTCATATACATTGCAATATTAAACGCAGCCCATCGTGCTGCAGTAGAACAGCGTAAAGCGTACACGTACACTTTAAATATATATAAAATAAATAAAAATAATAAAATAAATTCGGAAATATATGATGATCAAAACCATATATTAGGTTTTTTTACATAAATTGACTATCTAATACAAAATATATCAACAAGAACCAATACCTAGTTCCTGACATTAGCGCGTTCAACCTTATACATTCTTGAACTTTATAGCATTAAGTACCGCCAAAGAACGTTAATATAGCTAACTCTATAAAGAATCTGACCTACAGTATAAAATGTAATATCGTTGCTTCTAGGCTGCAGTTAAAACGATAGTAAAGTCCGGTTAGACGAAAGTTCCTCATAAATCTCAATTCCTTTGCAATTGACCATAATTACACTTTATTACTAAATACTCTCGTTTAAAATAGCTGGATAGGATTTGTCTATTAACTTCGATTTTATATTTTTTTCTAAATTATTTTAATTTTCTCATCTTTTATATAAAGAGAGGCATTGTGTTCCGTCACTAAACTAAGTGGGAAACTTATTGTCTCATAGGCACCTCTCTCTTAAAAAGAAAAAACAACAGTTTTAATAATCAGTTAAGTACAAAAAAAGACACGTGCAAATAAAATCCGGAAATTTAAAAAAAAACTAAGTTTGAGGGGTCCACTATGTCTACCCTGAATCTTAAAAATAGATACAAAAATAAAATGATAATTTGCTTGTAAGGCGTTATATTTCTGTATAATGTGTAGGAAATTAAATTAATTTAATCATACTTAGACTCCACATATAATATACCAGATATATCATCACTTTCTAAATTTTTGATGGGCCATAGAATGACAATGGAGACTTCGTTTAATACAATATAGCGGGATGATATTACTTTTGTGTATGGTTTGCATTTCAGTGTTATGTCCTTTTTGGTGACAAATTCTTACATGCATTAAGTTTGCAATTTAATCATCACGGATTCGATCCCCATTCCGAAGAATGTAAATATGAAAATACTCTACGTTTCCACAGTATGAATAGAAAAACCTAGTTCCCAATATATGTAAAAATATATTAATTTTAGAACAGGTAGTCTTTAACATAAGATTCTCCAAATGAAATTTTCAAATAAAATCAGGAGACAATTGAAGTAAAAAATAGCAAATATATTTGTAGTAGAGATTGTTTATAGCCGTTTCAGTCTTCAACGAGAAGCTTCATCTCCATCCATTTTGCAGAATATACGTCGGTTCGCTTATCACGTTCAGCCCTTTTAGATAATTTGCACATCAGTTGATGCTGACATCACGTGTTGTCTAAATACAATAAATTAATAATAGTAAATTAACAATTAATGTTTTTCTCGAGATTTTGGAAAATTATAGCTAGAAAGTTGTCTGCATTACGATATCTTTAAAAAATACATGTTTTTAGCTCCACGCTTTGTTACTCACATAGCAGGATAAGCAGAGGAAACTAGTATTGAAACATTCAGTTTTTCATTAGGCATGAGTAGCGATTCAGCCCTCGAGTAAGAATCAAACCATTAACCGTCCAAACCATTAATCCCTGCGCCACAATGGTTTAAAAAAAACATAATTATTATTAATTAAATCCTATCACTATATACGACAGTGAAATAGAGTGTCATATCATACTTATATGGGAGAAAAGAGCTTTTGACGGCAATCCATAGAACCCATACACTACCAAGGATTCGAAGGAACGAAGACTAAAACTACTAAAGTTAGTAGAAAGCAAACAACAGTGCCGTAACATAAATAATATAAGCATTTTCGACTGTTTCTCTATAAAGTGGAACTCAATTAAGGACTCCCTATCAAATATTTGTATATACTCTTTGGTCTCTATCCCTCAAATAAGCTTTAACTTTACTTTCTACGTGACTTTCGGTGAAAGAGTGCTTAGTGGATTACTTTTTTAGTTTTTGATTTCCATCAAGCTATGACAATTTTTATATTATTTTCATTTTTAAGGTTATAATGTTTTTATGTACGTAAAAGATAATTAAATTAAAATAAATAAGTCAGCTTCACGCTGTATCCCGCACATACCAGGGTAGGCAGAGGGAACCTAGTGCTAAGACACTCCGTTCAATATATATATATATATAATACAATACATCTCTCAACCAACTCAAACAAAACTATGCACAAGTAGTACGTATGTATATATGTAATTTAGTCTATGTTTATGTATTAATATATATAAAAAATTAAATAAAACGTATAAAAAATTGAACATAGCGGGATTTGAACCCGCACCTCTTTAGAAACCGTCCAGGCACTCAGAACCAAATAAGCTATACGTACGTATACCCAAAGATAATTACTAAGAATTATCGTTTGGCAAGAGAGAATGCTATATCAATAAAAAAAAACTATTTATAAAAAAATAATAAAAAATATTCCATGGATTAAAATCTCATTAAAAGTCACGTAAAAGATAGTCATGCGTCATTTTGACTCACATAGGCGTTATATTTCAAAATCGATGATACTTATCTTAATGATACGTACGTACGCTGTGGAGTTGATTCCTACTCGAAAGAATAAATTATTTTCATTTCCCCGCTCCGGTTGCAAGAAAATGCGTGTTACATAACTCAAAACGAAAGTTTTCTAAAATTAGGCAGAACGGATTGCCTTTTTCTAAGATTAACACACTCCGTTCTGTCCAATTTTAACCTAGTGCTCACACTAGGTTCTTACCTGTATACGGCATTAAGCTAAAAACAAAGAACACACCATTCCTTGCTTAGGACAGTTTTACGTATTTTTGAGCACTCTGCTCTCAAAATTTTACATTCAGTCGAGTCGCAGAACTCAACCACCGCGCTTCAAATGTTATCACCACCTCGAATCAGGACCGAATTCTTTATTCAGATCTATAAATAATCCTTTATTTTTTTAACCGATTCAAAAAAGAGGAGGTTCTCAATTCAGTTGGTAGACATTTTGTTTATATATTAACACCTATCACGCCAAGATCTCTGAAACGACTTCGTTATTATTTTTTTGTTCGATGCAAAATAGTTGCCAGTTTATCCCATAAATATTTTTTTACCTTCACGCTGTATCCAGCACACAGTAGGGTAAGCAGGGGAACCTAGTGTTACGACACTCGGTTCCCTTCTCTCCGCCGAGGTCTGAAAGAATTACGTGTTGAGAAGCAGAACTCAGCGCCGCGCTTTACCTCTACACCAGAGCGAAGAAATTAAAAAATAAATATATCACTTATACTATACTTTTTTACTAGGAGGTCAGGTTATCGCTTTATTCTATGAGGCTTAAATTTAAATTTTGAAAAATTACTATTATTACCATAATAACATACGAGAACGCATCAGTCGAGTACTGATACTTGTAGATTACGCAAGGATACACCAGTATTGCAAAATACTCTTTGATTTCTAGATATTGATGAATGTTTAAGATAATCATTATTGAAAATATATAACCATCAGTTTCACGCTGTATCCCGCACACAGCAGGGTAGGCAGAGGGAACCTTGTGTTAAGACACTCCGTTCCCCACTTTCTGCCGAATTCTGGAGGCATTGCGTGTTCAGTGGCAGAACTCAACGCCGCGCTTGCTCGACACCAGAGCGAAGAAATGGAAATATAAATTTAAGTAAATATTTCATCTCCTCGAGTGGGGATCGAACCCACAACCAGTCGGTTTTGCAGTTACACTTCGTGCCGCTGCGCCGCGACCGGCCTCAAAATATATAACAATATTCAAGATTTTATAATGAACATTAATTATAGTCGACGAAATTAATCAATGAGATCAACACTGCTTAAATTCGATATTTTATGTAGTAATAAAACCCTTATTTGATTTCTTGATTTCTTTAACTTGTTAATGTTTATGTATATTGTAATACTTAAATCAAATAAATTGTGGCGCATAGGAACAAGCTTGCGACTGTAAGAGCGATCCGTTGTGGGTTCGATTCACGCGCGATGGTGCGATTCAAAAGGAAATATTAAATATTTTATTGCAATCGCTCTAGTAAAGCACGCAGCGTTCAGTTCCGCCACTCAACACGCAAAGCCTCCAGAATTCGGCAGAAGGATACAAGGTAGGTCTTATTACCCCGATTCCCTACCCTGCTATTTACCTATAGGAAATAAACTTTAAGTCTTTACAAATTCTAAAACCATTCCCACTTCTTATTTGTCAAAGCTTGTCTACATCGTATTTGCTTCGTTCACTCGCTCCATAAAGAGTCGTAATGACTTTGATATTTGCATTTCTACGGCCACGTCTGGTAATTTGCTTACTTTTTAATTAATTTCAATAATAACCAATTTGTTGACTTAAAGAAAATTAATAAGTTGTTAAGAATCGATCTAATAAACTAAAATAATAATAAAAAAATAACACGGTTTTTTTAAATGGTGGTGTGTGTATGTAATAAAATTTTAATTTTAATCATTTTAGTTTACCAAAAATATGTTAGGCCGCCGTAGCCCTGCGGCACAAGAGTGTGATTGTAAGCGTGCTCGTTGGTTCGAATGCCCCTCGAGTGAATAAAATATTTAATATTTTATTTCATTTCCTCGCTCTGTTGACAAGGAAAAGCGCTACGTTAAGTTCCGCCACTTAAAAGACAATGCCACAAGATGGAGAGCGGAGTGTCTTAGCTCTATGCTTCCTCTGTCCACCTCACTATATACTGGATACAACGTGAAGCTGATAAAAAAATTAAAAACTTTTATTTTTTTTAATTATAAAACATATTACCACTAAAAGATTTTACATGTTAAAATGTATCACTGTGAAGATAGCGGAAAATTAGTATGAGGTTTATTCGGGCGTCCCTTAATACAGTACTATATGCGATTCGTATACGAGAATACGAAATAGTGACTTGTAATTCTCGAATATTTTGGTTCCTGTTCCAGATTTTTAGGCATTCGGTTGTATGACAATTGGCTTAAAAACGATAATTTTATAACAGAAACTTGACGTAAGTTGATCTTGAGATAGGATAGATTTAAAAGGCAACAGCGGCTTCGACCGCATGGTCAATTGAATATGATTTAGATTTGTGTGTGACAGAATATGTTATACATATTTTAATTGCTTTTAACTTACCTCTAAGTTTAAATACCCGGTTGTCCGTAAAGGCTATATCTATCTAGAACCTAGATGATAATTTTACGTGATAACATCATACAAATTTCATAATTTTAATTAAATTAAGTCAGTAATTACTGACTTAATTATCATAATTTTATAAAATAAAAAACCAGACAAGTGCGGGTTGGCCTCTCTCAACGAGGGTTCCTTACAAAAAGCGGAGGTATCGAGCTTTTTTCTGAAATTTAGGCTTAGCTTAGCCAGAGCCCTTTCATCTGATACCTCACTTGAACTAGCATCTTCAGTATCAAATTTTGGCCCCCCAATAAAACTATTAGTTATAGATTTTTTACCTGAACTAGTACTACCTGTGGATGCTAGCTGTCAAATTGCCAAATCTCATAATTCTAGGTCAACCGGAAGTATCATTTTAATTTTGATTGCCTTTATAGTGTCGAAATACTCGTTTTTTAATATATAAACGGCCATATCTTTATTTAAGTTAAACTAGAAATACGTTTTTTTTTCAGAATTCATGAGCCCGTTGATCTGTTTGAATGTCAACTCGATATCTCCAAGCGTTCATGAGATAAAGGCTCTTGACAGACAGATGGGCAACAAAGTGATCTTATAAGAGTTCTTTTATTCCTTAAAATGTACGGAACCTTAACAAAAGTCCAATTAAAATCACTTTCTTTTCAATAAATGAACATTTTTTGCACTCGTTAATTTAAATATTTTTGAACTGAAATTATACAGATTAATTATAATTTACAGCGCGCTGTTTACTTGCAAGTAACTAAGTTAAAAAGTTAATGTATGGATAAACGCATCACTAGCCGAACGCTTAGCCCGATTGTGCCTCTCTATCGCTTGTTCCACGCTCCCGCACGTTCCGAAATGTCACCAAAGACTCTTGTTTTCTCGTAGCCGTCGTTCAACAATTTACAATTTTTACCTATTACTTTAAAAAACAGGTAAACTTTATAATGAAACGTTAAATCTTCACGTTTTTCCCATTTTGTAGACGATGTGTGTCGGTTGGTGTAATTCATACTACGTATTCATATATATTTCTTTTTGTCTAGATAAAATGTCAGAACGCCCGCTTTAAACATTTAAATTAAAATAATATAAGGAATTTTCAGTATTTCAGTCAGACACACTCCAACTGCGCCACGACGACGTTAGCATTTTTTATGATATGATATTGTAATATTTTGAATAATTTTGGTATTTTAATTTAAGTGATATTGCGTTAAAATATCCCGCATATAGCAGAGTATATACAGGGAACCTATTGTTAAGAAACTCTGTTCGGTTTCTATAACATTTTGGAGACAATGTGTGTTAAGTGGCAGAGTAGGATTCGAATTCACAATCGCATCACTGCACCACGACGACCACAACTAGCCTGAAACGCCCTCATACTAAATCATCGAATAAATAACATCAATACTAATAATTATAAAGAAACAACTGAAAACAGCAAATAAGAGAGAAATTATACAAATAATTCCATGAATGACTGCCATTTTCCTTAGTCGGCGCGTGGGAGGTCACACGACTACCAAAAACGCTGACAAACTTCTAAGCTATGCGTCACATTGCTGTTCCGGATATAACGAGGGATGCGATAACTACTAGGAAATTACCACGTCAAAAATAGGATATTTTTGATATGAAAATAACCAAAAGGTCACAAAATCATTTATTTTTTTCAACCGACTTCAATAAAAGGAGGTTATGGATTTGACATGTATTGTATGAAAGTGCGTCTATCTGTGTATCTATCGTTTGAATTGATTCTATGCTGTTTGTATATTTGAGTATAAATTAATAATTATGAAGCTTCAGGCTTTGTACCGCGTATGTATGGGTCTTAAGGGTCCATACGTGATAATATAGAACATTCTTTTTTATACTTTAACTTGTAAGAGAATCTGGGATTCTAGTGATTCCCACGTCCGTTTCCCTCTTTTTGTCGAATCCTCGAGAAATTGCGTGTTGCGAATAGCGGAACTCGACGCCGCGCTTTGTCTTGTTACCGGAGCCAGGAAATGAAAATATTAGACATTTCTCGGTGAAGACGACATAACGTCTGCATACAATTGATTGTTTCCTGAGACAAACATACCTTTAAATCTATTAGAATATGTTAAATTACGTTTATTCATAGATTTTTTAATATTTACTGAGAAATTACATAAATACAAAATTATCAGTTTTTTATTTCTTTTATGTAATGTAAGTTCCTATTGAGCTAGAGTTAGTGGCCCCTGTTAACAAGAATAAAATAAAAATGGTACGTGATCGAGAGAAATTTGGAAACCCCTGATCTAGAATAATATCCAGTCAGATCATAAGCAGTTTATGAAATAGAAAATTCTAGGCCAGGCATATTTCGCATAACCTCATTTTCTAATAAAGATCAAATTGCTGTCTCCATAATATATCAAAGAGTATTTCGATACTAAAAGGTTATAGGTGATAATGCTTAATATTGATGTCGAGATTTATTAAAAATATGCTAAAATAGATATAAAGACTGAGGCTACTGTTGCGCATTGGCAGTGTACGGCTGTAAGCGGGATGGTTGTGGATTCAATAAAATTTTTACTTTATAATATAAATTATTTACTTCCCCGATAGGAATCGAAGCCACAAGCGCAGCTTAACATGCTTTAACATACTACACCTAAAAATGACGACTTTCGAATGTAGATAACTAATTGACATAAATATATATTATGATAAATGGTAAATGTATCGTGATTTTTACTTAATTATAATTGATACAAAATGAAACAGTCATTTATGTTGCGGACTTGCTTATGTTCCATCAATTATAATCTAATACATCTAATATAATCTAAATTGAGGCCAGTCGTAGCGCAGAGGCACAAAGTGTGATTGTAAAACCGACTGGTTGTGGATTCGATCCCCACTAGAGGAGATGAAATATTTACTTATATTTATATTTCCATTTCTTCGCACTGGTGTCGAGGCTAAGCGCGGTGTTGAGTTCTGCCACTCAACGCGCAATGCCTCCAGAATTCGGCAGAAAGTGTGAACGGAGTGTCTTAACACTAGGTTCCCTCTGCTGTGTGCGGGGTACAGCGTGAAGCAACGGTAGGCAGAGGGAACCTTGTGTTAATAAGATTCCCTCTGCCTAATCTACGATGTAGGGTGCCCCACCCGTCGAAATCCGCTGAATTTCGGAGGCATTGCTTATTGAGTTCCGAAAGTCTACGCTGCGCTTGGCCTCCACACCAGAGCGAAGCAAAAATATACATTTAAATAAATATTTAATTTTCTCGAGTGAAGATCGAACCCAGAACCAGTCACATAATGTCTACTACATAGAGCGACAGTAGACAAAATAATATACAAAAATTGTGTTATTCCGTTATTCGGAACCATTTAGTTAGCTATTTACGTCCAAACTTTTATACAGCAGCGACATTTTTACAGGATATTTTGAAAATAAACCACTTTTATTGTACTTCGCCTATTTTCTTGTTACTTGCAAAATTTTGTTAATTGATTTTTGTCACGAATAATGTCAGATTTAGAAGTTTCTTCTATATTTAAAATACCTACCTACTACCAACACTACCTACATACTGTACCTAAAGGGTATTAAAGCGAAAGCGCTTTAGTCCAAAAATACATATTATTAAACTGTACATACTAAAATATTTGTCAATTTTGAAATATTATAATATAATGAATTTAAATTTATTTTGATGAATATTATTTGAGTAACGCATTAACTAGTTTAAACATTTTTAAAGGAACACACTTAGGAAAGAAAAATACTTACATAGAAAACGTATAAAAATTTGAACATAGCGAGATTCGAACCCGCTCCTCCTGGACACCGAACAGGCACTCTGACCACTGAGCCATACATCCTGATCCAGCTACGTAAAATTTCTACGTAACTTGATGAGAACGTATGGCTTTTTTATTTGTAAACATAAAAAACCGTTTCAATTAATAAAAAAATAAAACTTAATTAGATGAACTCAATTAGCAATTAATTAAAAAGTTATAATGAAGGAAAGTTTATGAAAGACTGACAGTTGTGTTGAAGAACGCGGATTGTAATTTACGTTGAAAGCAAATTTTATTTATTTTAACATTAACATTTTAACAGCGGCAGCAGAGGGTCTAATAAAAAAATCTATTAAAATATTTTATAAAATTTTACTTATAATTAATTAAATATATGACAAAGTGGACAGCTTAAATTAATTATAATTACGGGTAAAATTTCTATGATTAAAATAACCTCTCATTTTAGCTTCACGCTGTAATATTTGCTAAGACACTCCGTTCACATTAATACACTTACCCATTTTCCAAATTTTGGAGTTATTGCTTGTTGAGTGATGCATCTCAACGGTGCGCTTTGTCTCGTCGCCAGAGTGAGAATAGGAAAATATTAAATATTTAATTTCCTCAAGTGGGAATCGAGCCCAGAACGCACGCGCGTGCCCCTGCGCCACGACTAGCCTCTACATGTTAATACATGTAGAGGCCAGAATAAAACAAAAGAAAATACTTAACTATTATTTAACCAAGAACTTTTAAAATCTAACCAATCTACTACCCAAAAAAAGTGAGGAACGGAGTGCCTTAACACTAGGTTCCCTCTGCCTACGCTGCTAAGTTCGAAGTGCGAAATTGTAAAGCTGATTAAATTCAGAATGTCAAAAATATTTTATTGAACACGTGTTTCGTGATTTTTTTAGAACTCGCCCCTAAGAGTGCCAATAAGCAGGTGAAGCTGCGCGTGCCCACTAGTATCATATAAATAACATTAAGAACAGCAAAATATATAAGCCTGTATATTTTTTTATATAAACCTTATATGGGCTCATATCAATGTTACATACTTAGAAACATTAGTCCTAAACACACAAACATCTTATGTGGAAAATTGATCTTTTTTCTCTACAAATCTAATTCTCCATTAACAAAAGCAAACATAACTTGATCTATTACGAAACCAAACGTCTAGTACATGCTTGGGCTAATGAGCTTATCTTCGACAGATATCAATTTATCATAAATAGCCATCATAATATATAAATTTATCATATATGTAGGTATTATACAGCTGTTCGTGGCACAGCGTCTAAGTCTGACTGTAAAAGCGACGGTTGTGGGCTTGACTCCCATTCAGCTGAATGATTATTTACATTTCTTGGTTCTGGTATCAAGACCAAACACGGCGTTGTACCACTTTTTTTTTTTTTTTTTTTTTTTTTTATGGAAAAGACACGGCAAACGAGCGTGCGGGTCACCTGATGGTAAGTGACTACCGCCGCCCACGGCCCCGTGCAACCCCAGAGGGGCTACAGGTGCGTTGCCGGCCTTTAAGCTGGGTTGGGCGCCGGGGCCCGGCATTACCTGATGCGAAACGCAGTGGCATAAAGCCACTACTTCACGCCGGTTTTAAATGCCGGGGGTGGTAATGATCCGGTCGAGTCTGCCCATGCGTGTTGCCATTGCTGGCGACGTGACTCTACCACACGTACTTTAGTCGCCTCTTACGACACCACCAGTACCAGGATGATCCTATTCTAGGCCGGGATCACACGGCACAAAACTTGCACTTACACACTTTAATCGAATATTGTACAAAAATTAGGGACGGAGTGTCTTAAAACTAGGTTTTCTCTGCCTGCTGTCCCGCTATCGGCAAAGAATAGCGTGAAGCTATTAAATACAGGTATTATTAGTCAATAATTATTATAAATCAGCGGTCCCATTGCGGTTGAAATATTCAAATGTTTATTTAAGTGTATTTAAGAAGAAACCGGCCAATCGCGAGTCGGACTCGCCCATCGAGGTTTACAGGTGATGCGTTGTACTAGCGGCCCGCCCGTGGCTTCGCTCGCTTAAGCTACATGATCATAGATCTAATGAAGAGAAACGACTTCTAAAATTTCTATAAGGACTTTTGATTGTTTTAAATTAAAAAATACGACCAATGTTGATATTTGATATTTATAAAAATATACATAAAGCTAATTATTCTTATACGTTTATATTTTTGTAATATTACGTGCTTTTTACCTATGTAATGTACGTCTCATCATACTTTCAAAACTGTTAAATGTACTGATATCAGTGAATGCATATTAGCTCCTGTACAGTTTTTATATACATATATTATTGGCTAAATGTACAATTGGTAAATATGTAGTTATTACAGAGTACATGTAGAAAGGCTGTTTTAGGCATTATTATATAAATTTATTTCAAACGAGCGAACAAACCGAAGAATCTATGGTTTTATTTAATATTTCTTTAATGATCAAATCGGTCTTTATCTCTGTGTTGGATTAATTACGACTTAAACTTAACTGTTATTTAACCTTCACTAACAATAAAAAAAAATATTGTTTGTGCTGTGAGCAAAAGTGCTTTAAAAATATACATTTTTATCAACAGTCATATAACCAAGACGTTTCAAATGTCATTCTTTAGTTAATAATCTTAGCAGCGTGATTGCTACATAATTTTCGCAGGCAAACTAATGCCTTGAGTTCATTCAAATGCCGATAACTTTTTTTTTAATGAACTGATTTTGATGAAACAAACTTGAAATGTTAAGTTGAGTTAAAAGCAATGCAAAAATTCAGTACTGTCAGAGAAAAACGTGACCATACAAATAAATAGACAGACAAGAAATTAAAAAAATATTTTTGCTTTCTATTATTCTTTTTAAGTGGCCCTATATCCATTTCTGTTTATATAATAACAAAATATGTTTACTGTTTTATCATATATAGAGATGAAATGAACTAAAAATTTAAGTTTGTAATGATTTTCTATGAAATATCTATTAATTTTTACTTTTACAATTTTTTCGTTTATTTGTATTGTAAAATCTTACTACGTCCTAAATTTTATAGCTGTAGGTCTACGAGAAGTACATACACTACTTATAGGTTCAGATTACGCGGATTATGCTGACTGCGTTGTATTAGAAGATTAATTCCTGGGATCCATGGAACGGTATACCTGAATATTTGAAATTCATTTCACCTTAATACCTCAAGGCTGTCTCGTAAAATGGTCTGGGCACATGGACGAAGAGGGTGGGTATGAGGGTTTCGTTTTTTCCTTTTGAGGTACAGCACTCTAAAAATGGATATGTTTTTTTAAGTTAGGTTTTTAATACTAAAAAAATAAAAATTCAATTCAATTCAATTCAATCTGCCTGACGCTGTACTCCGCGTACGACAGGGTAAGAAAAGGGAACCCTAGAAAAGGGAGTGTTAAGACACTCCGTTCCCCACTTTCCGCCTAATTTTTCGAGGCATTGCGTGTTGAGCGGCAGAACTCAACACCTGGCATTTGCCTTGGTGCCAGAGCAAAGCGAAGCGAGTTTACTATAAGAATACAATAAAATAAAATATTTTTTGAAGTAAAAAATATTTGTATTTTTTTTACATAATCCCAGCCACTGGTCAGTGTTTAGATAACTTTCTAGACGACAGATACTTCTTTGTCTAAAAGCAAGATAAAATGGTACTGAAGTTTCTTTAAAGAAATATAACCTACTTAATACTTTCCAAGTTCTTTTTCAATCTTCATCTCTCGGTTATATGATTTTCTTAAAACAAGGTTTTCTGCGAAGTTTAGAACATGAGTATCTTAACACTCCGTTGCCTACCCTGCTGTGCGCGGGATACAGCGTGAAGCTGATTTTTTTTAAATTAATTTCTTCGAGTGTGAATCGAAACCACAACTTCACTTTACATTCCCAACGTAACCCCCGTGTCACGACGACCTCAAAAAAACTATTATTAAAATGTCGATCATAATTATTATTGAATGAATTTTATCGGACCTTCAAACCTAACGTAAACATGTCAATATCAATTAGGTACGTTTATTACTGGACTTGTAATAAACAGTAAACAAGTGATAAATTTATAAAAATTTTGAGTTAGACGCGAGTGAAAAATTGGCCGGTGCGTGGAGATCGGAGTGTATCATAACACTACGTTCCCTCTGCTTTATGCGGGATAGAGCGTGAAGCTAAAATAAAATCATCATCGCGTCCCACATAACATAGCAGGGTAGGCAAACGTCAAGACGCTCTGTTCCTATTAAGACACTTTAGTCCTCCACTTTCTGCCGAATTCTAGTGGCGAAACTCAACGCCGGTTGAGGCCTGCGCGACACACTGCACACATGCGCGACAGGTTAGGTAGATTCGATTCGATTCCCATTCAAGGAAATGAAATATTTAATATTTCGTTTCGTCGCTCTGGTAACTGGACAAAGCGCGGCGTTGAATTCCACCACTCAACACGCAATACCTCCAGAATATATCGTTATCTTATTTAACTCATTAATTAGCAATTATTAAGTATTCGTAAAATATTTATAAAATAAATGATATTTTCATTTGTGTGGACAAATTTATTTTTATTTATTACAAATTTCCGTTTTTAATAATAAACATGATTATCACTAATAGAAATTGTTTCATGACCACTCTATCGTTCTCTTGTCTGCTGGCACACCAAGTTAATTTTGAACATGTGAACGCAGCCATTAAAAATGCTTCTATTGCTTAAAGTATTATATGGACTGCGGGAGTTCTTACAGGAGAAAGTAAGAGTCCCCTTGGTTGAAGCCCCGGTACTAAGCAATTTAGCTTACTGTGACACTGCTTACAAGAAAACTGAACGCGCCATCCAGCGAGTACAGAACAGTATTTTGAGATTGCCGTGTTTTGAAATACTTATTAGTTGTTTATTTATTTAATACATGTGATTGTTTATTTATTTATCTTTATTTATATTATTTTATTTTTTTGTTCACCACGTCCACTAAATATCGTATAATGTCCAGTTTTTAATCTATGAAAGAATATATACATTCCTTTTTGTCTCCTGTTGAATGTTATTATTATTATTTTATTTGTCTTTATTATAAACTTAACTTAACTTAACTTAGCTTCACGCTTTATCCCTAGCGGGGTAGTCAGAGAGAACGGAGCGCCAAACGCTACGGTATCTAGAACATCCCTGACACTCTCCCAAAACTCCTCGAGTTCGCCTAATGGAGCTGAGGATACTGGCGCATACGCCACTAACAAGAATATTCTTGTTAACCCCAGCTTGAAGCGAACCCAGAGCAGTCTCGGGTTGATCGCCTTGTATTCAACCGCTGCACTAACCAATCGAGAGGACAATAACACACCTACACCTTGACAGCCCCGCTCGCTCTCTGATACGCCAGCCCAGAAAGCGACCCGACTGCCCGGCAAATCAGTTGTATCATTGCCCATTGCGCTTGGTCTCAGTCACACAAACGACATCTAAATCTCTATCATCCATCACATCTAATAACTCATTCATATTTTCTTCCATCCCTCCTCTTACATTCCACGTAGCTATTTGTAGCTCCGTCCTCCACCTCCCGCCATTCCGGACATGGCATGTTGGGTGGCGGTCCCCAACGCCGCATTCGTCGCCACTTGACACACCAGCGGGGACGCACTGGTGCGCGTCGCCTTGGGGGGACGCCCTATCAGTGCGCTCTCTCGGGGTGCACGTGGCGGATGGAACGTTGCAGCCCTCGTAAGGGCTGGCAGGGGTCGCTGCGAGCAAGCCTTCCATCTTGGACCCCCTGTCTTTATTATTACTTTTTTATAACAAATTGTCATAACGAGTTTCGGATCACTGTCCTGTATACATTTATTTTATTTAAGAATTGTGAATTAGGATAAGGCTGAAAAACAGCACTATAGACTTTTTAATTTTTAATTTCTGTATTTGCTTTATTTTATTCTTTTTTAGCTTGTTATTTTAATTGTATCATTATAGTCATAAAACGGTAATAATTTTTTTTTTAATTTGAATTTTAATATATTCAAGAGGCACAAATTTAAATTATATACTATATCATTCTTGCAAGGTAATTATTATTATTATTACAAAGGTATTAACTTAACAATAATTAATTTATGAACAACAATTCAACCAAAAACAATTTAAATGATCATGAAAAAAAATATATATATTTTTTATAAATAACAATAACAACTAGTTCAACATATATAACATACTATTTGTTGTTAAATTGTTTTATAAAGATGCTATTTTAAAACACATACATAATAAATAATATAAACTTTAGTTACAAGATTTTGATAATGAATACATGTACATATTATAAAATCAATAAATAAGTATGTTACTGGTCACTATCTGTACATGGACATCACAAAATCTATTATTGCATACACTTATGAAACTAAAAGAAATCAAAAATATATTTCTTTTTTTTCTGTGTTCGTGTACGGTAATCTCAGAAATGTCTTAATAGATTTAACATTTAGTGTTTACTTTATTCCAATTTTTTCATAAATAAAAAAGTTATATTAATTTATATTCCCACACAAAAGTCAAAGGCATAGCTGGTTATGTGGATATTTCAAAAGTTGTAAGCTAATCTGCATCCTGAAGAACAGCCAATGCCATTTCCTTTGAAATACTATCTGACATACTATTTCTTTTCTCTACTTCTTGTTCATCACTTGACCACCAACTTTCATCATCGTCATGTATGAAACACAAAAATAAATCATCCTCATATGTAGGAAAATAATACTCTGGCTGATCCCATTTATCCCTATTTAAAACCCAATGGCCAGTTTCTTTTAAATGCTTTTCTAAGTTCATAGTATCATTAAAGCTAGTGTCACAAGAAAAACACAGTTTCAAATGAATTTGCCGCCGAATGTAATTAACAATTTTGATTTTTCTATAGAAATCGAGACCTGCTGTTGCTTTGGTGAAGGAAAACTCATGTTGCCGTTCCATATGATCTAGAATGTTCTCATATTCCATTTCAGTATGAGAACATAGAAGGCAAGTTATTTTGGGACCATTTTCTTCTGTCCAATCTGACCATTCCGGATCACTGTCTATGTTAGAATCATGTTCGTAATCTTCTTTCTTTTTAAATATTTTTTGTTTTTGTGTCTGTTTTGGTGTTTGTTTATCACCTATATAGTTAACTAGAAAGAATTTGTCATACTCTTTGTTTGAAGGATTGATTCTTTTATGACCTTTTTTTCTCATGTGTTCCTTTAATATGGTTCGGTCTTTAAATAAACCTTCACAAAAAATGCATTTTAATTTATCTAATTTTGAACCTATTAAGTCTACTAAATCATCAACAAATATTAAATTATCAGGTTTTGCTATGTGAAAATTATGTTTTTCATATAAATGATTAAGATAATTAGATCTGGTGCCAATTGAGACAAATCTACAGAAAAGGCATTCTTTTGAATAATTTTTGTCTTCTCTTTCAAATGCTTGCCTTTCTAATAAAGATTCTAATTTATTTTGCCGTATATTAAGTCGTAATTCCTTATCCTCAGGTAACACAACACTTAATAAAAAGTATTCTTCGTTTTTAGATTTAGTTCCATCAGGTTTGCTATCAAGAAGCATTGTGGTACAAAAAAATGGAAGCCCCTCATCTACAAAGAACAAAATAATGTAAATAAATACGTTTTTTAAAAGTATTAGTCATTTGGGCTTTTTAATTTTAACATTATAAGAGAGCTGACTGAAATATGTCTTAAGTATGTAATATAGTTCACGCTATACAAAAAAAGAAGTTGTTTCATTTTTTAACATCTAGCAATTTACCAACTGAGAAGAACCAGTGCAAGAAGCTCAGTGGTTTAACAAATATTATGCATATAGTGGGACAATGTCTGCTTCTTAAAACATTTAGAAGAATTACATTTTAATTATGTTTCTTTTTCCTACTCTGGTAGACAAACTGCAGTGTTAAAATCTTCCACTATGAACTTAAATACTATTATAAACAGTAATAGCCAAAAGTATAAAACCATTTTCCTGAAGCATATTTAAATTAGAGGACTATACATGTTAGTTCTGACTTGAATAAATATTTCATCTATACATACTTTTCCACTCTAGACAAAGATCCGAATATACGCAGAGAGTACAGACAAGAAAGAGAAAGCACCATGTCCTCTCCACCTATCCCACTTGACAAAGTTAGTACCTAAATTTTAAAAAAAGCTAACCTTTAAATCTTATTTTCCAATACTTCATATATTCTACCAAATCAGCCACATCATAAACATCTGCTATAACCAGGCGATGTATCATGAACAGGTGAGTTAGCATTTGTTTTTCCGCAGCAGGTAATACGAATATTTCGTCGCACAACATACAAGAACATTCAACTGGTTTTTCACATTTAAAAATTGATGGTTTTTCACTACTTTGGTGTAAAGTTAACGGTCCAAAGAACTGTTTTTCATTTCCTGACATTTCTATAGAAATAACGTTATCTTTTCTTTATTAAAATCAATAATTACATTGAATGAATTATAAATTAAAAATTTGCGGATACCCATATATTATTAAATGTCACTTATTAACTGTCATAGTGACAGGGATATTTAGCGATTGACGTTTAATCAGTATTACCAGTACAAAAAGAAGCTAATTTGCCGTGGATTCACAGCACACTCACAAAATGTAAAGCTCAGAGCAGTGACTGGGACTTGAGACAGAGACCAAGTGACGTGAGTTCGCTTATGGAGCACCCTTACTTATGATATAGAATTTATTATAACTATATTTTTTCCATTAAATGGCATTCAACAAAAAAGAAGAAAAAAACGGAACCGTAATTGGAATGAAATAATTTCTCTTATTAATTAGTGGTTTAACATTCAAATTGATACTAATAATATAATAATCTCAAATTCAGTATATAAATTTATTTATTGTTTTAATATAATCTGTAATACTTACACTGTAAGTAGAATACAAAGTGTTACCGGAATTTAACTCTACAAATTAATTCAAAATTAATTTATTTTGGCATAAAAAAAATAAAATTATACCACTTTACTTATAGAAACCGGCTTCTGCAAGCCAACTGGCGAGTCGTGGCGCAGCGGCATTAAGTGCGACTGTAAAACCGACTGGTTGTGTGTTCGATCCCCACTTGAGGAGATGAAATATTTAGTTAAATTTATATCTCCATTTCTAAGCTCTGGTATGGTCTGGTATAGGCAAAGCGTGGCGATGAGTTCTGCCACTCAACAGGTAATGCCTCCAGAATTCGGCAGAAAGTGGAGAACGAATTGTCTTAACACTAGGTTCCCTCTGCCTACCCTGCTGTGCACAGGATACAGCCTAAAGCTGATTTATTTATTTGTTTACTTAAAAAAATTACGTTTTAAGTACTTTTGAAGTAATTTCCACAAACATTTTCACATTTGAGTATAAATAAGGTAGAAAATAAAACGATATTAATAATATACACTTTTCAATTATTAATAATATTTTATTTTTAATTTATATTTTAAATACACTCTGCATAAAAATAGTAGGAACTTACATTCTGTTGATCTAAATGCCATATGTAACTTATTTTATTTAGATAATTTAATATTATAACATATTTATTACAAGAAACAAAAATTTTACTGATTATTTTAAAATAATTATTATCTTTTACCTGTTTAATATAAATAATTTTAAAAAATGCCTCTCAGAATCTTATGTTTATGTTTAGTAAGTACATTATCTTATAACTATTTTTTCACAATTAAATAAATAAATGTTTCTGTAACAGATTTATATATACACAAAGTATTATGCCAGTGCAACTGGTATAATTTATTTCTACCATAATTCATAGAACACAGATTATAAAACTAACACGACTAATACTGATTTGGGTGATGATAAGGTCAAATTTATCAATACATTTTATTTTTAGTTGTGAATGATTTTAGAGCAAATGTTTATTTTTATATTATAACAGAAATCCGAATTGATATCAAATGTTTTTGTGCAAACTTTTAACTAGTCAGTAGGGTAGCTAGACGTAAGTCGTGGCTATGTGTGACTTTATGAAAAAAAAAATCAAACTACAACCAAGTAAATGCAGTTTGGGTATACTTTAGTAAAATTGTTGATAACCCAAGCTATAAGCAAACAGTTTTTTTTACCAATTAATATGTTAATATGTAGTTGACATCCCACGCTACTGTTCCTAGAAATAAGAACTCGGCTTAAAGCTTAGTTGGTCTATCAAACTAGACAATTATTCATTTTGATGGTGGAATGATCCTTTTTGATTTTTTTTATAGTCATTAAAATGATGTTTGACCACTTAATTGATAAACACTTGTAGTCATACGGAAATCTTATTTAAAATTTTATAAATACCAACGATTTTTAATCACTTAAAATAAATCGGAATTATTAATTATTACAACTAGCATATAAATTTATTATAAATCACCCATTATTTCCCTAGTTTTAAATTATATCAATAATCGTCTTTACACGATACGTTAGTGTCAACGTACAACACGTTGTATGGCACAAAGCTTCCTTTAGATGTAGCAATCACTTGAACTGTATATTTTCTTCCAGACCTCAGTCCAACTACTCGATGCACTATTACCCTCGTTCTGAAACAGATAAAATAAAAGTTATTGCGATTTTGTTGTGTGATAATGATATGTAAAATGTATTGATATAGCTTTTATTCGGTATGTAATATAAGCTATTTAGAATTAAAAATGTATTTTTTATAACACAATTCTTAAATTAAATAACGCATATAATATTGTACATATTTGTAATGCAATACTTATGATCTATATATACTTATGGCCTTATAGGAAAATTTACTTACGGTGGTCTTTGCATGTGACTAATGCATTGAGTTTTCACCAAGGACTTCTTTGATAGAGCGCAAATTGTACTATCAGTGTTTGTTATCTCGCGCGTCAAAATACAATATCTGATGAAAAAAATACACATAACAATAAAATTTAAGATACCTTTGTTGCTCAAATAAACTGCCTACAACAAGTTAGGCAGCTTAACTGTAAAACAACGTGAAGAGAAGGACAAAAAACGGTAACATTGGGCCATCTGAAATACAGGTATATAAGTAGCTATAAGTAGTAGTAACAGGGTAAGCAGATGAAACACAGTGTTAAAGATACTTCATATCTCACTTTTTGCACAATTTACGAAACGTTGCGAGTTAAATGGTAAAACTTAATGTTGAGTGTCATTTGCCAGAGCAGATTAATTAAAATAATTTAATATAATCCATTGCCAATTCCCAAACCGGAGTCAACTATATTACTGCGCCACAATTGCGCGTCAGTGTCTCTATAAATTACGAAGATTAAAAACCAAATATCTCATATAATTTTAAGATTACATTATTTTGTTAAATAAATTGTTCACCTTATTATATCAGTAGCATTGTGCATAGCAGGTAAAAACGCTATATCAACAGATTTGCAAGACCTCTTTGGCCTTAATTCACGAACTGTAGCTCCGTCTTCCACGAGCTCTGGAGTACTTAAGCCCCATCTAGTTGTAGAAGCAGCAAGCTGAAATATACGTGACGGTATTAGAAATGTTGACGTCTATATTTTTTTCAGCTTCACGGTGTATCCCGCATGTAGTTGCTACATGCGGGATACACCGTGAAGGCAGAGGGAGCATAGTGTACACACACTTCGCTCACTTCTTGGAATTCAAGACGAACTGACTGTTGTATGTGGCGAAACTGAACGCCGCCTCCGTAGCAACGCATTGTCCTGACAAGAACGAAGAAATGAAAATATTAAATATTTCATTTCCTCAAGTGAAAATTGACTCCTCAAAATATCACGTTTACAGTCACACACTTATGCCTCTGCAACACGACTGAAGTCTATATTAACTTAATTTTTTTTGTATTATTTTGTATTGCTTGTTTTTAATAGTTTTCATTTTAAAGTAAATAGTTCAAAAATTTATGCAACTTTTGTTACAAATATTTTTTAGAAAACATATACAAATTTTAACTTAACAAAACTCGAACCTTGCTTTACCTTATATTTTAATTTGTCTATTATTATAATCTATTTACATAAAACACGTATTTTTAACTGATTACCTGCAATAATAATTATTTAAAATTGCTTACTTTCTCTTATTACAAAAAATAATCAGTTTTAAAATAAAATATACAGAACCGTATAAATTAATTTTTCTTACATATTTATAAACGAATTAATTGCACATGGCAACATTGTATATATAACCGCTAAATTTTATATATTCTATAAATTTTTATGTTTAAAGAATAAATATAATATTATTTAAATGGAATAAATTTTCCTCATACAAAAAAAATATAAAAATAATCATATTTACGAATATAATTACAATTCATGGCGTGTATTTTAATATTAAAGACTAACACGGCGTCAAAGGGACCGTCTGGAAAGTCAGCGTAAGTTAGCAACTTCACATAACTTTAAGCAAATATTAATCCATTCACGTAAATTCAAGCTGGTCACTGTTTCTATGTTACTAATAAACGATATTCACATTTTGTGTTGCTATTTAAACTATTTAACTAAGTTTTATAACTTTATATTCATAGGCATACTTGTTGAACTTTAGCTTGTTTTGTATATAATTTTGAGTTTATTACAAATAGTTGAATGCCATCGTCCTGTCTTGGTATGTTTTAACTGATTGACTAACTGGCAGGTAGCATTCCATGTTAATATTTATTATATAATTTTAGCAAGGGGGAACCTTGGGAAATTAGTGTTAAGACGAGTTTTGGAGTTATTGCGTGTTAAATGGCGTTACTAAATGACACGCTTTGCTTCTTTACCAGAGAAAATGAAAATATTAAATATTTCATTTCTTTGAGATGGAATCGAACATATAACCTGTTGCATGTACCGTCGCACGCTTGTGCTCCTTCACCACAACTGGCTTCTTAGCTCTTTTTATTATATCTATGGTTAAAAATGTATGTTAATAATTACTTCGCCTACCTAGGAGGCAATTTTTCTTTACAGTTCAAGGTACGAAGTCTGATAAAAAAATATTTTTTTTCATGTCTTGTCCTTTATGTGTCCTGTATCTCAAATTGAAAATAACGGTTATTTTCTGATCAAATCTCGTAGCTCCAGAGCTATAAAGAAAAATTAACAAGCCCAGTCCTACTGTATAATTTTAAATGAAATTTTAACTTTTCAATAGCAATGCAAAATTTGTTTTCAAACAAGCGCTTTCATTCGTTTCGTGCAATTGGAGCGTGAACAAAATGATCTGTGGTTGAATGTAATTATACTTCAGAAATTGAACTCGCAAATTTCGAGAATAGAAACAGTTCTGTAATGGAGATGAGGGAAAGTGTTGGATATAGTCACTAACGATTGGTATAATTTTATTTCTAACGTCGGAGAATTTTTATTGTGATGCAAGTTACCTTTTTTTTTAATATTTCGTCATTGTTACACTTGTTGAGGACATATATTTTTTAATTTTTTTTTTAAATAGTAAAATAGTGAAATACTCTAGTATAGCGACATTATTGCCAAATCTATTGCTTTCGTTCCACTCAAAATATTTCTTGATATTGAGAGATAGATGAGGGACAAATTTATATTAAAAATATAAAACTGAAGGGTGTGTTTGATTGGACGCGATAATAGCTGTAAATTCTGCTCTGAATTAAAAAATATTTTGGAGTTAGTACATTTATTTAGGAAGCCTATATAGAAATATTGATTTTATTAATTCGGCTATCCACAACACCTCATTTACTGTGGTCACCAAGTCTTTGTTATTCTCTCATTTGGCCACGTGAATAAACTCACTGTACCTAATTTAAAAGTTGTCATAAATAAAAATGATTATACATATTTTTTTACTGAAACTAACCTCAATAGTAACAGCGTCATCATTATACCGCTTATTTGGCAACACTCGTATGACATATCGTATTTTGGACTCTTCGGAACTAGAGTCAAACTGGACTGAACCTTCGTCGCTCGTCTCTTGCATTGATGTAGTGGTTATTGGTGCAGGAACAAAGAACTTTAAATGTGGCTCTGCAAATAACATAAAATATATTTGGTATTGAAATTTTTTTTTATGAAAATAATATAGATGATTTTTTGTACCTATAGAAAAATTAACAAAAAGTTTTTTTCGTTCAACGAGTGAGATTCGAAAGACAAAATATGAAATAAAAAATTAGAAAAAATATAATATTATATAATTTATATAGGTATCACATTTTTTTTTTATTATTCGATATTAATTATTGCTACTGACCTATATTTCGAGCTATATACAATTTCTTGCCACGGACAGATACTTCGATGTCAACTGAACCGCTACACGTTGAAACCACTACCCACAAACCTGATCCACTGTTGCTTGATGTCTGAAAATTCACAATTTTCTTATCATGATTCTAATTTTAATTCTATGCCTGTCGTGGCGCAGGGGCATGACTCCGTGGGGTCGATTCCCACTCCCACTTTATATATTTAATATTTAGTTTTAGTTTTATATATTTAATATTTTCCCATCTTCGTACCGAGGCTCTAGTACCGAGGAAAAGTGCGGCGTCGAGCTCCGCCACAAGAACGCAGTGTCTTTACACCATGTTCCCAGATTTTCTCTGCCTACCCTCAATGTGCGGGATAAAGCGTGAAGCTGAATAAAAGTACACTTAATTACAAAAAAAAATAACAACCACTAGGAGGATTTAATTTAACACCTTATCTACCTTCTTAAATGTTACCACATTAAATTATAAATGTCAGAATAGTTAAGATACTAGAAACGACTAAAACTTTAGTACTGCGTTAATATGAATATATCATGTAAGTTAAATAACAGTGCAGGCACAGTATTTGGTATGATGTCAAACTGTTATTTTTTTTTGTTAGTCCCCCACGTACTGCCCAATTTTCGTGACATTGGATGTCAAGTGTCGAAACTCAACATTGTTGTTTGTCTTTAATATTAAAAGTGTAACTTTACAGGAGATGCCAAAAATATAAGTTATTTATGTACTAGGTTACCATTTTACTGCTGGGAGTAGTCAGCACTAATAGGAAAATCTATATATTTAAATATTTTTATATTTTTGCAGCCTAGAAAAATTTTAGGAATACATAATACAATACGTTACACGTTTGTAAGCGAAACCTAACAGCCTTTATTAGGCTAGAGATAGACAAAAATAACGCAAATATTATAAAATACAGACACAGCCCCAAGTAGAAATCGAATTCATAACAAATTTTAAGAAATAAACGATTTTGAACTATTTTTATGGTTTTTTTAATACTTCAATTTAGTCATGAAAGATTATTTGATATAGGTAGAGTAAGACCTCTGTTGTTTTTCGAGAACATAGTATCGACGATGGTCTCGTTAGCATGAGGACCACCCAGAGGGCATGTACGAAGTGGTTGAAAAGGTAAGAAACAAAACAAAAACGAAACATATTCGGTAAAGTACGCAACGAAAGTATCTTAACACTAGGTTCCCATTTTCTCTTCAGTTAGCTTATAATGCGCGGCTTACAATGTGAAGCGAAATTAAAAAAAAACTACGTTATGATGTATTCACCTTTAAATAATAAACGCTTTTTCCTTTGATCTCAGCTTTATAAGGCACGTTTTCTCGCAGCCTCTTAGCAGTGGACGTTCGTGGACGGACACTACCAGTGGCGAGTAGTGAACCAGATCTCCTGTCACGTGCAACACCGAAAACACTTACGAAATACGTCTGTAAAAAATCATATAAATCGTTAATAATTTTTAATTTGTCTTAATTAAAACAATAAAAATAACTGAATATAAATAAGTATCTTTTTAATGCAAATTTTAACTAATTTAATATTTTTTTTATAGTTTCACGCTGTAAGTTAAGAAATTTTGTCTACCAATTTTCGAGACATTGAATTGTTGAAATTTAATGCTGCGTTTCGCCTTTTTTACCAAAACGAAGAAATGAATATAACTTATTTTCTAGGTAGGAATTGAACCTACAACCGTCTGTGCAGTTGCACTCGGATGGCCCCACTATTATGAATACGTGTACACTCAACTCAGTAATGATTTGATTGATTGATGGTAGTGAGTTCGAAATCTTCTCATGGAAAAATATATTTTAGGCAGATAGAAATCCTAGAACTCTGTACTCTGTTCAACATTATGAATATTTTATAGGTCCATATTATATATTTTTTTGTATCAAACAAAAAAAATGATGCCTGTCGTGACTCAGGGGCACAGGTGTGCTAGTGTTAACACCACGGTTATTGGTATGATTCCTATTTGAGAAAATGAAAGTACGGCGTTGTGTCCCGCCATTCAACACACAATGCGTTCGGAACTGGGTGGAAAGTGGGGAACGGAAGTGTATTTATAGGAATGGAATGTCATAACACTGGGTCCCAGGTTCCCTCTGCCTACTCTGCTGAAACCAAGATACAGTGTAAATCTATAAATCAAAATACACACCGTGGCCGGATCCAAATTTTCTATCAAATGATGCGTCCTATCTCCAACACACGCAATCACTGGGTCTTCATTCGTAACTTTAGTACTACGTCCTGTTTTACACAATGGAACTACAATGAAATATATTTTATCATGTAAAAAAACGTTATTTTATATTTTATAACTAAAATTATACAGAAGCTCGAATAGAATGTGAAAACGCAAATTGAAATGTTACAGCTCTGTATTTTTTTAAGATTAAAAAGGCCGTCGTTGCTCAGCGGCACAATGTGTGACTGTGAACGTTACGGTTGATGATTTGATTCTTACCCATGGGAACGGAAGCGGGGGACGGAGTGTCTAGACACAAGATCCTATTTGTGTGCTCCACTATACAAAAAATAACGTAAAGCTCAAATAAAATTATAACAAATAAAAACAATTATAGCGAAATAACCACCAAAAAAAAAAATACCCACCAAATTTTCTTCTTCTATAAACACTTTTAAAATTCTCCTCGAAAATATTAAAATTATCGTTATCCAAGTCGTTAGCGTCCCGTGTCCTTGTATCGTTATCTTTGATCCTATCAGTTTCGTTTGACTGATCCTCATAGGAATTGAACTTCTTCTCCGAGCGTCTTGTCTTGATATCGTATTGCGCTGCGCATAGAGACGTGTAGTTCTTTCTATGGGAAGCGACCACACAGTATGTTGTAGCTTGAGGGTCTATTGGGCTGAAAAGAAAACAAATAAAAAATAAATAAATAAAATAAAAAGTATTTTCATTGACAACGTTAACAAACAAAAATTGTTGTGTTTTTTGAAACATTGTGGTTACTAAATAATAGATTTTTATTTGACGACGAATCGACGGGCAGTTGTAGGTTCGATTTTCAAAGGGAGAAATGAATTATTATATATTAGGTTGTATTTTTATTTCGCTCTGGTTCCAAGGCAAAGCGCGGCGTGAAAAAATCGGAGGAAAGAGAGTAACGGAGTGTCTTAACACTAGATTCTCTCTGCTCACTCTGCTATGTGTGTGAAGCTAAAAAAAAAATTGTATAAATGTAGTTTCTAGTATATAATTGTAGATTTTTGAATTCTGCAGCGTCAATTCAACGAAATTTACTAGAAGTCTTTGGTTAAGTGAAATATCTTCTTATAATTTTATAAGTGGAAGAAAAAAGTAGAATGAGCGATAAAGTAGCAATATAAACGTTTTAAGCTTATCTAATTATTGGTATATAAATTATAGAAGAAAAAAATTCCAGTCTCCGGTTTCTATATATATAAAAAAAATTGTAACTACTTGCTGTTTGTACATGGCGGCATTTATCAATATCATAAAACGCAAAAAAAAAAATATTTATAAAAATTTTGTCTGTGTTGTGCTTTAATCGATTTAATTGCTGTTTCAACTATTGTATTTTGGCAAACTTTCATTAACATTTAGTTCTGTTTTATTTAAATGATTCATCAATAAAAAAGTTATATGTAATGTATGTAATTTGTTCGATACAATTGCTACAAAATGCTGTTTAATAGAATTGGCTGAAATTTTTGTTTTTATTGTATGTATATTATCTGTAAAATAATAATATTATAAAAACACGAAAGTAAATAAATATTAGTAAATAAACTATTCAAGCGGGCAAAGCCGCGAGCAGATCGCTAGTTTATAATATAATTATATAGCCATTAAAGAAGACTTCAATGTTTTTTACACGATTGTAAAACTCAAATAATTAGATTACGGTATGTCTTATATTATATAAGTAAAGAGTTTCGAAAAATTCTATTCAATTGCATTAAAGGCGATGTCGCTTTTACATTTATAGAATGTTGCTACTACTGTATACAAAAAAATGGATTCAAGATGAGTTATTCTGCACATTTTTTAAAAGATATAACAGTATAAATATATTTATTTATTTATGATAATATATTTTTACATTTATATTTGAACTACTATGAGTATAGCAGTTTATATATGAGGCTTCCGATAGTAATGGGTTCAATTTAAGATTTTGAAAAAATGCTATAACTTTTAAAATCAATAAAAATAAAACCACCAAACGCATAGAAAAACAGATAAACAAAAGGTTCTATTATGTTATTGAACGTTACCAATAACATTTTTTATTTATTATATATCTGTCACGTAAAGATATCGATCATTTAAGAATATGAACTGATCCATACTAATAACATAAAACAGAAGCGTCTGTTTGTACAAATGCTAAGATCTCTGGAACCACTGGTCAGATTTACTTTTGTATGAAAGTGACATTCTTCAGGAATAGCTTAAGGCTATATAGCATTACGGCGTAAGTCTTATTTAACTGTGTGCCGCATTTAAAGATCTCAGTATCGTCATATTGATGCTACAACTTCCTAAAGTCATTGCTATATAAAAAAACTAATGTCGTTCCCATGATCGTCGTTCCCATGATGATGGCGATGTCGGGGCCCATGATCATTTAGTACCATGTTCCGTTACATTATGGTTAGATAAGTTGTTATCAGATTAAAAACAGGTATTGGCTGTTCAACTTTCCTCCTGAAGCACTGAGGTCACACCTGTCAATTTATGATGATGGTAAGCGTAAGCTTCTCTTGTTTTTGTTAAGTATTAACTTTTTGTAGTAAGCAAGCGAGCGATAAGGCATTCCAATCTCCTTTTTTATCCTTTATAAGATCAAATTTTCATATTTAGGATGATGTATTTCAAAATGTAAAAATGAAACCGTTGTAGGATCACTTTGTTGCTGTCTGTCCGTCTGTCAAGACCATTTAGCTTAAGATGAAACAATATCAAATATTCAAGTATACAGTCCCTTCGAGCACAGAAAAAATTGGGCTTCTATATCAAAGTTATAAAAGATACGAGCTTATATACATACACTTTGCAAATATAATGAGCTACAAATATAAATTTATAATTATATTTTGTCAACTTTTACACGTTGTAGGTACTTCCCGTTGACATACAATTCCGAAATTGATATACGAACGATGAATAAACTTGACTCGTTTCGACCAATTTTTCACTACAGCACAAAATTATGTTTTAGCGAGTACTTGTAGAATAATACAACTCCAATGGAGTACTAAGTGATAACGAACTCATTTAAAATTGTCACACGTTCTTTACGAAGGCATCTAAATAATTAGTTTCTTTATAAAATATAACAATTAAGGAGCCGCCATTAAATTAATTTATAAGTTCTTCTATTGATACAAAAAGAAACTTTACTGACAGCAAAAAAATATTCTGCGCATGGAATGTTTACTTAGTAGTTTTTATAACTTGTTATATAATTTAAGAATTGTTATACTATCAGCTATCAGCTTCACGCTGTATCCCGCTCATAGCAGGGTTGGTATATAGTAGAGGAACCTACTGTTAAGATACTCCGTTGCCAATTTTCCTATATCGCCATGATAGGGGCGAAGCGTGTTAAGTGGCGGAACTCAACGTCGCGCGTAGTTACCAGAGCGGAGAAATGAAAATATAAATTTAGATAAATATTTAATTTCCTCGAGTCAGGATCGATCCCACAACTACCCGAGTTACACACACAAACTAGTGCCCCTACGTCACGACCACGACTGGCATCATTATATTAATATGACAATACAGGTTATATTGCGGCACTTAATATCTATTGAGACGTCTCAATTTCGGGCCAAAAGTGTAGAGTGTGAAATGTTTTGACATCGTCGACTTAGACAGTAATTTTCAGGAGACACATAAAACGTCTTTAAAAATAAAATAAATCAGTTTCACGCTATATCCCGCACACTGCAGGGTAGGCAAAGGGAACCTAGTGTTAAGACACTCCGTTCCCCACTTCCTGCCGTATTGCGTGTTGAGTAGCAGAACTCAACGCTGCGCTTGTCCTCGACACTAGAGCGAAGAAATGGAAATATAAATAAATTTAAGAAAATATTTAATCTCCTCGAGTGGGGATTGAACCCGAAACCAGTCGGTTTTCAGTCACACTTTGTGCCGCTGTGCTATGACTGGCCTATGTATTTTGTACTTTCGAATGGTAAAAAAATGTACAAGTATGTTACATCGACAAAAAAGAATTTAGTAGATTTACACTGTTTTAAGAAAAAAGCGAGAAGCTGTTACTTATATCCTTGAACAGTTTAAAAATATAAAATAATATTATAAAGTTTTTTTTTTAGTATTTTAAGAGATCTTAAAATACTAAAAAAAAAATGAGAATAAAAACATTTTTATCTTATTAATACCGAACTCAGGTGTAGTCTTACAACTATTCAACTCGTATACGAGTGTGCCATAAATATTTACAATGCCCAGGATCAGAACCTGGAAATACCTTATACAGCTAGAATATAGATAACATATTAAATCAATTGCTATAGCGTAAATACTAATATTATGTTCTTCTACGACATAAACTCACATTCACTCACAGAAGTGATCTACAAGCAACAGAAGCGTATGAAGTTACTGCAAAGTACTAATTTATTTTTTTAAAAAAATCAGCTTTACGCTGTATACCGCAGGGTAGGCGGAGGGAACCTAGTATTAAGACACTCCGTTCCCTGCCGAATTCTTGAGGCATTGCGTGTTGAGTGGCAGAACTCAACACCAGAGCGAAGAAATGGAATTATAAATTTAAGTAAATATTTCATCTCCTCGAGTGGAGATCCAACCCACAACCAGTCGATTATTATTATTTACAGTCACACTTCGTGGCGCTGCGCCACGACTGGCCTCATAATTTATTTTTATTGAATAATTTATTTTTATTCATAACTAGCGGCCCGCTCGCGGCTTCGCCCGCTTAAACCACAGAATTATTTGCTTAATACACTATAATTATGTTCGTGTTTTAATATACCTATAATGTATGTTTGCAACGCCCGCAAGTCGCATTTTCGTACCTCCCATAAGAGAGAAGCAACTGTCAATATATTAATTTCTTTAAACTTTTGCATTAAGGAGTCTTTAGGACCTAAGTTATAGTTATAGCTATATAGTTATAGTAATATCGCTACTTACAACAAAATCCTAACTCATCGGTGTCTGTACGTGGAAGATATATTAGAAAAATTATTATTACGGACATTTAACAATGTAATAGAACTTGGTCAATTTGTCTGTTTATCAGTGCGTTCAGGATAATCTCAGAAAGGGCTTAACCGATTTAAGTAACTTAACCTAACTTTGTGCCCCTGCGCCGCGATGGCCTTTAATATTAATACAGAATGGAAGCGTCAGCGCTCCTTTTACGGGGGCAATATATAGGATAAAATATTTTAAGCCCATACCTAAAGAAATTAATACCCCAACAGTTTAGACGTAGACTTTTTTTTTCATTTCACGATCGATGTTTATCCATACCTGTATTTCGTGTGACGCAGTTACGCATAGATACCAATAACGTTAACACATACTACTACAAAAGTATTACTAAAGGTTAAGCAACTTTGAACTTTGTCGCCAATACCTACGACTCGATTTAGGAATGAGGCGTATGCGGCGGTTTCCCTTTGATAGGCTTATGCCTGTTTGTAAAGTAAATATAATTTATTTTGTATGAAAAATAACTTTTTCACTTTTAGGATTTTTTTTATTGTATTAGGCTTTTGTAGAGTTATTAACTATGGTTTCATTTAAAGTGGTGTTGACAAAAACACTAATTGAGCATATTTAATATTTATAGTGATTTTTTAGTGAATAGAACTAATAGTTATTACAATACTTGCGAAGAAAGCATATTAAGATATTTTTTAAATTCTTATACCTTTTGAAAAACTACCAACATTCTTATCGTTAATAAATTATTTTTTTCAAATTAAAAAATTGTCTAAGTTTTTCATCATAATGGCACGAAAATATTTAAAATGTTCAAAATTAAAAGTTCAAAAATGTTGATTGAAAATAATTATACTGCAGGAGAATACCTTTATATGTACTGTTTTATTATGATATAATGTAGAATATCCATACATCCATATTGTACTTGCATGTATCTCTCTATCTTTTGTGTATCACCAAATTTAAATATAATACGGTACATACTTGTAATTTTACCCTTTCCGCGAGTGGGGACCTGGCGACTAGTAACACAAGCTCAGAGCTTAGTACAAGCGTCAGCCTCACATGATTGTAAATAACAGTTTATGTACCTAAATATACACTACTTGTTTTGTATACTTTACAATGTGTGGAGAAATAAATTATTATTATTATTATTATTATTATTATCCATACATCCATACATCCATACATCCATACATCCATACATCCATACATCCATACATCCATACATCCATACATCCATACATCCATACATCCATACATCCATACATCCAGAACCATACACCATACATCCATACATCCATACACCATACATCCATACATCCATACACCATACATCCATACATCCAACATCCAACATCCATACATCCATACATCCAACTCCATACATCCATCACCATACATCCATACATCCATACATCCACATCCAACTCCATACATCCATACATCCAGACATCCATACATCCAACATCCAACATCCTACATCCATACATCCATACATCCTACTCCAACATCCTAATCCATACATCCACACCAATACATCCATACCATACCTAACCTACCTACCTACCTACCTACCTACCCACCTACCTACCTACCTACCTACCTACCTACGTACCTACCCACCTACCCACCTACCCACCTACCTACCTACCTACCTACCTACCCACCTACCTACCTATCTACCTAGCTACCTACCCACCTACCTACCTACCTACCCACCCACCTACCCACCTACCCACCCACCTACCCACCTACCCACCTACCCACCTACCTACCCACCTACCTACCTACCTACCTACCTACCTACCTACCTACCTACCTACCTACCCACCTACCTACCTACCTACCCACCTACCTACCTACCTACCCACCTACCCACCCACCTACCCACCTACCTACCTACCTACCTACCTACCTACCTACCTACCCACCTACCCACCTACCTACCCACCTACCTACCTACCTACCCACCTACCTACCCACCTACCTACCTACCTACTTAAAATATAAAATAGATAGCGTTTCTAGTATCGAATTCTACTATCTCAAATATAAGCTTCTTGGAAACTTAAATACTTATATTAATATATATATAGATAGAGTGAAGCTATTACAATAAAATAAACACTAAATGTTACCTTGATTTACTGGTAATTTTTACGTATAAAATTTGCTTAAATATATTGTGTACTTTTCACGTGATGCGTGTTCACATAAACAGGAAAACAGACAAACAGACAAACAGACAAACAGACAAACAGACAAACAGACAAACAGACAAACAGACAAAAATTCCAAAAATGTTGGAAATGGATTCTGTTAGTTATCCTTTAACACCCTGGCTATTTTTTTTTTAAATATTTTCAATGTACAGAAACGACTTTTCTACAGATTTATTATAAGTATAGATATAGATAAACAAATATCACTAAATAATTTATGAAGAGTATTCAAAGCTCTGTTATATTTAAAACAGGAAAACCTGTTTTTTAATTATTTTTTTTTTATGGAAAAGACACGGCAAACGAGCGTTCGGGTCACCTGATGGTAAGTGCTTACCGCCGCCCACGACCACGTGCAACACCAGAGGAGCTACAGGTGCGTAGCCGGCCTTTAAGGGTGGGCTCCGGAGCCCGGCATTACCTGATGCGAAACGCAGTGGCATAAAGCCACTACTTAATGCCGGTTTTAAATGCCGGGGGTGGTGATGATCCGGTCGAGTCTGCTCATGCGTGTTGCCATTGCTGGCGACGTGACTCTACCACACGTACTTTAGTCGCCTCTTACGACACCATCAGTACCAGGATGATCCTATTCTAGGCCGGGATGTAAGTTGCTTGAAGCTAAAATTTGCCGAATGTATGAGTATATTAATTGTGTTTTTATTAGCTTTGCGCTGTATCTCGCATATATATAGCAATCAAGAGGAAACCTGGTGTTAATACACTCCGTTCCTCATTTTCCAACAAATATTTAGAAGTATTGGCTGCCAGATTGAAGAAAAGAAAATATTAATAAATAAAAATTCATTTCCCCGAGTAGGAATCGAATTCAGATGCGTAGCGTTACAGACCCACCCCTGTGCCACGACGGCCTCATTCGTCACGTCCAAAGCAAATAACAATGCATTTTTTGCATTATACCAAAGATATTAAGGTTGATGTTCCCATAAAATATACTTCAATACAAAAAGTCAAAGGAATCAAGCTCGCCTTTTGAGTGTTTATTTCTATTTACCGTGTTCTATCCTAGTAGCGCTCAACGCAAAAATAGTTGATACGCTTTATATTGGCAATTTCAAATACAAGATGTAGAAACTTGTTACTTGTTTAATTAACTTTAGCACCTAACATTAGTTTCATATTTTTAGGGTTCCCTTTTTTTTTCTTTGGAGGTTAAAATGGAACACTTTGTTGTCCGACTAACTACCTGTCTGTTCGTCTGTCAGTAAGTCTGTTAGTTCGTTAGTCAGTTCTGAAAATACAATTTTTCTCCAAAACGGATGGAGTTAAGACGTTTATTCCATACCAAAAGTCCAGATCTTATAGTACTTGGAGCACAGAAAAAAAATCTTTTAAGTCTACGCCAACGGAAGATACGAGCGCTTAATTCTCGTTCACCTATAATCATGAAATGATAGGGAACCCTTAGTGGTGAGTCTACTTCGCACTCGTTTTTTTCTTTTGAACCTAGAACCAAATGTAAAGGTAGGCGGCCTAGCTTTTAAATTTGCATCATAATGCGGATAATACCATGTTATTGCCAGTAACACTAATAGGTTTTATTAGTTTGTGATATAAGATAAAGATTACGCGCGTTTTTTGTTCTGTTGAGTGGATTTTTAGATTTTTATGTATAGTAGAACTTTTCAGAGATAGTACAAAATAGGTTAAATATTGATAGAAAATAATTAAGTTCAGTCAATTGAGTATTATAGTTACTTAAGATACTCTTTTCATTTGAACTTTCATAAGCAAAGCAATTTGCCGTGTGATCCCGGCGTAGAATAGGATCATCCTCGTACTGGTGGTGTCGTAAGAGGCGACTAAAGTACGTGTGGTAGAGTCACGTCGCCAGCAATGGCAACACGCATGGGCAGACTCGACCGGATCATTACCACCCCCGGCATTTAACCCCCGGCCCTCGTTTGCCGTGTATTTTCCATAAAAAAAAGCAATCTTCGAATTTATAATGGCATTACAATATGTTATTAAATAAAAAACCACAAAGTACTAGTTGAGTTGACACTTCCGTGCTAATTTCAGGATTGTAGGTCAACACACTTATAAAAGTTGACAAATTTAAGTGTGCGGACGTATGTGGGCATTTCGCACGAAATAATCTACAATTATAAGTTTGCAATAGGTTTTATCAGTAATAGAAATTTCTATTTTTCGATTTTCCTTTTCAAATTACATGAATTTAGGTTAAGGAAAAATGCTTAATAGGTTTTTTATGACACGGCGAATTAAGTTGACCAATTTAAGTTAGAGAGCGTATCCATTTATGCACTATTTTGTATGAAATGAACTACAAATTACAAAGTGATCTTATAACAGTTCAGTATTTTTAATTTGAGATAGGGTATCCTTAAAATATATAAACTTCGACCTTGAATAAAATAATAAATTAATTCTTCTAAAAACAAATTTAATATTTAATTTTATTTTTTATTTTCCCGATAAATTTAGGCCATTTCTCACAAATGCTAGTATATTAAAGAATGTAGATACGGAGGCAGTATTGGTTCGTAATCGTATACAATTAAAACAGATTCAATGTTCTGTGCTCCCTACTTAGTAGCTAGAGATTTTTTTTAATACAAAAAAAAATGGAAACATGTTACAAAAGAGATGTGTAACATAAGAAGATTGGAATGTCGATCATTTTAAAAGGAAAGAAAAATAATGTTATTAAGATTAATATCGTAAGGTCGGTGTCGGTGTAATATAATTATCAAGTATTATAAATTAATTAAATAAAAAAAAGGCCAGCCGTGGCGCAGCGACACAAAGTGTGACTGTAAAACCGACTGGTTGTAGGTTCGATCCCCGCTCGAGGAAATGAAACATCAATAGCTTCACTGACTGTAATAGAGTTACGTTGAAGTATCAAGTTAGTAACTTAGTTGAAGTGTCAAGTTGTAAGTAATTGTTATCAGAAATTCGTTTGAAAACGTAAGACGCAAAAGCTTGTGATTGATATATGTCTAGTAAACGTAAAGGCATCCAATCCAATGGCATCTTCAAATTAATGTATATCCACACACCCGGGCATAGCGTTAGCAGAAATTAAACTCTTTATAACTAAACTCTTTATAATTAAACTCTTTGTGTTATGATCGTTGTTGATATATTCCAAGAACATCGCTAAAATTATACCCTATTATGAGCCTGATCGTATTGCACCAGTTATGATAGTTGGAGGCCTTGAACTGCCTAACAAAACTGCTCATTGCCCGACTTCATACTTAGCAAGTTCAATTTCCTTCATACTTAACCTATATTGATTTAACTCTTACCAAAAAAATCTACATGTTGTATGCCATATGTGTCATTTAAAAAACTAGTTACGTATTTACGTACAACAAGCGGTCGTGTGCCACACTGTTTTTTTTATGAATTTGCATAATAAGTGGTTTATTTATTTTCTAACACTTTGTATGTGAGTCTGTAAAAGCGACGGTTGTGAATTCGATTCCAACGCATAAGCTTAAGTAGCTCAGCGTTCCGCAACTCAACATGAATGTCTCTGAAATTCGGCAGAAAGTAGGAAGAAAAGTGTCTTAACTCCTCAGGTTCTCTCTCTTTCTCTCTATAAAAAAAATAAAACTTTCACAAGCAAAAGCTAAAAGCTTAAATGTACAAACCGAAGCTTAATTTTACAAAAGGCCTGCATCACTATAGGTAAACCTACGAGTGTATCGTACCATCCAAATATGGTGTAACATAAATTGATCAATACTTGTTCTTGTGACGAACGAACGGACAGCGCGGATTTATGGCATGGGAGAGTTATTGATAACGGTTTACTTACTTGCTTTTTATATTAGAATTTTTACCGTTAACGTTATTGTCGATGTGTAAGTTTCTTTAATAGTTTTAAGAAATGCTATACCGAACTAAAGAGATAAAAATATTTTAGAAAATGTATAATGTGGGGCTTGAACCCGCACCTCTTGGATATCGTCAAATTATTTTTCCAAAATCATTTCCATTCGGAGAGTATAAACTGTTTATTAATATAATAATGTCTTCAAAGTAAATGTGACTTTAAGGTCAATTGCCTGATGTACGCAGACGATGCAGTGCTTATTGCATCATCAGAATGCGAGTTGCAGGCATAAGTCACCACTCTAAAAGAAGAGTGTAAAAATAATGTTCTAAGCTCTAAGGAGAATAAGACGAAGATTCTAGTATTTGTACCGAATGACGAAAGGACGAAAATATAACGTAGCATAGCAATACTTTGACGAAGAGGTTGATAATAGTGGACGAGGCAAAAGAGGTACGCAGAGACCATAGCGTTTAACTCTCCAGAGTGAAATCTCTGGCTAGCTCTGGTAAGCGTGAAGCTAAGTAAATAATAATCAACTTCACGCTGTACCCCGCACACAGCAGGGTAGGCAGTGGGAACCTAGTGTTAAGACACTCCGTTCCCCACTTTCTGCCGAATTCTCGAGATATTGCGTGATGAGTGGCAGAACTCAACGCCGCACTTAGCCTCGACACCAGAGCGAAGAAATGGAAATATAAATTTAAGTAAATATTCCATCTCCTCGAGCGGGGATCGAACCCACAACCAGTCGGTTTTACAGACACATTTCGTGCCGCTGGACCACGACTGGCCTTCACTAAAAAATAAATTTAAAAATAATATCATAACTATAATATGATAAGTACTAACTAACCTAGGGTCCCAATTCGCAGACAGCCGTTTCTTAGATCTAACTCTTAAACGCATACGCGTAGCACGAGTGGCCTCTCCGCGCACGCTTATTGCCGCTGCGCCTCCTTTAGAAGACGATAACTGAAGAAAAACGTATATATAATATAATGTAGTTATATATCTATTAGGCACAAAATAAAATGAGTTCAAGTATTTTTTTTTATTCGTCCAAAGGAAAGTAAATTATTTTTAAACATTTTTTAAGTGTTATTCCACACTTAGGAAAGAAAAATACTTCTTTAGAAAACGTATAAAAATTTGAACCTAGCGGGACTCGAACCCGCGCCTCCTGGAATCCGACCAGGTTGAAAGTAAATTAATTCTGTATATGAAATTACAATATACTCTTCGGTTATACTCTCTTAACACAAATATCAAATATTCAAATTAAATCCAAACAAAATTGTTATAGTAAATACTGTTAATAATAATTGTTATAGTAAATAATACCTGTAATACGTATCTGTCTTGTTTAGATATCAGAAACGTGATGGTGTGCATTTCTCCGCCTCCGTGCTCTTGGACCAGTTGAAGTTGTGCTGGAAATGTTAAGTTATCATTATTTTTAGCTTCATACTGTATCCCAAGCAGACACACATATGCATATAGAAGAGTAGGCAGAGGGAATTTGGGAACCTAGTGTTAAGATTCTGCGGCAGAGGCATCCCCAGAGGCAATGTGCGTATATTACTTGTTGAGTGGCGCTCTGCCTCATTACCAGACCGAAAAAAAAAATTGCTTGAGTTAAAAATAAAAGATATAAAAGATATATTAAATTATTTTAAATCCTATTGTAAAGCTTGTTTCTAGTTTTTTCTATTATTCCATGTTATGTTATAGATCATTCATCTTGCGTAGGTATGTACATATATATTATGTACCGTCCGTTCGTCTTTCCTCCGGCTTCACGAAGAAATTTGTTCGTTTTCTATTACAGTACATTTGCCATCATATGTAAGTAAATAAGTCAACTAAGTTTTACGAAAAAACTAGCTTAATTAAAAAATGCGTTTTTAATTTGTAACGAATCCTTTTAAATAAATATCAGATATTAATTAAGATATATAAGTAGATCCATTAGGTTTTTTATTTAATTTGAATTTTCATGTAATACGTAATATAATTATAATATAAAAATTAAGTAAAAAAAAACGATTAACGACGACGACGAAAATTAAACAGAGATGCTACCAATGATATAAATACCAAAGAAAAAAATAGTTTCACCGTTATAAAAATACCTAAAGTGAGAATCGAACCTACAGTCATCGCGTGTACGAGACTATTTAAATTAGAGAATAGTTAAATTCTAAATAAATTGGCATGTACTTACTATCACTGCTGCCTGCCACTCCTCGGTAGAACGCCCAATGTAAATGTCTCGAACACGGACTCACCGTGATGTGTACCACTGATTGGGATATTAGAGTTGTATTCAATTCCAGGCTAAAAATTAATTATTAATATAATATAACTAGTTATATTGTTAATATTGTATAGTAAATTATATTATATTTCTGAATTATATTATATTTTAAAAATTAATTAAATAAATTAGTTAATAAAAAAATGAAATTAAATAGATAAAATCCGCTTCACGCTGTATCAAAGGCATGTAAGCAGAGAAAACCTAGTTTTAAGACTCCGTTCCCCACTTTCTGCCGAATTCTGGAGGCATTGCGTGTTGAGTGGCAGCACTCAACGTCGCGCTTTGCCTCAACACTCTGGTGTTGAACGCGAAGAAATGAAAATAAATATTTCATTTCGTCGAGTGGGGATCGAACCCACAACCAGTCGACTTTACAGTCACACTTTGTGCCCCTGCGCTACGACCGGCCCCAGAAAAATCAAAATTAATTAGGGTATAAAAATTAAAATAAATAGTTAACGTTGAAATTGTTCATTGTTTATCATGCATTATATAGATGATAGAGACACTTTGTTCTCGTTAACACACATTCATTTCCCACTCTCTACCGAATTTTCGAGGTATTTCGTGTTAAATCGCGGACCTCAACTCCGCATTTTGCTTCTTTACGAGGACAAGGAAATGAAAATATTAAATTACCCTATTTCTCCAAATTAGGAATCCAATCCACGACACGCATTTACAGTTACACCCTCGTTCCACCGGGCCACGGTGGCCTCAACTGAACGTAAAATTTAATAGACCAATAAATTATATTCATCTTAAATTAATTTATCTTTCGAAAATCTGTTTAGATATCAATGATATCACATTAATAGCTTTGGATAATATCCAAAGTAAAGTAGATTTGTCAACCGCTAATTTGTTTTGAATCATATTTGCTATCAAACGAATGTTGAAACGAGTGCTGACCTATTTTCTAAAGTAGGTTAGATTTATATAGTTATCTATTAAAATATTAATGGTGCAGCGTCTGATGGTTTTAGGTTCATTACCACTCAGGGGAAAGATTATGCTTATTTATTATCAATTCTTCGCACTTGGTACATAAAGCGCGGCGTTGAGTTCCGCCGATTAATACGCAATAAGTTGAGTATTTGACGGGAAGTAAAAAATGGAGTGATACACTAGATCCTCTCTGTCTACTGTGCGATGAAATATTATATAGCTATGTATGCTATGACTGAAAAGGGAATCTAATATTAAGACATGCCGCACCCACGCTGTCGTTTTTCAATTTTTTGGACTGTGGGTGTTGAGTAGCGCAACTCAACGCCATGCTTTATCTTTTTACCAGAGTTGAGTAAAGAAAATAATTAATTATTTTTACTAGAAACCGAAGCCACATCCATTGCAGACGCTGCTACTGCATCGCAACTACTACAAATGATTATAATATAATTAAAAGTTATCCCTTAGTAATAAATCAACTTCACGCTGTATTCCGCACACAGTAGGTTAGGCTGTGAGTACCTAGTATCAAGTAACTCCGTTTCCCATTTTCCTCCGAATACTGAATGCATTACGCAATGTGTGTAGTGGCGGAACTAAACACCGCGCTTTGCCTCGACACCAGAGTGAAGAAATAATGAAAAACTGCGGTCGAACTCACAACCAGTAGCGTTTATACACACACTTATGCCCCTGCGCCACGACGGCCTTAGTTCTTTAAAATATATCGAATTCATCATTCTATTTTTATTAAAAGAAAATACAATATAAATTAAACTTACCATTTTATATTAATTAATTCTTAAACAAGCGAGTATTACTATCACAGACATCCATTATCTTAACCAAAATTGTGTTTCAAAGGCTAAAACCTTAACGAGAGTATTTATATTTCCCTTAGGCGAAGACAGATTGTGCCACTTCGATGCGGTGATAGTTATCTATATCTCGAGGCATAGAAACCATTTTCAAAGCAATCGTCTGAATATTTAAAGAAATTGTTTTTTACAGTATTTGGTATTGTTTTAATTATGATATTAATTAAGAAGAAAATTGGTTTAATTTTCACATTTGCATTTCTTTGGAGTAGCTACAAGGCTACTGAGCTTTAACGAGATAAACGGCGTTGGGTTCCGCCACTTAATACAGATTGTATCGAGTTTAGCCAGAAATTGGAAGACAGGATATCATAACAGTTTATAAATCCTCACCATATCGAACCTTTAGTGTGTAAACTTGAAAGTTTGAGTTTAGAGGTTTTCACTTTTTAATTTAAAGAAACAGCACAAATAGAGTAAGGAGGAGTTCCCTGTTTCGTGCTTATTTTCGAGACAATGCGACTAAAATGGCAACTCAATGCCACACTTTGTCAACCAGAGGGAAAAGGCATTCCCCAAATAGGAACCAAAACAAATTCCTCATAAATTAATATCTTACTTTCTACTCTCTCCTTCCTCCAGTCTATACAGAGTCTGGTTGTCCATCGGCAGCCACTCCACGGAGACTCGTGACACCGGCCTCGTGACTAAAACACTAGGCGCTGCAAAACCAGCGCCGGCCGCGTTTATTATAATCACCACTGCCAACCTTGTGGCAAAGATGTGTATGTTTCTGTGGAAGAAAATTATGATTCGAATTATATGAAGTAGAACTGTAGAAGAAAAAATATGGAGACCAGTCGTTGCGCAGGGGCACAAAGTGTGGCTGTAAAACCGATTGGTTGTGTGTTCGATTCCCATTCGAGGAGATGAAATATTTACTTAAATTTATATTTCTATTTCTTCGCTCTGGTCAGGACAAGCGCGGCGCTGAGTTCTGCCACTCAACACGCAATGCCTCCAGAATTCGGCAGGAAGTGGGGAACGGAGTGGCATAACACTAGGTTCCCTCTGCCTACCCTGATGGATGCGTGAAGCTGATTTATAAGAAGTAATGGATGAATTTTAATTAAAAAATAAAAATTATAAAGGCAATCTTACACAACTTCCCATGTAGCAGAATGGGCAAATGGAAGCTAGGTCTAAGAGACCTGGTTCCTCACTTTTTGCCAAATTTGGTAGTTTACATGTTGAATCTCGAAACTCAACGCCGCGCCATATATATTTATATAAAGAAATACGACTAATTGGCATATTTGGTAGTTATTTATTCAAGGACTAAAACTTCAATCGTTTTAATAAATAAAGCGTTAGGTAGCGAGTCTAGCATAACGTCTGACCAAGAAATATAAAAAAATAATTTTAAATGAAGACCAAAGATTTGTATCATTTCATCATTTGGTTGTGCATTTCAATCAATAAGAGTATCAAGTATGTATAACAACAAAGTGATTTATTTTCCACATATAAATTCGCGCGCAGAGGCACAAAGTGTGACTGTAAAATCGACTGGTAGTGGGTTCGATCCCCACTCGAGGAAGTAAAATATTTATTTACATTTATATTTTCATTTCTTCGCTCTGGTGTCGAGATAAGCCGCGGCGTTGAGTTTCGCCACTTAGCACGCAACGCCTCCAGAATTCGGCGGAAAGTGAGTAATGGTGTGTCTTAACACTAGGGTCCCTCTACCTACCCTGCTGTGTACGGGATACAGCGTGAAGCTGATTTAATTTTTTTTTGATTTTATATAAATTATTTAAGATTCATCATATAAAAAAAATTACAACAATCACATATTTTTTTTCAAATTACAACTTACTGATTTATTTAAGAGTCAATGATAAAACAAAAAAAACACATAATACTTACTGTTTACTAATATGTAAATAAGTGAAGATAACGCACTAGCGGATCCCAATTAAATATGATTCAAAACATTTATAGCTTTCCGACATACCACATTAACTTATTCTTTTTGCATCGAAACTATCGCTTACGAGTGCGCCGGCGCAAGTACCGCTCGCAAAAAAAAAACAACTAATGTAAACTGTAAATCATTGTAAAATTTACTACTCGCGACTACGCTGAGATTTATAGATTATGATGGAGAACGCTCTACTAATACATACCTATAACCTATTATATATGAGAAAATATCTTAAGCAATAATAATTTTTATACATATATAGCTTAAAAGCTTTTTTTGCGTGCTCTCCTTTTGATGTATTGTTGAATATTTCTTTTGCCTTGTGCGAAACAATGACGTTTTGTAGTTTGAGTACGAAATTTATGGATATTTTGCCGTATGAGCTTATTAAGCTCGAGTGTTACTTTTCAAGAATTTAAAACGAAAACGAAAACATATGTATGATACTTAAAGGCTTACGGTCATTGCAATATGTTAATAATATTTTTTTAATATATTTTTAGCCTTGACGCGGTTTCCTGTGCTTAAGTTCTGCGTTTCTCACTTTCTGTCTTTGTAGACATTGCCGTTGAGTGGAGAAATTCAATACAACATTTTACCCTATTATTAAAAAATCATATCAACTTCACGCTGTATCCCGCAAACATCCCATATTAGAATGAGGATAATATGAAATAATCTATTTCCCAGAGTGGAACCCACAACCGTCACGTTAATACGTTTTATCGCTGTGCCATGACTGCTACAAAATCATTAATAGATGAAAAAAAAATAATTAAAAAAAGCAAACAATATATATTTATGTTCATAATATCTCTAGTTAGCGGAAAGCGAAGAACAGAATTTAATGCTCAATACGACAGTTAAGGATTCGATTACCATTGAGAAGAACAAATCAAATCAAATCAAATCAAATCAGCTTCATGCTGTATCCCGCACACAGCAGGGCAGGCAGAGGGAACCTAGTAGTTAAGACACTCCGTTCCCCACTTTCTGCCGAATTCTGGAGGCATTGCGTGTTGAGCGGCAGAATTCAACGCCGCGCTTAGCCTCGACACCAGAGCTAAGAAATGGAAATATAAATTTAAGTAAATATTTCATCTCCTCGAGTGGGGATCGAATCCACAACCAATTCGGTTTTACAGTCACACTTCGTGCCGCTGCGCCACGACCGGCCTCAAAGGGTTTGAGAAGAACAAATTATTTTTATTTCCTCTCGCTATGACATTCTTCCTGCTGACTACGGGATTGAACGTGGAGCTAAAAAAATAAATGTATATTTGATGTAGATAAGTCAAATGGACTTATAAAAGAATTTTAACTACTAAGGATTCTGCTGAGTCACAAAGAATACTCCAATGTTGTTCTTTAAACAAAAGTTTGTATCCAGCAGTTTCCCTCTAGAGTAAGGGTCCATTATAAGAAAAGATTTTTTTTAAAACGGGTCATGGCGATACAAAAGAAATATGTAGAGTAACTTTGTAAACGGTTTTCGCAGGTCATCGTGGCTGGGAATAGATTAGTATGTAAATTTTGATTCTGATTTGAATTTCGTTCAAAGAAAACTAGGAGTACATAAAATAATGTATTTTATGAGATAAGATGTTTTAGGGTAAGCAGAGAGAATCTAGTGTTAAGACACTCCAATCCAGACTTTCCGTCCAATGTTCGAGATACGTACTCGTACGTTGATTCATGAAACTCAACGACACAGCCTTGTCTTGTTCCGAGTGCGAGGATATGGAAAAAAATCATTTCCCCGAGTAGAAACCGAACCCATAACCATTGCTATGTCATATGATTGCGTAAAATGAAAAATAATTCTTTTGTCCTTTTACGACTATGGCTTGTAACTTAGATTTCGGAATGTTAATGTTTTTGACGTAATCCACTGTACCATCATAGAAATATTCTTAGTTATTTAACTAAACGAGTAATGTCAGATGTAAAAGCTAGCGATGCATTTAAAAGGCACATTTCAAATGTAAACAGTTGATCAACAAATAGGTTAAATGAATTTAAATGTAATCTTTATTTAAGTTTATTAATAGTACTGTCTAAATATGTATTATACATTCGTTCATGCCACGTTATTTAAGATATAAACGTAAATTATATCACGACAGCTGAACGCAGAAGTCTCTAATGGTCTGATGAATTATTAAAAAGTTGTAGGAATTAGTTGAAAATACCTATTTGTATGAAATAGATATTGTAAAGTTGGCAGTTGTTTTATTATTCATTAATTTTATTTATTTTTTATGTTTATTGTCACTAAGAGACTAAGTCAACTGCTATGATAAAAAAACTGGTCAAGTGCGAGTTGGACTCTCCCACTAAGATGATAATAATAAATATTTAATTCCCTCGATTAGGAATCGTACGCACATTCTGTCGCGTTTTCACTCACAGGCTTGTGTCCCTGCGCCACTACTGGCCTCTAAAACTGTTTAAATAAAAAAAAATAGCGGTATCCCGCGCACAGCAGGGTGTGCAGAAGGAACCTAGTATTAAGACATTCCGTTCGTCACTTTATGCTTAATTTTGGAAGCATTGCGTGTTGAGTGACTCAACGCCGCGCTTAGCGTATACACCAGAGTGAAATAATGAAAATATAAATTTAAATAAATACTTCATTTCTTCGAGTGATTATCGAACCCACAACCAATCGATTTTACAGACACACTTTGCGCCGCTGCGCCGCGACTGACCTCTAAACTAACTATTACTAACAAAAATATTATATTTAACGTTACGTTACAAGAATCAAACTCTAAAGTACCCACCCTCAAATCCATTGAATTATTAATGCTTTTTACATCATATGTGGAACATTGATCAAGATAAAGCACTAAATGGTGTGATACGAGAATAATATGACGAATGGTCGGCGCTCGAGCGAGTTATATTCTGGCAGTAACTCAACTCCCACTTACAAATACCAGATTAGGTTAATATCCATCGAAATGACTAGTTAAGTGTGTGTATGTTTGTTTGTTTGTATGTAATGTATATTGTATGTAAATGGTGTTGTAGTAAATGTTGTAGTATGTGGCGATAAGGTTTTACATGGATGTCCGAGTATGTTAAGAACGGGTTTGTATGATTCATACTGGTAGCTCAGTGCTGGTAAGGTCGTGGCGCAGAGGCACAAAGTGTGACTGTAAAACTGACTGGTTGTGGCTTCCATTCCCACTTGAGGAGATGAAATATTTACTTAAATTTGTATTTCCATTCTCCGCTCTGGTGTCGAGGCAAAGCGCGGCGTTAAGTTCTAGAATTCGGCAGAAAGTGGGGAACGGTGTGTTAACACTAGGTTCCTTCTATATTTTGGAGGCTTTGCGTGTTGCGTGACTTTGGTACTGTGTTTTCGAAGGTCAATCGAGGTCTCCCCCTGCCTCTCTTACCACTCAATTTTCCATCATAAATTTTTGCCATTCTTTCATCACCCATTCGTTCGACGTGCCTAAACCAGCTGAGCATGTTCTTTTTCATTCTCACCGTGACATCGTCGCTAGTACCTGGCATTCTGTGTACCTCTTCATTACGGATTCCATCAGCTAAGCTGACTCCGCATATCCTACGAAGAGATCGCATCTCCACGGCATTCATCTATTTTTCAGAATGTAAATAAAAAAAAATATATTCCTACAACCGCCTTATGCATAATCATTTTTCTATACACAACAATAAAAATATTAACATTTTTATAGACATTACTAGTAATCTAGAATTGACTAACTCTATACACCTAAAGACCATATAACATACAAAACACTATATGAGTATGATGCAACGGAACTAGCGAACGGTCATAGGATACTAAAAGTAAATTGACATACAATTGAAAGAATTCATATTTTTTTTCCTTTATATATGCTATTTTTGAATTAAAACCAATCATTATTAAGTAATTAATTATAATTTGAAACACTATCAATTATAGCTGTACCTTATTTGGTGAAACTAATTCATTAAATTTTTAGTAAGTGAATTTATAGCAACTGTTGAATAACGGAGTGTGTTGGTACTATATAGACATTTATAAGATATTTTCCGTTATATTTATTTCAGCACTAGATATATAATAGGGATAACCTATTATGTATCATGACTCTCCTTTCTCATCTTTTCATTCGATTTCGGGACATTAAGGGCAAGTAGTGCAACTTAACGCTGCATTTTATCTAAGCAGAGTGTGAAAGAGAATATAATTCATTCTACCGAGTGAAAATAACTGAAAATAACTAAAATAACTGTACATTTAAAAAAAAATCTTTCTACAAAATAAATAAATATATAATACTAAATACTGACGAGGACGAGGTTGCTCTCAATTAGCCCCGGAAAATCCTTAAAAACCCTCATAAAATAAACAATACTGTGTGTTAATCTTAACAAATGGAGTGGTGGAGGTCGCTCCAAAGAAAAACAAAGCGAAATGAGCTGTCATTCACAAGCGTTCGAATTTGTTACAATAAGAATTATGGTGCGTTTCTCTCTATCTAGATTTGCATATATATTCGATGCTAAGTAATCCCATATTGACCATATATTAAGAAAATATTATGTGAATGTGAAACTTTTGACGGACGTAAAAAAAAATAAAATTCAATTATTCAGTGATAGTTATTAGATTAAGCGAAAGTAAGCGAAGCGAAGAGCCCAGGAAAATAAAATAATATCTATGACTATTTCCTGCTAAAAATAAATCTGATTTGAAATTTTGCAGAATTCAAAAGCTTGCGGCGTTGAGTTCCACCACTTAACAAGCAAAGTGCTTAACAAGAAGGCAGAAAGTGAGCAACGGAATGTCTTAACACTAGGTTCCCACTGCCTACCCTGCAGTGTGTGGGATTTTTTTAAAAAAAACTTATATACATGATATAAATTAAAAAATATAAATAAAATATATTGCACTTTTAAAATAAGATCAACATGTCCACTGAAAAATTTAAAATGTAAAACTTTATAATACAACGTTAAACACATAAAAAACTTGATTTATACTGAAAAACAAAACGTTAATCACAAGCTGAATATTTCATTCGATATAGTATTTTTATTAGATACATCAAATGGTATTAGCTCTTTCTAGGGTTCCGTATAAAAAAAACGGAACTCTTATATGAACGCTTTGTTGTCTGTCTGTCTATCTGTATGCTTGTCTGTCTGTCTGTCAAGACTATTTTTCTCAAGATCGCGTGGATATTTCAAGTTAATATTTTGATATTAAAAACGTTTGATATTGAAACTGCTATCAAATATTTAGGTGTACGGCCCTTTGGAGCACAGAAAGAATCAAGCATTTAAATCAAAACAATCAGAAGATATTACCATTTATGCATGGTTTTTGTTGCATTTTATATGAAATTCGCCGCGTAATCAAAACCTAGATATAGAGTAATCCTATAGACCTACAGTTGTGAAATTTAGCACGAAGTTAGAATTAAAATGGGAATAGAGTCTGAAAAATGAACATTTTTAAATATTTCATAGATAAAAATCATTATAAACTTATAGTTGTAGTTGATTTCATACAAAATTTGTGCACACGCCCACAAAGTTACGTTCATCAAGTTAAAGTTGATTAATTTGTAATTCCCGTCGAAATATAATCCTAAAATTGGGGCGGAACCTTCGATGGGCGAGTCTAACTCACATTTGACTTTTTTTATTCACTCATCTACATTTAGTGAGGGGATAGAGTGAGTCTAGTAACAAATAACAGTAGTAAAAAATAACAAATTTACTCCTAGTTCAGAGATATAGATGGAACCTAACGCCGTATTTATTCAACTAGACTGGAAAAACGATTTTTATATTATCACATTTAAAATGAGTCAGATGCTTGCTAAATAATCCAAGATCACGTCAAACCATTAACAAAGGCGAAAAATTTTAAAATATTCAGTGTCAATGTAACATTAATATATCAATAGCTGTCCAGAATGAGTAAAAATATGCTGTCTGCCCGTCCGTCTGTCTTTTTTTGGCCGTTTTCATATATTTTACAGCGTGTTACCGTTTTCGCGACGTCTGGTTGTATAAATAACTTCAAGGATTAACATGCTTTGCTTGGTGTAACGTGATGTGGCGGTACATTGCAATTTCTGCTGTATGAAAAGAAAAACTCATTTAGAATTTGTTAATTATTTTGTTCGTTGAAGTTTCTCTTTGTTTTGTTTATTTTTTGTGTTTAAAAATATTGTAACCAAGCTATCGGCGTACCAAAAATAAAATGTAACAATAATCTAAGCACAAGAAAAGGTTTTTTTATTAAATTAAAAAAAAATGATGGCGGAACTGAACGCCGCGCTTTGTCTTTTTACCAGAGCAAAGTAATGAAACTTATTAATTGATCCGAGTGTAAATCAAACCCACAAACGTCGCATTTTATTCCTTTAAAACCCTAATAAATATGTCATCCAAATATAATTCTATAGCTATACGGCTCCACGTATTTATAAATAAATCGATTATTTCGATGATTATTTTTAATACTTGTCTATTATATAGAAATGCTAATAAATAACGCGACTATTTCGCGAAAACGGCACATAGCGAGTCGGACTGACTGTAAAGGGTTCCGTAGTAGCAAATAAAAAACATATATTACTACCACCATTATAATAATATTCTTGATATGCTATTTTTGACCGACTTCATAAAGTAGGAGTTCCTAATTTGACTGAAACATTTTTTATTAAAATTATGCCAAATCTCTTAAATATATTTCAATGCCATTTTTTATACAATTTCCTTTCGTGGTTTTTCAATTTACACCAAAACTTTTATACAAATTTTTGTTTTTAGCCTTTATCACGCATTCACGCTCGGTTTTCCTACCTTGAGAGCAAGGAAAAAATAAAATAAAATAAGATAAAAAAATAAAATAAAATAATGCTATATAATAAGTGATATTAGACGGCGTCGAGTTCCGCCACTCAAAACGTGACATGATGGGAGCTTTCACTCGTATATATTATGAGCTTAGTCGTATATTGAAAGTTACAACATGAGGCCAGCCGTCGCGCAGGGGCACAAGTGTATGACCATGAATGCGATTGGTAGTGGGTTCGATGCCCAGTCGAGGAAATGAAATATTTATTTAAATGTATATTTTCATTTCTTCGCTCTGGTGTCGAGACAAATCGCGCGCCTCTACAAAACACGCAACTACATGCAATGCTCCCAGAATTCGGCAAAAAATAGGGAACGGAGTGTCAAGGTTCCCGCTGCCTACCCTGCTGCGGGGATACAGCGTGAAGCTGACTTTAATTTTGAAAGTCACAATCTCAAATAGTTTAAATATTTATTTGCCCTTCGCCGTGACTCAATCCATTCAATTCGCTAACAGATTCGGCGCCTCGGGGCGATGAGCACCTATTAATAATAAAGTAACGAGAAAGCCCCTTTAAGCATATTTACGGAGTGTGAAAGCTCAATTTGCAATATCGATACATTGTTGTTTGATAAATGTACTCATCAATATATTGAAATCTTAAATAAAAGTAATATATTTTTTATTTGGCATATTCTTTGACTGTAAACGCGATGGTAGTGAGTTCGATTAGCTCTAAAGTGAATGAATGTTTTTTTTTTAATTTTGTTACTCTGGTAATAATACAAAGCGTGGTGCTCTTCAACCATTTTTTATTGTGTAATTTGTATAATGTGTTCAACGAAAAAATATTACTAGTAAATTGACAAGAAAACTCTTTAAACATATTTACGGAGTGTGAAACCTCAATTTGCAATATCGATACATTATTGTTCGATAAATGTACATATGTATTAAAATAAAATTGTTGTTTATATTGAGTAATAATGGTTATTTCAGTATTATTAAAAAGGAGATGGTCTCTGAGTTTTATGGCTTTAGTAATAAGCCAAAGCGCGGAGTTGAGTTTTGCAACTACACATAAATCTGTTATGTTTCGAAAATAGAGCGGTACATAGACAACGGAGTGTCTTAAAACTGGGTCCCATGAGTGCGGTGAGGCTATTGTATCCTACACAATAAATTAAAAAAAATTGTTACCTTCAATAGCTTATAAAATTTAGGATAAATCATTTTTACAAACACCTGTTTATAGTTTGACAATGTTTGAACTTTAATATTTGAATTTTAACCAATTTATGAAAAAGTTCACTCAATCACGACAATCATAAATAGGGAAAAAAATCACAATAATCGTAAATTGGAACTGATTAAATAATTTCTAACTAAAAAATATTTTAATAAAAAAATCCAGAAAAATGTATCCCGCACACAGCAGGGTAGGCAGAGGGAACAGTGATAAGACACTCCGTCCCTCAACTTACCGCCGAGTTTTCGCGAGGCATTGCGTGTTGCGTTGTGGAACTCAACGCCGGGATTTTGCCTTGGTGCCAGAGAACTTAATTTATCATATACAAATAATTATTTATTAGAAACCTGATATGCAATATTAAATTCATTTAAGATCACCCTAATACAGATGTAATGCTACAGGATGCTCCAGAAATCCCTCTATCACCCTGAAATAACATTTATTTTCATTATTCTTGGAAACATCTTACACACTTATTTGGAATACGTAAAGTATATTTGCACACCATCCCTTCTACTTGTATGAGTAGGAACATTAAGAGGACGTGCCTTTACTTATAAACTAAAAATGTTTGGATTGGGTTCAACTTTGGGTTAATTTGATATATTTTCTACTAAATAACGAAGAGGCCAGTGTGACTGTAAAACCGACTGGGTGTGGGTTCTATCCCCACTCCATATATAATTCCATTTCTTCGCTCTGTAGTCGATGCAAAGCGCGGCGTTAAGTTCTGCCACTCAACACGCAATGCTTGTAGAATTCGGCAGAAAGTAGGGAACGGAGTGTCGTACTAGGTTCCCTCTGCCTACCTTGCTGTATACGCGATACAGCGTGAAGCTGAGTTATTTTATTTATATTAACTAATTCTTGTTGTTTCGAATATATGGTGATATAAAGTGGTGGGTTTGGATTTTACTATTATTTTTTTAAGCTTCACGGTGTATCCCGCACCTAATAGGGTAGATAGGGGATATGTCGGAGCCTTGTGTTAATACTTGTTCATAAGTCATGGAGTTTAACGGCGTGTCATGCCTTGTCAGACCAGACCGAGTAAATTAAAATATTAAATACCTCATTTCCTCAAATGGGAACCGATCCTGTCGCGTTTACAGTCTCACGATTGTGTCTCTGCGCCATTACTTGCAAATGAATATTTAATAAATTTTAAGCATGAGTATAGCCATTCAACATGTATGTCTCACAAATTTGGCGAAATCTGAGGAAATCGTGTTGTTATTCTGTTTTCAGTGAAGTTATTCTTTTTACCTGCCATACTAAAAGGAAAAAAAAATATAAAATGATAAAAAAAAATTGTATTTGTATAATATAACATTTTTGCCATTAGACTCTAAACAAATGCATAAGTTAATATTTAAAAGTACACATAAAAAAATATTCTCTCTAGACATAAAACTTTCAAGCCAATGGGATCAAATCAAATAAATGCCTTCTCATATAAAATAAATTATTTATTAATAATAACATGGTAAATTTAAATGGATATCAAGTTTTATTAGTAGTAAAGTAAACTTAAAAGCTATAAAGCTTGATGACGTTCACATAGGATAAGAGTATGATTTATATGGATACTTATGAGGACCTTGTATAGCATTTATTATGTTTTTAGAAAAAAATTTTTTTTTTAGTTTCACGCCTTTTCTTATATAGAATGGTTATGGTTGGTTCCCTAACAATAAAAAAAATAGTCATAACAAGAATATTTCGACACCTCGAGAACAAGAACATAAACGTATGGCTTTGGTGACTAGAGCGCTCGGACGATATCCAAGAGGCAGAAAATTTGAATCTCGATACGTTAAAGTTTTTTACATATATTAAAAAGTAAAAAATCTATATATAAAATACAGAATGATTGAAGTACAATTTGACAAACAGATTTGTTTCCGTTTCCGCCCTTTTCGTGTTTCTCGTAAAAAATATGCATGAAAAGTAACATTTACAAGATTCAATGGCTAAAATATATGTATTAGTATATTACAGAAGCATTTGTATACATCCAAAATTTATTGGTACGCTTGAAATTTCTATTCAATATATTAAAACATTTTTGAGACTGTGAAGGCGACTGGTTGTGGGCACAATCCCAGTCGAGGAAATACAATTTTTTTTAAATTTATATTTTCATTCATTTGCTCTGGTGACAAGGCGCTGCGTTGAGTTTCGCCACCTAACATGCAATGTTTCTAAAATTCTTCGGAAAATGGGGAACAAAGTGCCTTAACAATAGGTTTCCTCTGCCTACCCTGTTGTGTGCGATGATACAGCGTGACGCTGTTTTATTTATTTTTAATACATTTTTGCGAGAAATGTTTACTAGGTTTTATTAACCTTTATACTTTCCCGCGGTGTCAAGGCTCCATTTTTTTCTTTTTATTGAAGCGTGGACCCTGAGCGAACACAAAATTCAGATATCCATATAAATCCCAAATTTTTATATTGGTGAATCTGTAACTTGTCATCATTCACTATTGAACTTGGCTCTCCTTTCCAATTTATATTTTCAATCGAGTTATTTATAGCACATCATCATAGTCAAGTATTGACGGATATAATTCTTGATATGCGGATACATTTAATTAAGAACAAAGAACGAATCAACCAGGTCTCGTGTCAATACAGAACATCAAAGGCGTCTAATAATATAATGTAGAGTCGTTGTCCTAGCTACGTTACAATTGTATCTTTAGTTTTTTTTGTATGAAAAGTTTACCTTTTTTGCTGTCGCTACCACTATTCTGCAATGTTACTTATTCAAATTTAAGATTTGTATATAATTTAAGAGAAAGCATGGCGAGTGAGCGAGAGGAGAGTTCCGCCGCTCAATATTTTTAAATTAGACTGGACGAAGTCGTCTTGTCACTGGTTCCCTCTGCTTATTCTTCTATAAGCAGGATACTGCGTCAAGCTAAACATATTTGTACAGATCGGTTGAATTTAATATGTACATTTTGACTCGGTTCGATTCCCGTTCGCAGAAAAAAATATTTCTGATTGACTGTTGAAGAGAAAAGCGTAGTGTTGATATGTGTCATTTAATTGTCAATCGTCGTTTCGCCCGTTTCGAATTCAGACAATATTAGGAGAACTAAGCATTCTGACAGGTTTCCTCCCTACCGCCTACCCTGTGTGTATGCGGAAACAAAAATATATAGAAAAGGTACTATTGACTGATATTTTTTATTTAAGTGATCATTAATTATCCCTGAGCCAGTGAATTCGATCCATTACGTACACAGGACAGACGAATGCACTCAATATACTAAATAATGAAAATATTATTTTTAAATATATATTTTTTGTATCTATCTGTTTAAATTAGTCCATGGTGGCGCACTTACACTTTAAAGAGAAAAAAATACTTTTCAAAAGATGCATATACATATATAGGCTACAACTATTGTTATGTAATAGAGACTGGCTAAATCTAAAACAATTATAGAAGTAAATACAATCACGAAACATACTATAAAATATAATTTTTCGTTTCGTTCACATATTACGTTAATATCATGATGCTAATAAAATTTGAGGCCGTCGTGGCTCAGGGGCACAAGAGTGTGACTGTAACGCGACGGTGGGTTCGATTCCCACTCGATGAATTGAAATTTTTATTTAAATTTATATTTTCATTTCTTTGCTCTGGTGTTAATGCAAAGAGCAGCGTTGAGTTCCGCCACTCCGAAATTCGGCGGAGTGTGGGGAACGGAGTGCCTTAACACTAGGTTCCCTCTACCTACCCTGCTGTGTGCTGGATACAATGAAGTCGATTTAATTATTATTTTTTTATTTTTGGGAAAAAGTTCTATTGTAATGCATTTAAAGACCCAGTTAGGGCTCCCATTGTATTTAAAAATAATTAATTTGCCAAATTGCTCCCCATACAAGACCACAGGCGGTCGTTACAAATGAATTAATCAAGAAATATTTTTTATTATGAATTGTATTCGGACATGAGAGGTTCTGTATATGTTTTCAGTAATTTTTCGACATCGAACTGAATACTAGGAATAACTGTAAATTTGTCTTTAACTAACTCTTGCCTCCAATATTGCTAGAATGGTCAAATAAAATTCAGTAATCGTTTTATAATAAGACGCATTCTAAGGCCAGTATTTATAAACCGCTGATAAATCTGAGATCGATCTTGAGATGCCGTTTTTATTCGTAGATATATAAATAATAAGACGCATTCTAAGGCCAGTATTTATAAGCTGCTGATAAGTCTGAGATCGATCTTGAGATGCCGTGTTTATTCGTATATATATATAAATTATGAATGAAAGTGCCAGGAGTAACTCTGGCCGTTACTACAGTAAATTGTCATCGAAAAACTAACATAATATAGGAGGCCAGTCGTGGCGCTGGTGTACAAACGTGGTATTGTTATCGCGACGGTTGTGGGTTCAATTCCCACTCGGGGATATTAAATATTTATATTTCATTTCTCGCTTCAGTAGCAAAGTACGACTGTGTTATTTCTCATACGCAATTCTTAGTTATTCATAATATACACCACGAAGGTAATGTCGCACTAAGAACTTATGCTAATAAATATATAAATTTTAAAAATCAGCTTCACGTTGTATCCCGCATATAGCATGGACAGACAGAGGGAACCTAGTGTTAAGACACTTCGTTCGCCACATTCCTCGGAGTTCTGGAGGCATTAGGTGCTCGACGCCAGAGCGAAGAAATGAAAATATAAATGTAAATAAATATGTGACTTCCTCGAGTGGGAATCGAACCCACAACCGGTCGGTTTTACAGTCAGTTTTGCCCCTGCCTCATATAAACATCTCTCCAAAATTACCTTCATTCATTTCTTTATAGCTTTATTGTACATAATAATATATCCTTTGTATACGGAATTCCAATAGTGCCCCTTCGGTTAGCAACGTACTATCTGAAGGCCACTGATTTCACAAGCAAACTTATGCACATTTTGATTAAGTTTTAAAAAACGACTTAAGCGACAGGTTAAAAATATCTGTTTTTTTTTTTATTTCTTAGCGGCTTTTTATACCATAACTTGTATACATAAATATTGATTATATATTTTTCAGAAGTTTCATAGTGTTATTATGGTTATTCCGGGTAATGGAAGGCAGTGGGGTAAGTGAACGCACAGCCTGGATATCAAGATCCTGATGTGGAGGGTAGGTTGTTGTGTCAAACACGTTGTTAATCGCCAATGTCAATCGAAATTGCCCCGAACTTCTTTTATTTTTTAATAGTATACTTAAAATCATTTTTTTGCTTAAGTAGAAAGTACTAAAAGGTAAGTCGATTAATATTTTTCAGTAAAAATTTGTCTGTTTAAATTTGTGTGTTTTTCAGTAAAAATTTGTTAGTCAACACGTTGCAATTAGAGATGGATTAATATAAATATAACAACAACAACAAAAAATTTTTAATTGGTTATAATTGCTTAAATTTTAATTTTCCTGGATGCGATTGAAAATAATGTACTTGCTAAAGGTTAAAGTGCCTAAATATGGTATTATTTAAATTTATGTTAAAATAAATATTGGTTACTTTTAGGCAATATAAGTAAAATAAGTTTAATTTTGTTAACCCAGTTTAAGCGTTCTCTTATAAATATATGTTTTACACATTTTGAAAGTGTTATTCCACACTTAGGTATAAGTATAAGTAATATTATATATGTGTTCTGATCTCCTTTTTATTTTGATGTATAGAATAATATTTTTATACAGTTATATATTACAGTTATTATATTATGAGGCCGGTCGTGGCGCAGCGGCACGTAGTGTGACTGTAAAACCGACTGGTTGTGGGTTCGATTCCCACTCGAGGAGGATGAAATATTTACTTAAATTTATATTTCCATTTCTTCGCTCTAGTGTCGAGGCTAAGCGCGGCGTTGAGTTCTGCTACTCAACACGCAATGCCTCCAGAATTCGGCAGAAAGTGGGGAACGGAGAGTCTTAATACTAGGTTCCCTCTGCCCTACCCTGCTGTGTGCGGGATACAGTGTAAAGCTGATTTTTGATTTTTATATGCCATTTTTAATTCGTATTTTTATCAAATAGAGTAATTAGCAAAAGAGAGATAAAAGAACGGACACTTTAAGTTACTTTGTAAAAATTTGAAAAAAATACACAATATCTGTAGTTCGATTAAAAAAAAATTAAAACATAGTGTCTCAGCACTCTATGCCTTTAAAAGGCATAAAATAAAAAAGTTATAAAAATACTATAAAAACAACCAACGCATACACGTCTACATAATATGACCTTGTATCTGGCCTGGCATTTTGTATTATGATAAAAAGATTAAAAGATAACAATCTCTTCCATCACATTGATTTCGATTACGAAGTTGCTCACTGTATGAATAATACGACGAATTCTACATTCGTTCTCGTTCTTGTCAAAAAATCTAGTTTGGCTTTTGACGTATTTCGGCTTTTATTGTTTATGTACCCATATTTATGTATTTATATACTTTATATCCGTATAAATGTGACTGATTATTGGGCGTGGTATAGGATAGTTAGAGTTATGTGAAGATGAAAAAATGTATTAACATTTTTTAAGCTATATTTTTATATTTTTTTAAGTTATATTTTTTTATCTATTTCTGGCTGAGATCTGTAACAGGAGGAGGTTATCAATTCGACTGTATATTTTATGTTTGTTACTTCAGAACTTTTAGCTGAGAAAATCTCCGCGCCAATAGATTCGATAATTGTTCTTAATTGGAAAGGATTTAATGAGAGTTTGGCTAGGTTCTGATTATAGGATCCGATTGAGGTCGGTTATTTTTAAAAAAAATATAAATGGTTCATGTTTCCCTTCGAAAAATTGTAACATAGAAAGAAATATTTTTTTTTTGGTTTGGATTTTAGAAATAATTACAATATAATTAGTTAAATCTTGTAAGTGATTGAACTATGATCATAATTTTTGACACGATTAAGCTGATATAAGTGATATTAAAGCATTATTTTTGGACTTAAATTGCTTTTTTTAGCTTCGCGCTGTATCCCGGTAGGCATAACTGCATGGTAGGCAAAGGAAACCTAGTGTTAAGACGTTCCGTTCCCCCCTTCTGGCGAATACCGGAGGTATTGCGTGTTGAGTGACGGAATTCAACGCCGCGCTTTGCCTCGATAGCATATAGCACATTTAAATTCATATTTTCATTTTATCGAGTGGAGATTGAACCCACAATCATCCGCGTTGACAATCACACACTTGTGTTCCTGCGCTACGACTGGCCTCAACAGCTTTATTTATATAAGAACCATAACTACGTTACAATGACGCCTTTAGCTCTAATAAACGAAAATCTTAAGCTAAACTGAGTTAATTTTCAAAATATCAACCGAATATATGAAATCTATATACAATGTTAACATAACGATTTCCCCTCGCATAAATTGTAAAACGTAACGGCACGTTCACACGTTGTAGTTTCGCAAATCTGTATTTAAGACGTTTATTTTAGTTGTCAGTTTGATATTTATTTTATTAATACTCTTTTTATATTTTTATTATGTTAGGACCGAAGCCATCGTGGCGCAAGCGCGCGACTGTAAAGGCGACGTTTTTGGGTTCGATTCCCACTCGGAATAGTAGAATAGTTACATATATTATCATTTTCATACTCTGAGAGAAAAGCAAGGCGCGGCGTTGAAGTAAGCTACTCACCACGCAATCAACGCCTCAAGAGCTTGGCAGAAAGTAAGAGAAAATTTATATTATGTTAGGACCGAAGCCATCGTGGCGCAAGCGCGCGACTGTAAAGGCGACGTTTTTGTGGGTTCGATTCCCACTCGGAATAGTAAAATAGTTACATATATTATCATTTTCATACTCTGGGAGCGAAGCAAGGCGGGGCGATTGAGGTTAGCTACTCACCACGCAATCAACGCCTCAAGAGCTTGGCAGAAAGTAAGAGAAATGTCTTAAAGAAAAACGGGAATTTGTTAACTAGGTTCTCAGATTCCTTTTGCCTATCCTGATACAGTGTGAAGCTAAGCTAAAAACATATTTTAAAAAAGCACCTGCAGATTCGATTCCAACTAGAGGGAATAAACGATTTTTATTTTGTTGCTCTGGTAATAAGACAAAATACGAAATGTCTCGAGAATATAACGGAATACAGTGTAAAAGTTAGAAAAAATATGTAAGAGTCAACTCTAATTGTATTTATTTATTGTAAGCCTTAAAATAAATGGTTTAGTTCATATTTTTCCATTATTTTTATTCGAGTGAATTGATACTGAATAATTCTTTTTTTTACTGAATAACTCTCTTTTTTGATTATTTTCAATTATTAATTATTCTCTATTGTCTCTATACAGACTTGTCGTCGTAGTCGTCTGCTGTAAACTTAATATGGGTTCCATTCCCGATCTCTCTACTATAGTAGGCAGAGCGCTGTGGGGGACGCCTGCAATCATCACGCAATTTTTTGAAAATTAAGCAGAAGCCTTAGATTTAGAGTCCTAATCTCATAGCGTATATTAAAACAATGTCTAGTGTCCTAAGGTTCCCTTACTGAACCTAAAAAGATATACCATAAAGAAAGTGTGAAAACTCCCAAGATGTAGATATTTAGGTTTGCACCCTAATGAAAACAAAACGATGTTTTCGATACGCAGTATACAATTACCAAGTTACATTGCTACAACGTAAACATTACGCGGGGAGAGAATTCGTATTGTGTGTTTGTGTGTTTAATACAAAATTGTTGTTTAATTTGTTTTGTAATAGGTTCTAAATTAATATATTATGTGATAATCTAACCAGAATCAATTATATGTAGTGCACTATAGCGCAGTGGCAGTATTTGGCTGTATACACGATGGGAGTTCGATCCCTATTCGAAGGATATATTTAATATTGACCGTGATAATAGAGGCCGTCGTAGGCCAAAGGAGCACAAGCGTGCGTAATGTAATATTTATTATTTTAATTTTCTTATTGTAGTGATAAGGCAAAGCGCGGCGTCGAGTTCCACAATTGAGCACGCAATTCCTTAAGAATTCCGCGGTAATCGGAGAACGGAATTGCCTTAATGGCAAACGGTGTGTCTTAACACTAGGTTTCCAGTTTCCATCTGCCTACCCTGCTAAGAGCAGAGTGAAAGTAAATTATATTTAATAATTTTCAAAATTATTCGCAAACCTTTTATTACAGCTATACGTTGGATACTCCGTTCTCGTTCATGCACTATACATTTTTTTTTGTTTTCACTCAACGCTGCGCTTTGCCTCGTAATAAGAACAAGGTGGTAAATAAAAATGATCTAAATATAATCAATAACTAACCATTTTAAAATTGAATATAAAAATTGACTGATTGAGGGAACCCCTCTTAAAGAATAGAACTTGGCTACATTTACGACTGTAATCGCGATGGTTGTGAGTTCCGTTATCACTCGGGGGAATTAAATATTTTAATTTTCCCGCTCTGGTAATGGCAAAGCGTGGCGTTGAATTTTGCCTAACAAATTTGGTGGCAAATGGGAAACAGAGTGTCTTAACACTAGGTTTCTAACTTTCCTCTGTCTTCTCTCTCTTCCCTCAGTTCCTTATGTACTTTTATCTGTTTGCTTCAGTCACTCAATATCATAAAAGATTGGTATATAGACAAATAAAATTGCTGTTACAATATTAAAAATGAAATACGCAGCAAAAAAAACCATAGTGAAAGTAAAGCTAAGCCATTCATCCATTTTATAAAACTAATTACAACATACAAAATTAATTAATCAAAAACTGATAGCTCCATCAAAACACCGATATTAATTTGGTTAATACATTTATTAAACAAGATTAATGTATGTGTTCGAGACAGCGAGCGGAGTCGCGTGCCGGCCACATGTACACGCCCTGACACTAATTATGTAGTAATTATGTAGCGATGGGGCTTCGCGATTCTGTTACGAAGGGTTAAGTTGATAGGTATTTATCGAATAATCGATATGATATTTATTTGGAATGTATGGATATTCTTTTTTTAAAAAAAATGAGAAAAAATGTGTTCTTTCTAAAGACACTTCATTCCCCACTTTTTTTGTACGTTACATGTTAATTGGCGTATCTCAACGCCGCACTTTGTGTGCCAGAGCATGGAAATAAATATAATTTATATAATACCAATAATATGTGTTGTTATGAAAATTAACAAAGCTATCATAGCAACTGTATACATAAGTATACAATTAAATTTTATTGGTTTTTAGTAATAAAAAACAAACAAAGAGATTACTTACTAAATGTTCTCAAAATAAGTATTAATATATTTTTTTATTTACGATCAATTTCATATAAAAATATAAAAGATTGTCATTAAATATATATAGCAACATAATATTTTAAAATTTTCATGATCTATGTATGTTTCAGTTGCGGTTTACGTCCGGACTTTCGCAAATATAATTGACATTCTATTAATATTAGCTAAGGTGCGTCAACTTTCTTATATTTTATAGAGTATTGTTTCAACATATACTCCTTTCTTAACAAAATATTACTTAGAGCTTTTGTTCTTTATTATAAAAAAATACAGTATAATATATTTTTCAACATATATTTTTTTATTTGTTTTGAAAAGGATACTAAATATTTAAATAAAATAAAATAATGAATAATAAGTTAAACTTTTTTTGAATATTTTTTAAATTTTCAAGTTTAAAAATAAAGGCATGTCCATATAATGATAAAGATCAAGACAATTATCGTTTAATCTTAGTAACTGATCTAACGATTACACAGAGTTTCGAAGAAATAAGCAATTATATAATGTAATTCAATTACTTTTACTTAATTCCAAAATTAACATTTATTAATAAAATTAATTTACATAAAATACATATATTTACTTTATAATATTAAAGGAGAAATTATTAATAGATCTCTTTATTCTCCGTTTGTCCACATATTATATAAGACAAATTATTAAAGTAAACATTTCCCAAGTTGGAATTGAACTACGACTTACAGTACAATCATAGGCCACAGACGTTCTAATATTAAATACAATATATGTGATAATTTTAACTTTAAACAGTTTTAATATAGAATGATTAACAACAAGACAAGCATTCCTAGCCATTAAATAATAAAAGGCAATGAACCGTGACAGATACGAAACGTCATAAATAAATGTCAAATGTCACGTACCTTATCCCTTTTTTTTTTAATTTGATTTTCCACGAAACGAATGCCATCAGCCACTTTATGTCAATCATTTTGTGAATTACTCAACCACCCCTTTCTCGTCCACACGCAATAGAATGATTTTATATCAGTATATTCGCAAATTTTTGTCATTTCTTTAAAGAACACGAGGAAAATGATATATGAAATTATTTTCTGAATTATTTCACAACGCAAATACAATAAGTAGAAACTACGAAAGATATGATAAAAAAAGTTCTATCATCATTGATTTAGTTAATAATCTGTTTATTATTTGTGAATAATATAATATTATTTCTGCTTCAATTTTATTATAAAATAAATGTCATATAAGACATTGCTATGTTTCATAAAATATATATTTTTTATTATTTAAAGAAAATAATAATATACAGTATTTTAAAATAGATTTAAAATAAACTTTCATATACAATTTTCATTATAAAAAAAGCGATTCACAAATAAAACTAAGTGTAACTGTAGAGAGCTTTTGTTTTGTCACTATTATTTATGTTAGGAAAAAAAACCTTCTAACTAATAATAAAACTAGGAAAAATATTTGAAAGCCCTAGTATAATATATTTTTTTATTTTCAATGATAAATCACATAAGCATTTAAAACTAAGCACTTATAAAACATTAAAAAAACTGCCCTTACCTCATATCGACCGATCTGATGCACACAAAAAAATCCCGAACACAAAACCAACTCCTCGAAAATACAACGGGAAATAGTCCAAAGTATGAAAACAGGAACGTTTATAAAGACATATTTGAAATTCAATTTGTTCGTAAAAAATGGGTTTCGAATCAAACGAATTGAATTATGCACCTTGCTTCTGTACAGTAAATTATATACATTTTGGGGTGAATAGGAATAATTTTGTAAATATTTCTATTATTTTTTTCCACTATTTTGTGTATTTTGTGAGATTTTTCTCGTTATTTAAGGGTAGGGTAGGGTTATTTGTGACGCGTGCGCCGCGACTGCACGGTCGTCATGCGTGTGCAACAGTGCAGCTCAATAGGTGCATCGTATCAAAACAAAAACTGTAGGAGCGACGTTAGGCGGGGTTCGCAATGTTAAAGCCCATTGGGCGTTGTTTTTTTTTTCCGATAGTGCTACTCGGTTTGTGTAATTTATTTGTGTTTGTGTTACGTAATTATATTGTGTTTTTGTGTTGTGTGTGTGTTTATTTTTTAATTATGTGTATACTATACATATATACAAATTTAAATAAAATTTATCTTTACTATTTTAAATTATAAAATTATTTAAATAAGTTTTAACTAAACAAATATAATCACTAAACAGTCTCCTTAAAAACACAATAGTGTCGAGATTGATCACAAGCACCGAGTACTATATTACGCATCTGTCCTATTTCGGATACGGAAATAGTTTTTTTTTATATGCTTCCATAATTTACGTCACACGACGCATTTCAAGTTTATACACAAACATTGTTATGAACAATAAACTTTTATAGATCCAACAAAAACACCACTAGATTTATGGCGAACATAAAAAAGGCATACTAAATATGTTTTTTTTGCGCTATTATTCATTGATAAAGGTTGGCGTTTATTTACTTTGTTGGAAACACGTACAATTATCGAGTTCTCGATCGGCCTCAAAGTGCTATTTAATTAGTAGTAGTAAAAATAAAATCGGCGCACGCGCAGCCGCGTCAGGTTTAAAATAACCTGTGACAATGGTCAGTTAGCGCTGAACTAAAGGTATACGTTTGTTTTATTTAAGAGGATTCTTGTAGGAATACATCTGTGTGGAAATAATGAATCGAATAGAATTGAAAAATATTAAAAAATAGTGACGTGATTTACATTACAAATTGTAGAATATGTTGGTCGCTTTTTTTTTCTAGTTCGAACAAGTCTTGACAGGTTTACATATCCTCTCGGCAGATTTAGTTGAGGATACATTACAGAATTATATTTTATATGTTATTATTATTTATTGAGGTGGTTGTAGTGCGATACAGTGTCTGACTGACGCGACGGCTGTGGGTTTGATTACCACTCGGGGGAATTATTTATTTTTTTAGGTTCACACTGTATTTCAATTAGAGAAAGATAAGCAGAAAAAACTTAGTGTTAAAACACACGTTCCTTAGGCAACACAAAATTTTCGCAAGATTTTGAGATTAATGGTAAAATCAATCGATGCTGCATTTTATTTTTGTAGCGAGAGAAAATAAAAACAACCCGCTAGTGGAAATCAAACATATAACCGTCGCATTTACAGTCACACGGTGAGCCACGACAGTGTAACAAATATAACTTTCGTTCACGTTAAAATAAGTAAAACCCTCGGTTTTACCACCCAAACCACAATGATAAAATGTATAAAGAAATACCACCACTCTTACCACATTCACTCTGGCAAATACATGGAATCCAAAAAAAATACACAACAAAACATACTAAACTTTAAGTCAATCTGAATGTATCACGAGGAGCTCGAAGTGGTCGGTAATAAATGGGAAACAGCGATCGGGAAATAAAACATACATTTATCTCTAACTATTGATATCGAAAACATTCATTAAATAGTCCTAGGCACAGTTCTTATCTAAACATTACTAGTAACTCAGAATTGGCATAAATTACAATAATAACGAGTAAAAGATTAACAACGTGATAAGCAATAGCCTTATAATATGGGCGTAATAAAATATCATATGCGCACACGCATCACTTTAATTCAATTTGGAGTTTTCTTTTTTATATATAAAAATAGATGGCAGTCGTGGCGCAGCAGCACAAAATGTGACTGTAAAACCGACTGGTTGTGGGTTCGATCCCCATTCGAGGAGATGAAATATTTACTTAAATTTATACTTCCATTTCTTCGCTCTGGTGTCGAGGCAAAGCGCGGCGTTGAGTTCTGCCACTTAACACGCAATTCTTCCAGAATTCGGCAGAAATTGGGGGACGAAATGTCTTACGCTAGGTGCCCTCTGCCTACCCTGCTGTATGCGGGATACAGCGTGAAGCAGATTTATTTTTTTATATATAGATTGGTATTTTATTTGACTTACGATCCTTATTTTAATTGGTTTTGATTGATATACGATCCTTGGTACTAAATGTAACGGTGCAATTATTAATAGGTTTTTATTAGTAACAAGATGATAATTTATATTTCAGGTGCAAACTTGATTATGTATATAGCAGGGTAGATGGAGACCACCTTGTGTTGAGACTCAAGTCTATCAAGTATTAGGGTGAACAAATGATAGTTATTAGTTACGGTTTTATAATTTGTTATACGAACTAGACGAGATTAAACGTGGCGTAGGGTCACAAACGTATGTATAACGTGTACGTGTGTGTGAAGGAAATTAAATATTTGATACTTTAATATCCTCGATCTGGAAACGAAGCAAAGTGCTCCAGAAAAGTGGCTCCATAAATCGGCGGAAGACCTTCGAGTGGGACTCGAACCCACAGCCGACGAATTTAGTTTCTTTAGTTTCTTAGAATTGAATGAATTTTAGTATGGTGGTTCAGCCAGGTTCATATTTGTCTTGATTCTTATTTTTACTTTCAGTGCAGTACTCAAAAAAAATTAAGAACCAATAGAAATAAATGAATTTCAAGAACCTTATTCATACGACTTATAAGATATTTCTTATCCTTATATTCAATATAGTTTTTTTTATATCAGATTCACGCTGTATCCCGCACACGGCAGGGTAGGCAGAGGGAACCTAGTGTTAAGACACTCCGTTCCCACTTTCTGCCGAATTCTGGAGGCATTGCCTGTTGAGTGGCAGAACTTAATGCCGCGCTTTGCCTCGACACCAGAGCGAAGAAAAAGGGAAATATAAATTTAAGTAAATATTTCATCTCCTCGAGTAGTGATCGAACCCACAACCCGTCGTATAGTTTATATTGAAAATTTTATATAAATAAATAAAACGTTCACAATACATCATTACTTATTTTCTATTACAGTAATACTTATTTTCTAATAAAGCAATTTTTTTTTCATTTTTAACATAAATTTTGACCGAACAAATCACCATCTTCATCTTTCAAGTTGATTTAATTATTATTCAAAAGAAAAAAGTCCAAATAATTGAAGACGCGGGCCTCTAGAGGATCGCTAATAAATAGTACGATAAAATATTTCTAAAAGAAGCTTCCTAAAAATAAAAAAAATAGTTTTACGCTGTATCCACATTACAGGGAACACAAAGGAAACATGGGAACCTAGTGTCATGAAGCTCCACTTCTATTAAAACTCTTTCGTTCCCCACGTTTCACTCGTTCGTAGTGATCTTTTACTTACAGATCCTCAAAGCTCACCGGCCAGTTATAGCTATCTGATACGTGCTTAAATCGACCGCCATCAATCAACCGACTAATAAACTTAACAAGAGCAAAACACCACCTACTTAACTCAAAATTCATTAACCCAAGTCACTTTAGCTGTTCAGAGAAACGATTAATTTATTATTCTCGACAACCTTTTCGCGCATCCAATTTAAAATTTGACATCTTAAACAGTCTTAAATTACATATGGAATTATTTCATTAGTTCAGAAACGCCCGGGGGCTAGCGCCGATGTGGTTGGGTCCAGATATTTCGGTACTGTAAGCTGTAATCAACACGTCAGTGGAGTAACGCCCTAAACTCTACACGTTAATAGCTATACACAGATATCAGATTTTTGCCAATTTTTCTGCTATTTTTTTGGATTTAATGTTCAAGAAAATTTCGTCCTTCTGGAGTATGTCTAAGGAATAGTTTTTAATGTAGAGTTTTTGCGTTGAAATGTTATTATATAGAATATGTTGTTTGTTTACAAATAAATAATATTGAGAAAAAAAAAATATCGTCAATTGCATAATTATGTATAATTACATAATATAATAATTTATGAATACTTTGTAATAATATTTATGTAAGTATATAATGTATTAAAAACGAGATTTTTTTAAAATATTTTCACCATTTTATACATTTAACATTTCTCATATACCTACTAGTATGTTAATATATTTGGAAACACATAAAATTAAGGCGAACCCGAGCCTCTTTGAAACCTACTAAGCGCCCTAGCCAATTACGCCATACTTTCTTATCAAGCTATTTTAAATATTATATAAATTGCTGGTTGTTTTATTTAAAAAAAAATATATAAAATGTTCGTTTTTGCCTTTACTTAATGATAAAAAAAATCATTTTCCGATTCAGAATCAACTATCGTTGTTATTTAAAGCACTTTGCGGACTTGATATAACATTCGAAATATCTAAATATTTCAAAAGTGAAAATCTAGCCCAATATCATCATGCAATTTTTTTATAATTCCGATCGATCATATTCGCTTATTTTCAAGCCGTCATATGCATGTTTTGTTAAATAAATTCTTTAAAAAAAATCAGCTTCACGCTGTATCCCGCACACAGCATGGTAGACAGAGGGAACCTAGTGTTAAGACACTCCGTTCCCCACTTTCTGCCGAATTCTGGAAGCATTGCGTATTGAGTGGCAAAACTCAACGCCGCGCTTAGCCTCGACACCAGAGCGAAGAAATGGAAATATAAATTTAAGTAAATATTTCATATCTTCAAGTGGGAATCGAACCCACAACCAGACGGTTATACAGTTCTGCTTCGTGCCACTGCGCAACGATTGGCCTCCATTATTAATTACATGAATAGATTTTTGTTTGTTAAAATAATCTTAAGTTACATGTACGTAAATCAAATACAATGTCTTCGTTGTACATTATTTATCCTGCATAGAGCCTAAACTGATTCATAATAATATGACGTAATATAATGAAAATTGCGTCTAAAATCGAAGTCCTGTTCGTGAGTCTCACCTTCCGCTCCACGAGGAGTGGTTTTATATACTTCGTTTTTTTTATCAATATTCCGAAAATTAGCCCCTCACTAAAGTGAGTCAAAACTAGTCAACAGATTCAGGAAAACAACTTCGCGAGCGAGAATTGGACCTGGTGGTAGGTCCAATTCGCGCCATAGATCAGTAAAAATAAAAAAAAAACAATCCTCCGAGCGGGAACTGAACCCGCAACAATCGTCTTATAGCCACTGTCCCATTGTGCTAGAATGCCTTGTCTTGTTTGTTGTTATACCAATTCTAGATAAAACAAGAATAGTTGTAAGAACACAGCAATTTTTAGCATTTCACCCATTACTGCGTGCCCGCGAACAATACTAATGCAAAGGATTACTATGATTGGATCGCCTAACTATACAGAAATGGTTTGTATTAACCTAAGAGAAATTTTAGCCTGCTATTCTTTTATAGGCAGAGCTTATAATATATTTTGTTCAAACTAAAAAAAAGATATTTTTTAAAATTTATTTTATTTTTTTTATCACTTAACAGGGTTGCCGGAAGGCACCTGGGAACGTAGTGTTAAGACACTCCGTTCCCATCAAAACATCTCCAAACGTTCCCTACATTTCCGCTGTATTCTGAAGGCTCTGGTATCAAGACAAAGCACGCCGTTGAGTTCCACGACTCAACACGCAATACGTTGAAAATTCAACAGAATGAGGAGAACGGAATGGTCTAAATGGAAACTGAATGTGTTAGGACTAGATTCTCAGATGCGGGAAACAGCTAGAAAAAAATTTTTGACTGACTGACTATAGGCATATCGATTCTGGGTTCAATTTCCAGTCGGAGTAATAAATTATTTGCATGTCTCACACTGGTAGCAAGACCAACCGACCGACCGAGTTTAGTTTTACCACTAATCACACGATGTGTCGAAAATGGGATGGAAAATAAACTAACGGAGTATCTCAACACTAGGTCCCAGCGGCAATCCATTAATATGCGGTAAGTCATTTTTATTAAATAATAATCTACACCTTTATGACCGAAACCTAAGCTATTAAACACACGCTCTCGTAGCGCACAGATCACGCCGACGATAGAACAATCGATTCTCATTACTATAATTAATACAATAAAATGTGATATATGGTTGTTATACATGTATAAATAAAATAGAGATATTTTGAATTATATTAATTGTAATTATTCTCGAGGCCGGCTCATCATTTGATTGTAAAGGCAACAGTGGTAGGTTCGATTCTCAAGCGGGGGAATGACTCATTTCTATTCGTAACGTCCTGGTAATAAGAGCGTCGACTCTCGAAATTTGGGCAGAAAATTGTGAACAGAGTCTCTTGACACTAGGCCCGCTCTACCTACCCCGCTATGTGCAGGATATATACAATATGAACTTAAAAAAGATATTTAGTCGCATAATGGTTAGTAAGCATATTGGTTTTATTCTTTTGTTTTCTTCACGCTGTACACCGCACGTAGTTAGAGAGGAACTGGGAACCTAACGCTAAGACACTTCCATTCCCAAAGCATTACGTGCTACTCACGCGCTTTGTCTCGTTACCATAATGTTGAAATGAAAATGTTTATTATTTTTTTGGGCTGAGAATCGAACCCACAACCTGTCGCATTTAGAGTCGCACGCTTGCAACCCAGCCTCGATAGGCCTCAAAATGACCTGTTAAAATATTACACGCATTAAGCAAATTTTACTGTCCTCTCCATCGTTTCACAAAAGAAAGGAATGAATTAATTATTATATAATTATAAAAGAATCTTACACCTTTAAGTTAAGCGTTATTATTTTATAATTCGAGTTGCTGTAACGATAAAAATAATATACATCCGCTGCTTCACCTTAAATATTAAGTTAAAACGTTTAAAATAATTACAGCATAATTTACTTAAGTCTGTTTTCCCTCGCTCTGATGATATTAGTAGCTTTTTGTATTTTTTTTTATAAAAAAAATGTATAAAAGTTTATATGTGCAAGCTTACTATATCCAATCACATAGGGTGGACATTGAAAATCTTCCAAGAGGCGCGGGCTTGAAGTTCATTACGTAATTTTTTTATAGTTTTTCTTATGTAGAATAAATAAATTGAATAAGAATAAATAACTTTGAATAATTATAACTAAAATAACATAAATAAAAAAAAAATAGCTTCACGCTATATCCCGCACACAGCAGGGTAGGCAGAGGGAACCTAGTGTTAAGACACTCCGTTCCCCACTTTCTGCCGATTTTGAAGGCCTTGCGTGTTGAGTGGCAGAATTCAACGCCGCGCTTTGCCTTGACACCAGAGCGAAGAAATGGAAATATAAATTTAAATAAATATTTCATCTCCTCGAGTGGGGATCGAACCCACAACCAGTCGGTTTTACAGTCACACTTCGTGCCACTGCGCCACGGCCGGCCTAAAATAACATTATTACACGAATATAAAAAAAGCAAAAAAAAGGAATTCTTATAAAATTTATATGTTTTCATACTTAAATATTATCTAGTTGCAGTGAAACACCAGCTTAAACATAAAGCAGCGATCGAAGGGATCACAAAAATTGCATTTCTCAATGTTGAAAATCGATCGAAGGAATGTCATTAAATTTTATGAGCTATTGCGGATTGTTGAGTATTATGCTTTTGAGTTCTCGATCTTGTTCTAATATTTGATATTGAATATAACCACTTTGTCGGTTTTCTATCAATCAATCTAGCACTCTAACCTGTAGTAAATAGTTTAAGTATACGGAAAGATCACTGGTTCAAATTCCCTTCATTTTGTTCAGTGTTAGGTTCCGCCGCTCAATAATATACCTATTTAATTTAGTACAGCTTCATGCTGTATCCCGCACACAGCCGGGTAGAGGGAATCTAGGTTAAGACACCCAGTTGCAGACACAAGGTATATTGAACTCAATTTAATAAGTACTCTCTTAAGTTAAGCATTTATTTTTTAACAAATTGTTAAAAATCTATTCTTGTCAAAAGAATTAGACTATTTATTAATATGTTTTCTAATTTTATACCAGCTATATATGTAGATAAGAATTGTTGACGTCAAAATATTAAGCCGTAGCGTTTGGCGCTCCGTTCTCTCTGACTATCCCGCTAGGGATAAAGCGTGAAGCTAAGTTAAGTTAAAATATTAAATTGTTAAATGATTTGAAGTGGTGACCGTCGGTATACATACTTAGCGGCATCAATCTCAACGGTGTCCATACTGTAATCAGCATATTAAATTTCCATAATCATTATTCATAATAAAAAAATAATGGTGAAGTGCGAGTCAGAATCTGCCCCTGAGGGTTCCATACCTCATCAATGAGATGTATAAGTAAATAAACTTAGATTTGAGTGTGTTAACTAATTTTTGTATAAGAAATAACTTCAAATTTTAGTTTGTATATAATGGTTTTATTTTGTGATATTTTTATAAGTTACCAATTTTCGGACTCTTACTTTATTTCTTCTATTTTCTTGGTAAATTATATAATTTTTGATCAAAGAAGAAACGAAGCAAATGTTTCTGTCTTTGATTACATTAACTTAGAAGTTTAACTTTTATCTACGTGCTTCAAAATATTGTTGACCTGAATCTTTAATATGAATTACAGTTTTGATTTTTTATTTTTTTTTAGTTTAAGGTGAATAAAAAAAAACAGACAGATAAACGTACAGCCACGTGATCTTACAAGGGTTCCTTTTTTCTAATGTAGTGCGGAACCCTAAAAATTGAATCGCAAAAAAAACAACGTACAGGTTTCTATACACTGTACGTGCAATTTTCATATAATTCCTTTATTATATTAATCATGCCTCCATATAAATTTAAACCACTCTATTTATCCTGTTTGATATTCTGTATTCAATAAAATTGGTATATTAATAATTTGTTACATGACAATCTTGAAATCCACTTACGCTGAATTTTCGAGGCATTGCATGTTGAGAGGACTCAAAGCAACCGCACTTTGTCATTTTGCTTAAGTGAAGGGAGGAAAATTTTAACCTAACGTAACGGAGTGTCGTAACACTTGGTTCCCTCTGCCTACCCTGCTGTGTGCGGGATACAGCATGAAGCTGATAATATATATATAAAAATTAACCTAGTCGTGGCGCAGAGGCAAATGTGACTGCGAAATCGGTTGTGGATACGATATCCACTCGAAGAGATGAAATATTTATTTAAATTTATATTTCCATTTCTTCGCTCTGGTGTCGAGGTAAAGCGCGGCGTTGAGTTCTGCCACTCAACATGCAGTGCCTCCAGAATGTGGCGGAAAGTGGGGAATGGAGGATTAACACTAGGCCCCTGCTGTCTGCGGGATACAGCGTGAAGCTCATTTATTTCAAAATCTATATGAAACACAAAAGAAAAGCGCAGAACAGAGTGTCTTGACACCAGGTACTATCTCCCTTTCCTGTAATATGCGTCATATAGTATTAATCTGAAAAATTTTTTGGACAATACAAATATTTAAAATGATTAGAAGGACACTGAAAGGCTAGTAAAAAAATTGTTGTTTCTCGTTGTGGAAATAAATTTATTCTTAAAAAAAATATTAAAAAAAAAACATATTTTACACTATTCGACACTTTCCGAATCATTTTTAATGTAATTTTAATTATGATTTTCGTTTTTTTTATCGTTATGAATAAATCTTTATACCTTAAGTACTCAACGTACGTCATTCCAAGCATTTACATTTAAATGTGACCGATATATTAGTTTAGTGTTGATGACGTTGATGCAACTTGTAATTAAAAAGTAATCAAAGGTAAAAAATATTAAAATGATGGATTTATTTACTATAGACAACAATTTTATAGTACTTGTCTATAGTAAATAAATCCATCATTTTTACATAAATTAACATTTCATGTTAATACTTTATACTTGCAAAATCTAACCAAAAATAATATAATAGATATTTCCATAACAAAAATCAGTTTAATATATTGTATGATATAAATAAAAGACAATACAAATTATTAAAATATATTGAAGTAACGTGATTATTATTCTTATATCCTTGATTTAAGCAAAACGAAATTGACGCGTTTCGCATTTCCGCTCAGTTGCCTACCTACTAACGGTTGTTCAAAACAAACAAGTATTATATATTCCACGTGTTTCTCTTCTCATAGTTAAATAATTTTAAAAAATATATTATTTTTTTAATTTTTTTTATTGTATCAAAAAAAAATCTTATATATTTATCATTAAAAAAAATATAGTCCTAAAATAAAAAATCAAAATAAAATAATATCATGTCATTTATTTGAAACAAAAAATAATAAAAACCACAGATTAAAAATTACATATTATGGCAGTTTATTTCTATACATGTACCTATTTCTAAATTTAAAAGTGGAACAGTTTTGGCGGGAACACGAGCTTCCTTTTAACGGTATGTCAAAACAAACTGTAGATCTAATATGCTAATACTTACTTAGTTCTATGACATCAATCGCATCGATAAATGTGAAACAGTGTATTATAATTTAGAATATGTTATCTATTGTAAAGATTAATTCACACAATGTACCCAATAATTTTGGAAAAACTAAAAATAATTTAAAAGATGTGCAATAAAAGTAATGGATGAAATTGTTTTTTGGAGATAGACATAGTTTTTTATTATTATATTGCTAATAAATGTTAAATAATTTTAATTATACAATACATAAATAATTTCGTTATTTACTTCATTATTTCGATATTGTCGTCTTAAAATAAAATCGATTGTTGTCTTAAAATAAGGATAGTGTTAAATAAAACAGGTCGTAATTCAACAATAAATATATTTAATTATTTACATTTAATCTTATTGTTCAACTTTTGGAATATAATTGAGCTTACAATTGTTCATTGAATGATGTTTAAATTTAAATTAATATTAATATTTAACCATTTTCAAAAAAAAAATACAGAAATAACAAATATAAAATCGTAAGAAAAATCGCCGTCCTCACGAAAACATTGGCCTTCGTATTTAAAAAAAAAACAACATAAAAAAATGTACATGTCACGTTAAACATGCGGTTTTAAAATATTTGAATCTATTCCATTTGTGACGTCACTACTTTAAAATGCGCCTAATAAAAATACAGGATTCACCTGCCAACATAATTTTTTGTACAGAAGTCGATTTAAAAAGAGCGCATTTGACATGAGTTCATCGAATAACTTTAAATACCAAGTTTTGTTTTCTTATATAATGTACGTTGGCGATTCATTTTGACACTTCCCCATAGGATATAAGGCGGTGAATCGATTCGCGATATCGATTTTAACTTGGTCATAACAAACATTGATGGATCTTTATCCTGTTTAGGTAACTGCCGAAATGGTTATTTACATAAAATATTTTTAAATTTGAAATACAAGAGTCGACCTGTTGTCAATGGCGATAGCAAAAACAGCGAACGTCAATTGATGCATTGCTTAAGTTTATGACATTTTGAAAATTTTCTTTATGTTTCTTTTGCAAGTAGCTTCTTTGATTCGGACCGACCATACATACATATCCGTTCACATACATATTTATGTATGTAAACGGTCGGTACACGTGTAAGTGGATTATCATTTTTTTTTTAGTTTCAGTGTTCAGCTCTTTTATTGTTGTGATAATATTCATTATTTAAGTATAATGTGGTTTAATTTGTCTGCGTCTTGATTTGTTTTTAGGTTTTTAGGATTTATGTTGTAGTTTACTTTAACGGTTTTATTGTTTAGTATGTAGGAAAAATAGTTTTGTAGTCACCTAACTTTGTATTATGTGAAAATTGTTTTTTCGCTAACTTCATATTTTTTTATTCTTCACTTTTTATTCAACATTCACATCTCTCACGGAATGCCTTGATTCCGTGAGAGATCGTCAAGCAAGTTGAAGACAAATCAGATCAAATTCCTAAGTGGCAGGGCTCGACGATCTGATTTGTCTTATCAGAAAAACCCGAGTAGAATTCGAATCTTTAACCACCGTATTTACTGTTGGACGCAGAACTACTCGCGTTCACGCTGCCTCACGCTGTATCCCGTAGCATAGTGTAAGATACTCTTTCCTACTGGTAAGTGCGTGTCGGATTTGCCTAGCGAGGATTCCGTACAATTTTCAGAATTGTACATAAAGCTACAAAATTTGTTCCGCTAAATATCAACTTCATGTAAGTCATTGCCTAATATAAGTTTCATATAATACTGTCTACAAAGTAATTACTCATTGCAATTTCAGTTGATTTTCAGTAGATTTAGCTTCACTCTGTATCCTGCTTTTAAACAGAGGGAACCTGGAAACCTACTAATATGACACTTCTGTTCCCCATTTTCCACAGCTCATGAGACATCGCATGTTGAGTAGCGGAACTCATCTGGTTTGCCTTATTACTAAAATGAGTAAATAAAAATATTAACCATTTTATTAACCTGAGTGGGAATCGGACCCAAAACCATTGTGCTTACAGTCCCATGCTTGTGTCATTTAATAATAATTTAAAACCCCACTAATTAAAATATAAGCTGTCGTATAAAGAAACGCAGCGTTGAGTTACACCACTTATTTTAATTGAGGCGAAATATGGAAAACGGAGTTGCCTTAAATAGAATGCAAATCTGACCCTGGATACATCATAAAACAAAATATAGAACATTTAACTCCACCATCACGTGTTTAACCTAAACTATGAGGAAGATACGTATATTATAATTATTGTGAACCTTCGATTGGTCACGATGCAACATTGTACTAGTTGGCCGTCCTTAGCAGTGACACGGTAACATACACTTATTGGCATGCGATTCGCGTCCAGCCTTTTCGTTATGTAAGGATATGATGTTATTGGTGATTGATCATATTTATTTAATAATGACCCGCTTGTGGATTCGCCCGCTTTGAAGTACTTTCTCTCTCCCATCTCATTTTTTGTTCTCATATGAAATACTTTCGAGTTCTCATAATATTATCTTTTTAAATACAATATCTATACCACAGATAGTTAAATTTTCAGCCAATTCAAATAAAAAATGTTTAATGATATTTTTTTTTAATTTATGAACCGGTTTTATTTAAAAGAAAACACTAATATATAATAATAAAAACTGCACTTAAATCTAATTCTGAGACTGACGCGGACAAACGCACAGATAAGCAGACAAAATTAAAAAAAAAGATTATTATCTTTCATATACAGACAGCGAACAGATATATTTTTTTTTATTCTGAGCTGGAATACTCCTGTTTTTGTTTGTTGTATAATGTTCTCTTTTCTCGGCATTCCCCTTCATATCTTAAAGAACGATTTAAGTTTTTATGTGAATCACATGATTTGCCACTCATGATTTGCTCCAAGTCTTTAATGTTAAAAAATAAATTAAATTAAATTAGCTTCACGCTTTATCCCGCACACAGCAGGGTAGGCAGAGGTAACCTAGTGTTAAGACACTCCGTTCCCCACTTTCAACCGAATTTTTGGAGGCATTGCATGTTGAGTGGCAGAACTCAACGCCGCGTCTTGCCTCGACACCACAGCAAAGAAATGGAAATATAAATGAGGAGTGGGGATCGAACCCACAACCAGTCGGTTTTACAGTCACACTTTGTACCACTGCGCCACGACTGGCCTCATTTAATAGATTTAATGTTAAAGAAAGTTGAATTCTTAAGATTCCTTGTCATTCTTCTTCCTTCTCTATCAAATTCTCTTCTCTACCAGTTCCTTACCCATAACAGTCGAACAAGCTATAATATGACTTTGCAAACATTTAAAAAGAGACTGAAAGATTATTATTTAACGCTATAAATATATTCTTGTTTCTGTCTTCTGAAAAATGTTAATTTTTTGAATCCTATGTACATAAACAAATTAGTGTGTAACAATATATTTTTATAGTAACAAAGTCCGACTACCCCGACGCCCTAGTGGTGACTACCACTCTGTGGTGCAGGTGCACAAGCGAGCGACAGTAAACGCTACGGTTGTGGGTTATTTTCCCATTGGTAGGAATAATAAATTGCATATTTTCTTTTCTGCTCTATGGTAACAAGACAGCGCGGCGTAGATCTTTGCCATTCGACACGCAATGTCTTGAAAAATCGGTGTAAAGTGAGAAATAGAGAGATAGGAGTGTCTTAACACTAGTTTCCGAGATAGCCTCTGCTTTCAACGGAGTACGATTGGAAAATTAAAATTAAATAAATAATAACTACCACTATATAAAAACTGTACCCTCAGAGAGAACCTTGTAAAAAAACACCTTGACATTGCATATTGAGTCAGTGTAATTGTTCAATCATATAATTTGTTTCTTCCTGCTTGAGAGGCAGGGGAATCTAGTGTTAAGACACTCCGTTCCTCACGTTCCATTGAATTTGTGAGAAGATTTTGACGTTGTGTGTTGAGTGGCGGAACTCAACGCCGCGCTTTGCCAATCCATTCTGAATTGAAAAATTATTTTTTTAATCAATATTCTATATATTCTATATCATTATCCTATATACATCACGCTAATCTATCGATGTAACCCACTGAACGTGCGGTCAGGGCTACCTCTGTCGCTTAGAATTGATTATTACGTCAACATTTCTTAGTTAATTCCTGTATTACCTACATTAAAGTTATTTCAAAAACGATCCTCGCCAAATCTGCTACTATTATATCGAAAATGAAAAAATCGAAATATGAAATATTTAATTTCTTCAAGTGGAAACCGAACCTACAACCTGTCGCGCTTACAGTCACACGCTTGTGCCCTTGTGCCATGACCTATCTCTACTTATAATACTAGTAATTCATTATTTTATGCAAGACGCAAACGGCCTTTGACGTTATGTAAGGTTATCAATAGACTATTTACATGTTATGAGTAAATAAAACAAATATATATACATCCATATAATTTTGTGTTAGTAGCCATCGGAAACTTCGTTAAAGAAATGAAGGCATAAGATTTTTTTAAAATATATTTAATATATTTTTTAGCTTAACGTTGTATCCCGTATACAGCAGGTATACGTATACGTAGTCCAGCCAATGTTGAAAAGTGGAATACAACGCCGCACTTGTCTTCTTGCCAGAACGAGAGAATAAAATGTATTCATTCCCACGAGTGGAAATAGAACCCACTACCGCTACCACTACTAACTTACACTCGACTCGATCGTTTTTTCCATTGATACAAACAGTATAACAGAAATTATGTAATTTTACCAATTTTATATAGATATTTAGCGCATTCACATTGTTCAGCTCAGGTATATGCGGGTCTGTCCAGACGAGAGAGGCCGCGACCTCCACTTATCACCACCATGTAAAAGCCTTTCCGCCTTCATTTCCGTATTCTGTGAAGTATCAGAGACAAATTTTCTTTTAGTCAAGGTTGAGAGTTAAAATTTTTTGACACACAAAAAGATTTTTTTAGTTATATCCTGCACATAGGAAGGGCACGCATTTTGGTAGACAGAGGGAAACTGGGAACCTAGTGTTAATAAACTCCGTTCCCATTAAGACATTTCTTCGCTTCCTACTTTCCACCGAATAACAATTTTTTTTAAATTTTCAGTAAAAAAATCTTTTCTCTAGCGTATATTTTAAGATTAAAGAGAAGAAACAATAATAGAAACAAATAATTATTTATTTATTTCTATGATATTTTTCTTGCTATACCCGCATGTAATAAGGTAGGCATGGGAAACATCGAGTTAAGACAATCTATTTCTCACTTTCCGCAGAATTTATCGCGGCATTACGTATTAAGGGCCTAAGTTCAATGTCGGTCTTCTCCCTTCAGTTCTTCTTCAGTCTTAGAGTGAAGAAAATATTAATAAATAATAATTCATTCCCCCTTATTGAGGATTGAATCCACAACCGTCGCAGTACAGTCTCTTGTGCCCCTGCACCACGACGTCCTTAACAATATTAAAGAAAAAAACGTTTTTTTCCAATCCTGTAGTAATTTCAAGAAATCCTTTTTAAGTGTTGTACTAAATTTTAACTTTCTAAGTCCAGTCCAATCAAAATTTGACTATGCGTTATGGGTTAATTACATAGTGACGGAATAATTTCATAAATATAGAAAATAAGATTTAAGTAAGTACATAATTGAATATAGGAGTATATATAATATTATTTATCTTCACACCAAAAAAACACAATAAAATCAAAATTTTATCATATATTTTTAAATATATTTTCACACGATAACTCCGACTTATTTTTAATTTGTTTTAATTAACAATTCAATAAAGATAATTATAATTTACAACCCGAAAATCTACTCTATGCTATCTAGCAGCGTTCTACGCCGCTTAGTGACATTTGTCAATGTACAATAAAAGATAAATGCAAGTAAAGTTACGGCTAACTAGCTATTTTACCAAATAGTTTATGAGGTCGACCCGACCTCCACGGTTATCATAACCGTGCACCAGCCTTTCCGCTTCTACTTCCGTGCCATTGGACGATGTTACCGATATGCTTTATTTTATGAAGGTGGCGTTTTTTTTTTCAAAATCTGCAATTTCTGTCTTGTAATTTATTAAGATGGTAATGGGTTCTTTTGTTGTGTATTTTAGCAAGTCGCTCCACACTCTCTACCGATTTTTTTGAGATTATTGTGTGTTTATTATTCTGAGTGGCGAAATTCAACTCGGTACTTCATCGATCAAAGCGGGGAAAAAAATATAGAATCATTACCACGAATGGAGATCGAACCCACAACCGTTCCGCTTGCAGTGAAACGCTGTTCTACTGCGCCATGACGGTTTCCTGTTAATAATTGATAGTAAAAATGCTTAAAATATTATGAATCATACCTATACCATGTGAACATTTATAAGAAACCTTCAAATTTTGTGATTGATAAAGAAATCTGTGCAGTAAGCCAGTAATCGAATGTAGGTCAAGATGCGTCGCCCCACTTAGCGTTGCACTTGGCCGACTAATGTACGCGCCGTCATTTTCAGGGTGACCATGATTTTTGTAATTTTCTTAAATATATATTTTGGATATTTTAGTTTATACTAAGGCAGTCGTGTGGCTGTTAACGTGGCAGGTTATGAGTTCGATTCTCATTCGAGTAAATGAAATATTTAATATTTTGATTTCTTCGTTCTGGTGTCGAGGCAAAGGTCACAAATTGAGTTCCGCCATTTAATGAAAACGAAGTGTCTTAACACTAGGTTCCCAGGTTCCCTCTGCCTACTTTGCCATATGCAGAATAAAGTTCAGAGCAAAAAATAACAATGTTTTATAGTTTAAAATAAAGCCATTTTACTATTCCAAGTATGGACTCTACATTTATTATGTATAAAAAAAATTCATTTCATTTCTAAGTCATTATATTACATTATAATTTGTTTCTGTCTAATCTGCGATGAGGAAGACGTAAATAAAATATAAAAAAAAAGATTTTTGATAAAAGTGATATAAAAATGTATGTATAATATAAACTCTTACATAGATTGTTTAAAGAAGTTTTCTAGACATCAATTATTATCCAGTCCGATTATAACTATTATCCAGTAAGCTTAAATTCAGTCCTCAATTTCCTTGTTCTAGTAAAGAGGCCAAGTATAAGAATTTTTTTAAAGAAATTCGGCGGAAAGTGGGTCATGCGTATTAAGGAACGAAGCGTCTTAAACTAGGTTCTCAAGTTCCCAGGTTCCCTCTATCTACCCTGCCATGTGTGGAATATAATGTTGACAATAAAATGTAAATTAAATTTCGAAATTGGCTTTACACTAGTGAAATCTAGTGCTAAGACACTCCGTATTGTTTGCGAGATACGCTTTGTCAGAGCGAAGAAATGAAAATAATTCATTCCCCCGAGTACGAATCGAACCCACAATCATGTTTACCGTGTTCCGTTACTGTCTTACGCTGTGTTATTGCGGCACTATGGCCTAATTAAGAAATATTGCATGTTTTAAGTTATTATATTGTTTCACAATCCATATGTGAACTTTAAATCAAAAAGTTATTAGTGAAGGACAACAACGTATAATAACATACTAAAGGACTCCAGAATTACAATTGCTCAAGTATAATTTAGGGCGTAAAGATGTAATAATCAATAATAACAACCGCAAAGGTTGTGACATTATATCATAATTTTATATGACACGAAAGATAGTTAAAATATATTTGTATACATTTTTATTGCTTTATTTTTTTATACTTGCAATCTTAATTTTCATTTAAATTGAAATTAACTCAGCTTTACGTTGCACACAGCAGAATAGTCAGAGGGAACCGATTATTAAATTACTCCCCAAAGTGAGTTGAGTGGCGGAACTCTACGCCGCGCTTTGTCTCGGCACCAGAGCGAAGAAATGGAAATATAAGTGTAAATAAGTATTTCATTTCGTCGAGTGGGGATCAAACTCACAACCAATCGCATATATAGTCACAATTTGTGCCCCTGTGCCATGACTGGCCTCAAAATTTTCAATTTATTTTATGTATATGCAATATTTAGGGAATTTTTAGATATAATTCCAGTATCGTGAATAATGTATATATAATTCAATTATCGTAAAAATAATTGTGAATACAATAAATTATTTATTGAACTAATAAAAATAAATATAATTTGTTATATTTATTTACGCATAGTTATATTATATTGTGAAAATCAGCCTATCACAAAAATATATAATATAATCTTGTATATGTACAACAAGAGGGCTAAACAAATTACTTAAAATTAAAATGTTGAGTGAATAAAAGAAACGAATAAATTGTAAAATAAGTGATAATTCACTAACAATCTCGTTTTCAATCAAAATCATAGTCCCCATACAAAAGCAAAGTTTCCATCACATATAAATATTTCGATAATGCTCACTCATTTGTGTAATGACAGCCAGTTCCGCGCTCCTTATCTATGCTTATCAGCCGAGGTTGCTTCGAACCTGACAATGAATTGTATGTAGGGAGGTACCTTGTCGATTACTAGACGGATTTGCACAGTTTTTTTTACGTTATATTAGCGAGGATAGCGAGGTTGTAGCGCATGGGCACATATGTGATACTGTAAGCGAAATAGCGGGTTCGATTTCTACTTGAGGAAATAATACATGTAGTTTTTTTTATTTCCTCGCTCTGGAAACAAGGTATAAACGTAGCATTGTCTCCTGCAATGCCTTTAGAATTCGGCAGAAACTCTCAAACGGAAGTATATCATAGGGAACGGAGAGTCTTAACATTAGGTTCACAGGCTGCTCCTGTCTGCCTTTATATGCATGTCTACGGGATACAGCGTGAAGCTAAAAAGAACATCAGATAATGACAATGTTTTATGTGCCTCATTTTTTATACTCGTATTTAATAATATATATTAAAAGATTATTAAGATTGTAACTGATCGAAATCACGATTTCTAAAATAATAATAAAAAATTATTATATAATAAATGAATTATCTTCATATAAATCACAACTATCGATAAAAACAACAACGAACCAACAACCAACGCCAACTATTATTATATATAAAATATATATTTACAGGACACGTTATGCATCCAAATAAGGTTTTGATTACATTTCCGAGTTGACGATAATATATAATGTTAATATTATACAAATAAGTATCAAATAGCCTACCTCAATAAATGAACTATCTAACACGGCCAAAATTTTTCTAATCGAATCATTAATTCCTGATTTAAGCTCTTAAAATCAAAGTATTTAATTAGATTTATAATATTAGTATATAATATTTAATAACTTTAGATTACAAACAAACATTAAAATAAATAACTAAAGATCGATAATTATTCACGATATTTTATCGATACTTACATTAAATTTGTGCATCACTGCTCCACAAAGTTATAGGGGCCAGGCCTTCGAGCGTACGAAGGAGTTTCGTTGAAACAAATCATAGATCCTTTAAATATTAACTGTATGGAATCTCAACATATAGTGAGTGCACGCACTTTGACATGAGTGCACTCTTTTAAAATTAATTTAATTTAATTTAATTTTAATTTATTTTATTTATTTATAATTACTAAAATTATTGTCGTATTGTAATTGTTAAGTGTTATTTAATATAGATAATTGATAGTTATTTTATAGTCATATTCAAAATGAAGTTAGCTGTGATCGTTGTCGTTGTATTAAGTTATGTGGATTTTGGATTATCCTTTGTAAATTGTAAGTATAAAATCTAAATAAACAATATAAATGAAACTACATAGGTATATATAATACAAATTAAGCTACTTTTGAGGCAAGATTGACTTACTATAATATTTTTTTCACTCTGACAAAATGGGGCGTTTAGTTACGGTACATTTAATATATGGTGTTTTGGAGTCTGCGAAAACAAAATAAAGATTCTCCTCTCGATCTATATACTCTACTCGGTATTATGTGCATGAAGCATGAGGTTTGAAAAATAAAATAAAATTTACATCAGACGGGATTTGAATTTGTGACTAGTGGTCAGTGTTTATCAATTTTTATAACTGTACTGTGATAACATCTTAAATACAAGATTTACCTAAAGCTCTCGCGGATCGTAGAAGCATTAAATCGGCCTTACCATAAAATTTATTAACTATAAAAACTTCACCGTAGGCTATTAGTATATTATTTTTTTTATATTAAAAATATAAATGATTGAGAAAATATTAATAATATTATAAATATAAATTATCGCTCTGGTGTCAAGGCAAAGCGCGGCGTTAAGTTTTGCCACTCAACACGCAATGCCTTCAAAATCCGTCAGAAAGTGGGGAACGGAGTGCCTTAACACTAACCCCTAGTATTAAGACACTCCGTTCCCCACTTGTCGTGTGCGGAATACAGCGTGAAGCTGATAAAAAATTTAAAAAATATTGGAAAGTATATAAATTAAACGAGATTACACTAGACCACTGTGGCGCAGTGATTATATTTGTTAAAGCGGTAGAATGAGTTTGACACACACATGGGCTTATGATGACATCAAGTTAAATTTCAATTTTTTTGCTTATGTATGAATAATCACGAGATATTTTTTATCCAATTACTCTAGATAGATACAGATTAGTTGGGTTGTACTCAAACCGAGATTTTAGCAATTTTATATTTAAAATATTAAAGAAAAAACAACGTGTTTTACATCATACTCCATATACTCGTAGGATTTAAAAATCTAATATTTAATATTGCATTTCTTTGAGTGGGAATCGAACTCACAACCTGTGGCGTTCACAGTCGCAAGATATGAGATATCATTTCTAAAGGTTTCTACTGCGAAGATTCAAAACGGGATTTCACATTTATAGACCACTCGCAATAGGTTGTGAACCACAAATATTTTCGTTTTTAAATACAACGTATTAAAACCATTAATAGCGTATATTTGACAAACAAATAATGCTTACTTAACAATACACAAGGAATTTGATTAAAGAATTTCATTAAAACGTAAACGTTGTGTGGTTGTGGGTTCGATTCCCACTCGGGGAAATGAATTATTTAATCTGGTGACAAAACAAAGCGTAGTTCCGCCACTTAACACGCAATGTTCCGAATTTTCGTTCATTTTATATTTTTTAAAATCGTCTGAAAAAAACTCAATTTTAAATGAAACTACGAAACCGAATTAATATACCGCATATATTTAGTATTATACATTCTTGGAAATCCGGCGTTGCGAACACCATTCCATTAGCCTATTTGTTTCTATTTCAATCTCACTTTTCATTTTCCTAATACTTACAGTGGCAAACGTAGAATGTGGCAAAGTGATGTCACGTAAGGCTCGAATAGTGGGGGGCACTGACAGCCTCCCCGCCGAGTTTCCGTGGGCAGCCAGCATTTGGAGGCAGGGAACCCACCAGTGTGGCGCTACTGTCATACACGATAGGTGGTTGTTGACAGCTGGGCATTGCGTTTGCAGGTAAGGTTGCTTTTTTTTTTTTATAGAAGAGAGACGGCAAACGAGCGTGCGGGTCACCTGATGGTAAGTGATTACCGCCGCCCACGACCCCGTGCAACCCCAGAGGAGTTACAGGTGCGTTGCCGGCCTTTAAGATGGGTTGGGCGCCGGAGCCCGGCATTACCTGTTGCGAAACGCAGTGGCATAAAGCCACTACTTCACGCCGGTTTTAAATGCCGGGGGTGGTAATGATCCGGTCGAGTCTGCCCATGCGTGTTGCCATTGCTGACGTGACTCTACCACACGTACTTTAGTCGCCTCTAACGATACCATCAGTACCAGGATGATCATATTCTAGGCCGGGATCACACGGCACAAAGTGCTTGCTAACTACAGTATTTCTATATTATTCCACTGCTGTGCGGTTTCGTAGGAGCTACGTCGATAGTCGATACGACATGAGTACCTTCAAAAAGCGCGTTTATCTCCAACTTAAAGACCTGCAAAGCACCTGTAGCTTCTCTGGTTTTACATGGGGTCGTGGGCGGTGATCACTTACCATCAGATGACCCATACGCGCGTTTGCCTTGTATTTCCCATTAAAAAATTTTAGATCACTCGATGAGGAAAGAAATAGAAGTTAAAATGTAGATATTACTTGGAACTGGTAATCCTTTCTATTTGTGTATTGATTGGGAATATTGATACTTCAGATGCTTTTGATGAATGTTCACTCGTTATACACTCGTGGCGCAGGGGCAAGCAGCGTGACTGTAAAATCAACTGGTTGTGGGTTCGATCCCCACTCAAAGAAAATAAATATTTATATTTTCATTTCTTCGCTCTAGTGTCGAGGCAAAGCGCGGCGTTGAGTTCCGCCACTCAACACGCAATGCCTCCAGAATTCGGCAGAAAGTGGGGAACGGAGTGTCTTAACACTAGATTGCCTGTGCATACTCTGTTGTGTGCGGGATACAGCGTGAAGCTGATAATACTATATTGAATTACATACATTAGAATTAATAGAACCAGTTTTATCTACAAAGTTTTAATATTTCAGACGATGAACAATAAAACTCGTCTTTAATAAAATACTTACATTATACTACAATATTCAGTGTTCGTGATTTTCTTTGATCTCCACTTATATACCATTAATCAATATATATTTTGCATTTTGATCCATTATGCTTTAATTAGATTTTACTTATATATAGATTCTTATTCTTAATTACTCTCCATTTTTAAGTGTTTTCGATGAATTCTACAAATCGAAGCAGCTGACTGTAGTTGTTGGATACACTGATATATCAACAAGTGATGAAAGTGAAAAGTTATCTAAAATAATACCACATCCAGAATATAGGTAAGTATTGTGTGTAAATTAGCCAAATCCTTTTTTTATTTTTTTTTTCGTTACATACATTTTTATATAATTTGAATGTATGAAAAGATACAAAATTCACGTTTATTTCATTTCATATAGTAGAGAATACAAGAATACAAATAAGTTTTCGAAGTAAAAAAAATATACTAAAGGTGTTTTAAAGAAGTTTTTTATAATTAAGAAACTAGTTCTATACTAGTAGGTATCTAAGGTAAAAATCATTTTTTTTGTATGATTTTCACTGTATCTAGCATATTGTATCAAATAGTTTTAAAATTATGTAAATTTTTCAACTTAATATAACTTCCTTTATACATTTAAAATATTGTAAAACAGCTTAACGACCCAAATAAATGAATAAATTAAATAAAAATACCGGAGGCCTAGGGCCTATAATATAATATACAATTACAAAATAGAAAATAAACAATATAATATGAATGTTAAAATAGAGCAAACAAATTATATTCAACTCGTGTTTTCATAATTTAAGAACAAAACGATACTACGTAGTTACATTAGAATTTTCCTTGCTTTTGTATAATTTATGAATGCTCGAGATACATTTACATACTCTTTCATTATCTTACATCACATCTCTATTGTTTTTGAGGTACTGTCATGTACTGAGACAACTTGAGTATCTAATATTATATGTGCGTACTAAATAAATTTGTTTTGATAATTTAATGAGAGAGTTTCATTTGTATGTAAAGTAAATTAATTATCTTAAATAAGAAAGAATGTTTCGTATTCTCGCAAATTTGATAGAAAAACAGGAGCTGCGATTTTTTTCGCATAGAAGGGTACATAACTTATTGTTATATTGAAAAATGCGTGAAGGCGTGCAATTTAAAATAAACATTAAATATTATAAATAGCTGAGGTCAGTGGTGGCGCAGGTGCACAAGCGAGCGGGAGGTTGCGGGTTCGATTACTACTCGTGAAAATGAACAATATTTAATATTTTCATTTCCTTTCTCTAGCAACGAAACAGAGCGCGGCATTGAGTTTTGCTACTCAACACGCGAAGCCTCCAGAATTTAGTGAAAAGAAATTATCTTAACACTGGGTTCCCAGGTTCCCTCCAACTGCCCCGAAAGGGCTATATGCGGGATTCAGCGTGAAGTTAAAAAAAATATAGAAATAACTTTAAAACATTACAATATTTTGTAGATGCAAAAAGAAAACTAACGACGTAGCGCTTTTGAAGACAGCACGTCAAATTCAATGGAGTAACGAATTGAGGCCCGCGTGTCTTCCGCAGCCGCAATCATCGGATTTTAGTGGGAAAATGGCGACGGTAGCTGGATGGGGCTTCACTAATGAAGATCGGGGTATAGGTATGTTGGCAAGGAATTTAGAGATAGTGGGTTCGATATAGCATAGAGAATAATATAATTTAAGTTATTTTCATTTAAGTTACTTTTCTTTGATAACGAGGCAAAGCGCGGTGTCGAGTTTCACCACTTAACACGCAATGCCTCAAGAAATCAGCAGAAAATGGAGAACGAAGTGTTGTAATGGGGAAAACGGGGTGTTTTAACAATAGGTTCTGAGGTTTCCTTTGCCTACTCTGCTTAGTGATTTTATTCTTCATTTATCGTTAATCATGTGACATCACTTAATTTGTAAAACTTGCAAGTAACTAACTATATAAATCAGCTTCACGCTGTATCTCGCACACAGCAGGATAGGCAGAGGTAACCTAGTATTAAGACACTCCGTTCCCTACTTTCTGCCGAATACTTTTTTCTGTTTTTTTTAACTAATTATATTGTAAATATAGTTACTCTAAGATCCCTTAGTGATATGAACTCGTTAAGATCGGCTTCAATCAGCCATTGAACGACAACAGCAACTAACCTACCCTGTACATCCCCAATATATTAATGTCAGCAGAGGGAACCTTTTGTTAAGTAACATCATTCCTCTATTACGACCTTAATTACAACGTTACCAATATTAATAAATCACTATACATGAAAAAAATACATATATTCTACATCAAAAGGACTTTTGTTAAATGAACGTGGATTATTAAAAATGAAATTTAACGCTAGCCTGGCAACGCGTTATGAATATAACTCTTTTGTGAGCCTCGACGTTTTGACCCAAACCGTTCATATTTGAATCCTTTTAGCTGAATATGAAAAGTTGATCTCTAAACGATAATAACAATTTGAAAAATTTATATGTTAAAAGTGATTTCTTTTTGTAATATTTAATTATACGTGGAAAGCCAGAGACAAATCATTTAGCTGCCATTTTGATAAGAAAATACTACTAGAAAAAGACACCAACGTGACAGTTCGCAAATTACACGATGGAATACAAGATGGATGGATAAATTTGATAATCAATCAAATTTTTTTTTAGCTTTCCGCTGTATCTTGCATATAGCGGGTAGGCAGGGGGAACCTAGTAATAAGATACTCAGTTTTTTACATTTTGCTTAATTTTCAAAGCATTATGTGTTAAGTGGCGGAACTCAACGCCGCATTTTGTTGTTACACACCGCTTTGCCTTGGAATATGAATATTCAGGAATTTCTTTATCTACTGATACTACAATTAACAGCATATAAAGTTAAAAATATTTTCTTTTTGCAGGAATAAGGCCAAATATCTTACAAAAGACTGAAGTAGTTGTAGTAGAGAATGGTGAATGTAACAGTTGGTACGAATCGAAGGGCAGCAAAGTGAGGATAATAGAGACCCAAATGTGCGCCGGACATGAACAGGGCGGCCGAGACTCTTGTTGGGTAAGTACAGGAGGGGAGGCAGAGGGAACTTAGCGTTAAGTTATTAGGTTCCCCACCCGCCACTAGACTTAGAGAAATGGAGTGTTCAGTGGCGGGACTCAACGTTGCGCTTATTCTTCTGAAATATAATTTAATGACCCAATTTGGAATCAAACCCACAACCATTCGTTTATCGCCAGACACTGTGTCGCTACGCCACAACTGCATTAACATTTTTTTTCTTATAACGTTATATAAATAAAACTTATTTTATTTTGAATTGTCCCTTAAATATGAAGTAAAACACTAAAATTTATTTCCTTTTAAATATAAAGAGCAAGGCTGATTTTAATAAATACTCCTGAATTGAGTCTATTGTAAAAAAGAGAGTGTCTTAACACTAAATTCTCTATAACTACACTGCTATTTGATAGTGTATCGTAAATACAAAGCAAATAACATTTGACATTGAAAATTGAATTGACAATTAACGCTAGCTTATAAATAGTTAAATTAATTAATATAATAATTTCCAATACAAGAAATTACTTATTTTATTCTTAATTCCAATTGTTTTGAATACAAATATAATTCTGTTAAATTCGGTTAATTTGAGACCGTTTTGGTTCGGTAATGAAATTGTTTTTATATTCTTGCTCTGGTAATAAGACCAAGCGTGGTGTTGAGCTCTGCCAATGAGCGTGTAATAAAATTTAAAATAAATGTTAATATTAAAAAAAAATTGAGTGATGGTACTCACTTTAGAAAAGCTAAAGTATTTTGGATAACGTAATTGATTTGGTACATAATTGTAAACTGTGAATGTTATGTTTTTGTATTACTATAATATCTAAGGAAGACGGCGGATATCCGCTGGATTCAAGGGGCGCAAGACGCAGTGGTGATTCATAGGGGAGACTTATGTCTAGCAGTGGACTTTGAAGGATTGATGGATGGACGGATGAATAATTATTATAATACTAATATTTAAAGTTATTTGAAAATCAAAAAATTGAGCCCGCCGCGGTGTAAAGGCTTCGTCTTTTTGATTGTAAATCCGACGGTTGTCGGTTTGATTCCCACTCGTAAAAGTAATCTTTACGTTTTAGTTTCACTTCGCTCTGGCAACAAAACAAACAAAACCTGTAAAACTGGGCGTAGAATGTTTGAAAACCAGGTTTCTTCCGCTACTATATACGTAATACGGCGTAAAACTATAAAAAAATGTTCCTTATCCATTGTAGGCTGACAGCGGCGGTCCACTGATGATAAACGGCGACGAGGGCCACGCAATGGTGGTGGGAGTGGTATCGACAGGCAGCGGCTGCGCTAGAGCTAAGATGCCAGGCATATACACTAGGGTGTCCAAATACACTGAATGGATCACGGATAGCGTCAATAATGATAATGCAAGGTCAGGTTTGAGCTGGTACTTTAGAAGTGGATGAGGAGCAGTTGACGCGTTGAACATAATATGGTGTGATACTTGTTGTATTATTTTTACATATTTCTAACGAATGATTTCATAATATTTTGATCTATGCAATCCCTTACCGTATGAAATATATCAAATTTTATTACTATTTTAAAGGAATTTGCCGTTAATGAAACAAAATATGAATAAAAAACTGAATCCGAAATTTTGAACTCTTTGCGGTAATCCAAATCAAACGTATTTAAAATAGTTTTAATTTCATAAATATTAAAGTTTTATTTGAAAATTTTAAATAATAAGATCAAATTTATTTTCAACTGAAAATCATTTTTTTAAATAACCTCAGTTGTTGTATATTTATTCGTTATTGTTATCCTTTTTGTTAATACTATTATTTTATACGCATTTCTCCACAAACAAAGGTATCTAAGCCTTACAGTTATGGATTTGACTCCCATTCAAGCGAATCGAACTAATGTATGATAACAATGTTACCTTAAATTGTAATTCATGATCATTGATCGAATATTACTGTAATATGTGATATATACCTACAAAGTTAATTATAATAGTTTTACTTACGACGTGATTGTTTATGTGATTATTTAATTATAGTATTTAGTCATTTGAGCCGAAGTTACCAAATTATTTAATAACTGTGATAATAGTATAAATATAAATAAGAAAATATATTTACTTTATTATGTTAATAAAATTATTTAAATACTAATATTCTTTTCTTTACAATACTTCTCAAAATCCTTTTTACTCTCTTCTATTACATCTAACAATCTTTTCCCAGCAGTTTCTTCTGTATCATCTTTTAATGTTAATAGTGCAGCTTGTAAATACATGTTTGCTTCTTCTAATAAAGGTTTTACTTCGTCAATAGTTCTTATAGAACCATCGCTTTTAGCCTTTTTCGTTTTTAGTACTAAAGCTGAATGAAGCTCGTGATGTAGCACTGCACTATACAAACTAAGTCTAGCATTACCTGGATCTAAAGTCTTAGTAGTATTTGTTAAATCTTTGCACATATTAATTTTCTTATCTAATATTTCTTCAGAAGTATAGCTAGGGTGTCGTCCATATAATTGTATGAGAGAATGTTTTATAGAATATAAATGGTAGTGATTTGGGTGTAAGAAAGTCGATAGTCGAGTTAAAACATTTTCTAACATATTAATCGATCCACCCATCATTTGTACGTTTTCCACTTCTTCACCCATTTGGGATATGAGCATGTTTATTTGTGAGCTATTTACTTTCACCGGACATTTGTTGCAAGCCCATTCAGTTTCATCATCTAAAGGATCTTCTGGCAAATGAATGCCATCACAGGGACCTTTTTCATCACCGAAACATTTCATAGCACTTAAATAAGTTCCTAATTCAGTTGGATCACTGCATCTAGGACATTTACAGGAAAAATATTTTGTATCTTTTAAATGTTGCCTTCTAGCTTGCGTTCCCCATAGCGCATGGCTGTACATGGTAGCTAAATGATTTCCTTTTGTTACTGGAACTACTACTTTAATTCTAATTTTATAGAGATCATCTACGTCTTTTGAAGACAAATTGAATGCATGTTTAGTATTTGGTATGCAACTGTGTTCCATTAAGCATGTTTTGGTGTATAAAGCATTTAGTTCGGAGCCTTCTGGTAATCTTATTTCTAAAGCATTCGTGTCAATTATACCACATATCTTATGTAATAACTCTGGAGATGCATCTTTGAAATATTTATTTCGAATATCACTTTCTAGATTATTGATGAAATTGTCTATAAGGTATTCCACGATGAATTCGTTGGCCTCGCTGTAAATTTAAAATATATTATTGTACAAATTCATTTTTGAGAATCTGATCATTCATTCAGGAGACTCATCGTGGCGCATGAGCAGAATATGGAACAGTATAAGCGACTAGTTGTGGATTCGATACAGGATATGAAATATTTATTAAAATGTATATTTTCATTTCTTTCCTCTGGTGTGCAGTTCCGTCACTCGTCACGAAATGCCACTAGAATTTGCTGGAAAGTGGGGAATTGAATGTCTTAAGACTAAGTTCCCCCTGCCTACCCTGCTGTGTGCGGAATACAGGGTAAAATTGATTCATTGATTCATGTTTATTTAGTTTTTTTTGCATGAGAGTCTAAAATATATTAAATCTTACATAGGTTTCAGTGTAAAAATCAATGAAGAAAGCATAATTTTATAGAACTCAGTAATCTTAAATTAAAAACAACTTGTATCATCAAATATCTACTTCTTTAAGTTTTGTAAAAATCCCAAAACAAGAGTTCTCACTCAATATTCTATGTCTTCGAAGATCCTATAAACTGAATTCATCCTAAAACTAAAAAAAGGTACATACTCGTACGCCTCAGTCCCCGGACCGCGACATTCCATGTGTGATTGCATTTCTGTCAATTTTCGCCATTTTTCCACTTCAATATTTTGTAGCAGCAAACATCGGAGAGTTAAAAGAGCATCGTGTCTGAAATATACCATCAACTTCCACGTAATATGTTTTATAAATTGCTTTTTGTTTGCATAAATAAAGATTTAACGTAAAAGAAACATTAAAAGTATTCTTAGGTTTGCTTTGATTTTCTAAGATAAAAAAAAATCTAAAATTTATAAAATAAAATTTCTAAGATAAATTCAAAATTGTTCATTTTGCTTATTGCCCATTTTTTTCATTTACACATTGTCTATGCCTATGTATAACCAAGGAATATAACACATTGCTGAACTTGGCTCTCATTTTACATTTATGTTTTTGATGGGATCTAATTAACTCGTTGTACAACAGCTCTTTTTTCAGCCACCTTTACAACACTAACATTGATTTGATAATGGTAATGTTATATTAAAAATGCGCACTAGTTAACTATTTATTATATTTAGTTAAATACATCTAGTTATTAAAAACATATTCTGGATCATTTGCTGGTCATAAATCATTGACAGTTTCTAAACTAAAGTCACTAAGTAACTAAAACTAACAAAACCGTGGAGGTTAGTAACGGTTGTTTCAAATATTCAAGGTCTTTGAAATTACAAGTAAAAGATGACAGTTATTTGGTATGTAATTATGAATAAATTAAACACAATATTGTCTTTAAAACAACATATCATTAAAATATAAATTCTGTAAGCACATTCTGAAAAACTGTGTCTTTTTTTATCAAAAAATAAACATAAAATTATATACTGTTAGCGAACTCGAGTAAAAGAGGGTAAATTTAGGTGAAAATAACTATAAAAGTAGTGGAATTGTGTCAATCGGTGGCATTTGCTTGTCGGCAACGGCCCCTATTGGAAGGAAACTAGCGTGAAGTATTGTTAGTAGGTGATACATATCACTTATTGCAATTACGTAGTATCCCTTTCCAAATAGTTTACAAACATATAAACGATGTGTGTTTTATCGTGTTATTTTTTCAAAACTATAACCGCTTCCTATTTCTAACAATACTATAATTATATTTTATACATAATCGGTTTAGCGATATAGCATTATATAAGATCACTTTGTCTTTCACTTTTAATTTCAACAGTTTTTTGAGCTACTGATGATACCTCAGTGGGATTCAAACCCACAATTTCTGTGATCAAACAGCTGTGTCAACTATGTCACGACAACGTTAAAAATTAAATTTGTTCCAGTAGATTTTTAGTCAACAATTTAATTTTATTTGACTACCAATGAATACGCAATGCCTCTCAAATAAGGTTGAAGATGTGTATGAGACCATAAAACTAAATAACAAAATAAGGTAAAAGACAATAATATTCAACTTTTGAGGCCTAGTCTTGGTGCAGGCGCACAAACGTGGGACTCTACACGCGGATGGTTGTAGGTTCGATTTCTATTCTAAGGACTACGTATTGCTTCTAGATTTCTTAACAAAGTGGAGAGCAGAGAGGCTTAACACAAGACAAAAAAAAACCATATTATTACCTATAATATTCAGCCATATTATCAAGGACACATTCTGGACGGACACTTAATATTTTACATTCCAGTGCATGGTGTCTTGGATCCTTTAGTCCCGGGCAAAATCCTGAACATACAGGCCAGCCACATCTATAAAAAACACATCAAACTGTTTTTTTACAAATCTCAACATTTTACAATAAGTTTTGTAGTAAAAAAATATATTAAATGGTGTTCAGCTTCACGCTGTTTCCCGCACGCAGCGTGTAGAGCCACGTTCCGTTTCGTCCACGTAATACGCCGAATTCTGGAAATATTACACCTCCACTTGAACTCAAGATAAAAGGTCTTGACAGACTGACAACAGAGTGATCATCCAAGGGTTCCTATTTTTAGTTACGGGACCCTACAAAAGCCCTAAATTTATAATTATAATAAACTAATCGCCGATTGGAGGAATTGATTATTTTCCTTTCCCCGGTCGGTAAAATAAAGTGGCGGCGTTGACTTCCGAATTCAAGGCATTGCAAAGAGAGTGGCCGTAATAAAACAATGAGCAATTGTTATGTTGGAGTTCTCACCCTCATTAATTAAGTACCTAGTGATAAGACTAAAAGTGTAAACAAGTATTTAGGTGTAAACATGTAATTAGCTTATTAGGTCTTTAGTAATCTTCCATACTTAGTTAAGTATCTTTGACACTGTAAATATAAACATTCCCACATCCCTTCCACAAACCAAAATGATCCTTTATAAGATCCCGACCTCGCTCGACGAGGCAGTCACTACCAAATCTCAACCTCGACATCACTTAAATCTTTTATACCATATTCGTAAATTTAGTTATAAATCGTATAATAAAGTATTAGTTCTTAAAAACAGTGTTTATAAATTCGCCACATAACAAATTTGGCGCAGTCGGTAGGATTGGAACAGCCGAGCTGTATAGCTAGACGACGCAAGAACGTGCCAACGGACAGCATCGCCGAGTACGGTTCCTGAAGGGATTTAAAAAGCGTCGCACGAACCATGTTCCAGTTATTGTTGCTGTGGTGAGTTGTTGAATATTGTTTGCTCATTTCCTCAATTACCTACTTACCAGTATCCATAACTCCTAATATCTAATTTCATTATTTAAACATATATCTATAAATTATCTTTACAACCATGTCAAACACAGAGAGTGTCACTTCTTCTAGATCAGCCTTAAGCCTTGATAATTTAATCAACCTCATTCCTGTATTTAATACGGCCCTTAGTTCAGAAGTTTACAGATTTATTCGGTCTTGCAACGCCGCTTTTGACCTAGTAAAAGAAGCGGACACTAACATTTTGCTTATATATACTTTAAATCGAATAATCGGTCCATTTTCCGCCGACGTCCATGCTAGACAATTTGAAACATGGGACGAATTACGAGCATTTCTTATCGAGAAATTTTCTCAAGTAAAAACGATGTCCCACCTTTCACTAGAACTTCAATCAATGTTTCAACGTGATCGAGAAACCATTACTGATTATTATCATCGTGTCGATGTATTGAGAAGTAAAATTATTGAAAAATTGTCAGCAGAGGTCAAAGATAGTTCTTTACTAGGCAGAAAATTAAGTATCGAAGAGACTGCACTAAGCGTCTTTATCAACGGCCTTAACAGTGATCTAGGGACTATGTTACGAACAAAAGAATTCCGACAGTTATCAGATGCGGGGCGTTTTGCTATGCAAGAAGACAAAATACGTGCTATGAATAAAGATCGGCAATTGCTTTACAAAACAAGTCTCGCGATGCATAAGCCACCAAATAACATTTCAAGACTTCCGAACACACAAAACTTCAACCATCGACCCGCGAGACCTTTAAACAATTTTAATTCAAATGAACAATCATACAACACCAAAATATGTAATTATTGTAAAAATCCGGGACATCTTATTCACGAATGTCGAAAACGAGCGTACAACAATCAAAGGTTTGGTCAAAAACCACCAAGCCAACCCATGAAAGCACCACCTGAACCAAAAATAAATTCTTTAAACTCCAAGGCGGCCATCGAACAGGGCAGCTCGATGGAAACCGCTTTAGATTACTTCCCTTCGACCCAGATGCCCACAACGTCTCAATACAATTAAATCGAAAACCTACAGATAGACGATTAAATTTAACTACTACATATTCTCTTCCAAATCAAAAGTGTGATGCATCGACACAAATAAATGCAGTCTATCGCAGACAAACTTGCGATGCATCTACGCAAACTTCAGCAAATACTAAATTATCTTCAACGGCCTACGGACAGGGTAACCAGCCCCAAACTCTTGGCCATAAACTTCCTGAACCGATTTCGTTAGCCCACGAACAGGGTAACCAGCCCCAAACTCTCGGCTCTAACAAATCAAATCCTAAATCCAAGTCTAAATCCCAATTCAAAAACCGGTTCAAGAACAAATCAAAATCTCAATCCAATTCTAATTCGAACCACAATAATTCCAAATCAAAACCTAACACAACTTCTGAGCCTGAACTCGTTTCTATATCGGCATTAAATATTCCACCGGAAGATCTGCTCTACTGCAAATTTCACATAGACGGTGAACCTATTACATTACTAATAGATACAGGAGCAGCGATATCCGTTTTACAAAAAAACAAACTCGGAGCTAACCCTCTAGATGTATCGAATATAGTATCGATAGTAGGTGTGGCAGGTAAAGACAGTCCTATTCAAAGCTACGGCACAGCTAACGTTTCAATAGACAATTTCCGTAAACATAAATTCTACATAGCGGATTTAAATATCGAAGCAGACGGCATTCTAGGTTTAGATTTCATGTCTAAATCCGACGTAAATATATACATCGCATCTAAAACTATGCACGTAGGCAAACGACATTATAAACTTTTCCATAACGGCGAAAGCAAAACCAATATTAAAGACGATAAACAATTCATAGAGCATAGGACTGAAACTGTTATTACATGTACTACTCAAGATATTCAATGCGGAACAGCTATTGTCGAAAAACAAGATATCGGAAACGGACTTTCAATTCCCAACGCCCTTGTAAACATAGTTGATTATAAATTCCTAATCACATGCATTAACAAAACAAACGAAGATAAATCAATCATTATGCCCGTCGTACGAACAACTTTATATCTAAACGAGGCCCTAGATAATGAGATCGTAAATATCAATACGATAAACATGAAAAACAAAACAGACCGACGTGACATAGTACACAAACTTATTAGACGAGATCATTTAAATGCAGAAGAAAACGAGTCCCTAAATAAGAATATTGACGAATTCCCTGGAATTTTCTATATTAAAGGCGACCCTCTGTCGTTTACGAGTCACACAAAACATAATATACCTACCACATCTGAAGTACCCATTCACGCTAAAACTTATCGATTCCCACAAGTTCACGAACAAGAGGTAAAAACTCAAGTACAAAAAACTTTTAGAACAAAAAATCATTAGACCAAGCACTTCACCATGGACAAGCCCCATTTGGATTGTACCAAAGAAATTAGACGCTTCTGGGAAACGAAAATGGCGTATGGTCATAGATTACCGTAAACTAAACGAAATAACAATAGGTGATAGCTATCCCTTGCCGAACATCACTGATATCCTCGACAAATTAGGTCATTCGAAATATTTTACAACTCTAGATCTTGCATCAGGGTTTCACCAAATCGAACTAGACTCTAAAGACGTCTCCAAAACGGCTTTTAGCACACCTTACGGTCATTACGAATTTCTGCGCATGCCATTTGGCCTTAAAAATGCTCCAGCCACATTTCAACGAGTCATGGACAACATTCTTTACGGCCTCCAAGGCGAACGTTGTTTTGTCTATCTAGATGACATTGTTGTGTTGCATCCAGCCTACAAGAACATGAAGAAAAACTTCGAGAAGTCTTTTCCAGATTAAACGATTTCCATCTCAAAATTCAACCTGATAAATGTGAGTTCCTCAGACATGAAGTAGCTTACCTAGGACACATAATTTCGAGCGAAGGCGTAAAACCCAATCCAGATAAAGTTACCGCTGTTCAAAACTTCACAACTCCTAAATCATGTAAAGATATCAAGGCTTTCTTAGGACTTACAGGTTATTACCGTAGGTTCATCGCTAATTTCAGTAACATCACAAAACCTTTGACAGCCTTACTCAAGAAAGACGTTCCTTTCGTTTGGGGAGAAACACAAGAAAAAGCTTTTAATGAATGCAAACGTTTATTAACAAGTCCTCCGATTCTACAATATCCTGATTTCAGCAAAGAGTTCATTCTTACAACCGACGCTTCAGTCTATGCAATAGGCGCAGTATTGTCTCAAGGTGATATAGGTAAAGATTTGCCAATTGCATACGCTTCACGGACGCTGAACAAAGCCGAAAGTAACTATTCTACTATAGAGCGAGAGTTACTCGCAATCGTTTGGGCTGTAAAGCATTTCAGACCTTATTTGTTTGGACGAAAAGTTTACAATCGTAACAGATCACAAACCATTAACTTGGCTCTTCTCTGTTAAAGACCCGGGCAGTAGATTAGTTCGTTGGAGACTTAAACTAGAAGAATTTGAATATAACATCGTTTACAAAGCTGGTAAAAGCAACACTAATGCCGACGCTCTTTCTCGACCTCCAGTAATGCACACGAACGCAATTGACTTGACGCACAACTGTGAAGACAATTTCAATGACCCAGACGAATACTTGCAAACTAACTATGAACACTTTCTTTCCATTCCCACTCATAGTTATGACACACCCAACTTTAAAACATCACCTGACACCCTCTTAGACGAACGTCATAAAAATATTCTCATTCCCATATCAGCACAACTATCGGACAAAAACGACACTTTCAACAAAGCCATAAGTCTTTGTTCTAATGTGATGCCATATCTTGAAAAGTCAAAAGAGCTTTACCAGACAGATTTATTAGTTACGGACAAAAAACAAAACATTATATTTGGAGTAACACGACCGACACATTTCGACCCTTGAATAGTGAGAGCTATTTTAAAATACTCTTATCTTGCTTACAAAAACACAACCTCAAAACACTCTGCATACCTGACCTAACGAATGATCCCACTTGTAAACTAATGGGAAACCAACAATCTCATATTACAGCATACCTAGCAGATTGTTATGACTGTGAAATAACAATTTGCCAAGACAAAGTCAAATATCCCAACAAAGACGAAATTCCCACAATTCTAAAAACGTATCACGACGACCCACTTTCTGGTCATAGAGGCATTGTAGAAACTACGCGCAAAATCCGAGAAGAATACTATTGGAAAGGAATGACCGATAATATAAAATCATACATCGAAAATTGTCATGTCTGTCAACGTAGTAAAATTCAGAGAAAAACGTTTAAAGCACCTATGGTCATTACTTCTTCTTCAACTGAACCTTTTGAACGCGTTACCATTGACTTGGTTTCATATTCGGATATTACCGGTGACTCTAATAAATACATCCTCACTCTTCAAGACGACCTAACTAGATTTGTTCAAGCATACCCCATCCCCGACAAACAAGCGAATACAGTTGCTAAAACTCTTCTTATATTCTGCCAACACTATGGAATTCCAAAACGGTTTCACTCTGATCAAGGAGGCGAATTCATGAACAACGTCTTAAAACATTTGATGAAATTATTCGGTACGAAACAGACATTTAGCACAGCCTATCATCCTCAAACGAATGGGTCTTTAGAAAGGTTCCATGCCACACTCCGTGATCACATCAGAATGTATCATCAAAGAAACAAAGGAGACTGGGATCAAATTGTTCCACTTGCAATAATGTGTCACAACACATCTCTGAATCAATCAACGGGTTACACCCCACATGAGCTTTTATTCGGGTTCAAACCTCGTCTTTTATATTCTATGAAAGATACCAATGACGACTACACGACTCACGACTACCTGGATGACCTAAATGAACGACTTAAGATTTCTCGCAAAATAGCTTTAGAAAATATTCAGTCCATGAAAGAAAAGGCTAAGGAACGTTACGACAAAAATATAAAAAACGTGGCTGATTTTAAGTTAGGGAGAGAAGGTTATGCTGAAAGTACAAAATCCAAACAACTTGGATAACAAATGGGACGGCCCATATGAAGTCATACGAAAAGGCTTTAACGAAAATTATGTCATAAGAAAAGCGGGCAGAAATCAACTAGTGCATGCAAATCGCTTGCGACCCATGCATGATTCACTTCAACCTCATCAAGTTGGCTAAATAAACAAAATTAAAAATTATAATATATTACCTAACAATTATAATGTTTCATATTTACAACCACTTGATGATATTTTACAAAATACTTAGTTTAGTTTACAATTTGTTCTATTATTAAGGTTATAATATACATCCTCTTTATCAAATAAACTTATATATTAAAGTTATATTTACAAAATCCTACTAGAAATAATAATTAGGCATCAATCAACATAGGCAGGCAATCTCTTTTCAGGTTCTCTGCAACCTTAGTTTGTAGGAGACCACGTTATTGAACCCTTACCTTCAAAATCCGGTATTACCAAGAAAAGGCGATATGCTCATTTCCGAATCCTCTTGGAAACTCGTTATTATCGTAACTTAGAGCCATTGTTTCTATCCCGAGATTCAATTCAACGTTTAAATAATAACTACTTTTCATTAATTTCTAAATATCCAACTTTTGCTCAAAGTACTACCAGTTCTTTTATAAAATAAACATTAACAAGATAAATACTCGTCTTGCTGAATTGAGTTTATACACCAAATCAAGAGTGAAACGAGAGTTATTTGATGGCTTTGGCACCGCGCTTAAATGGCTAATTGGCACACCAGACGCTAAAGACGCCCTTCATTATGAGAACTGTATCCAACTCTTAGAAAAACACGAAATAGAAGAAGCTGATATATTAAAACAACAAATTCAAATAGTTTATCAACTATCACAAATTTCAATGAAACAATATTTAAACTATCATACGATGAATATACATTAAATGAAAATCTTGAAAGAATCGCTAATAATTTAAATAAAACCAATAGAATAATCTTTGATCTCAAAACTGCTGAAAAAATTTCATCAGTTTCTATACAAATCCTCGAAAGTGTAATGTCCCTAGAAACTGACATCGATGAAATCCTCACGTCTATACTTTTTATTAAAATCAGGTGCCGTACATCCTTCTATAATATCAGTTGAAAGACTCTACGAAGTTTTACTCTCGTCTTCCCACATGCGAAATGATAAAAACTTAGTTCTTCCCATCACACTTGAGAATACTCATAAAATCTTAGATTCCGCAACCCTAACGTCATACATATTCATGAACAAAATAACATATATACTTGACTTTCCCCTAGTCCGACTTAATCATTTTCCCACCTCTATTCTATTCCTATTTCACACCGTAACTCATCCCTTTACTCCGCCATCCTTCCTGAGCAAACTTATTTGGCAACAAACTCAACAAGGCAACAAATGTATTGTTGCCTCCACGAGTTCCATCGACGAATGCAAGATCTTCGCGCCAGCCAGATGGGTCTGCAAGTTTCCAGTCTACAATTTCACAACGCGAAGCCTATCTGTGAAATGGCCATTATTCTACAGACCAACCGCCAACTACCTGGTTCCTGCGAGCTTCCGACCACGTTCCGACAGACGCATTACACTCAATCAAAGAAGATCTGAAAAAAGCAATCATCAGAATCAAACAATTTAATGAAAGGACTTTTATTGAAAAGCATTCCAACAATTTATATCCCTTTTCTCTGACTTAGCAGGGATAACAATGTTGGCGTATATTCTGTTCAAAACTATTTCAATGTCTGCCTAGAAAATTTAATCGACGCCGTAACAACAACCATGACAACGGATGCATCCAGATTTTCAATAACTGCTTCGATAAAAGGAGGCAGCGTACTTCAGCTCATGTCGCCATCCCGATGTCTACGTTGAACACTACTTCGAGCCCTGCCATCTCCGAAGAACTCAGAATCTGACGACGCCACAACTTTCGACGCCGCAACGTCACATCCTCAAAGATCGGCAAATTCGAACCCGCCCAATCTTTGTTTTAAAGGGGGGAGATGTTATGTTGGAGTTCTCACCCTCATTAATTAAGTACCTAGTGATAAGACTAAAAGTGTAAACAAGTATTTAGGTGTAAACATGTAATTAGCTTATTAGGTCTTTAGTAATCTTCCATACTTAGTTAAGTATCTTTGACACTGTAAATATAAACATTCCCACATCCCTTCCACAAACCAAAATGATCCTTTATAAGATCCCGACCTCGCTCGACGAGGCAGTCACTACCAAATCTCAACCTCGACATCACTTAAATCTTTTATACCATATTCGTAAATTTAGTTATAAATCGTATAATAAAGTATTAGTTCTTAAAAACAGTGTTTATAAATTCGCCACATAACAAATTTGGCGCAGTCGGTAGGATTGGAACAGCCGAGCTGTATAGCTAGACGACGCAAGAACGTGCCAACGGACAGCATCGCCGAGTACGGTTCCTGAAGGGATTTAAAAAGCGTCGCACGAACCATGTTCCAGTTATTGTTGCTGTGGTGAGTTGTTGAATATTGTTTGCTCATTTCCTCAATTACCTACTTACCAGTATCCATAACTCCTAATATCTAATTTCATTATTTAAACATATATCTATAAATTATCTTTACAACCATGTCAAACACAGAGAGTGTCACTTCTTCTAGATCAGCCTTAAGCCTTGATAATTTAATCAACCTCATTCCTGTATTTAATACGGCCCTTAGTTCAGAAGTTTACAGATTTATTCGGTCTTGCAACGCCGCTTTTGACCTAGTAAAAGAAGCGGACACTAACATTTTGCTTATATATACTTTAAATCGAATAATCGGTCCATTTTCCGCCGACGTCCATGCTAGACAATTTGAAACATGGGACGAATTACGAGCATTTCTTATCGAGAAATTTTCTCAAGTAAAAACGATGTCCCACCTTTCACTAGAACTTCAATCAATGTTTCAACGTGATCGAGAAACCATTACTGATTATTATCATCGTGTCGATGTATTGAGAAGTAAAATTATTGAAAAATTGTCAGCAGAGGTCAAAGATAGTTCTTTACTAGGCAGAAAATTAAGTATCGAAGAGACTGCACTAAGCGTCTTTATCAACGGCCTTAACAGTGATCTAGGGACTATGTTACGAACAAAAGAATTCCGACAGTTATCAGATGCGGGGCGTTTTGCTATGCAAGAAGACAAAATACGTGCTATGAATAAAGATCGGCAATTGCTTTACAAAACAAGTCTCGCGATGCATAAGCCACCAAATAACATTTCAAGACTTCCGAACACACAAAACTTCAACCATCGACCCGCGAGACCTTTAAACAATTTTAATTCAAATGAACAATCATACAACACCAAAATATGTAATTATTGTAAAATCCGGGACATCTTATTCACGAATGTCGAAAACGAGCGTACAACAATCAAAGGTTTGGTCAAAAACCACCAAGCCAACCCATGAAAGCACCACCTGAACCAAAAATAAATTCTTTAAACTCCAAGGCGGCCATCGAACAGGGCAGCTCGATGGAAACCGCTTTAGATTACTTCCCTTCGACCCAGATGCCCACAACGTCTCAATACAATTAAATCGAAAACCTACAGATAGACGATTAAATTTAACTACTACATATTCTCTTCCAAATCAAAAGTGTGATGCATCGACACAAATAAATGCAGTCTATCGCAGACAAACTTGCGATGCATCTACGCAAACTTCAGCAAATACTAAATTATCTTCAACGGCCTACGGACAGGGTAACCAGCCCCAAACTCTTGGCCATAAACTTCCTGAACCGATTTCGTTAGCCCACGAACAGGGTAACCAGCCCCAAACTCTCGGCTCTAACAAATCAAATCCTAAATCCAAGTCTAAATCCCAATTCAAAAACCGGTTCAAGAACAAATCAAAATCTCAATCCAATTCTAATTCGAACCACAATAATTCCAAATCAAAACCTAACACAACTTCTGAGCCTGAACTCGTTTCTATATCGGCATTAAATATTCCACCGGAAGATCTGCTCTACTGCAAATTTCACATAGACGGTGAACCTATTACATTACTAATAGATACAGGAGCAGCGATATCCGTTTTACAAAAAAACAAACTCGGAGCTAACCCTCTAGATGTATCGAATATAGTATCGATAGTAGGTGTGGCAGGTAAAGACAGTCCTATTCAAAGCTACGGCACAGCTAACGTTTCAATAGACAATTTCCGTAAACATAAATTCTACATAGCGGATTTAAATATCGAAGCAGACGGCATTCTAGGTTTAGATTTCATGTCTAAATCCGACGTAAATATATACATCGCATCTAAAACTATGCACGTAGGCAAACGACATTATAAACTTTTCCATAACGGCGAAAGCAAAACCAATATTAAAGACGATAAACAATTCATAGAGCATAGGACTGAAACTGTTATTACATGTACTACTCAAGATATTCAATGCGGAACAGCTATTGTCGAAAAACAAGATATCGGAAACGGACTTTCAATTCCCAACGCCCTTGTAAACATAGTTGATTATAAATTCCTAATCACATGCATTAACAAAACAAACGAAGATAAATCAATCATTATGCCCGTCGTACGAACAACTTTATATCTAAACGAGGCCCTAGATAATGAGATCGTAAATATCAATACGATAAACATGAAAAACAAAACAGACCGACGTGACATAGTACACAAACTTATTAGACGAGATCATTTAAATGCAGAAGAAAACGAGTCCCTAAATAAGAATATTGACGAATTCCCTGGAATTTTCTATATTAAAGGCGACCCTCTGTCGTTTACGAGTCACACAAAACATAATATACCTACCACATCTGAAGTACCCATTCACGCTAAAACTTATCGATTCCCACAAGTTCACGAACAAGAGGTAAAAACTCAAGTACAAAAACTTTTAGAACAAAAAATCATTAGACCAAGCACTTCACCATGGACAAGCCCCATTTGGATTGTACCAAAGAAATTAGACGCTTCTGGGAAACGAAAATGGCGTATGGTCATAGATTACCGTAAACTAAACGAAATAACAATAGGTGATAGCTATCCCTTGCCGAACATCACTGATATCCTCGACAAATTAGGTCATTCGAAATATTTTACAACTCTAGATCTTGCATCAGGGTTTCACCAAATCGAACTAGACTCTAAAGACGTCTCCAAAACGGCTTTTAGCACACCTTACGGTCATTACGAATTTCTGCGCATGCCATTTGGCCTTAAAAATGCTCCAGCCACATTTCAACGAGTCATGGACAACATTCTTTACGGCCTCCAAGGCGAACGTTGTTTTGTCTATCTAGATGACATTGTTGTGTTTGCATCCAGCCTACAAGAACATGAAGAAAAACTTCGAGAAGTCTTTTCCAGATTAAACGATTTCCATCTCAAAATTCAACCTGATAAATGTGAGTTCCTCAGACATGAAGTAGCTTACCTAGGACACATAATTTCGAGCGAAGGCGTAAAACCCAATCCAGATAAAGTTACCGCTGTTCAAAACTTCACAACTCCTAAATCATGTAAAGATATCAAGGCTTTCTTAGGACTTACAGGTTATTACCGTAGGTTCATCGCTAATTTCAGTAACATCACAAAACCTTTGACAGCCTTACTCAAGAAAGACGTTCCTTTCGTTTGGGGAGAAACACAAGAAAAAGCTTTTAATGAATGCAAACGTTTATTAACAAGTCCTCCGATTCTACAATATCCTGATTTCAGCAAAGAGTTCATTCTTACAACCGACGCTTCAGTCTATGCAATAGGCGCAGTATTGTCTCAAGGTGATATAGGTAAAGATTTGCCAATTGCATACGCTTCACGGACGCTGAACAAAGCCGAAAGTAACTATTCTACTATAGAGCGAGAGTTACTCGCAATCGTTTGGGCTGTAAAGCATTTCAGACCTTATTTGTTTGGACGAAAGTTTACAATCGTAACAGATCACAAACCATTAACTTGGCTCTTCTCTGTTAAAGACCCGGGCAGTAGATTAGTTCGTTGGAGACTTAAACTAGAAGAATTTGAATATAACATCGTTTACAAAGCTGGTAAAAGCAACACTAATGCCGACGCTCTTTCTCGACCTCCAGTAATGCACACGAACGCAATTGACTTGACGCACAACTGTGAAGACAATTTCAATGACCCAGACGAATACTTGCAAACTAACTATGAACACTTTCTTTCCATTCCCACTCATAGTTATGACACACCCAACTTTAAAACATCACCTGACACCCTCTTAGACGAACGTCATAAAAATATTCTCATTCCCATATCAGCACAACTATCGGACAAAAACGACACTTTCAACAAAGCCATAAGTCTTTGTTCTAATGTGATGCCATATCTTGAAAAGTCAAAAGAGCTTTACCAGACAGATTTATTAGTTACGGACAAAAAACAAAACATTATATTTGGAGTAACACGACCGACACATTTCGACCCTTGGAATAGTGAGAGCTATTTTAAAATACTCTTATCTTGCTTACAAAAACACAACCTCAAAACACTCTGCATACCTGACCTAACGAATGATCCCACTTGTAAACTAATGGGAAACCAACAATCTCATATTACAGCATACCTAGCAGATTGTTATGACTGTGAAATAACAATTTGCCAAGACAAAGTCAAATATCCCAACAAAGACGAAATTCCCACAATTCTAAAAACGTATCACGACGACCCACTTTCTGGTCATAGAGGCATTGTAGAAACTACGCGCAAAATCCGAGAAGAATACTATTGGAAAGGAATGACCGATAATATAAAATCATACATCGAAAATTGTCATGTCTGTCAACGTAGTAAAATTCAGAGAAAAACGTTTTAAAGCACCTATGGTCATTACTTCTTCTTCAACTGAACCTTTTGAACGCGTTACCATTGACTTGGTTTCATATTCGGATATTACCGGTGACTCTAATAAATACATCCTCACTCTTCAAGACGACCTAACTAGATTTGTTCAAGCATACCCCATCCCCGACAAACAAGCGAATACAGTTGCTAAAACTCTTCTTATATTCTGCCAACACTATGGAATTCCAAAACGGTTTCACTCTGATCAAGGAGGCGAATTCATGAACAACGTCTTAAAACATTTGATGAAATTATTCGGTACGAAACAGACATTTAGCACAGCCTATCATCCTCAAACGAATGGGTCTTTAGAAAGGTTCCATGCCACACTCCGTGATCACATCAGAATGTATCATCAAAGAAACAAAGGAGACTGGGATCAAATTGTTCCACTTGCAATAATGTGTCACAACACATCTCTGAATCAATCAACGGGTTACACCCCACATGAGCTTTTATTCGGGTTCAAACCTCGTCTTTTATATTCTATGAAAGATACCAATGACGACTACACGACTCACGACTACCTGGATGACCTAAATGAACGACTTAAGATTTCTCGCAAAATAGCTTTAGAAAATATTCAGTCCATGAAAGAAAAGGCTAAGGAACGTTACGACAAAAATATAAAAAACGTGGCTGATTTTAAGTTAGGAGAGAAGGTTATGCTGAAAGTACAAAATCCAAACAACTTGGATAACAAATGGGACGGCCCATATGAAGTCATACGAAAAGGCTTTAACGAAAATTATGTCATAAGAAAAGCGGGCAGAAATCAACTAGTGCATGCAAATCGCTTGCGACCCATGCATGATTCACTTCAACCTCATCAAGTTGGCTAAATAAACAAAATTAAAAATTATAATATATTACCTAACAATTATAATGTTTCATATTTACAACCACTTGATGATATTTTACAAAATACTTAGTTTAGTTTACAATTTGTTCTATTATTAAGGTTATAATATACATCCTCTTTTATCAAATAAACTTATATATTAAAGTTATATTTACAAAATCCTACTAGAAATAATAATTAGGCATCAATCAACATAGGCAGGCAATCTCTTTTCAGGTTCTCTGCAACCTTAGTTGTAGGAGACCACGTTATTGAACCCTTACCTTCAAAATCCGGTATTACCAAGAAAAAGGCGATATGCTCATTTCCGAATCCTCTTGGAAACTCGTTATTTATCGTAACTTAGAGCCATTGTTTCTATCCCGAGATTCAATTCAACGTTTAAATAATAACTACTTTTCATTAATTTCTAAATATCCAACTTTTGCTCAAAGTACTACCAGTTCTTTTATAAAAATAAACATTAACAAGATAAATACTCGTCTTGCTGAATTGAGTTTATACACCAAATCAAGAGTGAAACGAGAGTTATTTGATGGCTTTGGCACCGCGCTTAAATGGCTAATTGGCACACCAGACGCTAAAGACGCCCTTCATTATGAGAACTGTATCCAACTCTTAGAAAAACACGAAATAGAAGAAGCTGATATATTAAAACAACAAATTCAAATAGTTTTATCAACTATCACAAATTTCAATGAAACAATATTTAAACTATCATACGATGAATATACATTAAATGAAAATCTTGAAAGAATCGCTAATAATTTAAATAAAACCAATAGAATAATCTTTGATCTCAAAACTGCTGAAAAAATTTCATCAGTTTCTATACAAATCCTCGAAAGTGTAATGTCCCTAGAAACTGACATCGATGAAATCCTCACGTCTATACTTTTTATAAAATCAGGTGCCGTACATCCTTCTATAATATCAGTTGAAAGACTCTACGAAGTTTTACTCTCGTCTTCCCACATGCGAAATGATAAAAACTTAGTTCTTCCCATCACACTTGAGAATACTCATAAAATCTTAGATTCCGCAACCCTAACGTCATACATATTCATGAACAAAATAACATATATACTTGACTTTCCCCTAGTCCGACTTAATCATTTTCCCACCTCTATTCTATTCCTATTTCACACCGTAACTCATCCCTTTACTCCGCCATCCTTCCTGAGCAAACTTATTTGGCAACAAACTCAACAAGGCAACAAATGTATTGTTGCCTCCACGAGTTCCATCGACGAATGCAAGATCTTCGCGCCAGCCAGATGGGTCTGCAAGTTTCCAGTCTACAATTTCAACGCGAAGCCTATCTGTGAAATGGCCATTATTCTACAGACCAACCGCCAACTACCTGGTTCCTGCGAGCTTCCGACCACGTTCCGACAGACGCATTACACTCAATCAAAGAAGATCTGAAAAAGCAATCATCAAGAATCAAACAATTTAATGAAAGGACTTTTATTGAAAAGCATTCCAACAATTTATCCCTTTTCTCTGACTTAGCAGGGATAACAATGTTGGCGTATATTCTGTTCAAAACTATTTCAATGTCTGCCTAGAAAATTTAATCGACGCCGTAACAACAACCATGACAACGGATGCATCCAGATTTTCAATAACTGCTTCGATAAAAGGAGGCAGCGTACTTCAGCTCATGTCGCCATCCCGATGTCTACGTTGAACACTACTTCGAGCCCTGCCATCTCCGAAGACTCAGAATCTGACGACGCCACAACTTTCGACGCCGCAACGTCACATCCTCAAAGATCGGGCAAATTCGAACCCGCCCAATCTTTGTTTTAAAGGGGGGAGATGTTATGTTGGAGTTCTCACCCTCATTAATTAAGTACCTAGTGATAAGACTAAAAGTGTAAACAAGTATTTAGGTGTAAACATGTAATTAGCTTATTAGGTCTTTAGTAATCTTCCATACTTAGTTAAGTATCTTTGACACTGTAAATATAAACATTCCCACATCCCTTCCACAAACCAAAATGATCCTTTATAAGATCCCGACCTCGCTCGACGAGGCAGTCACTACCAAATCTCAACCTCGACATCACTTAAATCTTTTATACCATATTCGTAAATTTAGTTATAAATCGTATAATAAAGTATTAGTTCTTAAAAACAGTGTTTATAAATTCGCCACATAACACAATATCCAATATACCAACTTTGAACATCTTTCCCCTACATCAGTAAACACAGGCTTATAGCAACCAACACATGGCATTGATGCTTCTGGATCAGGCATGGCCTTCGGTCCGAAGACCAGAGGCAATTCTGTCAAGATTACATCACCGGGTGACAAATCATGTGCAGCTACCAAGTACCTGCCTAACTCCTCAGACTGACGCACCTGTTGAAGGAAAATTGGATATTCGGTGTACTGATAAATTAAATTTATTTTAAATATTAATATATTAATATGATACTTATAGCTTATGAGATGTTAGGGTTAGTTACAAATTCTTAGCAGCAGTGCCGAAATATTTGTAATTATATACATTTAATCTCCATTCTACGAAATAACCGTGTGCCGTTATGCCGCCGTGGCGCAACGGCATAGCGTGAAAGTAAGCGCGACGATTGTGGGTACGATTTCCGTTTAAAGGCAATTCACAATAGTTCCTTATGCAATTTTTTTACTTAATCATATATTTTATTCAATCGTTTTATTATTTATTTAATCATATGCCCTATACTTATTTTATTAATTTAATGTATCTTTCTTATTTAAAATATATTAGCATTCTGAGTGCAGAATTTTGACATTTTTCTTTTTCTTCATTCTCTATATATAAACTATAAATGTGCAAAATTTCGTAGGAAGAGTGAGAAATTTGGCACCTTTATAGTTGGCAAAATTTTCTCAAAACGGGGTACGAAGTTGAACTTCACATATTAATATAAATGTTTGAATAATATTAAAAATGCAATAGCGACATCTAGTTTAAACAAATCACATCTTTTAAAAAGAAGCAAAGCTCAAGCCAAAAACCAAGTCTCGTCATAAAAAGTTACGAATCTAATAACGAGATGTCAGTAAAAAAAATTTTTAAATTACCTCATAAGTTTCAAGATCACCATTATTTTTGCTCATTATCTGAAAAAAAAATAATAGATTAATAATATATTTTGATAAGATAATTATATATTTTTTCTTCTTCTTCTTCTTTCGTATTCATTCTATACTGTACACGCGATGAATCCCCACTCGGGGTAATTGAACGTCCCTCAAAAAGGCGCAAAATTTGGAAACCCAATATTTCTCTCTGACTCTAAACTCATGTACCTACTTATTCAAATATTTTAAAACTGCCATACATTCTTTTATTATATTACGTTTTAGGCTTCACCATATTCTACATACGGCAGACAGCAGACCAATCTTTTACCTGAATGGGAATCGAACCCAAACTCATCATTATTACAGTCACGTGTTGTCCCATAGCACCACCACAGCCTATTTTAATTATATAGAGGATTCGTACATATTTCAAATACATCATCAAATTCAGAACTAATTTAAATTTAGTTTCATGTGGTGAAGAGAAAATGTAATAACATTCTCTCATGATGATTGAAATTTGATTGTAGTCAATATCTAATTAATAATTTGTTTATATCTAAGGCAATAAGCGTTCTAATGAAATACATGCAATTTAATTTTCAACTATTGGCAAAACAATGTACATGTATAATATATATACTATACTAGCGTATAGCTTTGTATAATATACTAGCGTCCCACTCGCGGCTTCGCCGGCATGTATCTTTTTTTTTTATTACGCTGCATTTGCCAACAGATTATTTATAAATTTATACATTAAATAATTTTCCATAATTCTGAGAAAGTGCAAGCACTACGTGGCTGCTTGGGAAAATGTCAGCGGCAAGGGCGCCCTTTGGGAATCGAGCCTACACTCACGGCCGTAAACAGAGCGATACTATACCTATAGGCCAAAGATTATGTTCATAAAATTTCCTTGGTAATGGAATAATTTTAGGTTTTTAGGTTCAGTTTCTATGTCAAATAAAAATTAGCGAAGTATCACCATGCAATTTTCCATTCTTTTTGCCACAAAATACCCCATTGTGACTTATATATAAAAGATAGATATGGGAGTACAGAAGACTGTACTTGCAAAAGCAAATCAACTAATTCTACAGCGCCATTCCTAATTATTGTTATGACATTATTTAAAGCTAACTAAGAATTAAACCGTAATGTTATATAGCCTATAGCACTAAGGAATGTAGCTTTCATACAAAACAAAAAAAAGTAAATCCGAACAACAAGAAACAAACAAACAAACTCTTCCACTTTACTATATATTAATATATAGATAATGCTCTTTTTTAGATTCATCCTCTATCCCATATATAGCAGGGTAAATCTAATGTTAAAACGGTTTCACTTCGTACCTTCCAACTATCGAGACTAACTGTGTTGAGTGGCGGAACTCGACGCCACGCTTGGTCTTGTAACTAGAGTGGAAATTGAACCCATAACCATTGCGCTTACAGTCGGATGCCGTGCCACTGTGCCATGATAACCTCTATTTTTCATTACAATTAATTGATTATTTGTATTTATTTAATACGAGTGAATTATAAATGTTATGTCTATATGTGTATGCATATATATATATATATATATATATATATATATATATATGTGTGTGTGTGTGTATATTTGTGTGTATGCCGCACACATTATTTAAATTATTTTAATATATCCGCTTCGTTTACCTACCTATATATTAGCTATATTTAGGTAAAATAGATTAACTAAAAAAATCATTTAATAATATTTATATCTTCAATCTTCTATTTTTGTAGGGTGTTTGGAATTTAAATCGTTACTACGAGTGACTGTGTATAAATAATATTATAAGGAAAATTAAGTATAACAATTAAAGATTTTTTTATATCTATGTATCTGTTTACTACTTAAAATCTATAATTTGTGGAATCGAGGCCAATTTGATGATATTATTTGATATAAATTTTAGTTATTTATATTTTTTCACTGGCAGCAGCTTTACGTCAGGTAGGAAATAGGATTAGAACATTATGAGGGAAATGAATAAATTCGTTTTCCATTTTCTTGCTCTGACAATACAATGAGCAATGTGACCGACATTGCTCACAGACAGATGGAAACTTGAGAACGAGTGCTATAACATTAGATCTAACCTGGTATGCGAATAAAAAGAAAGAAGTTGTTAATTTAATATACTGGTTACAGTAGTAACCATTAGCATTTTAAATTGCTTTAGAGCTTCTCACTTTTCCCTATTTAGAAAAGCGATTTTCTTTTTAAATCATCGAACTTCAAATGTTATATATAAAAATACTTAAATTACAGTATCACCGTAATAGATCAATTACTAACCTTTTTTCTAATATTTCGTTCTAAATTCAAAACGGAATTCTTTAACTAAATACACTTTTATGAACACGCACTGCGCCCGCGCAGGAAACCTTACGACTAGAGGGCGGGCGAACTGGACAGGTTGCGTAATTGCGATATAATGTTTTTTATGAAAATAGACTTTCTTTTGAATCTTTCGTTTACTACGTGAAAACAACACTTATTCAATGAAATATGTTTACTATCTTACTCTTTAGTATTTATTAAATAAAAGATAGAAATGTCTATAGAAAAAATATTACTCCCAAAATATTTTTATTGTCTTGTACAATAATTCTTGAAATACTGTGCTACTTACGGGCAACAAAATAATTCCAAATAAATTTATAAATAATGATTGACATTTCTAATTTTATAATTTATTGGAATTGGTGTTTCATTCACAGATATTAAAAGCACATACACAGTATTAGACCTAAACATCATTTTACAAGGTTATCTTGTAAAAATACATGTATTTATTAATAATCAAATAAATAATTCACAAAACTAAAGCAAAAGGTATGCTTTGTCTTGAAAACTATTGTTTTTTTTTTAAAGGAACAGTATAGTTTTGTAATACTTCATTTTGTTGGCACGAATACAAGTTTTTAGTTAGCAGTGATAATTATCCGTATCTATATTTAACGAGTATTGTGTTAGGAACGAGACGAGATGCGCGCGCGCTCGCCCTAAAATCTTCCTATTTGATTTGTTACAATAAAACAATGAATAGGCACAAAATACCGATGTGTGATGTCTGCCAGCAGCCAGCCAATCAAACATGTGGAGGCTGTAAGCTTGTATATTACTGCTCTAGAGCTCATCAAAAACAGGGTTGGAAAGAAGGGCACAAATTGAAATGTTGTGCTTTCAAAATTCAATACACAGAATCTCTGGGACGACATATGGTGGCAACTAGAGATATTCAACAAGGGGAGGTGATCTTAAAAGAAAATCCAGCTGTGAGTGGTCCAAGAATTTCCAGTCCTGCACATTGTTTATCATGTGGCAAGAAACTTGAGCCAATACAAAAAGATGACAAATTGGATTTCTACAAGTGCAAATCATGTTGTTGGCCTATGTGTGGTGCTGATTGTGAAAAGGCTGAAGTGCATAAGGATGAATGCAAAATAATGACGAAACGGAATTACAAATGTGACATAAAATATGAACACCCAGGTAAAGTAGAGGCAGCATATTGCGTTATCGCACCGTTGAGAGTATTGTTGATGAAGACAAGTAATCCTAAGGCATATGAAAATATTATGAGCTTAGAGTCACATCTAAAAGACAGAGTAAACACACCTTTATATCAAGTATTAAAGACCAATCTTGTTACTTTTGTTACTCAAGTACTTGGACTGCAATTTGATGAGGAAACCATTTTGAAAGTAGCGTCAATATTTGACACAAACTCCTTTGACGTAAGATCAGCAGATGGTTCGAAAAGGTTACGTGCTATTTACCTGACAGCTTCTATGATGAATCATAATTGCAAGCCCAATACTCGTCATATTTACCTAAACGACGAAAACAAGTTGGCTCTTATTGCAACAGTACCGATTTTAAAAGGTGAATTGATTTTTGCAACATACACACAAACGTTATTAGGAACTTTAGACCGGAGGAGGCATTTGAAAGCAACCAAATGTTTTGAATGTCAGTGCTTAAGGTGTTCAGATCCAACAGAATTTGGAACATATTTAGGTAATATATTCTGTTCAGTGTGTAATAGCACAGATCCCAATACACACAAAGAGGCTATGCTAGTTTCCACTAACCCGTTAGACGAAACAGCATCGTGGCAATGTGAAAAATGTGGTTACTATATACAAAGTAGACAGATGGTGTGGGGTAATAATGCTTTAAAACAAGAGTTAGGAGCGCTGGATAAAGATGGACCGAAAGGTTTTGAGGAATTCATTAGGAAATATAGTTCAACGTTGCATTCCACTAATCATTTGGTAGTACAAGCTAAGTTAGCCTTGTTGCAGATTTACGGAAACTATAAAGGATATACGTTAACAGGTATTTTTTTATGACCCTATACATTAAACCAATTGTTGTTTTTAGATATTATTTTATGTAGAAGTACAAATCTGCATAATTATTACAATAACATAATTAAAATGAATTACAGAACTCTCAGATTATCTACTAAAAAGAAAAATTGATTTGTGTAATGAGTTATTAGAAGTGGCTGAGAGCTTAGATCCTGGGTGGACAAGGTTCCGTGGTACTATTCTATTGGAACTTCAAGCTGCTATGATGATGCAAACTAAGAGGGATTTCGAAGAAGATAAATTGACAAAAGAGGGAGCTCAGGTGTGTTTCTATTGTTTACATTACATTTTGTAGGCGTATGTTGTCTTCATATGTTATTTGATCCGATCATTCAATATTCAAAACGTACGTCACGCATTCTTTTACTAACTGTTAAGCATTTTATTGCTTTTTTAAATTTATTTTTATTGGCTAAGTAACAGCTGGCTTCTTGCCTACATAGACATAACCTCAAAATATTTTAATTACTTTATTATATACGTAGAGTTGTTATTGCAAATAATATAGTTAGTTATTTCGTAATTTTATGAAAACTTGAATAATTTTATATATTTTATTAAATCCTTACCTGATAAATACATACATTTTCTTGTCCTGAGCGTTCAAATTCGTATATATTTAGTATTCAGACAAAATACGTAGAAAAATGTCCACGTAGCGGATATGAACCCGCGCCTCTTTGGAGATCGGAAGCGCTTGGACCAAAATATATCAATCCTTATATTATTATCTTCTCGCTTCTATAAAAGACTAGTGTGCCGACCTATATGAGTATATGAAACTCTTCCATTATTCTCTCGCTAGACTCTGGAAAGTGGAAATTTTTCGAAATCTCTACGATAGCAGGAAATAATGATATTATATTACGTTTTACGTCTATATACTATAAGTATATATGACTATAAGAGGCCAGTAGTGAGGCAGAGGCACAAGTGTGCGACTGTAAATATGACAAGTTATGGGTTCAATTCTTACTTTAAGAATGCTTCCAAAATTCGGCGGAAAGTGGAGAACGAGACGCAAAATTTAAATTAAATGATCATTAGATTAAAAAATTAAAAACAAAAAACTAATGAATATCGGTTCAAAATAAATAGTACTCGTTTGTCTCAATAAAGTAAGGATTGCAGTAAATCAGTGGGAAAAATGTTTGGCGAAATGCCAGTCAAGAAGTTGATGGGCAAAACGGCGTTCCAGATTTTATTAATAGCCGTAACAGCGTAACATGAATATGCTGGTAAGATTTAACTAATAATCTGTTATAAGGTTATCGTGACCGTCAGATGCACTAGTAGATATTTGTACGTACATTTATATGAAGCTCTCGTTATAAAATGGGAAAACGTCGCACTGTAAATGTAAAGATTGTGGGTTTGATCATGTCGTAGAGGAATTAATTATTTTCGCTTTTCTCTGATCACAATCTTTTTCTCTTCCATTTTCCGCAATATCTATATAGTATATAGTAAAATAGGTAAAACAAAAGTCAAATGAGTTGATTTTAGTGGGATTTTTCTGTTCTTGTATACGTTTCCAAGTCATTTCTGCTTATAACCATACTTCGTTTTATGTACTCCTTTCATTTATTGTTACTGTAGAAACGTAATACAACAAGGTAACTTCATATAATAAATAATTAATATATTTATTTTTACAGGAACAACTGATGGAAAGCATGGCGCTACTACAAGAAGCAACAGATATTTTGAAAATAGAACCCTATATGAAGGAAACGTTAGAAACTAAAGTTCAAGACATAAAAGCTATGTTGGATTTGACTAGTTCATAATAAGTGGAAAATCTTAATTTCATTTTCCAAGGATTCGGTAATTGATCATTATTACAACATTTCTAAAAAAAATCTTATTTTCAATACTTTCTCCATTAATCTCTCCATAATGATCAAAACAAAATATTACTCGGAATTTAAAAGTGTTTATTTATAAATCCTATTAATTTGAAGGATTATTTCTGTTGCTAATACAATTTAGATATTTAATAAAAAGAAATTCTTCATTCTTTTTACAAATCATTTATCAACTATAATTATAATATTCTATATTAACAAAAAAATAAGATGCAAATAAAACGCACATTATAGTTTATGTATTTATTTATTATTTTTTCAATATTTAAGCCATTAAAAAGAAACTGATTAATTAATTTACGGTGATATAGGTTAATGTAGGGTACACCATTTGTTATACATTATTTAATTTCGCCTAAGATGCGTTCAACTGCGCTATCATATCAACCAACTTTGAATTTGCAAGTTACATTGCATACCTACCTTAAAATAGCTATGGCCCGATTAGTAGTTCACAAAAATAGGCTGCAATTTTGTGGAGAAGAGTGTCAATCATATCATATCATCACATCGTATCAAAACATTGCAATTTTTGGTATAATATACAGTACAATGAATTGGTTAAACAAATATTCCATTATTTATTACCTTTATATTTTAATTTCTTCGCTCTATCTATTTACCTTTATATTTTAATTTCTTCGCTCATTGGTGACAAGGCGTAGCGCGGCGTTGAGTTCCATCATTCAACATGCAATACCTCCAAAACTAGGCGGGAAATGGGGAATGGAGTGTCTCAACACTAGGTTCCTTCTGTGTGCAGGATACATCGTAAAGCTAATTTACGATGTATCCTGCACACAAATTTTCTAATTTTTAAAATAAAAAAAAAAGTTTATTTGACGCCTAGGCTATGTAGACCAGGCAGTAGTGGCGTAGGCCAAATTAAATATTAAAAATAATAAATTGTGGAACAATTTAAATAATATAAATTTGTGGACCAATTTCTTTTTGCCACCTCAGAGAAATTAAATAAATATAATAATTAATTGAGGCCGTCGTGGCCCAGGGGCATCACACCCTTAATTCAACTAGTCCTTAACTATATCCTCCTTAGGATAAATGCAGAACGTTCATCCTAAGTAGACTATAGTAGTTAAACACTATTTTTTGTGTAAGACAACCGAAAAATTTATTTGAGGTGAACCAAGGTTCAGAAAAGAAAAGATAAATGCCCTTTGTACAAAGATTCTAAATTAATAAATTATTATTATTATATCATTTACGACTATTTAATCGATAATTTTGCTAAAGATTGTTTTGGTTGGTTATATTTAAATATAATCATACTTATAATGAAATTTATAAATGCTTATCGATTTTATATTATTTTGTAAGTTCATTGCGCTACTTTAATTAGAAGTAGAATATGACTTTTTCACTGCAATTGACAAAAAATTTAGATAGTAACAATAGATTAGATTCTGACAATAGATAGTATGTTAATCATGAAAGGTTACAGTCTATATTACATTACGTCATTTGTTTCGAGGTAAGCAACCATGGGCACTTATAAAAGTCTTATAAATGCCATATACAACTCTTAGTTTATACATTATATAAGAGTGAAGCGACAGAAAACCCTAGTATAAAATATAAACAGTAACCAAATTACTCGAAACTATTCTTATACCGGCTCCGTTTTAAGAGGTGTCACTTTAGTTGGTTTAGTGGTTGCTTCGTCCACCTTGGGAATGCTGAGTTCCACCGACTGTCGGTTAATGTGAAGGAAGGTCTTCACCATCCCCGATATTTTCCTTTTCGGCCGCGGACTGGTTTCTATGACGTATATTTTTTCTATGTTATTCGGTTGTATTGATTGTTTCTTTTTTACGACCTGCAAAATTGTTTATCATATTAGGAATATAATAAAATCTTGTAATAGATTACTTATTAGTTTAAACTTGCTACAAATTTGGTTTAGATTTATTGTTTGTACGTTGGATTTCTATACACTATCTTCAAATTGGAGAAATACCACGGCTACACTACGGCTACACTATATTTATCGTAAATTGCTTTGTATATAGTTCAAATAATATTCGGAATTGATCCACATTGGGAGAAGTCCTAAGATTTTTTCGAATGTGGATCAATTCCCACCATTATTTGAAATTTCTTTCACCATCAAGTCACGGCACATCACCAAGTAACTGACAATAATTTAGGAATTATTGTCAGTTTCTTGATCTTATAAGATTAAAATGCACCTTTTGCTTACTCACACCTGTCAACACTCATTATATTTGATGAAAAAATAGCTAACAAATAGAGGCCAGTAGTGGGCCCAGGAGCACAAGCGTATGACTGTAAACGCGGTAGATTCTAGGTTCAATTCCTCTCGAAGAAAGCTATAATAAACAATTATTTAATATTTTCATTTTATCGCTCTTGTGTCGAGCCAAAGCGCGGCCTTGTATTCCTCCACTCAATACGCAAAGCCTCCAGAATACAGAGAAAAGTAGGAAGCATGGTGTCTTAACACAGGGCTCCATCTGCCTACTCTGCTTCATGCGAGATACAGCATGAAACTGAAAAAAATAGCCATCTCTCACCGTAGTACATATACAGCACCACGCGCTAAATCTAAAACAAGCGATTCCGGGTGTTCTGTCCATAGCTCGTCGAAATCTGATGTTCGTAAAGCCGTATATGAGTGGGTTGATAGCGCAATTCAAATACATCAGATAGCTTGCTAAAAACCATATTATTTCGTAGCCGCCTTCTACCTGCGTATAAAATATATATAAAAATAAACAAAAATCAGCTTCACACTGCATAAAGAGGGACTGCGTGCGGGATACACTTAGTGTTAAGACACTCCATTCCCCACTTTCTGCCTAATTCTGGAGGCATTGCGTGTTGAATTTGCCTCGACACCAGAGCGAAGAAATGGAAATATAAATTTTTAGTAAATATTTCATCTCCTCGAGTAGGTATCGAACCCGCAACCAGTCACACTTTGTGCCACGACTGGCCTACAATAAAACTATACAAATGAAAATATATAGATATACAAATTTATAATTATAAAACGATAATATTATTTTATAATTATAAGACATTACCAACTGTGCACCAAAATAATGTAATTTATAGAAATTAAGACACACGTCTTAATTTTTATTAATAAATTTGCGATACCTTTTAATTCTTGTCAAATGTTAATTTTAGCAGTTATTTATGTAAAGAAATTATAAAACAGTATGTTTTCTTTAAGACTTGGAGAAATATTATGTTATTATTTTCGGAAACATATTCGATGTACATTTGGTATATATTAAATATGATGGTACCAATACAGCAAAATGGAGTAAGAAAGAAAGTCAGTAGTCCGAAGCAGTTGACTCTACTTTTCGGAGGAGTTCGAGACATTTTGCTAATATATAATGTCTGTCGTTACTTAAATCATTGAAGGTGGTACTAGTTGAGTCATTTTAAATTTAGTAAAACATTAATATGTATGCAGAGAGACCTCTTAAAGCCACACTTTTGTCACCAGTCCTAGATACTGCTCTGACCCCTTCACCTTGCGCCGCACCATCCATACGATCGCATGGTGAATCCGTGGAATGCCTATTGCCAAATTATTTACCGCATTAATTTCCTTCTTCAAGTTGCTTCGCCAATACACCAATATAGTATACGGTATTCTACAAAATGCAGCAGCTAGTAGTATACAAGCAGTAATCCTCATGGCCTTGCCTCTTGCTTTATTTATAGTCTGGCCTCCACCTCTGGAAGATAGCTCGCGGGCAGTCCATTCTATTCTCCACATAATGGTGCCGTACTGAAAATGTATGCAAAATTGTATATAAAGCTGAGTAAATTGAATGACATCCTACCACACACATGACACACCGTGATAATGTATTTGAGAAGTATTGGACTGTGTAAGTAATTGTGTAAACATATTGGATCCCAACTTAAAGAGATATTAGTCTCTTTTCTCGTTCTGATAAGTTACACCAAAATGTATCGAAATTGAGTGAAAATAGTTTTAATACTATGTATTGGTAATTCACTAACTGTTATAATCATAACGCCCAATGGGATCCACACCAGTAGCATTATAATAAAATGCCAATATATTCCGAGTATTTCCAAGTCTTCAGCACAGAACATTTCCAAGTGGTCTAACCACTGACGCTCCTGAAAAAAAAATACAACTTATTAATCATTGAAACTGGCAAAAAAAATATGTTGGTTAGTCTATAACCCCATTGTTATCTACACTCTACTCTTTATTTGTATTTTCCTATATTTTTCGTTTCATATATGAGTTCTAACATGTTTTTTTCACATCAATCAAGTGTAAGAAACTTTTCAAAGCTATTTTGACTAATTACTTGCCATCTGATTTGCTTGAAAATTTATACACTTACAATATTATATTATATGATACAATGATACAATTTATATCCTTGCCTGGGACTACGATAAACATCTTATAATTATTTTAATTTTAAAAGTATTTATTTTCATATTTTTTTGTATATTTGTAGAAAAATAATTCTTTTTGATGAAATCTCGACAAAAATTGTCAGTGTAGCAAACTCTTATACAGCTTAAATATTTAAAAACTGGAAATTCTTAGTTAATAATTTGAGCAATACCATGAACTCTCTTTTTATACTCCAAGGTAGAGACAATCCGATAGCAACTACCCAAGTGCCGATTATCAATTTAGGAGCAGCATTCTTAGTGACCTTTGCCTCTTGTGTCAAAGTTGCTGATGCCAATCTGTCATATGATACTAGCATCACTGCTATCACGCTAGCGAGAAGACAACATGCTGAAATACAAAACAAATAATAATAATTTGATATTAGTTGTTTTTTTAATATTATGAAATTTTTAATAAGAGATTTGCTTATAAAATTCAAGAGTTCATGGTATAAATTTAATGTTAAATATGTAATTTAACAACATACTTTTACATTTAGTGGGCAGACAAAAAAACGCTAGTACAAAAAAAAATTCTATTTTTCGATTCAATTCGATTCTATTTCTCGATTTTTCGACCAATGTGCTAGGCGGGAAACTTTTTATTGCATGACCGATGAAATTAAAAAGTGTCAAATATATTCATTCCAAGTTCCAAGACCAAACTCTTACAAACAACTGTCCATATAAGCAATTCTGTGACACAAAAGTCAACAATCCAAAAAAACAACAATAAGTAAATGACACTCTTTAATCTAAATTCATTTTATATATACCTTGCAAAAATCCTTCAAATCTGCATCCAAAGTTTCTCAGAACATAATTCTGATAAAAATCCCTGACAAGCATGAACCAAGGGCAAAATATCAGAGTCACTAAATCAATTAGGGCTAGATTGCCGATCAGAAAATTGGTCGCTGTCCATAACCATTTGTTTCCTATCAAAATGATGAGGATGACAGCGTTGAGGAAGATACCCAAGACACCGACGACGAGCATCGCTGATGTTTTCAAAGCAATCTCCTGTAATGGCTTTACGTGCCATAGCGTGTTCGGAAACGGATATTCAGATGTATCTAGCTGTAAAAATATTTTTTTTATTTTATAAACATTAATCGATATTATACAACTTCACTCTGGCACCAACACTACTCAACACACAATGCCTCAAAAAATTCAGAGGAAAATGGAGAACCTTAACCTTTAAAATGGGAGTGTCTTAACCCTAGGTTCCCTCTGCCTACCCTGCTGTGTGCGGGATACATCGTGATGCTGATTATTTGGCTTATTATTCAACAATAATAATCTATTAATTATATTATTCTTTAATTTAATAATTTAAGAAATCATATTAAATCGGCAACTTTCATAATTTCTTCAATGAAATCGAAAATTTAAAATATTATGAAAAGTATAAAAATCTAATAAGAACGAACAAAAAACAGAGCGTTTCAAAATTTTTTTGTAGAGTAGAGTTAAGCGTAAAGATATAAAAACAAGATTTATCACAACAATAAGCGTAAACAATTGACTAGAATTATTGAGTTTGTCTTTAATTTATTATGAAGTTACATTAACAATTTCGAAATCATTACTTACGTTATCAAAATAATCCGTCGTCCAGTTAGTAAGAAACTTTGGTATATCAATATCGTCGTCTTCCAGCATTATTTTGTTCTAGAATTTTTATTACTGCATTGAATTATGGAAAAAAATATTTTTAGCGGCTAATAAGCTCTTAAGATAACCAGCCTACTAGTCCATTAGAATAAAAAGCATTCTTATCAGCGATGATTGATAGTGTCAAATCAGATACTGCTGTTAGGCAAGGTTGAAGTATTAATGAAATATGTTATTGAAAAACGCCATGACCGTTTCGCATTTTACAAACTATGTAGGATAGATTACAAATTCTGCGACATTTCTGTATATATGCGTCATTGTCTCTAAATTTAATAAAAATCTGTACTCTCTGAAATGTCTAAATTTTAGTTTCCATCTATCGCACCTTTAGAATTATAGTGACCTGATAAAAAAAAACCATGACTGTGTTTTTGTCAGAAATTGACCTTATTCCTCACTTATGTGAAGTGTGGGAAACAGAAATGTCTTAATGGGAAAGGATTGTCTTAACACTAGGTTTTCAGGTTCCTTCTGCCTACCCAGTGCTGCTGCTTCGGGGGTTATCTGTGTCGGATCGCTGGGAGGCAGCCCGACGCCCGCTGCCACCACTGCGACGACGGCCACAACGAGACGACCCTGCGCACGTTGGAGGTGTGCTCAGCCTGCGCGTCTCAACGTCGCGCTCTGCGCGAAGTCATAGGGGACGATCTTTCCCTGCCGGGCGTGGTCAAGGCCATGGCCGGCAGTGAGACGTCGTGGGATGCGATCTCCTCCTTCTGTGAAGCAGTGGTGCTCTAGAAGGAGGCGGCGGAGCGAGCGAGGGAGGCTTCGGCCGAACTTGCTATCCGCCGCAAGAGACCGGGTCGCCGGAGGACAGCACACGATCGCCGCCTTCCACCCTAACGAGCCAGAGGGCGGTCAGCTTGGGGAAGCAGGCCGCTACCGCGACGTGGCTTGCAGGCTCCCGCCGCTGCGTTTCGCGGACGACTAATGTCCCCGCGTCTAGCGGCCAGTGGCGGTCGAGGAGGAACACCGTGAAGTTTAGTGGGTATTCGGACGGCCTACCATCTGCCAGTCCCCGAGCCCCACATAACCTGCTCGAGTGCCCATTCGTGCTGGTCTCCGTAAAGGGATTTCCTCAGTAAAAAAAAAGTGTTAACACTGCGTTAGCTACTTTTGTCACATTTTCAAGACATTGCGTGTGAAATTCTGCTAGAACTGTGAATAAAAAGATGAAAAAAATGTGAAACTTTATTATGCTACATTTGCTAACAAAAAGATACATTCATTAGCTTGGAACATATGCTACAACAACTGTCAGATGAAAGTGTGAAAGTACGCTTAGCAATTAATACATCAAAAATGACTAACTCGGTTAAAATAGATATTAAAATAAATCATGGACAAACGGAAATAAAATATGTTAATGAATACATATGTCTAGGTCAACTATGGTTGTGTACAGAAGATACAATGCAAAAAGAAATAGATAGAAGAATAACAAGTAGCTGGAAACGATTTTGGTCGTTGAGTGAGTTATTTAACAACAAGGATATGCCTATTAAAGAAAAAAGAAGAGTGTTTTATGTCAAAATGTAAAGGAAAGAAGCGTTATTGGAGTGAATAGAAAGAACAAGTTAAATTACAGAGCATAAAGAGCAAAATAAAATTTGAAAACATACACACGACATACAAACGCCTAAAATGGAGATGGACAGGACACACATGCTAAGGGAAAGGGCAGAAAAGTGGACACGTCTTATAATGGAATGGTACCCGCGTGATAGCAGAAGGAGTAAAGGTAGACCAGCTACACGTTGGGAAGACGATTTTTAAAAGATAGCTGGACCAGAATGAACACGTGTTGCAAAGAATAAAATAAAATGAAAAGCTTTGTCGAAGGACAAGCTAAAAAAGAGGAACCACCTTAGATTTAGAGAAATGTTAATTTAGTTTCAGCAATAAAGGCTTATTATTATTATTAGATACATTCAATCATGAACACTACGTTGTATGACAAGACCGCCTCGGCGAAAAGGGGGCGCCCTGCGGGATGATTTTAATTATCCAAGGACGAAAGGACATTTCTTTGAATACGTCCAAGTATACGTCCAAATTACATGCTATAAAAGCTGTAAATTATTTTCATTAAATTTCCTTGATTATAAAATAACTTTTGTTTGTATGTTTCAACGTAAATGTTAAAGAAAAATCGATGAAATATCAATTTTTTTTTAATTATTTCAAAAACTTTTCAATTATTCTTTGTCACTAAATGCCTTATTGTCACTTATTTATAAGATATATTTGGTCTTTTTTATAAAAGAAATGAAATTGAATACTTTTTTCATACAACGTACTGATAACGGAGTGACATACATATATTTGCAGAGCACGCGTTTAAGGCAATTCGATAGCGTTACTTTTGTTTCCCCTGTTGTTTCTTGGCGTTTGCGAGCAAGGAAACTCTTTTCTTTATAATAGTAAATAAGGTAGATGACTGCAGTAGTATACATTATTTTTGTATTATAACCACATTATACAAAATCTTTACGTAAATTGTAGTCTACTTGACTGTAAAGTTTCATCCAAACATCGTTTAGTAGTTATTGCATGAAAGTGAAACCAATATCCATTTTCACAAACATTTACATTTTTCTAAGTCGAATTGTGATATTTTTTTATTTTGTATTTTCAAATTATAAGTACTCTGTAATTTGCTTGCACTACAAGGTATTTAAATATTAAATATATATATATTACATTTTTAGTCAATTCTTTTTTTCTACAATTATACTTTTTTAACAATTTTTTTATCATTAAAAACTATATATTCTTTTTTTGTAATAAGCGCCACCTACAATATTTTCTTGTAACTACAGCACGATGAAAGCTGGAGTCGGCTGTTTCGAAAGATGCTCATTTCCTTAACTAGTTCTTGATATTATAGTTAGATGGCGCGCCTCAGTTATATTAAATTATTAATTAATTAAAATGAACATACATTACTTTAATAAACATTGTTATAGATTATATTATATTTTTAGATTATATTATATATATTCTTAACATAGTATTATTACCTTAAACATAATCGGCTCATCAAGTTACAAGTTCCTGCACTAACATCAATAATTTGTAGTTACAAGTTCCTGCTCTAATATCAACGATATATGTTTTTGGTCGTATGTCTAAGTGACCAGAGCGCCTGCTTTTTAAGAGGCGCGGGTTCAAATTCCGCTGTATTGAAACTCACAACCAACCGCATATACAGTCATCCACAATCCCACGTCCGTTTTACTAATCCCAAAAATGTTTTCATGAAACTATTGTTGCATTGTGAACAATCCCACCATACTCGTATATATAAGCGATACGTAAATCCAAATCTTTCTTAGAGATAAGACTAACTATCAAACCGCTATTATACTAAAAAAAAATTCAACTAATGTAAATTTAATTTACCCCTCTGTGTGTATCGCGGAGATGTTATCGGACAAACAAAAATATACATAAAACTATTTTAAATTGTTATATTATTGAGACTTAGCGTGTAAGCTGTACATGGAAACGTTTAACGTGAGATTATATAAGCCTAAGACCAGTGGTTCTCGATATACATGGTCTTAACAGACGAACGCACGTTCAATAAAGTGATTATATAGGAGATTCCTTTTTTTTTGAAATACGGAACCCTAAAAAATCATAATTTGATATTAGCTTCACGCTATATCCCGCACACAGCAGAATAGGCAGAGGGAACCTAGTGTTAAGACACTCCGTTCCCACTTCCACTTTCTGCCGAATTTTGGAGGCATTGCGTGTTGAGTGTTAGAACTCAACTTCGCGCTTTGCCTCGATACCAGAGCGAAGAAATGGAAATATTAATTTAAGTAAATATTTCATCTCTTCGAGTGGAGATCGAACCCACAACCAGTCGGTTTTACAGTCACACTTTGTGCCACTGCGGCACGACTGGCCTCCACGATAATTTGATATCGTATACTTATTTACCTTAGACAATATACAAAATAGTTTCGATCATCATTATTAGATTGTTGATGTACCATATAAAAACCAGTCGATTCGACATGATTGTCTAAGATTCAAAGAAAAGCAAACTATAATTTTTAACATGATCTACCATTTTGCTGCATCAAAATCGAACCCTATTACTATTTGAAATATACTGAAATACTTCCTTGCCAAGCGCAATTCAGAAAATATATTCTGAAATGGACATATTAACAAAACACCCACAAACAAAATTTAATCTTCCAACTAAAACCAACCATACTAATTATATGAGCCCGCATCCTTTCTGTAATTCACTATACAAATGTAACCATAATCGTTGCTAATTTCGTCCGTCTGTCTGTACATTAACACGTAAATAAATAATAGATGTGGAAGAAAAAGGAGACGTCAAAGCGTTATTACAGTCTAGCTGAGTCTGGCTGATGGAAAATTGTAGAGTAAAATTTATTATATTTTTTAAATAGTTTTTTTTTTGTTTCACGCTATATATGTATATTTCGTACAAAGTAAGGTAGGTAGAGGGAACTTGGAGGGACCTAGGGCTTAAACTCCGAGACTCCTTAAGACTCCGTTAGATACTCCGTTTCAATTAAGACTTCCGTTGCCACTTTCTTTTAAACTCTAGAGGCATGCTGTGACGAGTGGTGGAACTCAATGCTGTGTTTTGCCTTGTTACCATAAGGAGGCCAGTCGTGGCGCAGGGGCAAAAAGTGTGACTGTAAAATTGAATGGTTGTGAAACAAAATAAAATATTTATTTACATATATATTTTCATTTCTTCGCCCTGGTGTTGAGGCAAATCGCGGCATTGAGTTCCGCCACTCAACACCCAATAGCTCCAGAACTCGGCGGGAAGTGGTTAACAGAGTGTCTTAACACAATGTTCCCTCTGCCTACCCAGCTGCGGGATACGGCGTGAAACTGATTTGATTTGAATTTAGTCTTCCTTACAATTGTGCCCTGTAGAATGACTGGCCTTATCATCACTAGTCCAATACCTCAACCTGAACATGTTATCATCAATAAGTTTCTATTCTGATTCTGATTAATGCGCGATCGCGTTATACTTAACAAATACTTTGTAACGATAGCTTCATTATTTATTTTATTTAAAAAAAAAAACATTTTACTCTATGCCTGTACAGGATTAAGTTCAATGATATTGTATATTAAATTGATTAATTTCAATGTCAGAAGAACAAAGCGATCGGCGCTTCGTTCTGTCTGTCTGGTGGTTACCTCAGTGGGATAAAGAACTGGAACTTTACAAACTTATATATATATATATATATATATACAAAATGTTACAAATTACAACGAGGAAAGGAAGTCATATAATTTCTTCAAACCAAAAGAAATGTAAACGCTACATTCAAGATAATTCGACAGACAGACGTGCATACGACAAATTCTATTTGAATACAGCTATTCATATTTTGAGATATTCTTATTTTGCTAAAATAATGTCCCGAAACTTAAAGAGAATATTCATTGTAGTGTCAGTGTATTTGATTATATATCTACTATTAGTTAAAAATAAATAAAAATAAATCAGCTTCACGCTGTATCCCGCACACAGCAGGGTAGGCAGAGGGAACCTAGTGTTAAGACACTCCGTTCCCCACTTTCTGCCGAATTCTGGAGGCATTGCGTGTTAAGTGGCAGAACTCAACGCCGCGCTTAGTCTCGACACCAGAGCGAAGAAATGGAAAAATAAATTTAAGTAAATATTTCATCTCCTCGAGTGGGGATCGAACCCACAACCAGTCGGTTTTACAGTCACACTTCGTGCCGCTGCGCCACGACCGGCCTAGTTAAAACAAAAAATCAGTTATTATAAAACACAAATATTTTTAACATCGTTGCGGCTCAGTTCTTAATGCACATGAAAGTCGCAGATTTGAATTAATGGCATTTATATAGTTAGCAATTTCTTTATTTTTATAACTGAAATGTTTTTATCATGTCGGTGGTAACAAAAGAATCATGTTATCATATTGTAAAGTTACTTACATATAATAAAGCTGAATCAGCACATAATTATAATTTTTATAAAAGGTACTAAAAAAACATAAAGTAAATAAAAATAATTGACTGTCGAATATATGCGATATGTCTATTATTGGCACGTGTCGTTAAAAGCTACGGTTCTTAGCTGCTTGCTGCTGCTGGAACTTCGGAACCTATTATTAACATACTAAATTCTATTCTACACAATTGTGTCTTAATTAAGACACTACCGTTCCCCACTTTCCGCTGTATCCTTGAAACATTGCATTAAACTCAACACCAAGCTTATCAGAGCGGGGAGCGAAAATATTAAATCGTTCCCGCGAGTGGAAATCGAACCCTTAACCGTATTTTACCACGACAGCCCCAATTATTGCGATTTTACACCTAAATAATATATATATTATTTGTTCAAATCACAACACAAGAAATAACCTAATAAGCTTTCAAAGTCACCGAGCCTGTATGCGACCATTTACTCCATTCACCCTATCTCCATCTTTTCAAACTCATTAAAATACTGGCTTCAACAGTAACTTAAATCTTATTAACTTTCAAGTACAAAAAACATGTAACTGCATGAGACAGATTAAGCAACACATCTTTAAGTTTGAAGAACTTCGAAATAATCACAGAATAATCCCCTCACACAAACCACAACGTCGACGGCAATTTTGTACGAACGACTGTCTACGTGAGTTGAGCTTGTGCCACACTAAATATCGCATGCTTTGTATATAATTTTAAATATAGTTACGATGTTTGGGCCGTCCATAAGTCACGTGAGGCTCGAAATGGTGGGAAAGGGGCTATGTTGAGGCCATGTGTATTGTGTGTCTTGAGTTTTTTATTTCTATTTCTATGCTAGTCAAAAACAATCTGCAACTTTTCTGTGTAGAAAAGTTAAAATAAAATAGGATAATACGTTTTACTTGTATTTTTTTAAGGATAATCTACTAAAAACTTAAAGAATCATTGTAGATAGTAAAAAAAAATCTCGTGATTTTGAGTGAGAGAGGGAGTTAGTCTCTAATCTCATTAAATATCACCAGGGCTTACAGGGGGGTTCTGGTGACATTTGGAAGCAATTACAACGGTCATTTACTATATTTTTATATATTATCCTACTCGGTTGAATAAATTATTTTCATTTCCTTGTATGGTGACTAGACAAAGGGCAGCAAATAGTTCTGCCAGTCAACACTCTATCTCAAAAACTGCTTAGAAAGTGCTTTTTAATACTAGATTTACATCTATTTATTTATTTATGACTACAGTATTTACTCGTGCACGATCAATGCCAACCAATTTATATATTTTTATTTCTTTCATCTTATTTAAAAGTTAAATAGTGAATTTTAATTTGTATTACATAAAAATACATTGTATATGTATGAAAATATTTTCTAATATAATATAACTAAATTATAATAAGCATCTAATAACAGCTTATTGTGCTATCTAAATACGTATGATTACTAGAGAAGCAGATGACGCGTACAATACGCGTTGCCATAACAACTTATATGTCACTTTATACAAAAAAAATGGCAAATGTATAATGAATTTAAAAAAAAAACATTTGCACTGCTTCTAAGTAACTATAATTGTGCCAATTTTCCTATTTCTCTGTTTTTTCATATATAAATAAGTAAAAAGAGGTAGGTACAAAGTTTTTTGCTTTACGTATACAGCTTGTAGATATCTATATATCAGATAGGAATACGCTATAACTCATGTGGCTTTATTCAGTGGACGGCAAGCTTTAATCTTGTACAACATACCTCAATACGTAATTGTGAACTCTGTGTAACAGTAATAAAGATTGTTGACGTAAAAATACAATTTCAACGAACATATTTCTTTGTCTCACATATATAGGTATTCTGATATAATTATAAATTGTATCTCAGCTTCACGTCTAGTGTTAAGACATTTCCACCTCTTTCCGCCGAAATCTGGAGGCATTGCGTGTTAAGTGGCGGAACTCAACGCCGCGCTTTGCCACGACACCAGAGCGAAGAAATGAAAATATAAATTTAAATGAATATTTCATGTCCTCGAGTGGGGTTCGAACCCACGACCAGTCGATTTTACAGTCACACTTTGTGTCCCTGCGCCACGACTGGCCTCAAATGATATCCCATATGATATAAATTTAATCTCAGTATATTTTTCCCCATTCTTGGCCCTATAATAATAATAAAGATTTTTTTATAAAATTTTCTTGGAAGGGATAACATACAAGTTCATTTAAAAATGAATAAGTATAAACTGAATCAATTAAGAAAATTTTTCACTAATTGAGTTGTTAGTCAGTCCCACCTTAGCCACACCTTAGTTGTACTTAATTGATTTTGTTTTAGAAACACTGTATGCATTTAAAAATCAATATCGTTTTATAGGTCCTTCATATACCTAAAAACAGTTGATATGAAATGAAATGATACATTTCTCTATAATAAAGAATTATTTGGATATACGAAAAGAATATTTGCATATAGCCAAAGTTTATATAAAGAACATGAAAGCCTTTTTAAAAATTAAACAAATGATTATAAGGTTTAATGTCGAAATATTTAAGAAACGAGCGAACGGTTTTTATGAAATTTATAGGTATCCGAACGCGAATTTATGATAGTTTATTATCAAATTTACAGCTAAACGCCGCTGCGCCACAACAGCCTCAAATACCTAACTAAATTCCATTTTACATTTGAAAAAAAATGAAAATTAATATCACTCCACCGCTAACGTACTCGCAGCCGACATTCAGTTGTACGGTACTTACAGTATGAAATCTAATAATCTCGACTGTCTCGTAGAAAAATCCACTGAGACACGAGGAAAGAAATTAAGCGTGATCAAATGAAGCGAATGCTGAATAGGGTGGTTGAGGTGATATTGGTTGGTGGTAGGTATGGGTGGTAGCTATTAGCTGGTTGTTGTGTCTGCTTGTATAATTCGTTTGAAGAAATGTGTTATGGTAGAATGTATTGATTTATTTAATTTTTTCTCTTATATTGCATATTGCAGGCTAGGCAGAGAGAATCTAGTGTTAAGACACTCCGGTCTATATTTCAAATTTGGGACATTGTGTGTCGCGTTTTATTTCGCCAGAGCGAGGAAATGGACATCTTTTTCGTCCCCTGAGTAGGGATCAAGCACAATTTGCAATCTTTCCATTAATTTCTTTTCATATTTCCTTTTCAAGTTTCCAGGTTTCGTCTGCCTATCCTACTAAGTACGAGATATGGCGTGAAGCAAAAATAAAATAATTAGATTTTTTAATACAGAAAAAACAACTTCAACCGGATTTCGTAATCGTAAATCAACCAAACTCTCATCAAAATGTTCTTTCATAGACCTCAAACAAGCAAAATTACGGTATTAATCCAAATTTTATAATATAATAAGATTAGAAAATGTTCAGAAAATCAAAATATATGTACTCGTATAAGTATATGTAATCTCGTAAAATTTATGCATTTTTTTGTTATAAGCTTCGCTCATTATGCTCATTAAGACACTTCCGTTTTCCACTTTACGCCGGATTTTCGAGGCATTGCGTGTTGAGTGGCGGAACTCAACGCCGCGCTTTGGCCTCGTTACCAAAGTGCAGTTTACAGTTGTATCCTTGTGCTCGGCGCTACGACGGCCTTTTTTATTTTTTTACTAATAAAAAAGTATACTTATATAAAAACAAAAATAAAGCTATAATAAAAACTATCGTTTAATTAAATAACAGTAAATGTTTAAATCTGTTAAGCCAATAAAGAGGAAGCCATGATGAACTTTCGTGCAGTGCGGTACAAATGTACCGTAGTCTAGAATTCTAGATTCGGAGTTTTAATGTGTGCATTTCTTATCGTTGAGCATACTGCTGAGTGTAGTGATAGCAAAAAAATAATATAAAATAATGGTAAAATAAAAATATATATATTAAATTTTTGATTTATGTATACACATACATACACATAACAGGGTAGGCAGAGGGAGTCTAGTATCAAAACAGTCCATTTTTCATTTTGCGTCTCAATTTTAAAATATTATTTGTTGACTGAGATAACCTAAAGCAACGATAAGAGCGTGGAAATGTAAATCATATATTTTCCTAAGTGTGTGGAGAACCCAAAACAACCACGCTTACATTTAGACGTCTGTACTACTGCGCCACGATGGTCAACAATAAGTATTGTTGATAATATCATGTTTTATCATATTTATGACGTTTTATAATTCTTTAAACCATAATATGACAAATATTTTTATGAAAACAATCTTTTTAGCATAGAAAATTAATACGATTTTGAGACATTATATATATATATATATATAAATAATATTATTTTTATTCAAAACGTCTAGACTTTAAACTATAAATGCCTTTCGACGTTAAATAATGGCGCAGAAAGCGCGGTGTCAAGTTTCTTCACTCAATTCAACGCACTCAAGAATTCAGCGGAAAGTGGGAAATAAAGTGTCTTAATAGGGAACGGAATGTCTTAACACTAGGTTCCCAAGTTCTCTTTATTTAGCCTTTATGCTATGTGCGACATAGAGCGTAAAATTACAAAAAAATACAAGAAAGATATCTTAATAAACAAAACCTACCTCCCAGAACAGTTAAAAAAATCGTACTAAACATTTAACTAAACGTTTACATAAACTATAAAAATAAAAAAAGAATCCTATTATTTTTTTTACCAACAGTACATTAGGCAAATTCGTTGGCATATTATCGGTGCATCGTATTTGAAATATTCATACGGTAACTAGAAAGCATTAATGTACAATGAAAATTTATCATACGAACTCGAGCGCTCTGGGACTGGGACTTCTTTGAATGTATTTTTTGCCATATTTCCTTTACTGACTACGACAATCTTTATTATGATATATTTGGAATTTTCTGCAAAGAATGTATTTTTAGCATAATATAAGAACGAAAGTTGCTACAATTGAATAATGTAAAAATAATGTGTAGTCTGACTGTAAGTGCGATCGTCGTGGGTTTGATTTCCACTCGGAGCAATTAATTATTATTATTGCCTCGCTCTGGTAACAAGATTAAGCTTTTGCGGCGTTGAGTTCCGCCACGCAACATGCAATCATCTCGGAAAGTCTTAACGTGAAATTAATAATTAAATATGGTATTACGAACTATAAGAAAGAGCTTACGCGGATACACTAGAGAACAGTTTCACTTATGGCGGGACAGTATAAGAGGCCAAGACAATTCGATCTAAGCTTTTCGTTCGAATTCGAGATTTTACAGAGACGACTTGAATGACAGGATTCTACGCCTCGCACTTATGTAAACAGATAAAATTTATTTTATTTACGTTAACATATTACGATATACTAACACGTCGATTGGCATTTTATAAACACGTTTTGTTAGTCTGTTTATAAATATTTTTATAAGAAAATATAAAAAAGCTTTTAATTTCTTACAATCATTTAAAATCAATAACATTTAAAGACGTTGATGCATTGAGTTTTCGCCATTCAACACGCAATGCTTCAGAATTCAGCGCAAAGTGAACAACGGAGAGTCTTAACACTAGAGTTCCACCACCTACCCGGGATATAACGTAAAGCTGAAAAAAAAAACTTTAAAAGACCTAACTTACACAACATTACATATAAATATAAACCTCAGTCTGTATTCCGATTTGCTTTAGATCAACTAAGTTACCCAAAATCCTTCTAACTCAATTTCGAATGTTCTCAACAACAATACACTTAATAAAATCATACGTTCCTCGCAAATAAATTAACAAAATGAGCTTACTCATTCATTCTCGTTCATTAATTAAGATCACACGCGAACACTCAGCTGATCCGTGGAACAATTGGCTTCCCACTCGAGAATAGGGTGGCAAGGTTTGTAAAAGTTAAAATATTTATATATATTTTTTATAGTTTCACGTTATTTCCCGCATATGGTGGGATAGACAGAGGGAAGCTAGTGTTAAGACTCTCTATGCATATGCTTGGTGTGTTGAGTGGCAGAACTCTATGCCTAATAAGGTAGTAAAAGTTAAATATTACTCTAAATAGGAACGAACTCACAACCATTGCGTTTACAATCAGATATATTTTGTATAGAACTTCGAACAAAAGTTTAACAGAAACAATTAGAAATTTGTAAAAAAAAAAAAAAAATAGATACAAATAACTTATTGTCACATCTCTTTGTTATTTTGATTTTGATGAAAAGCTTAAAATTATATTATTTAAATTTTTAACGATTGAATCGATATTCATATAGCTTTTACAAACAGATTTTTTAAAACTATATTTTAGGCTACTTTAATAGCTTTTAAGCTTCACTCTATATCCCACATATAACAGAGTAGACAGAGATCCTAAGGATCAAGTGTTAAGACACTCCGTTTCCTGTTCTCCACTTTTCGTAGAATGATGGAAGCACTGCGTGTTGAGTAGTGGAATTCAATGCCGAGTTCAAAATGAAAATATTTAAATATCTCATTTCCTGGAGTGGAAATCATACCCACATCTGGTGGCATTTACAGTCCAGATAGAGTTATCGTAAAAATGTGTTCAAATTAACTAAAGCATAATAAAAAATAAAAAAAACTCCTAACATGACCTGTTATAATAAACTTTATTTATACTAATAAAATATTTTGACTTAATTAATCAGCTAAACTCTGTATTCCGCACACAGCAGGGTAGGCAGTGGAAACCTAGTGTTAAGACACTCCGTTCCCCACTTTCTGCCGAATTCTGGAGACATTGCGTGTTGAGTGGCAGAACTCAACGCCACGCTTTGCCTCGACACCAGAGCGACGAAATGGAAATATTAATTTAAGTAAATATAAGCAATATCGCACCTTAAGAATTATTGTGACCTAATCAAAAAAACCATGACTTTGAATTTTTGTCATAAATTGACCTAAACTGACGACCTAAAACGACGTTCTGAACACAGCAGGGTAGGCAGAGAGAATTTAGAATTAAGACACTTGGTTTGGGGAACAAGGTCAATTTCTAACATATAATTACATTACAAATACAATTCTAAAGGTGCGATATGGTCACTGTAATCTCAAGGAAAGCTGAATACGTGTATTACTCTTATTCAAACTTTTGAATAGAATACGAAAGAACGGGAGACGGGCTGATGGGTGGTGAGAAAGTGTTTTTAAACCGTACAAAGTTATAATAAATTAGAATATACATATATACACACACACACACACACATGTGTATATGTATATATATATTTTAATGCACTAACTACTAATTCCCGTTCTTGTGGGTTAATAACAGCTTCACACTGTATCCCGCACACAGCAAGGTAGGCAAATGGAACCTAATATTAAGACACTCCGTTTCCCACTCACCGCCGAATTCTGGAGGCTTTTTTCGAATTGAAAATATAAATTTAAATAAATATTTCCTCGATCCCCAATCGAACCCACAACCAATCGCGTTTACAGTCACACTTTGTGCCTCTGCGCCACGACCGGCCATGACGACATTTTCTTAGATGAATATATTATATTTATCTGATAGATTCCCTTTACTTTATTACAACTTCACTTAGCAAAATAGAAGGGAATTTTGCGTTACCCCTCACAAAAACATAGTAATAAATACATTCATACAAATAAACGAAACTTAAATATATTTCAACCAACTTAAAAACTATATTAAAACTTTATACATACCAAACAATACGAATTTCGTTTTCGTTTCGCTTCATTTATTATATAAATACCTATATATAGAACCTATATAGAATGCACATTAAAATAATCCAGCTCCAATAAGAGCAAAAATCTCCTATAGACCAGATGGAGGTTTCTACGTAACAATGCTTAATCACGGTTTTGGAATTCGCGATACATTCATTAAGCCGCCTTTTGTCTGAATATATATTTGGGGAACAAAAATTATAACATACAGTATTTGTGAGGTTGGGGAGGCGGTGCGGAATAAGTGGCAACATTTTCTTGTTCCAGGGCTGTCGTTGGGTTCAATTTGTTTTTTAAATTATCTGGATTTTAAGCTTTTAATTTTGGAGACCAACGTGCGCTCGTGGCGCAGTACTACTCTAGATCGTCGCGTCGGTTGTGAGTTCGATTCGGACAAGGGTGAGTAATTTTACATAATTTATTTTCATTTCACTGCTAAATACGAAATGTCTCGAAAGTACGGCGTAAAAAGTAAAGAAAGTTGTTGAAAAGAAGTGTGTTTCTTAATACTAAACTTTCTCTATCTATTCCGCTGTGAAAAAGCGGGAAAATCCGCGGGAAAAAGCGGATCCCCGCTCGAGGAGATGAAATATTTACTTAAATTTATATTTCCATTTCTTCGCTCTGGTGTAGAGGCTAAGCGCGGCGTTGAGTTTTGCCACTCAACACGCAATGCCTCCAGAATTCGGCAGAAAGTGGGGAACGGAGTGTCTTAACACTAGGTTCCCTCTGCTTACCCTGCTGTGTGCGGGATACAGCGTGAAGCTGATAACATAAGTAAAGTATTCAATGAAACTATTAAAAAAACTCCTATAAATTGTAGAAATAAATAAAAATATTATAAACATAGAAAAAAACAAAACAACGTACACTAAATAGAACACTTATATCAACCCTGTCATACAAATTTTGCAGATTTACCGAAGCCTACCTCACGCTAATGCTAAGAAAACACCGTATCTACAGGGCGATGTAAATTCATTCTCGCGAACAAATAAATACTCATAAAATCATTTTCTACTTTCTTCATACGTTTTTGTTACGAGAATATGAAATTATGATAAGTATGTGTTTCGAAATTGTAATAAAAGAATCTGAAATGGTATATTTTTGTTTAAAATTTGATATTTCGCAGAGTTGAGTTACGCCATTCGTATGCAATGTCTCAAAACTGTGGCGAAAGGTGGAGAACGGAATATCTTATTAAAGCTTAAAATTAATAAACTATCTAATCTTTAGGTAAATCCGGAAGAATCAAAATCCGTTTACAGTAACGGGACAACGACAGTACCTATTGTTATTATTTTTTTTAATTCTTAATCGATGGAATTATATCGTAATTATATTTTGTATTTTTTTTTTACTAATTTTATTGACAGTAAACAATAGAAGGTTATCGTGGCCTTTTTGCTATGTTATAATTGAACCTGTGACATTACGAAATTGTAAGGGGGGTGGGGGGCTGTTAGTGGGTTTCATTAGCTTCCGTGGTAGACTAACATAGAGATTTGCTTCTCAATAAACAATACGTGTTCCGAATACGGGCAAAAAATGGAGAACGGAATATCTTGACACTAAACTCACTTCGCCTTCTACATAATAAATTAACTAAACATATAAGAAAAAAATAATAATATAACAATATTTACCTTTAATAATACACAATCAGCCTCTATAAACTCACAGCAACAATAAGAATAAGAACCCAAATCGAACAATTCAAACGCAAATTAACACAACGTATGCGTGGCTTCCTTAAGTACATTAGAGTTACCTTTCTACAGTATAAAATATATTTTAACACCTTGCTGGATCAGTTGATGTTTTAAGTCAATATGTTGTAATATATATATGTGACTTCAAATCATATAAAGAACGTATTTGATATATATTCTTAAATATACGTAGTTTTCCCTTTAGGTGCGGAACCTTAAAAATTACGTTAAGGCACTTCCTCCGTGTAAGAACCCTGTAGGTCCTTAATCGCGATTAGAATCAACAATATAGAATACAAAATTTTAATTAAGTTCTTAATAAATTGAAATATAAGCCAAGATAGTCATTTACTATTTTTTTCTACAATAAACCACTTATTGAGGGAAGATAATATTTTTAATCGATAAAAATTAATTATATTTTTATAGAAATAACTTGCATGAATATATATATTTTTATATTATTTTATTAACTATGCCTTATTAAAATTTTTGTAAAATATATTTTATACGTTATATTAGAAAATTAAAAAAAATTGTCATTTGGATTATTAATATTATTTTAGCTACTGCACAATAGATGGCGTTAGTATACACGTTTATCATTAAAACTGAAGAAGTCTTTCCGTTCTATGGAATAAGTACGTATGTATGTCGTATAATATATTATAGTGTTTTTTTTTTCAATCCTAATATTATAAGCCTGCGGAATCGGTGTGGTTGAACGCACCAAATTCAGAATCTACTAGCTTGATTTTTTTATGTTTTATAATCCATTTATTATGGTCATGAAAGGTATAGGCATATTAAACCACATTAATCGTCTCTCTAATCCACATTGGGTTACAGACCAGAGACGGTCAGAACAACCTTGGAAATATAAAATGTCCATTTTAATAGCTGTTACTCTTCTACTAGTGTTGAAGTATATAATAATGTGTAGCATGTCGCAAATTTTGCGAGAGTGGCAAAAAGAGAATCCTTGTGGTTGTATCATAAAGTTTTATTTTGAAAACAATTATGAAGGAAGTTACTGTACTAGTAATACCTATGGTTTATTGTAAACAATTGATCTATAAAACAGTACACCTGAGTTTTATACATTCTAAAAGCTTATAGCTTTGTATTATTTAAACACATAAAAGAGGGATAGCTAAAGAAATTCCGTTTAATTTACAAGATGTTTTGTGTTGGAGGTCGATTCTGCGCTTCGAGAGGACCTAGAAACTTTAATCACTCCGTTATTATAAGATACTTCCGTTCCACATTTTCCACAGAACTCTGGAGGCATTGCGTCTTGATTGGCTGCACTAAATGTCGCATTAATTATGCATGATATAAAATAAACGAAAATTGGTACTAAAATATTATCAATATTTTTTAGCATCAATTTACATATGTATATATAAATTATATACATATTATAACAATGTATATATATAATATTATCTGTATTTATCATACAGAATTCTTGTATTATCTAAAAGCAATATTTATTAAATTCCAATGCCTTTAAATTGGGTGAATAGAAAGCGTAGAGTTTTAAGCTTAATGAAAAAATGACAAAAATGTTTTATGAAGTAAGTCGCAATGGTACACACAGTCCACATAGCACAGTCCTCGGTTGAACTTCCAAAATAAAATATCGATAGTACAAGACAAAAGTGATAAAAAAAGCATAAGGAACCTCCAGAAAGCATGTATAGAGATGTCAATGATAGAGGACGAGGCCAAGGAAGTATGCAGAGACCGCAGAACATAGCTACCTCGTTATACTGTTAGGGATAACACGTAAAAGTTTTAACACTGGGAGAAACGTGAACTACTAAGACATTTTTGAAGAACAACAACATTCCTCATGGTATCTTAAAATCCATTGAGTCATCGACGCGTTAATAAGGTGTCAACACGTCAAAATATCGTTATTCGTATATTGTTCTAGGTAAGATGTTAATTCAGATAAAGCAAGACGAGATTATTTCTTAATTGCATGCTGGGAACAGTATTGGCTGTCATCTGGTTATATTTTAGGTTTTTTTTTTTGTTTTCTTTTATTTTTTGGGAATGCTGTTTGATTAATATATCGTATTATTCTTATGAAGGCCTCCTCCAAAGTTTTTTATTTTTTTTAATTTTTATTTTTTTAATTTTTTATTTTTATTTTATTTATTATTCTTATGGTTTTTTTATGTTGGTTGAGTTTGGTTTTTTTTGTGTCATGAAAACTATATATGTATGTGAAATGGCAGCCCAGTTCATTTTACGTAGGTTCGGTGATTCATGTGGGTGCCAAATTACGCAGATAATCTGTAACGTAACGTACGTCAACTTTGATTTTTTATAACTTATAGTTATATCTTAACTATAAGTTAACCAAACCGCCAACTAATATGTATATATTATACATGTATAATATGTATGGTGGGTGTCAATTCATGGTATATCATATAACATCCCATGAATTGATCTGATAAACATTATCGTTAATGGTTGTTACCCTCCATAACTCACTTATTGTAAGGGTTAGTGACAAAAAAATAGTGTGTTGCTATTTCAGATAAACAGGAATATAATCAGATTAAAACAATTTATTATAAGTTAGTGGAGCTTTCCCATGCTTATCCGGTTAGAATCTTACTCAACTCTAAATAAAAAATATAGAAAAAGAAAATTATTTATTACATGTCATACATCAAATAATTTTTAAGCAAGTCTTGCTTAGTATTTTATATGTAACTAAATAGAAATATAATATAAACCATAAAGAATTGGAACAAAGTAAGAGACAACAATAAACAGGATGTAATTATTCGATTCAATAAACACACTTTCTTGATCACGAGTCATTCAGTTCCATCAATCTATGTCTAATGTGGTTTAAAAAATCGATTTTTTTAATTTCATCTGATTCTCGATACTCAATAGCTTCAGTATAAAAATCGTGTAACATAAAATGAATAAGAAAAAAATATATATTGTTTAAAAGTAGTGACGTGTAAACCGTCGCGTGCGTGAAAATCGATTATCACCTTAGCTCAGATTGAAAGTAATATGAATATTGGACATTTTTTACTTGTCCATTTTAATAGGCATCACTAGTCGAGTGATGATATTGGTTTTTAAAATGCTTGGAATCTGTTATGTTGCATATTGTTTAATATTCTTGGAATCACCAATTTTACCTAACTTTGTGTGGCTGAATTGCTTCGATAATTTTAATAAAGAAATATACATTAAATATTTAGTTTTGAATTTTCTTTAAATTTATTTTTAAAAAAATTTACGAATGTTGTCCTACTAAAAGAAATAGAATTAATTTATAATAAAAAAAAATAATAAAGTATGTAAATTAATTATACACCTCAAGAACACTAAACAAATAGACATATCCATGGACTATATAAAACCACAGAATATCTAATTTAAAAATCATTTCTCTATTAATTCCCATAGAGAACCATGTAACTAAAATAAACAAAAACGGGGAAAACAAAAACCCATTACACTAAAGCCGCAACAAGTTACCCATTAACATTACAACAATATTAATCTAAACACTAAAATTGCTATAAACATATTATTCTCAACAACAAACTGAACCAATACGCCACAATTTCTTCCTATCTAACATCGGCGGTTCACGCTCGGCCCGAGCGCTTCCATTTCTATCGTTCCCACGGTGCACATCACTATTCTTAAAACTAAACGTCACTATTGGCACACGCAAAAAACAACCTTATCGCTAATTAGTAGAGTATAAATTGTAATAACAATATTTGTGTTTAGAGATGAATTCTGAACATCTTTCTTTTAACTTTTAATAGCGGCTGCTGTGTTAAAATGGACTTTATTTCGTTAATTTTAAGTTGATTTTCGATTGTTAACAAGATGGTCTCTAAGTCAGTTTCAGCGTAGCGAATGTATGTAATACAGTATTCAAATATTTCGTGAATCATGCGCATTCGTGTGTATAATTACGTTTTTATCGTGCCTCCTCTAATCGGTCAGGGGTTGCGAACCCAATATTGGTATTTTGTTTACGAATAATTATCTAATCTGTATTGATTGGAAAAAAAGGGAAGCCACTCGAGGAGATGAAAAATTTACTTAAATTTATATTTCCATTTCCTCGCTCTGGTGTCGAGGCTAAGCGTGGCGTAGAGTTCTGCCACTCAACACGCAATGCCTCCAGAATTCGGCAGAAAATGGGGAACGGTGTGTCCTAACAATAGGTTCCCTATGCCTACCCTGCTGTGCGCGGGATACAGAGTGAAGCTGATTTAATTTAAAAAATGGTACTTCCCACTAATATTATAAATGTGAAAATTTGTGTGGATGGATGTTTGTTCCACTTTTACGCAAAAACTACTGAACGGATTTAGATCAGAGGGAAACTTTACAGTAATATAGCTTATAAACAGAACAAAACATAGATTAAAACTTATGTAAAGTTTTTAATTATTATTTTGTCATAAAGAATTGAGTTATAAAAAATCAATTTACGCGGGCGAAGCCGCGTTTAGGTTGCCAGTTTTATATAAATTAGTAATTTATAGAGACGTTTTAGTATTCTAGAGGCTAGTTATATAGAGGTAACAATTTCACTATTGTCAGAGATGGATTTCGAATAGTGCTCAATATTATTACAAAGTTTTTATTTATTTAAGCTACATGAGGAGAGTAGGCAGATTGTAGTGTTACGACACTCCTTCCATTTTCCGCTCAATTTACCAGACACTAAGTGTTATATAGCGGAATACAACACTGCACTGCATTTTTTGACCAGAGAAGAAATGAAATGAAAAGAATTCATCTCTCGAGTGGGAATCGAACTCAGAACCGTTGCTTCTACGTTCATTAAATGTTAATAATAAAAAAAAACCTCTAGTTAAATATGTTAGTAGTTCTACTCCAGATATTCAAATAGCATATTAAAATTTATATATACAGTTTCACCCTCTATGTTTAGCAGCCCTGGTATAACAGTGCTTGCGTAGTCCAGTAGCGGATTTGCATCTCGATCGTGACACAAATACGAATTGACCCTATTAATTGTTAAATTACAGTTTTTTTTACCGTAGATATTTAACGATTATCGTGGAAAAATACATATAGTATAAAATTAATATATTAATATTGAAATTATTCTTATGATATATACTTACGCAGAGATATTTTATTGTTAAGACACTCCGTTTCCATCCAATTTTCGATATATTTTGTCGTGGTTATCGTGTGGCGGATCTTAACGGCGCATGATATAGCATAAAACTAAATGAAAGGAACATTAATTACAATAAATTAAAATTTAATTTTTTTTTGAGTTTTCATCCTTATTTAATTTTATACGAAACGTCTAAGGCTAAAATCGAAGTAACAAAATCTATACTAGGTACCATATTATACAGGTGCATACGTAATTATTGTCATTTGGTAGGCGTGTACAGTTCACTATAAATTTACTATTATACCCATATATATATAATATGCAACGTTGTAGCGAAACTATAGTTATAATTCGATTGGGCAATATTAAAATTATTTGTTAATTTCCAATTTTATATGTTATTTTCGTTTAACTTTTGTTAAGATCGGTCCTGCGCTACCTGAATCTAGCGGTTTCGCGCGCTCTTAACCATATGTTCAGTCCACCTGGTGGAATACCCATCGGGCTTCCTCCGTTTGGTGGTTTTCTGTTCCAACGGCCATCGGTTTTAGCCACTGCCGCTTTTTAGACGTAGCCTCTAGCTATGTTTCTTGTCAGAAGTGACGAGAAACATTCGAAGACGAGCTGTCAAAGAGCTGTTGTAATAATATAAATTATATAAATAATAAATTAAATATCCAAAAGCTACAGTCATTTCGCTAAAATCCTAATATCACCTTATCTGCAACTTATACACGTTCAGACACACAATCGACGGCCCCCACACGACGGCGGCTGACCGATTTAGATAAAACAAGCCTTATAACAAAATTATTATCAATATTTATAAATCGAATCTTATTATCTTATCAATAGAAATCATTATCAAAAGGATTTTAAAATGCAACAGCAAATTTCCGTACAAACTGCAACTAGTAAATGGTGTACCAATAAATTGTTATGTGGTGTATTGGTTTAGAAAATAACATCAAGGACAACGCGAATGGCCGCTTTCGTACCGCAAAATTATATAGTGCGACTTATAATTTAGTTATAATATGGCTGTTTAAAACTAGCACCATATACACTTATTTTGGTGTCGATTGGAATTGATCATAATCGTAATATTATATTGATAAAATAGTAATACAGGTAAGCGGCGGGTTTATTTTTTTTAAGTTTCCTTTTAAAAAATCACATCAAATTTAAGGCCAGTTGTGGCGCAGGGGCACAAAGTGTGACTGTAAAATCAGATGTGGGTTCAATTCCCACTCCAGGAAATATTTTACTGAAATTTACATTTCCATTTCGTCGCTCTGGTGTCGAGGCAAAGCGCGGCGTTAAGTTCTGCCACTCAACACGCAATGCTCTCAAAATTCGGCAGAAAGTGGGGAACGGAGTGTCTAAACACTAGGTTCCCTCTGCCTATCCTGCTGTGTGCGGGATACAGCGTGTAGCTGATTTAAAGTTTCTTTTAATTTTCTCATAAGCTTAGTCATAAGTGATTGCACTCTCCGCGCTCTCCAAGGAATGGCTCATGCACCATCTGAATACAGGTACAATACGATATACGGAATATTTGTTTTATTTTTTCTACAATTTGCAATACCTCTGTATGCTAAAATGTTTCATATGCAATATAAGATCGTATATCTTCACATAATAAAAATCATATCACAAAAAAAGTTTTAATCGAACCCTGCAATCACTACTGCAGAGCATTATCTTAAACAATTATACTAAAAAGGCGTTAATAAATCACAATAACATTACAAACTGAAATCATATCAAAGACACGAAACTCCCTCCTAATCCTCTATACAAATTCAACTCTAATTCCAATCGATACATCTCCCATCGCCCAGTATTATGAAATCTAATAGAATATAGAATATATTAATACGTGAGAACAGATCGAGTTAGTTTGGAGATGTCTGCTGCTCTAAATCAGTGCAACAATGCCGCTAGCTGCTCTGATTTGCTTAGACGGTGCGATTATTGTGGATGTTCCTAATATAATAAGAATTGATTTATAACGTAGCTGGATTTGTACTGGCGCCTCTTGGTAACCATCCAAGCACTCTGACCGTTAAGCCATACGTTCTCTATACAGTATTTTTCTTTCCTAAGTGTGGAGTGACACTGTATAATTGTAAAAAATAAAATTGTATGTTTTTCCAAAGTTGTGCAAAAAAAAAATTAAGTAGATATTTTTTTATCTAATTTAATCCATAAACACTATGCATTATATAGAATCATAAATTCTTATACATATTATTATTATTATTAGTAGGAACGGAGTGTCTTAACACTAGGTTGCCTCTGCCTACCCTGCTGTGTGCGATATACAGCGTGAAGCTGATTGATCAATCAAATTGATTATTATTAACATAGTGCCAACGTTTACGTTTTAAATTGGCAGTACACAGGAACCATCAAAACAGCCATTGTGTCCAATCATTCTTTTTCACGATGATGTAGATAATAATAAATACACTTTACACTACACAAAAAATATACAATAAAAAAACTGTATACTAAAAACAATTTGGATTCTCAATTCCCAACAACTTAAAAATATTACGACAATATATAATATATAAAAAAAAATACAAGATAAATCCACAACACACCAACCCAAGTCGGAGACGCGCGGACAGCAGGCATCACAGAGTCCGTTCGGCTTATCGCTCACTGCGCATTTCCTGCAGCGCGCCAAGTATGCGTCACTGGTGCACAATGATATATTAAATCCGCACATCTCACTCTATCTATCTGGCGAGTAGACTCATCTAGAGAGTTAGTTTCCTTGTAATTATTCGTCTTGCAGTTCGTGTATTGATTTTTTTTTGAGTTTTGGGGTGTAAATTTGAAAGGAATGATGCTGAGAGTTACGTTTAAGATTCGATCAATTTTTATGGAATATATTTATAAGGTTACATTTATGTTTTTTTTTTCGCCTATATAAGGTTGAACTTAGTTCATGTGTTATGTTACGTGATAATTCAGTTATTTTTTTCTACTTCAGTTTCTATTTCAGTAGTGGACACTATTTGCACTTATACTTTTGTTTACGGCTATTTTCAAATTGAGTCCACAAGACAATACTAAGCTATAGTGAGCTATATCGCAACATACATATGTACAACGCATAAATTTGATGAATTTGATTTGATTAAAAACCTAAAATATACTAGGTATTGCATGGCTAATTTAAATGGGATAAATTTAATATAGCGTTTGAATGTTAACGCGACAGTTGTGGCACGATTCACGCTCTGTAGTCTGAAATATTTAATTTCCTTACTCTAGTAATAAGGCAAAACGCGGTGTTAAGGTCCGCCAACCAACTTCCAATGTCTCCAAATTTGGGACGTGCGTGGGGACGGATTGCCTTAACACTTCAAGTTCTTTGCCTACACTATTGCGCAGGAAAAAGCGTGCGATTCCTATTTTCAATTATCTTATTACCTTTTATAAGAAATTTAATATTATTAATACATAGTTGCGCAAATCCCATAAGAAATATTATACTTAAAACAACAAGCGGCCGGTTGTTTACCATATAAATTCGTCATTATAATAGAGGTTTAATGCTGATCCCGATCCAATTCCCCTGCCTGCGCACGCGCACCGCTCGTGACTCTCACCGACATTTTATTACCATAATTTAAAACAAATATCTGATTGTATGTAGCGCATTAAAGTGTTAAACCGACGGTGTAGTATATATCTATCATGGGGTCGATGGTGCAGTTTCTTTGCGAATTACTGTTTTTATTGTCATGTATATTAATCTTTGTTGTGCGTATAAGGAAGAGAATTTACTGTTAAAAAAGTATATTTCCAGTACTATGTCAACATTTAAAATTTTTGAGAAAATTGGACTGTTCTGTTGTCGCACTAGGTCTGATTATAACGGAAAACGTAATTTAAAAATCACTAGCTGGGCAGTGGCTGAAGTCAAAGAATTTGTTTAAAATATGAATAATTTTATGAAAAGATTTATTCTAAAAAGCACCTTCGGAATTCATGTTTTGAAGGGCATCTGACAATGGATATTTCTATGATGAAACAAATGAAACGTATAGTTTTGTAATATTGTAAATTTAAAAGATAAATCCTCGTCTATCTTTAATCTTTAATATAAAATAAATTTAATTCTAAAATCTAGAATCTTTGATATTGAAAACGACTCTATAACAATTCTCACATGTTTAACTATGCTCTATAACAAGGCTAAAAGAATTATATCACAACAAAAAAGTAACAATTTCGTTAAGTAAGTTTATTGTTTTGAAGCACTAACTGTATCGTATTTTATTAGATTAATTCTACTAAAGTAGTAAAGTGGAACGGTGTAGCACCAAGTCACGCGGTGCCCATCACGGCACACACGGCGTCTGTGGCACACGGGTTTGTGCGCATAAGTGATGTAGTGTAGGAGCTGGTGGTTAGTTAAAACTAACTAGCTTAAAAGCTATTAAAAGCTTTTTTTTTCTTCTCTGTAGACGTCGTAGCAAAGACACTGAATCTTTTTTTTTTCGCTTACTTACGTAGCAGGGTTCCCGAAAGAATTGTGTATTGAGTGGCCGATCTTAACGCCGTAGATGTTTCATTTTGTCTAGTCGCACGCTTGTGTACCGTACCTGCGCCACGACTGGCCGCTATATATTAATTTTTATATTAATTATTAACAAAAAAAATCTAAATAATTGCTTACTCGTTTTGCCATGTTAAATTTAAAAATCATAACCAAAGATTTTATTAAAAATGTCTATATTTTATAATCGTAGGTACCCCAATAAAATATTTTTTTTATTACAAATTTGGTGAAGCCAGTCATAGCGCAATGGCACTAAGTGTGACTATAAACGCAACTGATTGTGAGTTCGATCTCTACTCGAGGAAATTAAATATTTATTTAAATTTATGTTTTTATTTATTCCCTTTGACGTCGATATAGAGATAGAATTTTTTATTATTATTTTTTTATAAATATGGCTGCGATAGCTTATCAACATAGTTCAGATAATAACAATATTAATCACAACGACTTAAACTCGAATAACTTACCACAGCTCTGTAATAAGAAAACTGTAATAAATAAACGCACGCAAAATTTACTAGCACGTTTCAAATACATCACCTCTTATACTATATTGGGATAACAACTGTCGTATAGTACCTGAGTTTCGTGCCACATGCCGCCGGCGATCTCAGACGCAATCTTTAAAAGGTGGTAAAACATATATTTAATGCTAAATACCCGACGCAAGGCTTAGAAATGTAAGTTTGTACAATCGCTACTAAAACACGGTTATATCTCTGCAACTAGTGGGTATTAAGAGCATAAGAGCCAACTTGAACTTTGCTTAGTGTTTGCGATAAACTGTGGAAGTTTTATAATATCTTTACGTTTATATTGTGCTTTTTGAAAGTTTTTTAGAGCTTTTCGAGGATATAAATAAATTTTCGTATAAAAGCCAAAATATTTTTCCCACATTTTTACATGGTAAGCAGAGTGAACCTAGGTTTCAGACATTTCATTCATCAATTATTCTCAATTCTTCCCACTTCGAGGTATTGCATGTGAAGTCACGGAACTCAACGCCCGGCTTTGTCTTGTATCAGAATGAGAGCATGGAAAATAAATCATTCCTCCAAGTAGGAATTGCACCTAAAACCGCTGCGTTTATAGTCATAGTACTCGTTGTGAGAACTCAAAGCTGCACTTCTCCAAACCAATGGGCAATGGGCAATGACAATTTATATTTATTTAAAAAAAATACCCCAATTGACTAGGAACCTGGCATTGGCTTCGGTTCGAATGATTTTATTTTCTCTGCTGTGGCAAGACAAAACGTGGTAGTGTATGCTGTCACTCAATATGTAATGTGTTGAGCTAAATTCTTTTTGATTTTCCCGCTATGAAGAAAAAAGTGTACTTTTTTTTAGCTTCATGCTATATCAGGGAGTACGGAACCTATGAACCTAGTATTAAGAAATAACGTCCTCACTAAAAAACTTCGGTTTCCTGCTTTCCGCGGATCCCAACGCCGCGCTTTGTCATTTTACCAGAGCGAACGTAATATTAAATATATATTTCGATATAATTATTTACTTGGATAGATTAATATTCTTTTAATACCACTTCCAAACAATGTATCTTGGTAAAGCCTAGTCCTAAATTGTTTTGGAAATGGATCAGCAAGGTCCATCATAAATCTTTCGATCGCCTTCCTCCAGATAATGTATTTCTGTTCGGACGTTACACTTACTTTGGCAATTTGCGGCAACCTTTGTGCCCTTTAAGATATCTCGTCAGACTATTGTACTTGCTATTCCTTTTCCAATGTATCTGTGAAGAGTTGTATTAAGGAAAATGTACCATTTTTGTGTGACAGTTAGTTTTTTTATTTTTTATTTTTTCAGCTGCACGCTGTATCCCGTACACAGCAGGATAGGCATAGGGAACCTAGTGTTAAGACACTCCGTTCCCCACTTTACGCCGAGTTCTGGAGGCATTGCGCGCCCCTGCGCCACGCACTTTTTTATTTTAGATAGCTTAAATGATCCAATTGTTGTAACCTTTAATCGTAGATTGTATAAAGGCCTAATATATTAATGTTATATTCTTATTTTTTTTATTCTCTTACCAATTATCGTTTGATTAGATTTGGCGAAAGGAACTGAAGATACATAATTTCGATCTTAACTTTAATGGATGATAACTAAACAACTGCGTATGCGTTTTAGTTCTGAAAATCATGCTGTTTTTTTCATTACATTCGTCAACGATACGGAAATTATCCAGAACTGTTATATCAGCTCCTATAAATCCCACGACAAAGTTATCTTTCAAGGCGCGTGATATATCCTCGTCTTCAGGAAGGGCTAAGGTCTGAGCCCATTTACAAATCACAAACACTGACCACCCCCTAAACCAACCCCCTGACACCCGGACAATTATATACAACCCTTCTGTTCACCTTTCCGAGTTACATTTGAAATATAGTGGAATTCGGCCCTTTAGCTGTCTTGGATTGCTACGATGAATGTATTATTTAATATTGGATCATTAGGGGTTATAAAGTTCTTGTAAGTTGAAGCTTAGCAATTATTAAAGAATTTAACTGTTGTTTATAGATTTTATCTTAATATTAATATTTTTTGATCTAAATATTGAATTTTAGACTTTGATTACCAATAAGCAAATATATATATATATATATATATATATATATATATATATATATATATATATATATATATATATATTGGATTGCTACGATGAATGTATTATGTAATATTGGATCATTAGGGGTTATAAAGCTGAATAGTGGAACTTTAGTGGTTACAAGAAAATCTCTCGAGTTTACATAATTTACAATAACCCCGGGAACTTTTTATAACATTTGTAGTGTTTGGTGTAGAAAAGCGTGTTTTTTAATCTTCATAATATTTTATAATTATTTTATGACATGACAAAACAGATAAATAAATATTTTTTTCTAAAAAATAATAATGGTATTATAGAGATAATCAGAATATTTTTCAAAACACCGTTTATCATACTTTCTCCTTTCAACGTGACATTAGCGAAGTTCAAAGTGCTCTATTAGCACGTTTAAAAGCTATTAATGAAACACTTACCTATATTATATTACTTGATATAAAGTAGAGCTTCTTGCTGCTGAGGGAACCTAGTTTTAATACACATCATTCCTGTTCTTCTTCATTTCAGTTTTTGCCTAATTTTCGAGGCATTGTGTAAGTGGCGGAATTCAACGCCGCTCTTTATCTAACAGAGCGGTGGAATGAAAATATCTTCACCAAAGGTTAACCTTAACCCTCTAAGGTCAATCTTTGTATCCTGTTAAGCCGAAAAAAATAAAATAACTTAATGGCATCATACTCAGGATTAGGGATTGAACTGATAATCATCGTGTTTACAGTCAGATATCCAACTGCGTCCCCACAACCATTACACAAGTGTTGAATTGTCATCATTTTGAATTTATTTAAACGTAATTTTTGTTAGTTATTCTAGATTATATTCGCTTCTACAGATATTTAGGGTTTACACTGAAAGATCATACACTATAGGACTTAAGATTTTTTTTATAATATTTATATAATTAAAATACAGTCATTATAATTTTAACACGAAGAAAAATAAACCAAAAAAATCCCTAACATGGATCGTATGAAAAAAAAGCTTAATATATAATCATATATTTCTATACATAATTACCTATTTACACTAAAATGTAGGTCACCTTATCACTTTTGAACGCATTTGAATAACTATCGCTAGTTAATTCTTCAGATAAAGACGTGGACTGCGGCCGCTTCCGCCGGAAGTCCAACTTGGACGGGATATTCAAACTCGACCGGAACTAGATGGAGCGGCGACATATATTTCGAATTTAGAATCTATTGTAGGTTACGAATTAGTTTTGGACTGACTTTGCGTCCATTTGTGATACTTATCGACTGTTTGTTGTAGTAAGTATGTAGGTATGTCGTATATGGGGTTTTTATGGATCGTTGGGAGAAGGGATTGTTGGTGTGTCCAAAATGTATGACGATACGCTTTTGTATATATCTATTAACAAAATGAATGTATAAGGAAAACTGAAGTTTATGGGCATAACAAGTATTAATATATACTATATTTATGAGGCCAGTAATGGCGCAGCGGCACAAAGTATAACTGTAAAACCGACTGGTTGTAGGTTCGATCCCCATTTGAGGAGATGAAATATTTACTTAAATTTATTTATTTCCATTTCTTCGCTCTGGTGTCAAGGAGACGCGCGGCGTCATGTTCTGCCACTCAACCACAATGCCTCCAGAATTCGGTAGAAAGTAGGGAACGGAGTGTCTTAACACTAGGTTATCCAGGAGCCTATCCTGCAGTGTGCAGGGTACAGCGTGAAGCTGAGCATGTTGTTATTATATATCAGTTAATACTATATAAGAATAAATAAGATTAAGATGGCATTTTAATATTAAATATTACTTTTAAACTCAATTTCTTCGGGCGTGGCTTCGAGTTCTGCCACTTAGCAGTTAGCAGCACTTAGCAGCATTTAAATTGAGCGGTGCGTGGGGAAGCGTCTTTTAACACTTCAGGTTCCCTCTGCCTATTGAACATGTGAATTATTTTATTGTGAAACTAAAAAAAAATCTGTAAGATTGTGTAAATATAGTATTACAAAAAACAATTATAACTTATATTTTTTTATCTTTATGTGGTTATCTCTTATCATTAGCTAAAGAGAACATATTGTTAAGTCACACTCATTCTTCCACTCTTCGTTTTGCCTCATCCAATATTATATTTGGAAACGGTGGAACTCAACACCGTTATAAGTGTTATCACAGTGAGAAAATTTAAATTATTTAATTCTAAATTGATACAGAATATAAATCTACTGTTTTTGATACTAAAATTTCAAAATTCTTAACAACATATTGAATTACAGCGTAAGATAAATTCTATCCAATTAAGATATTTGACTAATTAGTAGCGCTCACTTGACCGTGAGCAATCGTATGCTACAAGGGTGGGAGTACAATGATATAAGCATTTTATCCAATATTGATTGAGTCCATCGTGGCGCAGATGCATAAAGGTATGACTGTGATGTAATAGTTGTGGGTTCCATGTCCACAGAGAGGAACGAACTATTATTTATTAATACTTTTATTTTTTCTCTCTGATTCTGCCACCCAACAAGCACCGCCTTCAAAATTCGGCGGAAAGTGGGGAACGTAGTATCTTAACACTAGGTTCCCTCTGCCCACCCTGATGTGTGCGGGATACAGCGTGAAGCTGATTTGATCACAAAAAATACATTACAGAGGCTAATCGTGGTGCACCGGCACAAAGTGTGACTGTAAAACCGACTAGTTGTGGGTTCGATCCCCACTCGAGGAGATGAAATATTTACTTAAATTTATATTTCTTCGCTCTGGTGTCGAGGCAAAGCGCAGCATTGAATTTTGCCACTCAACACGCAATGTCTCCAGAATTCGGCAGAAATTGGGGACGGAACGTCTTAACGCTAGGTTCCCTCTGCCTTGCTTTGTTTGGTATGTAGCCTACAGCTGATTTCATCAAAAATACATTATAAACCAAAAAAAAATCTACAATGTTACCCATACAAATTTCAAACAAGCACAAAAGTTTAAGTAAATTCCACCACCGACTTCACGAATGTATACCAATCTTACACCCAAGTCGGCAAGGGCTAATCAATTAAAATAATATTTGCTAAAGCTGACCGAGCGTTACGCAAGGAATAATATAGTGTGGTGGAGCCTCTGAAATAACACCAAAATTGTTGGTCTTGCTTTAGTTTATTGATAATTGCTTATGTTATTCTAATAGAATTAAAAATTATAATTAAATTAACTTCACTTTGTATCCCGCATACAGCAGGGTAGGCAGAGGGAACCTAGTGTTAAGACACTCCGTTTCCCTTTCTCTTCGAATTTTTCGAGGTATTGCGTGTTGAATGACGGAACTCAAGGATAAGTTTTTTGTCTTGGTGATAGAGCGAAGAAATGCAAATAAAAGTGTCATTTGTAATTGTTATTTTACATTAGAAGTCATTGTTGGCGATTATATTTGCATATTGGATATTTATAAAAATCAGCTATGCTTTTAAGGTGAAATTTATAAAAAAAAAATCATTATATTACATTCATGTTTTAGTCAATTTGAATGAAAATGCATAAAAACAGACATAAGAACTTCTTGCATTAAAGTACTAGGCGAATATAAGAACTTCTCGTCAAACAATACTTTTCGTTTCCTAGTTAGATCGAAAGAGTCTTAGGATCTTCTTTTGGCTGATCACTAACGTTAAAAAAGTAGGTAAATTATAAAACAACACAATTATAGTTGTAGCATTTAAAAATAGTAATGTAAAATTATTTTAACTTGTATATCCTATTAACTTTTATACATAGACAAGGATAATTATAAAAAATAATATCCTAAAACGATACATAATAGATATTCCTCGAATAAAAATAAAAAATTACAACAGTTAAGTACTGACAAACATAATATTTCTTTATGATGTAAATTAGAAAGTACAAAGTAAACAATTTCACGTTTAAATATTCATAAAACAGATAGATAGTGTAAGCAATCAAATAGCCTAGAAACATTAATTATTCTCTAAGAAATTTATACGTCAAGTCGCCTTCTTAGCCGGCGGACAGGGGTCAAGATATGGTTGAATTAATATTCATATGAAAGGCCCAGGTGGACGTCACAATCTGAGAAGGGTGGACTTAAGAATTGGACATTGGTTAAAGAGTAATTCGTAGACATGGTGGTGATGGGGAGTTTAATGCCTATTTTCGTATAAACTTTCTTATGTTATGATATAAGAATTTTGCTACAAAATATAGTGATAGCAAATTTAAATAAAAAAATATGAAAATGGTATATAATTAAAAAGTAGAGCTTGTCTCTAATGGAAACAAAATTATTCGAATATTTATATTTAAGTATTATTCGAACATTTTCAATTACATTTTTAGGATTTAAGGAAAAAAGGAATGCTTATAAGATCACTTAGTTGTCCATCTGTCCATACCACCGCCATTTATCTATGGTCTTATGATTTCCTGAAAAAATCATATTTCTACATTAACATTTGCCGTTTGTATGGTAAAAAACTAGCATTTCGACACTATAGAGGGAATCAACATTAATAAAGTACTTCGGGTTGACTTAGAATTTTGAAATTTGGTAGCTAGCATAATTATACTAGTTCAGGAAAAAACCTGAACGCTATACAATTATGGTTAAATCCGCTAGTTTATGTGAGGTATCAGATGAAAGGACTCTGGCTAAAGTAGGCTTGAATTCAGTAATAGTTCTAAACCTACAGGCATATTATTAGGTATCCTTATTGCTTACGGAGAAAATAATTATGATGAGAAAGATATACGTATAATTTTATATAATTTGCATAATATGTATAATATCTTTAACAATAATAATTATACAACAAATAAAGCTTAAAATTTCAAAATAAAAGAAAACACATTGCATTAAAAATATTACAACATTCCACTTCTACACTCGACACAATCTATGACAGGGTGGTTACCCAAGAAGCTAGGGTGGGTCGAACACGGGGCCCTTGTCTTATCTGCCCACGCCTGAGGACTCGGCCTGATGGATTAACTTCATTGTTCCACCGTTGCCGAGTGACGCGGAATTTATAATTATGCTCAGCTACATGGTGGCGATTTTGCGTTGCTTTGCCTTGCCTTGTCTTGCGTTGGCTTGGTTTGGTCTCCTTTGATTTATGTTGGCGTTTTATAACACTTTTAGAATGTATAATTTTGTAGTGTTGTGTTTTGTATGGAAATTATGTCGTTTGTTTTTTTTTGTTTTTGTAAGTAATGAGGCTGAAAGTGAGATGAGATTAGGGGATAGTCGTTTTGATTTTTAGCATTAATATTATATTATTAGCTTGGTAGGTAGTGAAAACTTGTTTTTTTAGCTTCATGCTGTATCTTGCACATGAGAACTTCAACCGAATCTAGTGTTAAGACACTCCCATCCCCATTTTTAGCGAGCGAGCATAAAGCGAGGAAATGAAAATATTTTATTTCCTCGTGTGGGCTTCGAACCCACAACCTTTTGCAGTAGCACAGCTGTGGCCCCTGTGGTGCTAGAGATCTGACGACTAGATTTTACTTCAAAAAGGTGTCCTTACTTTATTTAAATAAAATCTTGTTGAAATATTGTGTACACGTTAATGAGAAATACTATTAAATCATAAATATAATATTTATAAAATAAAAATATATTTAAAAAGCTATCCCGAATAAGACTCCTTACCACCCGTAGCCTACGTTAACATAAAAAAAAAAACATCTAAGAAAAAAATCCAACAACACATCCTTTCAAAACTAAAAAGAAACCGATTTAAATAGCACTTTTAATAATTACAAAGTTGTATAAACAAAAGCCATTGTCATTTGCCGTATTGTCTTAAGTTTTCGCGGTTGTTACACGTAAATAAAACTATCTTACCGTAACCGACTACGACTCGTGAGTGCGCTGTCTTTAAATTATTAACTCTTAAACATTATGTGGAAATATTACTTTGAATCCATTGTGGTGTAGTTGAAACTGTTGTCGTGATCGTTTTAGGTTCGATTTCCACTCAGTTTGTATTAAAACATTTATCGATAAAAAACTTTCGATACAAAATGGCTAATTGAGAACACACAAAAGAAACTAAAGACACTCAGAAAGTTGAAAGGAATGCGTTGTGGATCTCTAAATAAACAATTTCTATGGGAACAAGAAAAAACGGCATTTTTTCGGCATTTTATTGTGAATTTTTCACACAAATAAAGCTACAGGTGACGCTAGTAATTTTAATATATAGGTTTATTAAATTTATTTTGTCAAAGTTGACGCCTCGTGTTCTGCAGGGGACGCCCTAACCGCCGTCGACATCCTCTCAAGCAACGTAGTGTTTATACTTTCTTAAGGACTCGTACGTGCTCCTCTTCTCTATCCAACTGGTGTCGTTGTAAAGGTCAATAGAGTTAACGGCGTTAACATCAATTGAAAAAAAAAGATAACGCCTTATTTAATTTCGTTCTATTTAAATACATTACTTAAAAAAAAAGCATAACGTATAGACTTTTTGGTGATTATTTTATGCCTCTTCCGAAAGATGTGGAAATGATTAAATATAGTGTTAAGATCCGTTTCATGTGCTGTAGTTAAATATGTATATGTATTATGAGCAAAAATTACCTATTTAACTGTTGTATTCTTATTATCTTATAGAGGCCGTTGTATTCTTATTATCCTATAGAGGCCGATATAAGTCAGCCTGCGTGCGTCGTGGCGCTTTGGTTCGATCAACACTCGAAGAAATGAAATGCTTATTCAAATACATATTTCCATTTCTTCGCTCTGGTGTCGAGTCAAAGCACGGCGTTAAGTTCGGCCACTCCACACGCAATGCCTCCAGAATCGGCGGTAAGTGGGGAACGGAGTGTCCTAAAACTAAGTTCCTTCTGCCTACCCTGCTCTGTGCGGGATACAGAGTGAACCTAATTTATCTATTGTATGTCTTATCATTCCAATAATAAAGAGTTATTAATCAATATTCAATACTAAGTCAGACTAAAACAAAAATATCCTTAAATTTTCCCAATGTCATTCCCACAAATCCTCAAGAACTGCTGGGGGCCTGAAATTAAACAATAGTTCCAATATTTGTCCTAGATACTGACCACCTGAAGTATGTCTTGGAGGGTTGAACCCTCATCAAACTAAATTAACTGCCCCAAACATCTTGACCAAGTTATTGTAAGGAAATCATCGGGGCGTGCCGAATCTGAAAAACAAACGGACGTATGCAAATACTATCTTATCTAATTAATAGGGTTATGTTAATTAATATTAGTTTTTTAATATATATATATATATGTGTATGTAAAGTTAAAAAATGTGTTTATTTAAAATAAAGTATCTCTATTCCTCTATTTGATATAATCATTATACATACAAACTTTAAGTTTTGTTATTTTCGGGAGGAAAAAACATACGTCTGTAATATTTTAGTAAACAGGAATCTAAGTTCCGTATTTATAATTGGTTTGTAAATACGGGCTTAAAGTCATTTTCTTCTGTATATAGGCATAAACTTCGCATATAAGAAAAAAAAATAGATACCTAAATAGGGCCTGCTAAAGTCATCTTCTTACTTAGGAGATAAATTTTGATATCATTCAATTGAGGATGGTATATTTAATGAAAATATTCGTTGATTAATTAATGATTCTCAAATAATTTGAAAATTTAATAAGCTTTACGCAGTATCCCGCACACATCAGAGTAGCCAGAGAGAGCCTAGTGTTAAGACACTCCATTCCCCATTTTCCATTCCCCACTTTCCGCTGAAATCTGGAGGCATTGCGTATTGAGTGGCGGAACTCAACGCCGCGCTTTGCTTTGACACCAAAGCAAATGAAAATATAAATTTAAATAAATTGTTCATATCCTCGAGTGGGGGTCGCACCATAAACAGTCGATTTTGCAGTCACACTTTGTGCCTCTGCGCCACGACTGGCCTCTCACAAATAATAATAATAATAAAAATTATAGAGAATAGGGAATTATATACAAATTATGAAATTATATGTCAAGATATGAAATTATCTAGGAAAATTGGCGGAAAGCCACTCTGTCTTATTACTAGGGCGAGTAAAAAAAAATACTTCATTAGATTGAATATTTTTCTAGTTCAGTATATACAAGCAACTTCTATCTTTACAACTTACATACTTAATTATTATCGGTCAAAAACAAAAACGTAGACAAATAAGCATTCGTTCGTATCGGGAAACCGCGAAGTCACTGCACTTTTCCAGAGCATCTACAATTTCCCGCTAAAGGGCAAAGTCATTCTTACCACACATGTCACACAAAATTCTACCCTAAATGTTCCGGAATAGGGACGCCGCAGGAAATATTTGTAAATTTTGACATACGCGAGGGTATTGTACAGAGCCAGATTATACCTATTTTGAAGACATGTTCTTTTAGGTTATGCTTTAGGGTAGGCAGAGGGAACCTGGGAACCTAGTGTTAAGATACTGTGTTCCCATTAAGATACTTTCGTTCCCGACTTTTCCCTGAATTCTGGAAGCGTAGCACGTTGAGTAGCGGATTTACTTTAACTTGATGTTGCTCTTTGTTTTTCTACCAAAACGAGGAAATTAATATATTATTTTTTTTTATTTTCTCCAGCCACAATCGAACTCATAACCTGTGACGTTGACAGTCGAAGACATAATATTATTGTTGTCAATAATCAAAATTGCGTACTATATTAAACGTTTCAAGGACAAAATATAAACACCATGCATTTAACTCGGAGGCCAGTCGTGGCGCAGTGAATCTAAACGAGACAGATTGTGGGTTCGATCTCCAATCGAGAAAATTAAATATTTAATATTTTCTCGCTCTGGTAAGGAGGCAAAACGGCGGGTAAGTTTTTTTTTTTTTTTCACCATTTAACACGTAATGTCTTCTGATTTTGAAGGAAAGTAAAGAGCAGACTGTCATAATTCTAGGTTCCCTCTGCCTACTCTGCTACATGCGGGATACTGAGTGAAACAAAAAAATAAAAATAAGTGATTTTAGTTACTCCGCTATATAATACCGTTTTGAACAAGAATTTTATCATACATCGCTTAACAAGTATTGATTACCATTCGCTGGTGGGGCATAATGTCACCACACGCCACTATTACGTATGGTAATACTGATTGACTCCTGTCTAGTTATATAACGGCATTGAAGCCTATAATATTTATAGTAACTGTTTTTTTATTAGACTACTATATTTTTTATAGCTCTTCCTCTTATTAACCCTATGGTTGGTTGATGGGGTCGTTTTGACATAACATAATATTTTTATGGCGTAAAGCGATTTTTTTTGTATGGAATATCGAAGTTTGATTGAATAACCTCCCGTGTGTTTCCAACGAAAGGGTAGGGTGTGCTGTGGCATAAATGATCACCGGGCAACATTGACGAAGACAAATGATTGTCGATGTCGAACTTACACAGAGATAAGGTAGGCTCCTCAAATTGGCCGCATTTTACTTACAGTTCGCCGTTCCGTCCGTACTCGTGTAGTAAGATTAGGGTTAAGGCAGTCCGTTTGGAAAATTGAGTACCTTTTGAGTTTTAGTTAGTTTAGTTTTGCAATATTTGATATAAGGTTACTTGAGATTTTGAAAGTATAATATCAGTACTTTAAGTCATCATTTTTATATTCTTTTTTTTATAAAAACGTGATAACGTAATAATATTTATTATTATATTATTTTTTGGCTCTAGCATTAAGGCTAGAGCCGAGAATGCCATTGAGTTCCGCCACTCAACACGCAATGTCTCGAACAATTCGGATCAAAGTGAACAACGGAGTGTCTTAACACTATGTTTCCTTGGCCTGTTATATTTGCAGGATACAGTGTATAGCTAATTTATTTATTAATTTGTGATAACGTATGACATGCTTGAATGGTCATAAATTCATATATTCTTGCAATAGCAAGCAGACTGAGATATTCAAGACACGCCTTTCCTTCCAAATAATTATACTTATTTAAAATATTCGTTTCGCAAATGGCCCACACCATTCACAGAACCCACAAAATATATTGAAATGGAAATCAACAAAAATGAAATTCCTTTTTCTTTTGAGTTTTTCATCTTTTTACTATAATTTTACTAAACAATATTCCAAAGTAAAAAAAAAAAATCAACAGCATCACCAACTCGATGAATACAATATGAACGTAAATAATGGCAAGTTAATTTTTTGTAACTTTTTTTCGACCAAAACAATCAAATACACCTTAATGTTGGGTAAAACAAAATATTTCGCGTTTTAATATTGAAAGAGAGAAATTTGCGGCAAAAAGTTTCCACCATTGTTTTTAGTTTTGATGCGAATATTCGAGTGGATGAAAAAAATTTTTCAGACAATGCTTAAAAAATGACATCATCCCAAGCATATATAATTCTTTATTTTTACAAGCTTATAGAAACGGAGTCACTTTTAAAATCACAACTATCTGGACGACTTGAAACTCATGACAGCTTAAGAGTTTAAAATTATTTTTATAATGAACGCTCTGCTTAAATTAAAAATTTATATTAAAAATACAAATGTCAAAAATGGGCTACGTATTTTTTATCGATTTAATCTTTTTTTAGGCTCATGCCTTATATCTCCTCCGCATATAGCACGGCAGAGCTAGTGTCAATACACATTTTCCTCTATTCGTATATTTGAGACACCTTTTACTGGTTGACGGAACTCAACGCCGCACCTTATCACCCAGAACGGGAAAATAAAAACAATGCAATAATCTAATTCACTATACCATGATGTCTTCAGATCTTAAGAAACAATAAAATATACCTACAAAGCTACACCAGTCCACTTTCGAAACGCAATCAACAATCTGCGCGATTTCCATATGATATTTGAATACAAGTAAAGGTGAACCCACTTGTTACACTAGTTCCAGAGTTAGCAATTAAGTGCCAGTAGATATGCTGATAACCTGCTGTGGCCTTTTAAACGTATTGATGTTTCGTTTCATCGCGATACTGTAGAATAGAATGTATGCTTTCCTTTTAGCTACTGAGGATATTTTACTTAAATTTATTTGATTTTAATTATTTGATTATATGTAAATTTATACAGAGGTCATCTTGATGTAGTGGGACAGTGTCTGAATGTACGAGGGTTGTGGATTCGATTTTCAATCAGGAGGATGAATTATTATCATTTCTTAGCTTCAAAGACGAGTTCCAGAACAGAGCTCAACACGATGCCCGAAAAATTGAGTTGTAGGTAGTTATGTAAAAAATATTAAAATATTTTTTCAATACTTACAACTTGTCAGTTTTTACTTTTATTTTTTTCGGCTGACGATATATCTTTTATTTTACCTCAAAAAATATGTTGGATTAGAAACATTGTATAACTAGTGGGCGCGCACAGCTTCGCCCCCTTTTTAGAACTCTTAGGGGTGAGTTCTAAAAAACCACGAAACACATATTCAATGAAATAATTTTAAGAGTCTGAATTTCAAATTTCATAAAAATCGTTGCCGATTTAAAAAAATATCCATACAAACTTTCAATTCCAATTTTTCGCTTTAAGGTTAAAATTTTTCAAAATCCCTTCTTAGTGGATGTCCAGATTATGAAAATCTGTAAAAATTTCACGTCTCTCTGCACACTGGTTACGGCTGTGCGTGCGTCCTCAGTCAGTCAGTTACATGTCCTTTTTATACATAAAGATAGATATACATTACTAATAAACTATAGTATTTAACAGTTTAATTTACTGTTTGCCAACGTGAAACCGTCTCACTCCTTTCTAACCGTAAAGCTAACATAACTCACCTCGCTACCCACATAAGACCCGCAGCCAAAGGGAAGACCGCAGCGATTGTCCGAAAATTAGCTTTAACCGCAAATAAATACATTAAGATAATCTTGTTAGTCATGTAAGTTAGAGGCGGAAAGCGAAAAAATATTTAAGTCATTTTTCTTCTATTCATCTAATGTAAGTATTCATCTAATGTAAAGTGGACGTGTGCAAGTCAACGCGGCAGGTTGTGGGTTTGATTTCCGTTCGGGGAAATTAATATTTAATATTTGTATTTTCGCGCTCTGGTAACAAAGCAAAACGTGAACTTGTGTTCGGCTAATCAATACGCAAAACCTCCAGAATGAGACGAAAAGTATGGAGCGTGTATCTACACTAGATTCTCAGGTTCCCTCTTCCTACTGCCTATGTGCCAGATACAGCGTAAAGTTAAAAAAAGAAAATAAATAAAAAAATGCATAGAATGTTACTTTATTGTAAGGGGGATTTTGCTTTATTTTATTTTATTGTGGGGTTAATATCTTAAAATTTTATATTCTGAAGTCAAATTTTTGTGAATTAAGGCACAATCGCCCGCAATACAGGGCGGGCGGCAAGTCAAACATTGAGTTCTACCTAGGAGGTAACGTTTGTTCAGAAGTAAGTCGAGGAGAGGTGTTTTCTTACTTGAATTGCTTAAACTGAGTGACCAGTTGATACAAGATGTGGAAATATTGTATGTAAATTATCTTAAGTTTTAATTTTCAATTATTTTTTGGAGAAAAAAGGTTAAATAAATAGCTTATTCTACCCTTTTGTAAAAAATGTGATTTTAATATTTGTTTGATTTTTTTATGTTGTTATGTCTTGAGGCCATCGTAGCTCAATGGAACGCCATTCGGGGAAATATAATATAAAAGACATAGTACAACGTTGAGTTTCACCCCCAATAAATACGCAATATTTTTGGGCGGCAAGTGAAAAACGAAGTGTTGTACACACTAGGAGCTATTGGCTATCTGTATCTGGTGCTCTGCAAAGTTGAAAAAAAATACATTTATTTGTTTTTTTTTTGATACCTGACGGAAAGGTACAGTAAGGATTTTACTAATACGTTACGTTTGAGGCCAGTTGTGGCGCAGCGGCATGAAGCCACGAAATGTGACTGTAAAACCGAGTGGTTATGGGTCCGATCCCTCTCGAGAAAATGAAATATTAACTTAAGATTTATATTTCCATTTCTTCGCTCTGGTGTCGAGGCTAAGCGCGGCGTTGAGTTCTGCTACTCAAAACGCAATTTCTCAAGAATTCAGCAGAAAGTAGGGAACGGAGTTTCTTAACACTAAGTCCCCACTGCCTACCCTGTTGTGTGCGGGATACAGCGTGAAGCTGATTTTGATTTAATTATGTTACTTAACTTCACGCTTTATCTCTAAGCAGGGTAGGCAGAGGGAACATAGTGATAAGACACTCCGTGCTCATAAGTTAAATGGTGGAACTCAACAACAGGCTTTTGCCTTCGTGCCAGAGCTAAGAAATGAAAATATGAAGAAATAATATTCATTCCCTTGAGTGGAGATAGAACCCACGATAGTCGCGTTTCAGTCATATCCTTGCCCCTGGGCCACGACGGTCATTATGTTTATACCTAATAAAAAGATTTCATATCAACCGGGTTATATAATGTCTTTTACATGTAAAGAGCATACATATAAAAGAATTAATAAATATATGTATAAATTTATAGATTTTTTAAAGAGACTTAATGTTCTGCCTATAACCAACATGAATTATTATAGAATTTACCTAATTGTAATGTTCATATTTCTCAATAATGTTCGTTTGACGAATTCATAACTAAAAAATCAGACAAGCGCGAGTCGGGCTCGCCCACTGAGGATTTCATACAAAAATTGAGAGACTCAATCTTTTTCTGTAATTTAAGATTAGCTTAGCTAGACCCCTTTCATCTGATCACTCACTAGCGACTTAATACGAAATTTTGACCTCCTTAAAGGCTTATTGTGCTTAAGGATTTAGCCATAAATATATAATTTTCAGTTATTTTTCCTGAACTAGTACTACTTGTACTCGTATATGGTTGCTGCCCAAAAAATATAAAATATTATTTAAAATAATAACTACAAGAAACTATCATCGGTGCTGGAGCAGGGACACAAGCGTTCTATAAGCGCGATAGGTTGTGGGTTCGATTCCCATTTAAGAAAATGAAATATTTAATATTTTCATTTCTTCTCTCTGGTAAAAAGGCAAGGCGCGGCGTGTCTTAATAGAAAACGTAGTGTCTTAACACTAAGTTGCCAGATTCCCTCTGACTACCCTGCTATGTGCGAACAGAATAAGACAAAAAAAAACTATTATTTTTTAAGTTATATTATTTGTTATTATATGAAGGAGCACCTTTTGATGTTTCAATTGAAATATCTACATTCATACTTATCCACTGGTTTAGTTTGGATTGTAGCTTAAATCTTAGTGCCTGCACCTCGGGGTACCACGTCTAAAGACACCCTTTGTGTATTTTGAATAATGATGTAAATGAAAATTTTATCGTGGTATAAGAAGAAAACAATTGTGATTTTTTTAATGTTATCCTAGCTTAAGCTGTGTCACGCTTTTCTACTTTAAGTGAAAATGGCAAAAGTTGAAGACATTTACTGTCGGGTGTCAAGACACTCCGTTTCTCATTTTCCGCTCTATTTTTCGAGATATTAAGCGTTTGCTTACCAAAGCGGGAAAATTTAAATTATGCATTGTAAAAAAGAATACAGTGTAAATAAATACAATAATTGCAATAAGATTTCGCGTTAAGAAAGTTATGTGTAATTCGGCCAAAATATTTGAACATAATATTACAAGTACTTTATGGTATAAGTCCAAAAGAAATTCAAAATTTCATATTTTTTTTATCACAGTACAGTAAGATACCTAATAAATATAGCATATTATATTGTGAATTTTGCCAGATATGGGGAAAGGTATTTTAATGGAAACGGATAATCTTAACATTAAGTTCCCAGGTTCCTTTTGCCTACCTTGCTAAATGCGGGATACAACATGAAGGTAGAGAAACATTTTTAAAGTGTGTATAAAATATTCTATCAATTAGAAATTTCACAAACTTCCATCTACCTACAAGTTCCCATTTCTAACCCTTCAACTGACCACCACCCCGGGTCAAGGCGAGGGGGGCTCATCCCAACTTCCAATACATTTCATATTCCGTTGACAGAGGCACAATAATAACGCGCTCGGTGTAAAAGCAAGACATAGTTGATGTCCGTGGATGGTTCTGTTCTGGATATGGCTCATCTATGGGCACCAATAATATTTATTAGTTTTTTTTAAAGATAGTATGTTCTGATGCTTTAAAATATTTGGCTGGTCCGATTTAAATATAAAAATGTAAATAGTAGGATTTATAGTTAATTATAGACTATTTAACTTTAAATTTTATTTTTTAAAAACAAATTATTTAAAATATCTAAATTTATATGTCGTGTTTAAATAAGTCCTGCATTAAAATTTCATAAACAAGCTGAAAATTAATAATAATGTAATATCATATCCAGTTATTCAATATCTTAAGCTGACCAATTGTTGGAAATAGTTGAATTTGAAGACGTTCGGAATTTACGAGTGGTTTCGGCCTTATGGGCGCTCGACGATAGAATGTTCTAAGTATAACGATTGCTTGCCAGCAAATTCTTGGAGTACCACGGAATATCACTTATTGAATGCTATATGTTGATAAATGATAAGAATTGAATATTAGATATTATACAATAGTTGTGGCCAGTCGTGGCAGAGGCTTGTGTGCATTGAAACTGAAATATTTTATATTTTCATTTCTTTGCTTTAATATTAAGGAAAAACCAGAATTTGGCTCAAATTGGCAGGCCTGCTATGTGCAGGAACAGCGTGAAGGTGAAAAAAATACGTATCCGATTTTAAAAAAATGTTTGAAGGTTGTTGTTATATTATTACTAATATTTTAGCCATATTTATTACATGTTAGCACTAAAAGAGATAAACAATGCGTCACGGAGACCAATTTATTAAGGAGCTAGTCACAGTTCCGATAATGTGGACTTTAAAATTATAATTTTAGTAAGATAGCTGGTTCCCATTGATTCCCATTGGTGAGAATATTTATATTTAAAATATTTTCAATTACTAACAAAGTAATTATGCCTACTAAATTAGATTTTGCTACCTTTCAAGCTATATCTCTAAAAAGTGATGATGATGATGATGAAGTGTTTTCTTTCACCCTTCATAGTAAGGAATAAGAGTGTAAATAATAAAAGAGAAATAGTTTTTTTTTTGTTATATTTAAGTTTTTAATTAATAAGATGCTGTATAAAATTTTACGCTCTATTTACGATTTTAGCTCAGGTATGATATAAAGAATGTAGTCTAAGAAATTTCAATATATGCATACAATTTGCCAAAATTACATAGAGAGTTATCTTCTCTCCACAAATTCGAACATTTCAAAGGGAAATCAAAATCAGAATTCATTACACACTAGTAAGTCAATTACTAAGGGACAAGACGTCTGACCGTCGGACAATAGCGTCGTATGGATCTGATTTGCTTTATCCATACAGTTGTTGAATATAGCGACACGTACTGTTTATGAATTGTACTTTAATTTTTGGTTATTTATTGAATTTGCTTTTGATTATTGGTCGAGTTAGTGGGGATTTGATTATTGCCATACATATATATATATATACGTTTCTGTACCCCAATTAGAGTCCGCGACTTATTAAGCAATGTCTCTGCTTGGAAGGTAACAACATCTAATTTGGTAGAAAAAGTTATTTTATTAGTCAGTGAACTGAAAAATGAAAATATTTATAATATAAACATTCTTGAGCCAACTTAATATCATGATAATTTTTAAGTCCACATTACCGAAACTGTGATTAAGTGACACTTTGCTTTCTTATTTGGGCGGTAGATAGAGAACCATGTGTCTTGATACTAACTTATTTTTTTATCAAGAAAAAGTGGTAAGGGAAATCTGGTGTTAAGATATTTCCGTTTCCTTTTTTCTGCTGAGTTCTAGAGACATTAAGTGTTGAGTGGAGGAACACAACCTGCACCATTTTTGGCCTCTCTCTCTATATATATTGTTAGGTTAATAGAAACTGTTGATTTCAATGGCGGAATGTAGCTTCGCGATGTCTCAGTAAATCGAAGAAATAAACATAATATGTAATATTTTTAAACATTTTTAAAGTGTTATTACACACTTGGAAAGAAAAATACTTATTTAGAAAACGTATAAAAATTTGAACGTAGCGGGACTCGAACCCGTGCTAGAAACCGACCAGGTGCTCTGACCGCTAGGCTGGCCATACGTACGCTGAGAACGTAGTACGGGTTCGAGTCCTGCTTCGTTCAAACTTTAATGCGGTTTTTAAACAAGTATATAATATTTCATTTACTGAAATAAATAAGTAAATGAAATATTACATATTATGTTTATTTCTTCGATTTGGTGTCAAAGAAAGCGCGAAGCTACGTTCCGTCATTCAACTGGCAATGCCTCCAGAATTCGTCGGAAAATGGGGAAGGTATCTTACCACTAGGTTCCCTCTGCTTGTTCAAAGCAAGAGGCTTTGTTCCGGATACAGTGTAAATCTGAAAAAATATATACAGATAGCTTTACACGATCACGATCGCACTTTAACGAAAAATCAATTAGAGGAAAGATGTTCCACTAGCATCCTATCCCATTTGAATCCCACCGCAACTGTCTTTGACTTTCAGAATATGCACAGATAGATTTATTAATAACCATGAGGGATGGGGATGGGGGATGGGGAATGGGGTGAACTATGCCTTAAGGGGGCAAACTTGGCAAACGTAAGCCGTGCGCCGGACAGGAGTGGTCATAACTAAGATATTTTGACCGTCCGTAATTTCTTGGCGCTAGTGTATTTAGTATGACAGGGTGTACCGAATTATTGTTTAGGATTTAGAGTTGGCTGGATTAAATTTGTTAGGATAAACAAAGGTTGTTTTTGTTCGAGAATGGCCTAGTTCTAGGATATTGAGTGGAGAGTTAATTGGTTTGTTGGTAATATAATATTTTGTTATTTTATCGATGTTTTAGATTTAAATATACCGTGAAAATTGATTTTTTTATTAATTTTTTAAGAAATTGTTGTTTTAACATAATTAATAACAATATAATTTGTACAATATTACCAAAAAACTATAACAATATAGACAAAACACAGAATATTTAATCTGGATAAAAAAAAACTAATTCATAACAACGCACCCTGTATAAAGTCAGTTACCAAAGAGCAGGGAACACGTTTGTAACTCGGAAATGTTTGTATATGATGCAGATATTAAATTCCAACTGACCGAAATGTAGATCTCATGCATCCCTAGCGAGAGACCGGGGATAGTTTCTTGAAATTAGGATTACTAATTTCTGTATTCTAGCCTTTGCCTCCTTTCAAAATGGCGCCCATTTCTTTAATGAATATTTTAACTAGAAGTTTATATGGTCTGTCATAAATCGATGTAATCTACTGCAAAATATACTTAGATACGTTGTTACTATTATGTTCCGATTTACGAAATTTAGTAATTACCTCTAGTTGTGATAACATTTGATATACAATTGCGACACTCACACTAGATAGTGACCCCACGAAGAAAGGGAAGGGGAGAGGAAGGGGAGAAAGGGAAGAGGCTATAAATATATTATAAATTTGATCAAATAAAACGATTTATTATATGGTTCCTTAAAGTGAAAATCAGTGAAGACAAAATCAAGCTATCAAAATCAAGATATCTAAGTCAATTAAATTAAAATATATATCTACGAGAATTTATGAATTGATTTTAGCTTCATTTTGTACGAAATTCTTTGCCGTGTAATTAAAAGGGTTGTAGGTCAACGGTAATAACAACTTATAAAAGTTGACAAACTTAAGTTTTCGGACATATGCACTTATATATATTCATAGTTCTTTTCATATAAAATGAATATCCTTTTAAATTTATTATAATTTTTTTCTATGAAAATCTATCCATTTTCACTTTTCAGATATTTTACTTTATTTGTTTTGTAAATTCTCACTTTACCGAAGATCACAACTACATACATATATATATACCCAGTGTGCATCAACGAGAAGAACGGGCAAATTTTATACGAAATGCAGCAAAAACGACGCATAAATGCCTATATATCTTTTGATTCCGTTGAGGATTTGTATTCTTATTCTTCTTCTTCATAAATACCAGTGTATTCATACTAAAGATATCACAATGAGATGAGCCACCCACCACGCATTATATTAAAATTGGCTAAAATTGTAGCACGGAGCTTTCACTACTTTTTACAATATAAACATTTAAACTGTAAAACTTAATTTTATCTTTATTTTTGATGAATAATATGCTTAAAACACCTATTTATTATATGAACTTGTCGATGTAATTAGTAGATAGTCTCCTTACTACGCGTTTCCGCTAATCTAACTACTCTTGAGTGATCGAAACCAACTTAACATTAAATTAAGTAATTTGTACACTTAACAACAGTTTGGAAATTCTTACTAGCGCCGTTCAAGATGCAAATAGAATTAAGGAAGTCTTAGATAGTACAAGTCTATAAAAGTCGTTTATATTTTATTATTCTATTTGGTGAAGGTTATAAGTAGGTACCTTTTAATATTGCTTTGCAAATTTTTTTAATTTTTTTTAGAATTAAAGCGATTAAAAAAATTATGCTTTGAATTATGCTTTACTACTACTAATAAAAGGATAAATTATGAGATTTGTTTCATCAGATAGATGAAAATGTATATAAAAAATGTATTTAATGTCTTTATTTATATTTTACATAGTCTAAAAATAACCTGGTGGTATAGTAATAAGCAGCTCAACGTCGTCAAGCTTTTATTATATGAAATAATTGCTCTAACTAACATTCAACATACATTTAATACTATTTTAACATCACTTTTGTCTTCTCATTTTAGAGATGTTATTCAGTTTCTTTTCTGGTTTTATTACAATATTATAAATTAATTCAGTAAATCGTACAACCAAAGCTATTCCTACACAATTCTTACAATATTGTAATTATATACAATATAAAATATGCTACAATGCAATTGTAAGTAAGATACTGAAAAATGACCATCGTCTCAAAATTACAGATGATAACAGCTTATGATATTATGTATTTCCCTGTAATAAAAAACGAATTGACGCGTTTAAAACGCATTGCCTTAACAATGTATAGTGTATGACATCACTTGATACAAAAATATGTAAGGATCAATATACTAGCTAGCGTGGCTAGCGTGACTAATAATTTTTACTGTATTTAATGCATTATCATCCAAATACCATTCTGCACTCTCCTTCTCCGTATATACTATAACTATGTCAAATTTCATATTCCGTCTACCTAAATTTATTAAAAGATGGATCAAAATTTTTACTTAACCCATAATATATAGATAATATTCAAACAACAAATCAAAATTCACATAATTAAAAAAACTAAAAAAAAGAGAACATTTTTTTTTTCAGATTAATGTCATATCTATACATTTTAAGGTTATTGTACGAAGTCAATTCGGGTAAGACTGATACCGCTCGACCTCGAGTGGGCCTTCGGCTAACGACTTTCCTTCAGGTGCCAATCGCTCGTTAGTTGAAATCTATCTTCTTATACAAATAAATGAGGGTAGCTGACAAACTTTGAGTCATCATGGGATATTTATTTTTAAAATAGTCTTAAAATGTATCCTGATATTTGTCTTAAATGTTAATATTTCATAAATTTTATTTAAGAGAAGAAATGACACCGCTTCTTATAGTTCCCCAATTATAATATCAAAATATATCGTTTTTCTAGTTTAGTATACACTCGATGTTTTAAAAACAATAAAATTATTCTATATGTGATTTGTTTTTTTTATCAGACTCATATATATGACTATTATATTTTTGAAATTCTTCATTTCAAAAATCTGAATAAAAATCCTGTTACCATATTATGATAATTTACACTTGATTCTATATTTCAAAAACCAAACAATAATTACATCACAAAGTATCCAAGCGAGTAATTTTGTTATTGTCGCTGAAATCCTCAAATTCGTGATGTTCCGGCTCGTTACCATCACATTCATATATTGTGAGGTTCATAGACTGTAAAAACCGAGGTATATATTTTTACAAGCGATATTTTTTTCAACTTGTGGTTATATTTGAGTTTAAGTTCAGCTTCATGCTGTATCCCGCAAACAGCAGGGTAGGCAGTGGGAACTTAGTGTTAAGACACTCCGTAGCCTCGACACCAGAGTGATTTTTTTTTAATATACAAAAAAAATCATATTTCTTATACTGCTGGGTATATAAGTAACTTTTCTGAATAAAATAACATCTAAAAAATAATAAAAAAATAAATGAAAAATAATGTTTTTTAATAACTATATTATTCTCTTAGCTAACTTAACTAACCGTTAAATGTAGTGTTATAAGGCACGAAATTCTCAATTGTAGTTTTAAATCCTAACCTTATATTAGAACTGATGATCTCTCTCAAGTAGTTCAGGTTTATGGTTTAATTAATAGTCCAGTCATGAAGTTACATTTCGCAAGATGCATTCTGATATTTAAATTTGTTTTGAATATTACATACCTTATCAGGACGTGTCTGGGTGTTTGGCTTATACGCTTCGATTTTCACTGGAGAGAATTATTAATATTTTTATTTTCTTACCCTGGTAAGAGAACAAAGGGTAGCGTTGAGTTCCGCTACTCAATAGGTTGTTGCGTAAATTAACCTATCTTACTACAGCATAAAACCAAGAAAAAAAAACTTTATAATATTAGGTACCTATGTATATAAATTAAAATATTCTTATTTAAAACAAACTGAAATTGTTCAATAAAATACTTTTTCATACAGATAATATTTTATTTTTACTAAACAAATAATATTATTAGCTAATCTACCAATCTGCAACCCGATACCGTCGGTCATCATTGACCACACCATAGTCTATCGGGCCATATATTGGGCCCTGAGGCACTCCGTATAAACAACGTTATTCTAGTTATTACACACAGACCGAAAAGTGATGTAAATGGTATCGATATTATACTTTAATTCGTAATTTTGATGACTGATATTTTGTGATATAATTTTGTTCTACAGAGAAGATTTAGTGCTAAGTCACTATGTAAAAAACGTTTTGCCTAATTTTATGGACATTGCGCGTTGAGTGGCGGAGCTCAACGCTCCGCGTAGTATTGTTACTAGAGCGGGAAATAATAAGTAAGTTAATTTTGCTTGCCTTCACTCTGTATGTCGTAACATATAGCATACAGCGTGAAGCTAAAAAAAATATTATTATATAGTTAGCGATATACTATAACTATATAGTTATATCGCTAACTATATAATAATATTAATATGATAGTTGTAAATTTGTATAATTCGGAGCCTCAAGCAAAAGAATATAAGACTATTTAAAAAAAAGTATTAAAATTAAATTAAAATTTCACACTAGGTTCCCAGGTTCCCTCTGCTTACCCTGCTAATTATTATAATGGACCGTCTGTAAAGGTAATATTGGCAATCTGCGTCACTCTTTACTCTAAGGTTATTACCGATAGCGAAGCCCGTATTACATTACATTTCTTCAAACGCCTGCATCACGACGCTGGCTCGTCGTGCAAATGGACGACTATTTCTTGAGCATTGCTCTAAATCACGAGTGGCCACGCCGTATCAAGATCTTCCGGTCGACGCTCTAAAAGGGAATATACATATTGCTTGAGTCTTCTTAGATAAAATATTTGCGAAGGCTAGCTTTGCAGTGGGAATCTGGAAACCTAGTGTTAAATAAGGCACTCCGTTCCTATTTAGACCTGTCCGTTCTCCACTGTCCGCTGAATTCTGAATGCTAGCTGTTTATTACAGTATAGACATAGGAAAAATCAAAATGAAAAATAAATTAAATATAATCGTTCCTCAGATTGAGATCAAACCCACAACCACCACGTTACATACACTCTGTTCCGCTGCGTCACGACGCCATAAAACAAAAAGTATATTATAATTTGCATCCACAGGGGCCTTTACGATGTACGCCGCACTCATTCTGATCTGGGACCTGATTGTGAGGTTCCATTGTGAGCGACGCATTTAAGTAAGTTTTGTCTGATGTTTCGGACGTAATGCATCGCCTTTATTATAATTTCCTTTGGCGTGTGTTGTATCAATAATCATCATATTAAATTTATTTTGCATGTCTCTGCTTGAACAGTAAGGCATTTGTAGAAGAGATTTATTTTTATTTAGAAATATCTATTATATTATATTATTAAGAACAGCATATATTAAGATATATATATTAAGAACAATAAAATGTTACTAATCTTAATCAATAAGATTCGTTGTAAGCACGTCTGTTATGCGAAAATGGTAGTTTGTTATATTTTTTTTTGGTTCACTCTGTATCCTATAGGTGGAGGGAATTTAGTGTTTAGTCTCTATGTTCCTCACTTACAGCTGTATCTTAGGAGAAAATGTTTTTACATATGTACTTTTCATCGATTTACTTAGACCCCAAATATTTTCGTCACTACAAACGTCCTTGTTTATATAGTGAGAAACCCAAAAGCTTGGCGTGAATACTTAAAAAAATATATAAAATAAAAAAAACTTATAAAATTAATATTCGCAAAATCAATTTCAATTGCACTCAGCAAACAAGGCGAGCGTGTAATCACACATAACCTCTAACCTCCTGAACAAGCTAAGATCACCTAACATCGGTCCAGAATGTAAACAGCGAGCCATCATCCAAGGCGCCATCTATAATTTTCCAACAATACTTCCAATATGTCAAATGTATAAAGACCCATGGATATGGAGTAATTTCGTACTTCCCTAATATTAGTGAAGCAGGTTGAGAGGTCTTGGTGTTTTGGTGGTTGGGAACACGATCGATCCGAGATCTGAGGATATTGCATTTTTAACAACCTTTGACACGAATAATGATGTAACTTGCTTGCTTGTAAAACAAACATGCTAGGATAATTTTCTGATTTTGAATTGTATGTTCATATAAATTTATTTGAGGCCAGTCGTGGCGCAGTGGCACAAAGTGTGACTGTAAAACCGACTGGTTATGGGTTCGATCCCCACTCGAGGAGATGAAATATTTACTTAAATTTATATTTCCATTTCTTCGCTCTGGTGTCGAGGCAAAGTGCGGCGTTGAGTTCTGCCACTTAACACGCAATGCCTCCAGAATTCGGTAGAAAGTGGGGAACGGAGTGTCTTAACACTAGGTTCCCTCTGCTTACCCTGCTGTGTGCGGGATATAGCGAGAAGCTAATTAAATTAATATTTATTATGTAAAATTATCTTTTTGATACATAATTTACATAATTTTATAGTAAAGTGGTCATATAAATGGTAAAGACTATGTGTTTGATTCTCATTCGAGGAAATGAAATGTTTAATATTTCCATTTCCACGCCCTAGGTACGAAGGAAAGCGTGGAGTTGAGTTCCACCACGCTCATTCGACGAAAAGTGTGGAAGGGAAGTCGAGCAAGAGAACGGTCTTAATGAGAGCGGTGTGTCCTAAGATAAGGTTTCAGGTTCCCACTGCCTTCCCAGTTATAAGCGGAATATAGCGTGAAGCTAAAAAAATATAGTGAAACCATTTAATTTAATATCTCATTCATTTCTTGCATTTCATAATAAGCAAAGATAACTGGGTGGCGAATAGTTAAGTGATTACATAGATAGAACTTAAGACTGAGTTCTTCCAGTCAGTTTTTAGTTTTTTCCAGGCAGTGTATGTTCCGTGGCGGAACTTAACGCCGCGCGTGAAGAAATGCCAACATAAATTTAAGCAAACCACAACCAATCAAGCTTACACACACTTGCCTCCACCACGACTGGCCTCAATTAATCAAACACCGATATTTCTTAAAAGAATTGGTAACATCAATTTAAAATCATTGTCCTGTAAAATCAGCTCGCTATTACGCAAGTACTCGATATTCGCGCGTGACGCGACCGCGCGGTCCAATTGTGGTAATGGTTTGCCGATTAAGCACTTTACATCACAATCATGGGAACATGGAATGGCTTACTATGTATAAGTATATGGCATATATTGCTGTAAGGCGGAAATAGAGATAGAGGCCGTCGTGTCACAGACACGTCGGTTCTGGGTTCGATTATTATTCAGAGGAATGAAATAATTAATATAGCGCAGCGTTGAGCTCCTCTACTTAACATGCAATGTCTTAAGAATTTGGTGGAAAATGAGAAATGTCTTAACACAAGGTTCCCATACACGTTACGTAGTGACGTTGGTTCCCAAGTTCTTTATGCCTATCCTGTTATGTGCGGGATACAGATTCAAGCTGAAAAAATAAGAAATGAGGAAACCGTTTTAGTGGTAGGCTGCCCGAGTGGGAACTCGTTTGGCTTATGTGGGGCTCATTGGTTGGCAGATATTGCCTGTTTCGACTACCACACTTAAACCTCACGGAACTCTTCCTCGACTACCACCACCCGGAGCCACGGTTGCATTCAGATTTTTCCATAATCCCGGTGGCGAAAATCAGCTATCGCGGAGTCAATGATTGTGGGTCACCTTCGACCACCTGGTTAGAGTAGCGCGCCTGCGCCTGCTGAACCCGCACCTGCTGAACCTGCACCTGTTCAGACCATATAAAGGAAATGGGATTTGAAAAATCACTCTCCATCACTCTTGGATATGACTATCGATTTTGTCACAAATGTTGCTAAGCATTTCTGAGTGAGAATCGAAGTTAAAACTGATTGTCTTTACATTACTGCTTCACAAAACCGTCTTCCAAGTCGGTGGTAGCTTTATATTCAGTGGACGATTTAAGAAATTGCAAAAAAGTAAAAAAAAAATGCTGCTCAAATGCTGTTTAAATAAATTTTCAACTTAATTCAATTCTTGACTGCCAATCCCAACTAATTTTTATTATATATTTGTACTGCACTTCGTATTATACCACTAACAACCACTCCATATATCTTATCTTTATGGTTTTCATACATAATTAACAATACATTTGTTTCTGTAATTTTCTAACCGGATTACACTTAACAATGGGCGTAACGAGGCGAGTAATTACAGTATGTTCTACACATTGAGTGTGAGACCGAGTCGGTTAATAGGTGTTCATTCACTTGGCTGGTGCTTAAGAATTTTAATAATTTTTATTTTATTTTTTACTATAAAAAAGAACTAAATCAGCTTCACGTCACAATCAGCTGTATCCAGCACACAGCAGGGTAGTCAGACGGCACCTAGTGTTAAAACCCTCCGTTCCCCAGTTCCGCTGAGTTCTGAAAGCATTGCATGTTGAGTGGCGGAACGTAACTCAACGCTACATTTTGCTTAGACACCAGAGCGAAGAAATGAAAATATAAATGTAAATAAATATGTCATTTCCTCGAGTGGGTAGTGGGAACCCTAAACCAGTCGGTCTTACAGTCACACTTTGTGGCCCTGCGCCACGACTGGCCTCAACATTTTTTTTACTAGGGTAATTCAAAATGGCATTTTACCATCAACGGCATAAACTCGACGGTTTTAGTTTCCATTCCCACTCGGAAAATAAATTATTTTCATTTTACACGTTTGGTAACAATACTAGCGAATGTTTTGTTACTAGTCCGCTTAAAGATATATTATAAAATAATACTGTTTACGCCCTTGTGAACAACGAATTCTATTCATTTCGTCGCTCTAGTAACGAGACAAAACGCGACGTTGAGTTCCGCCACTCATCATATAATTTCTCCATAATGGCTGAACGTGAAAAGTGGAGTGTTTTAACACTAGGTACTTGTATCTACCCTGTTATATTCGGAAACAGCGTGAAGCTTACACTTATAAAAAGGAGACTTAAATTCAAGAAAAAAAATAAAAATGGAATAATATAGTAGATAGGTAGACCTATTTATTACCTCTAATAATAAAAAAACGTGTTTTAAAAAAAATAAGTTGGTATTTAAGTACGTTACATAGTGATTTACGGCCATCAAATGGTAATCATAATCATGTAAGTAAACCGTCTTATGATATGAGAATACTCATTGTTCATTCCTCTCATACATTTGTATAATGTACCCATTAACCTCTATTGTTTACTTTGAAACAAAATACGTTATTAATTTACATTATTTTAAGTTCACTCTGTATATTGCTTAGAAAGGCAGGTGAAACCTTTTTTAATCGTGAGGAAATTTCTTTCTTCAGAGACTTCAGAGAGCAAAAGAAGGCCGTCCACTTTACCCACTATACCGTCACGGTGCTCCTCCTTAACCACTACACGCTGGGCCTACGGGAGTCAAGGGAGTGTTAAATAAATCCGGTGGACTTCACGCTTTTACGCTTATCAGGTTGGGTTACAGAGAATGAAAAGAGAAACTCATCGCCGCTCTTAAAATTACTGAATATTGAACCTACAAACATTGTATTAATATCAAACGGCTACCGGTACCGGTACCGTAGTACCAGAATGATCTCATCGCCTTTACTAAATACATTAAAAATATTTTGAATATGTATTAAAAAAATTATTGAATTAAAATTTGTTCAGCTTCACGCTGTACTCCGCATACGACAGGGCAGGCAGAGGGGGCCTAGTGTTAAGGCACTCTCTTCCCTATTTACCACCAAACTTTTAATGCATTGCGTTCAGAGTGGCGGAGTCAAGTCGTCGGGCTTTTGCCAGCGAAGAAATAAAAATATTAATAAATAATAATTAATTTATCTCGAGTAGAGATCGAACCCACCCTGTGCCTTTTTATTATTTATTATTATATTATTACTATATTGAATACTATTCTTAATTAAATAAATTATATTTAATTACTCAACATATATATGAATATTGACATCAAAATGTGTCAATTAGTGCCCAAAACATCAACATCATACACGATATTAACAAGAACGTGAAAAGCTATAGAAATATTTTCAAAATAATTAACAGTCCAATCAAAAGGACCCTCCCGAAAAATGACACAAAAAAAAAACATCAAAAGTCACGCGCGAATCCTTTAAGAAGATAAAAAGGCTATAACTTAAAGACCTGTCGTTAGTAATTATTACATTCTGAGATAGCGTTACACCCCCCAAGGGGTTGGGGGTGGGGTGGTGCATTTTTACAAATTGATACAAATTATTTGAGCGAGCTTCGCTTTGTTCCAACGATGCTTGTTACGACTGTATAGTACCGTGGCATTTTATTATTTTCGTATAACGAGTGTACAATAAGGCAAAAAATCGGTGATAAAAAATTGTGGAAGTATATACATAAATATACAATGTGGGGTTTTATAGTCTATTTTACTATTAGTGAATGGCTGCGGCTTGGTTTGCGGGTACTTTATGACCCTTGTCCAGTTACTTCGATAAAGCACGAAATTTCATTGAAACTCGCAGAAGAAAAAAGTATTTAGTGTCAAGACATTCCGTTCTCCTGTTTTTCAAGAATTCCTTCTCTTTCAATGAATAAGTACTCCTTACTTTACTTAAACTAGCCATAGATATACACATGGCTTGACCTTAACCAGCACCTCTACTATGACAAACATGTTTTTAGGGTTTACCTTTTAAAGACAAAAAGAACCCTTATAAGATCACTTTGTTGTCCGTCTGTCTGTCTGTCAATAGCCTTTATCTTCAGAACGCTTGGAGATATCGAGTTGAAATGCATACCATATACCTGCAGCCCCATGATATCCTGATATAATACATATTTCTACATATACTTCAAAAAAAGATATAGCCGTTTATATACCAAAAATGCATATTTTGACACTATAAAGTGAATCAAAATAAACAGAGTACTTCCAGATAACCTAGTACTTGTTCAGAAAAAAAATCTTAGAACTATACATTTGTGGTTAAATCCTAAAAAATAATAACCTCAAAAAGCTGCCAGTTCATGTGAAGTGTTTGATCGAGACCTCTAATTTTTTACGGAACCCTCGATGGGCAAGCCTGACTTCCGCTTGTCCGGTTTTTTGGCAATAAATATATATAATTAGAGCTTAAGCTCAAATTAATTGATTAATTACAACTGATTGATTAACTTTGTCAAATTTCACATCAATATTAAAAAATATTTTTATGAACACATTTTCCAGTAGGTAATTAACATGCATATAATTTATTATTGTTACATATAAAAAAAGCTTAAATGAACTAATACATTATTTTTTTAATAAGATTAAGGTCTTGATTTTTATAATAAAGATTCCCAATCTTTATTACAGAAATTAACCTAACATATTTATGACGCTGTCACTTTACAAATTGAAACAGTGTGTTCGCAATAACTGTGGGTTGGAAACTACTCGGGGGACTATTACATATAACATACATAATTATTTTCATTTTCCTGATTTGGTAGGATAAACACGACCATATAATACGCAATACCATCAGGTGTCGCGTAGGAACATTCATTAACTTTATGGTTTCCATAAAAAATGTTTAAAAATTTTAACTTTTAAATTTTATGCGTAGGAAAGGACTAAAAAAAATTTAGAATTCATTGTCATTTTTGCAATTGAGACACTGTCACCACTGTACAAATATCGATTTGGAAACATTTCCATTGCAGCGTTTTATGTGTGCAGTGTGCGTTGCCGTTGCCACCTCATTCCTTAGACGGAGTCCGAAACATCTTATTCGCGCCCTCATAAAAGTAACTGCTTTGGCTCGTTTTTATTTCTGCCTCTGTACCTGTACGGCACAGTATTTTAATAAACCAGCTCTCTCCTCAAAGTAATATTAACTTTCCCTACATTCTCTTAAGGCTTCTTTTAAAGAATTTGGCTTTTGAAATCATGTTTCGCCACTTATATCTAGGACAGGATGACGCTAAAGGACAGAAGGAATTCCAATTATTTTATTATATGTTACATTTTTTTTTATAGAGGCCAAAGAAAATTGAATAATATAGCAATTATTGTGAAGAAAAGTTATAAAAATGGCTAATTTATTATCATTCTGTTATAATTATTGTCCAGTTTATTGTTGTAAATCTTTTTCATGTTTCATTATTTTCAATAAAAAAACGTTTTCACGCCAAATCAGTACACATAAAGTAAAGAAAAAAAAGTGAAGATAAAGTTAAAAATCTACTTTTTACTAAATATGCTTAGATTCAACGAATGCAAGAACATAAAATATTGCTATCAAGACGATGGGGAGCTCTCTACACAGGTATAAAAAAATGAGTTAAAACACTCGTTAATTAGGCAGAGGTAAGTCAATGAACAAAAATGTATGGGATATTCCCACAAGCTTAAGTAGTTCGTTAATTATGCTATACAACATTTAGTATAAAGCCGTGCATTTAATTTTTTGCTGAATCCCAAAAACAAACCCCGATTCGGCCAAAACGGTAAGCCACAAAGAGGCAATTACTCCAACAAAATCTGAAAAAAAAAACGGAAATTTCAATACATTCGCGAAACGAATTTCGAGAATTGCCCGCTGAAATTATAATATGGCTATACTCGTTAAGAGATCCGGATTAAAGAGTTGAAGTGAAAAAAAAAAAGTGGAAATGTCGTCGTAAGTCCGAACCGCAAAATTCTTAAACGCAGTCCGGGGAAATGGGATGATTACTTCATCAAAACACACTTTAAACGTGTTACGTAAATCTAGTACGGCCAGGGGGTGAAACCACCCTTAAAGGGTGAGCCGGGGACTGGGTGGAAGTCACCCCAGGAAGAGGGAGTAAGACGATATGGGCGAACGTGAGCGCCGTCAAGAAAACCTTGATTGCTTTTTTAATTAGTTTTTTTTTCATTCCCCCTTTTCGCATCCCGGCGATCGCGTAAGAAATATGTATTGAGTCGTGTATGGGGGTGTATTATGTGCGTCTTCTCTTGTATATAGGTTCTTGAGATTTTCATTCTTTTTGTAATTAGCCTTAAAAGGTTATTATTGTTGTATCAAAATATACGAATATTTCGAAATACGCTATTAATATTCACTTATATTTATAAAAATAAAGCTTTTATGTATAATTATTAGCTTTTATGTATAATTATTAATTATAGTTCTCGGTTTTATGATTTTTCCTTAGTTAAGAGTGAATCTTGACAAAAATATAATAAAAAATACGATGTCGAACGATAATTTTAACTAAATACTGTTAAAAGTAAAGTCTTGATGTCTTTAGTACACAACGTATTTACATAGTATTTTGCTGTTACATAAATTGAAAATGAGATCGATCTTGACCTTCGATCCTGATGAATACTGAATAAATAAGTTGTAGGTTTTAATTTGTAGTTATAAATAAAAATATATATAAATAATAAGTCAAATGCTTAGAAATAGTTATTTTTTATACAAAAAATGTTAAAAACTCAAAATAATACAATATACATAAATATTGCTTTATAAGTATAAACAAATGAAATCTTTATTTCTGTGCAATTGTCCAAAAGATCGTAAGGACATTAAAAAAGTGCTTGTAATAGAAGAATAGGAAGCAGAAAATAAAAAAAAATAAATAAGGTGTTTTTTTTATTGTAAAATGATTTGAATACCTTTATACACAAGTAATAAATACCTACAGGTAGTATAAAATTATTTATATCTTAATATCCCGTCACGTCTTTCTTAATTATTTTCTTATTTTAGTTTAAAATGGTATTATTAATATAGAATTATAATATGTACTGTAAGTAATTTAAACCAAATTAAAAATATTTAAAACTTCTTCAGTGCATTATTTTCTATATTAATATTGAAAATGGTGTTGAAAAGTTAAACGAGGTCCTATCGTTTAATATTAAGTTTTTTTAAAAAAAAATAGCTTCACGCTATATCCCGCATACAGCAGGGTAGGCAGAGGGAACCTAGTGTTAAGACACTCCGTTCCCCACTTTCTGCCGAATTCTAAAGGCATAGCGTGTTGAGTGGCAGAACTCAAGGCCGCCCTTTGCCTCGACACCAGAGCGAAGAAATGGAAATATAAATTTAAGTAAATATTTCATCTCCTCGAGTGGGGTTCAAACCCACAACCAGTCGGTTTTACAGTCACACTTTGTCCCACTGCGTCACGACTGGCCTCTATGTCTGGTCTTTTAAAATGTTATAAATAAATGGTGCATCCATAAATTAACTACAAGCGATAAGTAAAACACCAAATTTATAAAAAATATATAATAGATAAAATCTGGTGAAAATTCTTTATTATAAACTAACTTTAAATAATCGTTACAATACTTATATCAGCATTTATTTGAAAAGTTTTCTTTCATTCGTTTTTCAACTAATACTGATGCGTCCGACGGTCAAGTGTTTTGTAGCCTACTTAAAGCTGTGATAAGGAATTGGGTAAAATCAGATCCAACGCGTTATCACGTACTAGCCTTGAATTGCTTAAAAGGTTGATTGGTAATCTTTTCTTAACTTTTAGGAATCTTATAGTAGAGAATATGGATAGAATTGATATAGATACATAATTCTTTTTTTTCTTTTCACACGTTTACTATATAAATATTTTTTTAAATACCAGAACAAAGTGTCCTACTTTATATTATTATAAAGAATTTTCTTATATCATAATTGTTTTTCTTCCTATAATATTAAAATAAAAATATTGTATAGATTAAAAATCCTCAATGCATGTTTATGTATAAACGGACCCTCACATTAGAGTTTCGCGTCTTGAGTCGTCCCCACTAATTTATACGTTCTTTCGCTTTCATTATAATTATTATTCTTGGCAATTTATTTTCGCACACGAGGGGGCAGTGTCCCCTGGGGGGGTGGGGGGTAAGGAGGCAACTTCTTACAAATTCCCGTTTTTCGGTGGAACTTAACGCACCCTTTTCTTGGCCCTTTTTGTTTTTCATTACATTATTAACTTTGAGATCTGACTCATTATGTGTTGCTTGTTAGTATGTATGTATATATATGCTTTATTTACTGTGGAGAAGCGCCACTTTGCTATTTTTTTCTACATATATTCCTACAAGAATACATATATTAATTATGTCGTTTGATGTTTAATAATAATTTTATGAATCCTATAATGGATATTATAAGTAATAATAATATTTAAAAATACAAGGCTCCTTCTGTCTACCATGCTACATTCGGGATACAGTGTGAAGATGAAAACATAATAAACTATTATATAATACATATACATAACTATTAATAATTTATTCATAACAATCCTTTTTAAATGCATAGCTCCTTAAAATTGCACCAACGAACGTCTCAACAACTTTCAAAACTTTAAAGAACAATTTACGATACTCCTAAAATGTTCACATGCACAAGAACGACGAACAAGTTCTACGAAACAAAAGCGATTACGACAGACATCGACTACTTGAAAACAAAACGCAATTTTCTCTTAAGAAAATGAGGGAACTCTTTCTCCCCATTGAAAAATCATCAACACCCACCGCGTATGTACCCGCCACCCCCCAGGGGGGAAGATCTACGCCGCCGACTTGCGTACGCTTTAATTAAAAATAAAACATAAGAACGATGTAACTGGATGAGCCGAGGAGCGAAGGAAAAATGAAAGAGAAAGCCGTCCACCCCACACCCTGGGAACGGGCGATGGGGGGTTGGTAACCGCGTACAAGTCAGTTGCGAACAGACCACCGGGGGGTGCGGATCTCCCTGCATGCTGTGTCACAACGGAATGACATTACTTTTCTTGTCGCTAATGAAGAGAACGTCTTGGATGGGTTGCCTTTGGCTGAAGGATCTAAACCTTTTTTTTTTATTACTCACTAATTTGGCTTCTTATTTAATGAATTTAAGTATTTTATTTAAATAAATAAAAGATAAAATATAGATATTTCAATATTACAATGAACTGTAGTAATGAACGAAATTAACTAATTTATATAATTGGTTCTTGTTATAGCTTAGTAGGAAATATGAAAATCACAAATAAGTACACATGTCAAAAGTCATAAAAGAGGGAATGTCTTGAGTAAAACAAAAAATAGAAGTAACAGTCTAGACATTTTAATTTTCCTATCGGTACGTCTCGAGGCATCGGCAGATCTTCTCTTATTAGTACTATTTTACCGCACATATGGAGGAAATCTTTGATGTAGACGTCGTTAGCGGTGTAAGAGCATTATGTTAGGGTATCGTAAGTCAGTATTTTTGAATAAGCCACTTTTCTTTGATTAAAATATTTTAAAATCTTCAAATAGAATATTTTTAATGCAAACATAATATTTCTTCAGTATTATATATTGGTGAATGAATATACTTGTTGTTTACGATAATTTTTAAGTTACATTGATATATTTGAAGGATATTAACAATTATTGCTAGCTTCAACGTAAATAATAATTATTAGTCGAGTATCGTTCATTTAAGTCGTTTATTTAAGTACCAGTAGCGTTAAAATTTTGAAATAATTTTATATGATAATTTTTTTTTAATTCATTTGTCAATTGATTAATTATATATATTTGTAATAGTTTCAGTTGACTTTAATGGTATTATTCTCTTTTTCTTCTCTCATCTTCATTATATTTATATATTTACAGGTAGGTTATGAGTTAGGGGTATGTAACTGTTAATATGTTATCATTTTAATAATTATATCAATAAAAAAGATAAACGTATATTGTACACGCAATAAACACAACAAAATAAATAACAACACATATAGAAAAATAAAAAAAAAACAGACCCATTCAACAACATAAATCAAATAAAAAGGAAACATAATAAAAACAGATTGAACAAATGAATGTTTAAACAAGCCAGATGTAGAAACCACACTCATACTTATTCAGAGCTAACCTGCTTGAGGCGTACGTTCATTCAATTTTCTAACCCATTTACGTCTCAGACGAACTGCTTGCACCAGAAAAAAAAGGAAAAAAGAGAAAATTTTTCGACATCCCAACCGTAGATTTTTCCACGATATAATTTCATAGACGACGCATGTTCGTTTTGCCCCGTTTTCCTCTTTTGAATTGATTAACTCGGGTTGTGAATGGAGTTCGATGTTTCAGTGCAGTTTTTTTTCTGCATTTCCTTTTCCAATATTGGATATTAGGATTTGACGGTATTTATTGAATATGAAAATTGGTTGATCTGAGTTAATTTGTCGGTTCTCTATTAGTATTTTCTAGTTTTCTATTCCTTTTCAATTCGTTTTGACGTTATTTCTATAATGTACTTGTTTTAATAAGTAATTAGTTATTATGTTTAGAGCATTTTCTTGTATTTTCATGCAGTTTCCGGTTTAGGAGACATTGAGTGGAATTGAATGAAAATTAAATGTTTTGTTTAATTAGAGAATGCCAGTACTGGGAGACTTGGAAAATATCTCTATTTTAAATATAAAACTATAAATAAGCATATCTTAAAATCGCAATTAAGACGCACAGTCCCACCTATACATACAAAATCATTTAACATAATAAATATTTAAGAAAATAACTACTTTACATTAGACAATGCTTGCATTCTAAAATAACTTAATATTTCATTTTACAATTCTTACCCTATAATATGTTGATATTCATAGCAGCAAGACATTGGGGAGCCGAATTAAATATGGGTAGGCCTGCTTAATGATCCAATTCCTGTCATGTTCAGGAAAGGGTTTACCCCCTAAAAAACTTGAAACAAACGCCGCAAAAACCGAAGACGTTTTCTCTATCGCGCCCTCCGAGGGGGCACCCCCCTCGGAGAGGCAGCGTGAATAATTATAAAAGAAATAAGATAGACATTGACTTTGCCTCGTCAGCCCGTAGATGAATAATAATGGACTTTTGTTTACGTGTGTAGCCGCCTTTATGAGTCGTTATAAGCTTTATAGGTTGGGATGTTGTTGCTTCTATAAACTGCTTTTTAATACTCTTTTACTTTGTAAATTTTATATACTGGCAGAGATATATAATCGATTATGTTTTAATATATATATCTTATAATTTACTACCGACGCTTAATTTTGTTTATATATTATTGCGATATTGTATAAAATCAACATACTTTTATATTGTAGCCTATGTGTCACTTTGATGAATAAGCTACATAGTAACTGTAAATAAATCAGCTTCACGCTGTATCCCGCACACAGCAGGTAGACAAATTGAACCTAGTGTTGTGAACACTCCATTCTCCACTTTCCGCTGAGATTTGGAGGTAATGAGTAGCGAGTAGCTTTGCCTCGCCTCGACATCAGAACGAAGAAATGAAAATATAAATGTAAATAAATATTTAATTTCCTCGAGCTGGGGTCGAACCCACAACTAGTCGATTTTACAGTCACACTTTGTGCCCCTGCGCCACGAATGGCCTGAAAGCTGTTAAGCTTCACTAAACTCCGTTCAGTAGTTTTCCCTTGAAAGTAAAACGAACATCCATCATCACACACTTTACTAATAAACTAATAAATTTATTACTAATAACATTTTGTATAAAAAATAAGATATGAGCACACGCAATCTCGCTATACACAAAACTATAGGAACCTATATTTTTTTGAAATATACAATTTGAACTCACAACTTCTCGTGCACATATCAACTGTGCCACAATAGCGTTTCATCTAAGCCGTTCCTCGAATTACGTAAAAGCATTTCTTCGAAGTTATACGTTAAAGTATGTTTTATTTGTTCTAGTTTTTACTAAAGGGTTAGATGCTGTAGCCGTAAAAAGTTCCATAGTAAAAAACGCGAAAGAAAATGGAATCTTCAGTGGAGCGGAACCAATAAACACTAGAGCGGTACAGAACAGTGTAGTGTAGTAAAAGCAATCACGGTCCAACGAATAATTTTTTTGACTATGTTGTTCGTATCTCATATGTTGTGGTGACATGAGAGGTTTTGAATAAAATTATCAAATAAATAAATCAAATCAGCTTCACACTGTGTCCCGCACACAGCTGGGTAGGCAAAGGGAACCTAGTGTTAAGACACTCACGTTCCCCTCTTTCTGCCGAATTTTGGAGGCATTCGTGTTGAATGGCAGAACTCAGCGCCGCGCTTTGCCTCGACACCAGAGCGAAGAAATGGAAATATAAATTTTAATAAATATTTCATCTCCTCGAGTGGGGAACGAACCCACAACCAGTCGATTTTACAGTCACACTTTGTGCCCCTGCGCCACGACTGGCGCAGTCGATTCAAATACTTTTTTTAATTATGTTTGGGTATATTATCTACTACATAAAATAATATTGAAATTTAATCATATCTATATAAAAATGTAATGTAATCGTAATATGTAAAAATAAGTACTATAAGTATTCTTTAGTCATTTTATTTTTAACTCCACTTCTTACTGTAGAGTAGGCAGAGAAACTCTGGGAACCTAGGGTTAAAACACTCTGTTCTCATTATAATGTTTCTGTTCTCGACTTTCTGTAGAAAATGGAGGAACTCAACGCCGCGCTTTACCTTTTACCAGTGCCACAACATTTAAATATTGAATTGAATTTTAAATATTGAATTTCCCCAAATGGAAATCGAACTTGCAACTGCCGCATTTATAGTCACGCCCTTGTGCCACCGAACCATAACTACACTATAGTCAAATATAGGTAACTTACGAAATATTTAGAGTTTTTAACTAAAAAACATGCTAAATATAAAACTTTTTTACTAAATTTAACATATTATCACCTTTGAAAGAAAATTTAAATATAACACCCAAGTTTCAGGTGACATTATGGAACACCGAGCTCAGTGAACCATATCTGAAGAGGGGAAGTAATTGATTACGAGTAAAACTGTTAGTCTACTTATATGCACCGAGCAATCTCCGCAACGGTTAAGGAAATTCAATATACGCGGTTGTACGACGGAGTTGTTTTTAAAAGTTTTTATATTGAAAAGGTTTATGTTTTGACATGTTTTTTTTTCTTTTTATCTATTTTATTGAAGGAAAGCTTAGATCAATTATACATTATATATATGAATAGTTGATTGAAGAAAAAATTTACATTTTATTTTAACAATTTCACGCTGTATACCGCTCACAGCAAGGTAGGCCAACATTGCGTTTTGAGCAGCAGGAATTAAACGCCGCGCTTTGCCTCGGCACCAGAGCGAAAATATGAAATTAAATATAAATAATTATTTAATTTCCTCAACTAAATATAATATAGCAGCTTCATATGCTTTCCTGCATTACATGGTGATAGTAGGCAGAGAGAAGATAGTGTTGTGACACTCCGTTGCCAACGTATTATAATCTGCCCAACTTTTGAGGTATAGCGTATTGAGACGCAGAATTTAAAAAAAAAAATGTTTTTTTGACAGAGCGGACAAATTTAAATAATTTAAGAATATTTTTCTCGAGTTCGAATCAAACACACAATTCTCGCGTTTCCGTTCCGAAACTAAACGCCGCGCTTTGCCTTGTTACCAAAGCGAGGAAACGAATCGAACCACAACTTGTTGCGCTTACAATCACATTATTGTGCCCCTGCGCCACGTCTAGTTAATCATTTGACCCTGGTTTAAATCGAACCCACAACCAAATTAGACGCTATCTCACTAATCCTCGCCAGGCTTCAACAATAACCGCTTATATTTTAGTTAATACGCTCAAGGAATAACTCTGCATACAAAAAGTAAAAGTGTTGAGGGGTTGCCAAATTAGAAGGAATCTGAAGCAACTCTCGGAATTTTTCATCTTATTTTACGTTTAATCACGATCCAAAATGTTGCCTTTGGAAATGGGAATTAACATAAAGCTGCACTTAGCGGAAGCACGTCTAAAAGATTCCAGTTTAAAAAAAAATGAATGAAACAAAGAATAAAGTAAAATAGACGGCAGCTCACATGCACCAAGTATAATTAAAGAGTTAAAATGAATATTTAAATATCGTAAGGGTGCACTCGGGTGCGCAATGACACCACAATGACGTTTGGGGTGACCAGATCTGGAAAAGATACGTATTTTTCGGTAGTCTACTTCCGTTTGTACACTGGGTTCGTTTTTAGATTTTTGTAAGTAAAATATTGATGTATATAGGTATAATGATAATATAGTTCAAATGTTTTGTAGCGCGGCGTTGAGTTCTGATGCTTAAGACGGAATGCCTAGAAAATTCCGTGGAAAGTGGGGAATGAATGTGTTTTAACACTAGGTTTCTAGGTTCCTAGTGCCTAATCTGCTATATGCGGAATACACTGTGAACCTAAAAAAGAACCAAGAAAAACTTACACGGAAAATTTAAATTGAAATATAAGAAAAACTCTTTTTTATATTAACACATTTTTCGCGTTTTATCATTTTCATCTAGGTTTATCATATAAGACAGGAAAAATCATTAATAAATAATACGTTATTAATTTTTCACCAAATCTAATGAAGTGGAGTAGTTATTTAAGACAAGCGTATTTACAGTAAACGCTACTCGCCATGGCGGCCTCTTACTATGAATTATTATTATAGGGAACATGTTAAGACACTCCGCGAAGAGTAGAGAGAAATTACAATATTAATAAATAATCATTCTCCTGATTAGGAATCGAACCTACAATTTTGCAGGCTTATACGTTTTTGTCAGTACGCCACGACAAGTCTCAAATATTTACTTACCATTTTTTTAATATTTTCCATAATTATAAATTTTTTGTCTCCGTGTGTCTCCATCCCAATCGCCGGCGGGACAAGTCAAAGATACAGAATATACACGTCGCAGGGGGCAGGAGCGTTTGCCAAAAATTATAATTTTAATTGCGGGAGCCAAGTCAAGCGCCCCCAGCGCTGTCGTACTATATAAATAAATTTGTTTGCTATATGATATGAATATGATATAATATTAACAAAAAAAATATTTTTGTGTCTTATTTGTAGGCTTATAAAAAGAAATAACACAATATTTTAATATTTTTTTAAAGAGTTTTATTTTAAAAAAGAGAAATTTGTAAAACAAATTGAAGTTGTTTTCTGTTAAAATATTCATGATTCTCAACATACATACATTTATAAAAATAATATCACATTAACGACAAAAAATATTAACAAAATAAATTTAAAAAAATGTTTCTCTACCAAAATAAAACGTAAGCGAAACTAAAACCTGATCACGCTTTACCAACACCAGAAAAACCACCCTGTAGGGTGATTTCCAAAAAAAAAACACCAAGACTACCCCTGAAAAAGCTATGCCCTGAAAATTAATGACTTCCAGCACACACGCGAAGACAAAGGGGGGTAGCTGCCGAAAATACACAAATAACCAACGCTTCCTGTCTCATTATCATTGTACTGTACAATCAGAAGAATACGTGGGTTAATTTAATTAAATTGTATATATTTATTGAAAATAAGCTTGACGTTGCATCCCGCACACAGCAAGCAAGGTAGGCAGAGGGAACCTAGTGTTAGGACACACCGTTCGCCACTTTCTGCCGAATTCTGGAGGCATTGCGTAATGAGTGGCAGAACTCAACGCCGCGCTTAGTCTCGATACCAGAGCTAAGAAATAAAATTACATATGTAAGTAAATATTTTATCTCCTCGATTGGAGATCGAACCCGCAACCAGTCGGTTTTACGTTTTACAATCACAATCTGTGCCCGCGCCACGACTGGCGTTTTTTTTATATATTAATTGCAGCCAGTCGTGGCGCAGGAGCATAAAGTGTGACTGGGAACGCGACAGGCTGTGGATCGATTCCCATTCGTGGAAATTAACATGAAATCGATTTTCAGTTTGGGGACAAGGTAAGGTTAATATATACAATTTTTAATATGTTAAATTGGGCTAAATACAACATTTACTTTAGCTATCGTCAATCAATAGGATGTAATTAGAAGATTGCTTTTTTTCAGAAAATGATTCTGGATTGATATTTTAATAAGTTATGTTTGGTAATGAGATCGTTGTGGTACGAGTACAGTGGTTGTGGGTTCGATTTCACACAGGAATGTTTTTTTTAATGTTGAGTTTCGGCACTTAACACTAAGTTTTAAAAATTAGGCAGAACATTTCTTCCTAAGAAGCCTTAAGCTTCAACAAACAAATAATTTCTAGAACATATTTTGAAGGTGACTTTACTAATAATAATCATTTTGCAAATACTTAGGTAAAAAGAAAAGCTTAGCCAGTAGAGGTGATCGTTAATGGGTCTTTGAAGGGACCTCCTAAAATTGTGTTAGGAGTCACTCCTCGGAGCTTCTAGCCGTAAAACACATTGGACCTGAACCTACAAAGTGAACTAATGGAATGCTGAATAGTTTCTTCTCAATTGCTATTCTAACTGAAGGATTTCTCTAAGTAGCTACTACAAAACATGCTACGATAGTGTACGGCCTAACCACAATCTTTGACTAAAATGGTGAAGAATATACTAATCTACTGACAAACCTAACCTAACCTAACCTAAAGATGTATAGATATTTCAAGAAACATAAGAAAACAAGTTATTCCAATTATAAAAACAGTACCATCTTAAACTTACTTAAGGGGTTACTTAAGTCATGATTCAGAGATATAAAAATAAAATCGTTGAGGTAGTCCACTCAAGGATTTCATAAGACAAGAGATCCGTTGTCTCGAGGACTTAGTCAAGTTTGTTCGGAGGCACTTACATTTTTCACTGCAATGAAGAAATTGATTTGTTCCTGTTTTATTTGGTTGGTGTATTTTAATACAATTCGTGGAATGGAGAAAGGAGTGTTTTGACACTGAGAATTCTCTGCAGGTGACGCTAAAAAAAGTATAGTAAGAGAGGCCTTCATGACGCAGGCGCACAAGCGTGTGACTGTAAACGCGACGGATATGAGTTTGATTTTCTCTAGAGTAAATTAAATATTTAGCATTTTCGTTTTCTCACTCTGGTAACCAGGCAAAGCACGGCGTTGAGTCCTGTCACTCAAAACTGGCTGAATTAAAAAAAAATAGCTGATGATGCGGAACAGAGCGTTTTAAAGGGTAAGAGAGTGTATTAGCACTAGGATCCCGTGTTCCCTCTGCTCACCCTGCTAGAAGTGGGATATAGCGTGAAACTATCAACAAAACAAAAAAATATTACTTTGATTACTTATTACCTGAGTAATTGATAGCAAATTAGAAATACTTCCCTATAGTAATCATTCTTAACATCTAGTTCTGATCCATAGATCCAACTTTCGTCTTATTCTACAGTAATAAGCGAATGCGGCTACGAATGATTGGGAGGCGGCTACAGACAGGTAATAAAATAAGCTGCAAGAACGTTTCCACTGGAGTTATTCTATGCTTCAATATAAATCGCATCTCAAATGGGGGAAGACGGCTATGTTAATATCATTATATGGCAGTACAGTAGATTGGACAAAAATACTTTAGTTGTGGTTATTGTATTTGGTTGTGGGATTCGAACTCACACCTTGTACACATTTTATAATTTGTACAATTAGTTTGATTTATTTTTATTAATCAATCGGAATTTCAGTGTTAAATAAATTAATCTAAAAAATATATTTTCATATAACATATATTTTTTTAGCATTGCGTTGTATCCCTCACATAGCAAAGTCGGCAGAGGAAACTTGGGAACCTAGTGTTAAGGCACTCCATTCACGTTAATACACTTCCTCTTTTCACTTTGCTGAAAGCTCAATATGATATTACTCAAAGATAATTCCTAAAGAGACGAAAAAACCAAGAATCACTTAGTCTATTACTAAATTAAAAACCTTTTTACGTACCAATTTATTTAATCAATGTATCTAATATATTACTTTTTAAACGTTTTTACCATTTCAATACTGTAAGCAAACTCAGTTACCGTAGAATGATTACAGGCAGAAGCTTTAATGAAATAACCTGCAGATGCCTGAAGACATTTTCATAGGAGTTATTGGACGTTTCCAGATAGCGTGGGATATAATTATCGATGTTTTTCCTATGTTTATGTACTTTTTTTTTATTTTTATCCTTATATCCAGCATATAGCAGGGTACGCAGAGGGAACCTAGTGCTAAGACACCCCGTTCCTCACTTTTTGCCGATTTTTTAGTCTTGGTCCCAGAGCGTGGAATGAAGAGGAAATAAAGAAGTTAAAATATTAATAAATCATGATTCGTTCCCCCGAGTGGGAATCGAATTCACAACCATCGCGTTGACACACTTGCGCGTCACACACTTGCGCCCCTGCGTCCTCGGTACATAAATCTTCAGCCGTGTGGAAATGAAACTCACGACCATCACATTCACAGCCATATGCTGTGCTACAGCGGTCCGATTCACAAATATAGCTTAGTAAGTGATGTAACAACTGAATAGTCGCTTTATTATATATTTGATTCATTTGTAATAAATACTTACATCTGAAATTAAGAAATATAAATATATATAGCGAATCATTATTTATATCTATTAATTATTTATATCTTATTTTTATGTTTTAACTTAACAATGACGAAACTTTACCTATTACTTATTCTAAGAATTGTACAGAACTGAACCTACGACTACAATCCTCAAAAGCGACATAAACTCTGAAAGGTTCAACAATATTTTTATTATATCAACATGAAAAATTATATCTCAATATAACATAAAACAGTCACCATTCAGCTTATATCGAAACAATGCTACCACATTAATAAAACAAAAAGCATTTACTATACAGATATAGAAAAAAAAATTCAATAGCAATCTATATCAATGCAATCTCATTCGACGAATGTATTGTATTCATACCACACACAACGCAATACACTTAAAAAATTCACACGGCGAAATATGTATATCTTTTTTCCATTTTAAAACAAAAAAAATAAAAAAGAAAGAAAGAAAGAAAAAAAAACGAAACACGTTCTTAAAAAAATTGTTTTCCCCGCAATATAAACCGTCGTTGATATTACAATAGAATTTTTGTTTTGTCCGTCTGACCCGACGTATGTCACAATACAGCAATGTATGGGACCGGGTGCACTCTGTGAATTGTTACAACCTCAGTTAAGCTTTTATACCGTTCTATTTTTCCATGGAGAGTATAATTTTGCTTTTCTTGCGCCATTTCTTAGTGAAATACGAGCGTGGGGAGCATTAAATATGTTGAAAGCCTTTTCAGTGTATGGTGTTTCTGGTTTTTTTCTTTTTTTTATATATATATTAACTTTTTTTGTGTATCTGTATGTAAGTTGTTATTGTGAATAACTATTTATAGATATTGAGGCCATTGTGGCACAGCGCTCCGCAACTTAACGCACAATGCCTTCAGATTTCGTAAAGAGCAACAAAGTGGGAAGTCTTAATAGAAACGGAGAGACTTAGTTCTAGGTTTCCAGGTTCCTTTTGCCTACCCTACTTTATGCGGGATACAGCGTGAAGCTTATCTATTCCTAATGTCAATTAATACATTATACACCATAATATAATAGACAGAAAAGTATGCGTAGGTGTCAGTTTTGATATGTTGCTTGAGTAGTGTTAAACACGCAAAAGTATTTACATTTCTGATTCGGCCTTTTATATTGGGTTCAAAATATTACTTATGAAATGGATATTTTATTTTAATAAAATAAAAATGTGTATTGCAATGATTTATTTTCTTTTTGTTATTTGCTAATACTTACTTATACGTATATTGATAATAAATTCTTTTAATTTTATTAATAAATCAGCAAATTGAAATCGATTTCTTAAAGTCAGAATATATTTTTTGTTTATTTGCAAGGCTTACTAAAAATTGTTATAATTGAATAGATGCATATTAAAAGAAAATAAATTATTTCTTTATATCTGTATGATTATTTCTTATTGCACTAATAATTGTAGGGTGCATTCCTTTTACAAAATAGGTTTGATCGTTCAATTGAAGTAACTATCTAGTTACGTTACGATACGTTACGGTCATGAAAAAAAATATATTTTTTTTATAATTATTTTCAGAAAGCAGTGATAAGTTATATAATGACTTGCTTTTTAAGAATTACCTTTTGAGATTCGTCGCTTTATACATGTTAAAATGTCCAAAACACCCTCAGTGCTCTTCTAATAAATATTTGAATTTAAAACATTCCTTTTAATCTCAACCCACAACTACCGCAAGCAAATACCTCTTAATTTTCCACCACCAATCCTTTTAATATTTTTTTATATGACAATTGACTTTTCTATCCTTTTATCATATAAATAGAAATATGTTAAATTTAATTGAACCAAACTATACAGCCGAATCAGAACTTTACCAAGGCGAAACCTAGGCGTGGTGATGGTGTCCATTACAACAAACTGATATCGACAGCTCAGCTCACGGTGTGCCGCGAGCGTGGACTTGTATAAATATTTGTTTTGTATTGCCTAAACGATTAGTTTATCTTGGATTACGAGAAATATACCTGTAACGTGTTATTTGGGAAAAATATGTATAAAAATAGTTTTTTTTTGTTTTCATACATACAGGCCGATTATGGCGCAGAGGGTCACAGTGTGACTTTAAACGTGATTGGTTGTGGGTTTGATCTCCACCCGAGGAAATGAAATATTTATTTAAATTTATATGTCCATTTCAAACAGTGACGACACAAAGCGCAGTGTTGAGTTGCGCCACTCAGCACGCTCCAGAATTCAGCGGAAACTGAGGAACGAAGTGTCTAGACACTAGGTCTCTGCTATGTGCATACGTTGCGAAGTTGTAAAAAAACTTCCAGCATGTATGATGCATAGCTCTCCATAAAGTAGCTCTTAACTTCGGCGGAAAGTGAGAAACAAAAGAGTCTTAGCGGTAAGGTAGTGTATTAATACTAGTTTCCTAGAAGGTCTTCTGTGTATTCTAATATATGCGGGATGTAACGTGAAACTGTAAAAAAAGGAAAAATAAGGGCATCGTGTTACATGAGCGATGGTCGTGATGCGTACTTGATCATTGACAGAAATTAATTACTTTAATTTCAATAACTTAATAGCTTAATAGCTTCACGTTGTATTCCGCACACAGCAGGGTAGGCAGAGGGAACCTAGTGTTAAGATACTCCGTTCCCCACTTTCTGCTGAATTCTGGAGGCATTTCGTGTTAAGTGGCAGAACTCAACGCCGCGCTTAACCTCGGTACCAGAGTGAAGAAGTGGAAATATAAATGTAAGAAAATATTTCATCTCCTCGAGTGGGGATCGAGCCCACCCCCAGTCGTTTTTACAGTCACAATTTGTGCCGCTGCGCCACGATTGGCCTCAATTTTATTTTAATTTATTTATTCTATTTATTTATTCTACTGGTAGACATAGTAACATTGTTATAACAAGGTAACTTTCTCCGCTAGGTCTATAAACAATACCTTACAAATAATATCTTACATATACTTATTTGGAAAACGTATAAAAATTTGAACTTAGCGGGACTCGAACCGGCGCCTCCTGGAAACCGACCAGGCACTCTGACTAAGCCATACGTTCTCATCAAGCTACGTCGAAATTTTGAATTTAAAAAATGTTAAAAATAATATCTTACATAATAAAATATATATATATATATTTTCCCATCATTGAAAAATAGTCGTAATTTCCACATAATGAATGTTAGCTTAGCCCCATACGTGTATAAGATATTGACACATTAAAGGGGTGCCACATTTAGGGTGTGATGTATAATGATTCTTTATAGTTTTAGTAAGAGGGTTCCTATAAAGTAAACAAAAAACAGTTACTTCTGAAAGCCTACATGTTTAATTATTAAGGAACTATTCTATCCTCATAACTGTTGAACGTGAAGGTAACTGGTTCAAATATCATTAGGAAGGAGATACGATATCAAAAGTATAAAATTTTCCTGTTTAAATAAAAACTAATATATATATATTCTTTTATTTTAAGGCAAATAAATATCAAGTTATATAAAAATTCACGAAATCCCTTCTCAGAAGAGGAGGACCTGCTTTGCCCTATGTCTAATATTGGAATAGGCTAAAGGAAGAGTAATGTAACTTTTTTAACCTTCCCAAACAACGACAGGTTGCAGGTTCGATTCCCCCTCGACGAAATGAAATATTTAATATTTTCATTTCCTCGCTGTGGTTGCGAAGTGAAATGCGGCTGTGAGCCCCATCACTTAAAATTCCTCCAAAATTCGGTGGAAAACGGGAAACAGAAATGTCTTAATGGAACGTATTGTCTTAACACTAAGTTCCCAGATTCCCTCTGCCTACCTTTGATACAACGTGAAACTTAAACAAACGCTTTCACTTAACTATGAACTAAAATTTCGTCGTTCTATCATCTATTCTAACAATTAAAAAAATAAATTAAGAAACTCAATAAAAATAAAAAGTAAATTAACGCAAGCTAAACAGAACTAAATAAAACATCTAATGAATGTCCAATCTGATGTGGGCCTGAGTGTCTTAGAGTGCAAATCACTCGTTATATTTTAATGAAGCACCCTCGTCCTCTGCCGAGGAGTGAGGAGTGATTGGTGACACAGTCCATATCAGTAATGACGTGATCATGCGAGATTGAAAGACCCGTCTGTTATAGTTGTAATTTGTGGGATTTCTGGTTGCGGTGGAAGATTTTAGTGTTGATAATTGGTTTTTTTTCATTTGTTTTGTTAACGCGTTATTTTGTATTATGCAGCGTGGGTAGAGAAAATCGGGAAATCTTCCGTTCCCCACTTCTTAGCTGAATTCGGGATGGCATTCCATTTTATGTGAAGAAATTCAACGCCGTGCTTTGCCTCGTAATACAGGAGTCAGCCTCGTAATACAGGAGGAAATAAAAAAAATAAATATTTTATTTAGATTCTAGAATGAGAATCGAACTCACAACCTGTGGCGTTTACAGTAGCAGTAGCTTGTGACCTTAAGACTTATCGTTGTGGCACAATGACTTACCTCAATATCTTTTATAAGTTTTTGTTCTTTAAAATATAACGCTTATGTAAAAACTAGTTATCAAAAGTATAAGATTATTAAAAATATTGGTTTGAAATATAAATTTGAGAGGTTTTGAGGATTTGATTGTTCATTGCTCTTGGAATGCTTGTTCATTCAAATTCCATTGCAAAGATCAAACAAGCTTAGAAGTTATCAGGTACGTTACCACTGCCCATTTTCCTAGATATTAAGTTTTAAGAAGTGGAACTAAACCCTGCGTTTTGTCTACAAGAGTGAAAAAAATTAAACGTGTTTTTAATATAGTCGAACCCACAACCTTTGCGTTCACAGCCAGACATATCAATGTCTAAATAGTCTATCTTTTCTTCTATTCTAGAACTCCAGTATCTAGAATCACTGCAAAGTAAAATCTAGATCCACTCCGCTGACATTAACGAGAGAACCCAACCCGTTAATTGGACGGTCACGGGTAATTAAACCAAGCCGATGTGTGGAGTGGCAGTTGGTCGTAGCAAATTGGAAGCCTTTCAGTATAATTCATACAAGTTACTTTTGATCATACTTATATCTTTTGATGGATTTTTGATTTTAAATTTTTTTTTCAAAGATAATGAGGCTTGTTTTTAATTTTTTATTTAAAGTTATTAGTTGTTATGTTTAAAATGTATGGGGGACAAATATTAGTATTAGTAAGGCGTTATGGAGTGGGTGTGTTCGGCCCCATTTTGTGTTACATATAAATTATTTTAATTTCTCCATTATGGGGAACTTCATTTTCCGTTCTGATTTATGTGTTTGTATGAACTTAACGCATTGTTTTGTTTTAAATGACCTAGTGAACCATAAAACCCTAGCCTCACATTTTTTCCCACATGATAGTGTAGGTAGTGTTAAGGCACTCCGTTTCCCTATTTCAGCGAATTATTCAAGACATTGTGTATAGAGTGGTAGAACTCAATGGTGCTCCTAGTTGACTAAAGCGAAGAAATGTAAATTAAATTAAAATATAGAGGCCATCGTGGTTCAGTGGCACAAGCGTAGTAAGTATACAAGATGAATAGATTCAATCACACTCGGGGAATGACATTATTAATATTTTCATTTCTTCAATCTGGTAATAAGGCAAAAGCGTGGTTTTGAGTTTCGTGACTCAAAATAAAATGCCTCGGGCGGCGGAAAGCGGGGAGGCCGATTATCTTAACACTAAATTCCTTCTGCCTCTTCTGATACAATGTGATCCTTAAAAAATCCCCCGAGTAGCCTTCGAACCTACAACCAAAACCTTCACACGCTGCTCTACTACACCACGATAGCCTCATACAAAATACAGTTAACAATCAACAGATAAATATATTAACTTCGCATATTTCATTATAGTCTTATTGTTATTTATAATATAAGCGTGCTAACTACAGGAGTTAACTAAAGGTCGAAGGCGTGGCCGATGGAGATTGGTATAGTAATAAAACGTATCCGTAAATTGAAACAGCAGGTATCGATGCATTTAACTATTCGAGTGGGTACATATTAGAGCGCACGTTCTTATCGAGAAGGTTATCGATATTGTAATAAAGTTCAATTATTATTTTTTTCAGGTTTTTGCTTTATTTTGTAAAGCTGAGTAGAGAGTACTCCATTTTCCCGACGTACAAACTGGAGATGTTGAGTGTTGAGTGACGTAACTCAACGCCGCGGTTTCAGTATAAGGAACTTATGATAGATCTCTCACTTTAAGAGAAAATTTATATATTTTTATATTTCAATTTATATATTTCAATAAAAAATTTCAATTTAATGATTTATACATGACGTTAAAAGATATATAAATATTTGTTCATTCGAGAGATACCTACAGGCTGATAGAGATTTCAGTTTTAATTGACATACAATTTACTAATATCGAGGTCGTCGTAGTACGACACAACGACTGTAAGTGTGATCGTTGTGCGTTCGATTCCTACTTAAGGGGAATGGGCTATTTACATTTTTTCGATCTGGTAATAGACTGGAAGACAAAGCGCGGCGATTAGTTTCACCACTTAAAACGCAATAAGTTGAAAATTGACAGTAAAATGGAAAAAGTAGTGTCTTAATACTCCTTCCAACTTTTTTCTGTGTAATATATGAATCTAGGTCCTTTTTAGTGGAAAATAAAATATAGATTTAACATAATGAAAATATCAGGCAATTGTCAATAACAAGTAAAGGTTATTAGGTCATTTATAGAGTACACCAGATACAATTGCGAATTGTTTGGAAACTACTGTATATGACTCATGATGTTCAAGATTTAATTGAAGATTTCATGTAATAAGAAGTATTCTAAAGGGAACAATATATAATTTAAGTACAGGCGTATCATTATATTCAAAATATTTAATAGATTCAAAAGTTACAGAACTGTAGACTAGACCCGGATAGCAATCCAACAATTCTATTTTTTCCTATAAAACCCCATAGATTCTTACCACTTGGATACATAATAAATCTTTTTATGAGAATCGAGCCCATAATCAGTCACGTTTACATGTTAGTCAACATGTTTTATTTTGCCATTTCATTTTTATTTTGAAAAGTTCTTAAACAATTTAAGTTTTACTATAATACTCAAAGTAGCCAACCTGAAACAAAACATAAAAATAAAAATACACTTAGGCAGGGCGTACTTAATGCTAAGACACTGTGTCCCCCAAATAATAATGATTTCCTCCGAGTAGTAATAGAACCCACAACCGTCGCGTTTACAGTCACACGCTTGTGCCACTACGCCATAAAGTCTGCATAATACACTTAAAAATAATTTTCACATACATAAGTCATGTAAAACAGAAACAAATAATTTCAATATCCATCATCAAATTCATTTTAACCCAGATAAGCCTACTGTCCTATATTTAGGACAGTAGAAATAAAAAAAAATAACAGAATACCCTCTTTATCTAAGATTATTTAGTCTTATGATTTGCAGTAAGAAACGTGTCAGCTTTATTAGAAAAAATAAAAAGACAGTTATTTTAACAGTTTTAACCTTATATTTTACCTTATAAGTGTGTAATAAAAGTGCGTTGCAAACATTGCAAATGACAGGTATGTATAAAAAGTTATATTTTACTCGTGAGTTGTTTTTTTCTGTGTTAATATCTAGTTGATAACCTTAACTTTTGTACTAAATAAATATTCTAGCAAAATAATATAAATAAATTACGTATAACTTGTTACAAATACTAGCGTACTATATATAGGACAGTAGGATAATATACATGATTTTAGTACAATAATACAACTTTTTCTTTACAGACCGTTAGCTGCGCATGAAATTTTAGATGCTTTAGAAAATGTTTCTGATAATGAAGAAGATTATAGAGAACGACTGATATGTATTCTACCTCCTCCTGTTGATCCTGACTGTCTCACTGACGAAGATTCGGGTGAAGAAGATAATGTAACTTTGAATAATTTGCCACGAAACATTCTGCTTCAACCGGCTGAAGTAATGATTCAAGGGCAGATTATGGTGAGTGATACAGAAGAAGAACCTTCTGATTCTACAGGTCGAACTAAACGTAGGCGTACCTACGCATGGAGAAAACGGGACTTGGCAAAAAATCCCGTTAATTGGCCAGATGTTCAAGGCGCTTGCCAAGATAAGCGCCCAGTTGAGTGGTTTGAAAACTTCTTAGATGAAGATGTTATTGATGCGATCTACTGATTTCACGTGGCTTCGACCTTCCTTACCATGTAGTTTTTGATAATTTTTTTACTGGGACGCCCTTGCTGGAAGAGATAACAAAGAAAGGCTTTCGTTGCACTGGGACAGTTCGAGAAAACAGGACATCTAGTTGTCCTCTGATTACATCGAAGTTACTGAAAGAAAAGGAACGTGGTGCTGTCGATTACAGAACGACACATGACAACACGTTCATTATTGCTAAATGGCATGACAATAATATATTCAGTATTGCTTCTAATGCCGTAGGAATAAATCCTAAACAATCTGCCAAACGCTTCTCACAAATCTATAACATACATCTATAACAAATATATGGGAGGAGTGGATCGGTCTGATGAAAATATTTCACATTACCGAATTGGTATACGAGGTAAGAAATGGTACATGCCGTTGCTCACACATGATTGATCTTGCCGAACACAATGCATGGCAGTTATATAAAATAAATCATGGAAAACTGGATCATCTTGGCTTTCGCAGAAGGGTAGCAATTGCTTTGATTGAATCAAACAGAAAAAATGCCAAAAGAGGGCCTAGCCGACCCTCCCATCATGAACATGCTGATAGTCGTAAAGACCAAATGAATCATCTGGTTATTCCTCAATCGAAGCAAACACACTGTCGTCAATGTCACAAAAAATGTTTGAGACGTTGCAAGAAATGTGATGTTGGAGTGTGTGTCAAGTGTTTTGAAACATATCATTCATAAATAGTGTTAATCTAGTAAATTACATATAACAATGGGTAATATAATCAATAGTTATCTAATAAACTACACTTTTTGATTACATTCTGTTTTGTCATAAATGGTCTTTTATTTCCTCTTATTATCCTACTGTCCTACATATAGGACGGCTGTTTCCCTGAAAGCCTTACACTTAATTTTTTTTTCATAATTTTTTTTATGTTGCATAAGATCTAATAAACTAAATAATGTAACTTTTTTCAAAATTTTTAGAAAATTTTAGTTTCAGGCTTATCTGGGTTAAATACTGAACCAGTGAACTTGCACATTCTGTACGTCTTTCAAATTATCGTTTCAATTTCGAACCTCAATATCATATAGGGGCATCGCCGACTGTCCGACTGCCAATTTGAAGTATTTATATCTAGCATACATCTATAGTATTAACCGTTAGGATACTGTTGGACATTCACTGTTGGTTGTTCATTTCTTCTAAATTAAATTAAATTAATAGAATATTTAAATTTGTCATTTACTGCTTTTATAAGCTTGTATTTAGGCAGTGGGAACCTGGGAACTTAATGTTAACACACTCTGTTTTCGTGAAGACGTAGGGGCTTCACCCATTGTCCGACCGATTAGGATACTATTGGACATTGACTGTTGGTTGTTCATTTCTAAAATAAATAAATTATTTGGAATAAAAGAAATTAAATTATTAGAATATCTAAATTTGTATTTTACTGTTCGTTTATATAAGCTTTGCGCTATATCTCTCATAGTAGGGAAGGAGAAGGAACCTGTGATCCTAATGGTAAGGCACTTCGTTATCTTTCATACCCTACTTTCCACCGAATTATTGAGAGGCGAAACTTAATTTTTTAACCGATTTCTGTATAAGGAGCAGATTCTCAAATTGACTATATTTTTAGTTATAAGACAAATATCCCTAAATATAAAAAATAATTTAATAAAAATATATAATAGTTTTCACTATGCTATAAATATATATACTTATATGTTTATAGCATAGTGTCCACATATCGAGAACGAGGTTTATTCTAACCCTCCTCTAATTATAGAGCTGTAGAGTGGCCTTGTTAGTTTAATAAGACGGTGCGCTTTCATTTTAAACACAGTATAGGTTACATGTGATTTGGATTCATACGTTTATTAATAATTTATTAAAGGTTGTATCGGTTGTGAGGGGTTAATTTTGCCTTGCCATATTTTTCGTATTAAATCTGATTAAAAAATCACCCTTGTGGCGCATTCACATGTACGTGCGGCTGTAGAAGAGATGGTTGGGTGTTTGATTTCCACTCGGGGGAAAGAAATATTTAATGGAAATGAAAATATCCTCATAATAAATATCTATGATAGATTAAGCGTAAGTCTATTCTGTTTAAAAAAATTGGAGGCGATTGTGGCGCAGTAGAACAGCATCTGATTATAACGCGATGGTTGTGGTTTCGATTACCACTCGAGGAATTATTTTAATTTCCGCAAGAACGCGCTTAGTTAAGACAAAATGCAGCGTTTAATTTCGCTCCGTGAATTTGAGTGAAAACTAAAGAGCGGAGAGCCTTTACCAGGTCTTCGGCCTACCCTGCCAGATATTCGGGCACAAAGTAAACAACTGAGATACGTACGCTGATACGTAATTAACTTGTCCAATTAAATAAATAACTAATAATAATTTATAATCATTTGATAATAGATTTGTTAAGTAACTTTATCAATTGTTATATTTAAATTTCATAGAGCTTTCATAATTCGGTTGATTTATTAGATCGGTCTCAACCATGCATCATGTGGTCGCGTGTTCCGAAGACCGCAAAATATGCTACAACAGTTATTGCTAAAATAACATAGCATAGGTAGTAAAATTTAAAATGAACATTCATGTTTAGATTAATAATGGCTATTAATTATTAATTTTCACTTTTCCGATGATTTGAATCGCTGCTTTAGCTACAAATATTATTATTCAAAACCTACAAATAATTCACAAACGAATGAAATTTAATACATAATTTATAATATAGTTCAGCTTTTACAAAAAAAAATTATATCACTACATCTAATTAAAATATTTGTCATCCACATTTTGTATTTGAACCTACAATAATGTTCGCTCGCTCGCGTTGAGACCAGTCGTGACGCGACGACGACGTGTCGAAAGCGTTTGATTGTAAAACGCGGCAAGTTATGGGTTCGACGTCCACTCAAGGAAATAAAATATCCAGTAATAAGGCGCATCGTTGAGTACAGCCGTTCATCCCGAAATACCACCAGAACTTCTCTAAAAGTGTAAAGTATCTTAATACAAGGTTCCTAGGTTCCCTCTAACAGCTCATGAGAACAGAGTTTCTTAGTACTAGTTTATGTGCGGGATACAGCGTGAATCTAAAAAAAAACAAAGACGAAAAAAATCTTGCAATGAAACAGTAATATCAACAAGCACAAAACCACCACAAAAACACGAACCATTACCACTAAAAACTTAAAACATTCAAGTTTTCTCTACAAAACCCACCCCTTTTCTTCATATGACGAATAGCACAGCCAGGCTATTCATTTAAGTCTCGTACGACAATTATAATCCATTCAACACGTATTCACCGTGCATACGGTCGTGCATATTAAATAAGTAATTGCTTTACCTTTTAGTGGTTGTAGAGTCGTTTTTCAGTGTCGTCAGGTTTCGAGAAAATTTTATTATAATTTATTGTGCATTTCAATTATATTATTTATTTGTTAAATGGGTGTAGCTTGATATGTATATGTTTATTATAATATCATCTAGGAATGTTACATTTTGTGTAAAAGCTTAAAGACATAGCAGGGTAAGCAGAGGGAACCAGAGTTAAGAGGCTGTTTCCATTAAGTTGTAAATAATGAAAATTGGACACATAGTGTAATTTGGTGTCTAGGAACTTCCGTTTCCGTTTTTATTTTTCTAAAATTTCCCATTTTCTCGAAACATTCCATGTTCAGTGACAAACCTCAACGCTGCGCTGTTACCTGTTATCAGATATAGGACTTTAAAAATGCCCCGACTGGACATTGAACCCAAAACCAGCAAATACCAAAATTTATATTCAATTTAATTTTCCACAGTAGAGCAAATAATAAGCCCCCATACACGTTGCTAATCTAATTAGGGCTTAGGTCTAATCTCGTGCCGGGAGCGCGGAACACGCGTGCATGATCCCACCTGTACTGAACAACGTTGGGCGTGTTTGTTGTCTACTAAATACATGTACAATGTGGTCACTACAAATTATTTTATATTTGTATGGAGATTTAAAATTATTTTGTATGAGAAATTTTATAATATTTTCTAATTATTCCGTTCATTTCATATAAATATTTTTATGAACTGACATTGTGAACTACTCACTCATATAAACTGTGCTAATACTCCACGATGTCGACGGTTTCTATTTGAAAATAGAGACCGCCGTGTCGTATAGGTTAAACGCCCGCCTCTAAACGCATGGGTTATGGGTTCGATGTCATTTGGAGGAATTAGCTATTTTCTTTTCCTCGCTATGGTAACAAATGAACTCGCAAATCGCGTTGTTGAGTTCTGCCACAAAACATGTAAATTCTTGGAATTATGAGTAAAGAGAGCAATAGTGTCTTAACACCAGATTTTTTTTGCCTACTCTACTATTGGGAATCGAAGCTGCAACACTGCTGCTGCTGCGACTACAGCCTATCTCTATCTAGCCTCTCTTTATCTACTTCCCTTTATAAATAAAAGCAATACTCAGCAATAAATGTCAAACAGAGAAGGTTTTTAATAAGCTGAAATCATAAAAATTGTAGTGGCTGTGGTGTACCTACTACATGAATTTATATTATACTATCTGCAACAGCGCTCGACTTGAGTATAACGAGTACTGAAATAAAAGTATTCGGACCGCAAATTCACAAATGAGTAAAAATATAGAGTTTTGGTCAGAAATGTGCATTATTTTGACTTTGAATGTTGTTATAAATTTTGTATGATGAATTAATTGTGTTTTGTTTACTTTTTTTGAATTCTATTATTTTTTAACTGTATATTACTAAAATTGGCAAAATTTCTTAGTTACGATATTAAGGAAGCATATTTGCGTACATACGATAAATCGTATGTAGAGTAGGCATTTCCCCACAATACGACGAATTCTGGAGACATTACGTGTTGCTACCTAACAAATATATTATAAAAGAAAGAAAAAAAAAAGAAGCCGGAATATACCATAAAATTAATTAAATCCATGACTATTACTTATTTTTTTGGTTACAAAAAATTTGTTACCACAAAAAAAAGAACACGAGCTCGACTTTTTGGCTTAGGACTCGTCACCGTAGAGTAATGCTAGCATATTGCGCGCTCTACGACATGACGAAAACAAGTTTCAAGTATACCCACCCATATTTTCGGACAGACATCCTCATAAAACTCTTGCAATGCTACAATAATTATGTAACCATCAAACAATACTTTTGAAACCACGAACCCCCGGAGCCGGAAAATAAGAGTCTAGTAAGCGGTACGCAACCCGAAAACGGAATGTGGATTACCCTAAAGTAGATATGAAAACGTGGCCACAAAACAAGCGTAATTACATCAAAACAAACAACAAACAAAAACACCGTCTCATTCACAAGGTGGCTCTACTTTTTTCTATTTCCACGAGCTCAGCGCTTTTTATGGCCCGACCCGAACAAACGGCCACTGTTTTTTTTCTCTCTCCTTTACCGGGAAATGACTTCTGACTCATAATCTCCAGCGATCTCATTAAAAATTCATAACTTAAAACTGCGAAAAAATGAAAATCCACAGAAGGTAGGTCCCCCGAACGGGCAGGACTCTACTGGCTATACACGGCCGTACAAAATGTTTCTTAATTAGTGATGCATTTTTATAAACGCTCGAACGATAGGGTCGCTCCGCATAGAGATAGTAGCAATTATTATGCATACTTTTGAACTGCATACTTTGATTTTGTTTTGTCCTCAATTAAAATTTATTGCGGGCACATCCGTTTTGGGGACAGTTCTATGTACAGTAGCGTATAATATGGCTTTTGAATATATATAATAAAATTGCAGAAATTTTAAATGTTATGTTATGTATAAAAAAATATAAATTGTAGTACAACACAAACAAATATAGGAGTTGAATCCTAATAAATTATACAACGTTATCGCCAATGACCTATTTTAAATAATTTAAGCTAATTTCTAATTTACGCTGTATCCCGTATACAGCAGGGTAGGCAGATGGAACCTAGCGTTTCTGTTCCCCAGTTTTAGTCGAATTCCGGAGCTATTGCGTGTTAAGTGGCGGAACTCAACGCAGCGCTTTGATTCAACACCAGAGCAAAGAAATGAAAATGAACATTTAAATAAATATTTAAATCCCTCGAGTGGGGATCGAACCCACAATAATTCGCGTTTACAGTCTCTCACACGTCTCTCTGGCCTCAAAGAACCATTTTCCATGTAAAATTGCGTGTGCAACTAGGTCTGTATCTGCCATCGGTACAGTGTAGTGAAGGCAATTATTTTAATTCCAAGTACGTGTGTAGGGCACTTAGTCCTGTGATAGTTAACAATACAGTATGGTGTAAGATGTAGGTAATTTTCTACTAAATTGATCTACTATGAACCACTTGTTGTAGGGAGTTTTGTGATTTTGTTGCGACATTATGCTTTAGATTTAAAATTATAAGTTCTTTTTTTTGAGTAAATTTCTTTTTTTGAAGATGTATGATCATGGTCTTAGTGAATATTTTTTATCTTTTAAAAAATATGAGAAAATTCACAACATTATTTCCAATTTTGGTAGAAAGCAGACAACAGCGTGTCTCGACACTACGTTCTATTATCACAATGTACACAACATTGCTATGTAAAAAATGTAAACCTTAAGACCAAAAATTACAGCAAAAGAAGAGAAACGTCACTAGCTTGCGATTGTAAACGCGGCGCTTATTTGTTCGATTCCCAATCGAGGGAAATGTATTATTTAATATTTTAATTTTTTCACTTCGGTAAAGAAGCAAAGTGCGGCGTTGAGTTCCAACACGCAAACAAAATTTCAAACCTGCAACATTCACATTAAGCTACAACTGAACCATGATTTCGTTTCATTTAATTGAGTTATGTCAATAATAAATATTTTTACCATTTATATGATGAAAAGCAAATGTTCTTTAGTTTTATTTCCAAACCAGTCTGCACGGACGGTGAAGAGGTCACTCGAGGCATTAGGCTGACGTAGTCGACTAATTATGTTAAAATATTGTTCTTTTTTCTGTTTATTGTATATTTATAGAACTACACGGTAATTTATTTAATATATTGAATAATATAAAATGTTTGCAGTTATTTTTATTTCGATTTTTTTTTATATGTTGAGGATGAATTATCGTAATTTCTATCTTGAAAATGTCTTGAAAAAAATACAAATTTTGTTATAAAAATCAAATCTGCATCAAGGGGACCTAGTGCTTAAACACTCTGTTCTCCACTTTCCGCCGAATTCTAGAGGAATTGCGCGTTGTGTGGCGGAACTCAACGCCTCGACACCAGAATGTAGAAATGGAATATACATTTAAATAAATATTTCATTACCTCCAGTAAGGATAAAACCCACAACCAGTCACTTTCACAGTCACACTTTGTCCCCCTGCGCCACGACTGGCCTCGACAAGCTATATTAATATTTTAAATTTATATACAAATGTAATCTGAGCACATTTTACTATTTCGCTAAAGCCACGGAGAATAAAGAAAGCACGAAGAAAATTGATTTGTTAAATCTAAGCTAGCTACTAACTACTTACTAACTTTTTTAGACGAACAGTCCAAGAAAAGAAAAATGAACCACAAAATAATTATATATTTCATGTATTTATAAATTTGTATACACAAGTGTTGTGTGTGGAATGTAAAATGCTTAAAAAATATATTTGAAAAGTCTTCTATACTAGCATACAATACAATATTAATATTTTTACCTCACAAAATGTGAACCTAGATACCGCAAGATAGCAGATATTATGACAATCCGTACAATTGGCTATAAGCTAGCGAGTGATCATCTCGCTTCGCACACTGTCGTTTCGCCATTTGTTTAAATTACATTACCGTGTGCAGGCGCAGCTTAGATTACCATCACACTGAATATTTACAGCTATATAATTAAATTATTAATAATCATTAATTTCTGTATAGAAAATAAATCTTTTTGGCAATATTTACAAATTAAAATTCTTTTTTCTATAGGTATCGTCGACTATTTTTTTGTCTTCAATTGTAGCGTTTTAAGACATACCATATCGTTTCCCATAAGCCCCATTATTTGCCATTAACTAATGAACCCACTAGTATCACGAATCTATAGATTGTCTTCTGCACCATCTTTTATTATTATGAAAGAAAATTATTTTATTATTAAAACGTAGAAAAAATAAAATTTCCATGTATTTCATGTTTATAAACAATATATATATAAAGCAAAATATCAAAAAGCTGAAGAAACTTTTCAGCTTTATGTGTGGATGAATGTCTTAATCTCAGGAACTACTGGTTTGAATTGGAAAAATCTTTTATATTGGATAGACCACATATTGAAAAAAAAAACTATAACTATAGCTATATATACAAAATAAATTAGTAATAGTAATAATAGACAAAAATATATATATATATATATATATATATAAGCTATAAAACTATTTTCGCCACAAACTTTCACTACACAACAGTCCCTATAACGTGTGTACAGTGACACGCGTGGGCGCGCTGATGTGTGTACTCAGATTAAATTGCATTAACACAATATATTCACATATCACGCTATCTAAGAATATACGAGGCCAGTCGTGACGCAGTGGGACCAAAGTGTGACTGTAAAATCGACTGGTTGTGGGTTCGATCCCAACTCGAAGAAAATGAAATATTTATTTAAACTTATATATTTTCATTACTTCAATCTGGTGTCGAGGCAACGCGCGGCTTTGAATTCCGCCAGTCAACACGCAATGCCTCCAGAATTCAGTGGGGGGGGAGTTGTGGACGGACAGTCTTAACAGTAGGGTCCCTCTGCCTACCATGCCGGATGCGAGACGTAACGTGAGTAATATACGAGAGTATACTATACTATTTATACTATATTATACTATACTACTAGTAGTATACTATACTATACTATTTTAGTAGTAAAAGTTGCGTACAAGTGACAAATTGGTGCATTGTTAGTGTTGCATAATAGCAAGTGGATTTGCAAGAACGTTTTTTGTCCATCGTAATATGTTATTCGAAATAAATGTTTTAAATCTATATATTATGGTATTATACGTAACATCGGTGTGTAAGAATATTTTTGTTTTTTATCTTCAAGAATTTACTGAATGCGACAGGGCAGGCCGGAAAAGTCTCTTTACTATTCACTATATAGCTAGCAGCCTTACCAGCCTTGTTTTGTGTGACATACGTTACAAATATATTTATTTGCTTCTTTCATTTCATTAATTTCTTGACAAATATGAGATATTCTCCAAAAAGTGGTCATGCCTGATTTAGTACTTAATCATATATAATATCTCAATCGTGCCTAAATGTATATTTGTTTTTAACAGTAAGCTATTTAAAACAAAAAAAATATACTTTCTTATTATAATAGAGTAATCAAATTTATATCAAGATATTCGATTCTAAATATTATTGAATATCTTTCTTAAATTAAATTCAAAATTTTGCGTGTTGTGACAAGTACGACAAAAGAGAAATAACAATATTAAATTTCCACAAATGTGATTGAACCTACAGCCATAGCATGCAAAGCCAGAGGTGTCAAACTGCGCCACGACGACCACGAAACAAACAAATTATAAACCAATATCCTATTCCACATCATATCAGGGCGAGGCGAGTATTAGTTCGAATACGACAACGCATTATACATACGTAATGCACCACCCACTACAAAATAAACATGGGAGTCTAAAACTTATTAGAATTTATGAAATTCAACCTTATGTTAAAATCATGAATATTTATAGAGTTCGCATATTTAAAATTTTACTCTTTTTTTGATTTAGGGGTTAAATTGTATCCGATTTATACTCCCATTAGACACTGCTTTCCCTATTAAAAATACTGACTGTAATGTCGGTACATTTGTATATGAAATTTAAATTATTAACATCAATATAGCTTAGCGAGGCCAGTCGTGGCGCAGGGGCACAAAGTGTGGCTGTAAACGCGACTGTTTATGGGTTCGATCCCCACTTGAGGAAATGAAATATTTTTCACGCCTAAAACATGTAAATTAAAGAACTTATCAGAGTCAAGAGATCTCAACTATCCGTTACTTGCATAGATTGTTATTTTTTAGTGTTATACCTAGACTACACTGCTTTATTTCGCATAGCAGAAAGTGAAGTCGGAATCGAACCCACGAACGTTATCTACAGTTTACAAGCGCTGTGCCACTGCACCACGACGGCAAAATAAAGTACATGGTATATTCATGTATAAATTTCTTGGACTAAAGATAAAACAAACACAATAACAGTTTAAAAAATATTTATGTTAAATAAAACGAAACGTACAGAAACATTGTAATGTTCAATATTCATTTTGATACATTTTTAATACATTATATCTCTCCTTTATTAATAACTGCTTGTCGCACAACAAAGAGTATGTCAATGACAATAGCATATTGTGTACTGTGAATCTCTTTGTATCATGTCTGCGTTTAGCTCATATTACACAAAACGTCCTAGGTTCCAATCCTGTATTGAGATGAGAGAAATTAAAGACGAATTTTGTATTGCTTTCGGGACCAAAAAAATGGTCACTAAGTTTATTGACAGTTAAGAACACACGAGATATAAAAGAGAGAAAGCGAATGATATTTCATTGTGTTTTACTTGTATTAAATTAATTAAAGCCTAATTTTTTATATTATTTCTTATTCTTGAGTACTATGGGGTCCTGATGTCGTAAGATATTTTAATATAAAGAAACAAGTTCCAAAAAATGTGATATTTTTACATTCAATTCATAAATACCAAAGAACAGGCTGATTTTTAATGTTTATGAATTACAAGTTATCTCAAATTAGCAAAAATAATAATACTGATTTTTAACTTCACACTTTATTCCGTTCCGTTCCGTTTAACACTACGTTCTCCCACCAGAGCGGGGAGTCCCATTTATAGCCAACTGAGTCCATGACGTTCAATTACGGTATGGTGACCACTTTTCAACTATTATAGCATATTCATTTTTCATTGTAAATATTTTCTTCTCAAGACCGAGAACTGACTCAGCAGTCAACGCTGGTCTCTACCAATCCTTTTTTAAATCTGCTATCAGCTTCACGGTAGATAAGGGAACCTAGTGTTAAGACACTCCGTTCCCTACTTTCAGTCCAATTGTGGAGGCATTGCGTGTTGAGTGGCAGAACTTAACGCCGCGCTCGACACCAGAGCGAATAAATGGAAATATAAATTTAAGTAAATATTTCATCTCCTCGAGTGGGGATCGAACCCACAACCAGTCGGTTTTACAGTCACACTTTGTGCCCCTGCGCCACGACTGGCCTCGCTGGCCTAAAATCTGCTATTGTAGTCTTATTTAAACTAATTCTGACTATATTTCCATGTCTAGATAGGGCATGTGACTAAAATTTTAATACTAACGTTAGGATTATTTGATATCGGATTTCAAGTTGCTCCTCAATGAGGATCCGCCGGGGAACGTTCCGAATCTCATGCATTTGATTGTTTCCCTTCTATACCTATTATTGCATGTGACATATGTATTATATAGAGATGTTAAAACATATAATTTACTACTCTTTTTTCATATTATTGTTTTGATGTTAATTTCTTTAAAATAATTATCTTAATGGCTTGATTAGATTAGTTCACAGTTTAAATTGGCTACAACAAAGAGTTTATTTGATTTTTTATTTGAAAAGGAAGTAAAAAGACAGTTCTTTAAATAATCTTTGTTATAATAATCGACGAAAAAAAAAACGAAAAACCCTAGCAAACCTTAAAAAAAAACAGCTAAGAAACCTCCAATAAAAAAGGTGGTAATAACATCTCTACATCAAAACGTAGAGCACGCAATGTGTACAAATCAGACGGACGGACGGTTTAGCTATCAACAATTTCAAGATATTTGCTCCACAGCTCACGATCTTACCTTCCGTCTCTCTCAACTCTCAACTATGCGTCCTCGTTATGTGATGTCGCAGTCATTTCTGGTATTTTCTTAGTATTTATTATTTGATCGTACTTCATAACAATAACAGATATTGGAATTAATATTGCTGTTTGAAGATGGATATCGTATGGTGACGTAGTGGGAAAGCGTCTCAGTGGAAACATGATGGTTTTGGGTCCAATCTCCACTCGGGGGAACGATTTGAGTATGAATAAATTCAATAATCATCCTTATCAAAATACTTTGTCCACTATACCCTAAGCTAGTTTATAGACGTAATTATACATCATAGTTAACTGTTTAAGGCCGTCGTGACGCAGGGGCATAAGGGACATAAATCCTTGACTTTAGTCATTCAATCCTCTCTCCAAGGAATGAACTATTATTTATTAATATTTTAATTTCTTCGCTTTGGCACCAAAGCAAAAATCCGGCGTTGAGTTCCACCACTCAACACGCAATGCCTCCAGAATCCGGCGGTGAATGACGGCGAAAAGTGGGAGAAAAAAATCGAAGTTCCTCAACACTAGGTTCCCTCTGACTACCTTGCTTTGTGCGGGATACAGCGTGAAGCTAATATAATTTAAGTGTTTGTGTATAAATGTTTGTTACTTTACAAAGTATCGAGATTTATTGTAAATTGAAATGCACATTTAAGTCACATTAGTCCCGAAGCGACAATATGTTGTCGATATTGTCGGAAATTGAACCGACCAAGTATCTCTTACAGGGAGTTACGAAATTAAATTTTACATGTAAATGGATACTGTTGTACTTATTTGATAAATAGTCTAAGAGTGTAGTTTTATGTTTTGTTTTTAAATTTTATGAGTAATCTATGAAAATTGTATGAAAATATGCAACAGTAGGTATGTCTGATATTAGATAAGGATAAAGATGGTATTATAGTATATGATAAATAATTCATGTGGCCATATCACATAGCCGTTCAGTCTCAGTAGAACAGTTTCTTCTGCAAGTGCTATGGTGGTGAGTTCGATTCTCTCCCAGGGGAATGAATCATCTTAAAAAAAAGAGCGGCGTTGAGTGTCGCTTAATATTCATTGTTTATACTTATGTAGAAAATGGGCTGTCTTAGCACTCAGTTATCTTTGACCTTGCTGGTTGCGTCATACAGAGTAAAGATAAAAATATATATATATTACAAGATACGTGAATGAAAAAATACTTACAATATAGAAGCTTTATTAAAGGTACTGAATAATAAAGAAATATTAATATAAAAAAATATGTATAAATAACCAATTTTTTTTCGATCTGGTTAGATGAAGAGCAAATTGAATTTCATCTTCTAACACGCAATGAAAGCAGTGCACATTGGAGACCGGGGTGAGTGTTTGGTAATTTGCGGGATATTTCTTTTTTCAGCTTCCTGCTGTACCCCGCATGCAAATATATCTAAGCTTAATACAGTCCAGGGCTATTTAAAAAAATATGTTTTCTGTAACGAGGAATCGAATATGTTTCAGATTAAAAAATAAATTTGAATAAAGAGAGTAACACCGTAGTTGCGAATAAAGAGAGTAAGATTGTAATTAAATAACGAAAATGTTGATTTTGATTTGATTGATATAATTCACAAACCTATGATTCAATATAAGTATTTATAGTGTGTCTGAATACTAGGTTCCCTCTGCCTACCCCGCTGTGTGCGGGATACAGCGTGAAGCTATTTATAAATAAATAAATAAATAAATTTTGTATTTAAAACGCATGTTTTTACATACGAGTAGCTATCGAATTTCTTTAGACGGAAATACTTTACAACGCTTATCATATACGTATATTATAAGTAAGGCTTAAATAAATTAATAATCTGTTCGAACTGAAGTGATATAATTTATTTGACATTAATCCCTGCAGCAAATTACATTATACAACTGACAGCATAATATTGGTGGTGTCGTTAAAATGTATTTTAATATATATTTATTTACAAACTACACCACAACACTTATGCTGTGTGCTTAGAACAAAACAGAATATATAAAAAGTCCAGGCCACGCCAGGTACAATCGTGTGACTGTAAACATGCCGTGTGCCACGGGTTGTGGATTTGATTCCCACTTGAGGAAATTAAATATTTAATGAAGCAGCGAGCGGTGTTGAGTTCCGCCGCTCAACATGGATTATCGCAAGAAATCAACGAAAAGTGGAAAAGATGTGAAACTAAAGAATATATATATATATATATAAATATAGACGGTAAGAATAAAATACCTCCTATTATATTTCGTAGCTTCACAACCACAAACACGTAACGAGTTATTCCCACATCGTATCGATATTAATTCGGATATGAATCCGAGAACTTCAGGATATGAGCTAACTTATCTGAACAACTTTTCATAACAAGGCGATTTGCTTTTAGATATTGAAATTTTGTTCGTACAACTCTCACAATACAAATTTTAAGCCACGCTCGGTTTCCAAATGACACGGGTTCGAATCCTGCTGCATTTCAATTTTTATATGTTTTCTAAATAAGCATTTTTAATTATATTTATTTATTGTTGTTTTTTTTAATTAATATATTAGGAAGATTCATGCAAATGACAAAGCAATAATGTAATTCTTTATTAACAGTTTATAATAGTGTACAATTTTTTTTTCACACTCCTATATTGAAAAAAAGTGACTTAAACAAAAAAAAATAATACCATTGATATAAAAGATTATAAGAAAAAATTTTTGTTATATGAAATTTTTACCGACAATTCGTTCTTTAGTATTATAAATTAGAAATAATACCAATATATTACATTAAAATAAAAACAACTGGAAAAGATCATATTAGTAATATTATACCTTTCTAATATGTATAAATTACACGCCTCAGGGATATTGAAACTAAAATATATTAAAGAGTAAATTGAAATGTGACGCTTTTATTTTTGGGGGCCTAAAATAATATTAGTTTTAAAAAACCGTCGTGGAGCAACGAAACTGTGTCTGAATTTAGACAGACGATTGTGGGTTCGATTCCCACGGGAAAGAATTAATTATTTTCATGTCCCTTATTATGTCAACTGTGCTAAGTTGATTACTAATACATCCAATTGAATGTGAACTTCGAGAACCTTTTAAATATTTACTTTATTGTCAAAAATATCTCTATAACATGAATGTGATATCTATAGTCGCATCTTTGTCTAACCAGATTGTCCTTGACTAGCTGACTCTACTTAACAAATGATGTAAAAATTAAAATATTAAAATATGGTTTGAAATTAACTAATACTCTTTAAATATTTTTAGAGTGTTATTCTACACTTAGGAAAGAAAAATACTTATTAAGAAAACATATGAAAAATTATGAACGTAGCGGGAATCGAACCCGCGCCTCCTGGAGGAGGACATATTCAACTAGTATTCGTTGTTATATATACGAATATATTGGCATTTGCTTGTGGCTTCGCGCCGATTGAAATGATAAAGATGATGATATATAGCCTATAGTATTCCTGAATAAATGGTCCTATAGTTCCTGGGATCAATGCGTTTAACCAAACAAACTCCAGTTATGCAATATAGAATAGTATATACATGCATATGTAGTCCAAAGAAAACCATTTAAACATAAAGACATATTATAACATATTCAAATATATGATCCTTTCAGCCCTAATGTAAACCAAACATATTAATTTTAACATCTCCATACCAAATCAAAACAGAAGTTGTGGGATTCCCGCAAATAGTTTGGGATCTGGTCATGAGTTGTACAAGTCGGGGAATTACCATACATTTACATATCACAAGGTGTAAAGTGCGTTCTGAAAAGGCTTTACGAAAGCTGTGACGAGATATGTTTAATGTTTTTATATTTTTTGTTTTATTGTGAATGATAAACACGAACTGAATGTTATGATAATTTTATTTTTAAAATATTATATTTTTTTAGGCCAGTCGTGGTGCAGTGGTACAAAGTGTGACTGTAAAACCGACTGGTTGTGAGTAAATGTTTCATCTCCCCACTCGGGGAGATGGAACATTTACTTAAATTTATATTTCCATTTCTTCGCTCTGGTGTCGAGGTAAAGCAGGGCGTTAAGTTCTGCCACTCAACACGCAATGCCTCAAAAATTCGGCAGAAAGTGGGGAACACTTCTTAACACTCGGTTCCCTCTGCCTAACTTGCTGTGTGCGGGATACAGCATGAAGCTAATTTAATTTAATTTTAAAATTTGTTTTAGTGTCATGCTGTATCCTGTTTATAGTAGGTCGGCAGAGGAAACCTATTTGAAAAATTTTTCGTTTGGCAAAAAGGGGGAACCGACTTACGGCTTACGTTCCCTTGACCTATCCTGCTATATTCGAGAAAAACATCAAGCTAAAAACTACATTTCCTGTCAAAAATAATTTATTTTTTTAAAAACTCTTAAAAACAGATTTACGAACGAAACAAAAGAAAAAAGGAAACAATTAATTTATCCAAATATCCAAAATCTGAATATCCAAATCCACCACATTTTTTCATACTATCAACCAACCAAAAGCAAAAACACCAAACATTCGATCTACCCTCACCATCCAACTCGATCTCTTGTATTATTTGCCTGTAAACTGTGTATTCTCTAATTGTATAGCAATCAGATCACATTGGCCACACAGACTACCGTGCAAGCAATCCCGCGGACCAATATTAGCTTACTTATCCCGGCTTATGAACGTATGCTGCTATGGATTTAACCTGGCCACGTGATTTGGATTCGAACCCCGCGTGTATATTACACGTATTGTTTTTGTACGGTTGAAGTGATAGGCTGAAGCGTATTTTTGTTTGTTTCGTATGGATTTGTGTTTTTAATATCTTTAAAGTTTTTCTTCACTCTGGAAAAATATTTTTTTAGTAAGCTTCTAACGTAACGAGTTTTTAAGCCACGTATCTTGGACAGTACTTGCCCTTGGACGACGGTGCAGAGGCGTCATTATACCTGCTCCATTCTAATATTTATATGATTTCTAAAAAAAACTAAGTATTTAATATTGTTCACTAAATTATGATAAAAACGATAATTCCTAGTAAACAATTAAGTAGTTCTATAAAAATCTTAATTAAAAAAATATATTAGAATCATCAGTAACTGATATATTAAAATATATTTTTCACACTGCTTCAAAAAATATGGAAAATGAAGAAAAATAAGAAAATATTAAATTGAATTAATAAAACTAAAAAAAAATCCATTATAATTAAAATATATGTAATATATGTATATTCTTAATGACAATATATATAAATACAATTACAGAAATTAAATCTGAAACAGTAGATTTTTCTCTTTAAAAGCCAACTTTTTTTTCTATTAATTTATTATCAAAATCGCTTCAGCTTTCAATTTAAAACACATCCAAATCGCATAAGTATAGCTCTACCCTCGTTAAGATTAATCTCGGTTGGGTCTGCGACATCTGCATTCGACAATTATGTCCATATGAAACTAGGGACAAGATACCTCTAATATAGGGATAGAGTTAAACTTGAATTTATATTACGGATACGTTTATCCGTTTTATTGCTTAGTAATAATAGAATATTTTTATTTTCATCATCACATTCTGGTAAGTAGAGAAAACGCGGTGTTGAGTTCCGACACTCAAATCATAATTTTCGTAAGTAAATCGGAAAATCGTGAATAGAGTCTCCCTGCTGAATGCACGCAGCTGGTTTAATAGCATTTCATAATCAATCGCGACTCAGTGATAATATCTAATAACAACGATTTTAAGTTCTAATCTCACTTAAAAGAACGCTATACACATATGAATCTATATAATATACGTTTTTCTTGCAATATAGTGTTTGGGTCTAATAGATATGAGCAGAGAGATGAGGGTGGAGTGGTCTGTCTACCTGTTTTCTGCCTTAAATATTATAATATTAATTAGCTATAAAATATATTAAAACTATATACTTACAGCCACTTGTGACGCAGGGACACAAGTGTGTGACTGTAAAGGCGACAGGTTGTAGGTTCGATTTACGCTCGAGGAAATGAAACATTTAATTAAGCGAGTGTGTCAAATACTGAGATCCCTCTACTTGCGGGATACAATGTGAAGCTGAAAAAAAACTTAAAGCAACTTTAACACAGAAATATTTACCACAAAATTAAATGACTATATAAAAACCTTCTTTCCACAGATAATCAAGCAACTTCATTGAATACGTACCTACTATATATAAAACAAAACATGTTAGCAATGCCAATTTTATGCATACGCTCAGTTTTTACCGCATATTTAGTGTATCTAAAATCTAAACGATGTTAGAACGATAAGAGGTATCTCCATATAGGCCTTCCACATTCCCTTCTAAGTTATCTCTTCTCGTAAATACCTCCATATCACGGCTACCTACAAAACACATTATAATATCTTATGTATAAACAATAGAATGGGTAAGGCAAGATATTGGTGGTCTGTTTGTAAGCGGTTTGTAATTTTTTTTTTTTTCGAAAAATTCAATAAATTATATTCTTAACCGACTTCATTAAAAGGAAGATGTTATCAATTCGACTGTATATTTTAATGTTTGTTATCTCAACTTTTGACGCAGTGAATCGATTTCGAATTTTTTTTCTTTATTTGCAAGCTGGTGCTTCCCCGATGCTCAAATTTTATTTTTTATTTTTCGATTTTTGGTCCATTTCTGGCAATGAGAAAATTATATAAGTCTTAAATTTGCAATAAATAGGTGCGCGATAAATGGAAGAATAGCAGTATATCACGCCTGATTTCTATTTTTTCCTTTCTTTATTGGAAGGATACACTTAAAGGGCATTTTGATGAGAATCTGGTTAGGTTCTGGTTGTGGGATCCTTTTAAAAGTCTACTACTACTAACCAAATAAGACAATTTAGGTGGTTATGAATTCGAGTCCTAATCGGTTGAATAGGGAACAAGGATAAGTAATATAATTCTGGCAACATTAGGCGTAGGTGCTCTTTCTACTCTTTTACTTTTAGTTTATGTGATTTATTACTAATATAATTTTTTATTATATAAGTATACTCTTTCACACAAGGTTTCAATTCCGAAGATGAACTATGCATATAATGCAAAGGTCGTTTAGGGAAGGCCAAAGGAGCCTTCCTTTAATTTTCGTCCAAAAAAACAAAAAATGAATAGGTATTTGCCCTTGAAATTACCTGTTTAACTTGACTTTACCTATATAATTTCTACTACATACGATTATTGCAATTTTTCCTTAAGTCTCCTATTGAAGTTAAAATGATATCTGACGATCGTCTCACGAAACGCTGAAACTCAGTAGTGTCTTAAAACTAAGGAGCCCAATTAATCAGTAGACGGGCTAATGAGCGAATATTTCATTGTCCGGCTCCTTCTGCGATAGAAGGGTAAGGGCTGTCAAATGTAAGTAACCTATGAAAGGTTACTTACACAAAGTGTTTAAAAAGTAATAATTGTTATATTAACATAAAAATAAAAAAAATTGTATAGTTTCCCGCCATCCCATATATTTCTCACATTTAACTAACAATTAAATATTTATTGAGGCCATTCTTGAAGCCAAGAGGGGCCTAAGCATGGGACTGTAAACGCGACATTAACGAAGCGAGGAACTGAAAATATAAAAAAAATAATTCTCAGGTGGGAATTAAAACCATAACCTGTAGCACTTACAAGCATACGCTTCACCTTTTTAACTTAAAAAAATAAAAAATCCATACTACTTTCACCAAACCACGCATCCACACATGTCAAGACAGATCCAAATTGTCAAATACAAATACATCTTTATTATACACTGTATCAAATACAGAAACTATTTAAATAAGCCCGCATCCAACCCGTCCCGGGTGCAAGTGGCATTAATAATCCCCACAGACATACACGACAATCGAATATTATACATATTATATATATTATACATATATTAAAACCTGTGTTGGACATCCCTACGCCTTGAGACGATGGCATACTATAGGAGCTGACATGAAACAAAGCTCCTGTTTAGATATACATGAGACGTTAAGTATAAAAATAGATAAGTTGATAATGAGTGATGGATTAACATTTGTTTTATAGCCTTGTAATAGAGGTATTGTTTATAGCCTTGTATAGATTGTTTTTTTTTAGGTACACCTGGGTATCTACAGAGGAGACAGAAGGAACCTGGGCACCCGGTGTTAACGTACTCTAATAATTTATTTTAAGTAGCGGAGACGCTATTGAATACCTAAATGAGTGAGAAAATGAGTGAGACCCATTAAGTGTTGTGCTTTAATGTTTTTACAGTATGATCATGAGTATGTAACTGTATTTTTCTGTAATAAAATATTACACTAATGTGAATATTTTACAATATCTTAAATATAAATGCTAAATTTAAATAAAAGAAAATGGAATATATTACGTTTTTATTACATTTAAAACACTCGCTTGAGTCATGGGGGCATGAGCGTGCCAGTTACAGTTTAAGTTTAAACATGACACTTGTGAATTCGATTCCTGCTCGCTGTGATAATGAGCGTTGAATTCCAGCCCTCAATACGAAATGCCTTGAGAGCGGAATGTGTAAAACGTAAAGTTAAAGTTAAAATACTCTTCAAATACACGCTAGAGTAAAAAATTAAGTTATTAGAAACTAAACTGTACATATCCTGTAAATTAAGGAATACAAATAAAATTAGAATCATGAAAACTAATACCTGCTACCTCTTAGACTAAAAGGGCTGTCTCAATCCAAACTCGTCTTCGAAGGATATTCGAGCCATGTGGCGGGCCGTCACATATTCGCCAACTAAAGCAGACAAAACATTTGGTACGAGAACTGCTATGAACACCCGAAATCGTTGAACCGAATGATTTTGATACTATCATATTAGTCTGACTGAGTATTAAATAATTTGAGTTATATAGTTATTATTACGCGGAGAAATGGATTATAGACACTCCACAGATATCGTTAAATAATCGTTAGTTAAATGTAAGTTTAGTAGTGTATGTAAAGGTTATTTTAAATTTCGCTTAACTAATGTTAAGTGTTTTCTGGAACTAATTTTACATTATAATAATAACTATTGCTATTGATCAGAATCAACTAATATTTTGTTTTATTTAATAATTATTTATTTATTCATACAAAAAAAATTGAAAATAATATCCTCAGCTGCCTTATTTGCATGATATATGTATCTATATACCCAAACATGAACTAGAAAACTCAACAAAGAAGTATCTTAATTATCCATAAAATAATACCTAAGGGTAAAACTAAAAAAGCTAAATATCAAATGTTCTTATTATATTGAAATTCCAAATAAATAACTACGAAGTCTCATCACCCGCTCTACAATAATGACCACAAGACGGACTCAAATCTACATATTGTTGGGGCATTTCTTGCATCCCTCTCTGAGATATGTGTCTTGAGCCTCCCGGTCCGAGTCTGGGGTGGGTACAGGGATGGATCGAAATAAAGTGTAAATTTAAGTTTTAATTACTGAAAGTTTATGAAAATACCAAATTATAGTACAATTAGAGAAATAAATAATACAGAATCAGAAACGATGAAGTGAGTAGACAGACACGGCTCCCAAAATCTGCATGCTGAAGTGACAAAGGGTAGGCCATATTGTTAAGACCATCGTCAACTGATAAGAAAGAAATCTCCTCGAGTAGCGACCATATCTTGGCGATAGCTGCCCTCTAACCAGGACTGGACTCGCCACATAAAGAAGATATAGGAAAGCTTCTGGATTCAAAGGGCATGAGACCGGGTGGAGTGGTGAGCATAAAGGAAAGCCTGATGGATGAAGTTTGCAAATATTTGTATGTTGTCCAAATCTTTTGACATACAACCGAATATAATAAATAAGTCAGATTTTATTCTAGGGCCTAACTAATGTTAGTTTTCATTTTTATGAGTTCCGATATTAATTTTAGAAGACTACTTGAAAAAAAAATTTAATAGTTGAAAATTAAGTCCCCGCTGTTAATTCTAACGAACTATTTTACTTTTTTTTATCCTTTTCTTTTAAAGCGTTCAGGATTTTTTTTATATTTTTTTCATTCAGGGCCTTTCAATTTATTTGTATCTCACTCAGCCTTGAGGCTTCTTAATAGAGAGTGTTCAACATCTTTCATTTCTTATTATGTGTAACAAGCAAGCTCATTGCAGTTAAAAAAACCGTTAAACAATCTCAAAATTTTATAATTAGATCATCATATATTCTTTAAATTCCATCATTCATAAGACGAATATTACAACAATTCCTAAATATTGCACAACCACAACTAGAATACGTCCCACGGTAATAAATGCTCGAGGTATGCGTACAGTGATAAGTTAATTCCTACTGGCCGATCCCTTACCCGTATCAAAATTATAATAGCCAGAGTGTGTGCCTTATTGAAAGCTTAATGGATTTTCTCCAATGTTGGGTAAGTTATGTGTTAATTGTTGTTATGGTACAATATTGCTAAATCTTGAGCTTTCAGAAGATCCACGAGTATTTTTTGACATATATTATATTTTAAGCAATCCGTTCAGTAGTTTTGGCAAGATTGTAGAAACAACATGAATAATATTTATAATACAATATAATGAGGCCAGTCGTGGCGCAGAGGCACAAAAGTGACTGTTAAATCGAATGGTTGTGGGTTCGGTCCCCACTCGGGAGAATGAAATATTTATTTAAATTTATATCCTCCAGAACTTGGTAGAAAGTGTGCCATGGAGAGTCAGCGTGATTAAATATCAGCAAATTTTTACACCAACGTACGTCTCTCAGAGCCGCTTTAACATTAGTATATATGAATACAATATTCCATATCTTTCCAAACACAAAATAGCATCCTCAATTTCCACCGATAGTCAGAAAACGTGGGCGGTGCGTAGGTTTTCGAAACTTTCTGCCTATTACCCATAAGGAATCGCTGATACCCAGTTCAAAATGGCCTATGATTCCCATACAGTGTGTACGATAAGATTAAACTAAGCAAGCTCAATTTAATTTGGTCTGTGAAACATAGGTTCGAAAAGGAGGTTTTATCTATTTGTGATATTAATAGCACGCATGGACATGATATGTAGTTAAAGTTTGTTAAGATGGCTTTTGTATGTCATATTATTCGACCTACGATACCTTTAAATTGTTTTATTTAATGTTTATTTAGAATATATTATTTTACTGTTACTGTTATTACATGTTACATGTGTACTAGGAAGTACTGTCTAGTTTTTATAAAATACGTAATCAGGTGGTGGGTTATGTTGAGTTAGACAGAACGGTGTTGAGTGTTGTCATGTTATAAATAACTTCGTGTATGGACAGTAAAGGAGTAAGTGACGCATTTTTAAGTATTCTTTAAAAAAGACACTCTAAGCGAAGAAAACCTAATCCTAAAATAATATATAAAATATACCTCTATATATATATATATATATATATATATATATATATATATATATATATATATATATATATATATATATATATATATATATATATATATATATATATTCTAATCACAAAGGCCAATCGTGGCACAAAGACATAAGTGTGTGTATGTAAACATGATAGGTTGTGAGTTCGATTTCCAGTCGAGAAAATTAATAAATTATTATTTTTATTTTATCATTCTAGTGACAAGGCAAAGATATTACGGCGTTTAGTTACACCACTCAACCCACAATGCCTCCAGAATTCAGCGAAACGTGGAAAACGAAAGTATCTTAATCGAAATATCTTATTGAACTTAGGTACTTAAGGTCTTCTTGCCTACCCAGCAATATACAAGATACAGCGTGAAGCCAAAAACAACATTCTAATTCAACAAACAACAATACAACACACAATCTACAATAATCCATACAAAATGATTATACTAATAGTGGTCCGAGCCGCTCCAAATGGGCATCATGTGTCTTGCTCGACGTCTCCAGAAGTTGGTGGCACATGTGCCTAATACCCGGACATTAGTCAGTTTGTAATTGCCAAGTGATTCTACTTTCAGTCCCTTATTCAAATCTTAATGTAAGTTTGGTTAATCATTCATTATGTAACCGATGTGGTTTAGATGTAGAGGATCTGGGAGTTTGCCGTGTACGAATGTGTGAGGGTACATATTGGATTCTTGTATGGATGTACCCTCCAAAATATGCGAGTTTTGTTAAGTTATTTAAGTTAAAACAAGGAACAAATAATTTTATTTTGTGATCTTATAGTTTAAATTTCATTAATTTTTTCATATTTTCATTTGGGATACATTATGAAGCTGCTCTGGCTGTATTTTACATATTACAGGTTAAACAAAGGGAACCTATCCTATCCTCCTATTTAGAGACACCATTCCCCACTTCAATTTTTTTTTTCAGACTTTGGTTGTTGAATGGTAGAACCCGACGCCTTGTTTTTTAGGTAACCAGAGCAAGCATATTAAACGAACCCTTAACTGTTGCGTTTACAGTCAGACGCTGCGCCGCTGCGCCATATCTGGGTTATATATTAAAAATATTTTCTAGTTTTCACTATTTTCTTTATAGGTTTTTATCAAATAGTAGTATTTCATTAATCATCTATTATATAGTTTCCGCTTGTTACGCTATTAGTATTATGTGTTGGTCAACTGACTCCCACAAGTATAATAAATGTAGAAAATTTATGTTTTCTGTAATAAACATATATCGAAGTTTAATAATCGACAATAAATTTGGACACTACAACAATAACAATTTTTACTCGTAAAATAATAAAGAACAATAAACCACAAACGAGTTTAAACAAATACAGTGCCAAAATGCTGACTGCAGAAGCAAATTGCAGCCATATTGGAACAAAAATGGAGGGAAATGAAACGCCAAAGTCAGCAATTATATCGAAAAGGGCATACGTTATGTTTACACAATATTTGCGTGAGTAAAATGGTGTTTCTTTTAATTGGGGTAAATTTGTGAATATAAACAAATATGGAATGTGTTTTTTTTTATTACGAATGACCTAAATCTTCATTTTCAGTCCAACTTCATGTAAGAATTAACTAAGTGGGATCTATATAATATTATACAACGGATATTTTATTTTTTATTGAGAAGAGAGAGACAGTGAGAGAGTGGCTGTCGTGGGCCAGGGATGTGACTGCATCGCGACAGTTGTGGGTTCGATCCCCAGTCGAGAAAATCAAATATATATTTAAATTTAAATTTCTATTTCTTCGCTCTGGTGTCGAGGCAAAGAGCGGCGTTGAGTTTCGCCTCTCAACACGCAATGTCCCCAAAATTCGTCGGAAAGTGGGGAACGGAGTGTCTTAACACTATTTTTTTTTATTAAGAATAGTAGGAAATTCAACAGCGCCGTGGTCTTGTGCCTTATTGATTACATATTGATTAAAGCATTTGTTTCTGTGCAGTGGAATAAGTTGTTGGATCTTTTTCTGGAGATGAGAGTGCCTGAACAACTCGTTGTTCTAATTCAGTCTGTACACCGGGAACCACTTCTTCATCAGGTTAGGTTGTGAATACTGTAATAAATTTCAAATGAAGAAAAGAGTTAGACAAGGTAACATTTTGTCCGCCGCACTTTTTAACATATAGAGAGAATATATTATGCGGAAAACCATTGAAAAACCTTTTGCTGAAGCTGACCACGATCCTCAAACATGAGGTAAAATCGAATACAGAGAGAGATTTAAAATAGAGTAATTTCACTATGCCTACAACGAAACATAACGTACATACGTACAATAAAGCAACTTTAAAACCGAAACACCTAAATAACGTCAACTTTTAACAACCAAAAGTTAAAACTTAAACTATACTCCTTCAACAGACATACAAAAACCATTGAAAATCATAAAAAAGCACACATGAAACACACAAATCTAAATAATTAACAGATGGGGCCAACCCGAAACAGAATACAAAATACAATTATACGACTACAGTAGTACCAACGTTCACGAAAAACTTTCAACATTCTCGCTCGTCTATTACTATTTTTTGTAACGTTAACTAATTAAGTCCAGATTTTCGAGCATAATTGTGAAACGAGTGAAATTTTCAATTCATTTTTCATTTTTCAAACTGAAATGAGTTAGCTCGCATGCAATTTTTTTTTTTTCAAGTATACATTTTTAATTCGAGTGGCAGTTACAAATTCGCGACGACTTGAGGCAACAACTTTTCAATCCGATTCCAAACAATAAGGTTTTTCGATTGGTCGCGAATTTCGCTGGGGCAATTAAAAAGTTTACGGGCGACTGTTTGTGCCCCTTTTTTTCGTTTATTGAAAAAAAAATTAAATATATTTGGTTAGTGAAATAATCTTGTAATTAGTGCTTTGACATAGAAAGGGTCGCAGGTTCGAAACCAATCGTATTAGTAATTATAATTACCTACAACACAAGAAACTGTCATTAGATATCGACTTTAGTTTAATAAAAATAGCAAAAGAGAAAAAGAGGGAGAAGAAAGAATGTTACTATTGTTAGCATTTTTTTAGTATATCAAAGAAATGGATAAAGCAGTTTTAGTAAACTTAAAAATTATTTATCCAATTATTCGAAACACAATACCTATCCGGGTGGAGGAAAAAATATTATTTTAATATAAAATAATAATTATTATAAATATATTATTTTATAATAATTATTATTTTATATTAAAATCATTTTCATTTCTGCGCATCGCCCCGCACCAGTAAAGATTGAAAGTGCAAAACCTAAGTGTCTTAATGGAGACAGAGTATCTTAAGTTAAGTTTCAAATCGCCTCAGCCCACCTTGCATACAGTACGAAGCTTATTATATTTACTCATGTAAGCAAACAATCGAACCCACACCGTCACGTTGACAGTACGACATAGTCCCACTGCGCCAAGACAGCCTCAATATTAGTAATAGATTATCTACCCGATATCATAACTTTTCATTCGTAATATAGTCGCGTGCGCATCCCGATGGAGATAATACCGCTAGTTAATTATGGGTATTAAGTCAACGCGTGCTCTATTCAATATATGGTACGCATAAGGTATAAGATATAAGTTAACATCGAAAATGTACACCGATAATGAGAGAACAGAGAAATAATGGATATAGATTCTATTATAAATTATAAAGTTATTTGTTAAATTGTTGTGAAGATCTTACCTCTATATAAGTCTATAATTAAGTTTAGGGCATTCGAGGCGCAGGGGTACAAAGTGTGTGATTGTAAACGTGGCAAGTTAAAGGTTTCTCTCCCGCTCGAGGAATATTTTTTTTAATGTTATAATTTCTTCGCTTTATTAAAAGGGCAAAGCGCGGCATTGAGTGCCGCTGTTCAAAACGCAACTGGAATTGGAGTGACTTAACTCTAGGTTTCCAGGTTCCCTCTGCCTACCCTTCTACAGTGTATTCCACACAAGGCAGAGTAGGCAGCGGAATCTTAGTGTTAAGACACTTCGCCATTTACTGCCGAATTCTTGAGGCATTACGCGTTCAGCGGCGGAAATCAACGCCGCGATTTGCCTCAACACCAGAGCAGAGAATTCAAAATACAAAATTAAAATAAAAAAAAAAACCAGTGGAAATTGAAGCCGTGACTAGTCGCGTTTACAGCCATATATATTATTTTCATACTTACGTATGACTATTTTAGTGTAATCAATAATAATTCATAAAATCAAAAATATCTGTAGCAGTGAGTGGAACAACAGAATAACACGTTACCTTCCTTATAATTTCAATTTTCTATTAACGTTACTCCATACTTAGATGGATGTATGCGCTCGCTAGTAATCCATGTTATACTCGAACTAACTGAGATTTAGATTCAAAGTGATTTGTTCTAAGGTAATAAGTTTTTTTGTTTAGCTTTACATGGTATCCCGCATATAGCAGGAAAGACAGCGGGAAGTTGGGAACCTAGTGTTAAGATATTTCGTTCTCCATTAAAACACTTCTGTTCCCCACTTTCCGCCAAATTCTGGAGGGATTGCGTAGTGTTTAACGCCGCGCTTGTTTTGTAACCAATGCGCGAGGAAAAGTAAAAGATGAATATTTATTTGTTCTTCCGTCCATCACCAGGCTGTACCTAATACCTGATATGAACAGTGATAGCTGGATATTTAAAAGTTTCAAAGATGATTAATTTCAGAATAACATAAATATTTAAGGGGACTTCCATACAAAAAAATCTTAAGTGAAATTAAGTTATTTTTCTACTGTTTTTTAGACGGAACCCTTTATGCCCAAATCCAACTCGCACTTGGCCGGTTTTTAGTAATAACATTACTCAACTTTCCTTTTTAAATTTGCCATACATACGTAGGTAATTATTTTCAAATCGAACAAAGCGTAGACGAAATCTAGTTAATCGATATGATCGACTCATTCGTCCATGACTTGCTGTTCCCGTGTGGGGTCCAGTGTAACGGGAAATATATTTGTATTAAATATATTTTATTGAGGTCGGTGGATCGTGGCACACAGTGTGACTGTAAATCTCACTGGTTGTGGGTTCGATCCCCACTCGAGGTGATGAAATATTTACTTAAATTTATATTTACATTTCTTCGCTGTAGTGTCGGGACAAATCGCGGCGTTGAGTTCTGCCACTTGACACGCAATGCCTCCAGAATTCAGCAGAAAGTGGGGAACAGAGTGTCTTTCACTAGGCTCCCTCTGCCTACCCTGCTGTGTGCGGGATACAGCGTGAAGCTGATTTATTTATTTATTTTAAATATATTCTATATACTTTTTTTGTCATGATATTATATTATTAGTCATAATATATTTCGCCGAATAACATGATGTCATCGATCCAATCGAAATGAATATTAAAAAAAATAATTCAGACTATTCGTGTTGGTCGTTTAAGGTGACTAATATATTTTTATATAATTTTTATGTTCTATTAGAAATATTATATTTATTTTAGGGCCAGTTATTTCGTCTTTCAGGGGTGTGACTGTAAATGCGATTGGTAGTGGGTTCGATTCCGTTGGCGTTGAGTTCTACCACTCACCAAGCTATGTCTCCAGTTTTCGGCGGAAAGTGGGGAGTAAGTAGAGAACATCTTAACACTAGGTTCCCTCTGCCTACCCTGCTATATACTAGATACAGCGTAAAGCAAAAAAAAAAAAGAATTTGTAGAGAAATTGCAGTAGTACAATTTACTATTATTATAGGATCGATTTGGTTTAGCTAAACAAACACATAGCTACCTATGAACGTGACGATTGTAGGTTCGATTCCTCAGTCTCAAAAATTGGCAGAAAGTGTGGAACGAAGTGTTTAGTACTCTTAACTCCCACATCCTACTCAGTTATATACCAGATACAGAAGCTATAAGAGTTTAATGTTAATGTACAAAATATTAACACTATATTATTATGATATTAAATTCTTATATTATTATTTTATTATATTATTAAATTCTTATATTATTATTTTATTATATTATTAAATTCTTATATTATTATTTTATTATATTATTAAATTCCCAGTTACCTTTGTCGGTTTACGATAAAGCCCCGTCGCTACATTCCATATCCATGCATGATACTTCTATATGACTTGTGCATTGTAAATTATACTTTACTATTAAAATTTTAAAGAATAATTTATATTATATGATATGCTTTTTTTTCAGTTCCACGTTTTATCTTTATTTTGTTTCATCAGCTTCACGCTGTATCCCGCACACAGCAGGATAGGTAGAGGGTACCTAGTATTTAGACACTCCGTTTCCTACATTCCGCCGAATTCTGGAGGCATTGCGTGTTGAATGGCGGAACTCAATACCTCCCTTTGTTTCGACACCAGAGCGAAGAAATATATAGGAAATATAAATTTAAATAAATATTTAATTTCCTTGAATAGAGATCGAACCCACAACCATTCGGTTTACAGTCACATCTTGTACCCCTGTGCCACTACTGGCCTCAATAATTATTTAAAAAATAGTTCAATATTAGAATTATTATAAAGTATAATATATGACATATTATATAGCAATATTATGAAACTAAAGAATGCATTTGGCTCAATGCGCTTACTTATGCGCTCAAAAACTGTAAATTTAGATTTAAAAAACTACGCGTATCCATAAAGCAGGGCCCTGACATAGTCTTAGAAACCACGGTGTTAACTCCCGTCAAAACTAAACAAAAATACCGGAAAACAGAGTGTCCCGGCACTAACTAAATCTAAACACCAAATCCTCCCACTCAATACAAACAAACTCTACCGACCTCCCTGTTAAGGGCAAGACAGACAATTGTTTATATCAATACATTATATGATTAATGTGAACGTTGTAACGTCGTGAGCGCGACGCGCAGAGCAATTAGCGGCTATCACGATTCTGGATGATATGTGATGGGGACTGTTAATTTCTTCTATTGATTGTCTTGGTTTTTTGTACTTGGTTTTGTAGTTGTTGATTTTATGTTGACAGTTTCACGCTGTATCCCACACACAGCAGGTAGGCAGAGGGGGGCCTAGTGTTAAAACACTCCGTTACCCACTTTCCGTCAAAGTCTGGAGGCATTGGGTATTTAGTGGTGGACTTCAAAGTAAAAGCACACATCAGCCAATTGTCCCCAAAATATGCGCAGGGTATTTTTTAAGTGATCTATTGATAAAATGCGCCTAACAAGTGTTTTTATATTATTCTTAAATCATATTTGAAAAAAAAATTAAGTTTGTGAAACTTAAAAACTGTATTCAATTTTTTTTTTATATTATTTATTTATTATATTAATTTATTGATTATATCTTATAATTATTGATTATAGAAGCGTGTATTTTAGTTTTTTTTAATTATTATTATAAATGGCAATACAGACAATTCGGAAATTGGTACGGTGCCGGTATTTGGGTTACCAATTTTTTTAACATATAATTATCATTGGTCCTTAATCAATAGGTAAATATACAAAATAATCAAATACAAAGTATCCGTTACAAACATACACTCATACATACAACCGAAGCCAACAAAGCCATGTTAAACTAAAAAAATATGAATATATGACCTATGAATATAATTTTTTCTCCCAATACAGAAACTAGTGTAGGCGGGCCCATATCGTCTAATTCTCTTGAAATGGTCTTCTCTTGGAGTGGTCCTTTAGAATCGCAAATCGCCTGTTGCACTGCACAATGCCGCAGTATCTCACTCGTAATGTGTGTAGTGACAACGCTCTCCAGTGCTTCGGGCGTGGATTGATGCGGTTTGATACTTTATTGATATAAATATATTTTTTTTATTTGATATATTAAACATCATATTGTATGGTCTGGAGTATTTGTTTTATTAATACATGAAAAATATTGTAGAACTAACTAACTGTAGTGGATTTTGTTGTCTTTTTATATTTTAAGGGATTTACGTACGGGTGTTTTCCTTGGACTAACAGTTATGAGATTTAGTAAGAAGTGAAAATTTTCATAACAAATAAAGAAAAAAAACAAAAAAAATTATAGATACTTCATTAAAAAATAACACAACCAATGAATTGTAGTTTGTCAACATTTATAAATTGTATTTCCCGTCGATATAAGTCCATTTAAATAAATCATTTATATAAATGTCATCGCACGAAAAACACAATATTCATACTTTTACTTATAATTCACTGAATTTTCTCTACTTTACATAACAAAAAAAAATGTAAAATAAAGGAACCTACTATTAAGAACCATCAACACCACTATACAAAACAGTTTGGGCGACACTTGCGAAGTGCGAACATCTGACATGTTTAAGTTAGATGTCGGTAACGTGTTACCGATTAAGCACTAATGTACACTGTGTATTTCACTTTAAGGGCCTTTAATAAGTGAGCTTAGACGTAGCTTATCTTGTTACCGCGACGTTACCGTGTTCGACAATCATTGCTTAGACTGATATTAGGGCTTATATTGTTGTTGTATGCTAGTGTATTGTTGATACTATTGTGGAGTTATTTGAATGTAGACTTTATGTACGTCAAGTGAAGACTATGTCGTGGGTTCAATTCCTACTCGAATAATATAAAAATTAAAAATTAAATCAGCTTCACGCTGTATCCCGCACATAGCAGGGTAGGCAGATGGAACCTAGTGTTAAGACACTCCGTTCCCCACTTTCCGCCCGATTTCTAGAGGCACTGCGTGCTGAGTGGTGGAACTCAACACCGCGCTTTACGTCGACCAGATCGAAGAAATGAAAACATAAATGTAAATAAATATTTTACTTATTCGAGTGTGGGTCGAACCCACAACCAGTCGATTAGACACTCACACTATGTGCCTCAGCGCCACGACCGGCTTCGAATAAGTATATTTTTTTTAATTTCTACAGTGTATTTCATATACAACAGGGTAGGCAGACGGAATCTAGAGGTGAAAAATTCGTTCCCTACTTTTCGTAAAAAAAATCAAAACATTGTTTGTTGAGTGGCCGAAATCAATGCTGAACTTTTTTACCAGAGCAAAGAGAATAAAATCAAAAGTTTACCCGAGTGAGAATTGAACCCCTATTAGTCGCGTAATATAATCTAACTCTACGCCGCTGTGTCACAACGTGAAATACATTTTTGTATGATTTTCATATTTTAATTTTGTAAGCCAAACGTGACGTTATATATATTTGTTGCTTTGACATTATGCTTGTTGCGCGTTGTACTGTACGGTGTTATAGCTGGTAGTATGTACGTTGTAAATTGGAAGACAATTTTTTTTTACCTTTCCTAATATATTATTCATCATATAATTTATTTGAAAATTTTTATATATGATATGAAATTTGTGATCAATTGTCTGCATCCTGTATTAAGTATTCTTAGACACTTACTACTATCAACTTGACTTTTGATTTATTTTTTAAATATTTCACTTCCTCGAGTGGGGATCGAACCCACAACCAGTCGATTATACAGCCACACATTGTGCCTCTGCGTCACGATCGGCCTCAATGAATTACAATTTATTAATATTAATTATTTTCGATAAAAAATAACTGTTCCCAAACTATTCATATCGAGCTGATTTTAATGTAGTAAAGGATGGAACCGTAGAGATAGTTTAGATATATGTTTCTATTTTGTTTTAGTGCGGGGAAATAACATTAATTTGTTTCCCCCAAGCGGGAAACGAACCCACAACTAAGGATTGGAGTCACTGTGCCTACAAAAAGAAACTGTAGTATAGAATTGTTATATTTTACGAGCATAACAATTTGCTATAACAAAATGTAACCTTTGCCTCCATTATATTGTATTTTGAGACCAGCACGCTATTGACATGTTAGACAAACGTTCCAGCTAACGAGAACTGACAGATATATCGTATAATAAAATTAAATTAGAATAGAAACTTTTATATGATAAATACAATATAAATGTAATATAAAGTAAGGACAGAACATAATAAAGTAAGTAACCTGAATTAAAGTGAGGTTGTCATGGCATAATGGCACAAGCGTGACTGTAAACGTGACGGTTATGGGTTCGATTCTACTGCTACTCGGGAGAATGATATATTTAATATGTTAATTTCCTCACTCTTTCATATGAACTTGCCCCACTCCAGAATTCGGCGGAAAATGCGGCATGAACGTGTCTTAGTGGGAACGGAATACCAGGTTCCCAAGTTCCCTCTGCCTATCCTGCCACATGGAAGGTACGGCATGAGAGCAGATTAAAAAGTAAAAAAAAGCAGCAGCAACTCATACACACATCAGTCAGTATATAATATAAAAAATAATGACAGCAATTATACTATAGTGAAGATTACGTACTCTTACGTAACTGAGCTACGAGGTTTTTCAGAAAGACAAGGGTGCACGATTACTGTAAACATCGTGGTTAAATGCGTACTTTACTTAACCGTCATCTTGTCTGGTTTTATTTTGTGCAAAAATTGTAACGATATAAAAATATTAAATAAAAAATAAAATAAATCAGCTTCACGCTATATCCCGCGCACAGCAGGGTAGACAGAGGGAACCTAGTGTTAAGACACTCCGTTCCCCACTTTCCGCCAAGTTCTGGAGTCTTTGCGTGTTGAGTGGTGGAACTCAACGCCGCGGTTTGCCTCAACACCAGAGCGATGAAATGAAAATTTAAATGTAAATAAATATCTCACTTCATCGAGTGGGGATCGAACCCACAACCAGTCGATTTTACACTCACACTTTGTGCCCCTGCGCGATGACTGGCCTCATAAATATATTATATGTAATTTATATATTTTTTTAAATTTATCTTTTTCTGAGGCCAGGTGAGATTTTCATGAGGCCATTGTGGCGGTGGTTATGAATTCGATTGCCATGCGGGAGGATGAATTATTACTTATGAATATTTTCGTTTCTTCGCTCTGGTACCCACGCTGTGGATTTCCAGGAAACTTCATAGATGCAAGGCCTCGAAAATTCAGTAGATAACGGGGTGTAGCTGATTAGTGAGTAAATAAACACAAGGCTCCCTCTGCCTACCCGCTATATATTCGAGATACCACGTGAATCTGAAAAAAATATTATTTTTTGTTTTATCGGAGCTGGGATAAATAAAATAATAATTCCTCCTCGCATTATCCTTATCGCATTTATATGACATTATTCTTTACGTTTCTTTAAGTACAACTTATATTACATAAGAGAAAAAATATATATTTTATTATTTAGAAATTTAATATAATGTTCAATAATTTCCACACATTTTTTTTCAAACAATTCGCGAAGACGTTACCTATCGCCCTATTATAAAAAAAACAATTTATAACCTAAAATATCACGCAACGCCACATGTCCCAACTAGTATCAAACAAGTGCTTACTTCGATCTCGTCCAGTACATTTGGTCCCAGCAGAGCAGTAAATCAGTAACTCGATACGGTAGTGTTGGCTCGGTCTGGACTCGTGTCTTCAGGACGTCGTACTGACGTAAACCCTTACACGCCGCTATAGAACACTACAAGTACTAGGGCTATCGATACTATAGGTAGGATACTATATTAGTTTTAAAATATATAAGGCATAGTGGGATAGTGACTGAGTGTAAGCAAGGTGGTTGTGGGTTCAATCCCCTTTTTTGGGAGATTATTATATTTACATTATTTTTTTTATTGTGGCGTTAATGTCTGCCACATAACTATCCACGTCCCCTTTGCCAACCCCAGTATACGCGAAAAGGCGTGAAGCCCAAAAAAAAAATTACAACTGTCTGTTGATGCTTATTACATTTACCCAAGTTAAAATATATGATATTCTTGAAACTTTCACAGAAACGAAAACAGATTCTACAATAAAATCTAGTTGTATCAAAATTCTCTGGGCATAAATTGAAATAAAATCACTATCTAAGTTAATTTAATATACACTTATTCACATTAAAGTATATTTAAGAGTATAGTACTTCTTGAATCAAGACCATTTTGGATAAAAGTGGAAGATTTTAAATGATTTCATATTAGTATGTAAGCCTGTTTATAGTTCAGATACGAGTCTATCAAGGAAACATGTATTTATTCAAAAAATATTAGTAAAAGTCACTACCGCCACCATTTCTTCGGAGGTAGTTTTGTGAGATATTTTCGGAAGCGTTCGGTGTTTTTATCGCGGCGGTATTTAGTTTGATTCTTGTCATAGTGAGCTCATTTAAAATGTTGGGCGTAAAGACGAAAATCAAGAAAGTAGAGCAGAGGAAATATGCCTGAAAGAATCCCATTACCTCGTTTCGTGTGATAGCCTCAGCTTACAGTCGCTCAAGCTTCTATAACTCTACTTGACCAACGCGCGCGGTTAACTCTTTTTAGTACTTTGGTCAACTGCTTTCAAAATCACAAAAACTTTTCTTGGCGCAACGTAAAGAATTGACAAACTACTGGGTAAATTCAGCCGTCGTAGTTGCCAGTAGATTAAAGAGTAGGTGGACCAAAAAATTATAAAAATATATAGTAAGATTTTTAACTATTTTTAAATGTGTGATTCCACACTTAGGAACGAAAAATATTCGTTTAAAAAACATATAAAAATTTGAACGTAGCGGGACTCGAATCCGCGCCTCCTGGAAACCAACCAGGTCGGCCTGGCCTGGTCGATTTCCAGGGGGCGTGGGTTCGAGTCCCGCTACGTTCAATTTTTTATACGTTTTCTATATAAGTATATAGTAACATTTTTGGTTTTATAATTAAAATGTTTATTTACTGGTTCTATAATAATGTTATATATTTTAAATACTTTTCAATTTCCTCGATTTACGGAGGCCTATAACCTATAACTTTTCTTGATCTATCCATTTATAATTAAAAAAATAAATCAAATTAATCAGCTTCACGCTATATCCCGCACACAGCAGGTTAGGCAGAGGGAATTTAGTGTTGAAGACACTCCGTTCCCCACTTTGCACCGAGTTCTGAAAGGCTTTGCGTGTTGAGTGGCGGAACTCAACGCCGCGCATTGCCTCGATACCAGCGCGAAGAAATAAGAATATAAATGTAAATAAATATTTCACCTCCTCGAGTGGCGATCGAACCCACAACCAGTCGATTTTGCAATCACACTCTGTGCCCCTGCGCCACGACCAGCCATTTATAAATGAATGCAAGTACTTTTTTTAATTAGATCCAATACCAACCTAAGATCTAAAGCATTATAATATTATTTTTAATTCGCAAAACATATTAAATTAAATAAGACATAAAAGCAGTGCAGCAATTTTACGCACATTCACCGTTAGCAACCCAGTACTAGGGTAATAAACCCGCGCGATAAGATACTATCTGATGCATAAATTTGTCTGTCACATGTCAACCTTCTGGCCTGGATCTTAGGAGCTTGTGTGGAACCGATTGTGGGATGTGGAGTCGGAGTCACGTTATTTTAGCTAAATCTATAGTATGAAGATTCTTATTTATTGATTTATCGTTATTGGATTATTCTTATTATTTTTAGAATTTTATTTTACATTTTTTCAAAAGCTTCACGCTGTACTCAGCTCATAACACGATAGGCAAAGGGAACCTGTGTTAAGACATTATGATATGAGGATATCAGAGTACGCTATATAGCGTGTTGAGTAGCGGTTCGTTTCATTTCGCCCTGTTATAAATTATTAAAAAATAATTTCTTATTTTACTAAATATTAATGTAACTTAACTTAGCTTCACACTCTATCCCTAGCGGGGTAGTATGAGAAAAAGGAGTGCCCAGCTCTACGGTCTTTACCTCCTCTTTCGCCTCGCCACTGTCATCAACCTCTTCATACAACCCTCTGGGGAGGCCTTATGCCTTTTATGTGACCTTCCTCCAGTTTCAGTATCTTTGACACTGTATTTTCGAAGGCCAATCGAGTTCTGTTTCTGTGAAATAATTGATTATTATTGGCATTAATTTTAAGAATTAAGTTTTATTGAAATATTTATGCGACATAATCCGTCTATCTTTACTAAATATCAAATTCCTAGGCCATATATAAGTGGGTTGGATTTTTTATTATGGAAAAAGACAAGGCAAACGGGCGATGATGAGATAGTGAGTAGTAAGTTAAAGCTTATCAGTTAATAAAACGCCAGTTTATAGACTTTAGGGTGTAACAATAGTTGCTTTTGAAGCCAGTGGCGGCGCAGCAAGCGTTTGACGGTGACCTGGATAGGTAGTGGGTTCTAAAAAAATATATAATAATCCTTTGAATGAAAATAATAAAATATTAAATACAATATTAAATGCAATTTTTTTTGTGTTACAATGTAGCCTTTATATATTATAGATTAAAATAGAAATGCATTGCTCTTTTTTGCACCACAGCAGTCTAGATAGTGCTTTCACGTTCACAAATAACAGATCTTTACGTCGAACATTTTTATATAATATAAAACATAGCAATCATGAGGACACGTGGCACTGACACAAGTGTGTGACTGTAAACGCGAGAGGTTGTGAATTCGATGCCCATCCGAATAAATCAAATATTTAATAATTTCAATTCTTCGCTCCGGTAACGAGGCAAAGCGTGACGTTGTGTTCCGCCATGCACCACGCAATGCCTATATAACTCGATAGAAAGTGGCGAGCGGAATGTCTTAACTCTAGGCTCTCTCTGCCCTCCTCGCTGGATTGTTTTTAGATTCCATCAAATATTATTAATCTATTTAAACTTAAGTAATACAAACCAATCAGATTTGACTACCACTATATAAAATACTATCTCAGCTATTTACAACGGTAACACTCTGCACTAGGTAAGTCAAAAAGGATATTATTATAGAGGCGCGTGCACATGAGTTAGTATTGCATTAGCGTTCAGATACGATATCTTAACGTCGCACCTTTAGAGCACGATGGAAATGGGGAAATGTATAAACGGACATCATTTTGTATTGGATTACTCTATCTAGTGTTATATGATGATTTTTTTTATTTATTTTTTTATAATAATTTCACGCTGTATACCGCTTTTAGGTAGCGTTACCATTGGGATCCGTTTCCGTTCCGTTAGGGTACTAAGAAACTACTCTGCGGGATACACCGTGCTGTGCTGGGATACTAGGGGAACCTAGAGGAGTGTCTGTAACACTCCGTTCCACTCTTTCCATCAAATTTTTGAGACGTTGAGTGTTGAGTGGCGGTATTCAAGATCACGTTTTGTCTAGAAATCTTTATTCTTAACTACTAACGTTAATAGTAGATAAAATTTTCACTTTTGAAGATGTTTAATAAAAATAAAAATATTAATCTTTCTTTATATTTTATAAAAAGTCACATAGTCATCGTTTATTTTTCAAGTTATACAATCAAGTGTGAATATCAACGATTTTTAATGTTGCTACGTAAATAAATACTTCCAACCAGTATAAATTTTTTAAATCTTCTCTTTCTGATGAAACAAAGCAAGGTGTTAGGTTTTAGCAGCCCAAATGTCCTTAAAAAAATATTAAGTAATTTCATACTTTTCCTCATAAACAAAAATACACAAAGGCGACCTAGTCAATTTTCTAAAAATTTAATTTCTCTTGAGTATCAGAATTGTCTCCAGTAAGAATCGAACCCGCATCCCATTTACATCATTAAAAGATGTAAAAATGTAAGTACTAGTAACCCCACATTTGCCAAGCACAACCTCGTACACCGTAACAGGAAATCAAACCTTGAATTATGCAGAATTGCTCGAATTACAATGTTAACTAACAATAATATTTCAAAACCCATTGTACCTGAAGTCGTAAACACGCTGTGGACATTTCGACATAAAGGTGTAGATAGATTAACTGAAATAAAGTAGCCATTTGTGTCCAACGGGCCAAAAGCTAACATAAACATTCACATTGTTCAAAACATCTGGCCAAGTACTGGTGTATTAAATATTGATAAGTATTTCATGTAATCGAACACACCTTAATGACTATGTGATTTGAAATACAATCATACTTACCGTACTTACTATACTTACTAATTTTATAAATGTGAATGAAGATATGTTGAGGTTTCACGCTAAAGTTAAATTTAAATGAAAATCAGGTTCATGCTGTAATCCGCATATAGAGGGGTAGAGGCAGAGGGAATCTGATTGGCATTGGCATTTGGCATTACGTGTTCAGTGGCGGGACTCAAAGCCGGGATTTTGCCTTGGTGCCAGAACGAGGAAATGAAAATATTGTTAAATAATAGTTCATTCTGCCGAGTGGGAATCAAACTCACAACCGTCACGTTACAGTTACATCCTCGTGCTCCTGCACCACGGCGGCCTAATAAAACTAATCAAACTACTATTAAACTTTGTCCACATATTTTTAAAGGTATTAGAATTTTTTTTTTGAAAAAACAACATCGAAATGTCATTAAAATAAATCAGCTTCACGCTGTATCTCACACATAGCACGGTAGGCAGAGGGAAACTAGTGTTAAAACACTCCGTTCCCCACTTTCCGGCGAGTTCTAGGGGCATTGCGTGTTCAGCGGAGAACTCAACGCCGCGCTTTGGCTCGACACAAGAGCGAAGAAATGAAAATATAAATCTAAATAAATATTTCATTTTTTTGAGTGGAGATCGAACCCACAACCAATCGATTTTACAGTCACACTTTGTGCCCCTGCGCCACGACAGGTCTATTTGCTATTAACAAAAATATATACGTGTCACTGTGTTGTAGCGGTACATTTCATACTATGCAATAGTTATCGTTTCAAATCTTGTTTTGTTTAATTAAAATAAAACTTTTCAGGTAGTCCAAATTTGATACAATCGCCTCCCAAAATATGGAGAAAAATTATGAACACAATGATACAATTTTCTTTGCTCGCCCTGTAATTAAAAAAATGCGATAGATGCATTAGGTTTCGTCACTCTACAGTTAATGCCACGAAAATTATTCCAGTTAAGTTGAACGGAGTGTCGTAACACTCGTTTCCCTCTGCTTCACGCTCATAAACAACATGAAAATAAAAATAAAAATATTATATACAATTAGCTTTAAACCTCACAGGAAAGTGGTGGTTTCGTCACATTGGCTAGACCAGAATGTTGTTACGTGTACTACGACTGTTTAGTAGTGGCACTTAAAGTAATTACCAATCTTTCACACTCAGCTAATAACGGTCGGTACCTGTTAACCTGTTTCTTTACAAAGTCATATTTAAAATCAGCAATGTCCAAACACAGTCTGCTGCCCTTAATTTAATAAAAGTACCTAAATATCTATAAATATATTGGATTTTTATATAATAGTATTGAAAAAAAAATCAGCTTCACGCTGTAGGCACACAGCAGGGTAGGCAGAGGGAACCTAGTGTTTTAGACACTCCGTTCCCCACTTTCTGCCGAATTCCAGAGACATTGCGCGTCGAGTGGCAGAACTCAACGCCGCGCTTATGGAATTAAAATGGAAATATAAATTTAAGTAAATATTTCATCTCTTCGAGTGGGGATCGAACCCACAACCAATCGGTTTTACAGTCACCATTCGTGCCGCTGCGCTACGACTGGCCTCACTCACTAACGACTAATAGTATTGAATTATTATAATTATTATTAAGGAATATTTTGTATAATGCATAAATATATTGTAGCAAATTATATTGTAAAATTATAACACTATTTTAAAAAAGGCCGTCGTGGCACAGCATGTGACTGTAAGCCCGATGTTTGTATGTTCGATTCCCACTCAAGGCGCGGTGTTGAATTGCTATGTCTACCAAAGCGGGAAATGAACAAAAGTCAAATAAAATCATTCCAGTGAGTAGGAATTGAATCCAAAACAGTCACACCAAAAGTCAGATGCTGTTGATCACTATAAAAAAAATATTTAACTTCATAATATAACCATAATGTAACCCAATTGTGGCGTAACCGCCCAAAAGTGTATGGTTACACGTACAACGTACAAGCGCGGCACGTCGTGGGTTCGACTCCGATCCCACTCAAGGAAATGAAATATTTAATATTTTAATTTCGTCTCACTGTTTCGTTTGTCCCGAGGCAAAAGCGCGGTGCTAAGCTTCGCCATTCAACACACAGTCCAGAATTCGGCAGAAAACGAAGAACAGAGTGTCTTAACACTAGGATCCTTCCAGAGTAGGCACCGTACTATGAGCAAAAAAAATCTAACCTATTCCGTATAGAACAGACAGACACAGCCACATTACTTTACAAGTACTATAAAAACTTTTTCACGTAAGTTTTTTCCACACTAAACGAGACGAGCTATTATAGTATAATAGCAGGATAATAGACCCTCCACCCTCCAGGTGTTACGTGTGAATACGCCCTTAGCGCTAGTGTGAATGTGTTGCCAGGTTTTCAGCATTCAGCCAAGTGAATGCGGATTCCTGCCTTTTGTTTTATGTTTTAATAGGTTTTTGGAAATGTGTGTGCCTTTTTTTTCGTTGTGGCGTAAATATGTAAGTGGAATTGTTGTATTTTTATTGTTAAATCTCTTTTTGTTGGTGTTTTAAAATTGATTTTTTTTGTTTTTTGGGTCATGTGGCTATTTTTTTTTTTTTATATATCATTCAAATATGATTTAGTATTTGAGCTTAGAAAATAAATTCTAAAATTAATATTTAAAAATGATGATAACAAATAAGATTTACAAAAAGTAGAATACTACTTTGTTATTGTACTGTAGAGGCCAGTCGTGGCGCAGTAGCACGAAGTGTGACTGTAAAACCGACTGGTTGTCGGTTCGATCCCCACTCGAGGAGATGAAATATTTACTTAAATTTATATTTCTATTCCTTCGTTCTAGTGTCAAGGCTAAGCGCGGCGTTGAGTTCTGCCACTCAACCCGCAATGCCTCCAGAATTCGCTAGAAAGTGGGGAACAGAGTGTCTTAACACTACCTAGTGTCTCCCTCTGCCTTCCCTGCTGTGTGCGGGATACACTGTGGGGCTGTTTTTTTTTAATATTGTATTTCATCAATATTTGTTTTGCATAATTGGTGAATAAAAAATCATAAATGCCTACTTTCCGTCACATTTTCACTGATGTTGGGAAATATTCGATATATGTAACTTATCCTCGTCTCTAGAACAAGATGAAAAATATATCCGAAAGCGGCTGTCATGGCGCAGTGGCATCCCCTAACTAGAGACTCTAATTTTGCGTATTATAATTGTTGTAAATGCGACATTTGTGGATTCATTTCCGCCTCCGAGGAACTATTTAGATATTAAAATATTAATTTAATTAAAAGTCATAAAAAAATACTATATATTTTAGAGACCAGTTGTAGCGCAGAGATGCGAAGTGTGACTGTAAGTACAGGTTGTGGGTTCGATTCCCACTCGAGGAAAAGAAATATTTCATATTTCCATTTTCTTCACTCTGGTGTAGAGGCAAATCACAGCTTTGAGATCCGCTACTCAAAAAGCAATGCCTCCAGAACGGAGAGCCTTAACACTAGACTCCCTCTTCCTACCCTTTGTGTGGGATACAGCGTGACGCAAAAAAAAAACAAAAAAATTCTACGTGTACTGTCTAAATACTAGATTCTATGAACACTCCACAAAACAAAATGATCGTTGTAAAAAGAATTAAAAAAATATAATGAAAATCTAAATATATTTTATACAACAGTAACTCACGTAACACTTACGCTGTTCAGAAACATCTACAAATCCACTGAAAGCGTCGACGGTGGAATGACGAAAGGAAAATATGTAATGTTTTAATATTCTCATCTGTTATGGCTATGAACGTTTCAAGACATAGGCTTAGTTTTGTTTTAATTCACACTGAATCCCGTATATAATATATCTGGAAACAAGATAAAGCGCAGCGTTGAATTCCGCCGCTTAGTACCCAGTGTCTTAAAAATTGAGTAGTAGACCGAGAACGGAGTATATTAACGCTGGATTGCCACTGCCTACTCTGTTATATACCATATATGGTATATGTTTTATACAAAGTGTAGTATATTAAGTCATATAATAATACTACTACAGATTCCTTATATGAGACAACTTTATAAGTTCGGTTATTTATATTCTTTATATTTATATTATTATAAAATATTCTTGTCTCAGGCGCAGCGTTGAGTTTCGCCACTCACCACGAACAATCTCCAACAACATTCAACAGAAAATGGGGTTCTTAGTGTCTCAAAATTAGACTCCCTCTACCGACCTTACCACAACTGAGAACCTTAAAAAAAATGGTGTTTCAACCTTCCAAAACCACGCCCGAGCCCACACCTTGCACCACACACCAACTATGACGTGCGGACGTGTCATTAGTCGGTAGATGAATGCGGCGTTAATGTGCCTCCATAGTCCATTCAGACGCGGCTGACACTCGCCTCGTGTACTTATTATGCGAGCATTTTTTAAATTTCGAATATGAAATTATATTTTTTCTAAAAGGTTTTGAAGATAGCACGTACTGTATGTACGTGGTGGTAATCATTTTTTTTAATATATTGTCGTTTGGTTTTTGTGTGTGTGTTTTTTTTATTTTTCTTTGTCACTTCCGTTTCGTGTAAGGTAGCGAGTGCCTTCAAGGAAGCCTTTAAATAATTTCAGAGCTTCCTTTCCGTTTATTTCTAAAAATTTAATACATTCTGCTGAATATGTCAGAGAGCTGGCACCCTTTTACTGTGTCTATTATCTAATATTTTAAGTTTAGAACAGAACTTAAATATCTTTTATCTTTTAATATTCTTTATCTTTTGATTTGCATGCCTCATAAAATTTGCCTCACGCTGTATCCCGCACACAGCAGGGTAGGCAGAGGGAACCTAGTGTTAAGACACTCCGTTCCCCACTTTCTGCTGAATTCTGGAGGAATTGCGTGTTGAGTAGCAGAACTTAACACCGTGCTTTATCTCGATACCAGAGCGAAGAAAATGGAAATATAAATTTAAAGTAAATATTTCATCTTCTCGAGTGGGGATCGAGCCCACAACAGTCGGTTCTACAGTCACACTTTATGCCGCTGCGCTACGACTGGCCTCATACATTGAGTAAACATATTATGGCTAGTCCGTCTACTATATACTGCAAAACTATTAAACTATACGATTTTTTTACTAGATTATTTTATTTTCCTCGTTCCGTTACCGTTATTAAATCAATTAAGTGAAATTGTTCTATCATATTTTCGGGCATATTTACAAGTGTATACTCTCTCAATCATAATATATATATTTTTTTCAGATTTCTAGAGACAGTCTTGAGTGTCGGAACTTAACGCTGTGCTACGAAAATTTTAATAATTAATTTCTTTGTGTAGGAATCGAACCCATACCAACCCAACCTGTCGTGTTGCACGCTTTGGCCCCTGTGCCATAACTGGCGTCCTACTATTAAAATGTTCCTATTTTTCTATAGTTTCACGTTGTATCCCGCATGAGCAGGATGAGTAGTAGGAACTTAGTGCAAAGATACTATGTTCCTCACAATGTATTTAAGTTACAGTTTTAAAAATATATAAAAAACTTTTATACGTTCACGTTTCCAGTTTAATATGGGTCACGTATTCTTTAGTTTTCTTATTTCTTTTTATACGAACTTATACATATTATACGTACCTACTTATGCAACGCAATTAAAAATTTCATGCCACAGTATATTTTAAATAACATGTTTTTTATGAATGCTCTACTCTAAATGAAAGAATGGGTTGTACATAATTTAAGCTTTTCATAATTGTGTTATACTTAAATAGTATATATTATGAAACAATATATTTCTAAGTTTCAAATGCTTTGTCAAAAATTGTATAATCAAAGAATAATAGTTATTTAGAAAACGTTGTCTGAGAACGTATGGCTTAGTGAGCAGAGCGCCTGGTCTGTTCCCAGGAGCCGCAGGTTCGAATCCCACTACGTTAAAAATTTTATAAGTTTTCTAAATAAGTATTTTTCTTTAAAAATTAAAAAAAAATGCAAAGAATATTTTTTATAGGTACTTGGCATAAGTCATATAATAAATAAGAGTATGAATTAAGAAACAAGTTTTCTATATATTTTCACGGTATTTTAGAAATTATACACATACATAAACAATAATAAAAAATCAGCTTCACGCTGTATCCCGCACACTGCAGGGTAGGCAGAGGGAACGTAATGAAAGACACTCCGTTCCCCGCTTTCTGCCGAATTTCGGAGGCATTGCGTGTTAAGTGGCAGAACTCAACGCCGCGCTTTTGCCTCGACACCAGAGCGAAGAAATGGAAATATAAATTTAAGTAAATATTTCATCTCCTCGAGTGGGGATCGAACCCACAACCAGTCGGTTGACAGTCACACTTTGTGCCGCTGCGCCACGACCGGCCTCACATATCATAAACAATAATATAGATAGATTTTGGGATCTACCAATCAACACGCAATGCCTTCGAAGAGGTAAGTGGAAAGTGAAGAACGGAAGTGTCTTAACACTAGGTTCTCAGGTACCCTCTGCCTACCCTACTATATGCGAGATACAGCGTGAACTTGTCGTTCATTTTCTTTGTCTATTGTAGAGTATATAGAAAAAGTTTCTGGCGTTACTCTATACAACTAAAACAAGGAAACACTTAGGCACATAAAAAAATAAAGAATACCTCGAATGATTTATGAGCCCAAAATCATTAACCAGAAATACGGTCGGCGACATTAAAAATAATATATAAGTAAGTATATATAAAAAAATAAAACGCTTCCGTTGTCGAGGTAGTGACTGCATAGGCTACTGGATTTAGAAATTTGAAATTTAACATGTTCATAAGTTAGGAAATGAAAAGAAATGCTATGAAAGAAACTCAAAATTTCTACAGAAAACGGAAATAAACGGAACTTACAACGGTACATCTTAAGGTCTACGCAATTTCAGATGCAACGCCTAGTTAAATATAGAATATTTTTAACATAAAATACCAACTTCAACCGGATCCCACAATCAGAACCTAACCAAACTCTCATCAAACTTGACCCCTTGAAGTGTATCATATCATCGAAATCGATCATCGTGATATTGAGTTATTCGTCCATTTGTCTTATATTTAAGAATTATGTATAAATTCTCGTGGATAAAATTACCAGAAACAGACCAAATTAAAATGAGATCACTTACGAAGCATCAGCTTTGAATTACAAAAAGAATCATCAAAATCGGTTCATTCGGTCAAAAGTTTCGATATAATAAACATAAAAAAAAGTGCAGTCGAATTGAAAACCTTCTCCTTATACAGAAGTCATTTAACTACATCCTTAAGTTCACACAAATTTCAGATACAGCAACTTCTTAAATATAAAAGTAAACAAGACAAAGAAAACAAATATTTTTCTTTCCTCATAGTAAAAAAACAATTTTCTTAGGCTATGTTCGTACAAAGATACCATCTCCCCCACCTCAACATATCACTTAAAGTAATATTGATAATGTGTTACAAGTGGGGAATCCCATGAGATCACCCTAATGTATGTCATGATTCAGGCTGTTAACAAATTTCAAGCATAATTTCGTTTTATATATCAACTGCGAAAACAGAATGATTTAGAGTAAAAGTAGAGACAGTCTAGTGTCTAACTATTATATAATATTTACTCCACCCTGTCTGCCCTAATTCGAGATATTGAGTCAGTGGTGGAACTCAACGCCGCGTTTTAACTTACAGAGCCCAAGTTTGCTACAGTGGGAATTGAACCATAATTTTCTCTCTTTTGACTTAGTACAAGATTATATGTTTTACGATGTATTATTTAATATATTAAACAAAAATATATATTAGAGAATTCTTACATAATTCTTGTACACTATACCTGTACAAAAAGAATTTTCTAATAGAATAAATTTATTATTGTATCAGTTTCACGCTGTATCTCGCACACAGAAGAGTAGGCAGAGTGAATCTAGTGTTAAGACACACCGTTCCCCACTTTCTGCCGAATTATGGAAGCTTTGCCCCGACACCAGAATGAAGAAATGGAAATATAACTTTAAGTAAATATTTCTCCTCGAGTGGGGATCGAACGCACAACCACTACGACTAGCCAGGCTTTTGTATCCATTGGATATAAAAAAGCAACATAAATTTCTTCGCTCTAGACACTACACTACGTGGTGAGGGCGAAACTCACAACATCGTGTTGTCTTACTACCAGAACCATAATAATTAACTCCCCCGAATGAGAAACGAACCAACAAATCCACCTCCACTAATAAACTACTAGACTACACTACACCACACTAAATAATATCCACTATAAAAACAATTCGTAAACAACTAACCCGCCCGTGGCTTTATTATGAAATTTATTCAAAGAGCTCGTAAAACAAAAGTACGACATAAATTCCCCGGCATGGGCCGTAACACGCATTAGCCTCAGGATTTTCCACCATATGAGAAAACATTTTCCTTGTAATGCATCCGTATTTATTTCTGTGAATGATGCTCTACTTTAAGATTTTTTGTTTAATAAATGTACTTTTTTAATTATTTTTTTTAAATAATGTATATAGTGGCAAATAAATAGATCATTTAGTGTTTAAATTCTCGTTTTTCTCTTTTCCGCTTTTTTGTTGAAGATATAGTAAATTCGGAACATATTTGCCAAACTTTCAAAGTATTTTTTTCATACAAATTTTAGGCTACTTAAAATGTACCAAACTTAAAATATAGCAAAATAATTATTTATCCTTATATAAGAACAACAACAACAACAAATATTAAAAACAAAAGAAAATACATAAAAAATTAAAGTCTAAACTGAGTTTATATAAAAAAATCAAATAGAGCATACGTCAACACATAGCAGTTCAACCGCTTAACCCTACGGGCGGCCACCTGTTGCTTCCATACGACAAGCCATACATACACCCCGGTACGATGTGAGGACGTTACGTTACGCTCACGGGGCTGAGACTTTGCACCGTTCTAGAGGAAAATTGAGTTTATTTCGTATTTTGGCAACTCGTTTATTTGGAAAGGGTTATTTTGTTGACATAGTATGGGAAAATGCTGGTTTTATAGGTTTTTGGGTGAGGGAGGCTAATGTTGTGGAATGTGGATTGAATTTGTGTCATGGGAATACGTATTAGCTGTTGTGTTTACTTATTTTATTATTTTCTCATTTAAATTGTGACATCAATTGAAATTATGAGTATTAACGTGGGGCTGAGGCACAGCGTCTGGTTGTAAACGCGAAGGTGCTGGGTTCGATTTTTACTCGGAAAAATGAATTATTCTCATTTTCTCGCTTTGATAACTAAAGCGTGGCGTTAAGTTCCGCCGCTCAAAACGCAATATTTCAGAAATGAGGAACGAGATCCAAACTGAACCGTAAATAATGTTGAAATATTGTTATGAAAAACATTAAATTTATTCAATTACGGCAGAACATTATCCTATACGGAAAAAGCTTGAATTACTTTATTTAGTATGAGTTTTTGTATCAATCTTTTATGCCTTAAAAGTAGTTTTTGCTTATATATAGACTTCGCAGTCTATCTTCAAAATTTCAGCTTTGTTAAAATGCTCTAGGCTCGGGGATTGCTCACAGAATTGAAATTTTGAAGTTTAATAGTCTAATACCACCGTCACCGTAGCGTTTTTCGCACCGTTCTGTCTGACTACCCCGCTAGGGATAAAGCGTGAAGTTTAGCTTAGTTTAGTTTTAATAGTCTTATATGTACTTAATATGTAACTAAGCTACCTTAGTACCTTTATTCGTACTTACTAACTTGAAAGTGGGGGCCCCCCTTTCAGAGGTAGCGCCATATTAAGGTACACGCTCACCTACGTTGAAGTAGAACAGATCCTATTTAAATATGTTTCTTCGTCACTTTTTGCTAAATTCTAGAGGCTTTGCCTCGTTACCAGAGCATTGAAATAAATATATAAAATATTTCATTCAACTGTGAGAATCGAACCCCGTAGTTGCATTTACAGACACGTTTATGCCCTTGCGCCACGACGGCTTAGTGTTATTTGTCATTAATCAAAAAAATTACAACCTTTTTTTACTTCTATATTTTTATTACGTTATATATTATGTGTATAATATTTAAAATAGCATAAATAAAAAAAATTGCAGACAAATTTACGTACTTTTTGTTACTTTTTATTTCATTTCTTTTTGTTGACCGTAACTAAATTTATCTCACAATTTCAAGACACTCCAAACTAACTTAGGTCAAATTTATAATGATTTATATAGTTATGATAATAATAAGTTATAATGTTTTTTTTATAGCAAAAAAAAATATAATAATTACAGTTTACCTTAACTTCCATGCAAATGACATATGAAAACTAAAAAAATAAAATAAAAAAATAACACCACATTGAGTAGGTTTGTTTTAAATAAAACATCTCGTAAGGTCAACGATATGAAAATATTAAATAATCCATTCCCCTAAGTTGAAATCGCACCCTCAACTGCGCCACGAAAGCCTCAAAATACATCCTATATCCTATTAGTATTCCATTTGTGGCAATAAAAACAAGTCAATTTTTTTTTCATATACTCAAAAGTTTCAACAAAACTAGCATAAGCTGACAAATGCGGTTTTTTAACTCATGATTTCATCTCTTATCGCTACTGGTTACAGCAGAATCCGGTAACGTGGAGTCGGACCGCCTAACAATTACTCATACGGAGCTAAGAGGACATTAAGTGCACCACACACGTTTCTATTTCGTGACTTTTTGATATTTGGTGTGTGGTGCATAGTGTGGGATAAAGCGATTGTTGTTTAGTACTCGAGGTTGGTATACAAATGATATCTGCATTAAATTTTAAAAGTTTTATGTACTCGTATAGCCTAACAATATTAGTGAAAAAAAAAAACTCTTTTAGTTATTAGAGTTATTAATTTTACAAATTGGGAAATATATGAATATGGCAAGAACGGAAAAAGTTAATATCTTATTATTCTTCATGGAGTGTCATAAAAATTATGAAATATCTTATTATTTCATAATTTTTATGACAGCCAGATAATTATTTATGAAGAGGTTGATGACAGTGAAGAGGCAAAAGTGGTACGCACATGTTGTGTGACCGGCGGAGTACCAACAAACGAATACAAACATATACAAACGCCCACTATGAATAAGCGTGACGCAACACAAATATACTTTATGTTGTTAAAAATTTGTTATTTCAATGCATTTTTTTATTAACCGCATAATTACAAATTAAATGTCGGACAGAACACAATATTTAATATATTATAAAATGTATTTTATAAAATGTTATTCCACGAAATACGAAAGAAAAATACTTATTCAGAAAACGTATAAAAATTTGAACGTAGCGGGACTCGAACCCCCGCGCCTCCTGGAAACCGACCAGGTGCTCTGACCACTAATCCATACGTTCTCATCAAACTACGTCGAAGTTTTTATACAATTTATTTATGTTGCATCTCTGTAGGGAGACTTTTACAGACCTACATCAATACTAATATAGTGGTGAGATAGCGCGGGTTGTGGTGGTATCTAACTACCACAACCCGCGCTATCCCACCACTTGGACCACCAAAACCTCCAGCCACGGACCGCACACGTCGTTTAGCGCTCTAATTCTAATGACGTTTATATGAGACGTGAATAGTATATATGCCAACATAATATATTACCAGACGGCACTAATAAGATATAGAGATTACCTTGAAACTTGAATCTGACATTATGAACCTAAGCATATAATTGAAGATGAATATATTAGAAATTGTTATGTTCAATTTCTTAGTGATATTAGATTGTAAAGTTGATTTAGTTTTTTTTTTGTAGTAGCTCCGTATCGTGATATTACATGGTTGTTATAGGAATATATTTTTTTTATATTTATTTATTTTAGCTTCGCTGTATCCCCCACACAGCAGCATAAGCAGAGAGAACCTAGTGTTAAGACACTCCGTTCCCCACTCTCCGCCGAATTCTGGAGGCATTGTGTTTTAAGTAGCGGAATTCAACGCCGCGCTTTACCCCGATACCAGAGCGAAAGACTGAAAATATAAATGTAAATAAATATTTCATCCCCTCAAGTGGGGATCGAAACCACAACCAGTCGATTTTACAGTCACACTTCGTGCCACTGCGCCGGCTGCCTTTTTAAATATTTTTTCATAATTATTAATAAAGGTTTTTTATTGATGTTAGTTAGTTTAAATCTAATCAAATCTGAAATGTTTTTGTAGATTTTTTTACTATTTTTCAGATGTTGCCAATACATAAAATTGCTACTATAAAAAAATCTATTTTTAATTTTACGCATTCGTTATTCTTGAAATAAAGAAACATTCTTAAATTATCTCTTACTACATAAATACGAAAGTTGGCACTACATGCTAATGAAAAGTTTACATATTTTATTAAATTTAATTAAATTATAATTTTAGTAACTTTTAATTTTTCTTACTATAAAACATCACTCGTCTCTATCTATATTTTCATAAGAAAAAACAAAAAAAAATATACAGACATTTAAATAGCACGCACAAAAACCAAAAACTAAACACACACACACACACAAACAAACACACCATAAAAAAACAAAGAACGTACAAATAATATAACGATTCAGGATATACACAGATACCATCAAGCCACTGTCATCATCTCAGGTATTCCCACAATCGATCACACAACAATTCCAGCATAAAAGCCTTATCTAATGTTTTATACCTACTTTATTATTATCCATATTCACCCATTAAGCTGACAGTTACATAGCATTGTCTTTAAATGTTTATAAAGAAAAATATCTCGGATGTTAGTGAACATTTAAGTAGCGGTCAAATATGTAGGATAGGTGAAGGATTAAAATTTCAACGAGCTTTCTAATTTTTTGTTATTGGAGCGAAAGTTCTTTTTATTTGTTGGTTGTTTCTTTGTTATTCTTATTTCTTTCACGCTGTATCCCGCATATGGCAGGGTATGTAGAGGGAATCTAAGAATTTAGTGTTAAGACACTCCTTTTGCTACTTTTCCTCAAATTCTACAGGAATTGTGTGTTGAGTGGAGAAATTAATATATTTTTTATCAAAATTAATAAAAAAACACCAATTTTTTTACTAAATATCTCTTTTGACCCACAAATATCAGTTCAATTCTATAATTATGGAGTTTCAGTCGAGCGCAAATTATTTTGGAAATATCACGTCGTTGTGTCGAAAAAACATAAGGACGATGAAGAAGAAGAAAGAAGAATAAAAATCATTTTAGTGTTAAAATGAATTTTATATATATTTTTACCAAAATCACTCCATTTCCATGCATAAAGAGGTTCTCTACCTACACGCAAGGTAGAAAGAGAGAACCTAGAAATCTAGAATTAAGACACTCAATTCTCATTAAGAAACTTCCGTTCTCCACTTTCCATCGAACTCTGGAGTTACGGATTTGAAATTACGTGTTGAGTGACGGAACTCAACGCTGCGTTTACCACCACCTAAAAAAATGCTTAAAAAAGAAATTTAACACTTACTAACGCATAAAATCTGGTTATAAACTTAAATATAAATTACATAGAATTCAATGGTAACTTTAATAGCTTGAATGGTAACAAATGACCGTGTATTGATCAAAGCGAAGCATGTTCCATAGACGCGGCCTACCTGATTAAGTATCATCAATTATAACCAGCCAGTCTCAGTTAACTATTTACTGTTAAAATACTATATTACTGTTAAAATTGTATAAAAAATTAAGTTAAAAACTAAATAGATTATAATTTCAATTATTTGAAGCCAGTTTGTAAACGCAACGGGTTGTGAGTTCGATTCTTATTTGAATAAATTAAATATTTAATATTTTCGCTTTGATAACGATGCAAAGAGCGGAGTTGAATTCCGCCACTCAACACGCTATATCTCCAATATTCAGTGGAATGTGGGAAATGGAAGTGTCCTAATGGGAATATATTATAATTCATCATTAGTTCTAGGTTTCACTTTGCCAAAATTATTATTATTTTTTTTTGCCAAAAAAAAAAAAATTTTTGTGAATCATTTAGATCGTTCATTTAGATCATCAGGTCGTTCATTTAGATCAATTTTTCGCACTGCATAAACTATAATACGTAGCGGTTTATTTCTCGAAATACCTAAATATGGGAAGTTATTTAACATTTAGGTTCCCTGAACTTTACTTACCTACTCCGTATATTAAAATACCTAACTAAAAATAAAAAAAATACCAGCAGTTTCTGCAGAATAATTTGTAGAATCAATATCATTAGCTAACCATTGGTAGCGCAGTGACAGGCCAGATAGCATCTAGATCTTGTATGGGTCGATAAAATGAGATTAGATCCTTCGCATAGTTTAAACCTGCATGTGAATGATGAATGTGGTAGTTTCTAGTCAACGATTTATATGTGCGGAATCTTTTTGATATTTGTATAGATTTAAAGGTTTTTTTATGATTTTTTTAATGTATTTATTAGAGGCCAGTCGTGGCGCAGCGGCACTAAGTGTGACTGTAAAATCGACTGGTTGTGGGTTCGATGTCCACTCGAGGAGATGAAATATTAACTTAAATTTATATTTCCATTTCTTCGCTCTGGTCTTCGAGGCTAAGCGCGGTGTTGAATTTTGCCACTCAACAGGCAATGCCTCCCGAATTCGGCAGAAAGTGGGGAACGGAGTATCTTAACACTAGATTCCCTCTGCCTACCCTGCTGTGTGCGGGATACAGCGTGAAGCTCATCTATTTTATGTATTAATATAAATAATAAGATTGCTTCTTTCAGTATATGCTGTATGCCGCATATAGTAGCGTGGGCAGAGTGAACGTAGGGTTAAGCCACTCCGTATGGTTAAAACACTCCCTTGTTCACTTCGGACCGAATTTTTCAAGGCACTGCGTGTTGAATGGTGGAATTCAACGCTGCGCTTTTGCCTTTTTACAAGAGAAATGGAAACTTTAAATATTTCATTGCCTCAAATGAGATAGGGAAGAAACGGAAATGTGAACACATAATAATTCCTACCCCCGAGTAGGAATTGAACTCAAAACTTCGTAACAGTCACAAGTTTGTGCCCACGCGCCAATAATGCGGGAACCAAATATAACCCTAAAATAATATTTTATTATTTAATAATTAACTAGATTAAATACTTATTTAGAGGTATGAAAGTGAGGAATAACAATTTAAAAATATTAAAAACAGATTAAATATTATGAATATTTATAGTTAAAATAGTAATATTCTTATTGTCTTTCGATATAACGCTTACAACTGGAGAGACAAAAAAAGTTACAAAAATTAACCTATTTCAATCATAATTTTGCAGAGATAGAGAAGAAAACTAGTGTTAAGAAACTCCGTTTTCCAATTTACGAGAAAAATGTCTAAATTTTTCACATATAAGAACATTTCAACATTTAAATAAAAATATATATAAGCATTCCCACGAACTGGGAATTAAACTCACAATCATCTCGTCAATCTCTCTTTGTATTTTTTCCTTCCATCTGAAAAATATAACATTCAGTTTTATTACCAAAGTACACATATACAAAGAACTACCTCGACGGCACTATATAACGGTAATTATGAAACCACCTATAACGACCCAGTAAACTCCATAAACACAGTAGCTAACAAACATTTTCGCTACAATTCAATGGTTCCCAAAATAGTATACAAATTAAGGAACCCCTATTTGACAAACAAATAGTGACGCCGATAACGTTAAGGTTGGTGTTCACTAGGGACTATAATGCTATATTTGAATAATTTTATCATTTTTATTCGTTTCATTAAAAAATATAGTACAAAGTTGTTTTTTTTTATAAATCATTATTATGTGTCAAATAAAGCTTATTTAAAATAAACTGACACTGAACTATTAAAAGTTTTTATTAGTTGAGGCCAGTCGTGGCGCAGCGGCATAAAGTGTGACTGTAAAACCGACTGGTTGTGGGTTCGATCCCCACTCGCGGAGATGGAATATTTACTTAAATTTATATTTTCATTTCTTCGCTCTGGTGTCGAGGCACGGCGCGGCGTTAAGTTCTGCAACTCAACACGCAATGCCATTCACACAATTCGGCAGAAAGTGGGAAACGGTGCGTCTTAAAACAAGGTTCCTTATGCCTACCCTTCTGTGTGAGGGGATATAACGTGAAGCTGAACTATTAAAAGTCGACTTAAGAATTATACGTAATCCCACACTTAAACAAAAACTATAAAATAGTGTAAAATATTTTAGTTAAGATAAAAGTGATGAGGGCAGTCGAGGCGCATGGGAACAGAGCGTGACTTTAAACGTGACTGGATGTAGGTTCAACATTCATTCAAGGAAATAAAATATGAATTCACTCTGATGTCTCCCAAGCCGCGGCGTTTAGTTCCGCCCCTCAACATTGAAAAGTCGGCTGAAAATAGGAAGTGGATTTTTTTAACACTCAGCTCCCTCTGCCTACCCTGCTACATGCGGGTTACAGCGTGAAGTTGAAAAGAAAAGAATAACTTACGAAATTGTCGATATATAATTTAAGTTTAAATAAAATATAAATGATGTAAAATTATTACATATAATAATGGGTAATAATACGTAATGACCCCACACTGGATATTTACTCTTACACACGGTTAAAACAAAACTAACTATCAAAATCTCTAAACAAACCAAAACCACAGTAATAACTCACGCGTGTTCCCGCAGCGTTTTGTTCCGCAATGTACGTTCGAAACTCAACGCAACAATTTGTCGCCAAGTATCGCGACATATCGCGGCCTATCGCGACATCCTGCGACGTTGTGAATAACACACGTCCTTTTATTATTTACAGCTACAACTTAAAGCTATTTTATGTCACGAATACTGATACTGATATGCATTTCTTAGAATATTTTACATTATACGCTACATTTATTAATGTATTGAATAACGGTGTTATTTTCTAAAGGTATTATAATGTATAAGATTATTTCTTGTATTGGTCACTTTATTATGGATGTATCTTTTGTTTTCAGTTTAATATATATAATTTTTTTGGATGTATCCATTATATTGCAGGGCAAGCGGAGAGAATCTAGTGTCACGACATTCCGTTCGCTGTCTCCCGCCCAAATTTAGAGCATTGTTGGAGTAGCGAAACTTAACACCGTGCTTTAAAATATACTTTAAGTTAAATCGAAAATACTTTGCGAAATCGTTAAAAAAAACACATACATACAAGATTGAAATAACCTACAACACATACTTTTATTATATAAGAGAAAAAAAAACATATTTTTAAACATAAATTTTTATACAAAATATATTTAAACGTATTTTAAAAAACCACTCTTCCTCTTACATGTCCCACCACAGGAAGAGACCCATGGACCATTGGACCTATGGGTCCAAGCCATCAATGGCTATAACTCCAGAGAGAGGAACCTCCTCACAACACGCGCCGTCTCAAAAACTGCTTTCTGCACAAATAACTCCATTATTACAGGTAACAGCTAATATCCTATAACTTAAACACAATAATTAATTCAGATATTAATTAAACCCACAAGTTATGCAACGTCGACTGCCGCAATTACCGGACTCCAGTGGGTGGTACAATATTATTCACCAATTAACTAATGTTACATTCTAGTTGTAGCCTCTATGGTTTAGCATATATTTTCTCTATGATCAATATATACTAACAATATACTATTTTTATATATGGAATAAATCGGTTTCACGCTGTATCCCGCACACAGCAGGATACGCAGAGTGACCCTAGTGTTTAGACAGTGCCCCGTTCTCCACTTTCCGCCGTGTTCTTGACGCATTGCGTGTTGGGTGGTGGAATTCAACGCCCCGCTTTACCTCGACACCAGAGCGAAGAAATGAAAATATAAATGTAAGTATATGTTTTAGCTCCTCGAATGGGGATTGAACCCACAACCAGTTGATTTTACAGTCACCCTTTGTGCTCCTGCGCCACTGTTAAATGTTAAAAATAATAATAAGCAGGCCTTAACAAAACATTAATAATATCCGGATTATAACTATTATATACATAATAAATCTAATAGCATTTTAAATTTCACCCGAAGCCATTCAGTGGTTTTTGCATAATTGTGTAACATACATTAAAACGTTCAAACTTTCAGATTAATATATCAGTGGGATTATCTTATTATACGACTATCTCATATTATGTGAGAGGTGCTCTAGTCCTATAAAATTATTATATTTTTAATCTTTATACATATCTTGTTTCGATTTTCGATACTTTAATATTTAACTGCATTTTTTTCAGCTTTACTCTGAATCCCCATGTAGCTGGCAGAGGGTGCCTAGTGCTCAGACACTCCGCTACCCATTTTTACGTGAATTCTGGAGACATTGCGTGTTGACTGGCGGAATCATCGCCGCGCTTTCCCTCGTTAGCAGAGCGAATAAACGAAAATTTTAAATGTTTACAATTCTACGAGTGAGAATAGAATCCACAACCTGCCACGTCAATAGTCGCACGCTTATGCAGGGGCACAAGGGCACCTACAACCTTTTTAATCTATTATATATAATAAATATAAAACCTTATTTTACACCACAACATTTTGTAACGTAATACGACAATATGAAACATATCGTCAATATATTGTCAAAGGACATTTTATCTGGACGTAAGCGATTTCTAAGATATCCAAGCATTATCATAAATACAACATATGGAAATACATAAATACCAGAAAGTTCTAAACCGTCGCTGGTATGGTATATATGTACGTATGGTGCGTACGGAATAATTATGCCTTTATGGCTTGAGAATAAGAAAAGTAATTCTGTATAATATTATTCATATTTATAGCAGACAAAAGCCAAGAATCGAGTGCTAGCATTTATTGAAATCTAGAATAGTGTAGTTTTTTCGAAGTGGATATCGCGGATATAGTATTAAAACACAATATTTTTTGCTCTACGAATGCGAATTTGGAATTCAATAGGTAATATTTTTTTTACCTTACCTGTGCACATAGCATGGAAGGGCAAAGGGAACCTCGAAATCTTGTTTAAAGACACTCTACTTCGATTAAGACACTTCCGCTCCCCACTTTCCATCAAATTCCGGAGGCATTCCGGGTTAAATGGCGAAAGTCAACGCCACGCTTTGCCTAATTATCAAAGCGAAAGCTATAATGAAATATTTCAGGTCTTGCGAAAAAAAATCCATCTCCACTTCCAAGAAACCCAAGCTCCATCTCCAACTTTCACCAGCACTGCAACATTATGCACGCTATCGCTATACCTATTGGATCTCTAAATCGTAATACAACACACACAAATAAACAATACAGCACAGATAAGTTGTGTCGCACAATAACATATTATTGTGGTAATCTGTTTTGTCCTTACAATAATCTATAATAACTGTAGCATGAAGATAAAATTTCTCGTATAAATTCCAATGGTACTAGGAGTATAATCGTAATGTACTGGCTTGGTTCTGGACTCTCACGTCCGATTCTTAGTCTATTGTATGTATTATATATTGAGGCCAGTCGTGGCTCAGGCTCAAGCGTGCTAGTAAACGCGACAGGATGTGGGTTCGATTAACAATCGAGGATAGGAAATATTAAATAAATTTAATTTCGTTTTTGTTTTGATATTAACAGTTAGTGGCACACTTAGTGGTTTCCAGGTTCCCTCTGCATACAGTACCGTGTGCAGGATACAGCTTGAAGTTATAAATACTATTATTATTTGAACATTATTAAGGCCTTTGCATTGTTATGATTAATAATCATATATTTTTTTGTAAACCATGGCTAACTATATGGATCGGGCACTTGGTATACTTAGGAAAAACTTTCATGTAAGAGTTTCTCAATAAACTATTTTTAACCAATATTTTATAGCACTTATAGCTTAGAGCATTTTTTTCCGTTCAAAGCATGGTAACCTGCAATTGATAATTATACATTCAATTGCTTCTTGACCTTATTTCTTATGTGTTACCATGTTTTGGTTAAAATTCGTTTCTTCGGAAAAATTGAACCAAGAACGTAAAAACAACTGAAACAATATTTATCTAGTTATAATCCCAGGAAATTCACTGTTTCCGTTTATTTAAAAATTGAGAATAAAATGTCATAGTAATCATATTATTAAATCCCTTTTCCCTACCACAACAAAAAGGAGAAACCAACCCAAATCACAATCTCACGACCTCATTCGTGAACATACTTAAACGCCTCTAAGCCAATATGGGACTAAACACACAATCTCAATTATCTATTCAATAGGTCAATTCTAATTTGAAATACTTTGCATGCCGTGGTGTGTCCTGTATAGGTATATTTATCAACTAATATTATAGAGCCGAAAAGTTTGGTTGAACCTGTTAGTCTCAGAACCCATTGGTATGAACTAAATATTTTTCGTTCCGGACAATCTATTAAAAAAGGTATCGTAGGAAATTTCCTTGGCCATCTAGAATTACCTGAGTAGTCATGGTGTAGAGGCATAAGCGTGCGACTTTAACCACGACTAGTTGTGGGCTCAATTGCTCTATAGTTAAGCGGGAAGAGGGGGACAAAAGTTACTCAATAGGAAAGGAATGTATTAACCCTAGATTCCTAGGTTCCTTATGCCTACTTTGCTATGTGAAAAGAGTGAAAGTTTTTCTGCTGTACTTTATAAGAAAGGAATGTAAAACTTATAATTTAATTTACTTAAACAGTACCCATGTATGTTTGTATGTATGTATATATCTAAGCAATTCAACCAATACCCAGATCGACTATCTACTATCAAAGTGTTCCGTTTAACTTCCATTGTTCTGAACCACGATTTAACTAATTACTTAGTGCTAACAACATGTACATGTTGACATTTTGCATGTACGAGCTGAGTGCATGGTCGCGGTTTTGTAATTCTGCGCGTACCCGCAGTTTCAATACTAATTAGATTTGTGTTCATTTTGATCGTTTCTATTGTTTAACCGATTTTGTTGGAAATGTTGTGTATTTAAGTTCTATAGTTCTATACGTCGTGGTGGAGTGGCATAAGCTTACTATGAACGCTACGTTTGTGGGTTCGGTTACCACTCGGGAAAATGAATCGTTATTTATTAATGGTTTCATTTTTTCGCTCTAGTAACAAGGCAAAGCGCCTCGTTCTATCACTCAAGACGCAATGCTTCGAAAATTCGACGGAAAGTGGAGAACAGAGTGTTTCAACATAAAGTTGTTTCTGCCTACTCAGAATACAGCGTGATACTAGAAAAAAATTGTGTCAGTGATTTTGGTCTGTATTAAATATACATATATGGGGGTAGTTTGGAAAATATACTTTTAAGCTTTTGTTTGGTCACAGTTTGTTATATAAACTTACAAATCCAGCGAATTTTTTTTGCGCAGACTAAAGGATAAAAAATTGAAAATCCTGGTATTCCTGTTCCTGTTGAAAATATTCCTGTTATAGCTTCTTTATACTCCCTAACACATCTACCGACTTTCACATTTTTTACAGTCTGTCACTTAGTAATTGACCTTTTATACCTTTAAATAAAGACGAAATATGACATTTTTTATAGCACCCATGAGGAATGAGGAAGACAGACGGAAGCTAGTGTCAAGACACTCCGTTCCCCATTTTCTGCCTTATTGAATTTTTAAATTGAATTGAAGGCATTGCGGGTTGAGTTGCGGAACTCAACAACTTTGCCTCGATACGAGAGCATCATTAACATCATATTAAATATCACGAATGTATTCATAAATATTTCCTATAAGTAATCGATTTATTACCCAAATTATATATAGTATAAATATATAAAATGATAGTATGCAATTTATACAAATTACATATAGACCACACAGTAAAGCTTACGGTCTTTGAAATGGAAAATTACTAGCAAAAAAAAACAAATTTTAAATTTGGTCCAAGCATGCGTACGCGCATGATTTTGTTACGACAAGAGAATAGAAATTTCAAATTACAAGACGGTAAGAGGCTATTTCGGTCGGTCACGTAGTATACAGATTATTATGATGTGACCTTTTGTTGTAATATATGTATGTATTATTATATAGAATATCTCATGAACTGTATACCATTTTTATATTTGATACGTTTGATTAAGTTAATACTGTATAAAAGATTAGGTAGATTGCTACTGATTTATTTTAGATATAATTTGGATTTTATTCTCATTTTGTAAAGAAATTTAATGCGAATCTTAATTTTTCCCTTTCTCTTCATTTAACATTTCTCTCTACTTTTTTTAGATAACATATTATTAAGAAACTAACGTAGTGGAATTTAAGCCCGCTCTTTATATGTTATGGCGAACATTTCGTTCACATTAATTAATTAGCATTTCTGTGACGATATCATATTAGTGCAAAAGATAGTTATACTAGCATATTAGTGTTTTACAATAGATATATTTAAAGCAAAATTAAGCAGATTTTAATAATATAAAGATAGAGTTTAAATGTTGAATAAATTTAAAATAGTAAATAACGGGGTATGTAAAGATAGTGATACGACATTTCCCTACTTTTTGTAATTCGTAAGATTGCGTGTTGAGTATCTGAACTCAACGCTGCACTTTGTGTAGTTATTTTTAATTCTTTTTGTGTGTGTTTTTTAACACTAGGCTCCCTGTGCCTATCCTGGTGTGTGCGGGATAGAGCGTGAAACTAAAAAAAAAACATGAGCAAAATCCTAAGTACTACTGTTATAATTTGCAAAAATACAACAAAACATATAAAAGCAAAACGTTCTAAGCAACAATGCTATAGAAAAACGTTAATATGTTCCTGTCAACTCTACATCGCAGATATATGTAGAGGGCATACCAAATTAAATTGTTCTTGTAGCAATTATAGTAACACGAAGTGCTTAGAAAGTTGCATTTATATATGTATATATAGATAGATATGTGAAAAACAAGTATTGCAGTTGTTGTTCGTGTATATAAAATATACTTTATCAGTCGTGGCACAGAGAGTATTGGACTGTAAACGCAATTGTTGTGGGGTAGAGTCCCGTTAAGAGTAAATTATTTTGCTCTTTCTTCTCTCGCTCTGGTAACAAGACAAAGCGCAGCGTTATGTTTCGCAACTCCACAAGCAGATTACGAAATGTATGTGACTAGGTTCCTTCTGCTAACCCTATGTATTTAAATAGGTCCCTGGTCCCGATATGTTTTTATTATTTTCTTTTAAGTTTTAGATACATATCTAGTTCAAAGTGTGCAAATTTGTATATTGAACTATTTCGTCTGACGTTGCTACTCTGTCAGTAATAAGTCACTTCTTAATTCTTCCTTTTCAATGCTATATGATGAAGTCTAACGCCACGTTTAGTTAGAATCAAGCCAAAAACGTAAATGCTTATTTACTTCTGTATTATATTACCTCGAACACGTAAATAAATCAAATCAAATAAATAAACACTCCATCAAATCACGGCAACATATCAAACAATTTGGAGACCCCACACTCTCGACACAAGCACCTTATCAAAAATGTCGCTCAACCAGTTAAGTATACCATTCAATCACCCAATAATGTGCAATACACTGTGTCACAATGTCACCCGAACTTCCCCTGTACGTGAAAAAACCTGTAAAATATCACCAGTTTTCATTTAAATTAAACTTTATTATACTAACTTAGAGTCGATTTTAATAAAATAGAGTAAAATGCAGCTATTTCTGAAAAAAATCGACGTACATTTTTCTATTTTTTATACATTAAAGAAAATTGAATCTTAATCGGTAATAATAAGACTTATTTTAGTTCAACAGTTGATGTTTTATCTCGAGCAACAAGGGGAAAAGGGCAAACACCGTCATGTTAAGTGAGCACATGAGAGGGAAACGAAAATATGTGGGAAAAGAGGATATAGACGTTTAACGTTGGATTTTTCGCGTGATTTACTCGCGACAAATCTGAGGGCTTAACGCGACCAAAATTTGTAGATCTTTTGTTGTATATATAGGTTCCCTTTGAAATTCTATTTTGGTATGCGATGGAAGGAGTGTGGAAGGTCACGATGTATTAGGGTCCCAATATTCACTAATATGCTGTTGACAAGAGGGCACGTTATTGCCGATTTACGGTTTAGGGGATGATTTATTTGTCATTTTTCTATTTGATAATATTTTTCAATATTTGCTTTGGTTTTTTTAATGAATTAAGGTTGTTAATGTCATGAAAATTCATCTATTTATATTTATGAGCAGATTCAGACTCAATAGCATAATTAATTTAGAGTGCATCGGTACTAGTCACGCTGCCACAAATATAGAAATTTTATATAAACAGATATTATTTTGTTGAATCGCGAAAATAAACGTCGCACTGGAGCGCGGAAAACGAAAATACAAAATATTATACAGGTTAATAATATGATAAGTATCTCAAAATGCATCCTACATACACCGTTTTGAAGAATCATTGTAATTCAATACTGTAATACTTATTTATACTCAACACGCAATACCTCCCAAATTCGGCGGAAAGTGGGGAACGAAGTGTCTTAACACTAGGTTCCCTCTGCCTACCCTGCTGTGAGCGGGATATAGCGTGAAGCTGACATAATTTAATTTAATACTTAATTCATAGAAATAAAATAAATAAATTTTAAGTTCTTTTATAACCAAAGCACAATATTCGCATATCAATTCCATGGAACCAGTATCTAATAGATAACTAATATTGGATATAAAATCAATCTCACGTGGCCTACAGCGTATATAGGTACTCTTAAGTAAATGATGATACAGCCTCACAAGTAGTAAGGTTGTAATTATCCTCTTATGATATACAGAAGTGGAAGCCGACCTCGGGGTACGTATTTGTTGGTGTGTGGGTGCAATTTATGGAGTAGTGGCGGTGTAAGGACTTATCGATGGGAGTTTTGCATGTGATGATTTTGGAAATGGTGAAAAATATCTTTATGGTTACCTTTTTTGTAAGCGTATAATAAATAGAATTGGAATCACGCCACTTGGAAACCGATTTGGATGGTTTCCAAGAGGCGCGTGTGCAAATCCCACTTGGTTCAATTTTTGTTTAAATTTTATAACACTCTAAAATATTATTTTTTTTTATGTTATTTTCCCCATAGAAAGACAGATAGATTATACATAGTGTTAAAAATCTGAAACACTACGTATTGAGTGACAAATATGTCAATCATTGTGTGAAATTTTCATTTTCAACCGAACGTACTTTCTGCTTGCTGCCTCTCTGTCTACGGAAAATATAAATAATATATATCTGTTACGTGGTCATATTAACAAATATAGCATATAACATTTGGTGTCTTATCTTTAAATATAATAAATAATTCAATTTCATTTCAACGTTACGATAACTATAAATTCGATGTTCTTAATATAATTTGGATATTAAAAAATATTAACTAATATATTATTTTGCTAAGTTTATTTTAATCTTATTATTTATACATGACATTTTTTTTTAAATTAAAAATTATTTTTTTAAAATCGCTGTCATTTTACAACTCAAGTCAGCGCAAGCGCAACTGCCTCGGTGCACTGCGCTCTATAATGAGTCTAAGATTTAATGGCATTACGTTGTCAACCACTATGCTAATAAAATTAACTAGATTATGAGCTTTGGTATGGTAATAATTTTTTGACACGACCAAATGTTGGGTCGCTTTGACAGTATTGCAAATTTAAATTTTGGAACAATTTATTTTTGGAATGTAGCGCTATTTTTAATTAATATTTCTGCCGCATCTTTGAAGTTAATATATTGGTGGGAACATAATAATAAATGCTAAAATATATTAAAATCGTTAATTTTACATTCGCATCAATTGGTAACTATGTCAAATATAATAAAATCAAAAATAACAAAAAAAATAACGCCATGACTTACAAATCGATTAGTTAGTTAGTTAGTTTTTAGTGTACAAATAAAAAAAATACTAAAATATATATTTACAAAGAGGTTTCCTACTTCCATGATATATTTACCTACATATTATTAATCATGTTTGGAATTGTCGGCTGTGTATACCGCAGTCTAAGTCATATTTCATCAAAATTGTTTCTCACGACCAAATTGACTTATGGATATACTGGTAAATGCAAATTAAAGACTTATTTAGTCTAGATTCTTACTAATGAAGCCACCGAGGTAAACAGCTACATGATGTATGGACCGAGTGATAAAACTGCTTCTGGACTATTTAATATCAATATAATATTAAGTTATGAGTACAATTTAAATTGGTTTTTTTAAGAAATTTTAAATTTTTGAGGTAAAAAAAATAAAAAGTTTTGCTAAGGACCTTTTTTTTTAACGCTGAGAAATGCAGTTGAACGAATGGTACTGTGGGGCTCACCGGAGAATGAACTCGATACTACCCTTGCTAAGGACCTGATGTGCCCATATTTTTAAGCTGTATGGTTAAAAATAACACATAGCTGAAAGTAAGGTAGTTAAAAATAACTTAGTGTCAAAATACTCCGTTCTCCACTTTCCGCTAGAATTGGAGCTGTTACATGTTGAATGGCGAAATTTAACGCCTCGTGCGAAAAATGAAACAGAAAGTATTATGACGCTATGTTTGAATTTACATTTTAAGTAAAAAAGACTATACTAACGTATTATTATTTTAAAACTGCTTGTATATTAATATAATTTTTTCTATTAAACATTTAATATGAACTAGATGCATTTATAGTTAAGAATTAACAAAGATATTCAGATAAGGTGAACGTGTCCGCATTCGTCGCAATCGTAGCGGCAATCGAACGCGTTCCGCAACAATGAGATCTTGTCACACACGTGAGTGGGGGTATATTCCGTTTCAGTTTTAATATATTTTTTTATGTATTATTTATTATATGCGATAAGGTCTGAAACTACTAAAAAGTGTGAAAATTAAGGATAACTAGAAAATATTTGTTAAAGAATATTTTGGTTTCGTTTTTAGTTTACGCTGTACCGTACCGCATTTAGCAGGGCAAGTAGAGAGAATTTTGTGTTAAGACACTCCGCTTCTCACTTTCTGCCGAGTTTTGCTGGCATTGCTGAGTGACGGAAGCCACACACTGCCACATTGCTTCGACAACAGAGCGAAATAATGAAGTTATTAAATATTCAATTGGGAACCAAACTCACGACCTGTGAGTTTCAGAAAATACGTGTTACATTAACGTAAGCCGTTACCATTCTCTGTTCAACCAATATTTTTTTAAGTTTTCATCTGCGTGTTAGTAAATTTGTGCACGTTAAAATTAATATCACTATTGTGTTTTTACAAACTTCTCTTTATATTTATTGTTAGTTTTATTTAAATAAGAATATGTTCAAAAAATTAAAAAAAGTACTTTCCTATGCAAACGAAGTCACGGTCTTGTCTAGTTTCTTATTTATATATATTCAAATCGGCACCATATTTTATCGTACACCACCACAATAAGTACACCACGGCACTTTCCACATTGTACTACAAGCTTGCATTCAGATTATCTCTAATTGCCATCTCCTGTCATTTTACGGTTACGCATTAGTATTATTACGGACCACTATCGAGATCTCTACTGATGTAGTATAGAATTGTTTTGAGAATTTTCATCTGGTGTTTATTATTATTTTCTGTTATATGAGGGTGTAGAGACCCAGAGGCATAAGGGTGTGACTGTAAACGCGTGGGTTTCCGGTTCCATTCCTACTCGAAGGAATTAACTATTTTATATTTTGTTTTCTTGCCTCTTTTATGACTAACACACACCCAAACTCTCCAGATTTCGATGAATTTGAATACGGAGTGTCTTAATACTAGTTTGCCATTTTTTCTCCGCTTACAACGTGAAGCTGTAAAAAAAAGTACTTATTAATTATTTGATATCAATGTGATTTGTTGAAAACTACCAACTATCTTGTTACGAGATGTATGTAGGTGCAAATCTTATTCAAAATCAGGATTTGCTCCAGATCAAGCTAGGAAGTATAGGTATATATTTACTAGGCCATATTTCTATATATATAGCTTATATCATAATATAGCTTATATTATTTCTATATATATATATATATGTATATATATATATAGCATAGTATAGCTTAATTCTAGATTGGATTTTTCCCCGTTTCCAGACTTGAAGTATAGAAGTTCTGACTCCCAATAAATTCGTTATTTTCTTATTTCTACTCATTTACGACTGGATTAATTTACTTAAATATAAAAAAATTGAAAAAAAACCCAAGTTAAACCAGAAAATTTGAACTTCACAGCCGAACAACACATAGTATGCAAACATCACGACTCAATTTCACACCATAAGACTGAAAAGAAAACAAAAAACAGAAATTTACTATGATACACAGAAGCGAAACCGCAGGCGGTCGCTAGTATCTGAGATAAAGATGCAGTACACCCTCACTGATGTTTATAACTACGAGTGCCTTGTATTTCACAGTATTTACACTTCAATCCCAAAGAAACATACTAAAACTAACCTTAAGTCTATAGAAATAAGGGTAGTCGTATTTTTTTTAGCATTTTTGCATAATTTTGTTTAGTAGAACGTGAAACTTATGTGAAATACGCTCGAAAAGTTTTATGGGGCTTAAAGTATCAGTTAAGAAAGTGTAAAGGGGTTTTTTTATGCAAGCACTGCTCGTTCGGTGCCTTTTATTTACGTCATATTTCATGAAATTTTGCTTTATTGATATTTTTATAAATAGCTGTGCTTGAGCTAAGTTATTGTGTTTAAAGTTAGTGGTTGTTAGTTTTAAAGTTGGTGTACAGTTTTTTTTTGTGTGATATTTTTTTTTTAGGTTCACGCTGTTTCCTGTGTTCTAACAAATCAGCTTCGCGCTGTATCCCGCACACAGCTGAGTAGGTAGAGGGAACCTAGTGTTAAGATACTCCGTTCCCCACTTTCTGCCAAATTCTTGAGGCATTGCATGTTGAGTGGCAAAACTCAACGCCGCGTTTTGTCTCGACACCAGAGCGAAAAAATGGAAATATAAATTAACGTAAATATTTCATCCTCCCGAGTGTGGATCGATCCGACAACTAGTCGATTTACAGTCCCAACAAGTTGGGATGATGTGTTAAATTTATGTAGAAAGAAAAAAAGAAAAATTGTACAATTTCATATTAATTATTATTAAGGCCGTCGTGGCGAAAGGGCACAAAGTCCGGCGGTTAACACGATGATTGTGGGTTCGGTTCAAACTCAATAGAATAAATTATTTTCCCTTGCAGTGGTGGCTATAAGTGCCGAATTCTGAAAGCATTGCGTGTTGAGTGGCGTAACTCAACGCCGCCCTTTGTCTCGACACCAGAGCGAATAAATGGAAATATAAATTATAATATTACAAGAAAACTATAAATAATAGTAAAACATTCTATTCGGACGTTTAAAAGGCTATGTAAAAGCAAATAATCCATCTCGGACATTCCCACAAGTACGCTCATTTAGGTACCATGGGCTGGCTACGTACGGACACGCGTGCACGTTGACCATTGAAGAGCTACGTTTCTATTAGACAGTATGGAATTAAGTTAAAAATATTTTAATAAAAAAATTAAATTAAAAATATTTAAATTGAAAAAAACTATATGTATTGTTTCTTTAATTTTTTATAGTCGTTGTTTTTTATATTGTAAAAATAAACATTGTGCGTGCAATTTCATTTCAATATGGGAGATAACTACTACGTAACGTAGGTTCCCTTTACTTAAAGCTGTTTTTTTTTCTGTGCAGTCTTATTTACTTTGGTATTAAATAGAAAACCAACTCCAGATAAAATTAATATTAAAAATTTTAACGTTTCCGCTAACTACTTGACAGGACAAATATTGAAAGTTACTACTACAACGTCACATATTTTTGTGTGAATCTCCTCCTCCTCAAACGGAGGACACTAATCCTAAACAATCTTATACAAACAAATTGGTTTTCGGTCACATATATTTTCTTTTATTATATAAAAATACATTGAGCGGCGTTGAGTTCCGCCACTCAATGTAAAATTCGAACGTAAGGAGGCCCTTTCTCTCTGTATATCCTCTCCTTCTCCCTTTATATACGTGAAATATAGTAAAATAAAGAACTTCAAATACAAAAAATATTTTTAATCTCAAAAATTACGCAAAATAAATAGGTTTTGGTAGTTCGTGAGATAGCGAGCCCAACAACGGTCCACAATAGATCCCTCTTCACCGGCGGCGCACGACCGCGCGCACGATTCAGATTAATCTATCGAAAATCGTTTTACAACATATTATTTATAGAGCGCATGCGCCGACTATGATCATCAGTCCGTGCTAGTGATGGGCCCGAACGCGAATTATCGATTCGGCTTTATCGATTTTAGTGTATTGATGTTATGTCGCTGATTAGAGATGTAACATAGTGATTGAATGATAAAGCAAATTAGTTGGATTTTTTAATGTATTTGTAATATGAAACCAAACGTTTCGTATAAAATATAATTTAACCAAAACATTTTATCTTAACACAGTAAATATCTATTAAGCCCTTAATTATTTAATTAAGATTATTGTAATACTGATATCAAAAAATATAGTAAATTTCTATTATGAAATTTTAGTTAGTAGTTAATTACGACGCGCCACGACGACGTGAAGGTGGTGGTTTGTCTCCCACTAGGAGGAAAGATTTTTTTTGTTATTTGCTCGCTCTGTTAAGAAGACAATACATGACATTGAGTTGTAACACTCAACATGCGTCAAGAAAATTGAGTGTCTTAGCTAGTTAAAGCCTTTTTACCTTACCTAAACGACTTCCTATAATATTTGATATTTCATGTTATTATGTCTTACCACACACAACAGTGACATAAAACTATATCTAGACATATAAATCCAGCATATAAGTAGTTATATTATCTAATATAGCCACTTAAAAAAACAAACTATTTATAGACTCTATAAAGCTCCCTTAACAATTCATTTAAATTAGAAAATTAAATACAAATCTCTCATAACTGTTTATAACCATAATCACCGTTTATATCCAAAATCAGTAACAAATTTTACTCGTAAAAGTTGTGTCGTAAAACAGAAAGCCAAAACTTAACAGTTAACCTCTAGTAATACTTCCTAGGTGGGGGACGTGCAATGGCGCTGCCTATTCCGAAGACATTGAATATTTAAGAGATCTAATTGAAATGAGGAGACACTTTGGAGTGTCGCCAGGATAATTATCTAGCTTTCAGATGAGATTTAACGTACCACGGTTAAATGGTTTGAGTTTTTAATTATTTTTAGGGTCTCCTGAAACTTGGTTGGCTGGCAGGCCGTCTCAATTAGGACGGAACGAGCGAGTTGATAATGTGGTTGAGTTAAATACATTCGGATGCTCCCGTTTCCGTGATAATATTAAGATGCTGATGTCCTAATTATTTAATTTTTTTTATGAATTTCTAGTTGAAAGTTTTGTAATTGATCCTTTTAATAATTTTAATAATAAGAACTATTTAAATGTTAATCCAGATTTGTACTTATATTATTATTGAATGTAAATAAGTAAATATGTAATTATAAAATATAACTTGCAGTACGAAATCTTATTCAACACGTATCTTTACGAATGTATATTAAACATTCCAAATTGAAAAAAATAATCTTAACTTGTTATACCTACAGGATTCACACTCTAAATTCGAAATTATATATTTCAAATTCATCGATTAACACATCAATACTTCCTTATTAGATTAAAAACATCGATATAACAATATCTCATCACTGACCAGTCATGTGATGTCGAAGGTTGTGGGCAATTCCACTCGGGCCCTTCCGCTAACGGACCCGACTAATGGTGGCTCTGTGTGTTCCTACACTTGATTGTTACAAATGTAATTGACTTTACTGTCTCCTGATTTTGATTTTGGTTTTCTAAAAAAAGTGTAGAGATATTCCTCTTGTAGTAATGTTACAATTACTTTTTTTTTTCTTTTCAGATTTACGCTTTATACCGCATATAGTATAATAGGCAGATCGAACCTGGGAACCTAATGTTAAGTTACTTGTCAATTTTACAATTTTTGTGAGTTGAGTGGCGGAATTCAACGCCACGGTTTGCCTCATTACCATAGCGAGGAAATGAGAATATTTAACATAGTTTTAATATACTCTTATCTACTGTCGGCTAGTTTTAGTGATAAAGTCATGATTTGCCTCAATAGAGTCACATGTAGCTGGTCATAGCGCAGGAGCACAAAGTGTGACTGTAAAATTCGACTGGTTGTGGGTTCTATACCCACTCGAGGAAGTGAAATATTTATTTACATTTATATTTTCATACCTTCGCTCTGGTGTCAAAGGCAAAGCGCGACGTTGAGTTCCGCCACTGAACACGCAATGCCTCCAGAATTCTGTAGAAAGCGGGGAACGGAGTGTCTTAACACTAGGTTCCCTCTGCCTACCCCGCTGTGTGCCGGATACAGAAGCTGATTTATTTGATTTATTTATTTGTTCACATAATATACCTTCCTTAAATGAAGCCATCACAGACTATCTAGGGCTTAATGAAAGTAGAGAAATAAATGTCTTAATTTTAGGCTCTGTCCTTTTCTCTCTCTCTGTCTCTTCTCTTACCCTGTTATAGCTACATTTGAAGTAGCTTTAAATTATATCAAAGATCGACAATGCACCTATGGCTCCTTTGACGACACACAAGGCCGGGCCCGAGTAAAAGTGATAAATTTTCTTAATAGTATAATAATAAGTTATTTTCCATCTCATGTAGAAGAAGAGAGCATAAAAGGAGCATAAAAATGATTTCATACATAGAAACTGAACCAGTAACCAAATATATCACTCGCAATAAAAGGCCGATACAATTATCTTTATACAGGGAGCTCATATCCTTACAACCGATCTGTTCATTAAATAAAATGGCCCCGCACTCCAACATTGATATCTCGATACAAAACTCGTAAAACGTATCAATATCGATTCCAAAGGTGTTTATTTTGTTGTAACATACACAGCTCTAACTACTAAACTACCGTTACCGCGTTCTAGTTCACGTCCGTTCTAACATTCAAACATACAAATCGAGTGTTAAGCCATAATTGTTAATTTCAAGCAAAATGCTCGCAATAGCTTTCGCGTTGCACTAACTAACGATCCCATTGCTGGATGCCTATCGGGTTTCTACTGGCTGGGGTTGGTGAGATCGTGCGGCTTAAGCGGTGGTTAAGCTACGTTTAACTTATGTATGAAATATAAAAAATATAATTATATTTTTTTGTTTCGCATAGCTTCTGCTACTATGTAACTGTATAATGTCATTCCCCATTTTCTGCCGATTTTTTTTACATATTGTGTGTTGAATTGCGAAACTTGTCGCCGTGTTTCGTCTGCCAGAGCGGGCAAATGAAAGTACATGAAGTATAATATAACCTGCTTAATGTTAAAACGTTACGTTTCTACTTTCCTGTTAGATATCTCCTTCTTATATTGTATGGAAAATATCTCTCTTCTTACATAATATTATGTCGTTTTCCACTCCACAAACATAGTTCCACATACTTGTTAAACTGCGCCACAATATTTTTGAAATCACAGGAAACACTTAGTCACTTGCTTAGAAACACTTTGATAATACAAACATAAATAAAAATAAAAAGAGAATAGATATAAAATTTGCTCTAGTAAAGTCTAAGCTCCAGACTCTAGACTAAAGATTAGACTACAGTTATTAAAATCGTGAATGCGATTTCCGATCAAATCAGATTGTTCTCTATTTAGTTGTAGCTTATGTGTATTTATAGATATGTCTGTCATGTCTTAGCAGTATATTCCCAGATTCCCTCTGCCTACCTTATACAGCGTGAAGCTAAAAAATACTTAAGTAGGAGATTTATATATATATATATATATATATATATATATATATATATATATATATATATATATATATATATATATATATATATATATATATATATATATATATATAAATAAAAGAAAAAAATCATCGGCGAGTTCACACTCGTCTTCTGCAGTCTTGTTTGTTTTTTGTATTTTATATTTCAGGTTGTGTGTGTGGTATGTGTTGGAACCTATAACGGGCTCCAACACACAATACACAATATCTCATTTTTTAGGTTTAGGTTTTTATAATATAATAATAATTAATTTTCCCTTGCCTATACTGTTATACAGAAATAACAGTAACGATATTTTTTTTACAAAAAAATTAAATAAAGAAATATAATAGGTATCACCGGCCACTCTACGTATACGAACAATGCATGCGCGCACGCACGCCGCGACGCGTTCCAAGATCGATGAATCGTATCGATCTTCCAAGTCGTGATCGAGATTACGTTATTTTATTACGAAACTGTCGCCGTTTAGGTAAACTGGCCTTTTGTTTTAGTTTTAGTTTCGTGTCGCGACATAACCGAGGAAAATCATTTGGGATTGTTGAGAAATTTCTTTAAAACAAATGTTAATATTACAAATCAATACGACGACTGAAGATTCGATTCCCTTTCGGTCAAAGAATTATTTTTATTTCTTTGATCTGGTTAAACGACAAACGTATGACGCCACTTAACATAAAATGTCTTAAAAGTGAATAAAAATGGAATCGATGTGTCTTAATGCAAGGTCACTCTATCTAACTTGCTATATAGAGGTTATAGATTAAAATAAAATAAAAACATGTTAATGTCTTAAAAATAGTACAGCCAGGTATGTGTAGTAGTTAGTTAGAAAGGAGTTACAGGTTCAATCTTTTTAAAGAATGACATCTAATGATAAATAGGCAGATGATTCATAGCTCATTCCAATTCTCTGCAATATTCAAATTTATACTAGAAAATCGGAACTAATGGCGGCCATTACCTAATTGAAACTAGAATATACCGCGATTCTGAAAATTCTGATTCTTCTAAATCAAAGGCAGTATTTTAATTGAGTATTTAAACTTACTAATACTTATGAAATATAGCTTATGAAAAACAACTGTTGATTTCGTCACATTTTGTATCTAAACATGTTGAAAATTATAGCAACCAAAACGCTATAATGACAATAAAAAATATGAGGACGATAAAAAAATTATGTTATATCACTCTATTTATGAGAATAACATTATTATACTGAACAGTCGCGGTGCAGCGGCACAACGTTTGACTGTACAACGCAACGGTTGTGAGTTCGACTCCCGTCCAGGGGGATGAATTATTTTCATTGCGTCACTCTGGTAACACGACAAAACGGTATTGAGGTAGGGAAAAATATAAAAATTACATTGTATTATATAAACTAACTACATACGTCAATACAAAATATAAAACAACTAAATCCATTAAATAGGGAACTCCAGTAAATGAGATGCCAAGCGTGAACCGGTGATAAGCGGGAGCTAATCGAGTAATTGACTTCCCACGAGCCCAAATAGTTTTTGCCGGTGACCGCGCCCGCGTGCCTGTGACTACTGCACTGTGAAAGTATAGCCGTGTGTTAATCGATATTGTTGTATTAAAATGGTTTTTTGATGTATGGACTGTGGATGGAGAGAAATAAGTGAGAGATTACTCTATTCTCTACTTTCTACTGATTTTATGGAGAGTCTATATGAACGATGTAATGTGGGAAATAAGAAAAATCCTCTATTAATAATATCATACACTCCCCAAGGATCCTATATATGATGTATATGCCAATTTTTGCGTAATTTTGACTGTGTATTTTGTCTGTCAGTTATTCAGTAACAAAATAGTTTTATAAGAAATGTGTCAAACATATATAAACCTATAATCCTATATATAAACCTATAATCTTATAAGGAAACTATAAGAGTAACCTTTTGTTTCTCCTTATAGGTTCGTACAAATTTATAAAAAAATCAAAACTAAGCTGCAACATTGTGGAGCGCAAAATTGTAAAATATTTCAATATTATTATTATATCGAGGCCGTGGCAGGGGCATAAAGTGTGACTTGACTGGTTTTGGGTTCGATCCCCACTCGAGGAAATGAAATATTTATTTACATTATATTTTCATTTCTTCGCTCTGGTGTTGGCAAAGCGAGGCGTTGAGTTCCACCACTCAATACGCAATGATTCCAGAAAGTTGGGGAACGGAGTGTCTTAACACTAGGTTCCCTCTGCCTAACCAGATTAGATTAGATTTTTTGGCTAGAATTATTATGAAAATAAAATAAAGTATTGAAAATAATTACATTGAGAATAAATGACACTATCAATTTAAGTAAATAAAAGTTTTCCTTTGGTCAATACCTAGCTTTCCACTGTGGCTTCGCCTTCATGTTCAAACGAAAATAACCGAAATATTGAAGACGGAAGGTCACTTTAATATATAGAAAGTATTAACGTGATGTATAACAGTCAGCCTGGATAAAAAAAGGTTTTTTTTCATTCGATCAAATAGTTCCTGGGATTAGCGTGTTTAACCAAACAGACTCTTAATTCTTATAATATCAATGTTGGTAACAAATCATATGCGAAATATGGCAAAAATAATAATTACAACTATTATTTTTTCTCATTTCTACAATTCCAAACGAAATAAGAAAAAAACGTATCAACCTATACGAAGCAAAATCTCGTTAATCACTCAACATCTGGGAGCCCGAAGCGCTCCAATATCTCCTACGAACGTAGTGTAGCGACCAGCTTGTCCACTGCATCCCGAGAACGAACCTACACACACTTATAGCTTAATAACTATAGAAAATAAGCATTATTTACATAAAAATAAAGTTTAAATTGCCTTAAAATTTCGAAGTGCATGTGCTTTTTTTCCTTTTGACACTGTAGAAAATGAATGCACGTCGCGTCAGACGGTCGAGAAAGGAAAGCACGTATTTGACGCGGTCCCATAGAAAAAAAATCTTATTTCATTCATAAAATGAGTAGCATTGAGAACGGTGGACTTTTTGGGCTTTTTTTGTTCTTGACTTATTCATCGGTAGCCGCTGATCGACGTGAAATGATGTCCAAGATCTGTTTTTGTTGCTTCAACACACTGTTTACAGTCGAGTGAGCCCGTCACGCCGGGTTTATGGTCTATAGGTTCAATTCTTAAACGTTCACATACCTTGAAAGTCACACAGATAAAAAAATATAGTAAATCTTTCATTTCTTTTCTTTTATCTTTTACATTAAACAAAGCCATGATAAGCTTCAAAACTAAAACGTCCTTATTTTGAAACAATATTTCCCTAAAAAGGATAGTTTTAGTATATTAATTCATATACTCTACATTTCAATCGCACGTAGAGTAAAAAATAGAGAAAAATCTCTATAATATGTACTTATATTTTATACTATATATCATAATATAAATCTAAGGACTTTGTTTGGGTGAACTCGCTGATCTCATGAACTACTGGTTTCTATCGAAACATTATTTTATGTTAGATAGTCCATATATAATAAGCTTAATTTTATGACATAATTTTTTTACGTTAACTAATTGTGATTTAACATATTGTAACTGCGGTCAGAGTTAATATGTCACATGTCACGTGTGTCATAGAACTCAGAATCATTTCCATTTGTCCATACAAGCAATGGCGCGAATAAAAGTCTATTAATTTTATATATATTTTATAGCATTAAATAAAGCAAATCTAGGAACCTAGTTTTATGACACCCCCTTCCAATTAAGATACCTCCGCTCCTCACTTTTCACCATATTTTTTGAGACATTGTGTGATAAGTGGTGGACCTTAACACTGCTCTTTGCCTCGTTACCAGAGTACGGAAAAATAATTATAAATATTTATTTCTTCCGAGTAAGAATCGAAACCACAACCGTTGCGTTTAAAGTCGCTCTCACGTGCCCGGCGCCACGATGGCTTCAACGGCCGGCTATTTTTATATACTTAAATGTAATCATTACCAAATATGAAACTATAGATTGGCAATAGCAAACTCTCTCTTACTTCCGCAGAACGAGACCATTAAAATTCAACTACCGAGTAAAAAAAATCTAGTTATTCGATAACAAAATGTCAAAATTTACAATTATAAATTGATTTTTTTTTTTCACCCCAAAATTAACTAATCTTAAACTAATTAACTTCTGTGAGTGACCATTAATAGGGGATTACGTGATGGCAATGGCTCACCGTGTTATGTAACAGTGGAAAGCTCCGATTCGATTCGGTACAAATAAATGATATTGTATTAGTTTTTAAGATTTTGCGTAAACGAAAATATATTTTTTTTATGTAACGTTACTTAACCCGATGTTTTCTAAGAAAATAATAAAATATAAGGCGTTTATTTGACGTTTTTGTAAAGTAAATTCTATAGAATATAGTAGTAGAGTTTTTTTTAGTATAACGCTGTATCCTGCACACAAAATGGTATATAGAGGGAACCTAGTGTTAAGACACTCCGTTACCCATTTTTCAACTAATTCTGGAGGCATTGCTTGTTGAATAGTGGACCTTACCTTAAGCCCTGATCTCAAAATCTTAAGGATTATTTTTTAATAGAAATCTTGTTCACATGTAACAATATGAGGCCTAGAAATTAATTAATTTAATTAAACGAATTATGTGTTTGTTTTACTTTTTAATGTAATCTGTAATAATGTATATTATAGTATTCTTTTTTTATCCTAGTATTTTTTGACTATTTAAAATTACAGGGGCCAGATTATTGGGGCCAGTCGTGGCGCAGCGGCACGAAGTATGACTGTAAAACCAACTGGTTGTGGGTTTGATCCTCACTCGAGGAGATGAAATATTTACTTAAATTTATATTTCCATTTCTTCGCTCTGGTGTCGAGACAAAGCGCGGCGTTGAGTTCTGCCACTCAACACGCAATGCCTCTAGAATTCGGTAGAAAGTGGAGAACGGAGTATCTTAACACTAGGTTCCCTCTGCCTACCCTGCTGCGTAATGAAATATATATTTTTTATTAATATCAATTTTCATTGCATTCCGATCTACAAATAGTTTCCCAGTAATATGCAGTTACATACAAAAAGTAGATTGGTCTAAGCCACAATGAGCTTGAAATACACTTAGCTACCGCGTTACGCGTCGCTTTTGTTGGAGCGAAACCAATTCTACGAGTGAAATTGAAATTTAATTTCTCGTTAACTTTCTCTATGTATGAAATGCACTAATACATAATAACATAGTATAATGCAAAAGTAATTATATTTTATAATAATATGTTAATAATAATATGTTAATAATAATATGTTAATAATATGTAGAGACCGTAGCGTTTGGCGCTCCGTTCTCTCTGACTACCCCGCTAGCGTGAAGTTAAGTTAAGTTAAGTTAATAATATGTTTTATTTTTCATCGTGTTACAATAAGTGGGGCAGCTTCTGAGTGTCACACCGATGGTTGTGTGTTTGATTCCCCGCTCTGCATCAGCATCAACATCACATTTTCATAACTTCACTCCGGTTTTTACCACAGCGAAATTATGAAAATATGAAGATATGAAAATGAAAATATTATTGCAATTAAAAGAGAAGAGAATATTTTTTTGACAATTTAATATATGACAATATATTGACTTGATTTATTCTTTTATTTTTTTTTTAATATCCCTGGCGGGGTCGCTATAGAGAGAAGCAAATACTACGGCATCTGCATACCTCTTTCACCTCGTCCGCTATCATCAACCTCTTCATACGTGCCCTCCCGGTGAGCTTATGTTTTTAAGTGACTTTGCTTTAGTATCACCGACACTATCGTTTCAAAAGTCAACCAAGCCTGCCCTCCTCCTAGCCACTCGGTTAACCTTCATGACATTTTTCTATTCTTTCATCTTTAATTTTCTCAACATGCCCAAACCACTTGAACGTTCGAGAAAACGTTTTTCTTCATTCTGTGTTTCTCTTCATTGCGGGTTCGGCAGACTCCGCATAACCTACGAAGAGATTGCATTTCCACAAAATTGTTTTTCATTTGTTCTTCTTCTGTAGTGTCGTGCTGCTGCCGTGGTTCCATCACTGCTTTGTGTATGGCGAAACGTGTTATTGCACGTTTTGTCGTGCATAATACACTGTCCAATACAACTAAGTTACCCTTTACTGTGTTACCGTCAGCAATAGGCCACATTCATTTGGTACCTTCCGTTGTCTCTAAGTATTAAAAAAAATGGTACTAAATATACCTATACTCCATCCACTTGTATCCATACATCCAATAACTTTTTATTAAAACTGATCTTGATTTCCGTTCTTTCTTCATTTCTATCAAATACCAACACAACATTGCCTGCAACTCGTATTCTGATGATGTAATGAGCACTGCATCAACACTTTGTTTCATTTCTTTAAGACATACATCATCATCTTAATCCTAACAGCTTCACGCTGTAACTCGCCTCCTCATTTTCTACTAAATTCTGAAGGCATTGCATATTATGTGGCGGCACTCAACGCCGTGCTATAACGCAGCTTAAATAAGCAATATATTTATTTATTTTAGAACATGTATATCAATGTATTATAATATATTTAAAATCATTATATTCACATTATGAACAGCTATACATGCATACAAAACCATATTCACATTCAAAATATTGTGTGTCACGGTGTCAGTCATAACAAATAACAACACAAACTGCCGCGGGGGAACCATAAACAGCTGATTATGTGAATGGCTCAATCAAAGCAAGGTTGAGCAACGAACGTCGATATGTTTTGACGTGTCCTACGTCTGTGGTAAATTGCTACAATTATACACAGATCTGTGTCAGGAAACTGAAGGGAGGATGGGGACTTTTGTATTACTCCAATTTTTTTATTAGCATAGATTTGATATGAGGACTAGCAAATAAGTCAATGAATAACTTTAATTTTGATAAATAATTATATTATATTATAAGTATGTAACTTCAGGCCAGTCGCAGGCGCAGGAGCACAAAGTGTAACTGTAAACCGACTGGTTGTGAATTCTATCCCCAGTCGAGGATATAAAATATTTATTTAAAATTTATATTTTCATTTCTTCGCTCTGGGGTTTCTTCGCTTCGAGGTAAAGAGCGGCGTTAAGTTCTGCCACTCAACACTAAATGCTTCTAGAATTCGGTGGAAAGTGGGCAACGGAGGGTCTTCTCACTAGTTTCCCTCTGACTACCCCGCTGTGTGCGGGATATAGTATACACATTATTTTAAGTATGTACTTAACTCCCTAAATGAACTTTACGCCGTGGTCATCTAACATTTTACATTATATTTTTCTTTAATATTAGAGGAGATCAGAGACACACACTCTTGCCACTAGATCTTCTTTGCCTTATATAGATACACAAAGATATATATATTTGTTACAATTATTCATATACTTTATACATTAGTTCATTCAGTCCCCACTCTCCTTTTCTTACTAAACGCCCTAAGCCGAATGTGCCTATCATTACAAACGTAAACGCGCATTAACTGATTATTATATATTATTTGTGGCATGTACGACCTAGTGCGCTCTACCACAGAGTATGTTTTGTATATTTACTTAATGACTCCAGTTTGCTGTTCAAATATTCACTTGATGCTTGTTGGATTGACTTAATATATGTTAATGTGTATTTTGCAATATAGTATATTCTAAAATATATCAGCTAAGTTTATAGGATTGGCTTTTGTTTTATAAAATACAAGTCTTCGTCCGTAACTTTGCTTGCATAGACGTTAAGATGTAAATTGGAAAAACCCGTTTTTCTCATTCCCGTAGATCTTTCGAGACCTTTATCCTTTAGTGTCTCTTACACTCACTGCTCGCCTTCTCTGCCAGGAATTCAGTAACGCGAGAGTTTTGTATGTAGAGACATAGATTTCGAATCTTAGAACGATAAAACAAGGTAATTAATTTTTTTCTTATTGAATTTACACTGTATCCCACTTATAGTAGCGTAAAGGAAACCTAGGAACCTAGCGTAATAATACTCCATTCCTATTAATTAATTTACTTCATCGAGTGGAAATCGAACCGACAATCTGTCAAGTTTATGTCTAACTTTATGCGCCTGCATCACGACTTGCCTCTTAGTTATCGAGTTCAAATTATATCTGGACAAATAATATAACAAATTCAAATTATATCTGACAAATAATTGACAAAAACACACTATCGATCGTTTTTACACACTGAACCATATATAGCATCAACAAAACAACATAATTTAATAAAATTTAAACTTTTAGTAACAATAAAAAAAATATAATAAAATTATCATGACAGATCGTGTCAACGCGTCAATTTGTCATGATGTCCCGATAATTGACAGTGGTTGACAAACGATCAGATTGTTGCGCGTGCGCCGCTTGCTTATGAATCTTTTGATTATCTCCACTTTGTACCAGTGTCTGATGTGTGTCTGAACATATTATGTGTGGACTTTTCTTTAGAGGCATAAGATACATCAAGATTGACTTCTGAAGATACATTATTTGTTATAAATTTCAGACATTTTACTAAACATTTGTATTTTAATACATCATTATATAATTATTTATCGAAGTAGACGAAACCTAGTGCTAATACTCCATTTACCCACTTTCTCTTCTTTCTTCTTTGATGCCGAGTTTTATAAAAGCAAAGGAATGAAAATATAATTAATATCTCCTTAACAATAAAACTTTGTGACGTTACGTCGTGACCGCGTCTATACTTAACATAAAAACATTGCAAATATAAAAAAAATCAGTATGTGAATGGTATTGTAGAGCAATAATATATATATTTTTAAAATTTTTCTAATGCTAAAAAAAATCATGACCAATCAATCATGAATCGCTGAACAATCTGGTTGTTTACAAAAAAATCTTTTAAATCTTAATTCATAAATGTTACAAAAGAAGTTTCACTTCCACGAGCGTCACGTCTCACGATCAATTGAAAATAATATCTACCCAGAAGTTTTCCAACTAGAAATGACACTATCTTAACAGCTCTAGATTCTTCTGCTCAAGAAAAATATAAATTGGGTTTTTCTTAAGCAGAAGAATCTACTCTATCTCTTATTGGTCCTGGACGGTTTCCAGGAGGCGCGGGTTCGAGTCCCGCTTAAACGTTAAATTTTTAATTCATTTTTTAAATCTTTCTTTCCTGAGTGTGAATAACACTTTAAAAACTGTTAAAAAATAAATTAGGCAGTTCCCAAAAAAAATATTATCTTAGTAGTTGCGAGTATGCGAGCTCGGGTAGTGTTAGAAACTTAGCCTTCATTTATTCGGTTATTCAGAAATACATTCTAATTTCATTCAATAAATGAAAAATATTCATATGAGATCTATTCAGATTCGCCCACCGCGGAGTGACCAACTTCGTGATTATCTATAAGTAGTACTAAGATAACGGCCCCATACACTAATATTGTAGGAACTGATATTTGTTTATAATTTATAGGGATTTATTTCTGTGATATAAAAAAAAAATTCATGTCCCACTCGGAGTAATAATTTATTTTTATTATTTTGAGTTCCACTACTCAACAGACCATGTCTCGAAAATTAGGTGGTAAATGGGAAACAAAGTGTCTTAACACTTCCTTCTGCCTGCATTGCTACATACATGCGGGATAGAGCGTGAAACTAAAAAAAGTAGCCATATCCATTGTATCACACTCAGTGACTACAACTCGCAGTTCGCCACACGGTCGTGGTCGGACTACCGTTTCGTTATTGTTCAATATGTTTCCAATAATCTACTTAGATTAGAGAGGAGGAGGAGGGAGGCTTTACACCGCTACGTGAAAGTACTGTACTGAACTCCTGTTTTAACGGTTTCTTGTAATAATAAGATACATATGTATATCTTATTATTTTACTTTATTTAGATATTTCATGCCAATAATTATTTTTTTATTTTAATATTGTCATAGTGGAGAAAGCAAATACTTACTTTATATTCACGAGCGCTTGTAATATTTGTAGGAAAAATATATAAATATGATGAAGTTCTTGAGGCCAGTCGTGGCGCAAGGGTGACTGTAAAGGCGACTGGATGTAGGTTCGATCCCTACACTAGAAAATGAAATATTTATTAAAAAAATATATTTTCACGCGAGGCCTCCAAAATTCGGCAAAAATCCGTAACAGAGTGTCTTAAAGCTAGATTTCCTAAGCTAAACGGAGTGTCTTAACACTAGATTCCTGCTGATTTTAGAAATCGAATTAAATCAGGTTCACGCTAGCATAGCGCACAGCAGGATAGGCAAGGAACCTAGTTAAGGAACACCGTTGTTCCCCACTTTCCACCGAGTTCTGAAAGCATTGCGCATCGAGTGGCAGAATTTAACGCCGCACTTCGCATCGACACCAGAGCGAAGAAATTAAATATAAATATAAATGTAAATAAATATTTCATTTCCTTGAGTGGGGATCGAACTCATAATCAGTCGATTTTGCAGTCACAAAATAGATTTTATATTTTATAAATAAATAATATATTAAGTCCTGTGACAGTCAGCTTATATTATATTGTTATAGTACATCGTGAAGTTGCTAATGATTGAATGTATCAATCTGTTAACGAATACAGCATAATAAATGTATTGTAGTTGGTTAGCGGGCGAAGCCGCGAGTGCCACTCAGTATTTTATATATTTCGATTTGAGAGTTAAACTGTGATGTAAGCAGCAAAAACTCGTAGCTAATTGGACCGTTAAATCTAGTTCAAAACCTAAAAAAAAGAAAACTAAGCTATTTCCCAACAAATCTGAATTTTATTCAATTTTAAAGTTCATTATGGGACGAAAATTGAGAAATATTTCTTTAATCTTTCGTTTTATTGAATTATAGTTTAGCTTAAGCCGTTCAAATCCAAAAAATATAAGACAAAAACAAAATTTGATACGTTTCAATAATTTCTTTCGTTTTTTGTTTCTAAACTACTTAAGATGTTTACAAAATTTCGCTAACAGCCATTAAATTGTGTAAAATAAAAGTTGTTTTTGTTTGAATATTATTTATTTTTGACAGTAAATTACGTTATATGATCAAATATATATAATATATATATTTCAATCAATATCAAATATATAGAATATATATATTTGATCAATATTTATTGTCAGAATGGTAAAGAGTACTGGATGTTAGATAAAGAAGAGTATGATATCTATATAAATTGTAATTATGATAATTATATGATAAAATATTTAATAAGAGTAAAATATTTTAGTAACGAGGGCAGAGATAGTTTGAGGTCAGTCGTAGCGCAGGAGCTTGAAATGTGACTGTAAAATCGATTGATTGTGGGTTCGATCCCCACTCGAAGAAATGAAATATTTATTTAAATTTATATTTCAATTTCTTCGCTCTGGAGTTGAGGTAAAGCGCGGCGTTGAATTCCGCCACTTAATACGCAATGCTTCCAGAATTCGGCAGAAAGTGGGTGACACTAGGTTCTCTCTGCCTACCTTGCTGTGTGAGGGATACAGTGTGAAGCTGATTTGATTTGATTTATTTTAGTTACGTAAAACTATGTAACTTGAGTTATCTCCAAGCTTATTTGATGCAGGAAAAAGCATTAAGTGGATAAAAGTAAAAGCAAACACGACGGCCGTAGGTTCGATTAGTATTCGTGAGTTTGCTTGGGTAGACACCACAAAACACACAACATTTCGAAAAATAGGTAAAATTGGGTAACGAAGTCTCTTCATACTAGGTAAGATATCGTTTTTGTCTTTTGTTTTTTGCTTCGCGCTGTACTTGCCTATCCTACTATCATATACGTGGTAGGGTAGGCAAAAGAAATCTGGGAACCTAGTATTACGATACTTCGTTCCCCAATTTCCAAGCAAAACAAACAGGCTTAGTAGGTAATTAGATATTGTAGTAAGGTTGTTGTAGCATTAGCTTGACACCGATTTAAAAATTATACAATCTTTTTGTAATGATTTTTATTTAACAAAATCAAAGTACGTTTCACTTTATGTAAAATTATTATTTACTTTTTAGTTCGTTGTTTGGAAGTCGGTTTTTTTTAAAAGTTAGTATATTTTGTAATATAATATATTACATAATCTTTTTTATTTACTTAAGTTTATCACCGTTCTTTTACCAACATTGTGGCTATGAGACGACGTGAAACGTATTTGTAAATGAGGCCGTCGTGATGTAGCGGCACAGCGACGGTTATGGGTTCAATTCCCATTTCGAGAATTAATTGTGTTCATATAGTTCCTCTAGTAGCAAGACAAAGCACAGCGATGAATTCCATCACTCTACACGTAATATCTCCAAAATTGAGCCGTGCGTAGGAAACGGTGTCTTACTTCTATGCTGTCTGCCTACTCTGTTATATACAGAATACATTGTCAAGTTAAAAAGAAATATTATTTGTAAACAAGTGAACACTCCCTCTTAGTATACAGGTTTGATGGAATATGTCATCGTCAAGGCCTCGGGCAGCAATTATCGAGGCTCCAATGATTTGCAACCCCTGATCACTGGCCTTGGGCCGCCCATAAATATTGAAAGAGCAAACATCACTTTGAAGACTAGGTAAGGTAAGTATTAACTAGGAAGGGTAGTTCGGTTTTGAGAATATATCTTTATCTAAATTATTTCTTTTCAGAGAAACATTTTTACTATAATGAACTTAATTATTTAGTTATTTATTGCAAGTCCGTAAAATAAATATTTTAATTATAATCGCCTAACGCATAACGCCTTATCAATCGTTACTACCGTTAATTCTTTAACTTGCTTACTAGTTGAAAACCCTTGAAATCGATATGCTAATCATGTAAAATTAAAAAAGAAAAAATATTATAATAACACTATATATAAATTCGAAAATCGAAGTCATATCATTATGAGCATCATTGATTCTCCGTAACGTAGAATCGAACCTACAACCGTTGCGTTTGCTGTTTAACTCCATCGATCTATTCGATTATATAACAAAAATAAGTTTCCGACTAAATATAATCTAAGATTAATTTAATATCCACATATAATTACGTATGACTTCTGTGTTCCGCATGAGGCACGAATGTACGCTGTCATTATCGCATAAATCAGTGGCGATATCGATTCTAGCGTAATTGCAGTAACATCGATGTATCGATCGTATCCCGCTAAATTAAAGTTGCCATCGATATAATTTTGCTTGATGTGTGTGACGTTTAATAAATTGTACAACACTAGCTTGTTGGGCTAGGGTATGGTTGTAGAGTGATTTAATATTATTATATTAATAATAGAAGAAGGTTGTCGTGGTGCGTGGAGGACTGTAAACGCGATGGTTGTGGGTTCGATTGGCACTCGAGGGAATGAAATGTTTTTTTTTTTAATTTTTTTAAAAGGACTTTGAGTTTCGCCACTTAACACGCAATGACTTGAGAATGCGCTTGAGCGGAAAGTGTGGAATATATTATAATCGAGCTCCGTGGAAATTCTTATACTCTTCTTAAAAAATCTTTTTGCATCTTTTTATTTTCACTCTGTATCCGGCACTCGCCAGGATAGGCACAGGGAACCTGCGAACCTAGTAATAAAACACTCCGTTCCCATTAAGGCAATTTCGTTTCCCACTTAACGCCGAATTCAAGAGGCATTGCGTGGTGAGTGGCGGAACTTAACACCTCACCTTCTCGTTACTAGGATGAAAAAAGAAAAATATTAAACATATCATTTTGTTGAATAGGAATCGAACTCATAACTTATCGCATTTACAATCGCACGCTTTTGCTCTTCCGCAACGACTGGCTTCTATATTTTATTATTATAATTTACAGATTCACATGTCAAGATTGATTACCGTTTTATGTATATATTATTCAAACTATAATAACATTCCTTTAACCCAAACACAACAATAAAAAAAAAACTTCTATTTTCTCACTAATAACAACAACAAAAAAATAACAAAAACACAACAAACAAACACCTTTCACTCCATTATATATAGTGAAATGCCACTAAGATATAAATCATGCACCATGCGTGTAATGAATAACAAATTGTGTTGCTAATATATTAGATAAGGGAAAATTTAATTGAGGCTAGAAGCAATCTTAGCCATTAGTTCCGTTACTGTCGATCAATTTTATTTTGTTCATACAAAAGTATTATGGAGAGTATATTCTGATTTATTTTTGAGGCCAGACGTGGCGCAGGCGCACAAAGTGTACACGACAGGCTGTGGGTTCGGTTTCCAGTTGAGAAACTATAGCTTAAAACAAACATTAGTGATTCCTCGCTCTGGTAACGAGGCGAAGCGTTAGGCTGACAGTGGGGAAAAAAAGCGTCTTAATAAGAACGAAGAATCTTAATAGTAGGTTCCCAGGTTCCCTCTGCCTCTCCTGTTATGTGTGGGTACAGCGTGAAGTTAAAAAAATCTCTAAGTAGCGTAATCTGTTCTATACAGTTGCCTCGGGTAAGTGTAACGGTAGACTGGTCTTACGCTGTCAATATGTCATTGTGTCTTCGCAATCAGGTTTTAAGGAAATTGCTCTAATAAACGCGTGTCGCTATAATTGGATGTATGGAGAACATTCTGAACAGAATCGAGTATTATAATCGATTTACTGTATATGTATATTGTTTTTTTTTAAACGCGCTGTATCCCAAGTATAGTAGAATAGGCAGAGGGAGCCTATTAACTTTAGAACTTAACACCACGATAGTCCCATTTATACTCAGGCTCGTTGCCGCTACGCCACGATGGCTTCGTCAGTTTTTCATAGCAAAGGAAACCGAAAGATCCTAGAGAATGATAACTATATCTCCGTTCTTCACTTGTCTTTAGCTTAGAACTCTTCACGTTGGCTAACATATTTTTTTATGAGAAACTTGTGTAAAGATGGGTATCAAAGGTAAGTAGTTACCACCTAGTATGAGGCCAGTCGTGGCGCACAAGAGTGCGACTGTAAACTCAACAAGTTGTGGGTTCGATCCCCATTCAAGGAAGATAAATATTTTTAAACGTTTTTAAAGTGTTAATCCACACTTAGGAAGTATAAATACTTATTTAAAAAACGTATAAAAATTTGAACGTAGCGGGACTCGAACCCGCGCCTCCTGGAAACCGACCAGGCGCTCTGACCACTATTTTTTAAAATAGTATTTATATTTCCTAAGTGTGGATTAACACTTTAAAAATGTTTAAAAATTGTATTCTCTCTTGCCAAACGATAATTCTTAGTAATTATCTTTGGGTAGCGGAAATTTGTAAAAATCTCCCTACAGAGATGCTAACAACATAAGTTGTAACAAGCGTATAAGAATTTCGACGTAGCTTGGCGAGAACGTATGGCGCAGTGGTCAGAGCGCCTGGTCGGTTTCCAGGAGGCGCAGGTTCGAGTCCCGCTACGTTCAAATTTTTATACGTTTTCTAAATAAGATAAATATTTATTTTTCCTCGCTCTAGAAACGGAACGGAACCGAAATTCAGAACGAAGCGTTCCACAACCTACTCTCCCATATGCGGGATATAGCATGAACACAAAAGAAATGTTCATATAAATTATAACGATGTTAAACAAATTTTCCTACAAAAAACCAAACATAATAATGACATGAGGCAATCATCGAAAGTCCAAGCCAAAGTAATATTTGAATTACGATTTAGTATTGAATATGTAGCGTTTAATATAATGAGAACAGTAATAAGTGTAACAGGTCGTATTAAGGCGACGTTTTGTTTGGACTGTCGGCGGAATAATTGGTGAAACATTTCAAATTTTAAACTTTAAATTTTATTTTATATTATATTCTCTCTCTCTCTCTCACACACACATCATGTGTTTGTTCACATTTATTTCTGTTCATCTCACATATCCAGATGCGCAAATTGATAATATTGTGAAAATTTTAAAAAAATACGACAAATTATTTACAGTATTTTTTGCTTCACGCTGCATCCCGCACAGGCAGAAAATGTTGTCCAGTCTTTGCATTCTACCGAACCGTCGAGGCATTGCGTGTTGAGAGTTGAATATTTTGCCACTATTACAATATGATTTTTTTGAACAAATATAATTTTCTATTTCAGTGTTCTTAAAATTCATTAACTTCCAGAAATACAAATCCACGTTCAAGTAGCTTTTAACAGAATAAAGCAGAATAACTACCAAATATATACCTAAGCATAATATAACAATTTATACTTTTATACAGAATACATATATTATAAACAATAATTCCCAGTAATATTCGCCTTAATAAAAGCAGTTATATTACATTACAAGGCAACGTTTATGTCGTATGTCAGCAGTTAAGTGAATTAGTCGTGTAAATACTTGATACCAAGTAGGTCACACTACTCTCACTACAGCCTACTTGCCGATTTTTTTTTGCAGCTTCACGCTGTATCCCGCACATAGCAGGATAGGCAGAGGGAACCTAGTGTTGACACACTCCGTTCCCCACATTCTGCTGAACTCTTCAAGCAATATGTGTTGAGTGGTGGTACTCAACACCGCATTTGCCTGCGTACCAGAGCAATGAAAATGAAAACAATATTTCAACATATTTTTTTTTTTCAACATTTTTATTTAACAATATTTCATTTCTTTAAGTGGAAATCGAACGCAACCAATTTGTGCCGCTGCGCCACGACGGCCCCATACCTATTTCTTAATTAACCATTTAACTTCGCTAACTCCTACTCAACACATAAAGACATCAAATTTACTCAACACCGTTATAAATACTAATTATACGAACAAAATAACTTACAAATAAATAAGGACACATTGATACATTAATAATTCGGTTATCTAACACTACCATACATCAGTGTCAGAGGCTGGACCAATTGGCGGTTCTGGTAGCAAATCCCCACTCGAAAATTCCGCAAATCTTTCCCAACACACGAACTACCCTACCCCGCCCAGCGGTACTCGCTACTGAACAGCCTTGAATAACTATTACTTTGCCGGCCATTACACGACGCGTCACCAGCGGCTGATACCTCGTCGAAAAGGGAATTATTTATGAAATTATCCTATTCTACCTCCTTGCCTCCAGCGTAGACTAACAAGCTAAGCCTATACGTCATGATCTACAATATTTCTTCCAATAAACCCGATGATCGTCCCTGAGTGTTCTAAAAAACGGGCTACATCAAACGTGCTCTCAAAGTAAGTGCCCGTATAAATTCTAATAAGCATCCATTCTATATAGCTCCCGAGGCCACAACTCTTAATCTCGACTATTACTCCGTAAGATTTTTACCGGTAGTTACGTTCAAACTTAATTTTTAGTTGCGTCCTACGCTCGACTCGACTCGACTCGATTATAAATCGATGTTTTTTACTTCCGTATGTCTTCGTGTTCCAAGTTTAAACGGCAATCCGTCACAGTGATATAATTCATGCACGGACCGACAGGAATAAATCTTTCTTATTAAATAGCCATTCTCTTATGGACCGTGTCGCCAGATTTAGATCAAAATGATAGCGTCTTTTAAAATCCTTTGTTGTAATATGATTATCTACGATATATGTGGAGTATGGTGCGGCTTGAACGATTAATTATGCTTAAGAATTTGTTATTTGAATGGTTGTTGTGTATAATATGTTAAAGTTCGTGGGTTTGAATTGTAGATGAGGTTAACGTTTGTATGTATTATATATTATTCATTTATACGGATATCTCGAACGATGAGGTATTAGTGGCTGGTCAGATGGTCTGACTGCATACGCCTCGTTTGTGAGTTTGATGAAATGCAGCATTGAGTTCCGCTTTTGAATATCTCTAAAACACCTAAGAGCTTATCTAATGTTAAGATACTCAGCTATTCTCCATTTTCTACTAAGTTGAGACATTATGTCCTATTACATGGAATAGCAAACCCGCGTTTTTTACCAGAACGGATTGCAATAGATTTTTCAACTGCTCCACAATAAAGCCTGTTGTTAGATCGAACTACTGTCTATTCCCATCAAGACACTTCCGTTCCCCATTTCCTACCGAATTCTCGAGCTTTTGCGTGGAGTGGCGAAACCCAACGCCGCTCGTTACATCGTTATCAGAGTTAAGAAATGAAAATATTGAATATTTCATTACTCCAAATGGGAATCGAATCCACAATCATCGTATTTACATTCTCATACTTGGACCCCTACGGCCTCAACATTAACATTGTAACATTAACACTATGTTTTCTTTGATAATTCTCTGTACATAAAAGAGGTGGTTATTCGCGCCTGCTTCGATAAAATTATATAATAGCAAAGTGTATTCTAGTGTGTGGAAAATAAGTGATCCATAATAGTGGCCGGGAGGCAGCAATTCTCACTAAGGTAAATGTTGAATTAAAGCTCACGTCGAGCTGAGGCTGTTGTGACGCAGTGGATCAGTATGACTGTGGTTGTGGGTTCGATCCCCACATGGAAGTGATTATGTTTCAATAATTTTCAATTTTCCTATTTTGGTAGGAAGCTCGGTATTGAGGCCTGGGGTAATACGCGATGTCTCAAAAATTGGGTGGAAGGTGGGGAATGGAGTTCTTTTTGCTTACCTCAAATTACGCATGGGTTCTCATGTAATTCGTTGTTTAATATGGCCTGCCCAGTAAAGTATATCAGCAAAGCCGATGGCATTACCTTGAAAAACTTTAAAATAATAATAATTAAATTTTTATTTTTATGGTAAACGAACATAGAGGTCACCGGATGGTATGTGGGCACGACTCCGTGCAACACCCGAGGAGCTACAGGTGCGTTGCCGGCCTTTGAGGTGTAAATAGAAGCGCTTTTTTGTGTTTTTTTTTATATATTTCTTATATTTATGTTGATAATAAGTAAGTATCGAATGTAAATAATTAATTAAAAAAAAAAACACACACTTTTGTATATGATTATACGTCCCATAGGTAATTCTCGATATCACAAGTATTACGCAGGGCTGCCCACGCATTGTGCTTTACCTGTTCGTGTGTTATTTTAAGAAATCAGGTCTTATGCATACATTGCATTGCATATCTAGGTATATAAGTATAGTAATAACCATAATTTAAATTAAATTGAAAAATACATAACTTATCATTTTTCATAAATTTTCGAATTACTTGACAAAAAAGTTAAAGATGAAGCATATTCTATATACGCTGCATAATAGTACAAATTTATTAAATATAGTGAATATTAGATAAAAAAAAATTAAATCAGCTTCACGCTGTATCCCGCACACAGCAGGGCAGGCAGAGGGAACCTAGTGTTAAGACACTCCGTTCCCCACTTTCTGCCGAATTCTGGAGGCATTGCGTGTTGAGTGGCAGAACTCAACGCCGCGTTTAGCCTCGACACCAGAGCGAAGACATGGAAATATAAATTTAAGTAAATATTTCATCTCCTCGAGTGGGGATCAAACCCACAACCAGTCGGTTTTACAGTCACATTTCGTGCCACTGCGCCACGACTGGCCTCTGCACGAAGCATATTCTATATACGCTGCATATTAGTACAAATTTATTAAATATAGTAAGTAGTAGGTACTTAGTAATAGAATCTTTTTTTTAGCTTCACGCTGTACCACGCACATTATAGGGTAGGTAGAGAGAACTTGGGTAGTTAGTATTAAGACACTCCGGTCTCATTATCATACTTTCCACCAAATTTTGGAGGCATTTCGTGTTGAGTAGCGGAACTTAACACCTCGCTTTGTATCGTTGCCAGAGCGAAGAATTGAAAATATTCAACATTTTATTTCCTCGAATGAGAATCGAACTCATAGGTGAAACAAAACATAAATAGACAGTAAACATTTAAATCGCCAGTAAACTCACTTATAGAAGACATATTTCAACATACATTCATTATATACTAGAAATCCGTAAATTTCACAAGTCTCAAGTTAGACTGTGTTAGCTTTCCTTTACATGTTAATGCAGAACCAACACGGCGCTAACAGAATGTATGGCCGTGCTTGACCCTAAATACGACGTTCTTTACACTAACGTTACATTCCTACACGCTTGGAACTACTAAGTGAAATTTTAGTTTCTAAAATGAAAATTATATGTAACAATCATTCGAGGTGGGTATTTAAAATAAATAAAATCAGTTTCACACTGTATCCCGTATATAGTAGAGTAAGCAGAGGGAACAGATTGTATCCGTCCGATTTTCCGCGGAATTTTTCGAGGCACTGCTTGTTAAGTGGTGGAACTCAACGCCGGGATTTTGCCTATATAAAGGTCTTTCTTAGGATATATGAGAGGTCTCATAAAAAATAAACAGAGGTCGTTCGAGTAAAGGAATATATATATATATATATATATATATGTATATATATATAAGCATATGTAGGTGTGAAGGATAATTTCGTAGAATTTTTATCTTTTCCTTTTCCTGCAAGATCACAATCAATATAATATAATTTACTTTTTTCCATTTTCAGCCCAAATTCGATATATTGCCAAGAGTAGGACAAGAATTCACAACTATTTCTCTCTATTATTCTTGAAATTCTTTCTTGATTTTTTTACAGACCGTTATGAGTTCAAGAGAATAATTTATTCTCATTTCCTCATTCTGGTAACAATAAAAATCTCCATAATTGTGTGGAAAATGGAAAACAGAGTGTCTAAGCACCGAGTTTCGAGTTCCGTATTGCCCATAAAAAATTGAACCCGCGACCATCTGATAGCGTCACTAACATTGGTACTTATTTAGAAATTATATAAATTTTATTTTTCCTTCCTAATTGTGGAATAACACTTTAAAAATGTTAAAAAAAACGAACTTTGGTATTTGGCTATTTTATATCTATATTCAATAACATGTCAATTAACGTGAAAAGCAAGGTATTCAAATAACCGTTCGCTTTAGGGATATCTTATTCTAGATTATATAAAGACAAACCACAAGCCTATTAAAATAATGCCCATACATAGAACGAACAGGATAAAAGATAGTCATCGCTATGATGAATGGACCTGGATGCTGTGTATTCATTGAAAAATTGTATTTGTAAAAAAAATCTAGGTTCGATTCCCACTCGGGGGTTAATGTTATTCTCATTTCCCCGCCCTGGAAGACAAAGCGTGGCGTTGAGTTTTACAATTCAACGCGCAATGTCTCAGATTCGGGCGGAGTATGGACAGAATATCTCAACACTAAGCCTGTCTTTATAAGCCGCTCTTAACTCTGAGATCGATCGGAAGGTAAAGTCTTAATAATATAATAAATGAAAACGGCATCTCAAGATCAATCTCAGACATAAAAGCGATTTATAAATACTAACCTAAGTCATTTCTGCAGGATACAACAATATCAAAAGATTACTCTTTTGACTTTATTTCCGGATTAATAAGAACGACACTTAGAATGTCATGTGTCATATGTCATGTGTCATACATAACTCTTGAATATTTCTATTTTTACTGTTTTGGCAAACCTGCAGCAGCTAAAGCCGCCGATTGTGAGTTATATTAAAATAATGTTCATTTCCTCGTTGTGTTTGCAAATCAAAATAGGAAACGCGGCGTTGAGTTCTGCCACTCAACACACATTGTCTCAAAATACCTATGAAAAGCTTGAAGTTGCAAAAAACCGTAAAATCCCATTATATTCAATCTCGAAATATTAAAACAAAATTATTTTTTTATATAAAAAATTCGCTATCAGATAGCGCTAGAACATAACCAATACGTGGTCCAGTGGATTTACGATCTCAGTAGTTTATCAAAAGTCCTACCTGAATTCCTAAAGCCGCATTGACTCCGGGTAATGGTCAAATATCCCGCTGAGCCGCCATTTGTCAACACGCGTGCTCGAATACTTGCATAATTTAGTTATTTATTCTTTGAAATAATTAGATTGCTTTATATTATCTGGTTTGTAGATATCTATGTTTAATATTACTAATGTTATATTGGTTTTTTTTTAGCTTATAGAAGTAACCTAGTCTTAAGACAATACGTTCTCCACTTTCTGCTTAAATTTTTAAAACCAACCCAATGCTTCTAGAATTGGACGGAAACAGAAACGTCTTAATGAGAACGGTACGTCTTAACACTAGGTTCCCAGGTTCCCTCTGCAGACCGTGCTATATGCGGGATACAACCTAAAACATAAAAAAAGGCTCCAACATGTATATGTTATTTTCAAGGCATTATTTTACAATAGACGCTGTTATGGTCTACAACCACCAATCTTACAGGTAAACGTTGTCCACATTTGTTTGCAAGAACGGTGGTTGCGGGTTCGATCCTTACCCGAAACAATATTTATATTAAAATTAATTTTATTTCTCCTTTTTGATAACAAAAATTGAGTTAGGAAAATTGGAAATGACGTTTAAACACTATTTTCCCTCAATCTGAAATCTACCCTGCTATATGAGAAACATGTGAAACTACTTTTTAAGATATTTTTTTTATTATTTAATTTATTAAAATAAATTCGCGTTTGAGGCCAGTCGTAGCGCAGCGGCACGAAGTGTGACTGCAAAACCGACTGGTTGTGGGTTCGATCCCCACTCGAAGAGATGAAATATTTACTTAAATTTATATTTCCATTTCTTCGCTCTGGTGCCGAGGCTAAGCGCGGCGTTGAGTTCTGCCACTCAACACGCAATGCCTCCAGAATTCGGCAGAAAGTGGGGAACGGAGTGTCTAAAAACACTAGGTTCCCTCTGCCTACCCTGCGGTGTGCGGGATACAGCGTGAAGCTGATTTTATTAAAATAAAGCACTCCCCCCAAGAATACTTAAAAGGGAATAATGGGGAACGCGATCTGCGTATTATCGAGGCTCCCGGAATTCCGCACGCGTCCCCGGTGGTACTTAACGGTCGCTCCTTGACGCGTATTTGTCAACGTACATGCTCTCAAACTCGCATAATTTTCAAATTTCTTTTCATGTAATGTCGATAAGTTATAATTTCTTTTATTAGTTGAGACTATGAAGACATACCCATATTGTATATTATAAATTATATTTTAATTTTACGTTATTCATAATAGTTGGATCCTTATAAGATAATGCTTGGTGCTTGACTTTCCATTCTTCTTATTAACTTTAATCTGTATTCCGCATATTACCATGTGCAGAGAGAACTTGGGTAGCTAGTGTTAAGACACTACGCTGATATCATCGTTGGCTTTCCAAAATTTATAAAATAAGTCTCTTTGGGTGTTGAAGCTTTGTATAATGAGATCAATAGAAAAGAAATCTCATTATATTTTCTATGAGTAGCATTCGAACCTAAAATGATCACTTGCAATCAATCGTGTTGAATTTAGACGGACAAATAACAATGTGAGTAAAAAATTGAACGTCGTAGCGTGGACTAACAGTATTAATAGAAATAATATGGTCACTTATGGAATATCTTATTTTTCTATAAACTTTTTTCTATAAATATTTCTATATTTCTATAAATCAAACATATTAAGACAATGTACCAATAACTATGACTTGTAGCGAATAATTTACTCAAACACAGTCACATCCTCAACTCTAGTGTATTCCACTCAGACGAACTGAAAAAAAATATACACAAATATATTCTAAGATTATGATAAATCTTGGAGGACCGACTTAATACAAAGCTAAACTCTGGTGAAAAAGGAAGTCATACATAATGTATCAGACGCGCTCCGGCCTATGCGCCTCCATTTTTCCACGGCTAATCCTTCACGGGCTCATCTACCCGGATTTTAATCTCAATCTCACCTCATCACCGACTCCAGAATACTGGGAATAGCCAATTTCGCCATTAATTACAGGGCTGCCTCCCTTACCCTTCCTTTTTCAAGTAAAAATAAATTATAACTCATTTATCGTTAGTCGCCGGCTGAATAAATAGCTGTCACGTTGGCGCACACAGAAGCGTAACGTGACGTGAACGTTCACGGCGGGGAGGCCACGCCCCGACATGCGCAGTGGGCACGCACGCCCATGTGTGGCGCGTGTGCCGCTGTCCCCGAACTGGGGCACATATGTGCAGCACATATTGGGTGGGCGTACGCCGCGGTAGGCGGGTCACACGTACGACGTATCGGTAGGTGGACCCGTATGTACGACACATAACCCCATACACTCTACATATATACGTTGAGCTATACATGATCCCACCAAATAGTGATACACCCGCAAATTCGACGCTAAAGTGACGAACAAAATATAAAACCCCACCTGGGGCGCGCAATTATCGGCGCGAACCGCGTAAAATTGCTGGCGAACGCCAAACTGACACTCGTGGAACTTCCTTAAAATAAAACTTGGAAAAAGTTCAACCGGAAAGGAAAGAAAATGAAAATAAAAAAGCCATTGACTCCGCAGACCGGCCCTGAAACTTTCGACTTTTTCAACATCCCGCGGACGGAATCGCGACGGATTTTTTTTCGTCGCTCGAGGGACTATCGCTTATTCCTGTCAACTAACTAGTGAAGTCTGTTCGTACTGAGAATATTGTTTCGGGGCAGTTTTGTATTTTTGAAAATAGATTTTCAATACAAAATATCTCCATAGAGTTAACAAAGGCGATAGTTTACAGTTTTGACACTATTTCTTTAAAACTTAAGCCCCGTAGTATAATGTAAAGTTAAACTTTGCAATCGACTCCATCTCTCTCGGTCCGCAGAGTATAAATGGAATAGAATTATAATAAATTCTTAGGCCTATTTTCTGATACCACATACAGACGTCTCCTGTAAAAAGAAATTCTCCAGTCTAAAAGCGAAACATCGCGAAACAATATGGCGTACAATCATCCGATCAATAATATATAGGCTAAGAAGTACAGAGCAGCGAGACCGAGACTCAGCAGCGAAAACAAATCAGTGCGGGTGGCGCAAATTGAGCACGTACCCGTTCCGGCTAATTTTATTTTGCAATTACACCCCCGCCCTACTCTGTGCCGGGGATCCCCCCCAGCTAATACAACATTGGCGACAGGCATTAAAGAAGTATGTAAGTAATAAAACTCGGTAGTTTCCCATATAATCGTGTATTTATTGGCCTCGTAAGAACGAGATGTTATGTTCATAGATTAAAATTTAAAAGATTTTTTTGTGTGCAGTCAAATTAAAGTTATTAAGATATTTTGAGGATTTAAAAAAAATCATAGATCTTAGCAACTTCAATAAAAAAATCTAATTCTTTTATATTTTTCTTTAAATAAAAAGTTGAAGACGAAATACTGCGAACTTCACCATGTATCAAGTATCGCACATAGTAAATATGTACAGTACATACATACATACATGAGAGATGTCGACGTATACAGGATGTTTATTTCCAACGCCAATTAATAATAAACAGCTAAGTTAAAAACCTCCATCTCAGCGGTCTGCGAGCGCCTGCTCTGTGCCCCCTCTTTAAAAAGGTTGTAAGAAGGTGGACACCCCGCGGGGAGACGATCGCCTTCAACCCTTTCGCTTTTACCCCCGCCTACAGGCTGTTTGAATTATGTAAAATATTGTTCATATTTTCTTTTTTTTCTCCTATCTCGTATATAGTGCAGCGTAGAAATGAAAAATCATCATAAGGTTTTTCTTTTTTGCTTCCATTTTTTTTTATTTTATACTGAAAATTTTATCAAATTTCTGTAATATTTTAAGAGTTTTACTTAATAAGCTTAAATTATTTATATTAAATTTAAAATATTAATTATTATTTCAATTCAAGCCTAGCACACGTAAAAATTTAACATAAAATATTACTACTCATACTTTACATTAAGAATTTGTAGCATTTAGTATTTTAGATAACAGCTTACTCAACGAGAGGTTTAATATCAAGATAAATAGGTCGTTGTTATTAACATCGAGTTGGATTTCTACTCACAACCATCACTAAATTAGAAAAAATAGGCCGTTCATATAGACTCCACTACATCTTTTACGAAAATAAGTTACTATAATAAATAAACTTAAAAAACAAAAGAAATATCCAAACACGCTATATAACCACTAAGCTTCTCGCATTTCTTCGTCGCTTCTTAAAGTGTTTTACATACAGCCGTCGTTGTGTGCGTCGGTATTTACTCACGCACGGGTGTGAGTCTACGCATTTTTGCCCCCAAGAAGGTTCCCCCTAAGAAAAATACCTTAACCCGTTCACCACCCACCCTCTTTGATGTACCCGCCTCGGGTAAAGAAGATATGAGACTTTTTCAAAAAGCTTAATTTAAATGAGCCGCTTGGGACGACTCAATGGCAGTATTCCTTAATTTAAATACTATCTCGACGCGAGGTCAGGCGATTGAGCCATATTAATTGGTAGTGATTTTCTATTTCATTTTTTTTTATTAAAATGAGGTGTGGTGAAGCATGCTCAAGTGTGCAAGTGTAAACGGGACGAGTGTGGGGTTCGATTCCCACTCGGGAGAATAAACGAAAAAATGAATTATCTGTGTCCTGCACATAACAGAGTAGAGAGGGAGGGGAGAGGAAACCTGGAAACCTAATTTTGAGACGCTAGTGGTACTGTGTTGAAAGGTGGAGCTCAAAACCACACATGCTTTGTTATCAGAGAGAGGAAATGAAAAAAAACTATCCTTCTAGTGGTAATCATGCCCAAAACCGTCGCGTTTACAGTCGGATGCTTGTATCCCCCTGCGCCACGACCGCCTCTGTATTGTTAAAATATATTTTTTTAATTAAATTAAAATTTGCAAACTCAAGACTAGCATATACCTGCGGTTTCGCCCCTTTCGTTAAATAGAAAAATTTTAAATTTGTGTATGACATGAGATACATTATAACAAGAGATAACTCCAACCTCAAATACAATAGGTTACATCGACAACTAATAGAAATCAATAGTTCCTGGGTTTCGCGCGTTCAACCAAACAAACAAAAAAAAGGTTAAGTATAGTTGTGGGTATATTATACGTATCATAGCTAAATAAGCGCCCCTTGAAACTACTAGTACTACGTAACAATGTAATTTTGTGCATTTTAACTCTTGCACCATTAAATAATTATTTAATTGTATATTATACTTTTTAATTTGTTTTTATGTGAAAATTTACTTCACGAGTAAAAAGTTATATGGAAAAAATCATTGCTTAAGTTTTTTTTATTTCGTTTAGTAGGTAATAAATTTGCGGCGGCCATAGTACTCACGCGGACTGACAACGCGACGCACACGGACTGACAACGCGACGGCTGTGGGTTCGATTCCCCCTGGTAGGAATCATTTTTTTTCATTCCTCGCTCTGGTGACAAAACTAGGCGCGGCATTAAGTCTATCCTTATCGCACGTCTCGAAAGTGTAAGCAGAAAGTCGAGAACGGAGTGTTTTAACACTCGCTTCCACCTGCCTACCCTGCTATATATGGAATACGGCGTAAAGCTATAAAAGACGACAAAAAATTATAAAGCAAAACAATAAAAATTATTTATGTATTAATGTATTTTTAATAAGTATTTAAACAAAAAATAAATATTATAACACAAATATTGCTGTAGCTGTTATTTAAAAATTTAAACCTGCCACCCTCAAATCTGTTTTCTTTATATTATGAAGATATTCTTTAGGTAGTCTCAATCTATATTCTATATATCTATTATTTTTTTTTACTTTATGTAAAAAAATTGTTTCTTAGAAAGCAAAAATCTTAGGAACTACTGCTTTACATTCAGGAATTGTCATAAAAAATAAATATCCCGCACACAACAGGGTAGGCAGAGGGAACGTAGTGTTAAGACACTCCGTTCACCACTTTCTGCCGAATTCTGGAGGCATTGCGTGTTGAATGGCAGAACTCAACGCCGCGCTTAGCCTCGACACCAGAGCGAAGAAATGGAATTATAAATTTAAGTAAGTATTTCATCTCCTCGAGTTGGGTTCGAATCCACAACCAGTCGGTTTTACAGTCACACTTCGTGCTGTTGCGCCACGACTGGCCCCAAATATATATAAATATGTACGTATGTAAATCCATTTGTCGAGAAATACTACAGGCTATAAACTTATATATTTATTGTATCGTATAACGATTCTCAGTTATTTCAACTTAAAATCTAGAAAAAAAATAAAAAGCCTCTTACTATAAATGCAATTCAATTATGGATAACAAGTTGTTATACAAGATCATTAACAAAATTAAATAATTTAATAAAAAAGTGTAAAAGTATTTAATTTTATAATCAATTTTAAATGTTCCAGGAAAGCAATCAATACGTCGTAAAAACCATTTGAGAAATTTTAACCCTCTAATGAAACAAAGGGCTCTTTTCTAAATAGTACATGCTTCTTACGATTTATTTCGCAAGCAAAAATTTACTAACACATCTAAAGGATTGTCACCCTCACATTGAGAAAAGAATAAGTTATACTTTTTTCTTTGGTTTTGTCTGGTTTTTTTTTTTATTTTTATTTAAAAAAAATAGTCATGATCTCTTTTCTTTACGAAACCACATGAGTTTGAGTTTTAAGTATTGTTTTATTTTCTTTATGTTTTTTCTTTATATAAATAAACAAAATATTACAAAAAGCAATATAAATCAGCACACTAATATATTTCCATCGAATGTCAAAAGTATATTATTCAAAATTCTCATTTAAAATGAAATAATAAAAATAAATGGACAGACAAACCATAAGTGAAATTGTTTAATATAAAATTTACCAGGCGTATACAGGTAGGGGTGTTTCGCACCCCTTTTTAACCCTTTTGAGATCGGAACGTTTCTTCTCCTTCTTTACATTTATTTCTTATGGCCTGTTTCTTCTTCTTAAATTATAAAGATTTGCGTGGAACAAAGCATTTTGATACTTTTTATAGATTTTTTTATGTATAATACTTATATTAAAAAAATGAAGTACTTTATAAATCCTAAAACATTAAGTATATCTGTTAAAACATAGACGTTAATCGTTTATATTATTTTGCCATTGATTTATATACCACTTTATGTATTTTAATGCAAGTGTAAATATCTATGTAAAATTATTTAAATTTTGTCACGAAAGCATTTGGTCCTATATATCATTTAGTTGAAATGACAAAGTAATTAGGTCTACAATCAAGTATCTTACAAAATTGATTGACTTAAAATATTCAATTAAAATATTTTTAGCTATGAAAGTTTTAATTTACTATTTTACTTTTTAATATGGATACGACTCTTATAAAAAATTGTTCATTGTTGTTGTTAACTAAATATTATTGTAATTTTTACATATCTCTGTAACAACACAATAATTACGAAGTTATTTTACTTTATGTAAATCATAATAAGAAAAAACATAAATAAATTAATGAGGCCGTTCTGGTATAAGGCATATTTGTGTGACTGTAACGCGATGATTGTGAGTTTGATCTCCTCTCGGAGGAATGAATTATTATTTATTAATATTGTCAGTTGTTCGCTCTGGCATCAAGGTAAAAGCTCGGCTTTGAGATCTTCTGCCTAATCTGCTATATAATACTGTTTCCCGCATATAGCACAAAATAGTTAATTTTTCGAATCCGCTACGATGTAGACATATCGATTCAACTACAACGGCTGCCGAAATGATGTTACAAAGACTCGGAACTGGGCTAACACAAGTTTTCTATATTACAGTGCGTACCACCACCCAAAGGGTTACCACCTTTGAAGACGAGGTTTTTCTATAATACGAGTAGGTAAGGCTCTAAACGATTTCAATTTTGTAATTCTCGAATTTCCAGGGGCAAAAAATAATTGGTAGCACGGATTTTCACGTACTTTCGAAGTAAGATTGTTGCCTAGATATTTTTCTTTAGTGCTTTGTCAGTAAAGCTCGCTTTGCGAAGCTTTTGTGTGAGACGTTTTTGTACTTGGACTTTAACATTCTTGTTCAAGTTGTGAGGTTTGTGAGGTTTGTGGGCTTTATGGAATTTTACTATGTGTTTGAATTTGTACTCTTTGTGTAACATGTTTCGCTTTTTCATAGTTATAATTTCGTTTCGTAGCAAAACTGTATTCTATGGAAATTCTTAAATGACATTATTTTGTATGAATTTTCTTTTATTGTTAAAAAGTTTTTGGTGTAGTTGTACCAGATATTTTTTAAGGATATTATGAAATTTGCGGCTTTTTATGATGTAATTAATGTTAAGGACATTGGCTGGACTATGAAAAAAAAGATTATTATTCAAATATATTAAATATCAACTTATTAAGCAGATCGAGTAAAATATTTTTTCCTTTTCCTTTGCTTTCTCCAAAAAAAACTTCAATCTAATACTGCATCAAGATTTTAAGTTTGTCCTAAGCAAATATTATTTTCATGAAAATTACGTGCAGTTTGAACCCACAGTAATTTAATTGCTACAATGATCCATCAACGCCACCACAGAACAAATTATTAATAGATATATAAATAATACTACCTTAAAAAAGTACGTACCAAAATAATCCTTATTCCATGCCAAAAAGGTATATAATTTGATATTCATTAAAATGAGGTGAACGTTGTGTATGTACCAAGACGAGATTGTGTGATAGGACACGCGTGTCGACGGCAATCGGTCGAGGAGATGCTTCAAATTATGGAGATCCACTTTTACATTATCTTTCGTGAATACATTTTTGGATGTGTATTTTACTTTTATGTTTTAAGATTTTGAACGACATTCTTTTAAAATAGATAAAAAATGCAATTAGAAAGCATTATTTAATATCGAATGTGATTAATTCTTTTATTAATAAAATTCCCTTCCCCACTCTCCGTTCAGAAAGTCACTATTTTCCACCCAATTTTCAAGGCATTGCGTATTGAGCGGCAGAGTTCAACAGAAATCGAAATAAAAAGCGTTAAATGTGCACACAACTGTCGTTTTAACATTCAGATGCAGTGATCCTGCACCACAATACCCTCAAGCCAAGCCTTTTTGGAATGGATTTTCTTTTGGTTTCGTTAGGAGAGGCTTACATAGCTATGTGCTATATACAGCGTAAAACGAAAAGATATAAAATACCCTAGAGTCAACTCACTCTGTTCCCCATTTTTCCGTCTAATATTCGGATAAAGTCATATCCCCGAATGGAAAACCTCCTTTATTTTATCTTCACACTGTATCCTCCCCAGCAGAGTAGGCAGAAGAAACCTGACGGGTGTTAAGACACTCCGCTTTCCATTCACCGCCAAATTCTGGCGGCATTGCGTATGAAGTGGCAGAACTAAACGCCGCACTTTGTCCCTGCACTAGAGCGAAGAAATGAAAACATTATTTCGATTCCTCGAATGGGACACGAATCCATAACTTGTCATGTTTAGAGGCACCTCCTGGACACCTGCGCCACGACTGGCCCCGAAAAGAACTAAATGCTTATAAACATTACGTTTCTACATTTCAAATCAATTTTATCATAAATCTTATACTATCGCACGAATCCTCTTCCATATGAACATTGGTTGTTGTAAGATAATCTGTCTTAGTCATGTCTGTCACCCACATAGTGCATTTCGGCACGTTGAGAGCCTCGTGTGGAGACGCTTTTGTTTCTCGTGTTTTGTACATATTTTGTTTACTTACTATATAATATGTCAGGTAAATACCTTGTTTTATGCTATTTTGGTATTCTTGCTTATTATTTTTTTATGGAAAATATTTCTTTTTCAATAATTTCATCTTTTTATAATTTGTGTGGTTAATTAGAAAGAACTAATTACACGTGACACATTTTTTGTTACAGTAGTCTGTGATACCCTCTGGTTTAATCTAGCTGTGATTTTGGCGGTTGCTTCAAGGTGCTCGAAAGTTTCGTTGCGTTAGTTCGTTTCTTTTAGAATGTGTAAAAATCGGGAAAATCGAAGATGTTAATTTTTATTTATAATTGTTTTTGGATAGCGGAAATTTCTAAAAACCCTACAGCAGCGAGGCCAACAAGAACCACCAAACGTTTCTAAATATTTTACAAGACATCATTTTCGGAGTACTTCCCTCCATTACCTAGCATACAATTTATGTTTGATTCTTATCACTTTTAAGTCGCATTTAAAGATAAGGGTACCCAACGAGTACTTAAGTCAATTGCAAAACAAATATGTAAATTACGTACAAACGCTCTGCCTTCAACACATTCACAACTCAACATTCATTATGCAAATCTTACGTTCATCAGTCACTTTCTAAATTACATCCTTATCAGGAGTAAACAAAGCCGTTAACGCCAATTTAATGGAACTCATGTTAACACTAGTGTATGTATTGAAAGAAAGTTCAACTTATATTGGTTATTTATTTCCTTCGACTTTAGCTATCGCTGAAAAAGTTCTACTGATGTGAAAGAATCGAGAAACGATTTTTAGGGGCTAAGTTTGTGACATCTTTTGTAGAGAATAAAAAATGTTGTGACAATTGATGCCTGTACAGTATAGGACTCTGAGAGACGTTATTAGAATTAACAATAATTGATAGTTTTGACGATCCTTTTTCTGTATTTTCTTGTAAGTATTATCATATAAATAAGAGAAAAATATTCAATATCACCTAACCAAAAACTATATTTTTATATATACTTCACGTATATCTTTCTTAAAGGTAAGATCCTTTACAAATTAAGATAGGTACCCTATATTTATATTTCGATTAACAATTTCATTACTATTTGTATTATATTATCCATTTTTTATATGAAAAATTAAAAATTAGACTGTTTTTTCATACCATAATAACATCATTAACTTAATCAAAAAATTACTTTTTAAAACCCGATTATGAAGAAAAAAATCCAATAATTACAATTCAAGTAACAGTTCTGACGGGGAAGTACTCTATCTGCCAAACCGCGTTTGACAAACAACTGTTTGAAAAGTGCGAGTTTTGAAAAGTTCCGTTAATGGGTTAGAACGGGGCGTTGGGTGGTTGAAATTTTTGGAAATTTCACTTATAATTAAAGGCAAGGATCGCATTAAGGCCGTCACTTTTGGTTTATGGCGGGCCATCGGGGAGCGTCACCAGTGGCTTCTTTGACAGCTGATTTTTATAGATACCCACCCGGTGGCACAATTTAGATCTTGTTTGAAGAGTCCTTTGTGATAAAATATCGTTTACTTTTAGATTCTTAGAAGAAGCATTTAGAAAATTTTTATTGTGGTATATATTTTTATGTTCAAGCCCTCAGACAATTGTGGAAAATATTATAGTTCAATATTCTCCATTAAAGTGCAAATTAATCTTACTTACCGGTTATAAAACAAGAGTTTTCTAACTATTTTTACTACAATTTTTAACTCAGTATCATCATAACTACTGTATATAAATGAACGACTATTTTACATTATAAAATAAAATTATTGACTTGCTTAAACTTTTTTATAGTCAAATTATACAAAATATTTACGTACTAAATTGTACCTTATGATATAATAAATAAGCTTTCAATAGAATATAACAAAACAACCTTACAAATAAACTTAATGCCAGTCGTAGCGCTAAGACACAAAGTGTGACTGTAAACGCGACAGGTTGTAGATTCGAACCCCACTCAAGGAAATTATTATTTAAATTTAAATTTCTATTTCTTCGCTTTGGCGAGTTAAAGTGCGGCGTTCAATTTCGCCACTCAACACGAAATGCCTCCAGAATTCTCCAGAAAAAGCGGCGTACCGCCACACAACATGCTCGCCGAGATTGGACCAAAAATGCCTTAACACTAAGTTCCCCCTGCTAACCCCACCATGCGGGAAAAAGCGTGAAACCACTAAAATGAACTGAAAAATAACCAAACATCCCCTTTAACTATGACATAAAAATCGCAAGGTGCACTCAAATATTTTTAACCCGTAATTTGAACCCAATAACGTGTTCAGCCGTCAAGCTGGCACGGTGTGGTACAGAAGTTCGTGCATGGATTTTAATTATTGTCATGTAATACTGCTTCTAATAAATGTCATTAGAAACGAAGTTGTGCAAAAAAATTCGTTCATCCAACAAAATTATGAAACATCCTTATTATCAAACGAAATAGGGACTATTTTTCAAATACGTTTTGATATTAAAAGTTTTCTTTAAAATGGTAAATGTGTAGTTCCATAATGGAATCGCAATTCAACGTGCGTGACAATGATAGTACGTAAATAATAACCGCCTAATGTCTCGGGTTTTATGGGTATGGTCTTTATACGAAAATTTGTGCAGTTTTCCATTTAAGTTTTTGACAGGATCGTGTTGAACAAACAACATGTTTACGGTATAAATTATTATTATTATGAAAGAATAATGTTATATTACCTTGAAAGAATCTCGATTCTGTATTGATAAATATATGAACTACTTTGTACCAGTTTCACGTTTCAAGACATACAGTTCCCCCAACTTCTAAGACATCGATTGAGTGATGGAGCTCAGCTGCACCGAAATTTCTCCTAGCAGAAAATTCTCCCTCAAAGTGCAATATATTATGTAAAAAAATAAAAAAATATAAACATATATTTTAATGAAAATATTAAATATTTAAATCGAACCCAAAACCTATCACATGTACAGTCTCACGCGTCCCTCATTTGTGTCTCTGTGACACGACTGGCTTCTAATTTTTTTCTTATTATGTATTTAGAATAAATTATGTTTACCGATTTATTAGTAACTACTACAAGTACTAATCATATATTGACTATAATTTGAAGGATTACAGAACCCCCTTTTATTTACTACTATGCCATAATTGATGCGTTAACTAAATATAGTCATTGGATTCCAATATCATTTGTTGAGTTCTAATACCAAATCGATAAATTCTTCATACTCAGACGTAAAAGAAGAAGAAGAAGAGAGAGAGAGAAAAATATAAACAAAAAAAATACAAAATACACATCACCTACACCTAACTAATTAAACAATAACACAGCTAAGACCTCCTCAACATCATCTCCATCCTCATTTAAAAAGGCCGATATAACAGAATTAATTTCGTAAAATAACACTTAACCCACCTTTATCGTCATCAGAATATTGAACCAAAACAACGGACAATGAGAAAGCAGTAGGCCGTAAAACGCGTTCGCGCAACCCACCCAGGGGGTTACCCCCCACAAGGACAGGGGACCCCCCCCCCCCCACTTAAGTCGTACCCTTTAAAAGATTCCGTCCTCTCATTTTTAAGACTTTACAATACCAACACACAGCTATCTCATATAGTATTGTAGGAACTAGGGGATGCTTAATTTATTAGTCGAACGGGTGTGTGTGTGTGTGTGTGGAAATTTCTTTTGGGTATTTAATTTGCATGTGTGAGTGTGAGATTAGATTTTTCCGTGTTCCCGGTAATTACGGACGTCAAATTCATTACGTTGTAGGGTAGCCGTAATGAGTGCTTAGCTTTGTATCTGAGGCCGCAAAATAAGCAATATACATTTTTGCTATCACGTTCAGGTTTTTTTAACTTCACGCTGTAACCCGCATTTACCAGGGTAAAGTCCGAAAAAATAAAAATATTTAATATCTACTTTCCTCGTGTGGGAATCGAACTCACAACCTGACGGTTTACAGTAACTCGCTTGTGCCCTTGAGCCACGTCTGGCCTCTAATAGTTATTTTGTTTACTATTTCAAAAATAGTCGTTCCATTACAGTCAAATCAATAGTCCTTTACTAATATTCAAATTTGTAATTTTGTTAGGAAAGATGTTTGGTACACTTTTATTCGACTCCTGAATGGATTAAGATGAATTAAAAAAAATTAAATTAGCTTCACGCTGTATCCCGCACTTAGTGTTAAGACACTCCGTACCCCACCTTCTGCCGAATTTTGGAGGCATTGCGTGTTGAGTGGCAGAACTCACCGCACTTCACACCGCCGCACTTTGCCTCGACACCAAAGCGAAGAAAAGGAAATATAAATTTACGTAAATATTTCATCTCCTCGAGTGGGAATCGAACTCACAACCAGTCGGTTTTACAGTCACAATTTGTGCCACTGCGCCACGACTGGATTTAGATGAAACTTTACAGTAATATAATTTATAGATTAGAATAAGACATAAGCTACTATTAATATGAAAAGATTCTATAATTCTATAAGCTAAAAAATAAAAATGAATTTAAGCGAGCAAACTTGATTTTATGTCTATATTGTATTTAAAATAATTATTCTTCAACGTAAAAAAATATATGTAAAAGTTTCACTTAACTGTGACTGACGACACACAGGCGGAATAACGCGGCGTTGAACGCTGAAATTTCGCATATAGTCTTTGGAGATCTAGGCGAATACAAATATATACTGAAATCCTCTAAACTCCATTTTATAGATATTCCAATAAACATTATTTTCATACCACATTTTACATTTTAGTTATAATAAATAGGTGAAAACAGGTCCATAAGATCCATTTGCAAAATCGACTCGTTATAAAGTAGGTACTTTATTAGTACAAAACCGTCATATCTGGCCAGCCAATTAGTCTAAAACTGGACCAGTCGGGAATACTAGGGCAGTAAGACTCTTATATTTTAAATATTGGAGCATGCGATTGAATCGTTGGGATGAAAAAAAAATTGCTTACAGCGTTATATTGCTTTTATTAGTAGCTATATATGTATGTATATATATGTATTTTTAGTAGCTTCACGCACATAGCGGGGTTGGTAAAGGAAAGCTAAGAACCTAGTGTTAGGTCACTCCAATCCCATAAGGACTCGGCGTTGAGTTCTGCCACTCAACACGCAGGTGCTTTAAGAATTTGGCAGAAAGTGGGAAATGGAGTGTCTAGTGTCTGATCACTAGGTTCCCTCTGCCTACCTTGCAGTGTGCGCATACAGCGTGAAGCTTTAGTTCCCCACTTTTCGCCGAGTTCTGGAAGCGGTGTGTGTTGAGTGGCGGAACTCAGCGCCGCACTTTGCCTCGATACCAGAGCGAAGAAATGAAAATTATAAATATAAATAAATATTTCATTTCCTCGAGTGAAGATCGAACCCAGAACCACTGGATTTCACAGTCACATTTTGTGCCTCTGCGCCACGACTGAACTATTAAGTAACTTAACAATATTTTGAAATATTAATATAGTTATAATATTTTTCATTGCAAAAAATGACTTAGTTCATATGTCACGCCACTTAAACTAACCCTTGCTTGCACGTCGGATGCTCATGTGCATACGAATAAGGTAGAATTCAAATATTCATTTGTGAATTTATTTGAATAATTTTATTGTTTGATGAAAAAAACTGAATAAACATTTTAAATATATCTTTATATTATAAAATACCTATTTTTTTATATTATAAAATACCTATATCTTTATATTTAATATCTTTGTATTCGTGTGCTAGTAATCGTGATTGTATTCTAAGCATTTAAAAGTAAAATAGAGTTTATAGTTTTATTAAATACAATTTTTATAAGAAAAATATTGAAAATAGAGTGGTTAAGCCATAATTTCTATTTAATTTATAAAATCCTGGAAATTAAAAAAAAAACTTATATAAAATGAAAACAAAATAAACGAATTTGTATAATGAAAAAGTAAAGTTTCAAATAAAACAAGAAAAAGAGAATTTAGTAATATATCCTCCTTTTCCCGCATTTAAAAATTATGTGTTAAGTAGCGAAGCTCAATTAAGTATGAATAATTTACCTAACCAAAATTAAAACTAAGAACGCCGTGTAAGACTGTAAGCGCGGCGCATGTGGGTTCGATTCCCCTTTGAGGGAATAAATTATTACCAGTACCTCACTCTGATCAAAACACAAAGTAAAGCATTAAGTTCTGCCATTTATCACTTAATGACTCGAAAATGGAGCAAAAAATGGATAACAGGGTGTCTTGACACTAAGTTCTCTCTGCCTACCCTATTATATGAAATTATAAAAAAATCTATAAACGAAAACATTTTTAAAATCAATCCCAAACCCCAACCACACAAACCCAAACCAAATATACGAACAAAACACTTCTTTAAAAAAAAAGGTGAAAAAAGTAAGGAATAAAAAAAAAGGTGAAGTAAAAATTCATTTACGTGTTGTGAACGAGCCAAGTTCACATGTCACGGCGCTCGAGCAAACAAGCACTCAGCTATTGGATGGTCGCCTGCATACTAAACGATTTTTTTTTGAGTTTCGCGTTGAAAAGAAAAGTAAACGTTTGTTTTTATGTAATTGAGTGAGTGTGAGCTTTTTACGTACGGTTTTTGAATTGCTTTCGTAAAATTGTTTTCAAATTTACCTTTTTTTTTCTGTAGTTTCTTTTATGGTCCTTACCTAAATTGTTTTGGAAATAGCTAAGCGGCTTATTAAAGAGTGGTAGTGACTAACAGATAGGCTTGAAGTTGTAGATTTGAATTCTTTTTACATCAATTTTTCAAAAATGATATATATACCTTTACAATGCTTGCTTGAAAACATTCTATTCTCCACTTTTTGCCTTATTTATCAGAACAAGGAAATAAAAAATATTTCTTACATTTTAGTAGCAATGAAACTTAGGAACGCAGAAACGCATTTGCACTCAAGTACAGAAGATCCTCTACGATAGCGAAAAATATACGAGTACATGTTATTTTTGTGTTTTATTTATCTATTTTAATAAAGTAATCCTATGTATCTAATCACTTCCAGGTTAACGGAGTGTCTTAACACTAAGTTTCCTCCGCCAACTCCATTTTATGCGGGATACAGCGTGAAGCTGATTTAATGTTAAATAACTAATAATGGTTTGTGCCGTGTGATCCCGGCCTAGAATAGGATCATCCTGGTACTGGTGGTGTCGTAGGAGGCGACTAAAGTACGTGTGGTAGAGTCACGTCGCCAGCAATGGCAACACGCATGGGCAGACTCGACCGGATCATTACCACCCCCGGCATTTAAAACCGGCGTGAAGTAGTGGCTTTATGCCACTGCGTTTCGCATCAGGTAATGCCGGGCCCCGGCGCCCAACCCATCTTAAAGGCCGGCAACGCACCTGTAGCTCCTCTGGGGTTGCACGGGGCCGTGGGCGGCGGTAATCACTTACCATCAGGTGACCCGCACGCTCGTTTGCCGTGTCTTTTCCATAAAAAAAAAAAAAAAAAAAAAAAAAAAAAAACTAAGAATATTATTACTAACATAAATAAATAGAATAAATCAGCTTCACGCTGCATCCCGCACACAGCATGATAGGCAGAGGGAATGTAGTGAATAACACTCCATTCCCCACTTTCTGCCGAATTCCGGAGGCATTGCGTGTTAAGTGGCAGAACTCAACGCCGCGCTTTGCCTCGACACCAGAGCGAAGAAATGGAAATATAAATTTAAGTAAATATTTCATCTCATCGAGTGGGGATCGAACCCGGACACGTTGTGCCGCTGCGCCACGGCCGGCCTCATTACTAACATAAATTACAAAAATAATCAAAAAATAAATAAATATTATATTATGCATAAACATGACACTCTCAAATGTAAATAATGAAGCTCGAATTTTATTTCAAAAAATGTTCATTGGCTGGCAAAAGTTCTTTATTGTATTCCACAATCAGAAAGTACCAGAAGGGAATCGAACGAAACTCAGAGTGACCTTTGAACTCGAAAAACAAAAACAAATCCTTTGACAAAACAAATCTAACATTGGATATATTCGTAAGAAACAATAGATGTTTTAGTGGAAAATATTTTTGTTTATACTTCAGAAAATTTGTACGTGAGCAACGAAAATCAATGGAATCTATATTGTATTGTTTTTTATCTGATGAGTTATTGTATGAGATTGTTGAGGCGCACAGACCACGGATTGAAAACGCGACGGTTGTGAGTTCGATCCCACCCGGGGAAACGAATTGTGACGTTAAAATCCCGAACTCAACAAGTAATGTCTCGAAAATCGAGCTAAAAAAGGGAACAGTGTTTTATGAGACTAGGTTCCCTCTGCCTTCCCTGCTATGTTCGGGATAAAGAGTTAAATTGCATGAAATTATTTAATGGGACTTTACTAAGCAAATAAAGAACATGTTGATTATCAAGATGTTCTTTAAAATATAAAGTTAATTAAATGGTTGGTTGGTGGTAATGGTAAAAAAATACGTTGTGAATATGGAAATATGGATAAAACAAGTAAATAAAAAAAATATTAAACTAAACTAGCTACAAGCTGTATGCCGCACACAGCAGGGTAGGCAGAGCGAACCTAGTGTTAAGACACTCCGTTCCCCACTTTCTGCTGAATTTTAGAGCCATAACGTGTTGAGTGGCAGAACTCAACGCCGCACTTTGTCTCGACACCAGAGCGAAGAAATGGAAATATAAATTTAAGTAAATATTTCATCTCCTCGAGTGGGGATCGAACCCACAACCAGTCGGTTTTTCTGTCACACTTTGTGCCACTGCGCCACAACTGGCCTCAAGTACATTTTTGAAAATTCCGTGCCTAAACAAAAATAAGATTGATTTGTGACAAGATAAACATCAAATTTATTGACACTCAGAACTCTTACGTCACATTAAGAATATTATATTAATATTATTTTTTTGCTAGATATCTAGCAGATTTCTGAGGAACCAAAGGGAACCTAAAGAAAATCTACCAAATGTACTACATTAAAATATTAGAAAAATAAATATCTCCTATTAATAATTCACATCGCAATCAAATAACGGAGTAAATTAGCCATCCATATTTTTACAGCTAACAACATTTAAGGGGTAAGTTCGCCGTTTAAACATTTACAAAGAAACAGTGAATCGCAGGGTGGCTTGTGTTCAAAGAAATTTAGGCCGAGTTCTGAATTTTAAAGGCGGCAATTTGAACCTACACTCTTATCCTGATCGCAAGATAATTTATCTTAACGAAAGAAAGGGGTGGGTGGGCCTTCAGGGGGATCCCCAAAAATTGGGTAAAAATGTTGCCAGCCAACGATTAAACCGTTGGGGAGATGCGTTATATTAATCACCGCCCGCTAGCAGTCGTCTTCGAGGATTTCTATAAGATTTTATGAAGTTGATAATACGATGAAGAAAATTATTAAATTATAATAAGACTTATAAGTGATGTTGTTTTTATATTGTATATGTTGTTAGTAAAATATTAGTGGTCCTTAAGTATATATATATAAATTATGTATGTGTTAATTCATTATTGTACAGAAAAGTCGATCAAAAATAACAAGTTTACATTTTTTTCCTTTCAAAGGTTTATAGTTCAGAAGTCAAAAGTTATCAGCAATGTACCTGTCTATCAATATTTAGGGTTCCGTATATAAGACTTATACACTTTGTTCGTCACGTGGTCCATCTGTCTGTATGTCTGTCAATAAGAGCCTTTACCTTAGAAATGAAGGCCTTAAAGATATTGAGTTAAAATCCAGGTTTGTACGGAACTCTCGGTGGGTAAGCCCGATTAAGTCTCAAGTAAATTTAAAATTTCAAGTGTATTTAAAATATGGAAAAATAAAAATATTAAAAAGCCACTAAGGACAGGCTAGTGCAGACCAAGCGTCTGCGTTTCAAGCGTTTTTCCCATTTTTCTTTACGGGGCGGAGACATGGACTCTGCGACAGGCCGAGAAGAAAAAAAATTGATGCTCTGGAGATGTGGTGCTGGAGATGAATGCTGGGTGTATCATGGACCGAGTTTCGCACCAACGTCTCTGTTCTCCAAGAAATCGGCACAAACTAAACAACGTCTGTCGACGTTAGTACAAAATCACATACTAAAGTTCTTTGGACATGTCTCCAGAAGGGGAAGTGGCTCCATCGACCGCCTTGTCGTGCAGGGCTGAGTGGAAGGCACTAAAGGGCGAGGAAGATCTCCCATGCGTTGGACTGACCAAATTAAGGCTGCAGTAGGGAGTCCCCTACATGACTGTACCAGGCTTTCAGCCAGTAGAGATAAGCATTTGTGAAGCATATAACATCTGCCCCTAATGTTACTTTGTGATGACCACGACCGCTCTGACAAGAGTGTTACGACAGAATAGAAATTTAATATGCATCATTGATGTTAAGCTAACTAAAATGCGAAAATGCGAAAACTCTTACTCCTATATGCAACCAACGTGCAAGAGGGAAATTAATTTATGTAAGGATTATAAAATGAGATAATGAGATAATTCAATTTATATTTCAAAGGAGATATCGTTTATATTTTTTCCCAATTGAACCCATTACCTCAGATCGCTTAAGGTAATGGGTTCAATTGGGAAAACAGTACTACAGTACAACAGCTCCATACAGATACCCAAACCCGCTTTGTCCTGTACAGTAGGCGGGGTGGGCACCTTGGCTTTGTTTTAATATTTTCACAGGCATTATGAAGGGTTTGCCCGCTTTCGAATAATTCGACTTCTGCTCGTGAAGTTTTGATAAAACTTTCATTCTATCAATAATTAACGGCCACACTGATGCGATTATAAGGTCGTGGTTTCTGGTTGGTACCTACTCTGTTTTTCAGTTTGTTATGGCTCTGGCTATGGCTTTTCGTTTTATTATAACGTTGGGAATTATTAATTTTTGTTATTCCTTATTATTTTGCTAAATATATATTAGTTTCTTAGTTCTTGATTTGAATTTATTACTCATTATTGATGTAAATACTTTTTCAGCTTCAAGCGTTATCACACACCCAGCATGATAGGTAGAAGGATAGTAGTGTTAAGACTCTTTTCAAAGATTTTCCACAGAAACCAAGAAATTGCGATTGTGAAATCAAGTATTGGGCGGTGGAGGTTGTAAAAGTGTGACACTGTTACACGTCTAACCTTAGTCAGTAACTAAAAATGAAACTTACAATTATGTGAATAAAACTTACAATGAAAGCGAGTGCAGACGCTATCCTACTTAAATTATTTAAATGCTAAATATTAATTATTATTGTAATATTGTAGTAGTGTCTTAATAGGAACGGTCTGTCTTAACGCTAGGTTCCCACGTTACCTCTGACTACCCTGCTGTGTGCTAAGCTAATTAATTCTTTTCATCCAATATACTGAGATCTTTCTATACACAAGTTGTTCCGGAACATTTCATACATACATAAAATAAAAATGCCAAAGGGAGTGTACCCACTAGCGTACATTTGCCAAAAATGACGATGTTTTTTTGTTCCTACAATAATTCATTAAAAGTATTATGTGGATACGATTTTAACTAATTGCGCTCCCTAATTTATTAAACTAATATTAATATATAATATTTTTTACATGTTTATATTATATTTCTTATTATATTAGAGAAATACACTATTTTATTCTAAATTCTTTTACATTATGATTTTAGATTGAGATTTTATTACATTTTAAAAAATTCAATGTTTTGTATGCTACATACATGGTATCGAGAGATGTATCTAGAAGTATTACTTTTGTAACAGATAATTATATATTATAATTTATTAATATTCTGGATCTACAGTTGCTTGCAAATAACATACTTTAACACTCCATTTAACCAACACAAAAATATCAAAACAAAACAAAAGTATAAAAAAAGAGACCATCATATTTGGAGCAATGTCCATAAAAGTCTTCACTCCCTAACAAACTTATTAAGATTTCTTTTCTTTTTACTCTGTACGTGGTTAGCGACGTATGACGCGAGGGGGTGGGGGCGGCCACCCCCGCACGCATGGCCGCTCTCATGATTTAAGCTTAGGGATAAGAATGAAATTAAAAATACATCCTCGCTCCTTAGGGTGCCAGGGAGACATATATGCAAATGAACCACCCTCATAAGACAGGGGGGAACCTTTTTTGTTAGGATGCTATTAATTTGGGGGTGTAACTCACTAAGTGTATGTGTTCCGTATCGTAAGGGACGTTGCGTTCAGGATTTTCTTTCGTTAAATTATGTCGGGATACAAGAGATTATGAACGGTGTAATGCGTCCCCGAATAATTTGTTTAAGTAGGTTTCGCTCCTGCCTCGGCTCGGGCTCGTGCGTGCGGTGGATTATATATTATTATCTTTTCAGTATACAATATATGTTTGACAGTTTTCTTCGTATTCTTATTAATAAAAATCATTTCGTTGTATATTTTTTCGAGTATTATCAAAGATAAATCATCATCTTCATCATTATGATTTCGACGCCTCCCGTTTGAGATCTCCAAAAGATCTCCAAAGATCTACATGCTGATCGCTTTTGGGATATCCGAATCCAGGAGCTAATAGTGACCTTGACCTGATCGTCAGTTCATCTGGTGGAGGGCCTACCATGTCCGATTCGTGGCCTTCATTCAAGATTCAACAATATGTCCGCCCAAAAAAGTTAAATATTGATTCATATCTTTAGTATATTCTACAGTACAAAAAGTCAATCCAACACCACAGGATTTCTTGCTTGTTACTTTGATAGTTTCACACTATATTTCAAAGGATTTCCTAGACCTATACTAGACAAAAAATAAAAAAAACACCTCAGGTAGGCAGAGGGAACCTAATGTTAAGACACTCCGTTCCCCACTTTCTGCAGAGTTCTGGAAGCATTGCGTGTTGACACCAGAGCGAAGAAATGGAAACATAAATTTAAATAAACATTTCAATCTCCTCGAGTGGAGATTGTACTCAAAACCAGTCGATTTTACAGTCACACTTTGTACCACTGCGCCACGACTGGCCCCAATTTATTTCTTGATATAGAAATATTTTTTTATATCAAGAATTTGGGCAACGACTACAAAATTAATGAAAAAAAACCGCAAAAACAACAACAACTACAACATTTATGGAAATCGTACCAAAAACGTAAACATAAACCAAAATACACAATTAAAAATCATCATTTGTCATCACATTCACAAAAGAGCCTAACAATTGAATTTTCTCCACGTGACTTAAAAAGATTTTTTTCTAAAGGAGCCACGCATTGTAAATCAAAGTAAGGAGTTTACAAAAGCACTCGACACCGTTTGCCGATGATCGACGCTCGAGCAACACATATTAGAAGGTATTGAGATGAGTTGGCACTTTGTTGTATGGGGCTTCAGATTTGCTGATACGTTGTTAATTAATTTATTGTAGTTTTTAGGTTTACGCCGTCTCCCGCATTTAGCAGGGTAGTTATGAGGGAACCTGAGAACCTAATGTTAGGAGTTATGTGGTTCTGATTAAGACACTTCCGTACTCCACTTTCTGTCGATTTCTAGAGATATTTCTACTATGACTAAGAGGTACCTAGTAAAAATATTAAATATTTAATTTCCGCTACTAGGAATCGAATTCAAACTGTCGCGTTTACAAGCGCACACTTGTAGCTCTGTGCCACGACTGACCCTAAATGTTGTTAATTTATTTATGTAATATTAATTGTAATAGATAATTGATATTGATTGTGTATTTTGAACACGTGACTCTTGACCGTTCCAACGCTTGGACCATTGGCTTTTTTGATGAAGTCGGATTCTATTATGGATTCTATTAATTTCTCTTCACATATTTTTAAATATTAATATAATATTTTTAATATTTTAAACTAGTCTTCTGTTGTTTTCAACTGTTGTTTGAATCCGCCTTTCTTGGAATTATCTATATAGCAAGCTAAATAAGTTATAACAAGCTTAAAAGAATTTCATCTAGGAGCATCGTATGGCTTAGTAGTCAAAGCGTTGGGACGGTCAAGAGACACGTGTTCAAATCCCGCTTTTTCACAATTTTTATACGTTTCTTAAAAAGAGATAAACATAATATATAACAATCAAACTTACAAAAATAAGTTACAAAGATATTATTGAAAATCAAAAATCACATGGGATATAAATATTCCCCAATTAGAACATCATTTACCACACGTTAACGCGATTAAGGGTGTAACAACTTTTGGAACACAATATTGATATCGTTAAAGTAATTATTAGAGAGTCTTGTTAAACAAGAATTAAGGATATGTTAGAAAATGAGAATTAGTATCTATATATAAATATATATTATTAATTTGTGTGAAAAGAAAAGGAGAAGAAAGGTAGTGTCAAAACACTATTTTCCGTTATTTGGTTCGTCCTATCAAAGCGGAGAAAATGTACATTAAATTTATTTATTTATTCATTGAAGATTGAACCCACAACAGTCGCGCTTACAGTAAACTAAACTATTGCGGCATTACGGTCTCAAGTTAATTTGTGTAATTAAATTACAAATATATACATTAATATAATTTATGTCTTCATAACTCATATCAGTTAGGACATGACTAAACACGATATTTGTAGGTTAAATTGTTACTTATTTATTGAAGTGTCATAACACTATGTTCTCTCTGCCTTTCCTGCTATATGGGGAATAAACTGATTTATACTAGTTATATTTTCAATTCGCTGGTCTTCTTAAGAAGGCAAGCGTTGCTTTGGTAGTTTCACCATCTTCAGGCCAAAAATTAGACGAAGAAGTGATCTTGTATTATGTAGAATGATCTCTTATTAGATAAGAGCTGCCTGAAGATATAAGTCCTAACTTAATAATAAAAAAAATACTACGATTGCTTATATATATTTTTCCAAGAATCTTATTTTTTACTAAAACTCCATACAAAATTGCTTTGTTATATAATGATGTATAAAATTTAATAATATAAATAATTATAATAAATTTTATTATATGAAATTTGCAAATTTTACCTTAAGACCAAGTCAAGATAATCAAAAACCTCAAAGGTAAGGATGTGAAAAATCCTCAAAAACTTACTTCACGCCTCGCATCGCATCGCGAAGACCAGATCGATGCTTGTCAAACAATAAATGTCACGTCCACTCCCTCATGTTAATAAACCATGACGGTACATAGGAAAATTAAACGAAATTGAACTCACTACCCTTGTCTTAAAAGTCATGTGAACAGAAAAAACGTTTGGGTCAGGTGCGTCTCCCGATTTTTCGAGGTGAGAATGGTGCCCTAATTTTTGTAGGGAAAATGCTTGCGATATTACGTCCAAAGTGTTTTAACAATGCGAGATATGAGACGGAGAGTATTTAAAAGGCTCTTTTATTTTGTATGTATTTTTGTATTCAACTTTCATTTTGGGCGAGTTTTCTAAATTAATTTATATTGGCTTCCCCATTTTTTTTTCGCCAATTTCTGCAGGCTTAGTGTGTTGTGGTGGAACTCAACGCCGCGCCTTACCTCGACTCAAAAGCGAGAAAATAACTCATTCTCTCGTATAAGAATCAAACTCACAATCCTCGCGTTTAATCGGAACTTATTATGATTAAATAAAGTATGAAAAATATTTTTTTTAATAAAGAATAATGTAAAATCTTTAAAATGACTTATTTTTGTATATACCTATATGTTAAAGTATATCAAAATTTTTAGGACTACAGTAGAATATCGGCAATGCGGCGATATTAGTATAAACGAGTATTTTTTCAAAGTAAGTCCTCACGTCGTTAGAATTTTACATTTTAACTATAATAGTAAAGTTACTGCTATTGCTTTTTTGGTATTTAGTTTATATTTTCAATACATTGTATTTGAATACAAAAAAATATTATTTTATTTTATATATATATATATATATATATATATATATATATATATATATATATATATATATATATATATATATATATATATATATATATATATATATATATATATATATATATATATATATATATATATATATATATATATCATTCCTTGCTGAATGACTGTTAAACAGCACACAGAATGAACTACTGGACTTTAAAAGTTGAAATGTTGCTTTTTAGAATGTTAGGGAGTGTAGGGAAGCATAGAATATTTCGCGAAATTCCTAGGGAGCAGGGAAAAAACGAGATATTTCATATTACATCTTAAAAACACGCAAAATCTATATAAGAACTGTATACTATAAGAACTTAACAGATTCTTTATAAAATACTGCCACATTACATGAACACAAACGAAAGCTAATACACAACGTATATCTTACTTATTGTCAACCAAAAATTATTACATTGAATACCTTTGAAAGTCGCAAAACATATTTTAGTTTTAACATTACAAATATATTAGAAATAGTAACGGAGTGACCTACATAAGTAAATTAAGCGTGAACACTACGAAATTCACTATCGAATTTAGCACGGCAATATATAAGGCTTAGACTAAGGCCTAGCACCCACGGACGCATGTCACGCGGCAGTTTGTCAGAGTAGTCGGACGCGTAGAAATGCTGTCTCCGATTCATGATTAATGCGTTTCTTAATTACGAAGTTATCATTCTTTGGAGGGTTTTAAGGGAGGGGTTGTGCATGTGTTCCCGTAATTTATTAACTTTAGACTTAAAAGTCTTAAGGGTTGGGAATATTTAGAATTTTTTTTGTGGATTGTATTGACTTTTTAATAAAATATAACTATATCTTTCAAAATATTAATACCGTCTTTTTTAGGGGGATAAGCGTAATACTGTACATTCGACGTTGAGTTCTTCCATTCAACACGCAATGCCTTTTTGAAGTTGAACACTAAATTTGCCTATCTATACGAGATACATGGAAAAGGTAAAAATTAAATAAAATGTCGATAACCTTAAAATGTATGCAAACACAATGATCTCGAATGTTCTTTAAATGCAATACTGAATTTAATATAATCCTACAAAATATACAAAATCCGATTTTGTGCAAAAAAATTAAAACATTGTATTAAATTCTAATTTTACAAATAAATATGAGTTTATAAGATAGACAGATTTTTTTTTAATTATTATCATCAAAAGTTAAAAAGCTTATTAAGTTAAAATTTTATAATTAACAGTCGTGTGCAATTCGCTTAACATACAACTTACATTGACAACAAGCTGCATGTCCGATACTATAAAATATTCAGCATTGAAGGACAACAGTTATAGCGACAATTTTAAACTCTTTATATTCAATTGTTTCTTTTTGTTAAAAAATTACATATAGGTATATTTTTTAAATGTATACTTTTGAAAAGAATAGTAATTGCAAATGCTTTTTAAGAAGCTCATAAAAATATTAAAAATATAAATATTACATTTATAGTTTGATAAATATTACAAAACTGACATTGTATATACATCATATATTGTATGTAGTAGAAATTATGTATAAAACCAAAAATAAAACATATCACTCGCTTTGTATTATTCAAAAAACGTTAAGAACGTAACAATATTATCTCTTAATTAGTTCTAATTTTTAAATGAATATTTTTTTATCTTTTAATCACTAAAAAGGGAAAATTTCAGTCAAATTCATTAAAAAAAAAAAACTAGCGAACCCATCTCACCTAACACGCGCGTCACGTTCCACGCTCATTTTGCAGCGTTCATCGATCGGAGACAAAGCCTCAGCAGACCCCGATAAACGAATTAAGGAAATGGGAGATTTTTTATCTGGGCCGTGGGGGGCAGGGAGGGGGGCACGCGTCGTAACGCAGCAATACTTTCTTATGCAAAGACCCCCCGCGCCGATAATTAGGCTGTGCGTACCCAGCTTTATGACAGTGTGCGTTGTTTTTAATTTTGGGGTGATGTGTGATTGCCAAATGGTGTTTTTCTTATTCGTATTTTGTTTTTTTTTTAATATATGTAGTTTATATAGGTTTTATTTATTTGCGTGTACTTATAGTGTTTCTATGTAAGGCAGTATAAATTGCAGAATAATGTGTCATCACCTACTAAGTATTAATAGGTAAATTAAAATTAAGTAAATTTTTGGAGCAAAATACAACAAAATTATGGTGAAATCACATGATCGTTTTAATTTTAGTTATCTTTAATAAGAAAGTCATATCCACAAACTATCGATTAAGAAACATTGCGTGTTCATTCGTTACCAACGCCGCGCCTTGTTTTGCCACATTAGAAAAATATTTGATATATCTAACACTAAATTCCTTCTACCTACCTTACTACGCCGTAAAACTAAAAAATATATAAATTTCAGGTAGAATTTCTACCCACAATCACTTTATCATATTTCACATTAGAAAAAAGCAATCCAATGTAACATAATATCAAATATAATTCGTTTGTATCAAATATCGTCGTAAAACAACGAAACAAAACAAAAACCGTTTCACATAACGTGTTTCAGCTATTGGCTGAAAAATACGAAGGAAGCGAAAAACAAGGCCATCGTCATTTAATATCCGCGAGATGCAACACAAGTCACCAACACAGACGTAAGAAATTAGACTCTCCTAAATGAACGGGCGACGCCAGTACGGTGTACGGCGCACATGGCGGTGTGTACGCGGGAAATCTTGATACTTTCCAAATTGTTTTTCAAAATATTAATTTTATTCTTAAAATGAAAATATTAAATGTATTATAATGTTTTATTATTAACATTAAGAGATCTTACGTTTCCATTGAAAAAGTTTATATGTTAAGCAACCATATAATAAGAAGAAATGGTATAATGTATATATTTTTTTTTATTACAATTGCGTGTATATTATCAATAGATGATACTTACCACACATACAAGTAAGTATGCGCAACTCATCACCACGCTTTGTCTCATTAACAGAACCATAAAACAAAATTATTTCACTTTCCCACTGTGGTGGATTACTTATAAGTGCAAAACGAACCTACAATTATCACATTTTACAGTAAGACGTTATATCGTTGGGGTACCACCGTCTCAACTTATAAATTTAAAGATAAGAAAGATACTATAATCACTCAATAAATAATCAAATTGAAAATTTAATGATACGTCTTAAAGCATCAAGACTGATCGTCTAGCTCTCACACTTTTAATTTTCCCTCCTTAAAAATAGGCAGCGGCAGTGGGGCAGCGTGTGTGCCGGGTGGCGGGGTTGGGGGTCGGTAATCAAGGCACGCAATCTTCGAACCCTTAAAAACTTTAAAACTCATCGCCGCCTTGCCATCCCATACGATATATATGTATATGTAAATATAGATATGAAGATGTATATGAGGTAAACAGATAATACGGTTATGTTCGGACGCTTTTCTTGGGGGTTGATTTTTTTTTTTAATTAAGAGGGTGTTCTTTGAGTTTAATGTATTTTGCTAAATTTTTTTTACTGAATTATATATATTTTTTATGTGTATTATGTGATATTGAAAAACATATGTTTTATATTTTTGAAGATATTTTTATGAAACGTCAAAAGTTTTCTTATTATTATGCAACGAAATTATATTTAAAATAGGGGCCATTGTGGCGCATGGTCACAAGTATGCGACAGTAACCGCGACGTTTGTGGGTTCAATTTTCATTCGAGGTATGAAAAATAAAATATTTTCCTTTCCTCGCTCTGATAGCGAAGCAAACGCGGCGCTGCGTACCGCCATTCTACACACAATGCTTCAAGCATTCGGCGGAAATTGCAGAACTGAAGTGTTTTAATAGGAAACATAGGATCTTAACATTAGGTTCCCAGGTTCCCTCCACCACCTTTGCTATCTACACGATACAGCGTGAAGCTGAAGAAAAATAAAAAATAAATAAACACACTTAACATATTTAATATACACGCAATTAAAACTGAAATCGCGAACCGTTCCACTTTATGGGCCAATAAAGGGCACGCAACGTTTACGTTAAATGCCAACGATATTATACTGTAATGTGCACCTATTTTTTAATGTAAAGGCTATAAATTTGTGTATGGCCGATGTGTTTTTTTTATGTACACGAAAAATATGGTTATTTAGTCACGATTTTTTTGATTAATTATATTAATTGAAATCTTTATATAAAACGCCATATGCCTTCGAAAACACTAGGTTCTTCGTCTCTCTTTTATAACATATATTATTTTGAAAAGTAAATTGTTATTATCGTTGAGCTAGAGCTGGAAACTTGTGATGTTTTACAATATTTATCATTTTCTAAGCTTCGTAGATTTTTTTATACTTTAGTAGGGTTATTTTTGTTTTTAAACAATATAATGTTTCTATACAATTTTTAGAGGCTGCCATGGCGCAGGGTGTGACTGTAACGCGACAACGACTACAATTACAATTATCGCTAAACTACTTCGCTGGGATCACCGTATCGTCCACAACGTTCCTGCTAAATTTCAAATCGAGCGTAGAGTGGGAAACGGAGTGTCTTAACACTAGGTTTCCTCTGTCTACCCTGCTGTATGCGGGATTATTATGCTATCTCCAGACATTTTGATATTAAAACATAATTATTAACCTAGATTGCTTTTAGTAATGAGTAGTTTTTTGTGGCACATTAAACATACCCTCGTATACAATAGTTGAATTCTGAATACTTTTACTAATAAACTTAAATAATGAAAACTCAATTGGATATCCGCTAGAGCACTGGTTCCCAGCCCACAGAAGCCTAAATATGGTCCGCGAACGATTTTATTTTATGACTGGGGATAGTGAGGCGAAGTTTCTTTTTGATTAACCTTATACCTGCATACATAGTGGTCCCTACTACCAAAAATTATATTAAAGTGGCTCTTGCTCAGGAAAAGGATGGGACTCGCTGCGCTATAGTCTACCTTTTATTAGTCTAAGTAAATTGACAAATGACCAACGCCGTACACTGCTAGCCGTTGCGTCGTGACGCATGGACACAAAAGCGTCAAGTTGTGGGTTCCATTGCCATTCGGGGATATTCTATCTTAATAGTCTTAATAGGGTCAGAGTGTCTTTACACTAGGTTTCCAGGTTCTCTCTACTATACGCCTAATCTGCAGGATACAGCGTGAAGCTACAAAACAAAGATCAATTATCAATAATCAGATATAGATATCATGTACCTACATCAGATCTTACTCCATCCAAATTTTAATAATTTCTTATTAACATCGAATTCTTCCCTACGCTAGAAAAAAAATTACATACAAAGTTCATTACCCTATGCATTATTATTTGCATGTGTGCGTGCTTAATTTTGAGGGTAGTTAACGGCACTCCGCATCGATTTTAGAATATTTTCGGGGGTTCTTTTGTTTCGTGATATCGATTCATTTTTTGTTCGCAGTTTGCATATGGGGTGTGTAATTTAATAGTGGTATCGATTTTGTGAGTGTGGAGCTCGTTGATTGCGATTTTAGGCAATTTTTGTGTTGAGTTTTTTGGTGTTGATCGTTTTGTGGTAGGTGAGTAAAATGCTTGGGATTAAAAATGTTTTATAATATTTTCATATGAGGCCGTAGTGGCCCAGGAGCACAACATGTGATTATAACGTGACGGTAGTGGGTTCGATCCCCACTCGAGGGAATAAATTATTATTTATTAATATTTTCATTTCTGCGGTCTGGCACCATGGCGTAAACCCAGCGTATAGTTTCGCCACTCAACATGTAATGCCTCGAAAAATTTGGCGGAAAGGGAGGAATAGGGCGTATTCTAGGTTCCCTCTGTCTACCCCGCTGTGTGAGATACACCGTGGTACACTTGGCTAGGCGCCAAATCCAATGGAACACGAGATCTAAAAAGATGTTCGTTTTTATTAACACAATAACAACTTAGAATCAGTTTTTATGGTAAATTAACATCAACACACATACATTCTACTTACAATATCTTTTCTAATAAAAAATAAAAAAAATATTACAATTTCCAAAAAAAAAAGACATTTAATTTTACGTATCCAAACAAAAAAATATGTATCCCTCAAACAATTTCAATCCTTTGTTGACGTTAAAAAAGAACCCGTTCGAAATCATAATTAATACAAATTAAAGAAGGCGTACTAGATGAAGACGCGGCAATGAGCCCCGAGCCTCCCCCTAAAAATTTAATTCATCAGCGACTGAGACATATCTCCTTACCGTCCCCTTTATTCCACCATTCTTCGTTTTCTTACAGGGTTTTTTAGAGCAAGACGCAACCTGTATCCTTTATACTTGATCAAAGAAAAATAAACTTTATTTCCACATATATAAAGTGTAATCTGCTATAGATGCTGGAACGAGATATAACGTTTCTTGTAATACGATAGTCAGGCTGTTTCATTCGTCCGCATTGAAAGCCTTAAACAAATAAACGTGAAGGTTTCAAGATAAGATTTCGCTACGAGGTTGTCATTAGAGTATCTGGGATTCGATACCCGGTAGATCGATTTTTTTATTGTAAAATAAATGTTATTTGATTAATTTGAGCACAATTTTAAAATATATATGTACTTTTGAAGAAAGTTTCCTTCTTAAAACTTTTTAGTCTTCTATTAAAAAGAGTGTTTTATTGTATTGTCTTTTATATTTTTTCTTTACAAAGAAAACATCGAAGATCATGGAAGCGTAATAGGGTACTATTTAAATATAATCGCGAGTTGGTTCTGTATTTTGCGGGAAAATATATTTTAATGTTATCACTCTCTAACATATAATGTGACGTTAAGTTGCGACACTCGACACACCAATCAACTTATTATTTTAATTGAGTGTAAGAAAAATAAGTGACTAGACCAAACCTTGTACAATGTCTTAACAAAGGATCACTATATATTATATTATAATCACCTATTACACTATGCCGATGGACTTAGTAGCTCGATTCTTTTGTAATATATTATACAATATCCATTGAAACCAAGGTTTTTTTTTATCGAAGGCCGAACAAATATATTACGTATTTTAAAAATTTGAACGTAGCGAGACTCGAACCTCGCTCCAGGCGCAGGTTCGAGTCCCGCTAAGTTCAAATTTTTACACGTTTTCTAAATAAGTGTAGAATAACGCTTTAAAAAATGTTTAAAAATATATTATCTTTAGGTTTTATTGTATTTTATTAGGTAGTAAATGGAAAAAAATTGCGTCATAAGAAATTGACAACTTAAAGTTTTTCTATTACTACAAACGTATTGTTTGGCTAAATCAAAAACCTTACAATGATAATTATTATATAGATGAAAAAGTCCAGGGGCTAGTCGTGGCGCAGGGGTACAAAGTGTGACTGCAAAACCGACTGGTTGTGGGTTCGATCCCCACTTGAGGAGATTAAATATTTACTAAATTTATATTTCCATTACTTCGCTCTGGTGTTAAGTTCTGGTGTTAAGTTGTGTCTTAAAACTAGGTTCCCTCTGCCTATCCTCTTGTATGGGGGATACAGCGTGAAGCTGTTTTTTTTATTTTATTATACAGATATACAATGTGACAGAACTAATGATAATGAATTTGAATCCTTTCGATTTGTCCTTTTGCCTGATCCCTTATGTACAGAATTTTTAACATTTTCAAAGTGTTGTTACATACTTAAGAAAGAAAAATACTTATTTAGTATAGAAACTGCTACGTTCAAATTTTTATACGTTTCCTAGAAAAGTAGATAGAGTATTTCGCGTAGACAAGACAAAGTGCCACGTAATGTCACGAAAACTAAATGTGAAGAACTAATGAATACACACATATATAGATGTTTGAAAATTGAAAAAAAATATATATATTAAAAAAATACTTTACTTAAAAAAATATTCTCAAAATGCTCGAACCCACTATATCTACGTATAGAAGCAATCAATAATCTATTTTAAAACCAAAAATCGTTTGAGAAATTCAAAACCGCCGTCTCCACCGGGCTCCACTCTTATCAGAGTAACCGCCTTCAATTAACAAGTAAATAACGGTTATATACAACTAAGTACTAACTCTTCACATAATGAGTTAATAACGCAACACCACCTATACACACAATTACAAATGGAAAATGTCCAACACATACATAAAACACCACGCACACTACAACAAATCTGAAGCATACATAAAACGTATTTCTTCTTGTATTCTTAATTAGCGTGTTGGCTGTGTCCGTCTCGCTCGCACCTATAGTGTTAATTAGAGTTCGTCTCTGTCGCGCTTTCTTAATACATTCTTCCTCTCCGCGGTGTTTCTTTACGTTTTTATTTGTGTGCGGGTCTGTGTGCGGTTGTGTTTAATTTACATGTACTTGTATGTGGGTACGGTCGGAAGCGGAGTTGGGATTGAAAAGTTAATGAGGACAGGTTTTGATTTGCGTTTTTTTTAACAATTTTTCAGTCTTTTCTCTTAGGTAATGTCTATTTGGTTAAGGTTGAGTGTTCTTTACTTAAGAGGATAGATTAAAGATGTAGCGGATTTTTTTTTTATTTAGAATCTATGATTCGTTTCATCCATGCATTTATGCAGGTATTTATACGGAATCTATTTAAACTTGTTAGTTATTACAAATATATAAATTTTAATTTTAATATAATGTAAAAAAATGGAAAAAGATACTTAAAGAAAACAAATAAGTAACACATTTTTCAATTATTTTTTTTCAATTACTTCCAGGAAACCGGCAAAACAATCTAACTAATTTACTGTATATATACATACAACATACATACAAAAACACAAAAAAAAGCAACGAAACTCAATAAATAACCGTAAATTACCATAAAAATCCCTCATCTTATCTGTCCGCCAGTACTCGGGTGTTATACGAATGTGGGTATACGCGAAAGGGTGTCGGGGTGGCGCGTACACATAAACACTTATAAAAGTTTTTTGACAACAACCCCCCTTCCACCCCGAATTCGCTAATTTATGTTGCTTTTTTAATCAATACGGGGTGTGCAATGCTATAGATTCTATCGACGTTTTAGCTTTAGTTAATTGAGATATGTCTTTCAACTATTTGTATAATATAGTGTATTAGATAGTGCACTGTTTATACCAGTTGTCTGTCCTATCGACCTGCTACGGATAAAGCGCGGCGTTTAGTACCGCCACGCAACATGCAAATTCCCACTCGGAGGAATGAAATGTTTAATATTTTTATTTCCTCGCGGTGGAAGCTAGACAAAGTGCAGTGTCGAGTTCTGCCACCCAACATACAATATCTTGAAAATTCAGCGGAAAGAAAGAAACAGATTATCTTGATAGTTACTAAGTGCTCTCGGCATGTCCTGCTGTATGTGGAGGTACAGTGTACTTAAAGCAAAAAAAAAAATCTATAATTGTCTTAAAATTATTGGAGCGGAGTGTCTCAACACTAGGTTCCCTCTGCGTACCCTGCTGGTTGCGGGAATACAGCGTGAAGCTGATTGGATATTTAAAATTATAGTATAGTGTATCTGAGTTTAGTATGTAGGGGATGAGTTCGGCACAGAGTACGCAATATTTCTAAACGTCACGTAACCATTTAAATTAAATTTGATTTTATTTAACATAACAATTTAAAATACTAGATACATGCACACATACACACATATGTCACAACATGTTAAAACATACTATTTCTGGGCAAAATTCGCAGATACCAATTCTATTTATTAATTTTTTATAGCTGCACATTGTATCCCGCACGCAGCTGGGTAGGCAGAAGGAACCTAGTATTAAGACACTCTATTCTTCATTTTCCGCCGAATTCTGGAGGCATTGCGTGTTGAGTAGCGGAACCCAACGCCGCGTTTGCCTTGATACCAGAGCGAAGAAATGAAAATATTAGATATCTTATTTCCTCGAATGGGAATCGAACCCGCAGCCTGTCGAGCTTACAGTCACGTTTGTGTCCCTGTGACACGAATGACCTCGAAAAAACTATTTTTGTAGTCATTTAAAACCACAAACATTATCTACAATTTAACAATATGCAACGACACAATACCATCATGTCCTATAATTTAACAAAATGAACCAATATTATAGGATATTCAAATTACTTTCATAGCTCCATTCTGGTTCACAATGCACGGCGTTGAATTCCACGCAACATCTTGAAATTTTGCTGAAAAGTGGAGAACGGAGTGTTTGACACAAGGTTCCCTCTGCGTATCCCGCTATGCGAGAAAAAGAATGAGGCTAGGAGCCATTATAAAATATGAAATCGCAGCTCTTTCAACCTGATAATCTAATAATATCGAACGAACATCCATCACCATTTCCCAATAACCCTAACAAGATAAGTTATCAACGATATATTGTCAATCACGAAAAATCAAGTTACTCTGCAATTTTACGTTTCGTCAACCTTAAACGTATGACGGTTTTACTTTAATATATTCATATAAATATACGAAATTCAACCTTAAGATATGTTGTTTGGAGTACTTTAAAGTATTTGAGGCCGTCGTGGCGCCGTGGACGCTGAGTTGCAATTGTTGTGGATTCGAAGACCGCTCGGGGGGACGGTTATATTTGATTTTATTATTGAGTTTATATATATATATATATATATATATATATATATATATATATATATATATATATATTATTTATTTTAATTGTGGATATCTCTACATTTAGGTGGAAAGAGGGAAACCGAATATCTTACCTCTACGTGTTATCTGCTTACCCTGGTATTAGTGTGATACAGCAAGAAGCTATAAAAAAATAATATTTTATGTTAATATGTCAATCATAAGAAGACTAAGTCTTAAGTACCAAATGGAAAACATAGAAATCATTAAGATTTTTTTTTTTTTAAATTTGTACCGACTTAAAAAGTAAGCTATAATATACTAAAAGCTAAATAAGCTATAAAAATTACTATAAATAAAGCAAAATATCAAAAAATCTATAATCTTAAACGTTGGTCTTGAATATATAACAAAATATTTTTAATTTATTTCTTAAGGGATGGTAACGAGAGTTAAATATTCTTAAGGGAGTGTATGTAGGGTGACACAGTGTTAACACGCTGCGTGATAGATGATGCGTGACGTGATGAAGCTGTCACGGTGGTTACAATGTGTGATTCATTTGAGATGTATGAGTGTCAAAATATTTTATATTGTATATGAGAATTGTTTTTGTATTTCTATGTGAATTAAAGATATAAAATTGCTTATAATAGCATAATTGAATATAAAAATATTATAAATTTAAAATCTCCATTCTTATCAATATCATCATAATAAAGAGATCTCCTGAGATATTTTTCTATCATTTTGTTCATACTTTCTTTGGGACAGCGTCTGTTATAAACTTATTCGGGTTATAGAATTTATTCATTTTCATAGCTTCACGCTGGGATGCATCCCTAGTCAGAGAAAACGGAGCGCCAAATGCGACGGTCTCTGCATACCTCTTCCGCCTAGTTCACTGTCATCAATCTCCTCCTCCACTTTTCCATCATAAATCTTTTTTTGGCATTCTTTCATCACTCATTCGTTCGACGTGTCCAAACCAGCTAAGCCTGTTCTTCTTAATTTTAAGTATCTCTTCATTGCGGATTCGATCAGCTGATCTGACTCTACATATTCTATGATGAGATTGGATCTACACAGCCTTCATCTTTCTTTCGTTCTTCTTCTGTAACACCCACGTTTCGATGCCGTATAATACGTATAACGTTTGGTTATAAAAAATTAAGATGTCTTTTATCTATACACATAAATTCTGCCGAGTCAGTGGCAGACAAAAAACTACAGGCTAAAGTCTACTGGGTCACCAGAGTGGAGTGGTAGATCACCACGTCAGGCTGCAGCTAGCATTGTACCTCCTTAGAGATACATCACGTCGGGGTTCACGAGGGCTATGGAATAGGGACGATGCTAGTGAGACGAGGCTTAATATCCAACTCATTTATTATATATTTAATTTAATTCTTTATACTCTACAAAACAAAAGCATTTGTAGCGAATAAATTTAGTGTTTACAATTGTTTTTTTTTAAATAATATTAAATATTGTGTAACAACAAAATCCAAGAAAGTGAGAAACGGAGATGCCTTAATGGGAACAGAGTGTTAAACTAAGTTCCCAGGTCCCTCTGCCCACACTGCTACGTACAGGATACAACGTGAAGCTAGAACAAAAACAAGACGAAGTCGCAGGAATCACATAGTCCTGATCATATAAAATCAGTAACATGTCAGAGCTACATTTTAATTCAACACAAGCTTGCGGCGTTTGAAATGTGTTCACAATAAATGTGATGTCGGACAACCGTATAATAGCAAGGATACGTTTAATTTCGTTAACCGTTATCTTATTTACTATAGCTTGTATGAGGTTTGAGACATTACCTTTACGTAAATTGTTCGACGTTCTAAAACTGAAGTTACATGCTTCTTATTTTGAATAAAATTATTTGACTTTGACTGTAATTTATCTAAGGCTTTTCGCTTTTTATGTTTAGGCTTTGTAAACCACATTATGTCTACGAGAGCATAGTCAAGAAAATAATTCACTCCTCCGGGATCGAACATACGACCATTTCGTTTACATTCGGATGCCACAGTGACAAAAAAAATATTTAATAAGTATTTCTTAGCTTCTTGGTTATTCCGCACATAGCAATCTGTTTCCATTAAGATACTTCCTTTCCTCGCTTTCTGTCGAATTCTGGAGGCATTGCGTGTTAGTGTGGCTGTGCCACGGCTGGCCTCGATCATTCATTTGATTAAAACTGTGGAAAATAATAGTTGAACGCAACTCAATTGTCAATCGGTCGTAAAATTTTAATTACTATATTTGAATGACTTCAACTACAACCAAGTCATTCAACAACAAAATAAAAAAATACATACAATTGTGAAAAAAATCAGTAGATGGCGCTGTAAGCTATTAGTTAATTAAGTTTTCAATAGATTGCCGTCATAAAAAGTTGTTTATATCATTATCGCGTGTACAGACACCTAGTAACTATATTATTAATACACCACATTGTCCGTCCTTGCTAAGAACTAAACAATCGCCTTGGCTTAGGGTTGCCATACCTTTTGATAAAATTATTATCTTATATATTTTAAAATAATTATTAGAATTGGAATTTTATGAAAATTAAATTTTGATAATGAATTATAATAATTATTTTATTAATCAGCTTCACACTGTATCCTGCACACAGCAGGGTAGGCAGAGGGGACTTAGTGTTAAGACACCGTTCCTCACTTTCCGCCGAATTCTGGGGGCATTGCGTGTTGAGTGATGGAACTCAACATCGCGCCTTTGCTTCAACACCAGAGCGAAGAAATGAAAATATAAATGGACCCACAACTAGTCAATTTTACAGTCATACTTAGTGCCCATGTACTACTCTTTAATAAATATTTTAATTTCCACATTTCTCATTCATATCAGATTTTTTTAAACCTTTTCAATATCCTTAGTATAATAACTATAATATTTTATTATAATACTACCTGACATATATAAAATATTCTACGTCAATGGTTAAGAAATAACTGTTAATGGCATACAGTCTACGAGGCATAAGCTGAGCTTTGTATTTTTATGAGTGATCACCAAAAGAAGAGTCAAATAAATTATACATTTTAATTCTTACTTACACTACAGACTTATAATCCGTACCTTTTGTTATTTGTACATTTCTTTTAATATTTTTTTTCTGTAGATATTACCTAGAACTAGACTTATGTGATTATATACATATATTTCTATATTTATACAATATCTGCTAAGACAGTCCAGTTATTAATTTCAGTTGCTACTTACTAACTTTAAGTGTAATCTAAATCTATATGCATAAAACATTATAAAGATTATAAACAATAAAATTCGAAACTTTTACATTTAATAAAATGGAAATATTCTGAAATTAAAATGGGTTATATGACAAAACCATGGCAACCCTACATTACGTGATTGCAGCTCATATAATTTATTACCTATTATCAACTAATAGATAAGAACTGGATGCACGGCTGCAACGTAACCGGTGCACGGATAGCCGAGATAAAGTAACCTGGAGGTATCCTAATTACCGAACAATATACTTTAAAGTAACTACGACTTACCCTACAAATACACTTCCGCTATAGATAGAGATTTATGAGAGCCAATACTCAATAGTAAGGATCTAAATGAAATATTATATTGATATAAACAGTACAATATGGACATTTTTAATTAATATTGTAAAAGAAAAATGCCTGAGCCAAAAGACTTGTGACCTCACAGTTTTGAGGTTATCATATAAGTATAGCTTATAAGCTGAAGGTTTAACCTATGGTTAGTGATTAGTGATACTATAGCTGTGGAACATGGTAGCAATGCTACCACATATTGTCTCAGAGAATATCGAGACATTTACCTCTGGAACTGTTATTAATTTATTACGAAAAATAGTCATAAAAAAATATTATCTAAGCGCGTGGAATTATTTATCAATGGGGACAAAACCACAAAAAAAAAGGTAACCCGATATCAATACAACCAAAAACTAAACTGAAAGACATGTCATTTTCCACATAAATTTTTCATACTGTTTAGAAATTTGAACTCTTATAGACTTTTCTTTTAATTCTGAAATAACACTTTGAAGGGTAAAAAATAATTTTGTTCTTTGCGCCATAGCACCGGATATTACAACTTTTAATTATTAAAAAAGAAATACATTTCAAATTATTTTAATTTCTTCAAATCCTTACGTGTGTTCATATTAATTCAATTTAACAGTAATCTAATTAAGTTAGTCGAACTAGTATTAGGTACTGAAAGTGACCGTTTCTATACTTTAATGTGCGTTTAGCACGCTAGTGGTTGGTACGCTGTATTCTGAATACTTCGTTCTAAAAGACTAGCTAATTATTATTGGTTATATACATGCTTATTTGGTATATAATGAAAAAAGCAAGTTTACTCTTTTTCTCTTATACTACTGTAGGCAGGCGGATCCTGGTGCTAAGACCTTTCGCTCTCAACTTTCTGCCAAATTATCTATATAATGTAAGGCTCTAAGTCTAAACAAAGCACGTTTACCAGAACTGCAAATAATTGAAATGCAATTATTCTTCCGAGGGGAATCCGAACCTACAACCAACGTGTTCACAGGTAGACTCTAACACTCCATTTACACTTTCACGTTTTATAGGAAAAAACTATATAAAAATAAGCTACAATAAGTATATTCACTCGATATTGCGCGTTGAATGGTGTAACTGAACGCCGCAGTTTATCTTATTCCCAAAGATAAACAAAACAATGGAAACTCATTGCTCCGAGTGAGAATCGAACATACAACCACCATTTACAATCAAAGATTGTACCTCCACGACCTCACATATAATTCCCTATATCAAATCGATGAAACACACAAACAATACAACAATAATATGCCATATGCCGGTATTAGACGTATATAATAGGTAGTAGCGGGAGGTATTTTAATGAAAACGGCAACCAGTCACGTCGAATGCGCGCGCGCCCCCAGCCTGGTTATCAACCTGCTGTTCTAGATCATATTAGCCATGCTGCAGTCTAATATACATTGTGTCAAAATCGTGATTTGTGATATATAAATATATTGTGTTTTATGTATGAATATTTATGTACGTTTATATTTATGTATGATTGTGGCTGTGCTGGTGTTTTTGATCTTACCGTGTTTGAATATAATAATTTGTAATATAAATCTTATATTATTATGTTGAGGCCTCGTGGGTTGTGAGTTCGATTTCTACTCGGGAGATCAAATTATTATCGTTTCTGGTTGTAAGACAAAGGTACAGCGTTGACTTCCGCCGCTCAAAGGGCGGAGAGGGGAAATAAGAGACCCTAGAACAAATTGCCAATTCTATTTTGAAGAAAGTGTCTACCAGCATACACAATACTGGCATTTTTAGATGGATTTCACCATACAACAACTAAGGGAAGAGAGAATTTTCATACAAAAACAGTACAATAAGCATATTTATTTCCACAGGATCTTTTAAAAATATCCTAACAAAATCTACTAATACTTATCCTTTTAAATACCTCTAAACATATCTCAATAAATAATAATAAAAAAAACAACAAAAAGCTACAACAATTTTTATAACATTTTAAATAAACGTTTAATAAAAACAAGTAAGTACATAACAAATTACACAGCGATCTAGTTAAAAGCGCCGCACGGTTTATCCCATGGTCCGTGGTCCGTGGTCCGTAGTCAATAGCTCATACTGACCACACAATCAGCCTGTAAATGGTCAGAGCCACGACCGTCAGATATATGGTCCGTGCTGGTTCTAAATAAATCACTTCCTACTTACGTTACGATACAGTGCCATAATAGTTGTTAAGAAAGGAATTGTTAGCTGTAAAATATTGTGTTTTCGGGTAATTTAAATTGTTTACTTTTTTGATTTTGTTTTTTGAGAAATTATAAAGAAATCATCGTGACGCAGTGGTACAGCGTATACTGTTAATGCGATGGTTGTAGGTTCAATTTCCCGTCGGGGGCATTAGTGATATTTAAATTATTTTAACTTGTTCGTTTTCCCACTCAACACACAATAATATAATTTATAATAACATTTTCTTGCAAGAAAATAAAATCTATGGTTATAATTTTTTTTATTATTTAATATGTTTTAATCTAATGTAATTTCTTTTGAACCTAGTGTAGGTACCCAGGTTCACCCTGCGGTCTCGCTATGTTTACAATACAGCGTGAATCTAAAATGTTATATATCGCATATATGTTTTGTTATTAAAGGAAAAGAAAGAGAAAATAATAGAAACCAGAGAGTAAGATATCCTCCAGGATCGTGACTTCAATCAAACCCAAGTGACAAGCTTAGAAACTTTGAAGTAGGAAGATAGGAAACATTTGTTTTTTTTAACAAACAAGTATAAATTCGAGGACTTTCTCAGCAGCAGCGTCTGGTTGTAAACATGTTGTAGGCTCGATTCGCACTCGGAGGAGTGTAGATACTATTTCCAATTCCTTATTCTGATAACATGACAAAGTGCGGCGTTGACTTACGCCAGTTAAAACGCAATGCCTTGAATTCGGAAAGAAAGTGGTTAACGGAGTGTCTTAACACTAGATACCTTCTGTCTAACAGTTTATGTAGGAAAAAGAATAGAGCTGCTTACTTTTTAAAAATATTATATACTATATAAAAAAAACCCCACTCGAGATAATGAAATATTTATTTAAATTTGTACTTCCATTTCTTCGCTCTGGTGTCGAAGTAAAGCGTAGAATAGAGTTCCACCACTCAACACGCATTGCCTCCAAAATTCGGCGGTAAATGGATAACTAAGTGTCTTATCACTAGGATCCCTCTGCCCACGCTGTTGTGTGCGGGATACAGAGTGAAGCTGATAAAAAATATATATAATAAACAACTAGAAAAAAAACCATTTCCACTGAGCATGAAACCTAGCGGCGTCGGCATACGCGGTGTGATATATCGCCCCTGTAGCGTTAATAAGTGTACACGACGCTCGTGATCGCCTGTAGCGAGTGTGCCGGCTTGCTGGGTTGATTACTGAGGTATTATATAGTTATTATGCTATTCGTTAGGTACACGCTGTATCAGGGTAGGCAGAGGGAACCTGGGAACCTATCGTTAGGACACTCCATTTCTAAATTGCATGAAGGCATCATATATTTATTATATTTTATACATTATTAGAATATATGTTTGTTTAATAATATAAATAAAGTAAAATGAACAAATTACTTAATAGTGAAAATTCCTTGAAATATTTTTTATTAGATAATTCTAACTTAAACAATTTTGATAATATTGGTTGATAGCGGTGTTGAGTTCCAACGTTTTGAATTCATTCAATGTCTCGATTTCAGATGTCAAGTAAAAACGGAGTATCTTGACTTACGCGGAATACACAAGGATATAAAATATGGACATCTTTTATAGATAATTATAATTTTTTTGTATATATTCAAGTGATAATCAGAAAACAATACCACAGCGGGAAATTAAAAATAATTATTTTCTCCGAGTGGGAATCCAACTCACAACCATCCCACTACCAGACTTACTCCGGCTACAATGGCTTTTTCTATATAAATTAAATATTTCACTATATTTTCAAGTAAATTTAGTATAAAAATTCGCACCTTACAAGCCGCACGATTCACATTTAGGTCACATTCGCGCCGAGTTCCCGTGTTTGGACGCTCTGCGCCAGCGCCTATAAATATAAACGTCAAGGGATACCAAGCTCAGCTTACAAAGTTAACCAAAACATGGGAAAGCAAGAAATTATTCAAAATTGCATCTTATATCACTAAAAATAAGATGTACATTAAATTTGTTGATCTATAGTAAACTGTGGTAGCAAAACGGATAATCTGTAGATAAACGATTGACATGCAATTTTAAACTGTAGAAGTAAATGAGTTGTAATGTTTAATGAAGTGCTCTGAGATAAATATGACTACGTACACGCTGAACCTTATATAACATACTAGCTGCCCACACGCGGCTTCGTCCGTTTAAGCTTATTGTTATATTTTACAAAATCTTTATATAAATTGTAGCCTGTGTTATTCTGATATATAAATTATATAACTGTAAGGTTTCAAGCAGATCTGTTCATTAGTTTTTGTATACCTACTATTAGGGGTACCCCCCCACCTATGGACTTAATTCCCCCGAGTGGAAAATCGAATCCACAAATAAAACGATATGAAAAGTAAAAAAAATAAACAATCTTACACACGTCATTTACCATTTAAATTTGTTTTGAGAAGTAACATCAAGTCCTTGTATTTTATTGCACCCAAAATTTATCAAAATATTATATTGCACTCTCTTCTTCTTCTCTTTCTCTTCTAAGAGGCGAATACTTTTTTTTTACTTAACATCACATTTTCCTTAACTAGACACCATTGCACAGACATTTACTCCCATATAAGACAAACCAAACAAAAACAAAGACATAAACACACACATCCATCCGTTACAATATGCAAATCATATTCACATTATAATTATAATCACAATATAGTAAAGGAGAATGTAAAATCATTCCGCATGACCCACATCTAAGATGAATCACGGTTCCGCGTGCGCTAATGAAATCCTTGCAACAATCCAGCCCGGGAGGCGCATTGTTATCTACGTGTTAGTGTATTATCTATATAGAGGTTTTGGGTACACTGCGCTTGAATTAATAAATTCAAATTAGATTCACGCTGTATCACGCACATAGCTGGAAAAGATGCACGTAAGTAGCAGATAGAACCTGAGAACGTAGCGTTAAGATACTCCATTCTCATTAAGGAAATTTACGTTAGACGCTTTCCACCGAACTGTTGAGGCATTGGGTGTTGGGGGGCGGAATTCAATTCCGTAAACGTTTTTTTTAAATGATTAGTATTATTCTTTAAAAAAATTATAAGTAATTTATGATCATCCTGATGTAGACTGACAAAAATATAATAATATCTCAAAAGTTGTATTTATACCAAAATAAGGCTGTGTCAACAGTATTTCTGTTAATGTAATATAATAAGGAGCTTTCTCGAACCTAGTGTGCCCCACACCTAACACGGGTTGCACCTAGCCCTACGATGATATAATATCTCGAACACGGATATTGCGGATAATTCTATAGTGGAACATTTATTTCAGCAATGCTCGCGTTAATGATAACGTGATCGGCGTGGGCTAGACCTGGTTGTTTATAATTTGTACACTATATAATTAAGAGAGAAATTACTAATAGATAATTATATTTAAATTTTGTAGATTTATATGTCATTTTTTTGTCTGCTTATCGGTGTCTCCCACTAATAGGGTGGGCAGAGGGAACCTAATGGTTAGACACTTCCTTTGCCCCTATACGCCGTTCGAAGCGTTGCGTGTTGAGTGGCGGAAATCAACGCGCCTCGAAACCAGAGCGAAGAAATGAAAATATTAAATATTTCATTTCTTTAAGTGAGAATCGACATTTTGTTTCTATTATACATATACTTACTTTATTGTAAGAAATACTATACACATTTTAAAGAAATTACGTATCAGTTGGCAAAAACTAATTGGTCCTAATGTATATGTAGTTTAATAACATGAAGTATATTTTTTTGATGCTGGGAAATGCTTTAACACAGACCATCCGTGCGCAGAACTTGCAGCAGACCTACTAAAACCCAGCGGAAACTTCTTGATCTACATGAGTCGCTGCGAGATCACATACTATTATTATATATTTCGGGACACCATTGTCCATAAATTTTAGATTCGAGTTTGATTCCCTCTTGTGGTAAAAAATATTTAGAGCGCGGCGTTTACTTCCGCCTCTCAACACGCATATCATAGTGGACCTGTTAGTAAGAAACTGAATATATTACTAGGCTGCTAATTAATAAAATAAAAATAAATAATCCCTTTCCTTTCTGCTTTCCGCTTAATTCTATAGGCATTGGTCACTTATAATATATTCTCACGTCACGCTTTGCCTCTACGCCAGAGCAATAGAAAGAAAATATTAAATATATAATTTTTTCGAGCGGAAATCGAACCTTTATACCCCTGCGCCACGACTGGCCTCAAAATATAACGTCACATTAAATATACGAAAATGATTAATCTCAAATTTCAATAGAAATAATAGTATTTAAGTTTAATATGACACACCACAATCTTATATTGCGATTGCCGGGACGTGATATATTAGCTGGACCACCGCGGTACCTCATTACATACGAGTACGTACAGACGTTATCGAACAATAAGAGCCTATTGTTATCTATACATGGCAGTTTTGGTTGTAATTGTGACTCGTGGAATTCTATAGGACATAGATGGAAAATGAGAAATCGTTGAAATTTTTGATATTTGACAGTATGAGTATAATATATTAAATTAAGTTAGCGTCACGCTGTATACCGCAATCAGCAACAGAACCTAGTGTTCTGACACTCCGTTCCACACTTTCCGCCGAGTTCTGGAGATATTGCGTGCTGAGTGGCAGAACTCAACGCCGCGGTTTCAGAGCGAAGAAATGAACATTTAAATGTAATAAATATTTCATTTTCTCGAGTGGGGATCGACACAACCAGTCGATTTTTCAGTCACACTTTGTGCCCCTGCGCCACGACTGAACTCAGATCTAGAATATATTAAAACACAATATAGTTATAATATAAAAATATTATTATTATATTGATATTTCTTATCTTCACTCTTTTTATATGGTTTGTAGGGCAGTCAGAGATTTTACTTATTTTTTTGGATCTTCCGTCCATTTAAATATTTTTACTGTTATTTTTTTATTGTTGGCTTGTTATATATTTACTATTGGCTAAACGGAAAACGGCAAAACGGAATAGGAGTGACGAATTTTGGAGACAGCATATTGAGTGGCGTGATAACGCCGCGCTATCCACGACACCACATACAACATACAGCCAAAATATAAATTTAAATAAATATTTCATTTCCTCGAATTGGGATCGAATATACAACCAGTCAGCCACTTGTGTGCCCTTGCGCCACGACTGACGTCAAAGATATCAAATATAACTTGCTTATCCTGAGAGCAATCTAACGAGACCTTCGATAAAATCATTAAAATTCTCATCCCAGCCCACAATAAATATTCTAGTAAAACCTATGACACTAACATAATGCAGTAAAAGTGCATTACGACACTCGTTCCCTCGTGCAAGGCGCATCCTTCTATCACAATCACACTCTGTCACATAATTGTGATTAATTCAGGCGCGCGTGTGGCTGCGGTCTGAGCAGGAATGTTGTCCTAGAGAGCAATATCGCGGGTATAGGACACTGTGGAGAAGAGAGCGATTTAAGTTAAAAATTAAAAGGATTTGAACATGGATCCTTTAAAATCAAGAGTGAAATAGCTCTGTGAGCAACTACTACAACTTGTTGTGCAATGGGATAATGTTCACTTAAGACTGTAATTGTGTAATTAAAATCTACGTAAGAAAATGTATATATTTAACATTCACTGATGATTTATACAGAATCGAATAATAATATAATATTTAATAAAAAATTAATATGAAGAAGGCAAACTGTTTTTACCCCCTCACCTCACCGCCTCGCCTCACCGCCTTTTAATGCATTACCAGTTGCTGCATTTATTTTTTCTTCTGCCACCCAATTAGATGTTTCTAATAATATAGTAGCTTGATTTTGTAATTTATTTATGTTTTGTTCTCCCAATAAGATACCAATGTACAATCCTAACAAACGACACCATCCTAAAAAAACAATAACATAGTCAGTCACTTCTTAGTTCTAAAATACACACATTAAAAGCTGCTAAGAATAAATATATCTCGTAGAAATTAAAAATATATTTTTTTACTAAGAAAAAAAAAGAATAACACCGCTATCATCCATAATGGATCAGCAATGTAAAACCACATTTACTAATAGAAAACTCCTGCGCACAGTATTCACTAGAATTAGGCACATTACTGTCCCCTGTAATTTGACAGGAGTTACGACATCAAGAGTGAACTTTGTGTTTATGTTGCGAGTGTACCTACGCTTTGTATAATAAATATAATGGAAAGTCGGATTGTGTGGCCTTGTTTATGGCGCTTAACGCTGTTTTGTTAATGCTGCTTTGGTAGAGTGGCTAAGTCTTGTTAGACACATCAGAAAAATATATACAAATTTAAAATGAAATTATGAATTTCAGTGATTTTTTTTACTATTTAATTAAAAGGAAAAGTGTAGAAAACAAAATGGAATGGAATTTTGGAGCCCTAACGCCGCACATTTGTCACATTTATTACATTAAATTAATTAATATAAAACATAACAAAAAATCCTTTATTTATTTATTTTCCCTACTTCATCAACAACAACAAAAACATTAACCCATATAATAAGCCAACCCTGCATTCAAACACTAGATACCGTTCGCCTACATAATATAGGATACATATTAATCACGATATTGGAGCCATAAATATTTAGCTTCCACTTGTCCGAGGACAGGCAACAATAAAACCGTGCCCTAGATGCCGGGTTTTTGACCTACGATACTCTAGGTAAGCGTGCATTTAACTTTATGACTTACAAGTACGTATAATGATGAATAAGTTTATGACGGAAAAAGAATATATTATATTTTTTTTGCTTCACGGTGTATCCCGCACACAGCACGGTAGGCAAAGGGACCCTTATGATAAGTCACTCGGTTCCCCATTTACCGCCGCTTTCTGAGGCATTGAGTGTTGAGTGGCCGCAACTTAACTCAACGCCGCACCTTACGTCGACACGAGAGCGAAGAAATGAAAATATTAAATATTTGATTTCCACAAGTGGCTAATCACAACCTGTGAACTTACAATCTGTCTCAAATGAACATTCGTATATTTGCATATTTAAGTATACTTTCTTATATTTATTGTGACGAAGCGTGGCGTCTTATCACACAATATTTGGAAGGGAATTTTGAAAAATTTTCAAAGCAATTGACGACAAAATTTGATTTTAAAAATTAATGAACGCTGCCTGCTCAGAATAAAAAAAATAATCTCATTGTCACGTTCCTCCTGAACCGAGTGTGCAAGCGAGAGCGGAGAACAATCGATAGAGAGGCACGACCGGCCTAAGTGTTCGGCGTGTGATGCATCTAACCATTCATTGTTACATTAAATATAAATGAAGTAAAAAGTTTTTGAATTAATAAAAGCAAATAGATGTTAATTTATCGCAAAAAAGTGAATTTTCATTTAGCATCTGCTTTGTATTATAAATTTGTAAATAATGATTACTCTGCGATAATCAGTGATAATTCAATTCAAATGATACTTAATTTCTTTGACCTACTTATTTACAAACTATAAACTAAACATATCTATATATTTTAACTGGAGTTAATATTAGTTAAACAATAATTATCATCTCTGAGTGTGGCGGTAACAATTGAAATGGGAAGGAGGCTTTCAACAGTAAAATTAATATTTTACTTAACTTGATAACATTTATTTAATTTTATTTGTGTTACCCTTTCACGTTTTGATTAAGCATAAAGTGTGATAAACAAAGCGGTAAACATTTTTGTTTAAATTTTTCTTGTTGAATTTTGGTTTTGGACATAAGCCGAAAACACGTTGTTTTAATAAAAAAAATAATTAATTAATATTTTTTTTTTTACATATTTGTCTGACGATAACTGACGAAAAAATTAAACCTTCAATTCATAGCTTCCCTAACTAGCAATTGAGAGCTTTTCTTGCTGTATGAAATAAACAATTGTCTTTTGTTTTTACTCAAAAAAAATTTAAAAATATCCTCCCAGTGGAAATCAAACCCACAGCTGCGCGTTTACATTCATGTCAATATTAGCCTAACGAAACATGGACAAGGAAACAACAAAACTATTTTGATCAATTAGTATATATTTCATATTTGTTTTACAATGAAATGACTTAATAAATCTTAACAAGAGATTAATCGGAGTTTTAATGACAATATTAATGAGTTATTGTGTGGTACAATAAATATAGATTTTTATACAATGGCGTATTCAAATTTAATATATATATTTTTTCATTGCACTACGATACGGTACGATTTTTTTGACTTACTTTCCGAATTCTTACACCATCGCGTCGTCTCCGTAATGCCTGCCATCGTAAACAGTAGGGGAGACCGGGGTTGGTTGACTAAATTTCAGATTTAACGTTTCTATTTTTAATTCTCTTGAGTGTATTTATTTTAAAAAAATCTGTTAATAGCTTTACTATTAAGCTTTGGAAAAATATGAAATAAAGTACCTTATGATATAGAGTACAGGGCAGTTCTTGTACAATAGAAAAAACTGGTCAACCTACCCCATACGTGGGGTTGGTTTTTTAATTTTTAACCACGTGCCACAACCTCAAGACTGCGACGAAATCACATATAATAATACACAAAAGAAAGATCATAAGCCTCAATTTCTTTATAAATTCTTTGACAATCAATAACTATGGATATAGAGCAATTATTAAAAATAACATTACGACAACATTAATTACTTACGTGTGTTGTTTTTTAATATTACGTTCCTTCTCTTAAGCGAAATGTGTGCTCGATGCCGCGTTCTCGGTGGCTGTGCGGACGGAAGTGACGGGTTCTCCTTCCACACCGGGGTTAACGCTATTGCATCGGACAAGTTATTGATAGTTCGATAGAAATTATTGATAGTTATTGATAGTTAGATAGTCAACCTCCCTCTATAGTCAACCAACCCCGATCTCCCGTACTATCCTCATCCATCTGGGATCCTGGGTCAGCTTAACTGTCCAGTACGATATTGTATATCTTTTTCAAATTTAAAATTTAACAGAGGCCGGTCGTGGCATAGAGGCACAAAGTGTGACTGTAAAATCGACTGGTTGTGGGTTCGATCCGTGAGCGCGTGAGCCGCTAGCTAGTTCGCCTGCTCTTAATTTATCAAAAACGGACTTTTCGACTTTTCTACTATGCACTATGGTTGTGCATTCGATTCTCATCGAGGTACTTGATTTTTTCTTTTCCCCATTCGGATAAGACAAAGTTCCCCGTAGGTTCCGCCATCCAATACGCAACGCCTCGAATTCGATCTTAACACTAGGTTCACTCTGTGCAGAGAAAATTATATGAAAAAAAAAAATACAGCCAAAAAAATAAATAATATAATAAGTTGACAGACACCTCCATATACATTTTTATATATAAAATGAACGTATTCTAGTCCCAGTAATGGCAAGGTCGAATGGCGGCGCAGTCCACAGCTGCTTTATTACTCCAAACAAACAGACCAACAATTTCCTAAACATTGCGCAAAAACAATTAACACAAGATCCTAGATATTCTAATTGCGAATACATATTTCATATCTATCTACCGTTTCAAGTCACTTTGTACTGAACGTTATAACCGGTACGGGAAATATCTAATTTCCGAACTTTTCGATATAAATATATATAACAAGCTTTTACACGCGGCTTCGTCCTCGTTGTTGATTAGAAATAACTAGAAGTTTTGTATGAGCTATATTAAAGCCATTAACTTGTAATAAATCCTGTAGTCTTCCTAGAAAAATGGACTACTTTATAAAAAAAATTTTCTCTTTTCATTTAAGCAGTTTCTGAAGTTAGCGCGTTTAATAAAACTAACTTATTTTCAATTTGAGCTGTATAATATTAGTATAAATATAAATGGCAGAAATATGCTTAAAACAAAGAAGAATTGAGTACTAGGGTCTTACTGTTAATTGTAAAAGATGATGATTAGAAAGTACATAGATACTATATTACAACGTGACATTTTCTATTTTGTTTGTACTTTAAAAAAAATATAACAAAACCTAAACTAAAATATATTTTTCCTAATATATTCTAACAAAAAAATACCTTTAAAATAATAGTATTATAATAGTAAACACGTACTCGTAATACAACTTACAGTTCACAAGCTTACATAAAAGCAATCGACGGTGGCTATAAATAAGAAGGTTCCCTAACAAAGTTTAGCGTGTGCACGTCACATCTCACTGGGTCCAGACCATAAATATACATTGGAATGAAGCTACAAATCTTGGTCTGGAACGGTCTAGGCATTAGGCATACCGTCTGACACACGTATCAATAACATATGGAGCGACGCGTTTTGTTTAATATATACCCTTGTATAGATGCTTAAGAGGCTGTTGTGGTGCTGTAGTATCTGGGTATATACGTTGGTTATAGGTTCATTTCTTCGAGAATTTTTTTACAATAGTAGTTAAATTATTTTAAGAAATTAAAATTAAATGTTATTCTATACTAGGAAAAGGAATTATCTTCTAAATAAGTGTGAGGCCGGTCGTGGTTCAGGGGCACTAGGTGTGACTGTAAACGCGACTGGTTGTGGTTCGATCCCCACTCGAGGAAATGAAATATTTACTCAAATTTATATATCCATTTCTTCGCTCTGGCAAAGTGCGGCGTTGAGTTCCGCCACTCAACGCGCCATGCCTCCAGAATTCGGCAGAAAGTGGGGAACGGAGTGTCTTAACAGTAGTTTCCTCTGCCTACCCTGCTGTGTGCGGGATACAGCTATATACTACCATCAGATGACCCGAACGTTCGATTGCCGTGTCTTTTCCATAAAAAAATATACTAGGGAAAAGCACATATTTAACTGACGTAAGAGTTGAACCAAATCGAGTTTCACCGTTCAAAATTAGGCATCATCGTTTTCTTTGGTGAATAAGTAAATGATTGGTACCTTACATCTCTTTATTTTTATTTTTCTTGAAACTTTTAAAAATCATTAATTTATTCATTTTATACCGAGTTATTCTAGTGCCAAGAATCCTTTACAGTCTAGATCCTAAATCTCAACAGCCCCAAAACTTCCACACTAAAATCCACTAAATAAACTAAAAAAAAACTGAAAATATAACACAAAATTGTCAAGAAAAGGTTAACCCGCCATAACATGACCCACAAAGTCTACAATATTGTAATCAAGTTAGACAGTTCTATCAATAACATATGTATGTATGTATGTATGTATGTATGTATGTATGTATGTATGTATGTATGTATGTATGTATGTATGGGCGATGTATGGGCGAGGCCACGCGAGTCATGTCCAATTTAAAATTCACCGTGCATGTTTATTTAAATGTCGTTTGTCATTTATATTTCGCGAAAGTATGGATTGTGTTTCTTTGTTATAATAGAATAAGTTATATCGGTCTAACACGCAATGGCTTCAGAATTGGGGAACGGAGTGTTTTGTCACTAAATTTCCCTCTGGCTTCTCTGATATGTGCGGGATACAGCGTGAAGCAAAATAAAAAATAATATTGCTTGACGCTTTTTAGCACACAGCGGGTAGGTAGAAAAACTTAGTGTTAGGTTAAACTTCGCCCAAATACTAAATGGTTGCGTGTTGAGTGAGCGGAGCTAAACACCGCGCTGTGTCTACCGGAGCGAGGAAATGAAAATTATTTAACGACATCCACTAGCAAACAAATAAATATAATTTTATTATATTTAATACAAAGACCGTCATTTAACAGGAGCGCAAGCGTGCAACTGTAAGCCTGGTGGTTGTGAGTTCGAATCCTATTTGCGGGAACGACATATTTAATATTTTCATTTCCCGTTAACGAGGCAAAGCGCGGCGTTAATAACATAATTAATGTAATTTTAGTTAATCAGTATTTTGAGTTTAATTTAATTTAAGGAGTTTTTTTTTTCATATAGATTTTTTATTTTTTTTTATTTTGGTATACGTTTTGAAAATTGTTAATTAATTTAGTTTTTGCATATCTACGTATCTATTAGTAGTTTTTCTTTGTTACCGTAAGTTAGGCTATCTAGTACACTATAACGCATGCTGTGTCTGCAACTAGAAAAATGCAATCACTTGTATCTACTATGTTTGTGATATTTTCTCTATGTAAATATATATTGATTGTAATTTGTTTTGTGGACCAATAAACAGAAAAAAATAATAATAATAATAACTATACTGAAACCATTTAAGGTAAACATCTTACAACACCATATAAACTCCATTATTTAACCGTACAGGTAACTCTAATCGAATGATGCGGGTACGTAATTAATAGCGTGCGCCTATCAGAGGTAGTGTGTCACAGTGTCAACATTTACCCCTTTGAGGTACAACGCGCACTACTGTGCGTACTGGGGCTCCGTGATTGATCTTGGTTACATAATTAACTAAGTAAGTTCAAATATTAAAATGGAGGTTTGGATTCAAATGTGTGTTGTTTTGAAACAATGAAAATTAAATTTTAAATATAATTGGATAAGTACGAGTCGGATTTGCTCGTCGAGGGTTCTGTAGTTATTTCAGGATGCGTTAAAGACAACTACGAAAAGTACAATACATAAAGGTTGACAAATTAAAGTTTGCAGACGTATGCATTTATTTGGTATGAAATGAACAATAAATATAAGTTTGTATTTATTTTTTTCTATGAAACTGAACAAATTTCGGCAAAATCGGCAGACCAACGGAGATGGCGAGATGAGCTGAACCATGACACGCTTGATTGGTATACAAACGCACGTAATAGGCAAGAGTGAAAGAAATGAAGAGATGCCTTTGCCCAACTATGGGCATCAGCAATTATGCCTACATTACAAGCTAGTATAATAATAATAATAATAAAAAAAAATCGAACTCACAACCGTTCGCTCACAGCGTTTAAATTCACATGATATACGTACGATATCCTCACAGATTCCTTTAAATTTCTAGGCTTATTTGAAGTTTGAACTGTAAACAGATAATATTCAGTTTCCTCCATTAGCCCACGCACTGCCACCGAAGGCCTTACACTTAATTAAGGTATTAGTTAACCAGAACGAGATGACTGATACAGGGTGTTCCGTGCGTCCTAACGTTCTGTTACGTACGATTGGATCATGTACACTTTGGGTCTAAAGTAGTGTTTACTGTTTAGTAATACTGTACTTCCTGGTTATTAGTGTTTCTTAGTTTTAGTTTATATTAAATATTATAAAATTAAGTTCATAAAATTGCGGCGTTGAATTCCGCCACTCAACTCATAATGCCTCCAGAACTTAGCGGAAAGTGGGTCACAGAGTGTCTTAATACCAGGTTCCCTCTGCCTACCCTGTTGTTTGCAGGATACAGCGTGGAGCTGATAAATGAATATAAAGGGTCATAAATTACATTCGTTTTAATTTTCAAATACGTTTTTTAGGGTTCCGTAGCTCAAAATATAAAAACGGAACCATAATGATCATTCTTTGGTACCTGATGATTTGATCAATCCTGAAATTAGTACGGAAGCCACGGCAGGGGAGTCTGATTCGCAATTAACCAGTTTTTTTATTAGATAGTCTTCCTCACCTACGATATAAAGCTGGAGGTATACTTATTTAGAAAACGTATAAATATTTGAACCTAGCGGGACTCGAACCCGTGCCCCCTGGAAGCCGACCAGGCGCTCTGACTGAGCCATACGTTCTAGTATATTAAAAATAGTCTGTAATAAGGTTAAAAGTGTTAAAAATAGTCTGTATATATTTATTTGTATGTTGAATTATTATTTTATGAAGGTACATGCAAAAGCAGAAATCTCTACTTAGCTTCACACTGTATCCCTTATATAGAAGAGTAGGCTGAGGGAACCTGGTGTTGAAATTCAACGTTGCCTACTTTTCACCGCGCTTTGTTTTGCCATCCACCAATTTTTTGTTGAATTTTAGGTTCAGGTGAGCTCTACTTTATTATTAATAGAAAAATATAATATTTATTAATAGAAAAATATAAATCTACATTATCCATTACTTAAAATCATATGCAATTATCTATTAAATTGCACAAAAGCTATTTCTGAGCTGATAACACTGACACCTATCACGGCGTGTTTCACGCGTGAGCTTGTTCCGCGTAACTGTAGCTACTGGCTGACAGTGAGATACAAGCCTATATATTTTGTACTTTAAAATAAATAGACTCTAGTGGTGCAGTGGAACGGTGTTAGGCTATAAAGTTGACGGTTATACGTTAGATGGATACTCGTTTGGAACGAATCATTGTTTTTATAATTTTTTTTCTACCGCTGGTTAGGTTAGCTTAGCTTATATGTATACAATGCTTATTTTTTAGCTTCACATAGTATCTCGGCATCTAATGTGATAATCAGACAGGACGTAGTATCAAGACGTCAAGACGGAACTGAACTCCGCTCTTTATCTTGTTCCAGAGTTAAAAAAATAAAACAATTCATTCCCCCGAGGGTCGATCGAATCCACGACTATAGCGCTTACAGACAAAAGAAAAGTTTCACTCTCGATCAGTATAATCAGTGAAACTAAAATAAAAACTACTAAAATTACTATTATTATTAAAAAATATTATAATAACAATATTATTATTTTTATTATTATTATTATAATAAAATATTTCATACAACAACTTATATTAATCAGCGTTCACGTGTCCCGCAACCAATAACTTCGCTTGATTTAGCTCCCGTTACCAGCCCGTCCCACGCGTGTCCAGGTCCAGGCACCGTAATGTAACCGCAATCGGGGGGTTCCGGGTATGTCAGATTTAGAACTAATGAAGATCTAGATTTGTGGATGTTGGTGTGGATATTGTTATAGGTGAAGAGTTTGTTTGGTATCGCGCCAATCTCAGGAATGTCTCCATCAGTTGGGATTGTTTTTTTTTGCTATTAATATTAAATTTAATGAGGAAATCTATACAATACAATATACTTTAGAATATATATATATTTTGTTTTATTCTGTATTTTGCATATATTGAGACGGAATCGAACCCACAGCCTGTTTCCGTTACTCGCGCTTGTGCCCTTGCGACACGACTTGTCTCTCTAAAAAGGCAAATAATCTAAAGGCAAAATAATAATGAAATATTAAATATTTTCATTTTCATCACTCTGGAAGTCAAAGCGAGGCGTTCAGTTCCAATAACTGACACACTTTGACTGCAGAATTCGACGGAAAGTAGCGAACCGCAGTTTCTTAATAGGCACGGACGGACGACGGATAGGCACGGACTATCTACGCAGGATACAGTGAAGCTATACAGGCGTTAAAGAGCAAAGAAAATAAAAATTATCACTGAAAACTCGATCAAAATAAAAAAACATAAAACTTACAAAAGTTAGATTGTATTATGTATAACTATTATAAATACGTAGGAAGATAACGGGAGCCAAATCGAGTGATTCGTGCACACTAGTGCCTACGTAGAGACGTTGATTTATTGTTATTGCTAATATATATCGATATTATGCTTGTATGACCCACAAACGTTTTGCGAGATTTCACTTAACTAAGATATTTTACTTTTGTAGAGCGTTTTTGGTTACAATAGCTAGAGTTATCGGAGATCACGATCCTTATCATTTTTGGAAGTTTCATATTTCTGTTCTGCAAAATAACGTATAGAGATATTCGTTTCTATCCTATTATTCGTGTAGCTAATATTGCTAGGTATTCATAATGTAATTAGTTATATGTTTTAAGATTAGACGAACCCCGTTTTTCACCTGCTTGTCCTGGTGTCCCCAAAAACGGCACTGGAGTGTAAAAATATCTCGTTTTTGGATATGATACGAAAGCAAAAATCGTAGTACACAAAAAAAAAACAAAGACAGTTTACTGTCATATATTGTGACCGTCACATAAAATAGTGGAATGTAACTTTTTATACAACAGTTAAAAATAAAAAAAAGCAAATTAACAAAAAAAACCGACAAATGTCGGCTTTGAAAAAAAAAATCAATACTTATACTCGTACATATAGATCCAGTTTAATTAAAAAGGCATTAAGTAGTGTTAGGTTTCGTAACAAAACGTCCAATACTATTGAAATTTGAAATAGTACTTATCTATGAACGTTATCTTTTTGCTTATCTAGCAAGGTAAGAAACGATCAGAGAATTTTCGAGATCGAAAATAAAAAAAATAAATATGTAAAAAAAAAATGAATAACAAATGTGATCGATATACCTATATTTTTCTTAACTTCTCCACTTTACCACACAAAAACCAAACAACCAAATCTAAAAGGGCTCTACAACAGTCATTTAAAACATACCTACAAAATCCTACAAATTTCGCAACAAAAAACAATGTTCTATTAATATCAAAAATATGTAATAATTAAAATATATAATATCGAACATACAGTATGCATTCGTATCACAAAGGCAAAGTGGGCTGCCTCCCACTCGAGTGACATATGTACGTTCGTTATATCAAATCGCATTGTAACTTTCTCTCAAATTACAATCATAACTAAGAAATATTGCTAAATTTATAATAATATCCCTTGTTTTGATTGCTTAGTAATGTAGTTATAAGCTATCGTATATTTAATTTTCTTGTTTAACTAGTTTTTTATTATTTTGTCTGCCAATGTTGAATATAAGAAATATATTAAAATATGCTAAAACAAAGTTATGGTGATCCTTGCAGCTTTGTACGGCGTTAAGTTCCGCCACAAGAATAGATTTCTTTCAATAGGTTCCGTTTATTTCCAGATCCTTGATAAGGCATGGAGAAAAAAAAGAGTGATGTTCATGGTCATGACAATGAGTCGTCGTCTTATATTCGTTATTTCGCTTTCCATTCATAATTGTATGTGGTTCTGGACCAGAAAGATATATCAATATTTAAAGGAAATTGAAGAAGAAGAACGTACGTCTGGACAACAGAACTCAGTTCTTCGATGAACATTCCTTCGCTTATAGATTTGAACCCACAGAATATCAACCTTGTCCTTAAGAATTAAAAAAAAACTCCCTTATCAAATAATTCTATTCTATAACATATGTTAGTCCTATTTTAATAAACATTAAAAAATAACAAGATATGATACCACCCGATTGTAACGAGGCACGCGATCATTCCTTTGTATCTCGTCGTTCCACGTCATACGACGCATACATTGCAGTGGCTCTTCCAGGTGCGGCCAACTAATGGTAGATTTTACTACTACTGTCTCTTTTATGAGGAAAATCCTTTGAATCATAATTCTAATAATTTCACATCTGTGTGTAAACGCGATGGATGTGGATTTGATCCCCACTCGGGGGAATTGTTTTAATTTGTTTGGTAAAGCGCGGTGTTGAGCGCCGCCAATTAACATAATATATAGAAAATTAGACAAAAATAGCAAATGTAGTGTCATAACATTTTATTACACTATTTTATTTGGCATCAAAAAATTATATACTAAATCAGTAGAATATTTTTGGTTCTGGTTAAGCCATAGATTTAATTTTGACGGACAGGCTTCCTTGTAATATAGCTTAGTTTTACCCTAAAAATTCTCTGCTTTCTTTTTGAAGATTTCCTCAATGTGCTTCTTCTTCTTAATGTACATACAGAAAATGGCCTTCCTTTTCCTTTTTTTTCCTTCTCCATATTATAAAAGGTTCTGCACTCCTGTCGTAAGCTATAGTTATTAATATGAGTATTTGTATTCATGGAACATTCGTGATATAGACTGATGGAGGTTTTGTTTATTGGACAGGTTAATTGCTTCAGTAATTGTTAGGATGTGTGACTGGAATCTCAAGTAGCAGTACTCGTAGTGTCATAAAATATTTTTATTGAGCTAACTGAACAAGTTTAACTATTTAAAAATATATAAATTACTATACAAAGGTAGCTTCTCGCATAGCAGGATAGGTAGATAGATCAGTGGGGTAGCAGAATCTAGTGTTAGGACTCTCCATCCCCCACTGTCAGTAGAATTTTCAAAATATTGCGTGTCGAGAGGCGGAAATCAACGTTACACTTTTTCTGTATAAGTAAGTTGTAACAAATGTATAAGAATTTTGACGTAGCTTGATGAGCAGTGTTCTGAGCGCTTGGATGGTTTCCAAGAAATAGAGAAAGGTGCAGGTTCGAGTCCCGCTTTGTTAAATATTTTTAAGTTTTTCTAAAGTATTTGTCCTTAGCGTGAAATAAAAGTTTAAAAATATATTATAAGACAATCTATTTATCTTTATATCCGTATACCCCACATAGCAGAGTAAGCAGAGAAAATTTGGGAACCTAGTAATAAGTCACTCAGATTATTCTCTTTCTACCAAACTCTCAAGGCAAATCTTGTTCCGACAAGAAATCAACACCGCGCTTTGCCTCGTTGTCAGACCAAGAAAATTAAACTATTAAATATTTCATTCCCCCAATTGAGAATCAAACCCAGAACCATCGCTCTTACAGACACATCCTTGTGCTACCAGGCCACAAAGGCCTTCATAATACTTACTTTACAATAATAACAATTAAGTTTCCATTATAGACATATGTATGTATGTATGTACTGGTAGTTACTATTACGATATGCTAGCGCCGGCGCAGGCACGCGATCGCGTAGATTAATAACCTGATGAGGCATTCGTTAAAGTGATTTTGCTCTTTAAATGTAATTTCATTAATATTTATGAGATTTTAAGCATTTCTCTTTATAATATATTCTTTTGCTAAGTTATCGCACTGTAGTTGAGGCCAGGATTAATTCGAAGAAATGAAATTAAATTTATATAAATATAAATGAAAATATAAATACAAATAGAAATTTCACTTACTCCAGTGTGGATCGAACCCACAACCAGTCGATTTTACAGTCACACTTTGTGCCTCTGAGCCACGACCGGATTTTAAATTGATTAAAACGGTAGGTATATTAGATATTAAATAATACTTATTTGGGCACATTTTTTTCAAAATCGTTTTTAAACAAAATCGTCCATCCATCAGGACTCGAAGTCAGACGACAAATGAGGCATGGCAGTTTCTTCTATACAAAACCGTTACGTACATCCATACTAATGTTAATAGACCAACCGATATATACCAATATTTTCTCTACATCGACTAACGAGAATCAAGAGCCATATTATAATTTAACATAAAAAGGTTAAGGTAGAGGCCGGTCGTAGCGCAGCGGCACGAAGTGTGACTGTAAAACCGACTGGTTGTGGGTTCGATCCCCACTCGAGGAGATGAAATATTTACTAAAATTTATATTTCTATTTCTTCGCTCTGGTGTCGAGGCTCAGCGCGGCGTTGAGTTCTGCCACTCAACACGCAATGCCTTCAGAACTCGGCAGAAAGTGGGGAACAGAGTGTCTTAACACTAGGTTCCCTCTGCCTACCCTGCTGTGTGCGGGATACAGCGTGAAGCTGATTTAATTTTTTTTTTATAAAAAGGTTGGTAACATCGTGATTGTATTGAGATGTTGACTAAAACGCAAAAAATATGGAACGGTTTTTTAAGAACTTCTCTAGGTATAAGAATGATACAACTAGTAGTTTTCAAGAAATTTGTGAACAAACAAACGTACATTTACAAAATTTCAAATCAAAGCTAATTAGAACATATATGTAATATTTATCGACTACAATTTTTTAAACAAGTTAAAAGGGTTTGTTGGTCGGTGAGTTACAAGAATTATCAAATACAGAATACATTTGACCCCAAATCGGAATCTATGGCAGACGAACGAAAAAATGATCTAATAATACAAGACAAAATATATTCTTCCATAATAAATAGACCACCCAAAATTTACCAGTATTTTCTGTACATCGACTAACGAGAACCAAAATCCTTATTACAATTTAACATAAGAACATTTCCGTCTGGTACCATCGTGATTCGTGATTGTATTGAGATTTTGATTAAGGCCCCGTCGTACAATGTACACGTAAATAGATTTATGTGTACCGTTTATGCATATCCGAAATCACACATGCCCATTGCCCATTTGCATTTCATAGCTGCGAGTTTGCTTGCGTAAAACTTGCGGACTATTTGAAATAACTACATTTTATATGGCATTTTAACTATTATTTTGATAGTGCATACGGTTTTATAGTTGAATATGTTAACGTTATGATAGAAATGTGAATTTTAAGTTTAGAAACCGATTTTGTGTTTATAGAGTTTCTAGATACAAATCCATATAGGAATTTGTTATATTTGTTCGTCCTTCTATACTACAGACACTTTTTTTTTAAATTTGCGCTGTATCCCGCCTACCTACCTAACATAGTGTTAAGACACTCCGTTCCCATTAAGACACTTCGGTTCTCCACATTTAGCCGAATTCTGGAGACATTGCATGTTAACTTGAGGAACTCAACGCCGCGTTTCGCCTCGGTACGAGAACCAGGTAATATAAGCTGAGGCTAAAATAAAATATAAGATATATTTAATTTAAAAATAGGTAAAAAAATAAATCAACAAAGCAAATACACCGATATCCAAGTATAAATTATTATTATTATCGCGAGCCCTGTAATTGAGCACACGCGAACAAACAGTGACGATGCATGTTCCATCAAGTGATTTATATACGTTCTAACGAAACGAGCTTTAAAGGCTTAGATTAGCCCTTATATTTTATACTATATTTTTTAATGTTGTTTTTAGCTTTACGCTCTATTCTAGGTAGGTAGAGGGAACCTAGAGGTGTAGCACTGTTCGCCAATATTCACCCAATTTTCGTAACTTGTGAGTTTTGGTTTTTGCAAAATAAGTGTAGTCCTTATAACTAATAATCAAAGATTTTTAAAATTTATTAGTTTTATCTTGGAGATTATGATAGCTAAATTAAAAAGATATACTTAATTTTTGTTCCTTACAAAGTTTTCTTTAAATAATATTTTAACTTATTATAAAGGAAAAAAATATTGAGCTTACGTGCATTGATAATATAAGTACAACACCTGGCTGTACAGCATTGCCTGTGGATTCCATTCTCTGTTAAAGGAAATTAATATTTACATTTTATTGCTCTTTTTTTTAATTCCTCCACGCAACACGCAACGTCTCGAAAATTGGGCGCAAAGGCTAGTTGGAAGAATGGGGGAATAAGTGCTTAAACGTTAGGCTTCCTTAGCCCTGTTAAGGAGGAAAAACTGAAACTGCGTTAATTTAGTGCTTAATATATAAAAACTAAATAAAATTTATAATTAAATTTGTAATTTCTAAATATCTAGTCTTGTCTATACCTTCAATGTTGCAACTAAATCGTATGACCAGCTTATTTGAATAATTGCGTTGCATGCGCAGACGCATTGTCATGATCAACGGATAAACGCTACTGATCGCGGACCAGATGAGAGTTTGTTTGTGTAAGGTTTTACCGTTAACTATTTATGGTATCATACATGTATATGTTTTTTTAGCTTCACGCTGTATCTCGCACACAGCAGGTTAGGAACAGGGAACCTTGTGTTAAGATAATCCGAAAATAAATTGAAATAAGAGAACGGTAAATGTGGAAAACATTTAATTTAAAATAAAATAATATAATAATACTTATATAAAATTATTATAAAAACACTTTAAATATAACATCTTATAAAGATCACGTGTTGGGTAAAATGTATATCTAAAGTTTTCAAGGACATTTAAGGGACATTAAGCTCATTTTGGATTCAATCATTAAACTGTAAAAAAAGGAGGAATTTCTAACAATTTCGCCTAAAATTCCAAATATGAATAAAACTAAAATAACCTATAACATATTCTTACTTTCTTTTCTTTACTTAACAAAACTTAAGTTGAAAATTGTATAACAAAAACAAAATAACCTACGCCGTACACTGTACGGTATCGCTCCGAGCAATCACTGCACCATTACCAGCGACAGCTCCAACAATTGACTGATGTAGCGTACACAGATCTACATGCGAGCATTTATAACAGCTTTATAAATGTATTGGATATGACTTTAAATTTAGTTTTTTTTTTTAATTTATATTTTCTTTTTAAGCCAGTTGTGAGACTGAAAAAGCGACTGGTTATAGGTTCGATTCCCATTGGAGGAAATGAAATATTTATTTAAATTCATACTTTCATTTTTACATACATACAGCGCGGGATACAGCGTGAAGCTAATTTAATTTAATGTTTTATTTTTTAATTTTATTTTGATAGAGTGTGGTGATAAATACTATACGAAAATGACGTAAAAGAGAAAATAAAAAAATCTAATTTTCCCCGTCGCGCGTTGAATTCTTTAGTTACGAATCGTTTGATTATTTTAGTTACCGTGAAGATTGTGGGTTTGATTGGGATAAGAGAAATGAATTACTTTTATTTTACTCTCATTATAAGACACAGCGCGGCGTTGAGTTCCATCACTCAAAACGCAATATCTCGAACTGGACAAAATGTGGGGAACGGAGTGTCTATACAGTAGGTTCGCTCTGTCTACCCTACTAAATGTGGATACAGCGTGAAGCTGATGTAATGTCCTCCATCTGGTAAACACAACGTAAAATTTTGTCATCTCACAAGCAATAGCTTGATATTGGGTAGCAAGTGGTGCAAGGTGGTTATTATTGTACGGTTTAATTAATATAATTAATAAAAACCTGAAGCTAAAATTTCTTCTTCTTGAATTTCTTATAACTGAATACATTGAACTTATAACTGAATACATACAAAAATTAACTTTAGAAACAGACCTGAATGATATGAGGTACTTACTGTACATAATGCACGTTGTTCGACGAAAAAAAAAAAGAATATCATACTTCGCTACAAACATAAAAATGCTCCTGAAATCATAGCGTATAGAATTACTTATAGATTTAAAAATTTTAACAATTCGTCAACTAATTAATCAATCATCTTAACCTGTTCGTATTCACTGCTAGATTTAAGGGTGCACGCATGCCGGGTGCGCCAAACCCCTGCCTTCCTCAGCCAGTCAACTCCAGAAAACTTCGTAAGACCATCGATCCATCGGAGCTGATTCGTTCAAAAAAATTAAAAATCCATTTGCCTTTGATCACAAACCTGAAATCAAATTTGATAATTATAAATTAACATATCATTACCAATTAGGTCATAAAGTACCAGATCAGGTCATAACTCCGAATACCAGACAGTGCTGTGCAATTTTCATCAATTACATTCATATAAATATTATAGTGTGCTTTCGGAACGCCCACACACGTCCTAGTTGTGTATAATATGATCGCGCCTTATGAATATAATTATTTATTATACAAACATGGTCTTGTTGGGAACGTTGAAAAATTTCCAACGGGCTGAATCAATTCGCCTGACTATTAAGGGAACTTGGTAATTCATTGAGTAATTAATATATTAGGTTAACTGAATGTTAGTATTAATAAGCAAAAAAAATCTAGTGGGAACCCAGTGTTAAGACACTGCGTTTCCCACGTTCCGTCGAATTTTGGAAGCATTGTGTGTTGAGTGACGGAACTCAACGCCGCTCTTTGCCTCGACACGAGAGTAAAGAAATAGAAATATAAATTTAAATAAATATTTCGTTTCCTCGAGTGTGAATCCAAACTATAATTGTCGCATTACAGTCACACCCTTGTACCCTTGGGTCATGACGGTCTCATGGCATGCTTAAAATATTCATTATTTAATTAGGTAACATTGTCAGTTGAGTCAGTCCTATAGGAAGTTACCAAATAATAACATCATGGTGGATTATTTGTGACGTCCTTAGTATGGCCTAGTGCTAAGACACTCCGCTCTCCACTTTTCATCGATTTATCATTGTTATCATTTTATTAAAATGAGGACGTCCTATGAGATCGTCCGTCCGATCATCCTGGTGACAGGCGGACAGACTTTCAGACAGCGGGCTCTTAGTAATCGCATCCTATCCTAACACTTTGGATACGGAACCCTAAATATCACAATAAACTGGATATATTTCAATACTGATAAATATAATAAAGAAATTTGATGAACTCTACATAATCTCTGAATAAATAATGTCTTAAAGAGAACGGAGTGGCAGCGTATTTTTTATTACAATATGGAATTCCGATTTTTGTTTTAACACAACACTATTTTTTTACGTACTAATACGTACCAACACTAAACAAATGTAAATCACAGTTAGCTCTAAGTTATGCAAATCAGTAGACCAGGCCGAGCATTCGATGCACATAACATGTCCGCGGGCTCCTTGTCCGGTACTAACTTTCTATTGTACTACGAAAACTACTTGATTATATTAGTAATTTTGATTTTCCCGATCAAAATGTATAATATTTTTTATATTAATATAAAAACTTTTTAACTGGATTAATCATATATACCCGACGTTGTCATATAGTGTTAAAAACGTTGGGTTTCCAAAAAAATGTGTTATCGCAGGACAGGCAGAGGGAACATAGGAAGACAGTGTCAACACACTCCGTTCTCATTAAGACGCTTTAACAAAAGGTTGCAATTTAAAATGTTACACAATACGCGATACGCGAGTTTGTTTTTGTAGTTGTGTAGTTTCATTGACTTATCCATCTTTCATTTTAACGATTATTTTAGGAATAAAATGGTTATTTTCATTAATTCTTTCATATTTATATCTATCTTTAAAACTTGTTTTGTATAAGCAAATAATTACATCAAAAATGTAGTCTGTCATTGACATACGTTACGTGTATATGTTCAACGTTAATTCAGTTGTTTGTGCGGATGTATGCACTTTTGTTGCTTAAAAGTATGTAACTTTTGTAAGCTACTTTTATAATTAATACTTAATATTGGGTGGGATTTTAAGTGTTTTATTTGCAGCGTTGAGTTCCGCCACTTAACAAAGTCTTCAATTTGGCAGCAAACCAATTGAATAGTACCAAATGCCAAAAATAATAAAAACATAATTAAAATAAAATTATAATTATAAAAGTCTAAGAATTCAAGTATATCTACCAAAAACTTATAAAGATTTAAAAATATATTACATATTGAGGTCGTTGCGGCTCAGGAGCACAAGCATGTGACTGTAACACTAAGGTTGTGGGTTCGATCGCGACTCGCAGGATAAAATTATTATTTATCAATAGATTCTGTTCTGTGTTCTGACATTAAGTAAAAAGCGTGGCGTCGAGTTCCGCACATTGCCAAAAAAAAATATCATATCGAAAATGGTAAATTTTATCTTATAGGCCACAATTTCAAAGTAAATTTGAACCAAGTCCAAACCATCAGTGGCCAAGCGCAAATGCACTTTCTATATGAAGTGTAGGTGCACTCATTGTAGTTACGGCGCGGGATTGGAAAGTGTCCCGGGGCGGGAGGCCGGTCACGTGTGAGTGCGAGTATATAGAAAATTATATTTGGGTACAATGGGTTGTTTGGTTCTATTTAAGTAGTGTTAACACGTGTTTCACGCTGTAACCCGCACACAGCAGGTTAGGCAGAGAGAACCTAGTGTTAGGACGGATTCTCCGTTCATTAAAATATTTCCGTTCGCGCTGTCCAATCTTCACATAGAATTCGAATTAACACCGCGCTTTGGCGTATGATATTCATTACATTTTTTCGTCTCGCTCTGAAAGACATTGTGGGGCGTTAAATTTTGCAATAAAATAAAGAAAATGACTAACAAATTTGCTTATACAAACTATATAATTATAGCAAAGGAAGACACCGTCGCGACGCAATGGTATAAGCTGGTGACTGTAAACACGACGCTTGTGGATTCGATACCCGTTCTGGGGAATTTCTAGCACCAAAGCAAAAGCCCGGCGTGGAGTTCCGACATTCAATGCCTCGAAAATTTGACAGTACGTGAGAAACAGAGTGTCCTAACACTGCTTAACCTGCAATATGCGGGAAGCTATTATTAAATACATAACGATATTATTAAATTTAAATCTATAATACGAAACACTAACGTATAACCATATTAAATCCACATAACCAGCGAAGGCTACTAACGAGATCCACATACATACGAGTATATGGTAGCCGTAGATAAGATAATATTGATTTAATTCCTCTACCTCGTATAGTGTGGGTTCGATCTAGAGATAAGTACGATCGCTACTCAGATCTTGTTAACATAATTAATATGCAAGCCTTATTAATATTACTAGAGGATTAAGGCTGGAGTTAGTTTAGGTATTGGTTATAAATAGCGGTCGCGAGTTTTATATGGAAATTGAGTTTTTGTGTTTGAAATTGCTTGAAATAAGTTTAATAATATTTAAAAAAAATATTCAAAATTAAATCAGCTTCACGCTGTATCCCGCTCACAGCAGGATAGGCAGAGGGAACCTAGTGTCAAGACACTCTGTTCACCACTTTCCGCCGAGTTCTGACGGCATTGCGTGTTGGGTGGCGGAACTCAACGCCGCGCTTTGCAGTAACATTATAACAGCTGCAATTTTGTTTTGTTAATCGACTTATAAATGGAGTTTTTGAGATATGGATATCTAAGTGTATTTAGTTGGCCTGTAGTGATGCAGCTAAACGTTGGCTATATATTCAATTCCCTCTCGAAGAAATTAAATATTAATTATTTTAAATTTACATCGTCTTAGTAATATGAGGCAAAACGCGGCGTCGAGTTCTGCCAATCAACATACAATATCTCAAAAAAATCTCAAGAGGCCAACGTTGTAATAACGGATAAAAAAATTGAAAACGGTCCAATTTTTTTAATTAGCTTATATTATTAATCTTCTAGATTTAATAAAAATATCAAAACAGTACATACTGTACGGATTTATATAATATCATTGCTACGAGAACAAAGTCCTTAACAATGCTTCAGGTATGAACTACCGTCACAAGGTAAATTATCTTTAGGTTGTTTTCTTTTTCTTTGTTTCACTTTGAAGTCTTCATTTATGCAAGTTGGATAATGTCACGACTTAGCAAGCTTCCTTAGTAAATTGTAGATTTTTTATAATTTCACTATGTATCACCAAGTACGTAACAGTGGAGGAGGCTGAGGGAACTTGGGAACCTAATGTTAAGAGTTTAATTAAGCAACGTCGTTCTGTTAAGACCCTTCCATTCCCCTGAATTCTCTAAGCATTGGTGTTGAGAAACGAAATTAAGAGTGAGAAAATGATGAAAATATAAAATATTTTCACGATATTTTTCAGGTCAGTCGTGGCGCAGAGGCAAAAAGTGTGATTTGTAAACCGACTGGTTGTAAGTTCGATTCCCACTCGGGGAGTTGATTGATTAAAGATTGAAGATTTACTTAAATTTATATTTTCATTTCTTCGCTCTGGTGTCACTTAACACGCAATGCCTCCAGAATTCCGCTGAAAGTGGGGAACGGAGTGACTCACACTAGGTTCCCTCTGCCTACCCTGCTGTGTGCGGGATACAGCGTGAAGCTGATTTTTTTTATAAAATATTTCATTCCCTCGATTGAGAATCGATCCAACAACGGCCTTAAATTAAATAATTGAATACATAATATATGTTCATATACTACTTTGCTGTAACATTAAGTAGGTATACTTATAGATACATATAAATATATGTAGGTATAGTCAAAAAGCAACTCACATGAACAATTCTCCTGAGCATGCGTCAAAAGAAGGTTACCATTGGAAGAAGCGAAAGAGGTTGACTCGTATACGTCGATATGTTATAGCATATATGGAACACGCGTGTGTGATATATGATATATATATAAGATGTAATATAAAATAAGGTCATACGGTGTGATTTAAATTGAGGCCAGTCGTGGTGGGTGTGTGAGTTCGATTCCGACTTGAGGAAATGAAATATTTAATATTTTCATTTTCTCGGTATGGTACCTAGGTCAAGCGTGGTGTTGAGTTCTACTACTCAATAGGCAATGTTTCGAGAATTCAGGTGAAAATGAGGAACGCCAGTCTTAATGTAAACAAAGTGATTTAACACTAGGTTCCCTCTGCGTCACTAATTGACGGTGCAGTGGTACATTTGTTGAGAATATGATTAAATGTGTTCATTCATCTTACCGAATAAGATCTAGCACGCTTATTTATTGTACGAAAAAAGGCGTCGCCATAAACATGATTTCTTATACTTTAGCTGATATATTCCAGTATATCTGCCTCCGGTATTCCGTGTTCGTGAGTAGCGGAACTCAACGCCGCGCTTGCCTCGTTACCAAAGCGAGGAAACTTAATTATAACTTATTAAATATTTGAGTTCCTCGAGTGGGAATCGAAACCACTAACAGTCCCGTTTACAGTCGCATGCTTGTGCCTCTGCGCCACAACTGACTTCTTTTAGCAATTGGTAGTTACCATACCATTTCATTACACGTGAGGTCGTCTTATAAATATGATATATATTTGTTTATTTATATAGAGATTTATTACACGCCATAAAAAGAGAGAGAGAGAGAGATTAGCAAACCATTACTGGATGCGATAAAAGTAATAGGTGAGACTCAATATACGTACATAATTAAATAGTTCAATTAAGGTAAGAAGAGATAAAACTGCGCCACTTACTACTATAAATAACAGAGAATTGTAGTAAGATGATTAGTACAGTTGGTTTTATTATGATGTCATAAAATATATATTTGAGAAAAATAGAAAAATCAATTACGCTGTTAATGAACAAGATAGGCAGAGAGAAATGCAAGATACTCCTCTCCAGTTCCAGTTTTCAACACAATCAGAGTGATTATGTCAGTGGCGGATCACAACGCCGCATTTGGTCTTAAAATAAATAATGGTCAATTTTCCCTAACGGGTATATTAACCACATATCGATATGGGTAAATAATCGCATTTACATCCGGAAGCTGTTCCACTGATACCACCACCATAATAGATACATTTTTTGTTTTTTTTTAAAACAAAACATAATCTACCGCTATGGAAAACGCAGGATATAAGAAAAATGTATATACGAGTGATATATTTGGTGCAACAATGACGTATTTGCACGTTTTGATATATTGCAGGAGACACAAAGTTTGGCTATATTATTCTCTAGTACTACTGTAAGTAGTCTTATCACAGACATTGACAGAATGCTCATAATATTAATATATAATGACCCATTCCCAAGAATGCGAAACAAACTCACACCCGTCGTGTTACAGACGCTTGTACCCTGCGCCAGGGCAACATCAATTACTTATAATATATATGGATTAATTTATTGTGAAAATTTCCACAATAAATTAATCGAATCCACTTTCACCGTGCCTTTACGATAACCACGAAGCATAATTGGTAGAGCAATAAGCGAATGAGCGTTTTAATTAAAACATGTATGTACGTATTTCCATACCAGCTTTTATAGTATAATCATGTGGACTCGAATAATCGAGTTAACGGTCTAACTCACTTACCATTTTATGCGCATATAAAACTACATAGTGGTTTAAGCTTTGGTTAAATGACAATTAATGTTTCTAATGAGGCCACTCGTGGCGCAGGGGCTCAAAGTGTGACTGTAAAATCGACTGGTTGTAGGTTCGATCACCAATCCAGGAGATAAAAAGTTTGTTTAAGTTTGTATTTCCATTTCTTCGCTCGAGTATCAAGGCAAAGCGCTGCGTTGAGTTCCGCCACTCGACACACAATGACTCTAGAATTCGGCTGAAAGTGGGGAACGGAGTGTCTTTACACTAGGTTCCATCTGCCTACCCCTGCTGTGTGCGGGATAAAGCGTGAAGCTGATAATGTTTCTAATAAAAGCTTGGATTGAAACAAGTTTGTATTAATTATGTTAATTCGTCATATGATGATGACATGGTTGGAGGGTATAATTGGGATTCAGTCGCCACAAGTATTACTATTAGATTAATTTTCATGAACTAAGTGATCTAAATTTTTATTCAATTTTGATTAATATTTTATAGTAATCTTAAGATTAACGCTATATTATTTATTTTCAAGCTTTTAAATCACTTTAAACTTAATTGACGTACTTAATTAGTTAATTATATCGTAAACTAAGTTTTAAGTTTGAAAAATTAATTTATCACTTTACTACGGAAGATAATTGACTTGAAAAAATAAAACCAAAATAAATCTAATTAAAAATGTGAAAACATTTTAAGTTAATTCACACTTAGGAGAGATAAATACTTATTTAGAAAACGTATAAAAATTTGAACGTAACGGAACTCGAACCCGCGCCTCCTGGAAACCGACCAGGCGCTCTGACCACTGAGCCATACGTTCTCGCCAAGCTATGTCGAAATTCTTATACGCTTGTTACAACTTATTTATGTTGTTAGCATCTCTGTAGGGAGATTTTTACAAATTTCCGCTACCCAAAGATAATTACTAAGAACTATCGTTTGGCAAGAGAGAATACTATTTTTTAAATTTTAGCATACGTTCCTAACAACATAAATAAGTGTGATCCCGGCCTAGAATAGGATCATCCTGGTACTGGTGGTGTCGTAAGAGGTGACTAAAGTACGTGTGGTAGAGTCACGTCGCGAGCAACGGCAACACGCATGGGCAGACTCGACCGGATCATTACCACCCCCGGCATTTAAAACCGGCGTGAAGTAGTGGCTTTATGCCACTGCGTTTCGCATCAGGTAATGCCGGGCCCCGGCGCCCAACCCATCTTAAAGGCCGGCAACGCACCTGTAACTCCTCTGGGGTTGCACGGGGTCGTGGGCGGCGGTAATCACTTACCATCAGGTGACCCGCACGCTCGTTTGCCGTGTCTTTTCCATAAAAAAAAAAAAAGTTGTAACAAGCGTATAAATAAGTATTTAAAATCACTTACTTTTAGAAAAGTATTTCTATAATTTTGACTCCTCCATACCTCATTCCTGTGGTCTCGATTTCACCCTTGCTTCCCGATTAATTGAAAATGAAAATAAAAAAAAACAGCAGGGTAAGCAGAGGGAACCTAGTGTTTTAGACACTCCATTCCCCACTTTCTGTCGAATTCTGGAAGCATTGCGTGTTGAGTGGTAGAACTCAACGCCGAGCTTTGCCTCGGCACCAGTCGTAGCGCAGGGGCACCAACTGTATCTGTAAAATCGACTGGTTGTGGGTTCGATCAATACTCGAGGAAATAAAATGTTTTTTAAAATGTATATTTTCATTTCTTCGTTCTGGTGTCCAAGCAAAGCGCGGCGTTGAGTTCCGCCACTCAACATGCAATGCCTCCAGAACTCGGCGGAAAGTGGGGAACGGTGTGTCTTAACATTAGGTTCCTACAGCCTATCCTGTTGTGTGCGGGATACAGCGTGAAGCTGATTAGATATATATAAATACTAAAAAATTTATATAACTCAATAACAGTTTAAAACATTAGTAACTAGAGTGGCTGTCCATACTTTATCGAGTAGCGCCGACTGGATGCTGACAACATCTCAACTCATCATTTTATAATATACATATATATGTATGTTTGTATGTTTGTATAATATGAACTTATGTCATAACTTTTAATAGCTTTAATGACTCTAGACTTCAATTTTTTTTCGTGCATTTTGTTTGACCAGTGTATAACATTCTTTCATTCTCTACTTCCTGCCCAAGGAGGTACTGCTTGCTGAAGACATAGGAGAGAGGATGAGTGCTGCTCTTGCCTTGATCAACATTCTTCTTGAAATTTTCTGTTAATTAAGAGATGTTTAAATCACGGCGCTGTAATAAAGTATTAAGTATAATAATAAAAAAAAATTAATGATAATTCATTATTACTTTTTTTCATTGTGGTTTAGTGAAACAAAGTCTGACGGTAAGGTGACAGTTGTCGAAACAATTCCCAAACCGAAAAATTTTTTACTTAATTTCGTTGCTCCAATTTGGAAGAATTTGAAAAAGATAGAGAACGCGAAAAGCGCAAAATAGAGAACAGATTGTTATTTTCTAAATCATATCCTACATCGGATCCTGGGATATGCGGAGTCAGCTTAGCTGATCAAATCTCCAATGTAGAGATACACCGAATGGCAGGTACTAGCGAGGATATGAGAATGCTGAAGAACGTGCTCAGCTGGTTTGGCATGGCAAAAGATTTATCATGGAATTTGAGTGGTAAGAGAGATAGGGGGAGACTTCGGTTGACCTTCGAAAACACAGGATACTGGAAGAAGGTCACGTAAAAAGCACGAGGCCCCCTCTGGAGGGCATGTATGAAGAGGCTTATGACAGTGGACGAGACAATAGAGGTATGTAGAGACCGTAGCGTTTGGCGCTCCCTTAAGTAAGTTCACATCCTGCATAACCATCCATTAGGTCATTTTCATCACAACTTTACCATTTTATTTATATCCATATTTCCAAACTAGTATACCGTCGCCTCAATATGTGGAGATGTAGAGTATTAAGGCGATTATTTATTACAAAAATAATAATAATAACATTATTAATATAACATATCCGCACGTCGCCCTGTCTCCCTTATCACGGCGCGGTGTCCGCGGCCCGCACTGACAGCCCTTATCAGGCCTACTTGTGTTACACTATTGCATACTATGTACTCTCTATAAAGTAATTTTCCTATTTTAATACCCTAGCCTATAATGAAATCAATGGTAACTTTAGTTTGTGATATCTTTAGTTTGTGTTTTAAACGTGTTGATGTTATTAACGGTGTGTATAGAAATTGGGAACCTTTATTCCTTTAAAACCAGAGTAATTAGCTTGTCAATCAAAAATGTTAAATATTATAATATTTATTGTTCCACACTCCGCCCAATTTTCTAGAACTTAAATGTTCGAGGAATGTTATCACGTTGTATCTTGCCAGAGCAAAAACAAACAGCTTAAATATTTTCATTTCATCATTTTCTCCATAGCAGAAAAAACGATGGCTGTGAGTTCGATTCCTAAATCAAAATCCGCGCCCTATTTAGTCAAGCACTATGGAAACATAGCGCTATCAAAGATTTTATTTAGCTTCACGTTGGTAGAGTTGAACCTAGGACCCTACTTTTAAGACGCCCCATTCCCATTAAAAGCAAGCAAGCATGGTGTCTCTTTGCAGTCATTTCCTCGAATGAGAATCGAACCCACAATCTGTTTCGGTTACAGACGACCTGACTTACCTCTCACAAGACGATGAGATTTCCTTAAACTAAATATAAACTTTATTTAATTATCCAAACTAATAATAGAAACTACTTCCACCAAAGCATTAAACGTCCTTACGCTAATGAACGATATGTTGCAGGTACACTTTCACCGTGCGCACGCGACGACCGGTACCCGGTTTGGTTCCCGATAACGCTAGTGCAATGTTAATGAGAATGCTGGTTAATTGATTTATTATCCAACCGAGAGCCGTGTCCGGGGAAGTAATTACACAAATAATTATAGTATGTCCGATATGTCATAATATAAAACGGGTAAAATGTTGTCGATTTCTGGATTGGATTCTTTGATTTTCACGATAAGTGATAAAGAGAAAGAACATTTTAAATGGATAAGTTAGGTATACTCTACGGGTTTTGCTTTTAGTTACAAAAAAATTTACAATTTTTGGAGGGTACCCAGTGTGTTAAAAATTCTGACTAATTTTGATTCAATACGCAATGTCTCTTATATTACGTATTGAGTAGTGAAACTCAATTTCTCTTCTCTTCTTACTAGTAAAGTTATAACATAATATTTTATTATATAGTTTCGTCCGTAGAGGCTGTCGTGGAGCAGGAGCGCAAACGTACGCCTGTAAATGCGATAATTATGGGGCCTATTTCTTTCGATTGAATGAAATATTTAATATTTTTATTTCCTGGTTCTATTAGAAAAGCAAAGAGGAGCGTTGCTCCGCTACACGTAATGTTTCAAGAATTTAGCGAAATTGAAGAGCGAAAGTGTTTAGCATTAGGTTCCCAGGTTCCCTCTACCTACCTTACTATGTGCGTGTATGAATAGCGTAAAAATACAAAAGATGAAACTTATACTTTTTACCTGATTGGATATAGATAGATACATTTACATAGATATCGACTCCATTAAAATACAATTTTCTTTACAACCTTCAGGTTCAATACGTCGCAAAGGCTTCATCGACAAAAAAAAATATTCTATTATGTAGTTTAGATAAAAGAAAGCGACATTTATACTTCTTAGTAAGTACAGAAAAAGGTAAATAAAAATTCAATACAACTTAATTGATCATTAGAGTCACTATCGCCTTACAAAAACAGTTCGATTGTTTGCCATTAGCTGTTTATCAGTTTAGGATTTAATTTCCTTGCTATATATTAAATATTTAGGTATTCCAGATGTTGCTATTTCAAAATAAATATCTTAAGTTTATAGTTTCACGTTGTATTCCGCGTATACTAGGGAAGGCAGAGGGAACCTAGAGACAAGACACTCTTTTCACACTTCCATCTAATTATCGAGATATTACTTGTTGAGAGGCGGAACTCAACGCTGGGCTTTGCTTTCTTACCAAAACGCGAAAATAGGAATAGTGTATTCCTCCGAGTGGAAATCGAAGCTGCAACCGATATAAAAGTTTATTGAAATAGTGTCTTTATGTCGCAGGGTCAAAAGAGTGTTACTGAAACGCGATGGTTCAGAGTTCGAGTAGGGACTCGAGGGAGTTAATTATTATACTTTCATTACTTCACTCTGGCACCTAGACAAAACCCTGGGGTTGAGTTCCATCACTCAAAACACAATATCACGAAAAATTCTGCGGAAAGAGGGAATCAGAGTTTCTCAACACTAGATTCCCTCTGCTCGCTGTGTGCAGTATACAGCGAGAAACTGTTTTTGTCCAACTGTACTTTGATTATTATATAAACGATAAGCAAACAATATTCTTATCAATAGATAAAGTTCTTATCAAAAAGAAAAAAAGATAACATTTTCTGCCGGAAAGTCCCTCGAACGGTTCCGGTGTACAGTAACTTAAATCCTAGTCAATTACGTGAACGACTGGAAGACAACACAATAGTGTATCACGTTACTCATCGGTTACAGATGGCTATCGAGATAGATGATCAGGATACAACGGCTGGTGGATCCGAGGACTTTGATTTTTGATAACAATTCAACGTGAAAATATTTACAAAAGTTCCTTAGTTATGGTATGGGGTACAGAATTTTGTGAAGCGACTAGCGATAAGCGACTGATATTTTTCTGGATGAATAGATAATATGCGATTTGAAAGATTTTTTTGTAACTTCTCTCGTACACTGGGTAGGCAGAGGGAACCTTCCAATTAATACACTTTTATTCCATATTTCTCGCCGAATTCTTGAGGCACTGCGTGTTGAGTTTCGTAACTCAATGACGCGCTTTGCTTCATTACCTAAAGCCAGAAAATGGAAATGCTAAATATTGAATGACCCTAATGGGAACCGAACTCACAACGTCTCGTCGTCAACGTCAACGACAAAAGTCTCAATAAGCCTCGAAGGCCTTAGAGTTACATAATAAGGTGAATATTTTTTATTTTTACTTCTTGTAGCAGTTTTTTGGGATTATATAATCCCAAAAAACAATTTTACCTTTTTTTATTTCTTTATTTTACAAATAAACATTGCTTCCTACACGATTCCCAACCAAAGTCCTTATCACCACATTAAAATCAAAGAGATTATCAGTTCTGCATCCGATAATACTATCAATAAAGCAATTACTTAGATCGTTTGTAATTAAATCCCCCTAACCAATAAATATACTGTTGAAAGAAACAGTCTCCATACATCTCGCGAATTCTAAAACTATACAATTAAAACTTCCATATCTTTCCAGTGTATATCTTATTACGAACGCAAAAAGGGTTATATTATCGATGGTTCTATTTTCACAACTGCATGTGGAGATGTGGTTAATAAATTGAGTGTTGACGTATGAATACGACACGGCGCACAATGCGGTGTCCGCGGACCAGGAGGGACCAGGAGGCTGGTGCCCGTAAATCTGTTCCAGCCTTATCACCTGTATCTTAGCAAATGGTTTCTAATTTTAGAATGGGATGCTAAAATATGGATTTTATATATAATAGTTTTGGTATGAGAATTTTATTAATTAGGTATTTTTAGAGCTATAATTTATTGGTTAAATATGTACTAATATTGTAAGGCTAGATAAGAAAATATATATTAATATAGTAGTTTGTTTGGTTGAATACGCTAATCTGGAGAACTGTTATCGCTTGCCTCATGTCGATCGAGTCGAGTCTGAACGTTGTTTAGTCTTTTCTGAGGTAATTTTTTTAGGCGTATAACAGAATGAGATATATTCCTTTCTTGTTCTGGTAATAATACGAGTCAGTCGTTGGTAAGTGATCACCACCGCCCACGACCCCGTTGAACACCAGAGAAGCTGCAGGTGCATTACCGGCCCTTTAAGTTGGAGATAGATGCGCTTTTTGAAGATATCTGGAAACATTGCTGCAGGTGGGCCATTCCACAGTTGCGTGGCACGTGAAAGGAAGTTTCTATAAGACCGCACAGTAATGGAGTGACTCGTATCCAGATGGTGTGGGTAATTAAGTATGTGACGGCAGGCGACGACTAAAATTCGACGGCAGGTAATAGGTCAAACAGCTCCCCAGAGCTTCCCATGATAAATGCTTTAAGAACGCCCAGCAAGGACACGTCTTTACGCAAACAAAAGGTGTCAAGTCTATCACAGATCTTTGGGGCTCTAATGATTCGAACGGCTCTACGTCGTATGCGAACAAATGGGCAAGCTGATGCTGGAGTGCACTAGCACGGAGATAACAACAATACTCCATATGAGGCCGAACTTGGGCCCTACACAGAGCCAATCGGTGTTTTGGTGTGAAGTACAGTCTCGCTCTGCTGATGACCCCTAGTGTTTTTGAGGCCAACTTGGCCTTATTTTCAGATGACTCGAAATGCTAAGGTCCAATGTGCTTGATACTGGGTGCGGCTATAAGGGGAGTGTTTTTCTAAAAGACTGACGACACGACAAACGGAGTTTTAAAGTGGTTAACTATTATTACTTGTGTATTTATAATTTTGAATTCAACCAGGTTCACTTTACGTAGGACATACGTAGTGGAAGTGGATTAGTAGTAAGTAACTACTCTACTTATTTAATTTAAATATAATATAATATACTACTCCTAGCTTAATTTAAATATAAATAACCGCGATGGTTGTGAGATCAATTCCTTCTTACTAGATTATAATATTTATTTAAATTTATTGGCTCTGGTAACAAGACAAAGCACGACGCTGAGCAACTCAAATCGAAAGTCCCCACAACGGAATGTCATAACACTAGAGTCCCTCTTCCTAGGCTGCTATACTCTTCAATCAGCGAGTAGCCATTGCAAAAAAAGCACTCTAACAGAAAACATAATTATCATCAAGCTCATACATACATTAAAGCAACTTTATACCGAACACGCATAGTAAACAGCCGATTTGCATATAGATAAAACCACAGTTAGCCTATCCCAAGGCCACTTACTGGTGATTTAACGGGTTAGATTAATTAACACGTAGCAACGATATACTCTACGGTACATCCGCTATAAATCGTTGTGATGTCGTATCTTCGATACGTCCACGGTGCATCCACTTGCGGTGGAGGCTACTTGGTAAATGTTAGAGGCTTGGTATGTTATATATGTGCTTATGATTTGCGTGCGTTCGGTTTTAATAGTTTGTGTTTAGTTTTAAATATTGTATATTTTCTAAATCACATAGCAGGGTACGCAAAGGGAACCTGGGAACCTAGAGTTGACAAGTGTTAAACTCCGTTCCCATTAAGACATTTCCGTTTCCCAATTTCTGCCGAATTTTGAAGGCATTGCGTGTTGAGTTCCGGAATTTAACGCTGCTTGATACCAGTGCGAGGTAATGAATATTTAATTTAACACATTTTTTTTATATGCATACGCTGAAGATGTTTTAAGTTGAAAATCAAAAAAAACAGCTTTACACTTACTGGTGTAAAAGATTACGCAAAGACAACATTGTGTTAACCCCCTCGATTCATATTTTTCGTTGTTTCGATACATCTCGCTTGATGGAACTTAGAACCAGATGCGAGGAAATGAAAATAATTTAAATATAACCATTTCCCCAAGTGAGATTCAAACCCGCGACAATCGCAACGTCAAAAATCAACTCACAACGACAAAATTAAACATAATACATTAAACTAAGTACCCTCCCCATACATTTCTAAAAATACCAATACCTCGCATGTCCACTAGCTACCTTTAAAGTCGTTCATAATTGTACGATCTAAAACCGATATTGTGTGGCTGACACACCGGTTACCCGACCACGGGCTACCGGTACCGTTATTGTAAACTAGTGTGATTTTGTTAGCTTTTCATATTATTGGGATGATAGTAGGTTCATTTTAATAAATATATTGATGTCGCCAAATGTATACGCGACGGTTGTGGGTTCGATTTCTCTATCGAGAACGGTTTATTTTTCTTTCTTTGTTTTGATAACTAGATAGGCGTTGAGTTCCATCACTCAACTTGCAATGGAGTATCTTAACACTAGGGTCACGTTCTGCCTACTTCTTTCTACTACTTTTTATTGCAAGCTTTCTTTGCTTACCTAACAATATATGGATATTGGATAGAATTAAATGAAAATACTGCTAAATCTGACTGTACGTTTTCTTTACTTTGAGTAAGGAAAACGAGAGCGTATTATTACGAATCCGCTGTCTGTCTCTCCGTCTCTCCCTAAGAAGTATTTCAAAAACCGTGATTGTTAAAGAGTAAAATTTTTCACAGAGGATGGATATCTGTTGCCGCATTAACAACAAATACAAAAAAAAAACAAAATAATTTGAATTTAAGGGAGCCCCTAAAAAAATTTTTCAAGGGAATTCTTTTATATAATAATACATATATAATTTTTAAATATAGTTCATATATTGTAGTACTAAATATAAAAAATCTACTATTTTAGTGTTATAAACCAAAAAACATATTGTTAATTTATGTCATTATTATGCTGACCGTACACTCGGTACAAGCTTCTCGATCTTAACGGAAGTCCCTACAACACGTGATGTTAAGAACCTAATGGCTTTCATTAAAGTTATCTCCACCAATTACAATTAAAAGTAAAAATGTCAATTAGTATATAAGTCATTTCATTCAAAATTATGCATAAAATCTTTTAATCATCGAAAATGTAAACACACGGTCGTTAATTTTTAAGGAAATACTATTAAAAATGAGATAATTGATCGGAATATATCGATTGATACGATTCTTTTAATTGATATTGCTTTCTGAGCATAGATTATATAAATGTGAATAAAAGTGATATGAAATGATGAATATTTTTAGATACCACATTAAAATTTAAATTTAGCGGAATTTGAACTCCCGTCTCTTGGGTACCGTCCAAGCCTTCTGACCACTAAGCCATACATTCTCAAACTATACTATGCTTGTTACAACTTGTTTATGTTGTTTTTTATCGTTACTATCAGTCACTCGACTGACAAACGCACAGTTGGAACTACGTGACAAACAACATTGAAATTTAAAAATGATTAAATTTTATGTTAAAAATATAGTAATGAAATTTTGCAACAGATTAACAAATTTTTGTAAAAAATCTTATTATATATATAGCTTATAATAAAAAAAATATTACAACCTTATAGAAATAGCGTTATGACTCTATACTCTCGACATAAATATAAAACATTCACTTAAAACTAGATTAGAAAATCGATATATTAATTGATCGTATATGCCACTTTTAACGCTTCGAAAACTAACTTCTGGAGCATTTATGAGCGCATTTCGTTTCAATTACCCACTCGTATCCTTATCCTTTCACAATAAAACGTTGAGAGGTCCGCGGGAGTGCATTTCTCGTTCTGCCCAACGGTAGATTGTATTTGTAAAAATATTTGAAAATTATATATAGAAATAAAAAGAAATAGGAAGTATTATTTTTTAATATAATAAAAATATATATGTAATAAAATATATAATGGCGACATTGACAATTGTAACGCTATGCTTTACGACCTCAATCGTAAATTAAAATATTTGAAAATAATTGCGTAATAAAACAAAATCTCAATTTCTATATACTCTACCTAGTTTGTTTGTTTGGACGGCCTAATCTCAGCAACGAGAAGCCTTAAACGCTTCCTAGAGCATGATTCACAACTTTTGCGTGCAAATATTTTCATTTGAACGAGCGGTCGAAGCCTAAATTAGTAAAACAAAAAAAATATATATATAAATTATTTTTTTCAGTGTGCGTAACCCAAAATAATACCGTTACGAATTGCTTAATCGAGTTTATATCGAGAGTACGCAATAAACAGTGTCTTTACAGCCTGATAGGATATGTCAATACAGTACTTAGACCATAAAACTGGAGTAAAGGTTTTATTGGTGATTATTATGAAACCACTTGTTATTGCGAAAATTAACTCTATTATTCACATAAGAGGTATAAGATTGTTTTACCTTTAGATTTGGACTTTAATTATTTTAATATATTAATAAGATGCGTATTTTTAAGCCGCCCTCAAGTTTGAGATCGATCTTGAGAGGTCGTTATCATATCTATCTAGTTGTAGTTATTTTTGTGTTTCATTATTACGTAATAATAATAATAATAACCACCATATGAGATTGTCGAACAGTCCGCTATCTCGTTTAATAACCAAGTTGAGTCCATCCAACCTCAATCAATCCTCAATTTTCTGGTTCAGTTAGGTTTCTATATTATATGTATAGTTCATAAGGATTATCTGGTGTCCATCTCAGGTCTCATATAAAAATATTTTAATATTCTCTAAATAGTTTACTTCATAACTTCTTAATTCAAATGGATGTGGACTATTTGCACCTGCTCTTTACTTTAGAGGATAGGTTGACCATGTATCACACGATCTGACATACAAGTCAAAGAACTCACAAGTCTATGATACAGCCAATCCTACTAATAGGAACCTGATGAGATCAGATTCACAGGTTGCCCTGTAAGTAGTGACTTCAAGATAAAGTAGGCTTAATTAAGGGAAAAGGAAATAGGATGATACCAAAGTTACTAATAATTTTAATAGAAAGTGGCATTTTAATAAAGACATAATTTACTATCTTATAGTTAGTCAGGTGCTTTGTAATCGTCATGTGTTTGCTTATTATTACTTTCTAGTTTTTCGTGGTAGTCGTTGTCTTAGTCGTAGTCGTAGCTAAATAAAAATAATATATTTATATTTTTGAGACTTGCATGACATATTCTCAGGTGCCCGATGTAACTAACTCTAACTGGCGCAGTATGATGTATTGTATAGTTTTATTTGGATAAATTAATTGTACACAATTCAATTTCTTTTTTCCAATTCAACCTGAACCAATTTTTCCAATAAATTACAATTTTTAAAATTAATATTATTAATTTAAATTTAAATGAATATTTTTTATTTATATTAAATATACGAAATGATAAAATGATTTACACATTACCGTTAAATAGCCTCCATACAGGACATTTAACTTTATCTACTGTATTTTAATACAGCCTGAATTATATGCGACGCCGCGGGCGAAAACAAGTTTATCATGAGGTCTTTCTGATCTCAATAATTCATTAGCTTATATCCAATTAATTTTCATATGAATATACATAGTAATGAAAGATTTTCTCTAATCAAAAGTCGGTTATTTATAGCACAGTAGGTAGTGGATGTGGAGTAAAATAATTTACATTTACAACTCTATGGTAATGAATGGGGTCGGTTTTGCATCAAAGTATCCTCTTACGGCAGACAGAATTGATTATTATATATAATTATATATTGGTATATTTTATTTTGTAGGACCGTAACATTTCTCTCCTCTACTCTTTATTCTCCACATTCCCCTTTTTTCTACTTTTTTTGTACAAGTGTCTGTTCTGATTAGAAAAATATAAAATATATAGAATTTTGCTATCTACTTGGTAAATATTGGATGAATATTGGTTACTACTAATAACTAAGCAATCTCTAGCTTTAGCTTCAATATATAGTTTATCTAACGTAGCATGGTATGTATGGAGAAAATAGTGTCGAGACACTCCGTTCTCAAATCTCTTCTATCCACTTTTCGAAACATTTCGTGAGTCAAAAATAAACACCCGTTACATCTTTCCAGAAGGAGATGAATGAAACGGGAGAAAAATCTAAGAACAAATTGTACTTAACACTAGGTTTCATTTACCTATCTCGCTAAATACAGGCTAATGCATGAAGCTACGTGTATTTATAACTCGAAGGATCACTAAAGCGCACGCTTTTATAATATTTATCTAACATCAAGATCTGAAGTCTGCATCAAATAAATCTTAACTAAACATTTTAAGCATCGCTGCTTCAACATGCTCGTACTGACACCCTGAGGGTCCACACCATTCCATTTCGGTCACGTACAGTTACTTGATTAGGTAAATACGGGAACACCTAGCTAAATGAACTAATATTTGCATTCCAGTATGAGATATGATTGTGATAATTATTATAGGTACCTTCTGACATAGTTGTTATGGTTTGATCTATTTCGGAATTCGATGTCTATTCGGGGGATGTTTTAGATATTTAAGTAGGCTATGTCTTTGAAATGGATAAAATCAGGGTAGGACAGATGGAACTTGGTGTTAAGACACTCCGTTCCCCACTTTCTGCAAAATTCCAAAGGCATGGGCGTGTTGAGTGGCGGAACTGAACGCCGCGCTTTACCTAGACATCAGAGCGAAGAAATAGAAATATAAATTTAAGTAAATATTTCATCTCCTCGAGTGGGGATCGAACCCACAACCAATCGATTTTACAGTCACACTTTGTGCCCCTGCGCCACGACTGGCCTCTTACAACTTGAGTTTTTTTATTTGAAAATTCATAATTAAAATAAAATATATTGTTAATATAGTGGCGTGGGTTAAGCGCAATGGTTGTGATATCGAACTCTACTCATATTCCTCATATTTAAATCATATTTACGTTTTTACATTTTTCTAAATTCTTATTCTACACTTATGAAAGAAAAATACTTATCCCGCCACGTCTGTTGAAACAGAACGTATGGCTTAGTTGGTCAGAGTGCTTGGACGGTTACCGAAGAGGCGCGAGTTCGAATCCTGCTACTGAACACATTTTTATGTTTTCTTAAAAGTATTATATTTACGTTTCCCCGTTCTGGTGGTGGTAGCGAGGTGGTGAATGGATGAGTGAAGTCTTGAATTAGAAAGGAAAGAGTAGGCAATGGACACTCTTAGTGTTCTGTCCTCCGGCCTATTAGTAAAGGGTTAAAGTGTGACGCTAAAAAATATTGCTAGTATTGCTAGCACTCAATACATTATTAATAGATATTTTCAGTTTAAGTACCGCCACTCAACACGTAAATGTCTAAATTGGACAGAAAGTGGAAAATGGAGTGTCTTAGCACTAAGATCCCTCCGCCTATCCTGCTATATGAAGATGATGAGCGTGAAAGCAAAAAAAAATTTTAACATCAACATCAAATATTCACAACATACATTTATGACAAAATAAAATTAATAACATTTTATATTAACAAATAAATAATTTATAACAATAAATGTAAATTATATTGTTATTTAAAGATTGCTTAGGTATATCTAATTGTTCAGTTGATTAAAGGAACAAGGTTCCCGTAGTTGGTTTTAATTGGAAGCTATATAAACGTATAACTGCTATATTACAAGCCTGTATACAAATAGATACTGAAATATTTTAACCGATTTACTCAAAAGGGTAAAAGTGTTTGATAGAATATATATTAGTATTTTTTTTTATTATGAAAAGGAAGTTAATGTAATGTAAAGGAAGGCCAGTCGTAGCGCAGTGGTACAAAGTGTGACTGTAAAACCGACTGGTTGTGGGTTCGATCCCAACTCGAGGAGATGAAATATTTACTTAAATGTATATTTTCATTTCTTCGCTCTGGTGTCGAGGCAAAGCGCGGCGTTGAGTTCTGCCACTCAACACGCAATGCCTTCAAAAATTCGTCAGAAAGTGGGGAACGGAGTGTCTTAGCACTAGGTTCCCTCTGCCTACCCTGCTGTGCTGTGAAGCTAATTTAATTTATTTTTTTAAGTTAATTTATTATACTCTTTATTGCACTTATATAATAGTTGACAACAGGTGAAATTATCTTTAACAAAGATTTCTTCCAGTCAACATATGGGTATGCGAAAAGGGTTTTTGTTTGTTTGTATATATAAATGATATATATATAAATAAATGAAGTATCTAACTCTATTTTTTTAATTTACCTTACAATATTAAGGTTCAACTGATATAAGATTTGGCTCCTTCACCTCCTGTATCAGATGCGGAAATTGCACTTATCTTTTTAAATTAAAATTAGCTTCACGCTGCATCCCGCACACAGCAGGGTAGGCAGAGGGAACTCAGTGCTAAGACACTCCGTTCCCCACTTTCTGCCGACTTCTGGAGGTAGAACTCAACGCCGCGCTTAACCTCGACACCAGAGCGAAGAAATGGAAATATAAATTTAAGTAAATATTTCATCTCTTCGAGTGGGGATCGAACCCGCAACCAGTCGGTATTACAGTCACACTTTGTGCCACTGCGCCACGACTGGCCTCTTTTCTTTTTTTTTAAATATTGTTCTATTTTAACAAAGACACAACAACAAAAGGATAAAACAACAAAAAAACAAAACGGAAGCTATAATCACCAATACCAATATGTAAATAATACAAAACAAAAAAAAACAGATCATATCAAAGAAGAAATCCATCCATATCGAATATAATTTAGAGGAATACATCAATCACCAGTAACGAGTGTTTTCTCCCACATATGCATAACCTAACCATAATTTAGACGTAGAAACGTCACTAACTCATAGTCGCAGTGACAGGTCACTTTGCATACACAAATAAACCAGCCAAGTATTTTGCTTTAGATGAGCTTGTTATAACTAGCCTATTTACACTTGGAAAGTGAGGTACAGTATCCTTTAGTGCCAATAATAACAGGGAAGTATCCTCCAAGGTATCCTTGAAAGATAATAATAATAATAATAATAATAATAATAAAGCCTTTTATTCTGAACTGCTTAACATCTATTACAATTTTAGTTTGACAACTATCCAGTAAATGAACTAGTCTTTTGCAGATCCTTGAAAGATACATTTCTGTTATTATTGGCACTAAAAGATATTTTTATATGTAAATTTGTTAGTCAAATAGATAATAATTAAATAGAGTCACTATTTGATCGGGTGTACGACTTTTAACTTAATAGGAAACTTAGTGTTAGGACACTTCCATTTCTCACTTTCTGGCGAATAAGAGGCGGAACTGAACGCCGCGCTTTTGCCTCGTCACCAGAGCGAAAAAATGAAAATATTAAATATTTAATTCCCTTGATTATTATTAATCGACAATTGAACACACAACCGTCGTCCAAAACCGCACCCTGCGCCACGACGACCACTATTAGTAACAAATAAAACAAAACTACACTATACCACCACAACAATTAAACAATGTAATTTCCATCTAGTAATACCAGTCTAGTCCTAACTTCAAGACTTCTAGGATACATAAAATAAAGTTATCGTAACTGAGCATCGAGTGCTAACGACTGGTCAGTGCGCGTTTGATTTGTCGATCTTGGAGGCGACGCAGCGAGTGCGTTAGACGCGGTGATTGTTATTTATTCCTATGTATTCTTATAGAAATTGTATATGTTGTTAAGTGTGTGTAGGATTGTTGTGTGTTTGTTGTTTATTTGACTGTAAATGCGACTGGTTGGGGGTTCGATACCTGTTCGAGCAAATGAAACATAGAATATTTTTGTTTTCTCGCTATGGTAACGATGTAAAAGCTCGATGTTTCACCACTCAATATGCAATGCCTCCAGAATTCGGCAGAAAGGGGCAACAGAAGTGTCTTAATAGAAATGAATCCCAGGTACCCTCTGCCAATCCAGTTTTTTGTTAGATATCCAGTATAAAGCCACAAAAATAGGATGGGGTTGGATAATTACCCTTTAGCTTCACAATTCTCTCATATAACAGGGTAAAGTGGTTCAATATCTCGCATATAATAGGGTATGTACAAAGATAATGTTAAGACATTCTGTTCGATACTTCCCACATAATATTAGACTCCGTGTTAAGAAGAGGAACTCAACGAAGAAAACTATGCATTCCTTCAAGTGGAGATCGAACACACTACCATCGAGTTTGCACTGCTCCACGACCCATTATCAACAATATCAAAGAGGCCATTTCTTTGATATTGTTGATAGTGATATAACGATTGTAAGTTTCGATTTCTAATAATTATATCGGGACAAAAAAAAAGAGAACGTACGTTTCTTAAATTAATTATATAGTGTTAAAATTTTTTCACCAGTACAGTAAAGATAAATAAAATAATTTGATTAATATTATTGATAATTATAAATCGGGAAATGAAGTACCTTAATGGGAACTTTCCTAGAAAAAGTTCCTTGCGGGTTACTGCGTGAGTTGACATATAATACATAATAATAAACATATATATATATATATATATATATCGCTTTACCACTCAAAACTCAGTAATTGCCCAATAAACATTATAACAACCTACATAACCAACTCTGATACTTGAAAACGCACTGTTATCAAATATCACAATTTCGTTTCCATACAATTACACTGTAGTAAATACAATTTGAATTTACCGCCAGATATGATCGGTATCTGAGCGGGACCTGAACTTAGGTACATTTCGCCATTACACCACAGCCTCCGAGATAACCTGCCGCGGACATGTCGCTGGCAAGCGGAACTCTTACGTTTGATAAATTTTTAATTATAGCACTAATTGGTGATTAAAGATTTTGTTTGATTGAGGTTTTGAAAATGTGTTTATTATTATTATTATTTTTGTACAAATGTTAAGAAAAACTATCTTGATATCCATATAACCCACTCTTTCGTTATACAACTTAAATAATGTATTCATTCGGAAATAACTGAATAGGTGTAGTAGATACTTGTATAGGTATAATTGAAACTAAACTTATTGAATAATATTAGATGTCATCTTTTAATAATAATTTGATTATTTCAGCAGCTTCACGCGTTTTCCCGCATGGTAAGGTAGGCAGAGGCAAGCCAGTACTGAGACTTAAGGTTCCCTACTTTTTTGATTTTGCATGTTAAGTCAACGACGGAAGTCAACGCCGTCTACTGTAAGGAATGTGACAGTAAATATAATAATTCCCCTAACTGGAGTCGAACCCATAAACATCGTATACTTACGTTAAATGAAATTATTGACACAAAAACGTGTAACGCTATATATTATTTAAGTCTAAAAACACGAAGTGAGATATCAAATGAGACATTAAATTATAATCTTTATTATTTCCAATAAAAACACACGTTTCATGTTATTTATATGTAGTATTAAAGAGACGCATTTAAGATGGTGATAAAGAATTTTATGATATGCGAAAAATACAATAATATATTCTATGTGCATTTAAAAAAACACGTCGATTGTCACTTATTTAGAGATTAGTCTTCTATGAAGATCTCAAATATAGAAAAAATATGCTTATTAAAGAGATTTCAGTTGGATTTATAAGGTAAGAAAATATCATCAAAATATTTTAGAAAAAAGGTGACATTTTAACATACAAATAATTTTTTAAATTCAGTTTCAAAATTTTGATGAATTAAAGAAACTATTTGAACATATGTACATCAATTAAATGAAATATCATGTAAGGTGAGTGGACTAAAAATAACATAAGAAATTACCAAATTCAAATTCAAATAACCTAATACCTTTACTTATGGTTAAGTCAAGAAAATTATTATAAAACTATAATTATCGTGTTACTATAACGGTTGTGGGTTCGATTCACATTTGGAGAAATGTTTTTTTGTTTATTTATAATTTCTTTCCGTAGCTCTAATAAAAAGGCAAAGCGCGGCGTTGAATTCCGCCGCTCAGAACTGGGACGGAGTATCTTAACACTAGGTTCCATCTGCCTACTCTGCAATATGCGGTATCCAGCGTGAAACAGAAAAAAAATATCGTGATTCTGACAAAAAAAATCAACTTTGTTAACAGATCTTATAAAATAACAATGCGTGCATGTATGTATGTACATGTACACGTCAAGATTTGCATTCCGTTACGAATCGACGCTAAGGCGTATTTATAGTCTACGAATAGAATAGAATAGCATTAGGTATCCTATGAGTTGCTACTCATTTCAACCTATTTCCATAATCTTATATGAGGTGGTTAGTTGTAAAGTGGTATAACCAAATATTTCCGTAAGTAGACTGTAGGTTCAACTTATAAGTGTTGGTTGTATTGTTTTTTCTTTTTTTTTAGCTTTATTCTGTATGTAGCAAGTTAGATAGTGACAAGCTAATGTGAATATATTTCAATTATCGTTTTCCAATGTAACTAAGGATTTGAAAGACGGCAAGTTGGAAAAACTATCGGAAAAAATAATTACAAATGTCTTTAGAAATCTGGAGATGTAAAAAAATCAAATCATTTCTTTTTATTAATTTAAAATTTTTAAATGATTAAATTAAATTAAGTTAAAGGCTTAATGGCAATAATTTTTTTAACTAAAATAAATTAAATTACGTATGATTTCAAAAAAAATTGGATTAGGTCCCTTTTTGTAGCAACCTGATATGAGAAAGCAGTGATTTATATTATTTCATCGTGAATGTGTTTGGTTTTATGTTTATTGTGTTTGTGTTTTATATTTCCATAAAATATTTGCTTCTGACACTTGCTGGAAGTTGTTTATAAGGTGTGATGATTGTACCTTATACGTTATTAAATAATGATTCTGCTAATGTAGTTTATATCATTTCTATATAAATAATAAACACTAAGAAATATTTCGAATAAAAAGATCAAAACACAATTTTCACACGACTTCAGAAGCTATATCAATCTTAAAAATTAGAAAAATCTCTCATAACAAATACATCTACTATAATTATTTGAATCTATCAATATTTTTATATACATATATATTTTTAAAAAAATTCTCATTTTTATATAATATGTTTTGTTGGTTGTCACCAACAAAGAAAAAAGCTGCAACAACAACATATATGTTAAAAAAGGATTTTTAAAAAATAATTTTAAATATATTATTTTTTAACAGAGTCAGAACATTATAAATTAAGAAAAACGATTCAATAACGATTTAAAAAAAACTACAAAAAAAAAAAATAATCCTTCCAATCCTCATTAAACATTTAACCAACGTTCAATATAAATTATTCATCAACCCGCAAATATCTCAAGTACAGGTGTAGCTGTGGACTGTGGTAGCCACATCAGTATCAGTACGGCCCCGCTAGCGTGGCGGCCGTGGGCGAGCGCCCACATCGCAGGACAATGTACCGTAACACGCTATACAAGGTACACTATACAGGCTGATCTTTTTTAATAGCTGGTTTAGTTAAGCCGTTTTTTTAGTTAAGTATAATTAATAGTAACATTTATATTAATGTATATATTTTTTTAGTCTACTAAATAATATTGTTGCAACCAGAAGCAAAAATATATAGTTAAGTATCTTAAGTTATAAGCACTTATCAATTTTTTTAAATAAAAATTACCTACCCCATAGGGTTTTTTAAGAAAAAAGTACATTAACATTAGATTTAAAATGAAATTAAAATTTAAAAAAATATTTAAACTTAAAGAGTGATACATGAAGTTAAAATTCGAAAACAAATTAACTTTACTTTCTTTAAGAACTTTGTTGTGATCATTAATGTCCCTCTCCAGAAATTTTACAAAACGATATCAAAAAACAATTTTTTCATTACATTACAGACACAACGAGCAGATTAAAAAAATACAATAATAACCAAGTCCAGACACACTCTGTACAATAAGTCCTTTAGCGTTTCCATTTCGCATTATATAGGGCACCGGGTAACACCTGATTATCTGCATTGTGCGCACGCGCACCCAATACAACGACCGCTATTATACGAGTCATTAAATTTAATCTATACGTATTTGATATATTAATCGTTTGCCTGTATAATAGTAATGACTGTTATAAATATATTAATTTTAATAAAGTATTATTAATAATAAAACCTATTTATAGTAATAACTATAAATGTCAGTTTTGAGAATTCAAGTCAATGATGAATTTAACTAAAAATAATGATTAAATAGTGTCTTCTGTATAACCAAAATAATATATAATATAAGCGATATATTTATTTATCTATACTATATAAAGACTATTACACATTATCACTCAGTAATATAAGCTATATTTAATTCAAGAAAAAATCATTGATCGGATATGGAAGGGAAAGAGATTAGAGTTTTCACAATACAACAATTTTTAATAAATAGAAATCAGATCATGTTATCCATACCTTTACATCAATCCTTATTCAAATAAATAATTTCGTATTCGAGATTGTTTCAATACTTCCAGTATACTCTTTAAATTATTAAAATCGGACATTTCATCCAAAAAATTTTACGAATTAAAAATCCAATCTGAACAAATATATCTATCTAGATTACGATCTCCAAGAAATCTATGTATTTTATATTCACAAGCTCAGATAAATGTGGAATATAAAAAAGGAAAAACCTGATTGAAATTATGGATATCATAATAATTCTTATAAATGTGAAAGTAACTCTGTCTGTCTGTGCGCCACGCCTAATCCACTGAGCCGATTGTAATGAAATTTCATATATAGATATTTAAGTGGCTTGGGATAAACATAAGCATTATTATTTTCTCTTAATAAGCTTTAGAATTATATCGTTTTACGTAAAGTTCGCCGAAAATAAGCTTTCTGAACGCTTGATGCATTGGTTCAACTTTATGAGCTTCATAAAAACAATATTCTTCGAAAGCATAGTCCTTCTTAAAAACCTACAAAAAATTGCGGGTTCGAGTCCCGCTACGTTCAAATTTTTATACGTTTTCTAAATAAGTATTTATATTTCCTAAGTGTGGATTAACACTTTAAAAAATGTTTAATAAATATTAAAAAAATAGTATTCTCTCTCGCCAAACGATAATTCTTAGTAATTATCTTTGGGTAGCGGAAATTTGTAAAAATCTCCCTACAGAGATGCTAACAACATAAGTTGTAACAAGCGTATAAGAATTTCGACGTAGCTTGGCGAGAACGTATGGCTCAGTGGTCAGAGCGCCTGGTCGGTTTCCAGGAGGCGCGGGTTCGAGTCCCGCTACGTTCAAATTTTTATACGTTTTCTAATTAAGTATTTATATTTCCTAAGTGTGGATTAACACTTTAAAAAATGTTTAATAAGTTTATTTTAATTTATCGGTTTGTTGTTCATTTCCTTTCCATTTGATATTAGTCCTTATAAACATAAATATACATATAAAAAAATTACAAATTTAAAATATAATATAAAACAACCCTTTTGAGGGCTGCAACGTTCCATTCACCACGTGTACCTTACGTAAGTGCACTGATAGAGCATCTCTCAAAGGCTACGCTCACCAGTGCGTCTCAGAACAGAAGACGGATGAATTATTAGATGTGATGAATGGAACAGAGATCTGAATGTTTTTTGTGAGACTGAGAGCAAGCGAAAGCGTGATAACAGAACCGACAGGCTGGTGCAGGCAGGCAGGCTTTTGGTTCGCTTCAAGCTGCAGATAACAAGAGTATTCTTGATGTGCGCAAGTGGCCTCAGATCCATTAAGCATGTTAAGGGCGTCGTAAGATATTAAAACAAGTGAATGAAGTGAAATATCTGAGCTGTATATAGTAAAGAGGGAAGGTGGTGGTAACAAAGTTAACGGTGCATTGATGAAAAGGGGAAACGCCAGCACAGCTGTAGGTTTGGTCGTACACAGTGCAGTCTTGGTACCGACCTTGTTATACTACAGCGAAACGTGGTTGTATTAGAAAAAGAATGCAAAAAATAATAATTTTGTGGACACGCTATCTCATCTCGACATCTTCGTCATTCTTAGGATATGTAGGGCCACATAGAACAGCTACTAGCAAGGACGTCACCGTAAAATTGAAGGGCAAAAAAAAATGTATGATGGAAATTGAGTATTATCGTTTGGCACTCCATTCTCTCTACCCATGGTACTAATACTAAAACTTTCATATTAAAAGTACATATATACATACATCAAATATAATTTCACGATGCCCTATTAGAAACGATCACCAGTTCACACGACTTCCACTCTACACTTGCCATCTAAAGCCAAGAATTTAGAAAGCGATATCCATTTATAAGTTAACACAATAATATACATGTTACAAAACGCGTTAGTAAATTGTAGTGAACTTTAAATTGCGAGCTACCATTGTTTAAATACCAGCCATTTTGTATATAGTACACATTGTGGGTTACATTTCTGACAGGATATTGTTTTTTTTATTTTTTTTATCGTTTCACTTAGTCAGCACGCCATGCCTCCAGAATTAGGCGATGGGGAGGAAGTGTTCTATTGGGAACGAAATATCTTAACACTACTTCCCAGGTTCCCTCTGCCTATCCTTCTATGTGTGGGATACAGTGTGAAGCTCAGAAATCCTATAAAATCACTTACAGGTAAATATTCCCTTGAACGAAAATGTAACGTTTAAAATGTGCAAGCATTTATATTTTCTAAAGAAAAGTGTATAATCATTTAAGTCTATTTGAACCTCTAAAGTATATTTATACGATAAAAACAAAATTTAGTCAAATACACAAAAAAATTAATACCTAATAACAGAGAATGAAAGTCACTACACTTACAACAATGTTAGATACTAATCAAATTCCTATGACAAATCATTATCGTTAGTGATAAGAAAAGTAGCAAACATTAAGTTTGAAGACCGGCTGTAGGTTTGGTTTCAGTTTACAGAATTTTGACCACAAAAATCTAGCTTCAGCCACATTTTTAATTTCCGAAACAAGTGGGCGAGCAATTGTAAAAACCATGTGAGTTGTAATAATATATATTTCTAATATATTTCAATGGAAGAATTTCGTGTTAAAATATTTTAAAGATTTTTCTTTCTTTTTTTTTATCAGCTTCACGCTGTATCATGCACACTGCAGGGTAGGCAGAGGGAACCTTGTGTTAAGACACTCCGTTCCCCACTTTCTGCCGAATTTTGGAGGCATTGCGTGTTGAGTGGCAGAACTCCACGCCGCGCTTTACTTCGACACCAGAGCGAAAAAATGGAAATATACATTTAAGTAAATATTTCATCTCCTCAAATGGGGATCGAACCCACAACCAGTCGATTTGCAGTCACACTTTGTGCCGCTGCGCCACGTCTGCCCTCATGTTTTATATTTTTATTTTTTATAATATAACATTAATATTTTATTCATATCTCTTATGTGTAACAGCCTTCGTGCCTTGTGCAACCCCATATGTCCATTTATCTAAAACGGTCACGACGTTATACAAGCGATTGTACTTTCGCGTCACTTTTATATTGTCATTAAGGATTGACAAATAATTCATGTAAGTATTTAAAGATATGTTTCACATATACAGAATGAATTGAAAATAAATTTTACCATTTTGCTTCTAGAAAAATTATTTCTTTTTAACTAGTAAAATTCATGAAGCCAGTCATGGCGCAGGGGTACAAAAGTACGACTGTAAAATCGACTGATTGTAGGTTCGATCCCCATTCGAAGAATAATTAAAAATAATAAATAATCGAATAAAATATTTATTTACATTTATATTTTCATTTCTTCGCTCTGGATAGCTTTATAAAACTTTTGTGAAGCTTTTATAAGCTCACAAATTTTAACATGACGTGTGTGTCATACTCGATAGTTAGCTTAGATTTATTTATTTTGTACTAATCTCAGTAGACTGGATGCTGGAGTGTTTTCTAGAATCATGTTTCTATTGGTAAGAACAGTGAGAGTTTTACGTTTACAAAAAAATTGTAAAAGGACGTGCAGTTTTGTGCCCTCTCTTCAAATCGTAGTAGTTATTAGAAGGTTAATAATATAAGGTTTTTTTTTTTCAACTTCGCGTTGTATCCCGCACACCGCAGAGTAGACAGAAATAACCTAGAGTTAAAACACTCAGTTTTTCATTTTCCTCCGAATTCTGGAGACATTACTTGTTGAGTGGCGGAACTCAACGCCGCGCTTTACCTCGACACCAGAGCGAAGAAATGAAAATATTAAATATTTTATTTTCGCGAGTGTGAATCGAACCCCCAATTTATCGCATTCATAGTCACAAACCCTGCGCGACGAGTAGCTTTAATATATATATATATATATATATATATATATATATATATATATATATATATATATATATATATATATATATATATATATCTTGTGTTTTTTTTATTTTTCGTTATGACTTCTATATAATTTTAAAAAGTTTGCATAACACGGTACACTCACGTACATATCTACAAGTGGTGCGTCTCACGACACGACATAAGACATCATGTAAAGGGCTGTCCATACAACTAGATTGTAATTCATTTATAAAATTAATAAAAATCTTGTAAACGGTGATGTATAATAATATGTTAATAAAAAAAGAGTCTGAAATACTTGGATCTACTAAAATTAGGTATTCAAGGTTTACTTACATCTTTTTTTTATTTTATGTGAAAAATTATGCTGTGTGATTTGTGTGATTTTTTTAAATATTAAGAAAATTTATATCTTAATTTTTAACTTAATATTTATATATAATTTTATATGATGCAAATGGGATGTTCAGGATGTGATTTTATAAATTTTTTATAATTAAAAATTATGACTTTGAGTTCTAGAATTGGGTTTTGAGTGGCGAAACTCAATGTCGCACATTGTTATCTCAAACAAATGAAAATAACACATTGCCCCGAGTAAAAATCGAACCCACGTACACTATCCTACGGTGTCACTTTGATCTCTAATTATCTCTAAAAAAAAATATATATATATATATATATAATGTAACCAGCGTATCAAAATGTCACCGTCTGTCTGTCAAAAGCCTTATATGTTTTTTGCACGTTTGCTGTAAGTGCCATAAAAATAAACTAAATACGTTTTACGGTCTTTTGCACTCATATGTAAGAGATGGACGATAACGAGGACGTGTGAAACGGATATATGTATAGAGCTATGTTGATGTTTTGAATATATACACTGCAGCTGTACAAGGGTGTGACTGTAACAATGAAGGTTGTGGGTTCGATTCCCAGTCTAGGGAATGAATTATTATTTATTAATATTTCGACTCATCCGAACAATAATGAATTATTAGCCAAGATGCTTCTTTGTTAAATATCCTTCTTAATAAATGGAGTATTTAAACATATTTTTTTCAATTAAAACGAAGTAGACTGTATTTCCTGTGATAGCGCGTTCAAATCCAATTCTTTATAATTGTTGTTTCTTGTTGTTCAACAAGAAACAACAATCATAAAGATTAAACATGAAAATGGTAATTCTCGTTTTATCACACACACATATACAGCAGGAAAAGGCAGAGAGAACCTAGCGAGCAACCAGAGACTTGAGTCACTATACTTGATTTTGATTTTGTGTGACTGTAAACACGAAAGGTTGTGTGTTCGAATTCCACTCGAGGAAATGAAATATTTAATACTTTCATTTCTTCGCTCTTGTAATGAGGTGAAACGCGCCGCTGAATTCCGCTACTGAACACACAATGCCCTCACAACTTGGTGGAAAATGGGGAACGGAGTGTCTCGACACTAGGTTATCTCTGCCTACCATTTACCAACCCATTACGTGGGAGAGTGCTATGCAAAAAAAAAAGAATTATATAAGTATTAATCACCATTCGAGCACTACTATCTGAACGACCAGCTCCTTCACTTCGAGTCCGACCACGTAATAATACATATCATTTTCCCTCATTACGGCGTCCGTCGTATGCATATTAGAGTGCGCTTGTTAATTAAAACCCGCTCTATATGTCGTTGCTATTTTATTTGAACATTTAATTTGTACTGAGGTTACACGTATGATTATTGGGATTTTTTGTTTTTTTTTTCTTTTGTTTTATGATGTATTCCAAAGATAGCTTGGTAGGGGAAACCTTGTAACGTAATTTTAATTATTCCTATATCGTCTTTACAGCAAGACATTACAACATTTTCGTTCTCGACTTACGCTGGGAATCGAACCAACAACCTAGTCGCAATACAGTCGCTCGCTTGTGCCTTTGCGCCACTATTGGCCTCACCCTGCGCCACGTATCCCACAATATCCCATATGTTCAAAAATATACAGTAGGCAGAGGGAACCTGATGCTTAGCCTACGGATTTTTCTAACTATTACGAAAAAAACAATATTATGTAGTAAGAAGTATTACTCAATATAGCTCAAGTACACCACTATAGTACTACAATTTTTTTTTCATAATTTTTAGCTATCACATTTGAATACTAGTTCTGAATATAAATGAGAAAATGTTTAGGTTTTAAATAAAAGCGTTGTTGGTCTAGACAGACTGTGATGTTCTCATATACTGCTATAATTTTATTTTTCGAAATAGAAACAGGAAATGGGAAAATGTCCTATTGAGAAAAGAAAAGAAGAGGTAGAGATTAAACTATTATTTTTATTGAAATCTCTCACGTGTCCAAATAATAACTATAGTGATTGATATTTTCATTTGATGATGGACATAACATCAATAATTTATTTTTAAATATAGATATTTATAATGAATTTAATACATATTTTAAATAATTCTACAAAATATAGTATACATTTTAATATTAAATACAATCAAAAGAAACTCACATCTACCCTACATTCAACATCTTACAAATGCAACTCTACTTCCGTTTCATGTTCTCAACTCATATTAAAACTAACATTTAGAATCATACTAAACGCTAGTGAAGTCCAAGCATTACACGAACTGGCGAATAGACTATGAATACATTAGCTTAATAATACACCAATTTATACTTACGACTTGAACATTCTATATATTTAGGGGTAGTTAATAGAACAGTTTTATTGACGAAAGTTAGCCTTTAATTGCTTAATTTAGAGACCCAATTATAGTTTAATTTGATTTTGACTATATTTGAATATATTAACGTAATATGTCCTATGTTTTATGTACTGTAGTATATATATGTTCGAGATATCGATTACATACGAAACACTTCATACGAGTGCCACCAAACAGCACATCACTATAAGCTTGATATCAATATGAAAGTTAAAAAAAAACCACACAAGTGCGAGTCGAACTCGCCAACCGAGGTTTCCGTGCAAAAATTGGAGGTCTCAAGCTTTTAATGAAATAGACCACAACCTGTCACGTAAAACCACGTGGACCTACTATGGACTATGGTCCCTAATCTTATTTTTACCACAAATTCAATTTAAACACACTGTATAATATATGCGGCGAAGCAGCAGCAGCAACAATATCATTCAGCCTTGTAAGCTAAATCCCAATATCATTCTCTTCTAAACAGGAAGAAGATACTATCTAGTTCTAGTGTGAATCGACAACCACGCTGTCAATGTGAGAGGCAATTCAGTTCCAATTGGCTAAGAAAGTATGCAATTCTACGACCAGGTAGGGTGTGTCTTAGAACATATGGAGAGCAACTAAATCGACTTCTCAATGGGCAGCCATTATTGCCGCTTGATTCGTTTATTTAAATCAACTATTGATTGTAGTATTCAAGGAGATGATTTAAATTGTTAGTTGGTTTTAAGTTGGTGGCATTATTACGTGTGTATAGTAAGTAAAAGCTTTTCGCATACTTTTCGAGACATTTGTGTTGGGTGGTCGAACTCGACTGCGTTTTGTCTTATTAGCGGAGTATGAATATGAAAATAATTCACTGATTCCTTTTCGAGTGGGAATCGAACCCATAACCGTCGTGTTTACAGTCAAATACTGTACATTACGGCACTCGTTATACCATTATTTTTTGGCAAGGTAGGTACAGAGACCCTGAGAACATAGAATTACATCGCTCCGTTCCCATTAAAACACTTACCGTTTCCCACATCCCGTGGAAATCTTAAAGCATTGCATTGGCGGAATTCAACGCCGCGCTTTACCTAGTTACCGGAGCGAAGAAACAAAACGAACTAAATCAAACCAACAACACAACATTCATTAAATCTAAAACCACATCACATATATAAATTAACTATATACCTACATCGAAATAACCGTTTCTAATAACACAGTACGAGATCTAGTATAAAATCGTGTTCAAGTATATGCAAAAAGGTTGTCCGGGCGTCCATTAATTCATTCGGCCGCTCTAACCGATTGTCCGGAGGGCGCCACTGTACGCTGCGCCTGCGCTGGCACACATTCCCTCTTTATTAGCAATTCTGATACGAGAAAACGATACTATATACACGTAAGTCTAGACCACAGTACATTTTATCATATAGATATTATTATGGATACTACTTTAATAGAATGCTGGAATTACTTACCGATAAACTGTTATTGGCCACATAAAATGTAGTGACGTAATAAGCCGTGAGTTTCATATATTTGTTTGACAAATCGGCCATTTTGTGAGCGTTATTGCTGCTTCATTTGAGTGCGCTATATTGTATGGACTCAAGAAAGTACTTACGCTATATAGAAATAGTAAGAAAATCGAATATTATAATAAATAAACATGTTAAAACGATTCACTATTTGTTATGGGACGTAAAACATAATGTGGAAATGATATATTTTGATATTCTCATAGCATATATTGTTTATAAACATTCCGTTCTCTAGATGCATATATTTGTATACAATAGGTTATAAATCTACGAGTCCTCCTAACTCTTACATATGAAAAACTAAATAATATGTTAAACTTGTGTAGATTATTCTATATCACGATCATAACTTCCGATGATATTAGAATATTTTAGTTTCGTGAATGAAATTAATATTTATATTTATAAATGTATTGAAAGATATAAATTAACGTTAACTGACATTAAATGTACATTCGTACCGATTTATCTTGGTTTAATATCAATGAATTCTTATTGAAAATACGATTTAATGCGTAATAATAAGTTTTTTTAACAGCTTCACGAAGTAGCAGGGTAGGCAAAGGGAGCCTAGTGTAAAGACACTCCGCTACCCACTTTCTGCTGAATTCTAGTTGAATGCCGGAGCTCAACGCCGCGCTTTGCCTCGACACAAGAGCAAAGAAATGTGGAATCGAACCGATAACCAGTCGCGTTTACAGTCCCTACACGAAGTTGAATAATATTTTTTTAAAGAATATTAAATGAATCATTTAGACGTTTTCTGTGTGAAATAGAATCTCGCCTGAGTGAAAATTCATGTTTTTAACTTAAATATGTCCTAAACTTAGTCAAAATATTAAGATATTGGGTTTCACCACTCAACGCGCAATCCTTGAAGGGAAAATTTAAATGACTGACAACATAACACTGCTATGTACAAGTATAAAATAAGATGGTTCTGAAAAAACAAGCTCAGGGGCGAGCTACACTCCCAGTCCGGTGACGCTGTTAAGACCATACCAGGTCAACAGCAGTAAGTCCATCAGAAAAAAAAAAACAAACTACTTAAAATGTTATAGATTTCTTATCTGTGTATAACTAAAAAAGTCTACATAATACACAATAAGAACCGTATACGTATATTTATATTTTTTAGCTTCACGCTGTAACTTCCATACATCAGGGTACCTACCCTAGGGAACCTAGTGCACTATGTCCATCATTTTCTACTAAATTCTCAAGCCATTGAGAAGCGAAATTCAACGCTTTGCCTCCAACACCAGAACGAAGATATTATGATAATAGGAATCGAACGCTTGTTCCCCTGCGCCTCGATCAGGCCGAAATAAAAATAATAAATAGTATTCTTAACTAGCATTACATCCACTGACACAAAAATCAAACTCGGGATCTAATCAATTGCCCTACAAATTAATCACACAGACATTAAGACAATCTATTTTATTTATATATCTATAAATATTTACAGACACTTCCTACCACTCATTACTTTAATGACAGACAGACGGCTATCAAACCGCGCATTGATTCGAAACCGCCAAGGATATGCAAAAACTATCTAAACTCGTTTTTCCGATACGATTGCCCTTACTTATGTCGGACCACGAACGTTATTTAGATTATTTTAACTTAAATGCATTAAATATTTTGATAAAAGAAAATCGTTCATTAAACGTTAAATGTAATTAACAGGTTTGAATAAATTATTTAATCTGCATCACAGATAAAAATCAATTTGTGCCTACTGATTATCGATTTTGTGTATCGATTAATTCGATCATATTTAGTTAATTGAAAATGATACATTTCAAAATCGATTAAAATTTACAGAAGCGATTAACCAGAAAATATACTAAAATGATATAAAATCGGATCGTTAACAAAACATTAGCTGGTCGTATATCTACACACAGACAAACGCAGCGAGGGCATCTGGCCATCCGGTGGTATATTATTTCTCCTTAAAAGGCAATAATTCACGCATTCAAATCGCATGCCGCCATTTTTTATATCGCGTGTGTTTCGCGCCTTTTTCGGGTGCGGGTGCGTCCTTAATAAAATTAAGGTTTAGATAATAGACTTAGAGAAATATAGAAATGACAACAAGTATAGTAAATAAAAAAAAATTATAATATATTTTTCGATTGAAACTAACATATTTATTTATTTAAAAAATAAAAGTCTAACAAAACATGATTAAAACACCACACAAGAAACACTCTATATCCAACCAACATAAATCCATGCTTAATTAAGTCCGAAATGAACCTAAGAGCTGCTCCTAAGTCACAAAGCACGGCGACAATGACATATTATCGCATCATTTACGGGCTCTAATGTTTGCCAAGTCTGTGGACGGCGACCATAAATTCTAGGATTCGTTTCTTATACTTCGTCCAATGTTGATTTAACGCGGTTTTAATCTTATTGATTCTTTGTTCGCGCCAGTATTGTCTACGCGCACGCGAGCTTTAATTAATACAGGTTTTGTTGATATATGTTTATTGAGGGGCGTTTCGTTTACGTTTTGTGTAATATAATCGAATTTTGACTACCAATGCGCTGGGTTGATAGAAAATAACACAATTTAGTTCGTTATTGGACTACAGAAGAAAATAAAATAATTCGATTTTATAGGTAAAATATTTATCCAATAGGATAGTAACCAATAAAAAAACCAGTCAAGTGCGAATCGGACTCGCTCACTGAGGTTTCTGAACCAATTTCAAGATCAAAAGACGGAAGACAAGACGGAAAGTAGAAATTATGAAAGTTGTCAAACTTATATTTGCGGGCATATACAATCAGTTTTTAAGAAATTAACTACAATAATTTCTTAAAATAAAATACCTATACTATACATTTTCACTTTTTACTTTTTTTTCTTTATCTATATTGTCCTTTCTTCGTGTCAAATTTCATAACTGTACGGAAAATGCAGCAAAATTGATGCATAAATGCTCGTACCTTTTGACTGTGTTGACTTAGAAGCTTGAATTTTTTTTTTGCTCCATTGTTTGCAGATTTGATGTTAACTTCTTGAGACCTTCATGCGATCTCAATATAGATGCTTTTGACGGACAAGAAAGTAATCCTATACGGGTCTTGGTTTTTCCCCTTTGAGGTACGGAACCCTAAAAATATAAAAAATCATTACAATAATTACTCATATCATTACTTTATTATAAAAAAAAGCGTTTTCCAACACAAACCATGCAATAAACATAACAAATTCATCACACTCCCAACAACACAAATTTTCCCCCAATTAATCTCCACAATCCACAGTACCTTCGCTGGTAACTCGAACTTTTGCTAATAAATCGGATGTTACGCGGAAATTCCGCTTCGTCCGCTTCAATAATATTTCGCATAGTTTTGTATTTTAATGTCGAAAGATCGCGAGCTCCAGCCCAGTTTGTATTCCGTTTAAAGTTTCTTAAACAGAGCAAAAAAACGACGGTATTTATCAGTAATTATTAACTTTATTCTGAAGTTTTCAATTTTTAAATGCATAATATTTTATGAGTCTAATCGTGGCTGTAAACGCGCGGATTGTGGGATCGATTCCCACTGAAGGAAATGACATATTTAGTATTTTCATTTCTTCGGTCTTCGTATCCAGAATTCGGCTGTAGGGACCGAAATTCTGAACACTAGGCTGCCCTACCCTATCCTGAGGAATGTGGGATATATTGAAGCTGAAACAAAAGCATAACAAAAGATAAAAAAAACATAACACATGTTTAAATATTAGAAATATTTTATTATCACACAACAATTGTATTCTTTCATTCACAAAGAATAACATAAAACGCGTCCCATCCATATTTACTGTACTTTCCAGAAACAAACACAAACGAACCAATCCAAGCAAAAACCATAGACAATACAAAATATCAATAGACCATCTGGTTTTTATAAGAGCTTACCTGAAACCGGCCTTACAAAATACTAATTATAGTAAATAATACGTACAAGAAAACAAAGCGGCCGATGTCGACGTCACAGCGGCGGTCGGTCGCCATATTTTACCATAACGACCTCTTAGATTTACACAGAAATGGTAGAATGCATTGCGCTGCCATTCACATATCCAACTTACTAATTAAGTCAGCAAAGGAGAAGAAAGCTCTTACTTTGACAATGTAACTCCATACGTAAATAGCGGCCGGTGTGCGTGAACTCTGATGTGAGCTTGTTCTAGTGGGTATAGGTTTGGTCTACATTTATAGGTGCTAGTATTAAAAATCTGAATTGTTTGTTTAAACGTGCTTATTTCGGGAACTGCTGTTTCTTTTTAGGCCAGTCGTGGCGCAGCGGCACGAAGTGTGACTGTAAAACCGACTGGTTGTGGGTTCGATCCCCACTCGAGAAGATGAAATGTTTACTTAAATTTGTATTTCCATTTCTTCGCTCTGGCGTCGCGGCTAGGCGCGGCGTTGAGTTCTGCCACTCAACACGCAATGCCTCCAGAATTCGGCGGATAGTGGAGAACGGAGTATCTTAACACTAGCTGCCCTTGCTTTGTGCGGGATACAGCATGAAGCTGATAAAACTGTTTCTTTTAGCTTTACGCTGTGTCCCGCTAATAGCAGCATGAGAGGATAGAAAATAGTGTTAAGACACTCCATTCTCCTTTTTTCGTAAAATTGAGCCTTTCCATAGAAAAGAGTTACCTGGGCACACATGTGTGTCATATGTGATACGCAGCTCTCAGCTACTTCCATTTTACCCAAAACGTGTAGCCACATTTTTTACCTTCTAGTTGTGCTATATTTCTCGAAAGATTAACTCGTAGTACCTTGACTATGGTCTTAAATATCTTTTTCAATATTTCAAAATTTTTTTTGTAAAAAGAAAACGAGAGACTTTTTAATAACTTATTAAAATTTAACGAAATTATATCTAAGGGAAAGTGGAGGACAGAGGGCTCTGGCACACCCTGTGAGGGCATTAAGACCAATAGCGGCTAGGCCAAGTTGATACATCTTAAAGACGACGCAAAGAAATGTCTAGTTTTTTTTTCGAGTCCTCGTAATAATATCCCTAAAATAGTTACGAGAACAAAAAAAGACGGGATATCATATACATATAAAATATGAAATAAACATACACACATACGAACTCGCCACTAAAACTACCTTAGGTAAAAATTAATATAAATAACCTTAAAAAAAACAAATCGATCGAACTAGTGATGTAACTAAAGCTTTACCACATTTAGCTAGTACCAACAGACACTGGTCCGCAAACCGCGCCTGCACATAGATCTATGCCTATTTAGACACGTCCAAATCGAGACGATACGCGGTGGCCATACAGAATGAACAATAGAGCACAAATGACAATCCAACGAACCCACTACCTTCATTATAGCGCCATGCGTGTGTACTACTGGTTTTTAATAGGGCAATCTATACTAATGTGACAAAGCTAAAGAGTTTGTTTAGCTTTGTCACATTAGTATAGATTGACCAGGAAGTGCTGGTTGGAATTGGTTTTTTTTTTGTTGTGGTGTCCATTTTATAGTAAGGTTCTATGTTAGTTATATGGTTTCGTTAGTTCAAAACAGCAAACAGTACACTAAACAGTAGTCTAGTATCACACTAGGTTCGTCACTTTTTTCGAGACATTTCGTTATGAATGATAGAAAATAGTGTTCAGACACTCCATTCTCCATTTTTCGTAGACTTGAGCCTTTCCATAGAAAAGAATTACCTGGGCACACATGTGTCATATGTAATACGCAACTCTCAGCTACTTCCATTTTATCAAAACGTCAGAACTCAACGCCGCGCTTTGTCTTGCTACCGAAGTGACTGTAAAGAGACTGGTTGTGGGTTCTATCCCCACTCGAGGAGATGAAATATTTACTTAAATTTATATTTCCATTTGTTCGCTCTGGGGTCGCGGCAAAGCGCGACGTTGAAGTCTACCACTCAACACGCAACAGCCACCAGAATTCGGTAGAAAGTAGGGAACTGAGTGACTCAACACTAGGTTCCCTCTGCCTACCCTGCTGTGTGCGGGATACAGCGTGAAGCTGATTTAAGTTGAATCAAAAAAAATCCACGTTTCATATTCTCTAAAACCAGTGTTTGTCTTTAAATAATTAGGAAAATTCATTATTTAGTCTTCACTTCATCTTAATCCAGTTGCAGAGTGCGCTGTGCGCTTGTTAAACTAACATTGCTTTATTTTATGTTTTTTTATACTTTAGATGCCTACATAATGTACGTACATATATCGAACGTTAGTTGATGAGGTAATTTAATGTAAAGGAGGTAAGATAGGTAGCGCAGGGTTGTGAGTTCAATTCGTACTAGGGAGAATGTTAATATTTTAATTTCGTCGCTGTGGAAACGAAGTAAAGCGGTTCAGTTCTGCTACTCAATTTGCAAAGAATCAAGAATAAGGCAAAAATTGGAGAACTGAAATGTTTTAATACTAGGTTCCCAGGTTTCCTCTGCCTATTTTGCAATGAGCAAGATACAGCATAATGCTAAGAAAAACAGAATATTTTTGATATACATTGTTCATTTCTCTTGTCGAAAACTTGACGATGTAATTCAGTTTCATCCTGTTGGCTAATGGGAACTGAAGCTTGTTTTTAATTTTTTTTAAGTTTAATAAAAAAATATATAGCTCACATCTAAATGTTCATATTATATTTGGATTAATATAAATTTAATATTTAAACGTAATATAAAAATAATTACCAATTATAAAACTAAACGCACATTCGACACGCTAGTGTATCTCATTATACAACACTCCGCGACGTTTTAACTCATTAAATATGTAAATATACAGTAGGAATGGGTACGGGTGTCCATTCAAGTGACATGTCGCGACGTCGTTGGTCTCTCATACAACTTCAACTTTCATTAGATTATTTTTATATATCTTATCTATCTTTATTTTTATCTTTATATGTTATTTTTATAAATATTCTTGCTGAAATTTAATGAATGAATTAGGATTCATGTAATTTCTTATTTTAAAAATCACCTAGAAACTTTCCCGCTAATCTTGTGGTAAGCGACGTAGATTGGGCCACTAAGCCGTAAATCCTAGGTTCAATCTCGGCCCAAGATATTTTTTTTGGTGATGAGCGTAAGTGTCTGTCGTTCTGAATTATATTTCTATATATATTTATTTATATATTTACAAATATTCTCTCAACTACAACTGTTTTAACTGATATATAATTATCACAAAAAGACCTAATTTCTAAATAACAATTTAACAGACTAAACGATTAAATAAAATTTTGTTAAGATAACAAATTATAATAATTAATTTATTTATTTTACTTATTTAAAATTTAAGATATTTTTCCACCGTTTCATTCACATCATTATTTATCTGTTAATCTACAACACTATAAAAAAAATCTACTACACACTGTATCACGCATATAGCCGGATAGGCAAAGGAAACCCATCATCCTTTCCCCACTATCCACCAATTTTTGAGGCACTGTGTGTTCAGCGGCAAAGCTCAACGCCGGATTTCCGTCTTGTTGTCAGAGTCAAGAAATGATAATATTAATAAATATTTTATTCCACCGAGTGGGGACTGAACCCACAACCGCCGAGTTACAATCAGGACAGACCCTAAGACTACTACTAGAACACTATAAAGGCAAACTAAACATATATTTTAGCCAAGTCAACGTCTTCTGCGCAATCACATTCCACTCTGACGTATGCGATTGCTTGAGACACGTAATTACGTATAAAATACTACTTATACACTACACTATAGAGCCAAGTACGTTATAAAACTATTTTACTTTTATGGTTAATATTATTATTGTTGAGACATTTGTGGTACTGTAAAAGTACGTATAAATGATGGTTCTGGGTTCATTTCCCGTTTGAGGTTTATCTATAATAATAATTTATAGATGCATATTTTGTTTTGTTGGACGCGCTGATCTCAGAAACTACTAGTTCGAATTGACAAAGGTTCCATTTATAGAAGAAGATTATTTATACTACATCATAGTATTATATTATATATATGACTATATCTATATCTTATGTAATTTTAAATGGGGATGTTATCTATAGCTACTCCTTAAAATGAGACATCAGTGCCAATAAACAATAACATAATAGTTGTCAGTCGTGCTCAAAAGAAGCTAGTCCTGTAGAAGGCCTGTGTGGGACATCGGACCAAGTATAAGTATTATTTATTTTAATAAAGTTACAAATTCGTATCATTTTCAGAACATTAAACTATAAGCTAAGTATAATTTTTTCAGCTATAGAGCTTTATTAATGAACGAGAAATTAAAATATTAAATATTATGCCGTCCCTTACTGGAAATCGAACCCATAACCTCATCTGACGGCCTCTACCCTATAATATAAAACTTACATAACATTCTATCGATAAAAAACCGGAAAGGGTGACAAGTGAATTCTGAAATTCACACTTAGTTTAGCTAAAAATCTTTTTATCAGGAAATCATAGGGTCGTAGATATGAGTATATGATTTAAATTTCAACTCTATATCTCCAAGCGTTCCTGAGATAAAGAATTTCGACAGACAGACAGACAACAAAATGATCTTATAAGGATTCCTTTGTTCCTAAAAAAAGGTACGGAACCCTAAGAAACACATAAAACTCTCCCATCATCCAAATACCCTCCATAATCGATATTACACATTTCGATAATAAAATTAAAGATCATAAAATACTTTGTATAGAAAATCGAGATCGAGATTTCACTATACCCAGCCCAGAATAAAACACAGTTTTACGACACAGTAACCGTTACACGCAAGTACTAATTAGACAGCGAGCACAGATATGCGACAAGTTAATTCTTGGTATGGCCACCTTTAACATACCGCATCCGCTGTTGCGTAGGATCGAGATCGGTGAATAATTTATTGGAGCTAGGTATTCTGGTGGGAGTGGTTTTTTTTATAGGGAAACTAGTGGGTTTTTACAAAAAAACAATAAGTTAAAATAAAAAAGTTATTTTAATTTTAGTATTTTTTTTTGATTCCTTTTAGTTTAACTCGGTTCCGTTTATATTTTTAAACCCTCTAGGAAGTCATTCAAACATAAGCACAAAACAATCAGATGAGAAAGAACAATATACGGATATTTTTATACTTTTTGACCAAATTTCTTTCATGACATAGGCTAGCCAAATATATTTACATTTAATTTAGTAAATCTTAAACTTTTTAAAATTTATGATATCATATCGATGTATATTTAACTTCACGCTACGTGAAGTACATCACGCCGTATATGGTATGATAAATAGAGAGAACCTGGAGTTAAGACACTCCGTTCCCTTCCCTCCGCCCAAGTTTCAAGGCGTTATGGGAGGCAACGCTACTGGAAAAATTTAGTTCTAATGAAATATTATACCTAATGTTCGAATAAAAACAGCAACTCAAGATAGCTGTTTATAAATACGGGCCCAAATGTAAAAAAAAAACAATAAGTACCTATAATTATTACATTTTTTTCTTCAATTCTCCCACATTTTATCCTATTTATATAATTTATATATCGCGATGTATTTAACAAGTATTTCTCAGCTTCATTTAGAGCACGCAGACGTCACTGTCACAAATTGCTTTACCGTCGACCCGCGAGCCGGAGACGACCTCCGCAGGGGTCCTCAAACGCAGTCTTCACTATATTTTCCCACGATACATTTTTGTGTTACTGTACCTAATACTGTTTTTTTTTTAAAACACAGATAACTCAATATCCATCAAACAATATTAATAACTAATAATTATATTAGTAACTAATTAATAATTTATATTTCCATTTCTATTTATATTTCCATTTCTTCGCCCTGGTGTCGACATAAAGCGCGGCCTCCAGAATTCGGCGGAAAGTGGGGAACAGAGTGTCTTGACACTAGGTTCCCTGCTGTGCGCAGGATACAGCGTGAATCTGTTTTTTTTTTAATTAATAACCAATAAATAATATTAATAAATAATAGTAATAATAGTTATCATTTAGCTGTTGGATCAAGAACCGGATGCAGAAAGCAGTTTTAATTGAGACGGCGCTTATTGTGAGGAGGTTCCTCTCCCTGGAGCCCTAGCCATCGATTGCTTGGATCCATGTCTCAATTGGGCTTCCACTTGGACCACTGGCACGTGGACACACCCTCGGAAAAGTTTTTTTATATTTTTAAATGTGATGTTTCCTACGATCCATTCATATTTAAGATGTAAAATTAACTATCTTGTATAATAAAATTATATAATGTTTTATTATATTGATTAAGATAATAGTGACATTGCTTTTCGTAACTTGGCCATTAAAATGAAGCCTATCGGCCTATTCTACGCTATTTGAAGAATAGGTAAAGGTAAAAAAAATCATACTTAATCTTTGATATATGAAATCGATAAATAAAAAAGTTATAATATAATTATTAATAAAATAAATCAATTTCACGCTGTCTCCTGCACACAGCGGGATAGGCAGAGGGAACTAGTATTTAGACACTCTGTTTCCCACTCTCCGCCGAATCAGCATTGCGTGCTGAGTGGCGGTACTCAATGCCTTGCTTTGCCTCGACACCAGACCGAAGAAATGTAAACAAAAATTTCATTTCCTCGAGTGGAGATCTAACCCAGAACCAGTTACGTTTACAGTCACACTTTGTGCCACTGCGCCACGAATGAGCCACGAAATAACAAATATATATATATTTGATATCTATAACTAGTAATGAGAAATAATACAGAACACTCCACTATATTTTTATTATCTAAAATTAGCCGAAGGGTTGTTATCGGCTAAAATATTCAAATGGTGTCCGATCCTCTAAGTGAATTTCGCGATCGGCCACCGCTCTCGATACGGATCGACGTGGAATATCGATCATTCGCTAATAGAGCTAAATATATAATATAAATTGTTACAATTAACGCTATTATATTATGTTGGTTTTGTCTGGTCGTATACTTTTATACTTTATGGTATAAGAGCCTGTATCTAGTAGTCGAAGATCTTACCAGGCCAGACCTAGGCTTGGGGTTCCTGGGATATCAGTCTATATATACAATAGCAAAAGTTAAAACGACATAAATATGAATAAAAAAATCAGCTTCCCGCTGTATCCCGCACACAGCAGGGTAGGCAGAGGGAAACTAGTGTTAAGACACTCCGTTTCCCACTTTCTGTCGAATTCTGGAGGCATTGCGTGTTGAGTGGCAGAACTCAACGCCACGCTTAACACCGACACCAGAGCGAAGAAATGGAAATATAAGTTTAGTAAATATTTCATCTCCTCGAGTGGGGATCGAACCTACAACCAGTCGGTTTTACAGTCATACCTCGTGCCGCTGCACGACGACGACTGGCCTAGAAAACTCCCTAAATCGGACTAAAAAATCAAAAATGCCAATATTTTTTTTATTAAAACACAAAGTAAATGCTTAAAATATGCAATAACAAATTATCAAAGAATAAATTATACTTATTTACCTATTACTAAAATATTAAAAGTCCCATAGAGCAGTAAAACACACAATTTAAGTGAATTTATATGATATTTTGATCGTTATTTATGTATTGTTGATAACATTACATGTTTTAAGGTACTTTAAAAGACAGCCAGGCAGTGAGTTTATCGAATATACACAACCTACAGAACTACTAGTTTCAATACTACTTTATATAAAATATTTTTTTTCTCTTCCTCTTTATTTCAGATCCCGGGTTGTAAGGGAGAACTTAGTGTCCAAACACTCCACGTCCCACACAAATTTCGCTTTCAATTGCTTTCGTCAGAGAAGAAAACTAAAAATAATACATTTCTCTACTAAAATAGAACCCACAACCAACAAGCTTGGAAATACATATGGCAATACAACAAAAAAATGCTATTAACTTTTGTTTAAGCATACAAAATTAGTACTAATTTTGTAATTTTCCCACTAAAAACTAACCATATAATAAATATATAACGGTATCATTACCTGCGCATCTCAATTTACACGACCTGGAAACATAATGGAATAAAGTAGAGTACCTTAACAATGTTATGGAGCGTGCGGAACCCTTCTTCCATCACAGCCTTCTCTTGTAAATAGGTATATAAAGTGATATAAATTAATGAAATCAGATGTATCCCGCACACAACCGGGTAGACAAAGGGAACCTAATGTTAAGACACTCCGTTCTCCACTTTCCGCCGAGTTCTGGAGGCATTGCGTATTGAGTGGCGGAATTCAACTCCGCACTTTGTCGCTACACCAGTCTCTACCCAATGAAAAAAAAAATATTTGTATTAAAAATATTGTAAGTAAATATTTCATTTCCTCGAGTGGGAATCGAATTCACAACCAGTCCATTTTACAGTCACACTTTGTGCCCCTGTGCCACGACTGGCCTCAAAGCGATATAGAAATGAAATATAACCCAATCCATATATTGAAATAACCATATCAAGAGACCAGTTGCGACATTTATACTATCACAATTCCTTCTTTAGTTTATACCTGTAGGTGTCCAATTATCACCATTTATTATAAACGTATACATATTTTAGCATAAACCTCCAAAGTGTTAATTTCTGGGTAAAATTAAGTTGATTTAATCGAATCGGTTGCTATCTCTCGATCTGAAACATGGTAGTAATCTAGTGTCGGATTATTTACAAAGTAAATATTGTTTGTACTAGATTTTCGCTTGTTTTTGTCTGTTTGTTTGTGCTTTTTTTTTCTTTTTTTCTATATTAACATATCTTAAAGGTAAATATAAAGCACACTTTTAAGTTGTTAAGCAACCACGTTTTTACATTTTGAACCATAATTATAATTTTATGTTACCAAAGATACTGGAGGAAGGTAACGTAAAAACAAGAGGGCCCCCCGGAGGGCATGTATGAAGAGGTTGATGATAGTGGACGGGGCGAAAGAGGTATATAGAGACCGTAGCGTTTGGCGCTCCGTTCTCTCTGACTACCCCGCTAGGGATAAAGCGTGAAGCTAAGTTAAGTTATGTAAGTGTCAACGTGATCGGTTAAATCAGTCAATCGGTTAAAAAAATCAATAACTGTCACATTAACATATTTTATAAAAATATATATACTTATTTTTTTATAGATTAAAATAATTTTTTTTTTATAGAGTACTTAACGTCAAAACTCACGTCACTTTCCCGTTTCCACTCAAATTCAATACCATATATGTATCCTGTTATGATAGTTGGGAATTGAAACTAACTTATTGTACCAAGTGGGAATCAAACCTATAACCGTCGCGTTTACAGTCAGACGATGCAAAACGACCAGCCCAATTGCCGTTTATTTCAAAAATACCTTTACTTGAGGTCGTCGTGGTGCAGAGGCACAAGGGTGTGACTTTAACGCGACGATTGTGGATTCAATCCCCACTCGGAGAAATGAATTATTATTTATTAAAATTTCCATTTCATCACTTCTGCACCTAAGTAAAATCATTCAACACGCAATGCCTCCTAATAAATTGCCGGAAAGTAGGAAACGGAGAGCTACCACAAATTTTTGTCTGCCTACCCTATGCTATGAACGGGATAAAACGTAAAGCTGAAAAAAGTATAGTATAGTAGGTATATATCGAATGCTTTGGTTATACTAAATTGGTTTGACTATATCACATCATATTATTAATTACAGAACAGGAAGGGTTGCATATTACCCTTGTTATTTATTACCGAAATGTCGACGATACGTGCTGATACGTGCGGTTCGAATTTTTACGAGGTTTAGCACGCGATTACCGTTTTGGTACTACGGTTTAATATGGACTGTTAACTAGTCCACGTTATTGTTAATTTGAATAATATTGTTGGAGGGTACCTCTATATAATTATAGTATATTTTGAATTAATTGAATGAATGAATGAATGAATTAACAGATTTGTGTATATTTTAGAAATGGGTATTGGTTTTTTTTTATTGAAAACACTACTCTAGATAGATATTTGATTTTGCATATATATATTTTTATTCATATTCGCGAGTAAATTACGAGTGAACTATTACTATCAAATTCAAAGTCAAATAATTTTATTCAAAATAAGAAGTTACATGCTTCATTTTTTGAACGTCAAATATTTTACCACCAGTTCACTAAAGTTAATGCCTCAGACCTGAGAAGAACCGGCGCAAGAAACTCAGCGGGACTCATTTTTCTAACATCAATTTTATACAAATACGTATTTACTATCTGTGACAATGATACCTTTGAAACAGAGTGGAGCGAGAAATTTTAGTAATAGTTATATACTAATCAACAGTAGGTATGTATATGTGTATATATTTGTAAATTATAATAAGGTAAGTAGTTTATTATTATATTTATTTATTATAACTACAGATCTGTATTCAAATTATACTCAGAATGTTCTTAAATCTTCTTGTATACATCATACAAGAAAAAGTGTATATCAAAAATAATAATTTATACTTTATAAATCTTAAATATTTAATTATTTAATTTAATACAGAACCTGTCGTATTTACAGTCGCACGCTCGTGTCTGCACCACGTCTCCCCTTAACTATGTAAAATCAGATCATTTAAAGAAAATCATATCACAAAACTTATAGTGGCCATTTAATTTCATATTCATTATTAGCATACCAATACTGTCAATGCGTTTATTTCAAGAGTTATAAGTTGACATAACCCGTCCGCCCCCTGGCCTAGCGGGGGCACAAATCACGCGTGCCCACCAAATTCGTTCAGTAGTTATAGTTTCGGTATAAATTACAAACAAAAAGGTTCCACAACCTCAACTTTCCTTTACGTGACTCTCTGTCGTGAAACGGTGAACATCCCAACTTTCGATGTTGTTTTAATAAAAGAAAATTACTTTTGGTATTTTGTATCGGGGGTGCGACAAGTTTGTCGTGTTAATGGTTTTTTTTATTTTTAAATTATGAACTGATTGTGTTAAAGTGTAATGTATTTAGTTAAATTGTTTTATATTTTGTTATAAATATCTATGTATCAATTTATTGTTATATAGTTAACTACATGTATATGTACATATATATAGAGATATATGTTTTTTTTTTATTTTTCGACATATCTTTAATTTGCCACCTACCTACCTGTTTATAATTATGACAGCTTCTTTTCGCCCTAAAGGTTGTCTGGAAGATGGCTACTTAGCCATTTGTACATTTTTTTAAATTGTATTTCATGTACGTATCTATTGTGGTGTACAAATAAAGAAAAAAAAATAATAAAAAAAATTGTTTATATGAGGCTGTCGTGGCGCTGGTTTTGGTTTCGATTCCTACTCTGGGAAATGAATTATGATTAATATTTTCTTTTGCTCTGGTCACAAGGCAAAGATCGGCGTTAAGCTCCCACTCTCAATACACAATGCGTCGAAAATTTGGCCGAATTCTGGAGGTGTTGCGAATTGAGTGGTGGAACTCAATACCTCGACAACAGAGCGAGGAAATGAAAATATTAAGTATTTCCTCGAGTAAGAATTGAACCCACAACCTGTCGCGTTTACAGTCACTCTCTCACGTTTACAGTTAGATAGGTACTTTAATATAGCATAATTGTCGATAATCGAACCTGTTGTGTATTTCCAATATGAATGTGTCGATATTTTTTGTATAACCGCAGCAGGTGCGTGGAGCGGAGCGTGATTCCTCAATCACATCGGAAGAACAGGAAATTTGCGGTTCCACGGCGATATAAGACTGACACTTTAGGTTCAAATACTATGAATAATGTATATAACGTTCCGAAATATATAACTATTATAGATAAAGATTTTTAATACTCGTTTGTTGTCGTGATGAAGGGGCACTAAATGGACTGTAAACGCGACAGATTGTAGGTTTTATTCCCATTCGAGGAAATGAAATGTTTCATATTTTCATTTGCTCGTCTTAGTATCGAGGCTAAGCATGGCATTGAGTTCCACGCGCATTGTCACCAGAATTAGGCGAAAAATGAGGAATGGAGTGCCTTAACACTAGGTTCTAACAAAATACTATGAAGTTCTATGATGATTTACTTACTTTTATATTATACATTTAGAATTTCGTTTGTTTATTTAAAAACAACTTAAGCTTTAATATATTAAAGTGTCTGTTTAAATCTTAGTGTAAAAATGATGTATGTTCGATTTTCCCTCAGGAGATTGAAGTGTTACTTAAAAAAAATCCAGCTCTGGCAGACAGAGCGCGGCGTTGGGTTCCGCCACTCATCTTGTAATGTCTTAAGAACTCTACGGAAAATAGGAACAGAGTGTCTAAACACTAAGTTTCATCTGCTTATGAATATGCCTGCTATCTCCAAATAGTTATTAGTGTACTACTATTTTATTTTTTATATTCGCTGTGTCAAGAAAATACCAGACAGCAGAGTGTTTCTTCTAGGAAATCTAATATAAAGACACTCCGTTCTCCACTTTCCGCCGAATTCATGAAGCATTAAGGGTTGAGTGGCAGAGCTCAACGCCGCCCTTAGTGTATTCTATACAATTACATATATATAAATAAAGTAATACATTCATAATTTTCATATTACAGTTAAACTTATATTTCACCATAGAACTTCAAGCAAGTTACAAAATCGTTCAAAGAATCAAAACACTAAACATAACAAGGCGAAGTTAAAAGAGCTATTTGGGAGCCCGCTAATTCTGAACGTGACTGAACTAAATAAACTCAACCACAACCTTAACAAAATTTTAAGTACCCACTGCATAACCCTAAAATCTAAAGAAACTAAACAAATTTATGCCGTCGTGGCGCGGTGTGATAGTGCTTGACTGCGAACGCGATGGCTGTGGATTCAATCCACAATTGGGGGAGAGAATTATTCTAATGTCTCCACTTTGGCAGACAAAGAAAGAGTTTCGATAATCAAGACGAAATCTTTAAGAACTCAACAGAAATTGGGCAACAATAGGTTCTCTATCTACCCTGCAAGGCACGGAATGCAACGTGACGCTAAAAAAAATTAAAAATGAACTGTGAGCTGTTGTGAAGTCGCTATTTCAACCTGTACATGTGATGGTTATAAAGTTCAATTGTTATATGGGAAAATGAAGATTGAATCAACAAGCAAATATATTTATATAATTTGTATTTTTAACAATATCGACAAAGTGTGTCGTGGGGCTCGCTATTTAACTTTAATATACGATATCTCTCATTAAGCGAGATTTGCGGGAAACAGCGTGAAGTTGAAAAAATAAACCCATTAAAATACGCAACTAGACAAAGAAATCAAAAGTAAAACCGTTGTTTTATTAACAGCACTCTGCCAATATCTAGTTTTTGTTAGTATACGTGTACTTGTAACGTTTTGACGTAATTGTTTAAAGTATAATTTAATTCAGGCTTCATACATCTCAGACTCAAATTTAACTTACTAATGCTGATTCCTGACACAACAATACAATTATAATTAAATGTAGTTATATGAAAGAAAAACCGTAAAATTTATATTCGTAATATATTTTTCTTAATTTAGTTCTATATCTAGCCTCGTACAGTTTCACCATCTTGCCACATTTACGCTTAAAGTGATACTATTCTGATTGAATCCTTAAAAAATGCTCAAAAAAATCTATAGATACTTAGATTTAAGTTCTAAGTAAAGTAAGAAATACAATAGTTAATATTTTAATATTCTCGTTTTGGTGCCAAAGCAAAGCGCGGTGCTGAATTCCACCACGCTCCAGAACTCAGTGGAACATGGTAGCGAAGTTTCTTTAATGGGAACAGACTGCCCCAACACTAGGTTCCCACGCTCCCTCTGCCTTCCCTGCTAATTATATATTTAAATCAGTTTAAATTCAATAAAATACAGAAATACAGACTAGACACTAACCAAGGCGACATTTTTGACATCGGTTGCAGGCCTACTCGCTACAAACTCCGGCGTCACACACAACCGCTCTTCTCAAAAGTAACCGTCCGCGACACGCTTCACCTGCCCATCACAATGGTTACCTCAGACCGTTTCGACACCTGAGAGACACCTTACAACTATCGTAATAAAGTCTGTAACTGATCCAGCAATTTCGGTAGTTGATGTACTTTTTTAATTAATTCTTCACTCTTTTTCTGGTCACCGGTGATTTGTTTCTTGGAAATCGTGACTTGTCACTATATCTAATTTTTATTGCATTGCAAAGTTTAGTAAGTTCCATTTCTTATGATACAACGTGGTCGTCATTCACAATTTTCGAAGCAAACAAACACAACGCATTGCCATCTTTAAAACCTTAATCAGGGACTTCAAAGCGCTGGTAATCCAAAGAACACACCTTCCCATACCTAAATCCCTTAATACACCGTAAAAAATATTCCCAACGCACGTTATACGATAAAATGTAACATAAGGATGTATATACACGAACGAACGCCTCAAGAATTAAAAAAAGGAAAACACCCAAAGTCCACGATGTCAAAAAAGTCTCCGTCAACAAACAAAGTGAATGAAAAAAGTAAAAGAAAATACGAGCTCCACATTCTTAATTTAACTTGAGTCACTCTTACATCCCTACTTGGATGAGGACCAATTTCTCTGGAACCCCCGCTTCCGTCGCGTTTTCTTAGCTCTAACAACACAAGGAACGTCTTGATACTTTTGGTCGAAGCTCATCATATACTGGACATGGGACGATTAAGGGAGGCAAAAGTAAGAAAGCCCCCATTTCTTCAGGCAGTACACTTATTCTTTTTGTATGTGTGATACTTGGCCGATTTCATTTGGGGTTCACCTTGACACGCCGTTTGCGGCTACGTTACATCGAATTGGGGAAAACAGCGCAGATTTTAAGAATTCACTCTTGACGTAAGTACGTTACTGTTGTATGGAATTATTAGCCTTAATTACATTTAAAGTTATTAGGCTTCTGTATTTTTTTTCGAATAAGAAATTGTTTTTGTTTTAGAATTGAACCGAGAATAATGTTGGATAATTTAAATATTAGAATATAGTTGTATAAGACTTAAGTAACATTCTGAATGAACTTAATATGAAATTCTTTTATAAATGAAGCTTTTTGCGACAGCAAAAATAGTAAGTCAAACGTAAATTTTAATTTTTATACATTTTTAAAGTGCTTTAAAATGTTTAAAAATTAATATAAACGTATCGAAAAATAAAACAAAAAAATCCTAAAACTACGTTATGTTAATTGGTTACAAGCAAAAAATAAAACAAATACTAAATAATGAAGGATATATCGGTACCGGCGATGAAAATATGTTTATCAAAACATCATAAATATGACATTTACATATATTTAAAAAATAATATACAATATAATTTTTTAAATGAAATGAACATGGCAAAGTATTTTCTCATCGTCACATCGATGAAATATTATAATACAAGAGGGATGCCTCTTGTCGTGTCATATACGATTTTAAAAATCCTCCCCTACGACGAACAAACACACACACACACCACTCATTATAAGGGTAACTAATCACTGTGCTATGAAAAAAATGAGAATTTTTTTATTCATTAACCACCCTCTCTTTAGGATTTGGTCCATAAAATGTGGAGATTTCTATTGAATTTCAAAGTAAGCTTACTAGGACGTTATTTGTTTATATGATTTCTGTTGTACGTTTGTTGCTTAAAATATTTTATTGTGAGGAAACTTGTTTGATGTTAAATTCTTTATTTTGTTACTAATCTAAACCTCAATTAATTTCAAAACAAAATGTATATTGCGATATTAACATACATTTGAATATAATGTTCTAATATAATACTTGGAAAAATAACATTGCCCTTAAAATTATATAAGTTTTTTTAAAAGAATTTAGATATATACCAGCCAGCCAGGCCAGTCGTGGCGAAAGGGCACACGCGTGTGAATGTAATGGCGACAGGTTGTGGGTTTGATTCCCACTTGACGAAATGAAATATTTAATATTTTCATTTCTTAGCTCTGGTAGTGCAAAGCGGCAGAGTGGCGTTGCGTTTCGCCATTCACCTCACATTATCTACCAGGGTAACTGACATGTCTTACAACTAGGTTGCTATATTGTAGAATAACTTTAATACCAGAGAAATATAACGAAGCTTATTAACTAAAGGTATTCGACATAAAAATATAAGAAATCGGCGGAAAATGGGAAGCGGAGTGTAATAACACTAGGTTCTCTCTGCCTACCCTGCTATACATAGGATACAGCGTGAAGCTGTTTTAATTTTTTTACCATAAAAAAAGTCATAACAATTCTTATAATCAATCCACTCAACACATTTTCCTGTCCGCTATCCTCGCACGACACACTGCCGGCGATGAGAAGCATGAATTTGCATATTCAAAGCGTTAAGTGCAATAGCTTGTCTGTACGCACTCAGAAATTCTTAATATTTACCCATTTTACTCTACTTCTCGTTTAACATTGACAATTAATACGGTTTTTATTTCAAGTTATTGTTTTTATATGGATTTGCTAATTTGTTGTTATTTTTTCTATTGTTGTGTTTGTGATTTTATAGTAGAATAGGTAGAAGGATGGAATGGTAACACAGTGTCTGACAGTAAATGGGACGACTGTGGTGGTGGAATTGATGGAATAGAGAACCTATTGGAAAATGATATTTTTGTAGATTTTCTCGCCTTTGTAAGGAGTTAAATCTAGGCGTTGAATTCCATCAAAATTGGATATTAGGATGGAAGTGACTTAACACTTAGGCGGCCATATCGCTCATTTAACGATAAGACGCGCATTTTGTACTGGTTTATATGTTTCTTTCAGTATTGTGATCTGTATTTCTGGTGTACAATAAAGAGTATTTTACTTTTACTTTTACTTTACTTAGCATCTGCCTACCGTGATATATGCGGGATACAACGGGTTCCACCATACAACACACTATTTTAAATTATCAATGAATTGAAAACGATTCCTTCTTTCTAACTAGGTATCTTCATTCCCTTTCCTTTAAATTAAGTCAACATATATTACCACAGTACTTTAGTATATAATAATGTAAAAGAAATACATTATTATTAACAATATATATTAATAACCATAAATACAAAACAACCAAACACCCACTTACACTACAACGGAAGGAAACATTAATAAGAGAACGAAAATGGAGACGTGGCCAAGAAAAATAATATCAATCAGCAACCTTACCTTACCTTAGGACACGTCAAACGAACGCTTTCTTACCATCTAATTTCAATATCCGAACCGAACTGAACTGAACTGAACGTTCGTTCGAAAGATCTCCTCAAGGAATAAATTACTCTGTCTATTCAATATTTCATCAGGCCAAGAGGCCGGCTTGAATATTCAAAACTAAAGGCAGTGAGACACGTAAAGGCACGCGCGAACCATTTTTCGCGCCTATCATCTCGGTAACAAAACGCACTGGTAATTACCACCCCAACCCCCACAACACCCAACCCCCGACTCCCGCCCAACCCCCCACCGCCCAGTGACAATTATTGATCAAAAATTCTCTCTCTTCTTTCGCAAAAGAAAACTTGGACGGGTTATGTGTCAACCGGTGTAGCTTGGTCGTTGTAATTAGATAATTTTAATAGATTTTTTTGTTGGGTTTTGAATGTGTGGTTTTTTGGTATGGTTAGTGAAGGTTTATTTTTGTTTTGAGATTGAGCTTTCATTTAAATGATAGAAGATTTTTTTTAAAATGCTTATATATTTTTAAATAAAATAAATTAGATTCTAGCTGTATCCCACACACAGCAGGGTAGATAGAGGGAACATAGTATTAAAACAATTGAACCTTGCTTTCCGCTGAATTCTGGATGCATTGCGTTTTGAGTAGCGGAACTCAACTCAGAGCGAAGAAACGGAAATACACATACATTTAAATAATTATTTCATTTCCTCTAGTGGGATCGAACCCACAACCAGACGCACTTACAGTCACATTTTGTGCCCCCGAGCCACGACTGGTTTCTTATATATTTTTCAAGTGTTATTTATTTATAATATTGTTCATTGATTATTTATGATGTTCCAATAATAAGAAATTATATAACGTAAAAATAATATTAAAATGAATTATGTATCTCTAATCTTGTCCTCAACGAATCCTATAGTCATGTTTTTTATATTAGATTGTATGTATGTAATATTTTTCTAATTCATCTATTTGCTAAATTATTTTTTATTTACGCAGTGGGATTTGAATGGTTTAGCGCCAGTTGAACACTTTCCAAATCAAATTAATTTTTAATACCTTAAAAAAAATCTAAAAACTTATATTTTTCTTAAGAGCACCTAAAACTTATTATTATTAACTAACATCTAAAAAATATATCCAAAAAAATAGTAATCCTAACATGTTATTTACTACTATAGCAAAAAAAATAATAATATCAACACAAACAAGCTCGAGCGCATCCGATCCCACTACACGCGGGCTCGGCGTATTAATTGCACGCGGCGCTACCGGGAGGCAAGACATGGGGTGGCCGCGCGCGAGGTCAACCGTCGTCGCCATTGTTTTGCGTACGCGACGCTACGAATGAATCTATATATAAATTATATATTGTGTTTTTTTTTTATGAAAAACTTCACATACTGTATCTCGTTTATAGCGGGTAGGCTTAGGGAGGAATAGGGAACCTATTCCTCCCTAAGCCTCGGTCATTGTTAAGGCACTTATCCGCTTTCCGACGAATTTCGAGTTGGTGGAATTGAACGGAACGTTTTATCTTGTCTTTATTAATATTAAGGTTCCATCTGTCTTTGTTAAGACACTTATCCGCTTTCCAAATTTTCGAGTAATCGCATGTTAAGTTGGCGGAATTTAACTCCGCGTTTTGTCTTGTCTTTATGAATATTAAATAATTTATTCTCCCGAATGGGAATGGAAGCCACGACCGGAAGTAACCGATTTTACAGTCACACGCTTAAGCCACTGCGCCACGATGGAATATACCTGTTTATCATTTGATTTATAATGTACAATTTATAAAGATTAATTTGACTTTTGAGGCCTTCTTCATTCCCTCGCTATGGTAGATAAAGCGCGGTTGAATTTTGCTCCTCAACACGCAAGTCTTAAAAATTAGGTGAAAACAAAGTGTCCTAGCACTACATTCTCTCTGCCTGATTTTCTCTGAGAGATTCAGCTCATGCTTTACTTTTTTTTTGTTATTTAATGATTTGATGATGATTGAAGTATAGATGGTATCGTTTATTAAGTTTAGGGAAAACATATATTATTAAAACTTAGAAAGCATTGGTTTTAAATAATGATCCAAAATGTTAAATTTTTAGCAAAATAGCATCATCATCCTTTATACTAATATAATAAAGAATGAATTTAAAATTTATTGTTATGTTATGCTATCACGTTAAAAGTACTCACCCCAATATAAAAATATAAAAATACATCAATATATTAAATTATATATTTATAGACATGAGGCCAGTCGTGGCGGAGGGACACAAACTATGGCTGTAAAGAGGGCTGATTGTAGGTTAGATCTTCACTCGAGGAAATGAAATATTTATTTAATTTTATATTTCCATTTCTTCGCTCTGGTGTCGAGACAAAACGCGGCGAAGAGTTCCGCCACTAAAAACGCAATGCCTCCTAAATTCGGCGGTAAGTACAGAACGGAGTATTTTAACACTAAGTTCCCTCTGCCTACCCTGCTGTGTGCGGGATACAGGGTGATTAATTTTTTTTTCTTCAAATGTTAAACAATTAAATCGATGTTAATACTTCTCAGTGTCTTTGTCATTATTGTATGTTTTTATGCAAACGTAGTATTGACACGTGCACACACAATATTATAGGTATTATATTATTATGTAGTTTTTATTCATCTATAATTCGCCTATAAGGCCGTTGTGGCGCAGGGACACAAGAGTGTGACTGTAACATGACGGTTGTGCGTTCGATACCCACTCGAGGGAATTAATTATGTTTTCTTAATATTATCATTTCTTCACTTTGATAACAAATATGAATAATTGTCTTTTTTCTTGTTCTTTACTTACATATATTAAGTAAGAAACTAATGTTAAATTATATAACTCTCATATTATCATTTCATCAGAAATTTTGCAAACAACTTTTCTTTTATACCGTGCAAGTGAAATAAATCAATGAAAAATGTACTGTATGTCAAATTAACTACAATATAATAAATAATCTTATTTATTGTTTTGAAAAAATCCCAATCGTACACGAATCATACAAGGAAATTAAAGATTTTATACTCTAATTACTTTAATATACCTGTATAATATAATAAGATATTGTAAGTTTAGTTAACAGATATACTAAAACAAACATACGAAAAGAATTAAAAAACTATTCTATTATACCTTAAGTCAGAAAAACGATAACAAAACTTCCACTATTAATAGAATTCAAATCTATAAAGAAGCATTTCCCATAGCTCCATTCAATAAAGTATGTCCGTATCCATTATGCAGCCGCGCATCCCAAATGCAACGAATAAATTAGACTGCCGATACCTTCGATCTGTGTCTGTGCTCTATGCACAATGCACAACACCTATACATATATGCAAATGCACACACAAACAAACAAAAACCCACACCGAACGACCAGCCAGAATGAGACGAAACGAATCCGCGGTGTTAATTTACGTACAGTTGGCAATTATAATTTTTGTTCGTTTCCCATTTGCGTCCCTCTCTAGCTGCCGTGTTTTCCACTCCATCCCCTTCTACGGGGGTGGGTAAGATAAAGGCGACGAAGATATGTAGAATTTTTTAATAAAAACTCGCCTGTGTGCGGCTAAGTGATATGGCTTGTTCCTTTTAATTTCATTTTGTGAGCGGAGTCGTCGCGTTGGATCGTCTATCTTGTTGGATTGTTTTTTTTTTCTGTTACGTTATGAAGATTTCGCACGGGATATTAATATTGATTGTTGATACTAATGAAAGCTAGATTGGTACGCAGTTGCCGCGTTGAGGGGGTTCGTAGGGTCTTTTTATAGCGTATTTTGATTCAGAAAATGTCTAATGTTCTAAATAATTTTCTGTTTTTATATAGTATATGTAAATGTTGTGTTGTTTTCTATGTTTAAGACGATTTAGATTGTATTTATTTATTGGTGTGTTATAAAAAGAAATAGAATTTAATTTACGTGCGGCGTTGTAGTCCGTCAGTCAACTTGCAATGCAGAATTCGGTCGAAAGTCTTAACTCTGGGTTCACAGGTTCCTTCTGCATACCCTGCTATGTCTGAGATGATACATTGACAGCGGGAAGTATTTTTTTTATTTTATGTCAATTTGTATATAATTACAGAATTTTTACGTAGCGTATCGTAGCGACCCACACGCATGTGCTACACACACGTAGTTAATATACTAAAGAGTTCAACGAAAACGTTATTTTAATAGATACTTTTGTCTTTGGTTGTAGTTAATTTTTTTCCTTAAAAATGTATAAGGAATCAGAATCGTTAATGAATTTATAACTTTATATTATTTTATTCCAAAAGTGAATAAAATAAAATTTTAATAAGAAACAAGACTAAACTTGTAACCATTTCTTGTTTCAATGTAAAGGCACAAGAAACACAATAAATTAATAATAAATATCTATATTATATTAAATAAATAATATGACCCGTACTTTTCCCATAACCATCTAGAACTTGATACTAAATGATTAAACAAAAAATAAAAAAAAATAGATTTATAATTAGAAATAAATCTAAAAGCGTTACAAGCGTTGACCAGTCGTCTATAACATTAACATTTTCAAAGTATTTTTGAAACACACCTCGTGATCTATTAGGGCGGAACATCTGTCGGTGACTTAGCGTTTACATCCCCCGCATTCGCCCGTAACACTGTGGAATCGAACCTTATACCATCAACAATTTAAAGAATCAACTCTATTTTCAAAATGACAAAGTATATTTTATATTACTAATAAATTTAGTTTTAAATGACAAAACAAGGTTGTTGAATTTAAATCGTATTACATAGTAATAAAGTTGTTTTTTGTATGGAAAATTTCTTTGGTCAGTACTCGTTCTGGTTGCGTGGTGCGCGTCGAATTGTCTTCCGGCGTCCGACGTGATTTCTTAAAGAAAGCCGAATCAATGGACATGGTGGACGTTGGCCTCCGTCTGTATAGATTTGGTCATTGAGTCTTCGTGTATTATAATTAGGTAGTAGTATCGATTTTGTGTTGAAAAAGCTGTAGTTTTATATTTTGAATACATTTTTATGTATCTATCGCAGAGTTGAATTGGCATGTATGAAACATGAAATTTCAATCATAACAGATAGAGAGACAGACAGACAGAGAGATATAGATATAGTAAAATTGCGGCGTTAACTTCCACCATTTAATATATAATGCCTTCAGAATGAAAATATGTGCGTGAAGCTAAAATAAATATAATAAAAATATTTAAAGTTGAATTTCTTAACAATCAATAAAATATAATGAAATTTGTCATATTATTTGATTGCAATCTAACAAAATAAATTGAATTCTTATAAGAAAACATATGTCTTTACAATGTAGACTAAAAACTTTTAATTTTTTCAATATAGGTTAAAATGTTCGTGGCCACTCTGCATACCTAGTTAGTCTGTGAGAGCGTTTATGAATTGACTTTTTTAGACATCGGCCTAGGAGTCAGTTACAATGACTTTTCGTTTTACATACTACACAGGTAAAGTATTAGTCATACAATTTCTTGGATTGAGTCAAGAAAATGGATGCAACGTCCAAATTTTTTTAAGATCGACTTAGAACTAATTAACTTATATATATCCCATATAGAGATCCACGAACCACGAACATAAAGAGTGAGGCCAGTGGTGGCGCAGGGGCACAAAGTGTGACTGTAAAATAGATTAATAGGTTTGGATTCGATTCCCACTCGAAGTAATGAAATATTTTTTTACTTTTTCATTTACATTTCTTAGTCTTTCTCTGGTTTAGTAGCAAAGTTTCGCCACTGAACGCGCAATGCCTCCAGAACTCAGCGGTAAGTGCAAAACGGAGTGGTACACAGTAGTTACACAGTAGTGTTTATACTAGGATCCCTCTACCTACCCCGCTGTGTGTGGGATACAGCGTGAAGCTGATTTATTTAAAAAAAAATAAATTAAATTAGCTTCACGCTGTATCCCGCACACAGCAGGGTAGGCAGAGAGAACCTAGTGTTAAGACACTCCGTTCCCCACTTTCTGCCGAATTTTTGGAGGCATTGCGTATTGAGTGGCAGAACTCAACGCCGCGCTTTTGCCTCGAATATAAATGGAATGGAAATATAAATTTAAGTAAATATTTCATCTCCTCGAGTGGGGATCGAACCCACAACCAGTCGGTTTTACGGTGATTTATTTTATTTTTTTTTAATTATTAACAATTCAAATGTATTCCTAAAAATATATTGGAATTAATTGGAAATTGTCAAATCACGGACCCGATAGTCCCGTGGGCGAGCAGTGCAAAGTGCCAGTAACCTCGGAGTTTTAATTTCAATAGTGGGGTCGCTCAAGGTCAATGCTAGGGGACAGATTTACGATCAAGCACCAACTGAATATTATTTGCACACTTTTTTTTTATAATTCTTTTTCAATTTTTTGTTGATTTCACTGTTGCTTTAATAGTTATTTAAATATTCTATTTTTAATTTCACCTCGCAACTTGAGTCAAAGGCTTAACTAGCGCAACGTACCGTGATATTAAGAAACTATTTTGTAGAGCACAGATAAAATAGACATAATAATAAAATGTGAAAGACAATAAAAGTGTGAATAATATATTTAAAAATATATATATATTAGTGTATTAATATATTTTATATTGTAACGATAAAACAAATCAATTGTATAAAATAATAACAAAATAATACAAACATTTATATACAAAATTCTTTGAAACTATTTGTATAAATTAAATAGTGGTGTAGTTCAAGGCCGCAGGCGAGGGGACAGTTTTACAATCAGCTGTTATAAACGCTGCACCCCTTACGATTGCGCAAGTTGTTTAAAAAATGTATTAAAATTAATTTCGCGTTGAATAATTATAAAAAAAATATTCACAGAATTATATATTTATCTTTATTTTTAATTTTGGCTTAATATTTCTCATTTTAATTCTTGAATTCCAGTATAAAGTTGCGTAAATAAGTTATAAATAATAACTTGACGTCAAACATAACAAAATTTGGCGCCACAATTGAACGTACATAGATTATAAATATTGTTATAAAATCTCATTTTAATTAGCGCTTATGTAATATTTAAAAAAAAACTTTTTACTTTCTATTTTAAAATATTATTTGAAAATTCTTTTGGGTATTATACCCAAAAGAATTTTCAAATAATATTTTGTGGGTGGGTTATGGGTTATAATAAAATGTAAATAAATAAATTTAATTAACGATTCAAAATTAATTATGAATCGTTAATTAAATTTATTTATTTACATTTTATTATAACCCATAACCCACCCATATTTCATTTCCTTTATTATTATTTTTTTTCCAGTACCATTTCTCTAAAGTAGTCTCCGTCTTGAGAATACGATGTAGCGGGCAGCGTCCATCGGGGTGGGTCATCCCCCTATCGCAAGCCAAGGGCGCGTAGGGCAGGTCCGGCCGGCGGCTATTGACATTGTATTTTCAAATTTACCCACTTTTTTTCCATTGTGAACTTTTTAACGGTCACTGAACTCGGTTGCTGAAATATTATCTTGTATATGAATGTGTTTTTTGGATTTGGACGAATTAAGATTATTATTATTATAGTTAGGTTTTTTTTAATGGAAAAAACACGGTAAACGAGCGTTACAGAGGAGTTACAGGTGCATTGCCGGCCTATAAAGTGTCCAAATAATTTATATTATTTGCTATTTTTTTGTGATTATTAATTAATTAAAGCATAAATTTTGGGTGTAACAATCATTCAATTAATGTAAATATAAAATTAATAATAAACACCTCTTTAATTTCACAAAGAAATATAAAACAATATATTTTTTAACATATTGTAAAACCTATTATATAACTTTTATACATAATTTAAATATCTCAAATTTTAATTTAATATATTAAATTTCTATTAAAATGTTAGTGTTAAAACAATCTCGAGCATCTATGGTTTAGTTTTACGGCGGCCATTTAAGATTGCCGACTCGATATCTCACGTCTATACACAACTTAATATCAGTTTAATTATTAGATGCAGCAGCTCAAGTTATTATGCCAGGAAAATAAAAAAGTTGTTATATATTTTGCTGATTTTTATTAAGCTTTAGTGTTTGAGTATCAAAGAATCAAGAATATATATTAAATTATTATTAAAAAATACATATATATTATATACATTAGACTTTGACGGTATTTTTTCAACTTTAAGTTCTAACTGAGCCATCGATAATTTCATTATTTTCATAATTAATGCTAACTTAAATTACATTATACATATATATCTATAATTAAAACTCATTACATCCAGATATTATCTAATTCAAAATAATTTCCTAACAAACTACAGCATAGATTATATATCAAGTTATAAAAAACACCAAAAACTTTGAGTGACAGGACCGCCGTCGAAAAATCGATATCAAATCGATACGGGCACAAAGCACCGCCAGTCCATCTCTATTGATAGACGGCCAGAGCGTGTGCTACGTGTGAATGTTATCGATATATCGAGATATGTCGTCGATAACTCCCATTACTTGCATGTACTATGGGAACCGAAATGAGCCAGATTAAAATCAGGCCTTTGTAATGTGCTTTACAACAACACTTATTTGAAAAAATTACCTATAAATTCATATGTAAAATAGTAAAAGAGAAAAAAGAGTTATCAATAAACGTCAAAGCAGAAATTAAGATATTTATTGTATATTTTTATTGTCTATATAATCTCAAAATATTAAATAAATGAAATATTACCGAAAATTTAACATATGCAGCTTAGATAAAGAGGCACAAACACAGGTACTGAGCTAGGCAAATACTATTTTTTGACAGGTCAATGACCTCCGTTTTGGCGGGAGGCGCGTGCTACGACAGACAGATGTGCCAGTCACGTCATAATCAGAATAGCGGACAATACATAAAGCCCAATCGAATCTCCGAGATATCTCGTCCGGATTACTTAACAAATTCTAACTACAATTACGTTACTGTTCAATCGAATCAACGCGTTATTTGATCTCTTATAACAATGTTTTAATCGATATCTATATCGAAATACAAGATAATTCTCCGAAAATACATAAATACGTACATATTAAACAAATTCCAGCCAAGTGCAAATCTGTATGTAACAAAATGTTGATATTACATTATAATCGATTTAGCAATAGTGTAACGCAACCTCGATTACATTCATCTGTTAATGATTTGAAATTGTGGGCGTGTGTTCTGAGACTCTATGAAAAAACATATCACACCCACTTCTCACCGGTTACACAGTAATCAACTAATAACCCGATAAGGCGATCTCAAAATGGACCTTCCGCTACCGTGATAGGATCCACGGCTAGCTTTGTTGTGGCGGTGAATCTGCAGAGAGCCGCACCACGCCTCGACACCCGTCATTGGCAGAAATAAAAACGGCGACCACGCGTAACTCGTCACGTCTCGCCGGACATTGAAGTCGTGCGGCTGGTGACAATGTGTCACCTCGCCAGCCTAATTGGACCTGCCGCGACCCCTGTGCGCCGTTACGTACACGCTCAAACAGATGGAACCTACCGCCGGACATGGGTCACGGAGTATTGGCCGCTTGTCTACGTTGTGTACATTCGTGCCATTGCGTCGTCGCGGCTTAAGAAATGACAATTGAAGCTTCGATGAGCAAACGTTTAGCCGCAATAGAAAATTTCATAGATCACGCTCACAAATTGCAATATAACTATCGAGATGTAAATCATCTAGATACCGTTATATTGAAAAAAATCGATTCCAGCTAATCGATTCACCACTGTTGCGTTTCGTTCACGCAGCTGTCCCACGGTCGATGTGGGATGGCTCGACACCGCGACACCAGACCTGTATGTCAACATCGTTAATTTGCTTCAATCGGTCTAATCAACCGTTAAATCGTTTTCGACAGATTTTTCATACTGTTTCCACACTGAATGGGTCACGTTGCAGAATATGAGTTTATTGACCATTTCCTAAGTGAGACATCGGTGTGTCTAACGAGAAATAATTTTATTCTTAATCGAAACGTCTAGGCTATTTGTAATTAAATCTAGACCAGATAATTCGAAAATAACTGTAAGCATTTTCTTCCTTTGGATTTATATTATTAATAATTGTCACGCTACATAAACTCCCCTGTAGGTAAAGTTAGCGAATAATGCTTAAACAAACTCAATAAAAAAAGTCTAAAACAAAGAAGGCGAGTGCTACAGAAATGTTTTAAGTTAGCGAAGCATAGATTAGTGATCATACACACATGGAAGACAGACGGGCAATTATACAGGGTGCCGGTACCGGTTGGTACCGCCCGAATTTGCGCTACTGCTCATACAGGGTGTTTTTTTTTTGGCAGTCATTATAAAAAGTTAGACTGTGTCTATGCTATCTAGATTGTGGCATCGCTAATGGGGAAAAACAGCACCTGACGAGGCGTTTGTATTCCGTACATTTAGCTTGTCATCGCTGAGCTTTGGTTTTCTACTTAATTGGTATACTAAAAAAAATAAAAACTCCAAACCTTAAATTAAAAATACATATTTGTTTCTATTAATAGTATCGTTAAGTACTGTATCTTTTAAATGTATTTTTTTTTAATAATTATTAATGTTTTTAATAATGATCAACCTCTAGTCGGTTAATATGGAAGCTTATTCATTTGCATTTGTCGTGGAAGGCCGGGGCACGTGTGCTCGCGTGCTGGCAATGTATTATCAAATACGTTCGAGTATGCGATGATGTTACTGCAGACCTGCTATTTGGTACAAATATCTAATTTGTTCAACGTTAAATATTTTCTATTAAAACACTCTGCATTTATGTTTCGTTTTGGATGGTTTTTCTAAGTGGAAAAATAACTTCATCTTATTAATATTATAAATGTTTGTTTGTTACGCTATATTCACTCAACCGATTATTAGGAAACTTTGTACGCATATTTTGAGAGGTATTAGAATATGTATATATATATATATATATATATATATATATATATATATATATATATATATATATATATATATATATATATATATATATATATATATATATATAAATATATAAAATCGAGAAACGTTTAAGAACGTTTTAAACTCCACGTTAACAAAAATGCTACGCTAAAAGAATACAAAAATATATATAACTACGGTAGATCAAAACTATAACAATGTAAAAGCGCAAGTTGGACTTGCCTACTGAGGGTTCCGTACAGAAATTGGAGGCTCTCATCAATGAAATTTAACCTTCGCTTAGCCAGAGCCCTTTCATCTGACATCTCGCTTCATCTAGCGAACTTAATACCAAATTTAGCCTTCCCTTTGAGAGTCTTTTTTTTAGGATTTAGCCACAAATTTATTGTTTTCCTGTATTTTTTCCTGAACTAATACTACCTTTAGATGCTATCTGCCAAATTTCACAATTCTAGATCAACCGGAGGTACCCTATTAATTTTGATTCTCCATCTAGTCTCGAAGTTCGCGTTTTTTGCAATACAAACATATTTTCTATATTTACATAAAAAAAGAAATGGCCTATCTTTTTTTCAGTAAATATGGAAACATGTTTTTTTTTTTTGAAAACTTGGGGCCGTAGAACTGAGACAGACAGTTAACGAAGTGATCTTATAAAGGTTACTTTTTTTCATTAAAAGGTACGAAACTCTAAAAGTATTAACGAAACATTAAAAAAAAGGATTTTTTTAAATAATACTTTTTTTAATACATTTTTTGATATTATATTCTATGCCTCGTTTAGAATTTGAGCCGGCGATATATCGCTTAATGAATCACAACCCCGAAACTGTTTCGTAACCCTCATTAATACTTGTGTGATCAATATTGCATGGCCCTGTTAGAAACGATTTGAATTTTAAGCTATTTTGTACTTGTTTACTAAAAATATTATATCTGTACTAATAATGCTTCTACGTTGTGAAAGGAAGTGAAATATTTAATATTTCTATTTTCTTCGCTCTGGCGTCCAGGCAAAGCGCGGTGTTGAGCTCCGCCATTCGACAGTCAATAAATTTAAAACTTAACTTCACGCTTTATAGCTAGCGGGGTAGTCAGAGAGAACAGAGCGCCAAACGCTACGATGTCTACATACCTCTTTCATCTCGTCCACTGTCATCAACATCTTCATACATGCTCTCCAGGGGTTTATGTGACCTTCCTTTAGTATCTTCCAGAATTAGGCGAAAAATGAGAAAATGAGTATCTTAACACTAGTGATGGTGGTAGTGAGGTTCCTCTGGCTACTAATATTACAAATGAGAAAAATACATGTTTAGATATTTCTTCGTAAAGAATAAATAAAAAAAAATTGCTAATTTTATTGTTTTTTTATGTATAGCAAGTAATAATTAGAAGAATATGTTACAATAAGAATAACATAAGCGATATGTAAATAAAAATTATTAATATAAATACAAAAAATAATCCTAAAATTTTTTCCCACAATAAAAACTTTTGTCCACTGAACTTAACCTTTTCATAAAAGTAAACTTAACTTTTCTACTTTAAGTTTGTAAAACGTGGCCCACGCGAAGGCCGAAGCGTGCGTCTATAAACGCAATGGTTATCGGTTCGATTCCCACTGGATCAAATGAAATATTATTTATTTTGCTCAACACACTATAACTCAAGAAAGCGTCTTTATGAGAACGAAGCGACACTAGATTATCAGGTTCCTTTTGCCCTGTCATGTGCGGGATGCAGCTCCACGCCCTTTCCCGCAGAGCAGAGTAGGCAGAGGGAATCTATGTATTAAAACACTCCGTTCAGAACGTTCCGCTTATTATTTAGGCATTACACGTAGGGTGGCGAAATTTCACGCTGCACTTTGTAAACCAAAAGATGCGAAATATGTATCACATATAAATTTCTATGAACAATAATTTTTACGACACTCAGGTAAACAGCCGTACAGTGTTTTGTTATTGCTTGCTTTTGTTATTGCATTTTTGGGATATTAGTAATAAACCTTTTTCCTCGCTCTTTTGTTTTGTCGGCATTCACGGGTAAAGAATAGAATAATAGAAGAACGTATTTGTATTTGTTTCTTCGTATGATATTTTAAAATAGTAATAAAATTTATGATTGTGTTTACAACTGGCGGCACCTAATTGTTTTTAGACTGAGACAATATATATGAAAAATGGATATTTTAATATAGCAACTTACTTTAAATGTCATTTTTGGTTCGTTATTTTACAATATAGGTTACCCAACCTGTTTATATAAAGAACGTTGTGGGTAGATTTTCAAAACTGAAATTTGACCTATTCATAGCTAGTATATTAATAAATAATTTTGTAAATATAGCATCTCTAAAGTATAAAATGAAATCATGGAGGAGACTTATTTATTTTTCCTGTACTTTTTGTACTACTCAACTTGTAATTTATTTTACTCCAGTATCACGCTGTATACCGCATATAGCAGGGGAATCAAAGTTAACCTAGTGTTAAAACACTCCGTTCCCCACTTTTGTATTCCACCGAATTTGTATTCAGTGAAACTCAACGCCGCGCTCTTCCTTACTACCAAAGCAAATGAATGAAAATATTAATAATAAAAATAATAATTCACTACTCCAAACGGGAATTGAATCCACACGACACTCAAACGCCACCACTTGTGCCACTACGTCTCCACAGTTCATATTTAGTAGAAAAACTTAACCAAATCACAATTATAATACAAACCACTCAACAATTAACGAAAATTCAACCTTAAATATATGCACGCCCATTATTTCTCATAATAAACACCTCGAAAACAACGATTTTGTCGTAACGAGTTATTAAGTGAAGTTGCTACCTTACCTTCTACGCCTTATCAATTAATCTTGGCCGAAATAACCACTACCGGTTAACAGTTATACCGTAGTTCGGTAGACAGATAATACCTATGTAGGTAGTATAACAACCATTTCTCATAGACTATTAAGTTTAGCTTTTGCAATAAGCATTTAAAAAAAATCAGCTTCACGCTGTATCCCGCACACAGCAGGGTAGGCAGAGGGAAGGTAGTGTTAAGACTTTGATTCTTGTTTCTCGCCGAATTCTGGAGGTATTGTTGAGAGGTAGATCTCAACGCCAGGGTGTCGACACCAGAGAGAAGAAATGAAAATAAAAATATTTAATTTCACTTCTCAAGTGGAGATCGAACTCACAACCAGTCGTGCCGCTGCGCCACGACTGACCTCAAATAATTATTTTATAAAATAATTAGCTTTTATATACAGCTTACCCTGTCGTGGTCAAATAGAAACAACCCCTAACACATTCTAAGTGCCCCAACTAACTGTGACCTCAGGTACAATGTGTTAGGCATCAGTGTTTATCGAGACGTAATATAGTCTATGGGTTCCCTTTCTACATAACGGACTATCAACCCAAAAAATGTTTTCTTAGCGCGTTCAACCGAAATTCTTCAGATTTATAACATAAGTATAGAATATATGTATAACTGTGTTTTCCTTAATACATATATCAGTACAACTACAATATAACACAGAGTATTTGTGTTAAATGCAATTTAAAAATTAATTTACGCCTCTGAGTGTAACTATTATAGCAATTAGTCTATAAAGGACCTAACTATTTATTCAAAATATATTATTTTTTAATATACCTTTGCTAAATACATGTAATAATCTATTTATTAAAAAAAGTTGGATTATTTTTCGATAATATAAGGGTCACGCTGTATCTCGCACAATGTCGGGTAGACGGAGAAAACGTAGTGTTAAGACACTCCGTTCTCCACTTTCCACCGAGTGTTTCCATGCTTTGCGTGTTGAGTGGCAGCACTCAACGCCGCGCTTTTACTTCGGTGGATAATAACAAATGTACAAAATTTCAACCATATAAAATTTCACCATCAATAAAAGCTAAACAAAAATAAAAGTAAATCTACCATAAAAACTAGCACATAATGAAAATTAAAACCCAGTTACAGTACCACTAATCAAAGGCTATATAAAGCATTAAAAAGGCACGTTTCATTCCATTTTTCACATACGTAATAGTCCATAAAGGTAGCTAAGTACAAAAATCGCGTGTTAACTTAAACACACGACCTCAAGACAGCCGAAACAAAATCACCTTAGAAAATGCTAATGCAAGATCCTAATCTAACCCTTAACGCGTAAGCCGGACCACGCATACGAAAATATAAACCAAGTATCTGATAACCTAGCTAACCGACCAGCTCAGTTAGGCCTGTGACCATCTAACGTGACATAAGAAATATATTAGGTTTCAAAGTTTATTTTAAGCTGGACGTACGTACATGCGATCGGACGAAATATGTGGAGTGACGTCACATTTATGTCAGTCAATCCATTAATGCCCTTATCTGAACTTCCGAAATCGTGTTTCGTAAAGTGTGTTTAGAGCTTTATAGTTTTGGGGCATGACACCGCGTTTTGGTCACAAACTTTGTCTTCGCAATGTCAAAAGTTCATTTGTAAGATACACTACGGAGTTTAAATACTACCTATTGAAGAAAATTTAAAACCACGTTGCTAACTAAACAGTACAGAAGTATAAAAAAATTATAGTAAAATATCATATTTAAAACTGGCCTCCTGTAACTGAAACCAGGCAGTGTAGGGGCACAAGTATGTGATTATAAATGCGACAGGCCGTGAGTTCAATTCCCATTATGTTCGCTCTTGTGCTCTTGCTCGCCACTCAAGACGCAAAGCCTCGAGAATACGGCGGAAAGCGGAAAACTTAACATTAGGTTCCCAGGTTCCCTCTGCCTACTCTTCTGTCTGCTGGATACAGTATGAAGCTAAAATAAATATTTTCAAACAATTTTAAGCTCTCAATTCCGTAACCGTACTATTATAAAGTAAAATCTCGTTTATTTTTTTCCTTTTCCGTAGGAATTTCGAGAAATCCTCTTTTAAAGGTCCCCTATACATCCCAAGGAACTAATATGCCAAATTTCAAGTTACTACGCTGCATAATTTCGATTGTGCTTCGTCTGTCAGTCATTTAGTAAACAAAGAGTTTTATATACCTACATGCCTTGAAAAATATTTATGAATATATGTTCTTAAAACATTAAATTCTTTCTTCCACTTCCACCTTCATTACTTACATTTAAATTTATCTCACTACTGCCATAAATATGTCTTATACTTTTACACAAACAAAAAACAAAGAATTTTAATAGCAAATTGAATAGTATTATGCGCATACGCAGCTTAGACGTCATAAACACATTTCACATTCATTCTATGAAAACAACAATTTTTTCTAGGAATACCCTAATAATATATTAAAAAAATGTTGTACAGCCATTCATCTGTTCCAAGAAGTGGACGTGTGACCGGTAAGACCCAGGTAAAGACGATGGGTGCCTTTTGTTTTTGCTATCGCGTATTACAAACCAAATGTTTATTACAGTTGCTATTGTACTTACATTGGTAACTTTCTAGTCGGCATACGAGGCGCGCGTGTATTCTTTTAGGGGTTTTTAAAGGCATATGGTCGTATTGTAAAAAAAAGGTACAATAGTGTGGCGAGCAGGCCAGTCGTGGGCAAGGGCACAGGCGACAGTATATGCGGCAGGTTGTAGGTTTGATTGCCATTCGAGGAAATAAAATATTAAACGAAATGGTAATTATAATATAATTATACTTATCATTTCGTTCGCTCTGGCAGCGAGACAAACGGAAGCGTTGAGTTCCGCTAATCAACATACAATACCTCCAGAATTCAGCGGAAAGTGAGGAACCAATTTAAATTCAGTTTTTTCAATAAAAAGTTATATAATATACATTATTTTGTTCGACATAATCTATTAGCTATAACGTTAATTTCCAATGTTAGATTTGTCTTTAAAATTATAATATTTTTAGTTCTCTAAAGTAATTTATATTCTTAAATATAGTAGGAGAGAAAAATTATACAGTGTCCATTAAATACTCTCCGTCATTCTTGATGCAAAACTTGCATAAAAACACGATTAAAATAAAAAAATAACTCGCGATGCAGATAAGATGAGCTTATTGCACACAATAGTTGTAATTTTTTTTTAATATATCTTCAATTGTCAATCAATAAAATATGAATAGTAAGCTATGCTTCGGCGGAAAGTGAAAAACAAAAGTCTTAATGGAAACGGAGTTTTTAACACTTAGTTCCCAGGTTCCCTCTGCCTACCATTCTGTTGATTTCTACTGTCCAAAAAGCTTTTCCTTAAACGGAAACAGATTGATCCTTAAACTATCTCTGACCACTCTCTATTGTCTATTAAGAGAATGCGTGAAAATAATCTGTTAAGCTACGTATTATTATAGTTAACTTGAAAACCTCCTAATTATTATTCAATGAAATCTTGAAAAAAACTAAATCTTTCTGTCACAGGTACAAAGCAAATACAACATTTGTACGTTATAAATATCTGGGTAAATCCAGCTTAAATATAAGCACAAGAAAACAAAAAAATAACTCATTTATTGGCGGCCATAAAACTATGCAGGTAATAATACTTTAAGACTCTAATGTTCTTAAAAAGTAACCTTCTTATATTGTGTGTGGGACTCGATTCTCACTCGGGGAATTTTAATAACTCATATCCTCGAAAATTAGACGAACGAACTATTAAAGAGACAATAAAAATAAAAAGTATGAATTAACAAGTGCGAAGCTAGGGAAGTGTTCGTAGTGTTTTATCACTAGATTCCCTCTAGTGCTCTATGCAGTATACAGCGTGTATTTAAAAACGTGAATAACGTATTTTTATTAGCCACACGCTGTATCCTGTACACAGCAGAGTAGGCAGTGAGAAAACCCACAACCCATCGCGTCCACAGTTACACGCTTGAGTCTCTGTGCCACGACTGGCTGGTATACCTATATGAAAATTAAAAATCTTCATTTCATAAGCTTTTAAGCATATATTCGGTTTTTAAAAAATAAATCCACTTCTACTATCTCTAAGTTTCACACTCCCCTGTTAAATAACATATGCACAACGAAATAGTATATTAATCAGGAGTGAACGCGCAAACTGCAGACCCATAGAAAATTTTGGCTCTTATCAAGCCGAATTTAACTTTTATTTTGTGCCCGAGGCGGGCTTGTGTGCACGAATTACCCATAGTGTTACAAATAAATAGATATTACAATATGTTTTATTAGTATTTTATAATATGTTTAGTGATTTAGTGAATAATTATCGCTTCATCGTTTTTTATATTTTTTATACAATCAATAGCCACAATCTTAAAAAGCTACAAATGTTGTTTGATTTTTATATAATGATTTAATATATTTGTTTTTTTATCGATAAAGCTTCGTAATGATAAAATGAAAACGAAATCGAGGTGAATTGTGCATTCCAATCCTTCAAAACTCTAAAATCTCATTTTCCAAAACACGCTTCAAAATAATCATTTAAAAACATATTTTTACTGTAGTTGCAAACGCTGAACATCATTAATGTTTTCGCTTATTTCAATTGACCCATATTTAATCACCTACAAAAATAAACAAAAAAAACCCTTTCCTTTTGAGAAATATGCATACTTATTTTCCTACACATTTACATACATATAATAGTAATACGATAAATATGCTTATTCTATCGTTAGTCAAATAAAAAAAAAGGACTATAATCAAATGTCATGTCTACCCATTGCCCAGCGCAAACAGTCGTGCACGCGAGGCAATATTTACTGGCTGTATTTCGGGCGTGTGTTCTCACACGTCGCCGATACACATCTGATTCATTACCGCGCCCGATCTATATTATCTATACTGTAGACTGTACTATAGCCCATAGACCACAGACTACACAACATAGAGCACGATGCCCCGTGTCAGGAGGTGGAATCATGATATACGGACTCCATAGTGGATTAAAATAGTATTTATGATTCAGGAAGTGAAGAATTATTGTCTATACTTAGTGATTCAGATGTTCGTTATATTTGCATTATAAATTAATTTTAATTTATTATTATTAATATTAATTGTATATTATTTTGAGATATAATGACTCAATATACCGAGTTGTGTCACGCTTTAGAAAAATAATGAAGTGTCGACAGTAATGACTAGATATTAATAAAAAAAGGATGCTAACAAGATTTTTTTTATTATTTTTCAATAAATCATTGACTAATAACTTTAATAAACATAGAAATACACTATATAATTATCATAATGGACTCGCAGGTCTCGAGATACCGTCAAACTATCATACAAAAACGTTTGTCGTTCATAATATAGCAACAGGGGACTATTTTTACAGCCACTTAAGTTAGGACAAGTTCCGAACTAATCTAAGTGCCTGGCTCGTACAAGTTGGTAGACAAGTGCCGACGTGGCCTTTTTTCCTTTGAGCGCCAACCAACCAGTGATATGATCGTAACATGCATGGAAAGAGTGACAGAGTAATAATACACAGAGGGTAAAAAAAAATTGAAATTTTACTGTGAATTATTATTGGTATTTTTAAGTTTTTGGTTGAACATATTAAAAATCTTAACTGAAATTATTACAGGGAATAAGAATTGTATGATGGATAATAAAAGTCATTTTTTTTTATTAATAGTTACTCGCGGGTTACACAGAGAACACAGTGCTAAGATACCCCGCTCTCCACGCACCACCGTATGTCCAAAGCATTGTGTGTTGATTTGGCGGAGCTCAATGCCACGCTTTGTCATATTACCTGAGCGACAGATAAGGATAATGATTTCACTTAAATGGCATTTGAACCGACAACGGTCGCATTCAGATGCTAACATAACGCTGCGCCAAGACGGCCTCAAATCTACGATGGCTTTATTTTGAAGTTAATAATAGATTAGAAAATTTTACGATTTCAACACAATTTAAACTAAACTTAAACAATAAAATATTACCATTTATACGTATCTACATATAAAGATAATGTTTTATTAACAAAAATATGAAATATAATATATTATTAGTGTAAGATAAGACATTTTGAGCTCTAGATATGAATTATTCTGCACGTTATGTTGGAAACATGTCGGCACGAGGAGTGAACGGTGAAGCCAAAACATTCATTTCTCCCGGTTCCACGCTTCGCCTCTTACACCTTGGCGGCGGTAGGATTTCAACTGCGGAAAGTTGGTGGAGAAAATAAATAACTATATTTTTTTTTTGGAAAAAGATGGGTTATATATATATAAAAATTATGCATAAACGATGTTTGTAGATTTCGTATCTAATTTATTAATTTGGATAACGATATTTTTTTTTAATTGAAGATTTTTTTTATTGTATGTTTTATTTTTATTCCAGTACTTTTAAAACTAAATAAACAACAGGCAGAGAGAACCTAGTGTTAAAACACTCCGTTCCCCACTCGAGGTATTGAATGTTGAGTGGCGGCACTCAACCCTGGAATTTTGCCTTTGTACCAGAGCGAAACAATTAAAATATTAATTCATTACAGAAAATCTTTCATTTGGACCATTTATCATTCAAATAAAACTCGATTGAATCAGTGATTTATATGTTTTTTGTCTAATTGTACAATTATTTTGTTCGACAAAATTGCTACAAAATAACTGTATTATTGAATTTTTGAAACCATTGTATGGAAATTATCGTTTAAATGATAGTTTTATTGGATCACAAAACTAATTTAGTTGAAAAAATAAATATTTGTGCAGTTTAAAGCGGGCGAAGCCGTGAGCGGATTAGCTAATACAAATATAAAATTTCAAACACGATAAATAATAAAAAAAAATTAAAAGAAAAAAAATGTTCTTGCAGAATCAATATGATGGTATTTTCCAATATCAAGTTAATACATGTCTATTTATCTCCACGTTTCAGTCCTTAACGAGATAAGAGAGGACGGTGCTTTCTAATGACGTCATTATCTGTGAGCATGCTTGGTGCTGGATTGTGTTTACGAAATGAGTGGGTACCACTGTCTACTGAACATGAGGGAAGTCATTAATATTTCGTTTGAAATAGGAAAAAAAATCATTAATATACCTTTTTTTGTGGAATCGTATAAAACGAACGTACCGGGATATGAACCCGCGTCACTTGCATACTTGGCCAAAAAATATTTTCCTTTTCTATGTGAGGAATAACGCTTTAAAAAATATATAAAATATTTAAGTTTTCGACATTACCTACTATTAAATATAATTATAAAAAAAATTATATAGAATTCTAAACTATTATTTTAGAAATCTATATAAATAATTTCAATTGAAACAGTTATAATATGTTCGTATGAACGTTGTTTTTTTAAACAAAACATTCTGGCGTGGGCACGGACCACTCGGACCCCCTATTCCTACGCCCATATGCCTTAATCAGGAAAAGAAACATTTATATTAACATTAATATAAATATTTATTATTTCATTTTTTGTTCCTCAGTGTGATTTCGTAGCAATCCACATTATGTCACTTAGAAAGTACCTATCATTTATCAAACACCTAGCTATCTCCACTTCACCGCACCAGCGAAGTCTCTTTAAAAAAAAAAGCTAGTTAAAAACTGTAATGATATAAATATTATAAAAAAATATCCACAGTAGTACTACTCAAATTGAAACAGCAACTTTTACCTGTAATCAATACGTTTTTACAACAAATACAAATAAGCAAAGCAAATTTAAAATGCTAATAGAACAGCTAGCGTAATTAAGTTACGTACAATACCAAACCGAACTGTGTCACGGCCAGTATAGGTATTCTTACAATTGAGTCATATTCAAGTCATATAGCAAGCTTCGATAATCACTATCGACATGCCAACGTTCGTGATTAAAATGGTTCTGTCTAATTATGATGTACTTCTCTGGATGTCCTCCTTAGATGCAGTACCTTCTTGTGTATGTATTTTAATTGTTAATTAGTGTTTTTAGTCTATTTTCTTTTCATTTTTGTTGTAGCTTCATACTGCATTTCGCGTATAACAGGGTAGGCGGAAGGAACCTGGGAATCTAGTGTTGAGACACTTAAATGTAAGACATCCATTAGGACACTTCCGTTTCTCGCTTTCCGTCGAATTCTGGAAGCATCAAGTGCTGAATGGCGGAACTCAACTCCGCGTTTTGCTTCGTTCCAGAGCAAGAATATTTAAAATATCAGATTGGAAGTTCTTCTGATTCTGAAGGATGCCGGATACTTATCCGGAGAGTTAGAGTAGTTACTCAACATCTATTAATACATAATTTAATATAATAAAAAAAAAAAAAAAATCAGCTTCACGCTGTATCCCGCACACTGCAGGGTAGGCAGAGGGAACTTAGTGAAAGACACTCTGTTCCCCACTTTCTGCCGAATTTCGGAGTCATTGCGTGTTAAGTGGCAGAACTCAACGCCGCGCTTTGCCTCGACACCAGAGCGAAGAAATGGAAATATAAATTTAAGTAAATATTTCATCTCCTCGAGTGGGGATCGAACCCACAACCAGTCGGTTTACAGTCACACTTTGTGCCGCTGCGCCACGACCGGCCTCAATAAATAGCTAATTATTATATATTTATTCACTTTCCAAGTAAGTACCAACGATACAATGTAGTAAATTTATTTATTTTTTACACTTTGAAGTCCACAGTAACGGTAAAAAATATTTTTAGAAAACATCTAAAGTATTAGCTTAACGAAACACGAACCCGCGCCTCATAACCTATACGGATTCAAGAAGCGCAGATTCGAGCTTCGCTACACTCAAATTTTATATACTTATTTAATAATAATTAGCTTCACGCTGTAGCCAGCTTCAGCATGGTAGCCAGAGGGAACCTAGTGTTAAGACACTCCGTTCCCCACTTTCTACCGAATTTTGGAGGCAGTGCATGTTGAGTGGTAAACTCAACGCCGCGCTTAGCCTCGACACCAGAGCGAAGAAATGGAAATATAAATTTAAGTAAATATTTCATCTCCTCGAGTGGAAATCGAACCCACAACCAATCACACTTCGTGCCGCTGCGCCACGACTGGCCTCAAATTACTTATTTAAAAAGTATACATATAATTTTTTAGAACTGTTATCAACTATATTGATTAATGACTTATCTATATTAAATTCATACCCTACCTATGTAAAGTCAAAAATCAAAAACAAGCTCGTATAAAAAAATTATCAAGAATTTGCTTTAACCACTCACCGACAGATATTCATCCTATAGACCAAATCCATTGAAGCTGCTACCTACTCGAGAAGTTTACTTATTTGCTAACTAACTATAGTTCTTAGTATTCCTACCGTCTTAGTACTCTTTACCGTCAACGTAGAGTTGAGTTGCGTTGCGTTGAGTTCCGCTCAACACGCTAATGCTTTCAAAATTCTGCCTTGAGATACAGCGTAAAACTATAAAAAATAATTATAAAAAAACTGAGAAACAAAATAACAATCACAAACCATTCACGCCAAACAAAAATGTGAAACGAAAACAAAATTACCGTAAGCTCGTGGCCAGTGCCACCATACATCACCCCGAATTACCCCTTATTACCCTTACGTGTGTTACCTTCCCTAGCTACCCACCCACGCCAGTATGTGAGCGCCGATACGATCTGACCCCGGCTAAAAAGCCCAACGACTTTCGAACAATTTTGATTTAGTTCACTGAACATGTTTATTTGAACGACTCTTTGTTTTTTAATATTAATATCCTGTAAGTAATGTTATTAAAAATTCTTGGTGATTTGAGTCCAGTTTGTAAAATGTATACACGATAGATTGTTGGTTCGATTTCCACTCGAGGAAATGATTCACACGCAATTGCAGAATACAGAGAAAGGGGCAAAGATGAGGAAATGAGGAGCGGTAGTGTTTTATAGAGAACGGAGTGTCTTAATTCCCATTCCATTCCCAGGTTCCCATCCTGCGCATAGCGCTGCGTGAAGCTTATACTTTTATTTATTCATATTATGAACAATTTCATATTATGAGGCCAGTCGTGGCACAGAGGCACGTGGTGTGACTGTAAAACCGACTGGTTGTGGGTTCGATCCCCACTGGAGGAGATGAAATATTTACTTAAATTTATATTTCCATTTCTTTGCGCTGGTGTCGAGGTTAAGCGCGGCGTTGAGTTCTGCCACTCAACACGCAATACCTCCAGAATTCGGCAGAAAATGGGGAACGGAGTGTCCTAACACACTAGGTTCCCTCCGCCTACCCTGCTGTGTGCGGGATACAGCGTGAAGCTGATAAAAAAATTAAACTGAACATAAATTTAAAATTATAAGTAAATAAATTCGTTATTTATGATCGTAACAACAATATTTTTTGTACTGTATCCCGCATGTAACAGGGTAAGTAGAGGTAGCCTAGTGCTGAACACTCCGCTCCGAGAGAGAGAAGGAATGAAAATATAAAATATTTCATTTCCTGAAGCGTGTGACTGTAACGCAACGGTTGTGGGTTCGATTCCCACTAGAAAGAATGAATTATGATTTGTTAATATTGTAATTTCTTCGCTTTAATACCAAGACAAAAGCATGGCGTTGAGTTCTGCCATTCAACACACAACAACTTGAAAATTCAGTGAAAGTGAAAAACGAAGTATCTTAACCCCTTCTGCTATATGCGGGATACAACGTAAAGCTGAAAAAAATGTGTTTAAAATATCGATAAAGCTCTAAGACTAATCGAACTTAACGCCGTACTTTGTAGCCACATATGGCCTTATTAACAATGAAAAAATCCTATAAAATTTTGAACCCACACCTATCAAGTTATAATCAAGTCTAAAATTCCACTTCCTTATTTATTATTTAAAACAACATAACATTAGTGACATACCTATCTACATAAATCACTAAATATTCATTTCTAATCAAAAAAGACTTATGTTTGTTAAAATAGTATTAACGCAATTAACGACACTTTTAATTATACTGTTTTGTAAAACACCATTAATCCTGTTTAATAAGTATAATTAATAAGTCGATGCATCATTTAGAAAAATATTTCGAAATATATATAATATTGCTTAGTATGTGTGTAGGTACGTGTACAGCATATGACTGTTATCGAGATGGTGGTGGGTTCGATCCCTATTCAAGTTTTGGGTCGAGATAAAAGCGGCGTTGAGTTCCGTGGCCCAATATGTGTCTTGATTCTAGGTTCTAATAAATAGAATATTTAGAAAATCTGTCAAGTCCGAGTCTGCCTCAAGCAACAATTGAACTTTAATTTCAAGTAAGAAGTATCTAATATATAAGTTCTATAACACGAAATACCTCGTGACGTGACGTTCAATTAATCAAGTTAATGTGACTTTTTCACCTAAGCTAGTTCTAATAAATACTACAGTTTTTATTTATGGCTGTTGTTGTTCTTATATAAATAAATCAATATATTAATGAAATTAAAAATTAAATGTAAAAGAAAATAAAACATATATAAAAATAGATAAAAAGAAAATGTCAAATATTTAATTTACCCGACTTTGAATGGAACCCACAACCTGTAGCACTGGCTGGCCTTGTATAGGGAAAAATAGAAAATTATAGAAAAATCAAAATCCAGTTAAATAAAAATAATTACTCATAATTAAAAAAAAATTGTTTCTCCTTCACTAGAGATACCTACTAATCCTTTTGTAAATATCATCACGACACTCACATTACAGTAGGAACTAGTTAAATAACGATACTATATTTAATTGAGTATTTCACAAATGGCTTCAAAATACCTCGTTACAATGTTATGGATACATTATGAAATAATAAGAAAAATACATGAGTTACCTAATATAGAGTATATCACACCTTAAAAGAATATGAATGTTTCTTAGATGGGTGGGGTGGGGACGTAGTTATAGTTTATGTTTATGTGGATGAAAATACATAATAACTTTTTCGTATATTTTCAAGAATAATTTTGTCATTAATAATAGTAGATACCAATTTGTACTATTTGTCACATTTTTAAATTACAAATATCTACTAAATATTGCTATTCGACACTTGAAAAATCTAAAAATATAGCTTTTCTGGCAGGTTAGGTTGTCCAGGACTTTATCACCCAGTTCTGAAGTGGGAGTGTTTACAGAAGCATTTAATAAAAACATTGTTTACTAGATAACTTAGATATGCCAACTTCTGAAAATATCACGTAAAAAATTATATTTTTTTTCTTTATTGTATTTATAGTAAACCATTTTTACATACGTCTATTTTGTCGGTAGCCCTGACCTTTAAAACTCAAAGTGGGATCTAACTTTTTCTTAACTTTTTCCTCTTATGCCTCCACTTGATGCCCAAATTTTTAGGTCAAATATATGAAGTTCATTCTTTTCTCTTTAATATATAAGCTAAGATAAACTGTATAACATTTCGTATTTTTATTAAGCAGATGAACTAGAATGATTTAACAGATAAATCGTACTTAGATAGGTAGGTATGTCATTCATATAACTACCTTTTATAATATTTTTTCAAGTTATATTATAAGGAAATGATTATTCAAAATGTTATCTTTAGGTGTGTATAGATACACTACAGTGTCTACTTTTTAAAGAGACAAATGTAAAAAAATATCCTTTATCTAAAGAGTAATGTCTAATCATCATACAAAAAGTATTAATTTTTATTTTTAATTGAGACGTTTATCTATGTATATTATAAAATAATCATTAAAGTGTTCCTCTTCGCTGTTTGGGTATATTCGTCAGCGATCACGCGATACTCCCGCGAGAAAATTTATTAAAATAAGCTCGATGTCGACTGTCGAGCTGTACGCCGACCGCGCCGCTCACTGGCTTGTAAACAAACAGCGGCGCCGGCACCGCCGCCTGCAGGCCGCGGCCAGCACGCGCGCCCGCACGCGCCCGCACGCGCGCCCGCACGCCGCCGGTAGGTATCCCGGAATACATAGAGGAGGCGTCACATGTGTCCATGTGTCGTGTGTCGCGGCGCGGCGGCGGGGCGGGCGCGCGTGTGCGCAGGGCGGGGCCGGGGGCGTGCCGGCCCCGCGCCCCCCGCTCGCCCGCGCCGCGCCCGTCCGCCGCTCCCGTCCCGCCGCCGCCAGCCCGGCTCATTCCGCGCTCGCAAGCCGTCCGAGTTGTACGTATATGTCTGCTCGTGCCGCGCCGCGATACACGTACCGCCAGTGCCGTGCCGTGCAGTGATACCGGACCGTCGCCGAGGGATGCTCGCATCGTCCTCCGGGACCCGCTTCTGAGGAGCACCGGCCGCGCCATGGACGACAAGCCGACCGCCGGCGAGGAGCACTACAGCCTGCGCTGGAACAACCACCAGGCGCACCTGCTGCGTGCCTTCGAGGGGCTGCTGCACACCGAGAAGCTCGTGGACGTGACCCTAGTGTGTGCCGAGCGCCGCGTGCGCGCGCACAAGGTACTGCTGGGCGCCTGCAGCCCGCTGTTTCGCCGGATATTCAGCGAGAACCCGTGCAAGCACCCCGTGATCGTGCTCAACGACTTTCAAGGATGGGAGGTGCAAGCGGTGGTGGACTTCATATACCGCGGAGAGGTGTCGGTAGCGCAAGAGCAGCTGGGCACCGTGATCCGCGCGGGCGAGTCGCTGCAGGTGCGCGGGCTCGCCGACCAGCAGGCGGCCGAGTGCGCCGAGGCGGGCTCGCCGGCCGGCAGCCCGGCCGCGGGCGCGTGCTGTGCGCCGTCCCCGCCGGTCAGCCCGCACAGCCCGCAGCCGCGACGCAAGCAGGCCCGGCCGCGCCGCCGCTCCGGGGAGTCTGACACGCCAGAGAACCTGTCCATGCGCCGCTCGCCGGGCGGGCTCAAGGCGGTGCGGCTCGCACGCGGCCGCTCCCCGCACAAGCAGGAGCCCGAGGAGCCCGAGACGGAGGTTCCGCCGCCGCCCAGGATGTTCCCGCCGCACCAGGACATGTTCCCCTCCGGTGCCACCGCCTGCCGTGTCCGCGATGTCTTTAACGCCACCTCACAGTAAGTGTCAAATATTTTCCTTCACACACACACAGTACATATAACCGCACGCGTAGTAGGTATATTATGTCAAATACATACCTACTGGAGTTGAAAAGAATTTGTCGTTTTGCATTATCGAATAAGATAGTAGCAGGAAAATAGGCGGGCGGCGTCCGAGCTCGCGTTGCATAATAGTGATTAATTAACTGATAAGAAATGAAGGTATTAGTAATAGTAGCAAATATAATAAGGTTGCCTCATATAGATACGCACTCAGTCTCACGTCAACATAATCTTTCACTTTTTACTACGACATTACCCGCATTTAATCTTATATATCTTATATTATCACTAATAATTTTCCACATCAGACTTGATGCTATACCGTGAGTGTAAAAAAGCATAAGGTCGATAACAACAATGTCGTTGTGGATGAACAATTGCTAAATGATAAATTAAATAATAGTTTACAAAAACTGACCTCGCCCGCTCATTGTCGAATAAGTTCTCATTTATATTTAGTCAATGTTAAACATTTTAATCTATAAGAACACGTCATTTGTTAATAAAATGTCACTCGATAATTTAAAAAAAAAACATTAATTTTGTGTAATAATAATTATAAAAAAAAAGATTATTATTCGTATTTAAATAATGATTTAAATTACAGATCAATATACACTAAAACGAGATTAAAAGTAAAAGTCATAAAACACTAACAATTTTTACAACTAATGGACGACGGCTATCGATAATTCAAATCGCGTGTAGTTTTAACGATTCGATTAGAGACCGACACAGACTCGCGGAGTGTTAACCGGAACCTTTCAGAGATAAATTAAGATCACCTATTCATACGTCGATGTCTTATCTGTGGTATCCAAAGAGGTTTTAGCTTTATATGGTCTATTAACTTCGCATGTCGCGGGGCTCGGTGTAAAATGTAATTTCAAACGGCGTCCCATTCCTACCTGAGCTCTGCATGCATTCCGTAATAGTGTGTCAGTGTAAATTTTACTCTTGGATAATTACTAGAGATCTCCTTACGCCTGCAAAAGGAAGCAATCAGGGCGGTCATCTTGTTTTACGGAACCTTTTCGATTTCGAAAGGTGTTTATTGAGGAAACGACTGGGATTGTTGTTGTACGCATTGTACGCTTAAAGTTGATTTATTTAGATAATGCTATTTTTATGCACGTTTTATGTAGGTTTTAATTTTTAAGTCGTATTATTTTTAAACGTGAAATTGTAGTTATGACCGAAAGTGAAATTGTTAAGTATTGATTTCAATAATTATCTACACGCATAGTTAAGTCATAAACTGAATGGAATAAAGAGAAAAGATAAAGGATCAACTCATTCAAGCTGTGCCTTTGAAACATCATAAAAAGATTATACAAAAAAAAATATTTTAAAACTTTGATGGGTACAACCTGCAATAAAAATATCTGAATAACAAATATTTTGGTTAGTTACAACAAAAATTGCACTTTTGAACACTCAAAATTTTTGTTTCCTCATACATTCGTGTGTGGAGAGGTTGATTACGTCATAATAGTCCGTCTACAGGGAAGGGTTGCACGCACTCCCGTCGACGTGCGTGGGGTAACTAAACGTTGAGGGGAGTTACGCTTCCGCACTTGTCATTTTACTGCGTGTTCCAAATTTGAAATTGCCTTTCTAATCGTTTTAAAATGTTTATTTTTTTTATTTGTATATAAATTTCATTTCTACATATTTATATATAATCTGTGAACGTTCTTAATAAATGACATGTACCCGTGGCAGTAAACAATTGAAAAAAAAAAACAAAATAAGAGATTATCGCGCCCAAACTTAAAATATTTTATACTCAAAACTGCATAACAACCGGAGCTAAAAAAAATTAAATTGACACTATTTAAATAAAATAAAATCATTTAAATTCTTGAGGATAATTTTAACAGTCCATTTTATTGTTTCCTCTCCGTGTGTGATGAGAGGTTGATTACGCTTAATAGTGGTGCGTAAACATAATGAAGGGTTGGTGCTGCAATCACAGCTACCTTGCCTTCCTGATTGTGCCCACTTGAAGTAATTCTAAATTTGATTTTCTTCGTTTTTTTTCATTATACCATTTCATTTACAGCCCAGGAAAGGCATTGCCATCATTAACGTCGTAAACGCTGTATACAAGTGTAATGTGCTAATGGTTTTGCTTTAACAATTACATAAAATGCAATTTGAAATAGTTGAGGCTTCGTGTGTGGCGTTTAAACAATGGACAGTTCATTTCAAATACTTAAAACTACAGATTATAATTTAAATTATATTTTGTTACCGGTAAGTAATATATATATGTATTCGAAATTTTACAAAATTATGTGTTTAATTTAGTAAACTTACCGTCGTACAGCAATTTTGATGTGAATCGATTAAAATACAGATAGGTACCTAGTTGGTGGGTTAAGTTACTGATATAATCAACAATCATTGATATGGATAACTTTGTGGGCAGTGGGTTGGTACCGGTCGAATTAGTTTTGGAATTTCAAATATTGCAAGCAAAATTTGAGGCCGTCGTGGCGCAGAGGCACACGCGCGGAATTGTAACGCGACGGTTGTCGTTACGATTCCCACTAGTTGAATAAATTAGTATTTATCAATATTTTTATTAACTTGAATTGAATTCAGAAAATTATATTTCTCTCAAATTTTCTGAATTCCGCCACTAAACCCACAATGCTTCGAAAATTCGATGAATTGTGAGGATCGTAACTTAACACTAGGTTCCCTCCGCCTACCATGCTATATCGGCGATACAACATGAAACTGAAAATATATGAATACATACATAGATAAATTAATTTTACTTACATATCTTAATAAGTTTTATATTTTTCTAAAAACTGTAAATATAATCTAAATAGAATATGATTAACTAGATAATCAATATTAAGTGAACATTAATAATTCCACGTACAACAATAGCGGAGATAAACGCACACGCAAGGTGAAGAATTGGGTACACAGCCTTGAAGGGTGGCAGAAAAAACGGAGCCCACGACATTGGCACGGAGCTGCGCACGCGAGGGTGTGTAGCGTCACCAGCCGTTTGTGTGGTTGTGGGAATGTGTCACATTTGTAATTACATAATTTAATTTAAAAAAATGTATATGGGTAGGTCTTAATATTTACATATATGTATATGTATGTTTGTAACCTAAATATATTATAGGGTGGTCGGTAAAAGCCCATTTCGAACTGAAACAGGGAAACGGGATTTTAAATACGAACAAACAATCCCTCGCCTCCATTTAGGTTTTGTAGTATAGATATCTACTACCTTTTGAATGCTACTTCGTTCATGGTTACTTTTTGATCTCAGTAAAAGCGTGAAGCTACGCTGTATCTCGCACACAGCAGGATAGGCGGAGGACGCCTAGTGACGCAATCTCGGTAAAAATATAAATAGGTATACTTGTATATTTTTTTATTCATTTCCAAAAAATCTTGCGTCTAATACATATTATTCAGCCTTTATATATTATAGTTCGTTATAACATTAATATTAAATTAAAGAAAAAGATGTATAAATTTTTATTGTACTAAATTGTACAAACTCATGCACACCCTCGCGGAGGATGACGGCGAGCACTACTCCCGCGCATTTACATTCAATCGACACTCCGCGCTGGTGACCTACTTGCCTACCCATAGAAAATATATGCCCTTTATCGAGGTTTTTAATTGTTTTTAGAAAAAACTTCGTAGATAAACAAAAGATAGATAAAGATAAGAGTACCCATCTTTATTTCTTATCGATGTATAAAAATGGCCGGAAGTATATAACCTAGTACAGTCAATTAATAAAAAAGTGACTTTACATTAAACAGACTTAGTAAATGAGACCAGTCGTGGCGCAGCGGCACAAGCGTGAGACTGAAAACGCAACAGGATGTTGGTTCAATTCCCACTTGAGGAGACAAAATTAATATTTTCATTTCTTCAGAAAGTGAGGAACGATGTGTCTTTACATTAGGTCCCCCCTACCTACCCTGTTATGTGCGAATTACAGCGTGATGCTGAAAAAAAACTTATTAAAAATTATAAAAAAGTGCCGTGATCTTGATTTATTGCTTAACAGTATCGATAGGTTTATTTTCCTAATTAGATAACCTAGGACATAAAAATACAATATTATTACATAATAAGTATATTATTGACAATTGATTATACCTATATTAAGCGATAATAAAAAAACAGGTATAAAATGTATGTATGTATAAAATGTATGTAAATATATATATATACATACAAAACAATAAAAATAGGTTAATACATTATTACGTGACTTATAAATTTATATATACTTAGATATTAAGTATAACTTTATGTAATCGCGTAAGAATATATAGAAAAATAATAAATATATATTTTTCTAATTTAATTATTTATAAGCATTCGTCGTACTTTTAATATAACAGTTATTATAATAAAATTATTTTTTTTTTGCTATAGCACAGTTCATTTGGAAAAAAATCTAATTTAAAATTAAATAAAAAAAAATTAATCACCTTCACGCTATCCCGCGCACAGCAGTGTAGGCGGATGAAACCTAGTGTTAAGACACTCCGTTCCCCTAATTCTGCCAGATCGAAGAAATGGAAATATAAGTTTAAGTAAATATTTCATCTCCTCGAGCGGGGATCGAACCCACAACCAGTCGGTTTTAAAGTCACACATTGTGCCCCTGCGCCGCGACTGGCTTCAAATTTTAGATCGATTAATCATTTTCTTAAGAGGCCAAAATATTATAATTTTCCATACTTTATATTATTAGTAAATTCCATTACTTACCACTGCCACGCGTAAGATAAATATATTATTTTAGGTAAACTCGTACCTAAGTGATCTAACTGATGGCTCGCTTTAAGAAGGTTGGTCTTTAAAAAAAATTGCCTACGTTGTTTATGTAGTAGTTTCTTAGGTTTTATTTATATGGTATTTTCAAAAGTTTTTGCCTTTATCATTATATTTTATACGATTACAATGTTTTGTTTCACTTGTATAAGAAAAAAATGCAAAGCTGTTGAACAAACGATCAATTTCAATAATTAAAAAATCGTCTTTCCCACTTTCACTTTCGCCTATTCCCATTGCTAAGAAAAGTTTCTCAAGAAATCTAAATTAATTCCAGCAAAATAATGATTAGTTAATTGTTTTTATTTAAAAATAGCCAAGTGCGAGTCTGATTTGAACATGAAGTATGGGTTTGCGTACTATTATAAAAACAAATCATGTATATAATGTTTGCTTATGGAAGCACCCTTAAATATTTATATTATCCTGTATTTAGCGGCAACAGAAATATATAATTTAAAAAAATCACGATTTTTGTGATTCTATTTTGAGATGCGTATAGATCTCATATCTCTCTGGTGATAGATTGACAGACAAATAATGGAGACATACTCTTAGGGACGGGACCATTTTAGTAAAACGGTAGGAGCTTAGTAGGGGTCCTGTCCCTAAAACTACTATTCTTTACCATTTGTTTACGGAACCCCAAAAATAATTAAGTAAAAAGACTGTATAAATGCTATCATTTAATACTTTTCAACCTATCGTTTGCCTGATTTAGCTAAGCTATTAAGAATTAAATAGTTTATCAACACTTTTTATACTCCGACCCGTCAAACTAAATTAATTTAGCCGCTATTTTGTTTTATTTATCAAATAAGTGATATTTGCATATTTAAATACACCTCAATTTATTTAAAGTACAAAATCAAATTTGTATAAATGACTCGATTTAATTAACTGTTATCGTTTTTTTTTTGGCGAGACGAAGAGACCGATACACAATACTTTTTTTTGTGTTACGCTTGCCTATAGATAAGACAAAAAATCGGATATAAATAGAACAAAATTAGTAAAAAAAAGTACCTATGTTTTTAATATTCGGTTCAAATGTCTTGCTAGTGCTGTAGCCGACCGATAACTACATTTTACACTATAATATATACATTTAACTATAATATACAGTTATTTTTATACAAAATTGGGTAAAAATCTGGGTAATATTAAAAATCGTTGTCTTCTATAGCATCATAAAATAATTTGATACGTACCTATTTTCTATTTTTAATTGTCGAGTATGCAAAAGAAAACTAATGTTGATCTGAGAATTAAAATATTTCTTTTTCCAAATAGGAAATCGAACTGACAACCGTCGCGTTTAAAGTTAGACACTGCGCCATTGCGGCCTCTACATTGAAAAACAAAAACACTATTATTTTACATTATTTTCAGCTTCACGTTGTATCCCTCATGTAACAGGTTAGATTAAGTCCACTCCGCTCTCCATTTTCCGCCGTATGTTGAGTGGTGGAACTCAACGACTTTGCCTCGACACCAGAGCGAAGAAATCAAAACATTAAATATTTCTATATTTCCTCAAATGAGAATCGAACCCCCAACCTCACCTAACCTCATCCAATACCACACCCAAAGTTACATAATTAAATTGCTTCAAAATAAGCACACAGCCGTATCTTGTAATTAATTAAAAGAGCTACATACACATCATGCTGGTGCTAATTACGACGCCGCTACTCCATTGTGTTGTAAAAGGTGGCTGTTTTTGCGGCGCCAGCGGGAGCCGGTTGTGCACGTGTGGCGCTCGGTTGGCACTTCGCGTGCCTGTTTACTTTTTTTTTTAATTTCACGCTGTAACCCGCATATAAGAGGGTAGGTGCACGGAACCTAGTGACTACAGTTTTCGCCAATTTTTCGAAATATTGTTTTTTGAATGTGCAGAGATCAACGCAGCGCTCTGTTTTCTTATCTGAGCAAGGAAATGTAATAAATTAAATTGATCAAGTTGGAATCGAACCCACAACCACAGTCCATAAGACGACCTACAAAATTCAATTAAAAAAGAATAACGTATAAACTTATACTATTAATTCTACGATAACTTTCGATACTTTGCATAGGTACACATTTATATACTAATACTTAATAGTCTTTTTTATTGTTTCACAATTAAAAGTAATATCAACGACACGCGAGAAATTAATCACTCTTTGATATATGAAAAAAAAATCACTTTATTTTTATTATCTGTTACGTGGTATTTGTATAAACAAATTAATCTTCACTAAATTGACCACCCATCCACCATAGTTTACGATTTTCCCTTGTAAAACTTTATAACGCTATAGTAGATCCTAATAGGACCACGAAAGACCCATTTTTTTTTATTGATCGTTATCATAGACTATACTTGGGTTTTATATAGAGTAAAGAGAATAACAACTCATCATTGATTTTAAACATTTTGTCTTGCCAAAGTAAAAGAAATCATACTTGTAATATTTATACCTAAAAATATCGTATCTACAAATACAATAACGTATCTTAGATTCTCAAGATATATCTGACTACTGCGCTCTGGCGCAGCAAACCGAACTGTAAACGCGGTGGTTGTGTGTTCCATCCCCACTCATGGAAATGGTTATATTTAAATTATTAACATTTCTCTGTTCTGATAAACTGAAAACATTTCGAAAATCCGTAAAAAGCATGAAGCTGTTTTATATTGTAGAGTTAATAATTATTATATTTTTTACTAGCGAACTACTTGCGGCTTCGCCCGCTTGAGCTACACATAATTTACTTATTAATATGAGGCCGGTCGTGGCGCAGTGGTACAAAGTGTGACTGTAAAACCGACTGGTTGTGGGTTCGATCCCCACTCGAGGAGATGAAATATTTACTTAAATTTATATTTCCATTTCTTCGCTCTGGTGTCGAGGCAAAGCGCGGCGTTGAGTTCTGCCACTCGACACGCAATGCCTCCAAAATTCGGCAGAAAGTGGGGAACGGAGTGTATTAACACTAGGTTCTGTCTACCCTGCTGTCTGCGGGATACAGCGTGAAGCTAATTTAATTTAATTAAATTTTTTTTTAATATGAATTACTTGCGAGGAAACTAAAGCTTGAGACAATTTAATAAAATAGGGATTTTAATTAATCAAGCAATTTTGTCAAACAACAAAGTTTATATTAATATATAATAACTATTTTATTAACAAACAATAAATGGTAATGAAGGATTGCCAAAATACGATAGTGAAAGTTCCATTAAAACCCGGTTTAAGCCTTTTCTGAGGTTAAAGAGCACAAACGCACAGACAAACAGATAAAGAAACTAAAAATCATTGTTTCTATTACATTGGTACCTGCCTCCAATAATAAATTTTCTCATACGTCTTCCATGTACAGACAGCGATCAATTACAATTTTTTGTGTATATGTAAATAGATTTGGGCCAGTGGTGGCGCATGGGCACAAAGTCTGACTGTAAAATCGACTGGTAGTAGCTTCGATCCCCACTCAGAGAAATGAAATATTTATTTACATTTATATTTTCATTTCTGCGCTCTGATGTCGAGGCACAGCGCGGCGTTGAGTTCTGCCACTCAACACACAATGCCTCCAGAACTCGGCGGAAAGTGAGAGATTGAGTGTCTTAACACTAGATTCCCTCTTCCTACCCTGCTATGCGTGAAGCTGCTTTTTTTATATAGATTTCCATTATAACAATTTCGAATTAATTGTACATGTGATGTACCCACCTATACAATACTATACAATATGTAAATCCAATCGAAAGTCTTAATTAAAATACACTATGCTGTTTCAATAACTATTTTAATATTCATTATAACACACAAAAAAGTTTTAATGAATCCATTAAAGTCTTAAGCTGATTTTTTTTATTTATTTAGAAGAACTTCCTTATCAGTATAAGAATAGCGTTTCTTAATACATGATTAATATTCTGATAGACTAATTTTATTTATTTTATGTTCTCACATCCATTATTTTGTATTGTAATTTAATTATTCTACAACAATAGTCGTAATTCGAGACACAGACACTTTTATTTAAAATATCTATTTAAAATACAACATTTAAATGTTGTTTCTCATCGAAAAAAACGAAACCCCTACTAACTAAACTTTTAAAATTTTGATTTGACCTAACAGAGTCGTTAAAGCGAAAAAGTATGTAAGTTAAGAGAAATATAGTTCGCTTTTACTTTTTAACTCTTGATACTTCTTCTGGTTGTAGAGTCGTGTAAGAGAAAAAAAAAATCATCACTCAACTCTCTTGCTTACAAGATCTGTATAGTCTGTATAGCAATAATAATAAAAAGGGAAAAGAAAAGCTCTTGAACGTGCATATATAATGGAAAATAGGCGCATCAATATAAATATATATTTGATTGAAAGTCTGTATACTCGTAAAGTTAGAGATGGTTTTATTGAACGCGCTTATATCAGAAACTACTAGTTTGAATTGAATAACGTTGATCGTTTCTATACCACTGTACCTGAGGTCAATATTTCAATTTTTTTTTATACAAATACATATACAGAGCATATGGCACTTTTAGGTTAAATTAGAAGCCTGTCGTGGAAGAGGGGCACGGACGAGTGGCTGTAAACGCGACAGGGTGTGTGTTCGATTCCACTCGAGGAAATGAAATATTTAGTATATTAATTTCTTCACTCTGGTAAGACAAAGTGCCGGTGCCGTTGAGTTCAGCTAATCAAAACGCAATACCTCCATAATTCTGTGGAAAATGGGAAGCGGAGTGTTCTGACACTAGGCTCTCTCTGCCTACCCTGCTATAACCGGGATACAGTATAAAGTTGAGTAAAAAAGCTTCGTTCCGTGACTTGTGATCTTACTTACAATAAAATAAAAATTTTGTTGACACTTTCATAGGTGCCTTTTTTGTCATAATCCTATCCATAAATAATTAAATACTAAAAAAAATAAAATTAAATCGGTTTTACAGTCACATTTTGTTTTTAAACGCTTGTAAGTAAATATACTCAATTAAAATTATTATAATGGTAGCGGTATTTATTATAGTCATTTCAATTTACGATTTATAATACTCAATCGTGAAAGTACCAAGTGAGGCCAGTCGTGGCGCAGGGGCATAAAATGTGACTGTCACTGAAAATGCGACAGGTTGCAGGTTCGATTATCACTTGAGGATATAGAATATATAATATTTGTATTTCGTACCGCCTCCGCCCTGGTAGCTTGAGGTTGGTAACAAGGCAAAATATAGCGTTAAATTCCGCCACTCAACACGCAATGTCTCCAAAATTCGGTGGAAAGTGAAAAATGGAAGTCTTAATGTCTTAATGACAACGGAGTGTCTTAACACTAGGTTCCCAGGCTCTCTACCTACTATATGCGGACTCCGCTGTCTATATCAAATAAATAGTACATAGTAAAATGCTACGTTTAATTCCTTTGTGTTCATTGTAATGCTAAGATTTATACTTTTTTTTTTAAGATGATAATTCAATTTAGTTTTTTCATATTAAGTAACTTTTATTATGAATACTTCCAACATCTCGTGATCAAAGGTTAGAGGCCAGTTGGACTTATCAATATGTGATCTTAATAGCGTTTGACGTTACGTTACAAAAAACACTTGGTATTCTATAATAGAACTTATATATGGTTTTATTCTATAAGAGATATTTTTTTAGCTTCACGCTGTATCCTTCACGCAGCAGGCAGAGGGATCTTAGTGTTTAACACACTCCGTTCCCCATTTTCCCGCCGAATTCTAGAACCATTTTTTATTGAGTGGCAGAACTCACCTCGCTTTGCGACACCAGAGCAAAGAAATGAAAACATGTATTAAATTTCATCGAGTGTCAATCATTTAAATTCCTATTTTATTATTACTATTTAAAATTCGCGGCCGCAGTCCGTGGGAACTTTTACAGGTATAAGTGACCGTATCTAGAAATTTTACCTACATTCTTAACATAAATATTATTTTTCGTATTATTTGTTCACTTACATTTTCACAGTCTCGTAACTCCGACAATTACAGAAATAGCATCCATTTTCGTTGAACATTATATATCGCTTAAATAAGTTTGAGAATGTAGCATTCAAATTATATATAGCTATGATACTTATTTGCATATGACCCCTATCTTGGACGAAAATCATATATATTTTTTTATTACCTTCGCATTGTAACCCATACTCAGGGTAGATACAGGGAACATAGTGTTAGCACACTCTGTTTCCCAATTTCTGCGGAATTGTGGAGGAATTGCGTGTTTAGTGACGGAACTCAACGCCACACTGCCTCTACACCAGAGCGAAGAAATTAAGATATATATTCAATATTTTCCTCGAGTGGGAATCGAACCTACAACCTATCGCGATGGCTTGCGCTACAACTGGCTTCAACAAACACACAAACACCATTTTTTATTATTTTTTATTTTAAGTAAAATCCATACTTAAGCTAATTATATTCAAATAAATGTTTACCAAACTATATATCTAATTGGACAATGTATTGACTACACGGATTCCCATGCGTCTCCTCCGCTTCCGCTGTAAATTATGCATTTTACGACGCACGGCGGCTATCAATAATATCCGCATCGAGAGCAACCTAAATATCAATTTCAGTACAGGACAGAGGCTTGAGAGATTTAAGATCGACGCGATAGACGCACTGGTTTGTGTAAACAACTGCCAATTTACAACATTACACCGCTACATTAGACCCGACTGACGTTTTCCATAAACTACAGTTAGCCAACGTTCCCATCACGCAACCGGAAGTGGAATCACACATTATATTTAATTTTATACGAATTTAATAACGAGAGAGATGCGCGCCAAGCTATTGTTTTGTCCGTGACCATGTGAAAAAAAAGTGGTCGATTTTTTGTGTGCGATAAAGAGGTGCCGACACAAACCGGGCCGAGATTGATGTTGATGTACGATGCACGATGGAAGCATGGTGAGCGCCGCGCGACAGACCGACAGAGAACTGGTAATTAAAAATGGTAAATAAATCAAAATTGAATTAGGTTTACGCTGTATCCCGCAAACAGCAGGGTAAGGAGAGGGAACCTAGTGTTAAGACACTCCGTTCCCCACTTTTCACCGAATTTTGGAGGCATTGCGTGTTGAATGGCGGAACCCTGCGATTTGCCTCGAAACTAGAACAAAGAAATATCAATATATATTAAATTGAAACATACATTTCATTTCCCCGACTAGAGATCGAACCCACAAGCAGCCGCGTCCACAGTCACACTTTGCCTGCGCCACGACTGGCCTCTAGTAATAATTAATATTCCATAATCCATTCATTCAAAGCGGGCCGCGATACGTTCCCTTTCACTCAGTCATTACCACCTCACCTTTGTTACCGGTAGCGATGTGTCGTCACGAGCGCGACGCGTCAAATTGATTTCGCCCGCTTAATTTGAATGAGCGGACCGTGAACGGAAATAGAAATAAGAACGAGTCGAGTGCGTTCGGAGTCGCTCTCTGCTCTCGAGGCGGCGCAATGACCGAGCTCGAACCAGATCTTTCTCTTCGATAAACAGAAAAACTCCAAAGAAAAAACTACATGTCATGCATCAACGTGTGGTGGCTGGTCGCGGCGGCCGTCATGGGAATCTCGCGACGATGGACTTTAGAAAGCAATTAAAATTCGTGCACATGAAACGCTTTGCCGAAACTGCTGAACATCGATACATTTACTACGGTCTACGTACAACGCTAAAACCCGATCACCACTTTAGCGGAGAAGAGCGGAGAATACCAAAACGGAGACTTACAAGACGTCGTGGAGAACTTCATTGGATAGGAGATCTGCGAAAAACTTGATTGATTATTAAAAAAAAAACTCTCCATTCATCTCGTGACTGCTTTGGTGGAGCACAAGTCTAACGCTATATCGAGCCTATTTGATACGACCAGCGTCCATCGGCTTACAATTTTAATACGCGCGCCAAACGTTTCTGGGAAGCGGCTAAATGATTTCAACAAAAACACCGCACTGCAGAACGGTGACTAGAGTTAAAGCGGCCATAAAAACTTTTAATAAGTTAAAAAAAGTCAGCTTCACGCTGTATCCCGCACACAGCAGGATAGGCAGAGGGAAAGACTCCATTGTCACAAGTATGATTTTAATAAGTCTTGTGGCGTCTAGAGACTCTTTCTGTTTTATGTTTCTTTCTTACGTTCTCTTAACAACCCGATCTTTATAGACTTTAATGGTGAAATAATTATAAAGGTGCATTAGGTTTTTAGACTCGTTCATATTTAAGTTAATTTCATTTTGTGAAAAGTGAATATTAAATAATTTTTGACTGTAAAGTACAGAGTTAATAGAAATATATATTCTTTTTAAAAATATAACAATGCAGATCCCGGATGCAAGTAGAGAATGGAGTGTCATAACATTAGGTTCTCACTGCCTACCGCGCTGTACACGGGGTACAGTGTAAAGCTGAAAATAAATATACATTTATATAAATAATTCTAAAACAAAACCCCTCCAAACTTAAACAAATGTAAACAACTCAATACTTAGTTTATAAGGCATATAACAAAGAGGAGCGGAGACCGAAACCTTCCTTCACTTTTTTCCTGCCACAAAAAGCCGAGTAAGAAATCGAAATCAGATTACGTGCCCCGCGATTACAAAGTTCCTGAACGTAACAAAGCGCTGGAAACCACAATTTCTTCCCAAAAAGTGCCTCTAACCACATTCGTAGCATGTATTGTAAAGTTTTAATTATAATAATTATATATTCGCATCAATCATATATGAAATCTTAAAAAAATAAAAATAAAGAGAGTAAAGTTTGAACTTTATTCATGTAACAGGCCAGTCGTGGCGCAGAGACGCAAGCGTGCGGCCGTTGTGGGTTCGATTGTCACTCGAGAAAATTAAATATGCAGCAGTGCAGCGTTAAGGTCCGCCACTACACACGTAATATCTCCAGAATTAGGGAACGGAAGCGTCTTAATGAGAACGGAGTGTTTTAACACTAGGTTAACAGGTTTCCTCTGCCTTCCCTAAACCTAAAAAAAGAATCAAGTAACATTTACTATATTCGATCTAAAACAGGAAAAGTTGTTCATACAAATACACACGTAGTACAATATATTTACTACATCATTACCACAAATAAATCCGGAATTGTCTATATCCATTCACATACAATCTCGTATGTGGTTCTAGGTACTAAGAACTTGGGGTCGTCATTTATATGTTTCCAGTAATATAATTACAAACATTATAAATCATATGTGAGTCAAGTATGAGTCAGTAGCGCCGGCGCGGGCGCAGGATATCACCGGTCATGTAGACAACCACACACGTAAACAGCAATTTGGTATCGATCAATAGTTTTTGTTAACTCAGTATCGAGAGGAAGTTAATGCTTATTATTTATCTGCTAGGGAAATCGAAACTACATTTTTGAAACGTCAAATTTTGTTTGTTTATTTTTTTCATAAAAAATTTGGGTCTTGAAATATTCGTAAGTTGACGTTTCTCATTTTTTATTACATTTATAATAATCTTAATATGGTTTAAAAAATGAATACACTCAACTCTTGCTTGAAAATGAATACACTTAACTTATTTATTACAGTTGTTTATTATCAAAACACATTCAATTTAACTTTTGTTATAATCGATACAATCGGTTTTCTAATCGATATTTCTCATTGACAGCCCTAACCATATTAGGTATTGCGACATGTGCTTTTTTTTGTTAATGAAACTATAATTACAATGTACTGCATATTGTCATAACAAAAGGCACTTAATATGTAATTACACGTCACTCTCTATTTCGTTAGCGTTACGCAATACGTGATAAGGTAGCGTTGTACGTTTGTACGTAATAGCTACAAATGGTTACAAATTTATATGTGATTATATAATATCTAATATCTATCTACCTATTATTTTATCTTTGATTGTCAAAGATAATTACGCCGAATTGAAATCGAGTACACTTTCTTGAATGATACAGTTAAGTTATTAAAGATCCGTAGTTGGTACTACTGACATAAAAATAACTGTTACAAAATAACATAGTAGATACAAAATATAAATAAATCAGCTTCACGTTGTATCCCGCACACAGCAGGGTACGCAGAGGGAACCTAGTGTTAAGACACTCCGTATCCCACTTTCTGCCGAACCCTGGAGGCATTGCGTGTTGAGTGGCAGAACTCAACGCCACGCTTAGCCTCGACACCAGAACGAAGAAATGGAAATATAAATTTAAGTAAATATTTCATCTCCTCGAGTGGGGATCGAACCCACAACTAGTCGGTTTTAATAATTTATGTTGTAAATTGTTTAAATATATAAAATACTCTTAAAAATAGTTGAATAATTGATTCAACGGTGTAATAATAACTTAATGTTCAATATCCCGTCAACTTATACAAAATATATATTATAATTTTTTAGTTTTAGTTGAAAAATTGGGTTAAAACATTCGTTACTATATTTTTTCTCGCGCCACACCAGGAAACTGGAAAAATTATAATTATAAACACAGTTATTCTAATTTCATACGTCAAAATTGTGCCAATTTGTTTACTTTTCAGAGAAAGTCGTATCGCAAAATGATAATAATGACCGTATCGATTTTTATTTATTGTATCATTGTTGGCACTTAAATCGATTCTCGCGAGCCACAATCGCTGGGCTCTTTCACATGATAGATTACATACACGTAACGGAAGTCAGGATTGGTTGACCACAGAATATATCTGCGGTGTATTCTTAGTTTTTTGTTTATTGTAAGTTAGCTTAGGGTATGTAATCAAAAAAACGCTATATATTTATGTTTTAAATTATTCCTATACCACATTACAAATGGTTTTGAAAAAGTATAAACCATAACACGTATGAATGCAATATTTTCTTTTTAAATTAAAATAATTACAACAATTTGTAGCCTGCTTGTACTTGAGACATCAATGTACTTATTGCATGCATTAATGCATTGTACTCTATAGCGTTAACTTTGGCTTTCTTATAAATAAATAGGTAAACAAAATAACTATTATAATAATAATTATTATTTTAGAGACAAAAGATATTCTGTGTATAAAAACTAATATAAATTTTAAAATATGGTTGCATTTTGCTGGTTGACAGAGGTAAATGACTTTGGATCCGGAGCTTTAAATAGAGGGGTAAAGCGCGGCGTTGAGTTCCACCACTCAACATGCAATGCCTCAAGAATTTGGCGGAAAATAAGCAACGTAGGTGGTTATGTGGATTGGAGTGTCTTAATACTAGGTTCCGAGTTTCCTCTGCTAATGTCGGACACACAAAAAAGTACTACGAAGATAAAAAACACATTGTACCTAATTATATACTTAGGTACTCATAAAAAAATCTCTCCTCTTTCTCTATCTATTATCGTTTACACAAGCAAAAGGCAAGTGAAGACATTGCAAATTAATATATTGAACCAATTATCAAAAAACAATATCAGTATAAGTCACATTAAAGTTAACATTACCAACTAAACAAAAATTTAAAAAACAAAACCATTTATTTCCGTTACACCACAACAGATTAGTAATAAAATAATCAAATTAAGTTCCGATTTGAAATCGACTGATTGCCGGTCGAAGAATGAAATAGTATAAAGTCAGCGGGTTTCCAACAATGGCCAATTTCAAGTGTGAATGTCGTGGGCTCAATAGGAATAAATCGAGCATCGAAAAAAAACTTTGAAGCCCGATATTAAATCTTCTTTCTTTGTAGGGCATAGACAATTGGTCGACCTCTTTCGGGCCTCCCAGAGACAATGGGTCACACGGGATGGGAAGTATTGAGAATAACGAAAACATATTACAAAGCGCGGACCAAATTGGTTGAATAAAAATTAACACGTTACCAGCAATTCATTTGTACGAACACTTCCCAGGCTTGCGTGTGTGATCCGCCTAATGTGGTTGCGTTAATGGTTGCGGCTTATGCGTTTTGGGATTATTTTTTTTTAGGTTCATGGAACCTGGGAGGAACATGGGAACTGGTGTTAAGACACTCCGTTCTCGTTAAGACGCTCCCGCTTCCTAGTTTTGGCTGAATTCTGGAGGTACTGCGTGTGGAGTGGCGGATGTTAACGCCGCACAAAATAGAATATATGTACCTATTCAAGGACATCAATAACTCATCAATAACACTATATGTATATTAAAAAATTTTTAAGAAATCTATAACAAATATATTACTTTAAAAAAATTTTAGGTTGGTATTCTTTAATGAAAACAATTTTAACTTTAAATTTTATAATGCAAATTTAATGTAGAAGAGTTTAACTTAAGACGGTCCACATATATTTAAAGCACTCCGTCTTACGTCGATCGTGCTCAGCGTAAGGATCCTCCATGATGAGGTGAAGTAAAATTGAATATGAATGAGATTAAAACGGAAAATTTTTTACATTTAATATTTGATAATGTTATCAAGTATCAATTATAATGGAATCGAAGTAATTATATTATCGGCGGTGAGTTTCGCCACTAAATGCTTCCAGAATTCAACGAAAAATAGGAGCGGAGAGTCTTAACACCAGGTTTTCTTCGACTACTATACTCTGTGTAGAATACAGCGTGACACTGAAAAAAAAAAAAAATATATATATATATATATATATATATATATATATATATATATATATATATATATATATATATATATATATATATATATATATAGGTAACTTATATTTTTGCAACGTGACAACCCTATGACAAGTGATTCCAAACTTTAATTAAAAAGGCATGTTAGTATTATTTTCAAAGCAATGAAATAAACTGGGCACTTATTATTGTTTTAAGAGAAAGATTAATAATCGCGTCGCACAAGTTTCTCTCGAAACGAGACATTCGGAGCAAAGGTAAAAGTCCATTGTAAATCACTACGCCAATAAAATACAACAAATTTCATACTTAATTTTAACAAGACCCCAAAGATTGACGGAACGCACCGCGCTCGACAGTGTTTTATTATCACACACGTTTCGTTATTCGTTTCCTTAAATATCGATTAATTATAAAATACCGTACGCCGCAATCTGTTACTCCTGTTGACTGTTGTGTCGTAAAAAGATTTTTTATTCGAATGCAATTTATCACGATATCGATTATTAAATCTGTCGTGCAAGGAGCTAGTCGATGTCTCGCACTCGCACAGTCAAGGTGTACAGGTTTCCGTGTATCCACCCCTCATGATTTATGCAATGAGGACTTACACTGGACACGCGATCATCTCGAACAGAACAATGCAAGGATAGAGGCGCCGCGACCTAGACTTCTTTCTTTAATCGTTCCTCACATCGATTTCTATGTATTTCTCAGAGACAATGGTCTAACCCAGTTCGCCGTGTTCTGCGACGCTCGTCGGCAGCAGCGTTCGTCTCATTACTTTCGCGTCCTTGGCGTGCGCTATCAGCCATGTGATCTATTGTACGCAAGTCGACATCGGCCCTAAGATTAGACCGATAATTAATGCTGATTCCATACGACCTAGATACAAGCGCGGCCGATAAAGTTAATTTACAGTTATAGTTGTAAATCTGGTTGCAAAATAAGCGGCGAGCACGCGCGGCCTGACCACAGTCAACACGCGGCGACTCCCACACGCCGCCATGAATGAGCGGGACCGGGACCCTTCCCGACCTTGTCCCGCCACGAGCACTACGCACAGACCCGACCTTGCAGCCGACGAGACACAACAACACATATGCGTGTCCCGCGACGTGACGCCACCCCTCCCGCTCGCTCCTCTCAATGAACGGCGAAGGGGTGAATCTGACAAGTTCGTCCATGTGCGAAAGGGTTGAGCCGAGTTGCGAACTTTGCGGGCGCTTTCGTTTTCAATGTGCTCCATATGGGGCGCCGGGTATCGATCCCAACTTTGTTGTCTATTAGTTAGTGCCCTAATGAAGATACAACTTGATCCGATACCCTGAAACTTAAGATCCGATATATAAACAGATATATTTAGATACCTTTTCTTTTCTTTATAGGTAAATTAGGAAATTTTTACAAAATTTTCCACAAAAAAATATCGGATCGAATGCGAACGTGTTGCGAACTTATTCGGAGGCGTAGGTATTTCGTAAATCATTGTTTATGGTCGAATAGGTTTGTGAGGTGTCTCAAACACTAGAATTAGAAAGCGTCAAGCCGACGCCGGTGCGACTAATTGACCGCAAGGTTTACTTTATTCTGCTAGAAATTTTACTCGATGAAAAAAAATACAATTTCAATAATAACAAGAAAATAAACGCAAAGCGGACGCGTCAGCGTTAGCCTACTAGGTACCAGCGGTGCAGTTTTCTGTTACAAACATTTGCAATTTATTCTCGTCAAATTGAATAACATTTTTCGTTTTGCGAAGTCTCCGTACCCATAGTCTCAGTCCCCGTGAAAAATGAAGGATAATATCTGAAAAATGTCGCGACAAAGGCTGCATTAGTGGGTAACAGCGTGTCTAACAAAGCCGAGGCACGATCAAGTCCAATTGGCGGCGACGTGAGTATGTATTGATTATCGACAATTATGCAAAATAACTTATATCTGTTGGCCTTAACGAGTGATAGGAATTAACGGTTCGTTAGCTCCGGTTGTAAAACCTCGGGATTGCTTCGTGAGGTCGTATAGTGCATGTTCACATAACGACTGTCTTTACCTAAGGTAAAGTATCGAATCTTTTATTGCTGTTTTGAAGTACTGCCAAACGTCATTTTTGATTATATACGCGTTAAAAACCCATAAATAGCTTTTTTTTTCATTTTGAAAAAGAAGTAAATAAAACTTCACTTATTAGTTAGTTTAAAAGGGCGATAAAAACATTTTTTTCAAAACGTTTTCATTTTCGATACTTTACCTGGGAACCATCGATAAGTGAGTCAACAACTATTGCGTCGATAAATGGGTACCTGTAGGTACACCCTATTTTCTAGTGTCGATTACTTAAAAAAATCCAACAGTAAACAACATTCTTCTAATTAAGCAAATACAAACTTCTCTGTGGAGTTCAAACAGATTTTTGAATCCATAGCTTTACCTCTGGCTATATGCCAACTACGATAATGGTTGAATGCAAAAATACAAAACTGCTGAACTGAACATACGAATATGGTAAATGTGTTTCTTTAAATTCTTATAAAGAAAACCAGTTTACAAACGAATTGCACAGATTACGCTATAAACTTTTATAAATATTAATTAAAGATTACCGTACGTTCATATTAACTTATTATAACAAATTTAATTAAGATATTTAAGATTATGTTCTTAAACAAGCGGCTTCACAGAGATTAGGTGGCGATAAAGTAAGACTATTTTAGTGTTAAGACACTCAGTTCTCCACTTTCCACTCAACAAAAAATCCCTAGGTTCCCTCGTCTTAACTTGCCGTGTACGGGATAGAGCGTGAAACCCAAATATTAGAAGCAAAATAATCAATATCTATACATATAAAAAATAAACCCTTACAAATAAGTAAATCGGCCAGTCCTACAAGCAAATAAAGGTGTATGTTACAATTTCGTGTCGAAACTTTCACCCACATCACCCGATATTGCTGTTGCAAATAATTTATCGATACTAAAACAATGGAGGATTTAAGACACTATAACGGGTTTATGATCACATTTAAATAATAAACCACACGTATAATTAACTTATCGACATATTGAAATATAGAAATAAAATGTTTTGAAAAAATAATTAACGTTTTAAAATGATTGGGTATTTTTGAAATTAAGAAAAATGGAGGTAGTTGGTATAATGTTAATGCATTATGGCAATTGTGAATGTTATTTAGTTAAAAAAAAATTAAATCACCTTTTATTCCTCATCTTGAAAATATTAATAAGAACAACTTACATATTTTCTACAATTCAGGAAAGTTTGGATGAATATATTTCGATTTATTTATGAGTTGCGGAGCCCAACTTCCAGTTTTATTTTACGGAGTGTCGTGTAAACGGAAGTAGAATCGAACCCACAACCACCGCGTCTGCAAGTACTGTCTTAAGTAGCCATACATACATACATATATATCTATAACAAAACATACATTTCTACATGCATTTGACCTGGTAGCCCAGCTCACTAGATGCAGATCTTACATTGTTAATAACATACTATTACTATACACATAACCCTTCTTTGCAGCTGATTGCACAGAAGCCAGGAAGCATTTCATAACACGCACTAATTATATGGGATAGATCCTCTCAGGGCTGCCGAGTGTCCGGCTTATCCGGGATAAGTGGTATTAAACGGAAACGGATTGATAAATTTGTTACAACACTTGTGTTTAAAGCCGGTTTTTGGGGAAGATTTTTTTAATGGGTAAATAGTGAAAAAATGACTTCATACCATTTAGTTATATGTCCTTATGTAAATGTAAAAATTTGTATGCCTACATATTAAAATATTAAAAACTCAATCACAAATAAAGATTAAAAGTGGTGAGACGAACGAATAAACGAACATGTCATCAAAATTAGTCATTACGACAAAAACAATGTAAAATTTAGATTATAATAAATAATATTTAATATATTAACATTTAGAATTAAAAAAAATAGATTTTTAAGATTATGTTCCTAATGTGACAACCCTATGAAGTGGCAGCATACATTTATTCTTACGACACCACCGGCCAGTGGTTACGGGAGCAGCCGCGTGCGAAACTAGTAAATTACAACCTGCCAATAGGAAACGCTCGGAGGCGACGGACGCGGTGGGTGTCGTAGGTTTTACCGAAATGGGGAAATTGGGATTTGATTGAGATTTGATTATTTTGATATGTAGATATTTATATGTTCTTTTTAGCTTTCTTTTATTTAGATATACATAGATAAGTTATTGGTAGTAATAAAAGTAGCAAATTGGGATCTAATATTAAACTAAAAATTGCGTAAATTGTGAAATTATTTTATTTATAGTATCGACTATAACCGTCACTTTAATTTTTGTATTCTTGCCATATCTAAAAATTAAACGAACCTATCTACATATAAAAAATGGCTTAAAAAGATTGCGATGCCAATTAAAATACGTACGTCTTAATGGGAACGGAATGTATTAACACAAGGTTCCCAGATTCCCTCTACCACGCTAAATGCAGGATACAACATACCAAAAAAAAAGAAAAACAAAAGAACCCATTTTCTAAAAATTTCCAACACATACCTATACAACCATTTGAAAACAAGTTTTAATCTCGGTCTAGTACCGGTACTTACAATAAACTATAAATTGGACTTATCGATTAGTCGCTTTCTAGCCTTAGTTCAGACATCTCCTTATTTACATCTCTTACAAAATAGATAATACGGGTCTAAGGCAGCTTTAGATGCCATGTGCGTATATAATAAAGTACCCAATAGTAAACTTACAATGTTGAGATTGTACTTCTAAGTATTCATATTTATTGCACTTCGGTCTCATATGAGACAATTAAGTAAAAGTAGGAAAAACTGAACGTATGGCTTAGTGGTCAGAGCACCTGGTCGGTTTCCAAGAGGCTCGGATTCGAGTCCCGCTACGTTTATATTTTTGTACCTTTTCTAAATAAGTTATTTTCCTAAGCGTGGAATAACACTTTAAAAATGTTAAAAAAAAACTTTGTTACACTGAAACCCAAGCTTGATTTTCGTTTAATCTATTCTATTTTGCATTCATCCATTTTTTAATTAAATATCTTAAATTGGGGATACACGCATATTTAAGTCAAGTACCTACAAATATACAATATTAATAATCATAAAATGAATGCCCAAATGAAGAGGCCGTAGTAGTGAAGCGACAAAATATATGACTATAATTCAACGGTTGTGGATTCGATTCACACTAAATGATTTAATTCAATGTCTCTCTCTTATAACAAAACAAAGCGCGGAGTTGAATTCAGCAACTCAACACGCAATATCTTCAAATTGGGGGTAAACGAATAATTTGCCACGCTTAATATTTCCTATAGTCGTAGGTTTGACATAATTATAATTATTTTTTAATTTCATTTAATTATCATTTAATGATCGCAAAAGCTACATATAGGTACTCATTCTTTTATATAAGATTTAGATCAATAGAACCAAACATGACCTACGTGCGACAAAATAATATAGAAAAAAGTAGGTATTAATTATAATTTGTAATTTCATTTAATTATATGATTTCTATGCGGCATTGAGTTCCACCACTAAACACTAAATGCCTACATTACTATTTTTTTATTCCACACATAGTAGGATAGGTAAAGGAAACCTGGGAACCTAGTAGAAAGTGTTAAGTTACCGTTCCCCTCTATATGCGGAGAAATATATAAGTATATATTTCTATAGCTATAAGTAACAATGACTGTTAAAATGAGAAAAGATTCGTATCTCAAAGAAAAAACACACCTCCAACATAAACACTATTTACGTACAGAAAGACAGACGGATCCAACTATAGGTAAAAGCAGTAAGAAATAAGATAGAATAGTAATAAAGCAGCGCTATCGATTAGTCGCGTTTGGTTCAACGGACGACACCTCCCGCTATTTACATCTCCGTCCACATTCACTGTAGGTAATCCGTCGTTTATTATTGTCGAGATACATTTTGAAGTCCCTTATCTAGGAGCAGAAGTATCTTCCTAATATAGCTATTTTTATTTTTATTATTTTTAAAGAGTTCTTCCTTTTTTAGCTTCTTACTTTTTTAAAATATTTATAACAGTTGTCAAAATTGTATAATTATTATTGATTATTTTTACTCTTCATAGTATTTTTCTTTTTCTATGTTATCTCTTTGTATTAAATTTTTTAATGTTTTTGAAATGTTAATAAAAACTTCTTTCGCGATTACACCAACACCCTCAGCGCCATCTATTGTTGAATAGCAAAACTAAAAGGAGTTGTAATTTAAATACGTTGGCAAAAAATATTTTTTATATGCTGTATTATCTAATAAAGCATACAAATTTTTTTTTAATTAATTATTGTGATAATTGATTCATTAATCTTAATGAATCAGTTGTTATTATAATTAATGAAAATAAGTCGAATCTTTTTTTTTCGTCAATTTTTATCTATGAGGCAGGTCGTGGCTCAGTGGCACAGAGTGTGACTGTAAACTCGACTGGTTGTGGGTTCGATCCCCACTCAAGGAAATGAACAATTTATTTAGTTGAGTTCTGCCACTCATCACGCAATATCTCCAGAATTCGACAGAAAGTGGACAACGGAATGTCAAAACACTAGGTTCTCTCTGTCTACCCTGCTCTGTGCAGGATACAGCAGATAGTACATATTGTAACTAATATTAGTAATTCATAGATAAAAAATAATAATTTATTAACAAATAAATATTTTGTTAAAGTGTTCGCAATGGAGTCCCCACTGGCGCTGTTCCCGCCCGCCATAGATCACAAGATGTACCCGTTGATGGATGTCGACCACCGCGCGCCGCTCGACGCGCAACTCTTCACCAACGTCAAAAAGAAATGTACGTTATATTGTATATATATTAAATCCAAATCAGCTTCACGCTGTATCCCGCACACAGCCCGGTAGGTCGCCGAGTGTTAATCTCCTCTAGTGGGGATCGAACCCACAAAAAGTCGATTTTACAGTCGCACTTTGTGCCACTGCGCCACGACTGGCCTCATGGTATTTATATTAATTATATGAACTATAACGGACCATCCGTTTAGTGTGTAAATCTGCTAATAGCCTATAAAGTAAATTCTCTGGAGAGACCAAACCCGTTTTTAAAAACTACAAGTACCTATGTACATATGTATTATCAAAAGATTTTTAGAATTTTAATTTCTATGAGAAACGGCAAAAAATGCGCTTAGCACGTCCCCAATTTAAGTCGAAAATATATATTTTTAATTCATATTTTTTTATTAATTTTATTTATAGAGTACCCTGGGTAGGTAGGTACGCCACTGTTTTTGGCAACGTTAATCGTCAACAATAAAACTAATCTAGTTAATTACTATCTCTGAGTACCCCAGAGTCTATTACAACAATAATAAAATATTGAAGTCAGCACAATCACCAGTAAAAATATTTATCTTCATACAAACATAAAATCGAGCACGATTTGCGTTACATACAAACTAAGTACTAAATACATTTTATAAGAGAGATAAAGGCCGCAACAATAGCTCGACTCAATATTAGCTAGCGCGCCATCACCCATCTCCCGCTCGGAGCTGCGATCGCAAAAGCAAAATGTTAAACGGCCATTGTTTCCAAGCGAATGTTTATTAAGACGATCTGATAGCGTTATCTCGTAGTCATAGGGGAACAGACGGCGGGACTAACGTGCGACGTGTCTCGGCACGTCACGGCGAGCCGCTGGCACGTCACGGCGCGCCACTGGCACGTCACGGCGCTGGCAGCGTGCTACTGGCACGGCTTGCTGAACACAATAGTCGCGATCGATTAGCGCCGTCGACGTCACACGCATGGCGATGCTCCCTATGAAATGCTAACGAGGTTGAGCACTTAATGGGAGCCGTCTTTAATTTCCGAGCGGGCCGCGCTCGCGTGACCCGCGACGACTATTAAAAGAAAACTAATTTCCATAATAAAATATGATTCCGGCAGCAATCCGAAACGTTCCTCGAATTATCTGATCGGAATCGAGTTAACGTGATCCGTCGGAATTATAAAACTATAAAGTTACATGTGGCGACGTCGCCGGCGGTGGTGCGCGGTGGTGCGCGGTGGTGCGGCGTGCACGTGCGCTTTCTTTTTGACAGACCCGCCCTAATAGTCGCGTGCTCGCGCCGAATTAGCGACAGCTCGCCGCTACCCGCTCGTCGCCGCTGTCGGCGCGCTGCAGCGCCAGAGCACTGTCATTAGATAGTTGTGCATTTGGTAAACCCGCGGCGGCGGCGGGTGGTGCACGGCACATGTCGTGCGCTTCCCCCTAGACCTCCCCCCCTCCCCCCTCCCCGGTGCCCACACCCTGCACCACGATTGCATTTTGCTCACTCATAAATCATTGAATACGACTTCCGTAATATAATTAGCGAATTAAGTATTCCAAAACTGAACATAAAGTCTAATTTATGGTTGTTGTTCGACAGGGCGGCCGAAGGGGCAGCACAGCGCACCGCGCGGCGGCCCGCCCCGCTCCTGGACCAACGCAGAACTCACGGAAGCCCTACAACACGTCTGGAACAAAAAAATGACAACAAGCCAAGCATCAAGAATATTCGGAATCCCGTACAACTCACTTCTTATGTATGTGCGGGGTAAATACGGCAAGAGCTTAAAACTGGAACAACTGCGAAAAGATTGTATCGGCGGTCCGTTGGAGGTGTTAAATTTAAATTCAGGCAACAACAACAACAACCACCCGCCAAACAAGCATCACGACAAGGACGACCAGCACCAGAACACGAGCCAGCGGCCGGCGAGCTCAGAGCCGGACATCTCCTCCAACCCGATGTTCAATCCGTTCCAGCAGGGCTTCTACCCGGAGTTCCCGCCCGGGTTCCCCATGCCGCTGAACATGCTGCACCTGCTGCCGCCGAACGACAAGGCGCGGGAGCTGTACCAGTCGATGCCGATGGCGCTCGACTCGCTGGCGGGCGTCCCCAAGGAGGAGGACTGCAAGAGCGACCGGTCGAAGGAGAACTCCGCCGACGAGGAGGGCGACACGTACCGCGCGCCCGCGCACGCGCCGCACGCGCCCGACCCGCGCGCGCTGCTGCACCACAACGGGCAGGACTAGGCGCGCACTTGCACTTTAAATTAATTGAACGTTGAACATCGCACCCGAACCTTCCCGCCCCCGAGAGGGACTCGGATCTTTATAATTTACGGACGTTGGATCGCTAGCTGGGACGCTGTGAGTCATGAAGCGACGGTGAAACTGGAGTTTTGTTAGTGTATCCTGTACTCGGTTTTTATTGTGATTTATACTTATTGTGTATTTACTTGGATCTTATCTCGTGCAATATCTTATCGAAGATATTTTTTATTAATGTTTAACATAACGGGGTATGCTGAAAAATCAGTTTCACCAGCTCAGGCCCGAGGCGGGAGGTGACCGACCCGCCGCTCCTCTCCGCTCCCACTCTCTAGCGAGCGACGTCCGCATTCAAATTAGTTAAATTAATATTTAAAAGATGTGTTAATATTGTTAATGTATATTTAAATCGCGCGCAAGTGATAAGCGATAATTTATTATTCCGAAGGAGTGCAATAAGTATGTAAGGTGTTGTGATTGTTATCGTCTTTGTTGTTGACATTCCATTCTCACATTCTCATTACTTGATATATTTTTTTTAATATTTCATATCACTCGGCTCTGCGACTGTAGTTCACTTAAGTGCATCCCGGATCAACTCTCGCCTATATCTGTTATCCTGGTGTCACGTTACACGTGCGAGTTGACTTCTGCATTTTCACCAAAGTATGTAAAATATTTCGTAATAATAATTTTATTCGAAGATTTTAAATGTAAATAGTTATTATAAATTAATGGTATATACATTTGAATTAACCATTAATTAAGGCGACATTAAGTGTCTAAAATGGTAAATAGTAGCGTATTTGTAATTGTTGTAGAATTAGTGAAGTGAATACAGTGAACTGTCGACGTGTCGACAGACGCCGTCTTTAGAAGGTCCGCGACGCACTCGTCACCCTCTCGAGCACCCCACTACTTCCCCGAGGGTCCCGGCCGGCACGAGGTCGTAAGCGCGCGGCCCCCAGCGCCGGGTGGTCCGCGCGTCGTGACGTAGGCAACTTTTTGATTACTGATTAAAAAAAACAAAGAGTTCTTTATCGATAACGACGTAATACCGAAGACAGTGCGCGCCACGGTTTAGGAAATAATGTATCTGCACTCAATGTTCAAATGAAAAGGAGCTTTCAAGATTTTAGTGAATAATGAAAGTTAGTATAATTCGGGGTTCAACACCACCTGGCTTTAGATACCGTATACAATTATGTCGTACTAAATTAGAGCCGCAGGTCGCGAACGCGGCGTCCTGTTCATACGGTCTAGTATAGAAGCGTTGAATATCATTCGTTCAACCGTCTAGAGACATTCCCAAATACGTTTAATAGTATTTATAGTTACTTGTTTTGTAGGGACCTCTCTCAGAGCACTCACCGAGGCGGTCCGCGAGGCCCTCACGTTACTACACGTCACAAATCCGCATAACAGAAGACTGAAACTATTTTCGACTCTATTTTGTATATTACATTGCATCACTCCGTAGCCGCGCCCCCCGGGCCCCAGCGCCCCTCGGGCCCTCGCGCCCCCGGGCCCCCGCGCCCCCGCGTTCCCGGGCCCCCGCGCCGCAGTCACACAGTAGTGTCACGTCACTTACAATATATCATTACAGGGATTTTATATATTAAAGAGATGTATAATTGAATACGTACCTATAGTTTAACATTACAGATTATATAATTATTGCTTTTTCTACACTTCCTTCGCTGTTCTTATTAAAATCGACGAGATCTTTTAATATGAAAGTCAGCACTTTCGTTACTAGCGTTTTCTTGTAAAATAACTAAAGTAAGCTTCCGCTGAACATAAATATAATACGAACGATTGTTTCAGTATATCGTTTCAATTAAATTGAATAATACAATAAATGTGCCAAAAATGTGCAAGACCTTCTATATCGGCCAGCGCTTCTAGCATCCTTATCTCAATTCTATGTACGTACTCTCTGTCTCTCTCTCCTTCTCGAGTGACTCCCGCGTCGGATGTGTCGTCGGTTTCTAGAGTTTACCTAATTCGTACAAATTCAGCAGTATTAGAGTGATTTTGTTAAAGTTATCATTGAGACGTTTTAATTAAGTTTGTTATTTGTTAACGCGCGAGGGATAGGATTTATATGAGAATAATTATTTTTATTTTATATTATATTTCCATATTTAAACAATAATAATCTAATTTTCTTGATGATCTATCACGCACTTAGTAATACTGTTTTTTAATCCATTCTGTACCACATACATATCTATATGTAAATATATGGAGGTTTCGATTTTTATGTTTTTTCCAGCCCGCCCCTATTATATTGTGCAACAGACGATTTTCAGGAGCCAAATGTAAGGACGTAATTTAATAAATACATAAATTTAAGAAATTATGTATTTTTTAGTTTATATAAAAAAAGTATATGTGATTGTATTAATTTAGTAGAAAACGAAATGTTCAGTTCCTTTTAGTTCTTCTGTTACGTGTATTTATAAATTGTAATTGAAAAATGATTTTAGCCAATAGATATTGTTCTACCGTAAATAGTAATATTATTATTCTTATTATGATAAGTTTCGTATTTTTTGATTTGTTGTATTTGTCGAATACAATTAATTACAAATTAAATTAAATGATATCGTTACATTAGGATGTAAAAAAGATTATCTATTTGATCTTAATAAGTAAATAAATACGAAAAAAATATTTAAAATTTACGTTCTAGTACCATTCTATTGTGTAATTGAAATTGAAATGATGGAGCGTTGTAGTAAAATTCGTTTACGGTCACCGACGTAAAGTGTAAAAATAAAAATATCAAATACCGCTATGATGTTTTATTGCTGATGCCTTTCGCCTGCTCCTGCCTGCTCGTCGTCTGCTGATCACGTGTACCACTGCAGCATCCATGATTATATGGAAATTGTCTCCAAAATAGTTTATTATTAAATATCTAAGTATTTAGTACTACTTAGATAGTTAGATTTTGCCTAAGTATTATAGGCGAATCGCGGCGTTGAGCTCTGCTACTCAACACGCATTGCCTCCAGAATTTTGCGGAAAGTGGGGAACGGAGTATCTTAACAATAGGTTCGAATCCCTACCCTGCTGTATGCGGGATGCAGCGTGAAGCTGATTATTTTATTTTTATATTTAGATTTTAGAAACGTAAGCTACACTTATAACACTTATAAAGAGCTTTGGACAATTTAATATTCGGTTTTGTATCTACTGAGTTAAAAAAACGATGGCGCTGTGATGCAGTTGACAAGTTTGACTGTATGCAATGGCTAAGGGTTGATATCTCATAAAAAATATTTAATAAGTTCTTAATTTATTATTGTCTGGTCGATTAAAATTAAAGAAAAATAACAATAAAGACAATGGTTCGACAACTCCCTACTAAGATTTAATATAATAATATTTTCGCTTGAAAATCTTGAAGTTATCGGTTTTAATAAAAAAGTTAAATATAGAATGTCGTATGTCAATTACAGGGTTACTTCGTCACGAGTCACGACTCGAGTCTGATGTTAGATATACTTGTTACAAGATTATTACACTTTATACATTCATTATAATAAGAGCGATCGAACCACGATAATAATTAGTCAGCAAAGTTCAAAAGATACAAAACCGTACGTACTTAAGACACAAAACAAGTAAATCGAAATAGATCATTGCTCTATGTGGGAATCGAACTTACAACCGCTGCGTTTGTTGCCAGCTGTCGCGCTGCGCCACACCGACCTTTAAATTTAGTTATATTTCAATCAATATTGAGCGTCAGTATTTTGCTATTTATGTAAAAAATACTTCAATTCATATTTCTAATAAGTATCTATTAATAAAATAAGCAAATTTATGACTCAAAATCGTTTATTCTGTTTTATTTTTTTTAATGGGCTGCTAACCACATACGTGACACACTCTAAGTACTTAGTCATGGGGTTAATGCGGAGAGCCACCAAGCCTCCGAGAGCGGTGTGCTAGCCTAGGGAAAAAAATACTTTGAACCAACTGACGTCGTAGGAAGCCTCGCTTGGATATTGAAGATCGTACAAAATAGAGTATGTTGAGTCGAGTTCGACCCTAGCAATAGCCAGGATTAATACCAGCTAAAAGAAGAATAAACTGTTTATATCTACTATTTTTTTTATTTATTATAGCCTTGGTGCCAGAGTGATGAAATGAAAATATTTATAAATTATAATTCATTCCCCCGAGTGGGGATAGAACCCACGACCGTCGCGTTACAGTCACACTTGTGCCCCTGTGCCACGACGACCTCATTAAAATAAGCTTGGTAAAGTAATAAACAAATCAATCAGCTTCACGCTGTATCCGTACACAACAGGGTAGTCATAGGGAACCTAGTGTTAAGACACACTGTTCCCCACTTTCTGCTGAATTCTGGAGGCATTGCGTGTTGAGTGGCAGAATTCAACGCCGCGCTTTACCTCGACTCCAGAGCGGAGAAATGAAAATATAACAGTAAATAAATATTTAATTTCCTCGAGTGGGGATCGAACCGACAACCAGTCGATTACAGTCACACTTTGTGCCTCTGCGCCACGACTGGCCTCGAAAAAAAAACAAAAGTTTCTATTATTATTATTATAATTATTAGATAACTGATAAATCATATAATGTGCTTTTAATATACATACACAAAATTTTATAAATAAACTCGGATAATTACTTTTTCACCACATTAGCATGTACTGCACTGGCTTGCACTTTGCGATTTGTTGTTTTTGTTTTACGCACATATGAAGGTAGGCAGAGGGAACCTGGGAACCTAGTGTTGAGTCAACCCATTCCCATTAAGAAACATTTTCATTTCCCACATTCCGCTGATCTCAACACAGCGCTTTATCTCTTTACTAGAGCGAGCAACCGAACATATTAAATATTTATAATAATAATATTTCTTCGAAGGGGAATCGAACCCACAACCTGTCACATTTACAGTCGCATGCTTGAACCCCTGCACCACGACTGATTTCTATTTCTATTACACCAAAAAACAAACCAAGTTTCTAATACTAATTTGATAAACCACAAATCAATTTTACAAATTCAACATAAAAAAAACAAAGCGTTCAAAAATGAAATGAAACCAAAAACATCGTTATCACATGAAGGCATACCCTTTTATTTTCAATTAAATACGATTTTATAAATACAAAATTTTATTAAACTAGCAAACGGTGGATGCTTACAATCTCCAAACACGAAATTGAGCAAATGCAAGCAAAATACATTATAATTAGGTCATCTTGACACACTTGCAATACCAGACAATGGTCTATTCACGTTTTACAATCAAATCGATTTAACTATTTTTAATCGATGCACATTATGTTATTTGTTGAATTGAATTTTTTTGTGGGTGAACAATTTGTCGATTATATTTTTATTTTTGCCTTTTTCTATTATTATTATATCTATACATTTAGAAATTCGATGCTACGTCAAAGTACGACTGTTTATTGGTTAAAAAAATAAAATCCAAAAATTGTAATTTAATTAAGTTTAACTGTTAGCAGATTTTCACTTATATTATAAATTATGTAACCAAACAACTGCACTTGCGCTAAGATCGATTAAAACTAAATAATAAAGAAAAACCTAAGCAATAAAGAAAAGTTAATTTCTAATCGAATAATTTAATAAATACACAACGCTCCAAATCCATCTCTAGCCTAATTATTTTGTATTAAACATCGAACCAAACTAGTACTATTTATATAGACAACATTATAAAATCAAAAGAAAAGTTATTAAAACTTAATAATCTATCAGAACGTAGAGAAAGACATAATTAAATCGCAAGGGCCGCAAGTTCATTACCCGACGTTTACAAAACATGAATTGTTCGTTGGGCTACCGGCAGATTGCAATCACCTCTCTAATCTCGAGTAATGATGGGAACATATAAACTAATTTAAATTCTATTATTTTCAAATTAATTTTTAATTTTTTATTTTATTTTAATCATACATCTCTCTGTTATTGCAAGTGTTGCCACATTATAAACACATATTAACTACAAATTCGTTTGAACTGTTCAGAGAAATTCGATGTTCTAGTCAATTTTAATTCAAACGAAACATTTTTTTGTAATAAAATCGATTTTGCGAAAAAAAAAACATCAACTCGATCATCGAATCTCTTTTTAATCGCCATCCGATACTTATGGCAAAAATCTTATTTACATATACAATATTTGTATATATATATTTGATTCCTTTTCGGAACGAGGTAACTATTTTCGTATATAATTTATGTGCCTTTATTCCATATGTATCACACTGTTACACTTAAGTATGTATCCACAAATCCATACTATTAATGGATAACATATTATTTATTTACTACACAAAAAGTGATGGAAATAGTGCTTTTAGGATGAGATAAATAAAATGATAAGGTATCTTAAAATATTTTTTTGTAAATCAACAAATTATTAAGCAAAAAACTTTCCCGACAAGTCCAATAGTTAAGTACATTTAAAAAAAACTCAGCTCAGTTATAAGTAAAAATTTTAAAAAATATTTTCGATCGATTTACCGATAAATATTGAACATTAGAAAAGAAAATGGCGGCGACAATGAAAAACTAAATTGTCTACACAGTATGTTTAAATTGCAACTCTCAGTTTCCACACTAACGAGACAAGATTCTAGATGTTTCGAAACGAAAAAATGAAGTATTATTGTGATAACACTATGAAAGAGAAAAAAAAAGGCAGCCAATTCATCGACGCCGTGCATAACAAAGTCGGTGGAGAAAGGTGTGTAAACATATTTGAAACAGACCAAACAAAAAATGTTGCAAAAATAAAATATAACACTCGTCTAATGTCTAGGTTTTGCATGGGGACGCGGCACAGAAATGATTGAACAAAAAATTCAAAAGAATCAGTAGTCGATTAAATGCGAATTTGAAACTTGCGAATTTTTTCACAATTTTTTGCGTAACTCCTACTAAGTAGGCTATTCTGGCTTTAAAATAATGAAACGTCAACGTTCGTGGAAAAAAAATGGCTGTGACAGTAACCATGAGGTTTCTTGGTTATCTTTTTCTTTTTTCTTTATTGATTCGACGATGTATAAAAAATGTTCAGCCGAGATAATCTTTAAGCCGCTTGTACTGTAACTGTTGTTGTGTATACTTTACAATTTATGAACTGATTATAATTTAAAGGTTTATAGTGTAACCAAGAAAGAAACCTATTAAGAAATAAATTATTTTAATTTTTAAATAAAAATGACAAGTTAGTGACAGGAAATTGACCGGTTAGTGAAAATTATTGAAAAACAATAAAAGTATTGTAGTGCATAAATAAAACGACTAAGTTATGCATGTAAAATTGAAGCTGTACTCAGACGGTCGGGAAAGAAAAACGTGGTTTTTTATCATGTTAACAAAATAACTAAGAATTTTTAAATGAAGAGATGCAGCAAAAAATAGACCGCGAATATTATAACTGTCGTGAACTTTAAAAGCCATATTTATTTAACATCAGACTATACTTTGTAGTTAGTACTTAACTCAAATATAAAATGAAGGAATAGAAAAATATTTTGTATTTAAAGAGTTTGTAATAAAAAGGAATAATCATAAATTAAAAGATATTTAACGTTTTTGAAAATAATGAATGGATTACCGTTGGGTTTTGATATGTTAGAAAGGAGATAATGATAATTTTCATATTGACATATGAAATATTACACCACAAATATTTTAGTCACAATATCGATATTTTGAGGAAACAACATTACCTCGGACACAGGTAGAAAGGCTATGAATATATAACAATTCTTAATAAATATCGATATTTTTCGTAAGTCCACCCATTTAAGATCAACAGTCAGATATTTATATCAGCCTTTGTAAGAGGATACATTAGTGGCAGTGTTCAATAGTTTAAATTCATTGAAATGGCGTGTATTTATACGGAACCTAGAAAACAAAAGAAACAAAAACTACATTTATTGCTATCATACTACCAACAAACAGCAAAAAAAAAACCCCTACACATATTTAATTTAATTAATAAAATATAAGTAATTATTTATTAAGTTATTTAAATAAATAGAATTAGTACCATGATTTATACAAAACTAGTATTTAATTGGAACCTAAAAAGCCAAATTGTCTATAGTCATACATTTTCACAACCCTTTGGGATTTTTTTATCATTTTTACTATAAAATTTAACAGTATCTTACGATATAATTATTATTATTTCATTGTTTACATATTGAGGCAGTTATAGGTATTGTTATGATTTTTTATAACGACAAATGGGAAAAAAAACGAATTTAAGGCGGATTTAAATATATAACTACCTTCATGTTATTAACATTTTCACTAATTATAGATGACTTTATAAGACAAGTGTAATACAAACAGGCAAACCACACTTTGGAGATACTATATTGTGCGTAAACATTGTTTATTAATATACTTAAAACTACTATAGAAGATATAATTTTTTTAAATGAGATTCGAATCTGCACTTAAGTGCGCTTACATTATTACTAATTTATAAAATATAGCATATAGGTAAATAATTTTTAAGAGTAAGGATTGATTAAAAATATTAGCATAGTAAATTATTTACTATTTTTTGAGAATAACATCATATCAATCATATAGAAACAAATAAATCAATTTCCAGTAGCTTATCAACGATTATTACTGGGAATAGACTGTCAAGACATTATTTAGTTAGTATGTATTAGATGAAATAACCAGCTTCTCGCTGTCTCCATGACAGGGTAGATAGAGCGAATCTGAAAACCTAATGTTAAGACATTCCTTTCCATCAAGCCACTTCCGTTCCCCATCTTCTATCGAATTCTCGAGGCTTTACGTGTTGAGTGGCTTAACTCAACACCGCGTTGCCAGAGAGAAGAAATTAAAATATTAAGTAGTACATTCCCCCAAGTGGAAATCGAATCCACAACATCCTACATTTTAATTGAAACTATTTTAAACGGCTAATTATAATTAAAACATTTTAAGGTATTATTCCAGATGAAATACGTAGTAATTTGAATGAAGCGGAGCAGGTTCAAGTCCTGCCACATATTTCATTTTATACGTTTTTTAAAAATATATTTAATTTAAAGGATTTCTATTTTGTTCCGAGTATAAACAATTCAATCCCAATCAGTCACACACCTTACCTAATGTTGCAATATATTAAAAAAAATCCAAAGTGTGTACCTTTTAAAAGCTAGCATATTTAAACAATTGTTCCACAGAACCCTCAAACGTTCACACCTAATGGCAATATGAAAATAAATAAGCGAATAATTATTATGAAATATGAGATGTATTTACACCACGCTTATCACAGTCCCGGCACTAGTTTGACAACTAGTCTGACAACCAATTTGGCTATTTAGGTAATCGACTTACACTCCTTAAATAGATAATCAATCGATTAAAATTATTATGGTGATATCGAATAATTAATCGATTAAAACTACATAAGATATATCGAATAATTAATCGATTAAAACTACTACAGAGAAATTCGAAAATCAAATTAATAAATCGAACCCCAACTAACTAACGGTAAACAAAACAAAACCTTACTTTTCATATCTTACTAACAACATATAATATTAACTTCTCTAAGTAAATTTTCCACTTGCCATACAAATGGAATGTTCAAACAATCTGTCTGACAGCCTTCTGTCAAAATGTTTTTATTTTTTATTTTGACTACGAATATGATACTGGTCTTTTTGCTTAATAAAAACTTTGGACGGCTTTGGAAAAGTTAAAAATCCTAATCTATTAACATGTAATATGGCATTATAATGTGGACTGTACGATTTATTTATATTTGGATATTTTTTTAAGCCTCACGCCTCTTTATATAGCAGGTTACGCAACGGAAACCTAGTATGAAGCAACTCCAATCCCCACTTCCCGCACAATTTTCGAGATATTTCGAGTGTTGAGTGGTGTTAACGCCACGTTTTGCCTTGCTACCAGAGCGAGGACATGAACATAATTCGTTTCCCCAAGTGGGAATCGAATCTACAACCACCGCGTTTGCAGTCTTATTTCTTTATTTACTTTTAAGGTGCGAACCGTTCAGTCCATACTATACATCCATTAACCATTAAACAGAATGACACAGACAATAAATTCACGTTTTAGGAATACAATTTCAGTACTATTGTCGGCACTTACTTTACTATTATTTTGTGTTAATAAATAACATTGATTGAAGGAGTTCTTACTAACAAACTATAATAAAAACACCAGTTTACCAAATACCAAAGTAATTCAAAGATATTAACAAAAAAAAATATTATAATAAAATATAATAAAACTCAATCAATCAATGCTTATTTGGTGCATGTTGTTCATACTTTTGACATGAAGGCTTCCATTTATACAATAAAATACCGACGAGCAATATATGTGGACCATATAGATCCTATACTAGGGCGTACCGCCACGTTTCATACAATTACAATTACTCCTGTATTATCCAAACAAAAAGAATACACATCAATCGTTTGGTGCAACAATGACTACAGTGCGGTCGGCGAGTCGTGGCCGACCTGAATTAGTTACGCAGATTTGATTTTAGATTTTTACATACGTTTGATTATTGTCGTTCCGAATGAAAAATGCCCAAAAGTACAGGAAGCCTAACTTCAGAATGGGCATGACTGGTTGACCGTACTATATTTGTACTTTTTTAAATATTGTAGAAGACATAGAGTTTGTAAATAGTGTGTACATTATTATACACATTACGATACTTAACTTTTAAAAAAAAAATACAATTACGTCATTGTTACACTAAATGAGCAATATGGTCCTCATTTTAATATAGTAAATGAACCACTTCAGGAAGAGGTAGAACATATATAGACCAAAGGATCAAAGAAACATTTAAAAGGAATAATTATCTTCTTTGATAAGATTATTTTAAATTTCATATTTTAAATATAAACCTTCAGCCCTAGTCTATGTCTATGTCTATGAGTACATACCGTAAAATATAATTTTTCATATTTTTAAAGTAAGCATATTTCAACAGAAAATGACCATCTTGTTACTCAAAGATAAAAAAAACAAACTGTTTACGTTAAATTAACGTCTATTACCTGTTTTAACATTATTATAGATACTCAATGTAAATAATATGGACACAGATAGAATATAAAAATGATAATTATCTTCGCAATGCCAAAACTTTCACCATTATATATATTTCAATAGAAGTGACCATAAATAGACAACTATAATTAAATCATGAAAATGAAGACAGAGTTTTCATTCAATCTTAAACAATTCAAAATAGTATGACGCGCTCTTACTCAGTTACTAACATTATTGATAGTATTGACAATAGAGGTCGCTAAACTGTCAATTTGACATTTCTAACAATTCCTTTTACATTGACATCACTAACATAACTCTCGAATCACCTCCTCCTCCTCCTGGTACATAAAAACGGAGCTGTCAATTTGACATTTCCGTCAGTTCCTTTTACAATTTGACAGTTGATAGTGATGTCACAAAGAACCGTCAAATTACCTCCTCCTCCACTGTAAATACCTATTCACGATCGCGTGCATGTGTTGCGGCAGGCGCGCTCTTTGGAACGATTTGGCGTGCGATGCCACCGCGGACGATAGTTCCGCGTACAATTCTAGGAGAGCTTCCAGGCCAATGGAGCGAAGTGCCTTGGCGTTCTTGTACAGAATGTTGTCTAATTCAGTCTTGTTTATCAGTACTTTGTCTTCGTCTGTAATTGGAAAGGTGATCGTTATAAATGATTTGTGGATTTTTTATACTATTATAGAGGCCAGTTTGGCGCAAGAGTACAAGTGTGTGACTGTAAACGCGACTGGGAACTTGGGTTCGATTCCCACTCGAGTAAATTAAATATCTAATATTTTCGTTTCTTGTTCTGATGTCGAGGCAAAGCGCGGCGTTGACTTGCCGCAACTCAACATGCAATGCCTCCAGAATATGGCGGAAAATGGGAAAACGGTGCGCTTAACACTACCCTCCACTACCCTCTGCCTTCGTGTACAGGATACAGCGTGAAGGTGATTTTTTTTTAATAATATTACACGTTTTAAAATGAACTTAATGGATCTCTATAAATTCTAAAATTTGACATATTTCATGTAAGGTGGCGGAAATCGTCGCCGCACTTTGTCTTACGAGAACGGGAAAATTAAAATAGTTTATTCCCCCGAGTTCGATGATCTAATAAAATAAAAGAGTACAGTATCAAATTGTAAACAAATGCTTTTTTTTTTACTTAAGTAAATTCAAGACTTGAAATTTAAAATATATTTAACATAACATTTGTTGCAATGCTCTTCATATTAATTAATGTCTAAGATCGATAAGAACGTTTTAATTAGCAAAATATTTTAATTACCTAAAAGTGCTTGAAGATTTTATAAACCACAGGTTTAACCCTACTTACTACTTAATTTTATATGTTAATAAAAAATAAACTATATATATTTTTTTATTAAGTAAGAAGAAACAAGAACGAAACAAAAACAAGTAAAGAAAAACAATTTAATTACTCACCTCCGCTAGATGCTTCTGGGCCTGAATTTCTTTTCTTTGGTGATGGCTTCGTTAGTGATTTCTCTGTAGACTTGGCAGGACTGAAACAAAAATAACATTAATTTCGATACAATATGCTATAGCCATATTAAGATAAAAGAACGGATCTTAAATAGACGAAATATTACTGTCAAAATTAATTGTTGATTATCAAGAACAGAAAATACTATCGCATTTTGATAAATATGGTATATCGTATTTTTTTTTAAATCTTTAAAGTGTGATTTCACACTTCAGACAAATTTCTAAATAAGTAGTTAGTATGCTTTTTTTTGTAAATCAAAAAAATAAAAATCGGCTTAACACTGTATGCCGCATATAGCAGGATAGGCAGAGGGAACCTAGTGCTAAAACACTCCACTCTCCATTTTCCATAGAACTTTTCGAGGCACTGCTTGTTGAGTGGCGAAACTCAACGCCGGGCTTTTTATTCATTCCCTCGAGTACGGTACGAACCCACAACCGTAGCATTACTGTCACACTATTGTACCATTTATCATACATAGCATTTTGCCGTGTGATCCCGGCTTAGAATAGGATCATCCTGGTACTGGTGGTGTCGTAAGAGGCGACTAAAGTACGTGTGGTAGAGTCACAGGCAGACTCGACTGGGTCATTACCACCCCCGGCATTTAAAACCGGCGTGAAGTAGTGGCTTTATGCCACTGCGTTTCGCATCAGGTAATGCCGGGCCCCGGCGCCCAACCCATCTTAAGGCCGGCAACGCACCTGTAGCTCCTCTGGGGTTGCACGGGGCCGTGGGCGGCGGTAGTCACTTACCATCAGGTGACCCGCACGCTCGTTTGCCGTGTCTTTTCCATAAAAAAAAAAAACATAGCAATAATCTCCTTAACGGAGATGGTAATAACATAAATAAGTTGTATAAGAATTTCAATATATGGCTGAATTGGCTAGAAACCTTTCATTTTCAACAAAAAAAAACAAAAAAAGACATCGAATACCTCTCAATAACATGATTAATCTGCGAATGTGAATTAAAATCGATCAACGAATCATCATTCGCCGGTCTACGCAGCGGGGCGTCGTCGTCCGATCCCGATGAACTGCAGGAGCCATTGTGCAGAGGGGTGGATGTGATCGGCTTATTCTCTTTCGACTCCTCGTCTGTTATCGCCATTGATGTGTCCTTGTAGTTCTAGATAAATAGAATAAAAGACTTTCATTAGTTGTTGAAAAAAAGTTAATGAAACTGTGCCAATAACTAAAATCACATATATGTGTAATTAAGAAAAAAAAGCAATATTAACTGAAGAAAGAAAGAGGAAATACAGGGGCAAAGGAAAAAAACAGACAGGGAAAGATGCATGCATTGCATTGCATATGTATTTTTTGTTTGTTGTTTGTTAGATTTTATTTCGAATGTGCTGATTCATTTACCATAAAAAATATTTTGGACCTTCTTATGAGCAACGAACTTACGATTCTTGTAATACACAAAAGCATATTACAAAAATGAAAGTCAATCAGTATTAATTTAATTACAAAAGTTTATCTCGCGACAAAAATATAATATACTTCGTATTTTAATGTAATAAAAAATGTTATATACCTTTTGCGTGGTCTTCTGCCGCTTTACAACTAGACCTTTGGACCACGCGTTAATTCTCCTCCTCTTACGTTTTGCGGAATGATTTTCATTTTTTTCTCCGTTATGCGGCGTCCTTACTGTTTTGTCATTTACTGCGGAGTCGAAACCTTCGGCTGTTAGAAAATTGTAATTGTCATATTTAATAATTTAAAAAAATAACACTTTACCTATATAGCGGGTAGAGGAGACTTACTAACACTTACTAACCCTGTTCCACAAATCTCACTTAATTATTCGAGACATTGTGCCGAACTCCCCACCGCGCTTGGTACGCCGTCGCTATAACTTGATACTTACAGTTTACAATTACTATTCATTTGCACACCATGAATATAGATAAAGGACATAATACTCAAAAAAATAAGTCTGAAAGATACCATTGCGGGTTTAAATTCCATATTAAAGAAATGAGTTACTTTGATTTTTCAGCTATCTTGAGTTGAGTAGTTGAGGTTAGGCACTTAACACACAATGTCTCGAAAATTGGGCGGAGAGTTCCCACTTTACGGCGCCTAACACTTAGGTAAGGAAAAAAGTACCGAGCTAGATACGGGATACAACGTGTAACAACAATATACAGAGTGGAAGCGTCAGCGCTCCTTTTACGGGAACGGCATATTGGGTAACATATTTTAATCCCATTACCTAAAGAAATTAATCAAGATATCTCCAACAGTTTAGACGTAGGATTTCATTTCGTGTGACGCAGTTACGCATAGATACCAATAACGTAATCATACACTACTACATAAATACTACTAGAGGTTAATAAACTTTGAACGTTGCCGCCAATACCTACGACTCGATTTCGGAATGATAAGAGGCGTATGCAGCGATTTGATAGGTTTATGTGTGCGTGAGTCGTTCTTGACAAATGGCGATTTATATTATAACAATAATTTTATTATTTATTTCGTTTGAAAAAAACTCGTTTTTTGCGATTACTTTTTTAATTGTATTAGACTTTTATAGAGTACTAAAACTGTGTTCCATTTAAAGTGGTGCTGACACTTCCATCCGTATATAAAATAAAAGCAAAATTACACAAACACTTACGTAAATTAGAAGCGGTGTATATAAAATCGGGAACATCGTTATCGGCGTCTCCCTCCTCCTTGCGCCGCCGTGCTATGTCCTGGCACTCCAGCTCGAAGTCGCTGTCCATCTCGACATCAATGAGAGCGTGCGCGTGGTCTCGGAGAGAACACGCCTCGTGACGTATTTGTTTATCCGATGATGTCCTATCAATGAGAGTATGGTTATTTTAGAATATTTATTTTTTATCATTTATTACCTTAATGTTTTCTGAACTTTTGCTTTTTGAATAATGAATGTAAGAAAAATCTTAAAATCAATCTGCGCAGCCATTTACAGCTAGCTTCAGGACGGTCACGATTCGACAGCTGTACTGTATTTTATTGATGTACCAAATGTATGCGTATGCGCAATGAATGTTCAAGGTTATTGAAAATTGTTCTTAGATTTAATTTTACAACGCCCAATTTTCCAGAAGTTGTGTGTATAAATGTTTAATTTTTATATTTGGAATTTCAGTACTTTTTAATATATGTTTTATATGATTTACAATTTATTTTTTGTTAATCTGTTTAATTATCCAATAATGTAAATGAGTGATCTTTCTTTGTTAAAAATAACATACAATAAATGAATGCCTATTGAAAATATAAAAAAATATAATAAAATAAATACTTCTGTTTGAATGCTTTAAATTGAAGCATTTGATTAAGTTTTAATTATTAAAAAAACATTTATTGTTGATTTATTAAACGAAAACAGTATCAGTTTTAAATTTACAGATATTTTCAACAGCTACAAAAGCAATAGGTATTTTATTGTTAAATTAGCACTCCATACATATCAATCTATATTAAGACCTTACTATTATATTATTAAATAGTACAAAATATATACTTACATAATACTATTTTATTCATAAGATGAAAAAAATAATAAGCAAACACTAACACCCATACATTATACACATAACTAACATGCAAAAAAGTAGTCATAATTTATGTACTGTAAATTTACAAAAGGTTAGAGGATGTAAATTCAGTACATATAAAATAATTATATATTTATTTTAGATAATAATAATAGTATGGTATTTCACGCAAAACTACTAAATATTGTGTTAAATATGTTCATACCTACACATCCCTCTAGCCCTTTGAAAAGCACCGGGAAATATGAAAAAAATGTGATAAAAATGTTAATAAAGTATAAATATTATATGTATATGTACATAAAAAATGTGTAACAGAAATGGCGGCGACGATGATGATAATGAAGTAGAGTCGTTAATGATGATATTAATTAATTTAAATGCATGATCCTTTTAAAATAAAATGACAAAATGATAAACATTCAACTTTATAATGTGCAAAATATACAAATTACTTTTTTTTACAGATTAAAACAATTACTAAGATTGTTCAATAACAGTTGTACGCCAAAATAATATAACAGATAAAGCATAGAATGTCACAACATAAAAGTTATCAAGAGACAAAAATTTTGTTTAATCATAAGAGAAAAAACAGTATAACATTGACAATTTAAAATGACATTCTCTCACATATAAATTAAGAGTAAAAAAAAACAGTATAACATTGACCATTTAAAATGCCATCTTCCCACATATAAACAGAAGGTAAACAAGTAACTTTCATACCTATCCGGGTTATACTCCAAGGCGTTAGCGCATATGAGGTCTACGTCGTCTAAGAATTCCTTAGCGCAGTTATACTTGTGCATATCTACTTTAGTCATCATTGTTTCCAAATCCATGGGTTGTTTTATTATGTCCAGATAGTCTGTTACCTTAAATAAAAAAAATAAAATTGTTTAAGCATTAAGTAGCGAAGAATAAATATCCTAACATATATTAAGTTTGTAGGTAGGTAGGCAAGAGGACGAATAGATCAAAGTGTATTTAATGTATTTTTATTTAAAAAAAAAATATTAAACATTATTGGAATTGACTAAGGTCAAGTGCTTGGGGTAAGCCCTAGGGCTAGGAGCATTGGAGCCCTAGTTTTATATGTTGTTGGACTTTCATCTAAGCCAACCATAAACATCATATATGTTTAAAAATACATTTTCAAAACATTACTCTATTACACAGGTTCCATCTATATATGCTACAATACCTTTGTCTGTAGTTGTGTATGGTATCTAATATATTTGATGCCCAGGGTAACATTTGTACGAAAAAAAAATTAACAGTAAAGCACTAAACGAATACATATACAAAAATATAATATAAATATTTTTTATTTATCAAAACCTAAGTTAAATGAAAGAAATGACAAAAGAAAATGTATATAATCCAATAAAAAAATATCAGCCATAATTTTATTACCTCTTCCAAATCAACAGGCTTAGTAAACTTGTAAAACCGCCTGTTCGAAGCTAATTTCCTACAAATATCACGCAGGAATATCCTCAATTCGCGTAACTTGTAGTCTTCCTTTCTCTTTCTTCGCGCCACTTCTTCTTTACTCTCCCTCGGAGGTGGCGGTGGTGGAGCTGAACAAAAATTCCTTTAAATATAAAGGTAATATAGGCAAAAACATACTTTGCGTAGTAAATTTTTTTTTGTGTTTATCTAAAAGTTACGAAAAAAATATAAGCATAAAATGTACTTTTAAGTTATAACTAACATCTAACGACTTTCAACTAAGAGTTTTTTGTTCAACTTCACGTTGTATCCGGCATATATCAGAGAATCAAGTGTCAAGAAACTCTGTACTCCACATTCCACCTAAATATTCGACATTAGCGGCGGAACTCAACTCCGTGAACAATGCCCGAGCGGTGAATGCACAATAATTCATTCTTCCAAGGATAAAATCAATATTATGGCCTGAATTTTTTTCATATAAACTATAAAACTACGAATTTTTGAATTAATGAAAAATTTACAATCGCAGTAAATAAATAAATATCAAAATAATTATTTAACACTTTAAGTACAATATGATTAACGGGTCTTGGCCGCTCTAAAGTCAGGCAATTAGAATTTTTGAGCACTGAGGAAGAAAATTATTAACAGTAGAAAAAATCATAAAATTGGTCTGCCCCGCTAATTTCAGAGCGGCCACGACTCGTCGACCGTAATGTATACCATCTGAAACTAACCTCTAGGCAGTGACGGCGGCGGTTCACTATTTTCTAGTACAGGAGGTTCCAATGGCGCTTCAGTTATAATGGGCTTCAAAAAGTTTATAACCTCAGGGGTGGTGGGTTCACGCACTCTGTATACACAGTCTTTATACTCTGGAAACAGTTCTTGAAGCTAGAAAAAGAATTATATGATACATTTATTATGATGACATATTATTTATGTTTTACATAATGCAAAATTGTAAAATCATGTAAAGCCGATATAGAGACATTTGTCGGTTCAATATTGTTGTTGTTATCGAACCCACGCCACGTCGCCCGTATTCGGTCGAGTTCACTTAGAGCACCAGTTCCCAACCAGTGGTCCGTGTGCCAGTAGTGGTCTGCAGCAGCTAAAATATGGTCCTCGAATGATTAAAAATTTTAGTGTTTGAGCAAAGTCTGCCTACAGTTGTTTCCTCAGTAAAACAAAAATATTTTGACAATTAAATTTAGTAATATACTGTGAAATTCATAGATTTTTAATATTCACTTAAAAATTCACACACCCCATCATATAAAAGGTCAGATTTTTTTGAAATTATTTTTTTTGTGTAATTATTTATTTATTTTTGTTATACCTACATAGTGCTCCCTGATAACAAGAATTCAATAAAAGTGGTCCCTGATCAAGAAAATTGGGACTCTATTTGTACTCCACATTAGATTAAGTTAACTTTACTCACGATGTAATTGCTATTTCACTTCTTTGCACACAGTAGTTTTGTGTTGAAGAAATGTCTCAACACTACGGCTTCTCAACTAATTACGAAACTGTAAAACTATACTCACAAGACCCGCAGTCTTTGTAAGTATAATAACAACAAAGAATTCGATCCAGTTATTAGAGCGAGACAAACGTCGATGACGTCACGAAAAAATAAAAATATATCCACACTCAGTTAATACTAGACTCCATCGTGGCTATAACCGACCTGTACGGGCAACTCCACGTCGGCCGGTGCAGTGGCCAGCATCAGGGTGGCCTCCCCCGCGGCGCGCGACCGCCACAGCTGCAGCAGGAGCGACGCGCCCGCCCCGGCGCTCAGAGCGCGCCACACGTCTATGACGTCACGGATGAACAGCACGCAGCCGCGGTCCGCGCGTCTGCACTCCGAGAACAGCTGGAATATTGGTTTATTACATTATATGTTTATCACAGTATACGAGATCGCTATAATATTTATTTATAAGGCAGCAGCGGCAAAACTCTAGCCTCAAACGGAAGATTCCCGTATTCGGACTCCCTTAATGCTGTATAACGACTGAGTTAACGACTAATAAAAATAAGGCCTAACTATAACAATTATTTTTATAAAATCTGTCTCAATTTATCATATATTCTTCATTTTTACACATTGTCTCTGCAAAAAAAATTCTTTTCTAATGATGATAAATAATATATTAAATTTGGTTAAAAATTATACTATTCTAATCCTATAGCAATTTAATAAAACATATCAACTAACGGATATAAGTGCTTGTTCCTGTGTATAAGCCAATGCGGAGTGCAACGCCGCAACACTCAATTCGCGTACTGTACATTTTTCAAGTCGGGCTAAGAGAGCTGGCGCTAAATGGGTCTCGGCACAGGGACCCATTATCAGTAGGACGTTGGATGAACTTGGTGTTGATAGACTGAAAGAAAGTTAATATGAATCAGTTTAAAAGAAAAAGCGCGACGTTAGCTTCCGCCACTCAATTGGACGGTGCGCAAAAAAACAAAGTGTCTTATGTATATACGGGTTAAAGCGTGAGGCTAAAATAAATAAATTAAAACAAATTAAATCAGATTCACTTTGTATCACACACACAGCAGAAAAATCAGAGAGAACCTAGTGTTAAGACACTGTGTTCCCCACTTTCCCTCGAATTTTTTTTCCTCTGCGCCATGACCGGCCTCTATAAAAAAATAAATAAAGTAAAAATACCTGCCAACAGTAGACAAAGTCGGCTCAGTCAACAATTCCGCAGCCGCCTTCACTTGAGCGGCCAACAACGGCGCACAGTACTGGGGTAAGCGCCGGGCGGAGGGCGGAGCACTGCGTGCGCCCGCCGCAACTAAACCCCGCATGGCCGCCTCTAGATCTTTCTGCGTTACTTCCACCTGGATGGATTAATTAAATATTGATAATATTGATTAGTTAAATTTATTACTTTATTAGTTTGTAAAAAAGAAATCTAATATATTTAGTTGACTTTGCATTGCCACATCCAACAGGCAAATAAATTTTTAATTAAAAAAAGATTTGTTGTATTTATTTTATTTTAATTAAATTAAAATTTCTTTACTTACATTTTTAGGATCTATAACAAGTGCGTATTCACTTTCGTACACTTGTGGATACACCCTTTTGAGCGCTTTCAATACTGCTTCTGAACATAACGCCTTCAAATCAGACCCTTGTAGAGAAAGAAAAAAAAATATTAATATCCATTAGAAATAAATAATTATATATAATTTCTAAATCGGAATGATCAAGAAATTTTAAAAAAGTAATTAATTTTTTTCGTATACAGCAGATACACTGCACAATATATTATTTTTTCAGACTACTATAGCTTTTACTTGTACTTGTACCCCCGTGGTAATATCAAGTGTTGTAATCATCACCACCTTAAATGAAACCAGTTTCAAATACTCTATCAAAGCGTAATACAATTTTTAAAAAATCGCAAAGAAGAAAAAGTGAATTTGTCAAACAAAATGAATAATAAAATTATCATTCTGTATACATATTATGTGTAAAGACAATAAAATAAATACAATTGTTTTAGTGTATTAGCTCGTTTTACCAAGCAAATTATTCATCTTTATAAGATTAGTATATAAAAGATGTAGATATAAAAGTTGCACTAGAAAAGATGGCTACTTAGCCATTAAACCTTTGTACCTTTGTTTATATGTTTCCTTTTTTTTTAATATCTATATGTATCTTTTTCACACGTTGCGTACAAATAAAGTAAAATAATATATTGATATATCCATTCCTTACCTCCATATCCATTGGTGACATCAGCTATATGATCCAAAGTGTCTTCGCTGGGCTTGGGCACCCAATGTTTTGTGTAAATATTTAGTATGTCCCGCCGGGCGGCCGCGTGGGGCGGAGGGAAATGGAGTTCGCGGTCGAACCGACCCGCGCGCCTCAGCGCCGGGTCCACGGCGTCGAGACGATTAGTCGCCCCTATTACTATGACTTCTCCTCTGAAAGAAATATTTCATATTGATAAATGCTATAGTCTTCTATCCTACTAAAATTATAAATGTAAAAGTTTGTGAGGCTGTGACGTTGTTTGTTTCACTTTCACGCAAAAACTACTAATCAGATTTAGATGTAACTTTTCAATAATATAGCTTATTCTTGTACAATTTAGCTATAATACACATAAACTACAAGTTTACGTGGTCGAACCAGCGATTGAATCGCTAATGTCCAATATATCGCACCTAGCTATGTGGGAAGACAGAAAATGGAGTTCGCAGTCGAAACTACCTACACGTCGGGGTGAAGGTTCGCTAAAAAAACGGTATAAGAATCATAATTTCGCTAGCTATCTAGTTGCGTAAACCCGCCGGATCTACTACGTCGAATTGCATAATTAATGTGACTTTTCCTTTTAAAAAAAAATTAAATCTTGAGAAAATAGTATTTATTTTTCCTCTAAGCAATAATAGTCAATATACAATATATCGGCCTTAACCGCGTGTGGAGGCGGGAAATTGAGTACGATCAAATCGACCCGACCGAGTAAAACCGCAATTATTAGTATTGCTTCCATGGTATATAATTAAAGACACTCCGTTCCCCACTTTTTACCGAATTCTGGAGGCACAGCGTATTAATCTCAACTAAGCGCCGCGCTTGAGAAATTGTTGTTTTAAAAAGGTTCAATTTCATTTTCACGGAAAATCAAATTGAACCTGACATGATAATATAAGATTTTTTGATCAAAACATTACGACGTTTTATACCTACATAGTGAAAGATGATATAATATAATATGATGAATGGTGATCATACAACAACATACGCAATCAACAAATAAACGTCATTGAGACTAACAAGAATTGGATCGTCCTGCAAATGTTATAATAGTAAAATTTTACCTATCACAAACGCCGTCCATCTCTGCCAACAATGTTCCCACCACGCTGGTATGAACCTGCTCCTGTCGCACGCTGCGCACAGGCGCTAACGCGTCGATCTCGTCGAAGAATATTATGGACGGCTTCATTTTGTTTGCCTTTCCATAAAGAAAAACTAAACAGTTAATTGGTTTACAATTATTAAGTATTGCGATAACATTTTAATATTAGATGTTGAAATTGGACACATAAGATAGTATTACTCATTTTTTATTCTATTAAAAAAATATATATGTCAACGAGTGAAACCAAACCATTATATATCTTTGCTCCAAATAACGTTGCTATGGCATTTAAGTAATAATTTAAAAAACTATTTAATATACATATATCTACTAAATGATATTAAATACACAAAAAAATTATATCATTAAACAACATTACCTGCTGAAACAATAATTTCAAATGTCGTTCACTCTCCCCGACCCATTTCTTCAAGCAATCAGCTCCTTTCCTCATGAAGAATGCTACTTTCCTACCACCGACTAGACTACATTCATTCGCTAAGGCCCTAGCTAACAGCGTTTTCCCCGTTCCTGGAGGTCCATGGAACAGAACACCTTTGGCTGGTCTCGTCTTGAATTTGTCAAATAAATCTGGATACATGAGTGGGAATAGAACCATTTCACGTAAACATTTGATATGTTCTTCTAGACCTCCAATCTAGAAAGATATAATAATATGTATTAAATAAGAAAATAGTGTATTTTTGTAAATATTTTTGTTTTATCTGATATTTTACTACTATATAATTAAGCGAGGCCAGTCGTAACGCCGCCGCACGAGGTGTGACTGCAAAATCGACTGGTTGTGGGTTCGATCCCCACTCGAGGAGATGAAATATTTACTTAAATTTATATTTCCATTTCTTCGCTCTGGAGCCGAGGCTAAGCGCGGCGTTGAGTTCTGCCACTCAACACGCAATGCCTCCAAAATTCGGCAGAAAGTGAGGAACGGAGTGTCTTCACACTAGGTTCCCTCTGCCTACCCTGCTGTGCTGCTGCTGTGTTGCGGGATACAGCGTGAAGCTGATATAATTAGGCACGTGTGCGTGCACACACACAAATACACACACATAGTATTTTTTAAAAAATGAATAACAAGATATGATGGAAAAACAATAAACAAATAAAACTTACAGACGAAAACCTCACACTGCCATCGACTTCTATAGGCTGTATATCCCGCAACGCCCTATCAGTCTTCTTGTCGTCCGTAGACTTCGATTTTTGTCTGCAATAAAAAATATGCATCACTTTTCGTTTATAAATATATTTCATCGCTAAAAAAAGTCAATAAGAAAAATCTAATTTGTCTGTAACTGTCCCCACTCTCTCTCTTTATATCTTCATCTCTCTTTTGACACACACATTTGAAATATGATATCACATCCAAACCTGAAAAGTATTTCAATTGGATCCGAATGTCCATAATAAACCACTATAAAAATACAATTTTTTTTACCCAATTGATAAATGCTATAAAAATGCATTTAAATGTTACATTTACAAGTTTCAACAAATCGCTGGACTCCATGTTGCTCTGCTCTGAATCTTCCAAGTCTTTTAGGCAAATGTCTACTAAGGTGGTGTTACGTGGTCACGCAATACTTTGTTTATATGAGCGTATGACGTTATATCAAATGGCTGCTGTTTAGCGAATTAAAAATACAGGTAAAAAAAAACTAATATTGTAATACAAATTTTAAAATTAACTGTGTAAGTAAAATAAGCTTGGATAATTCTTCCAGCAAGTAAATATATAGGCAAGTAGTATATCTTTAATTTAAAATTTTATTGTTTTGCTAATATGCAGTGTAACTAGATGTAAATGGCCCCATTCTTCACTTCATGGGGCCGAATCAGAAGCATATCGTGTTACGGTGTCGGTAAAAATATTATTTTACCAATTTAATTTTACTACACTAAAAAACAATGAAAGTAACTTATTATAATTTCAAATAATAATTCTTACCTGCCCTTAGTTTTATTTTTCATAGAAACATTGAGATCCTCCTCTGTGTCGGAACTGGTGGTGCTACTACTGCTGCTGCTGCTTGCGGGAGATTGCGCTGAAATATTTTGAAATGTTCATCCACAATATTTATTTTTTTCTTAAAAACTATATAACTTCGATCTGCATCCATATAACCTAGGGTGAGAGAACCTAGTGCTGAGACACTGTTTTCCCTACTTTCCGTCCATTTTCGAGATATTTCGTATTAAATAGCTGCGCTGCGTTTGGTTACGACGGCGGTTATGTGGATATATAGTCACTGCCAATATAAAATTTTTGAGAATGGCCGTGATGCAGCGGCTTAGCATCTGAGTATAAAAGCGATAGCTGTGGGTTTGATTCCCACTGGGATAAATAATTATTACCAATTTATTTAAATCTCCCCGCTCTAGTAATAGACAGTTAAAACAAATTCCAGGAATCAAAAGGCAATCTCTTAAAAATTGGGCAGAAAGTAAGAAACAGAGTGTCATAACACTAAGCTCCCTTTGCCCACCTTGTACATACACTATTATCAATTAATTATATGAACTAATAAAATAAAAAGCACTAACATCTTATGGTTTTCCTACGAAGTAACTTTGGTTTTCTTTCTCTTAGGCTATACGGTTTCTTTCTTAACGTAAACGTTTTACCTGAAACAAAAAGAAAAAGATATAAAAAAAAGTATTTGCTACTCTATCCCGATTATTGACCGTTCAATTCTAAACGACTTTCCTAAAAAAAAGTAAAAAATAAAACAAAAGTCGTAGTCTACGTCATCGACCGCACTTCAATCGTGATAACCGGCGGAGAATTATAATTAAATTAATTTTTTTAATCGTGGAAAAGGCACTGTCTGGGGAACAAGGACCAGGAGAGCAGAAGATCAGAAGAGCACTGTTTACCTCTAGGGCGGGTCTCTCTGGGCGTGAGCTGTACGAAGGCGGGCTGCGCGGTGCGCGCGCGGGCGGACCGCCGCGGCCTCGTCCGCCGCGTCAGCTCGCTGCTCGACTCCGACGATGATGATGATGATACTATAAATTAATGGGAATATCACCCTAGTACCCATTATACTGTTATATACATACATAAATATGTACAACAATATTATTAACAACTACAATGACATAAATATAAAACAAACAAAAATAAAAAACTTTAATGTATACAAATAAACATATTACTTGATATAATATTTTAATTAAAATTATTGTCTGAAATAACATAATATATAGGTAGCCTCACCATTTGTTATGTATTCTAAGTACGGATAAAAAAAATTTATGATATTATAGCTTCTGTTGACATTGAAATAATATCACAAATTCTAAAAGATGCATGTTGTAGGTTTTAAAATAAAAATATTCTACTAAATTCCTTATTAATAATATAGACCTTAATAATAATATTAATAATATAGACTCACCAGTCTCTTGATGGCTGTCAACTTTCTTCTTTATTCTCTTCCCTCGCCGCCTGGTGGAGCGAGCGGGAACTTGGTTACTGTGGATAATATCATATGTGTATAACATATTGTTTTTTTTTTATAAAAAATGGTATAAAATTAAAATTATATTTTTTTATGACATGAATTTGGACAGTGAAGGTCCCTAACTATACACCTGGCGGGCACAAGTACCAAGTAATGCTTCATGCTCCTTACGTTACAATGTGGCAGTGGCACCATGAACCTTTTTAGCTTTATTCTGTATCCCACATATAGCAAAGTAGGATCTGCCTACTCTGCTGTATGCGGTATACTCCAGCAAGCAAGACCTGCTAGCAACCTGCTAGCAAGACACCCAACTCTCCATACACCAACCAGTTTTCGAGAAAGTGAAATTGAACACTGTGCCAATGTACCACAACTGATTCAAGCAGCATCCGTCATCATTTATCACAATTTCTTCACTTTCTGACCTCTTATAAATACATTTGGTATCAACAAACCTTGTACTATCTTGGTCTTCATCTTTCTCATTATTATCATCTTTTTGTTCTTTCTTTGCCGGTGTCTCCTCAGTGTTCATCTTGTCATTTTCCTCTTTCACCTGCTTTGTTTCTGTGGGTTTCTTTTCTATTACAGTTTGATTATTATCATCATCTGAATCTGAATCGGATGCATCCTGTAAAAAAAAATTCATTTCAGTTTCACATTTTATTCCACATATGCAGGGTAGGGTAGGTAGGCTACGCAGGGAAAAATGGTGTCAAGTTACTCTTTTTTCCGCTTTTGGATCGAATTCAGCACACATTTTTGCTAGACTAGGGAAATGCATGCATATGATATACATGTAAACTGTTTGAATATAACCATTATGCATTCGGACAGAGTTACCTCCAATACTTAGATAATGTTTCCATTGTTTTCATATTGTTTCCATTATTCCAAAAACTAGGCAGTTTTTGGAATAATGGAAACAATGGTACAAAATTTTAGTAAAGCATTTTTTTTAATTTACCTTTAATTTTGTGAACCTTGCAGAGGTTCTTCTCCGTGAGAGCTGTGTGTCTTCATCTGTGTTTGTTGGGACATGGCTGCGAGTCTAGAAACATTTATTTTCTTTTATAAATTTGCAGAGGTACAGGCGGACACATGTGCAGAATGCAAATTTTAGATGTACTACATAGGGACAACTCTGTTTTTTTATGGGAAAGACAAGGCAAACGAACGTACGGGTCACTTAATGGTAAGTGACGCTGCCCACGACCCTGTGTAACATCAGAGGAGCTACAGGTACGTTGCCGGGCTTTATACAGGGCAGGTGGAGATAGACGCGCTTTTTGAAGGTACTCATATCGTATGGAATTGGAAACACTGCGGAATTTAGACCATTCCATAGTTGCCTCACGCGTGGAAGGTTCTACGCGCTCCTACAGTTACACCACTAAAATACATTGGAGCGCGAGTCTTAGTGTCATTAACTGCGCCAGTTTATATAAATACTGTCTTATAGACGCCGTCATAGTAACGCTGAACTCCATATCGAATATTATGCACACGACTGTACATGCTGAGGCCAGTCGCGGCGCAAGGGCAGTAAGTGTGACTGTAAACGCGGCCGGTTGTGGGTTCGAGCCCCACTCGAGTAAATGAAACATTTATTTAAATTTATATTTCCATATCTTCTATCCTTATAGTGTAGCTTAAAAAACAATAAGTTGTAATAATAAAAAGTATTGGATATATAATATATTGTTATCCTTTGTGGTTGGCTTTATTCATAGACAAGAGAAACGATTTTTGAAAAATTTTAATATTCCAGAGACCAATAAATTATCAAATAATCATATAATTTTCTATATAGCCGGCAGTGATCACTTAACATCACCTGAACCATAGACCTTTTTGCCTTGTCTTTTTTCCATAAAAAAAATTTAAAGTCAAATCCAATACAGTCAATTTGGATAACTTTGGTAGATACAAGCGCGATACTTTACACTGTATTAAAATTTAAAGCACTTTTTCATTTATACTTTTCACATATAGACATTCACATAAGTCTTCTAATTTAAAATACATCAGTATAGAAGAAAATCTGAAATTTGTACTCTGTCAAGTTAACCTCATTAAAACGGGTAACCTTGAAACACAAAAGAACCATTCAAAAAAAGGTAGTCCCAATTATTCTTCTTATAATATTTCTTCTTATAATAATTCTTCAAGGTAATATTGGATAATGTAACTGATGTAATGAAACTGTAATTCCACAGTTTTGTCTTATATTATAAAAAATAGGACAATCACTCTAGGGAAAATAGTCGATAGTATTGTATTATATGTAAAATTATCGAAACTAATTCGAGGTCGCACTGTTACCCGAACGAACCAAAGTTACCCAGATTGACGTACTATTATTATTTTCACAAAAAATAGTTGCTTACAATTTTCTTAGTTTCTCTGGCCTCATCTCCTGAAGAGAACTCATCAGAGGAGCTTGTACCGGGAAACCCATACAAATCAGGATATCCCTTCACTTTTAACTCATTCGTAATCCAACTCTCGTTGAAATTGTGGTGGAGAAGTTTACGTTTACGACAACTGCGCCTCACATCTGAAATATCTTTTTATATATTCTATAAATAAAAAGACCGTCTAAGGTAATAATAGTTAAAGTTTATATATAAGTGTGCTAATCAAATAATAAAAATACTGCAGTGGCATATTGTACACACACAATCACACGGCTTAAAGATCATTTTAAACCGACTTTTATAAGAAAAGCAGGTTATCAATTCGACTGTATTATTATTATTTATTGAATAATTTAAGTTCGCAATATCGCATTTTCATCTAATATCGCATAGTGATTGTGTATATGACAATAGTATAAAAACAAGTCAAAACAGGTTTTAAAGCCTTTCTGGGCCTAGATTGTCAAGCTACTGCTGCATTACATATATAAACAAAAGGGTTGAAATACTGTTTGACTAAGCTAAATATTTGTATGTGTGCCTTATTTTTAGTCCTGTGCATGAAACACAAAAACATCCTTTATTTACTACTTTATTTTAACTTCTCAAAATATTATAAAAATCTTTTTCATATTGTGTCAAGGTAGATATCCTATATATGTATACGGGGTGAGTGGCGATACTCAACACCGAGCTTTATTTTTTCACCCGAGAAGTAAATCTAAATATTATCGGAATCAAACCCACAACCGTCTCGTCTATAGTGACAGAATGTGTCACTGTTCCACGACAGCGTCAATATTGAGCCTTATTAAGGATTAAGAACGCAATCTTAGTTCACCAAGTGACCTTATCAAAATTACAGATGGCTAATACAAAAACTTACTTTGTTGTATTGGTTTATCTTCACTGTCTTCCATGTAATTCTTTCTAGGCCCACGATTACACCTTATTTTCATACTTCTGTTTTTTGTATCATTTTCATCGGCAAAAAATACTCTGACCTGGCGTGATCTAGAATAAATAAATAAATCAGCTTCACACTGTATTACGCATACAGCAGAGTAGGCAGAGGGAACCTACAATACTTTGTTCTTCACTTTATGCCAAATTCTGGAGGCATTGCGTGTTAAGTTGCAGAACTAGACGTCGCGCTTTGCCTCGACAACAGAGTGAAAAAAATGAAAATGTAATACATATTTTAAGAAATATTAACAAATAATAATTCATTCCCTCGAGCAGGATCGAACCCACAACTGTAACATTACCATTATTTATTATATATTGAGAATACCATACCTCCTTGAATATTTTTCTGGCTCAGTATCACTTTCTGGAAACATTATAGATCTAGGCATTTTGATTGCACGAAGTCTGCTGCGGCTGTCTGAAGACAAAATTGTAACCTTTGTAATTAGAAAATAATGCAATATTTTTGTATGATCTGTGTACAGTACATGATCGAGTTGTAGACAGTGACAACTGTTGTGACAATGGTTGAGGTTCTAATTCCATTTCCACCAATTGCTTTTAACATAGAAAAGAATTATTTTTCACTTCAGTTTAGTCCCATCCCATTAGATTCATACTCTAGTAATATGACAAAGTAGGATATTGATTTCTGCCATTATGTCTCAAAAAAAATAAGTGGTATAAACAAAATGTTAAAGCTATGTAATATAGCTTATAGCCTAAATTCATTATTCAATTTATCTTTATAATCATTTTAATGTAAACCTTAGCCTCCTCCCAGCTAGAGTCACTTTGAGCATTTAGGCCCATATTTATAAACTGCTTTCACTTGTGAGACCAATTTTGAGGGTGATCTTAAGATTTTGTTTATATAATCTATGAATGAAAACAGCATCCTAAGATCAATTTTAAACTTGAGAGTGATTCATTAAAATGGGCCGTAGAATGTATCATACACAACTTAGTTATTTCTTTATATAAAATTAGTTTCAGAGCTTACATACATTTTAAACTATATAGGCTACCTACACTAACTATAAATAGCTGTGGAGGTATTGTGTGTAGAGAGACTTAGTGCTGCACTTTGCCTTAATTTAGCTTAGAAATGAAATACTGTGGGTATTTCATTTATAAGCTCTTGAAATGACATCTATTCCATTTACAGTCCCATGTTTGTGTCCCTGTGCCACACTATTAATAAAAAAAAACATAGTGTCATCACTCACATCTGGTTGGCCAGCGTTGTATTTTCCTAGCCACCTTGTATTGACTACTCCTCAACTCCCTTTGAGACCAATTTGAAGCCTACAAAATATTTAGAAAAATGTTTAATCAACTAATCACTACTACAAAATATATTATAGTAGTTGTAATATTCTAATTATAATCATTATACTTTATGGTTGTTCTTTATATTTTCAAAATTATTGTAACAATAAGAAATTTATTCAATACACATACCTAATAGTATAAAAAAGCAGAACATAATTTTATAAAGTATAACTTTATTCAACTCTATTAGAAAATCAATAAGAACATTTATAAATAAAAGCCTATTACATGCAGAGTTTAAAATAAGTATATTTCAACAGTTTAAAATAAAAACTACATAAAGTTTATAGTTCTAATCTGTTTAGATTAACACAAAGACTCAGGCTCAGATTAAAATGTATATTTTTTTAAAAAGTGCATGAGTCATAACTAATTACAGTCTTGTATTACAACCAATAATTATAAAGCACATGCAAGTACATGCACTCTTAGAAGTACTTGGAGAGGAAAATGGGGACAGGAAGTTGGCATTCATGGAGACCACCATTCAGACGTAAGCTAAGGTTCATTGCCAAGAGATACATAAAAATCATTTAGAATGTATCACCTTCTCATCAGACACACTGCCAACGTCGTTTATTGAATAATTTCCTTCATCAACCTCCCCATTCTCTCCGTTACTACGTCGGGTTTTCACCATTGCAATGCTCGCAAGTTATGTCGTAATATTACATTCAAACTCACAAATAGATTATGTAACAAGTTGAAAATCTTATATAGAATTAAAAAACAAAACATTAGCCGCACTAGGAGCTTGAAATAGATTGTAACACGACAAAGGACAAGCGTTATCTTCCGCACATGTCGTTAGAGCGCCATGTTAAATGGATGTTCGCAATGTTCCTACGTTCACAATGAATCAAAGAATAATAAATTCGTTTATTAAATTAATAATTACACATCTCTTACCTCACCTAAGATATATTTTTCATTAAACACTAACTATAACTAACAATATTTTACCCATCAAAATTATTTCTATACGACTTCACCATAGATTATACATTTTACGATTTCATTCTTCACGTTTGTGATGTTTTTATTGACAAACGTCAAATATTCCCGCAAATTTGACATTCCTTGATAGCATTATGGTGGTGCCAGTCATAAGCAAAAAAATAGATGTACAATAAAATAAAATAAATGTAAGTACGGTACCGTACGGTAAGTTTTCATAAAAAAAAACTATTTTTTAAAACATCTTATTTATATTCTTTATTGCATCAAGCAAAACATACAGTATAATAAAATGAAAAGTTAGTTCACAAGGGTGGGATTTATATCATATTACAAACCATTTACCATACTTTTCATTGCACATTTTATTTTAATTATAAATAAAAATTAAATAATTTTTTATAGCATCAAGTTACTTTCGTATGATTCTTAGCTTTAAGTAAAGAAGTATCTAAAAATCGATATGAAATTATGAATAAATTTTATAACAGTAGATAGACAATTGATAATAAACATATTTATATTAAATAAACATATTTAATAAACATATTTTTTAATATCGGTACCGTCGTAATAGAAATCTAATTCTGTGGGTATATATCAATGTCATATATATTAATAATCTGTGGCGTAAATCGAAGCCGTACAGTCAATAAGCCAAAACAATCAAATGTCAATGTTATTATTTATCAATATGTGTTAATATTTTTAATAACTTTTGTTATAAGAATATGTGGATACTGTAAATAATATTGTAGTTTGCCTTTGGGCCTCCTATTATATTTCTATTTGTATTTAATTTCATCTTTAGGTTTTCAAATAGTAAAGATATTTTTGTATTATAATGTCTGATAATCAGGAATCGGTTTCTTTATATGAAAATAATAAAACTGTTTCCGAAGATAAGACAAGTAAAGATGCAGAACCTGATATTGATGAGGAAATATCATCAAAAATGACGGCCTCATATAGTGAAATATCTTTTCATTCAGATAATGGCAATAGTAATGAGGAACAAAACAAAGATCCAGGGCCATCTAGACCTTATGACCTGCCTTCAGAAAATCGTAAGCAAGAAAAAATACCACTGAATATTGATGGTCATGTTCGTTATGAAAATGACATGACACATTATGTGGCTGATGATTTGGAGTTTAAAATTAAATTATCAAGCCCAATTGCTAAAAGAGGTGAAACACCAGTTTTTGGAAGTTCAAGTGCATCTAGATCAAGTACCCCATCTGGAAAGTTGTATAGGCAAATTCTAGCTCCACAAATAGGACAAATAGATATAACAGTCTTAAATGATCTAGAGTATGAAGCACAGAAGATAGCACAATCTGTTGATAATTTAATAGAAAATTTATCAAGCATTTTACATTCTAATTCTTCATTAACTGCAGAAAATATGGAAGTATATAGAGATGCAGTTGGAAAAACCTGTGATGCCATGGACAATAACATAAAAAGTATGTATACTATTCTTGCAAAAGGAGAAGAGGTATCACAGGCTATGGTTCCAGTTCAAGCTCAAGCTGCAAGAATAGCAGAAATAAAAAGACTTTTACAAATATTTGAAAACAATTTCTGAATAGATATTATTTAATCAATTTTTGAATATTAATAAAATAATTTATTTTAAAAAGTATTTGTTTTGTTTTATCTTCATTAATTAAATTAAATTAGCTTCACGCTATATCCCGCACACAGCAGGGTAGGCAGAGGGAGCCTAGTGTTAAGACACTCCGTTCCCCACTTTCTGCCGAATTCTGGAGGCATTGCGTGTTGAGTGGCAGAACTCAACGCCGCGCTTAACCTCGACATCAGAGCGAAGAAATGGAAATACAAATTTAAGTAAATATTTCATCTCCTCGAGTGGGGATCGAACCCACAACCAGTCAGTTTTACAGTCACACTTCGTCCCCCATTATGTGGATCAACAATGAAGGTAGCCAAAAGGAGTTGCCTATGGACAATACAAGACCAATCCTATCATTAAGGTTCTTTGCAGTTCCCTGTTACCAGCTTAGTGGGTAGAAATATTAAAATAATCATAACTGAGGTGTGACGAAATTTGTTATATTAAGTAATGATTTTATATGTGGTATATCTACAAGTATAAATAAGTATACACCAGAATAGAATTCATGCTTGCAAGTATTATAATTTAACAATTCTTATTTGAATCAGAAGTGTATTAATCTCTTCTTTACCGTTATTCAAATTTTTTTGTTTAGTGATAGAGTGTATTATTTATTTAAGTCTTTATTACACCAATAAGATTAAATGAAAAAAGGTCAAAAATAAAACAGAGAAGCATTGGTGTAAGGGCGGCCTTATCACCGCAGGTGATCCCTTCCAGGCAACCCTACAATAAAAAGATCATAGAATACAGGATTTTAGGTTGGTGTACAAATGAACTAATTATCTATAATAGACTTACTTAAAAGCTACATCCTAAATGTTACATGATAATTTACTTATATAGATATATAAATAAATACATAAGAGATAAAAATAAAAAAGTGTATATATTTTAATTTTATTCTGTAGTCTACTCTAAGTTAGTAAAAGTCTCTAACGGAAACCTAGTGTTAAGACACTCCATATGGGTTACTTGACGCTAAAATATGAGAAATTGTAGGTCAAATATTGGCGTGCATTATTTAACAGAACGGAGAAATTAAATAATTAATTCCCATGAATAAAGATTGAATCCACAACTATCGCGCTTACGTAAATAATTAACACTGCTAGACTTGTTGAAAAAATATCGATATTTTAAATTTAATATATCGATATTTCTTGCCGATACATTTGTCCGATACATCGATACAAAGTAGCCAAAATCAAAATTTATAATAAAACCGATATATTGTTTTGTAGATTTCTATAAAAAATAATTAAATTCACCCAAAAATAAAGAAAACACACCTGAACGATACGGTTATCATTACATTACTTAAAATTCAAATCGATATAAATCGATTTCTACACTCTGACGTTAGTTGTAAATAATTTTGCACTATAATTGTCAATAAGGTTACTTTACAAAATAATTCATGAGTTTTTTTTTTTTTTTTTTATGGAAAACACACGGCAAACGAGCGTGCGGGTCACCTGATGGTAAGTGAGTACCACCGCCCACGGCCCCGTGCAGCCCCAGAGGAGCTACAGGTGCGTTGCCGGCCTTTAAGATGAGTTGGGCGCCGGGGCCCGGCATTACCTGATGCGAAACGCAGTGGCATAAAGCCACTACTTCACGCCGGTTTTAAATGCCGGGGGTGGTAATGATCCGGTCGAGTCTGCCCATGCGTGTTGCCATTGCTGGCGACGTGACTCTACCACACGTACTTTAGTCGCCTCTTACGACACCACCAGTACCAGGATGATCCTATTCTAGGCCGGGATCACACGGCACAAAGTTTAAACTTTATCGAAAGATTTTAAGTTCAATACTCCATAACTTATTAAAAAAAAATCGTAACTTATTTTTAGAATAAATATTTAAATTATAGCTATATTTTTCGAAATTGAAATGTAAATAAGATTTATAGGTAAAAAAATTCAAAATTTTTCGAGTAATATAATATCAAGTAAATTGAGTTTTCAACTTAATAATCGATATTATTCAATTCGATATATTGATTTACAAATGTGTACGTTGTCTTTCTCGACAGTTGGCTCCCCTTCATCGTCCTTTACAATCTGTCAAATTGTTTTTAAGGTAGTAGTTTGTGTCAATCTGCACCCGGTTGTTGAAGACTGTCAAGCGAGTTGGGTGATTCTTGGGAGTGTTGCTAAAATAAAATGTCCTATTAAAAGTTTAACAACAATGTAAATTTAAATCACGACCATGAGTGCTAATTCCAATATAAGATCAAAGGTGTTATTGTTGGTCTCATGACCATTTAGCTTTCAAGTCAAGTTACTATAAATACATACGATGGGCGACGTTGTAAGCCTATTTTCTGTGATAATAATGAAATTTAAATCAAAATTTAACCAGAGCAAAATTTATTTTCATTGTGATTTGCCATGGGAAAAGATGAAATCAGTGAAATGGATGAATGAACGAGCTTCATCGAACAAGGCGTATGTTCCAACGACAGTAAGTGAGAAATTTATTATAAAACGAGAATCAATAAATGATTATTTATAAACATTTTATCCTAAACGGCTTAGTTAATAGCTGTCGTTTTTTGGTATAATTTAAAAGTTTCCTGTAGAAAATAAAAGTTAGACACATTATTTTATTAAATTTATTCATAACTATGTTTTAAAATGTTCTGTTGCAATATTTTGCGAATTAAATAAAACAGTGGAACATTAATTGCTCAGATATTCATCATTGAAGATGTTGTACGTAATAAAAATACATACTTTAATATATGTTATTTGCTAATTAGCATGCCTTAATCTTTTTGCGATAATAAAAGTATGTATTATCATTAAATCTTAAATATTTTAGTTACAAAATTTTTATTTAATAATTTTCAGCAGTATTTTAGTAGAAAATATTCAAAAGCAAAATATTTGGTTATTTAAAAAAAAACATATAATTCTTTATTCTTATTAATTCATAATATTCTCTATGCTATTTCAACGACACTAAAAATCTTTTCACTTACCAAAAACAATTGTGGGCTATTTTACCGCCAAAAGGCAATACGTACCCATTAAAATAAGTGGTCTTTATTAGTAACCCATCAGTAAAAACGAAAAAGACGATTCGAAGAGCTCTTTCACATTTTTCTAATAATGAAAGTTCTACTTATAACTCTTAGATAATGTAAAATTGTATAGAACTGCCACTGAAATGTTTATATTTAAATATTTTCACATCCCCCACCTTGGTTAGACAAAGTGGCGTTAAATTCCGTAATTCAAAACGCGAACTCCTTAAAATAAGGTTTCAGTAATAGAACCGGACACATATGTAAATACAAAGAAAACGCGACTTAGATATAAAAATATATGCACAGTACTCGTACTACTGAGAAGTATAGGAGAGTTATTACTCCTAACTTTCCTACACTTCTCAAGGAACCTTCTTTCGACTACAATTAAGATTGTTTTGCTTTGTAATTTCAGTTATTCGCGAAAAAACTTTTTTTTTGTTTTCACGCATACAGCAGGGTAGGCAGAGGGAACCTGAGAACCTAGTGTTAAAACACTTCGAACCCATTAATACACTTACACTTACTGGTGACGTCGTGAGGCATTGCGTGTTGTGTGGTGGAATTCAACGCCGCGCATTTTACCTCGTTACCAGAGCGGGAAAAATTAAAATCTATTCTAATATTATAAAGTATTAAATATTCCATTCCCCTTAGTGGGAATTGAACCCACAATCGTCACGATTACAGTTGCACGCTTGTGCATATTTGCCACGACGCTCTTAATGCCATTTCAGTAATCATTCTTATTGATCATTTTAAATTTATTTTAACTAATATAAAGTCATCCGCGATCTGGCACTCAACACTTTGCATTGCATGAGGCATTGCGCCTTGAAAAATTCAGCGGAAAGTAGTGTTCGGAGTGTCTTAACACTAAGTTCCCTCTGCCTACCCGCTATGTGCGGGATACATCGCTGAAACTGATTTTTATTATTTCTTAATAATAGCGTATTATTAATAAATTAAAAAAAAATCAACCCAGGTGGAAAACATAGCAAACGTGTTCACGCACGCGCTATGCGTCGCACCAGCGTCGTTGGGTGCGCGCGAGTTGTTGACGCGGTCCGTCAACGCGCCCCAAGCGATCGCAGCGGTGGTGTACGGCTTGGCGTTGTGCCTCCTTTTTGCCGTTTCCACTACCTTCCACTCGGTGTGCTGCTGCCAGTCCGACACGTAAGTTACTTTTCTTCTTCACATTATCAGTTCAATTTATCATCATCATGTTCACAGAGAAACTTACCTAGAATAAAAGTTACCCAATCAAAGATTTTCTTTTCTCGATTTTCAAAGATTTTTTTTACAACAATATTTATCGTATAGGTGCAATTTTTTCTGCAAATTGCGCCGATTTTTGAGTTATGTCATTTTTGTTTCGATAGTACGATACGAAATAATCTCGTCTTTATAATAGTTATAATAAAATTGAAACGTTGTAAGTAAATTTATATTATTGAATTAATAAATAATTTTATTTAAATTTAACAAGTTTAAAAGATACGATACTAACTTAAAAACATATATTTATTATCACATTAACAGCTAAGTGCTAAGCTAACAAAACACATAAAACATTAAAATTGTTTATTGTAAACATAAAGTAACAACGTGCGTTCATTCTGTCAATCGATTCGTTCACTCATCGGCTACAGATATAGCAGAATATTTTTAATATTTTAGCACCCGTGAAGAGGATTTTATGCTAAACATTAGCGTATATAATTAAAACGTATTTTTTGTATGTCGTAATAACATTACACATCGTACATAGGTAATTGATATAATGAAGTACACATGTTTTTCTTACAAAGTAAAATCTGCAACATTTATTTATTAATCTGTATACTTTCACTATACATATAATAGTATACCCAAAGGAAATTTCATCCCTTATATGAAATATGAATAGATAATAAAAGTTATATTAACTTAATATTCTAGAATCAAGCCCCAAGGGTTTACGATGGAAACTTTTCCCATAGCATAGATAACGAATAAATTTAAAGCCTTTGGGACATTAAAGGTTTATGTCTTATAGTTTTAAACGTCATTAAAGTTTCCTACCGATTAATAAAACTGGATAAGGTCACGGTCAGTTCTATATTGCACGCGCTGTGCAATCAACAGAGTAATGAGAATGCCCCTTACGTAGATTTTACATAAGAAGCTATATAAATTCAGATATATTGTTAACAATATAGAAAGGAAATTTTTCAAAAACTGTGCTTTCTGGATATAATTAATATCCACTAAGTCTAAATCCACTCTGTACTAAGCACAGTTTACGAGTTCGATTTCCATTCGAGAAAATGAAACATTTAAAATTTTCTTTACCTCGCTCTGGTAACGAGGCAAAGCGCGGCGTCACTGAACACTGAATTCAATAGAATTCGGTGGAAAGTGGGGAAAGCGGTGTCTTAACACTTTCTTCCATCTTCCATCAAATAGAAAATTTAAAGCCGTTTATAAGTCATTGAGTAGTAAATAATTTTAAATATTTTTTACTACATTTCAATGGCCAGTGGCAAAATTAATATTGATCCTAGTGATAAAGTATTGATTACATTGTTTTAACTTAACTTAACTTAACTTAACTTAACTTCACGCTTTATCCCTAGCGGGGTAGTCAGAGAGAACGGAGCGCCAAACGCTACGGTCTCTACATACCTCTTTCGCCTCGTCCACTGTCATCAACCTCTTCATACATGCCCTCCGGGGGATCCTCATGCTTTTTACGTGACCTTCCTCCAGTATCTTTGATACTGTGTTTTCGAAGGTCAACCGAGGTCTCCCCCTACCTCTCTTACCACTCACTTTTCCATCATAAATCTTTTTTGCCATTCTTTCCTCGCTCATTCGTTCGACGTGCCCAAACCAGCTGAGCACGTTCTTCTTCATTCTCACCGTGACATCCTCGCTGGTACCTGCGATTCTGTGTACCTCTTCATTGCGGATTCGATCAGCTAGGCTGACTCCGCATATCCTTCGAAGAGATCGCATCTCCACAGCATTCATCTTTCTTTCATTCTTTTCACGTTTCGCTGCCGTATAACAGGGTCGGCACCAAAACTGCATTGTGTACGGCCAAACGCGCAGCTGTGCTGACGTTTCGCCGTCTCATCAATGCAGCCAAGGCTCCGTTAACCTTGTTACCGGCAGCAATACGCCTTTCCACATCCATCTCGTATCTTCCATCTCTACTGAACATACTTCCCAAATATACCACTTCATTCACCTGTTCTAATATCTTATCATTTACACTGATCTTGCATTCCGTCCTTTCTTCATCTCGTTCAAAAATCAGAACCTTTGTCTTATTCGCATTGAGGCTTAGACCATTATATTCACACTCTTCTTTCAAAGTGGTGACCAATGCCTGCAACTCGCACTCTGATGATGCAATAAGCACTGCATCATCTGCGTACAGCAGGCAATTCACATTCAGGTCACCTACTTTCACTCCTATATCACTTTGTTTCACTCCTTGGAGACAGCTATCCAAATACAAATTGAACAACCAAGCTGACATGGTGCAACCCTGTTTAACACCCGATCGGATGTCAAACCAGGGCGACATGCCAGCTCCTACTCGCACGCAGGCTGAGTGGTCTCTATAAAGAGACTTTACAGCCTGCAACAAGGGTCCACTCATATTGTACCGGGGTAGTATCTCCCATAATTTCGCTCTGACAACTCTATCAAACGCCTTTTCCAAGTCCACAAAAGCACAGAAAACTTTTTGGTTAACGGCCAAAAATTTTTCCGTGATCATGCGGAGGGAAAAGATCTGATCCATACACCCTCTTCCAGGTCTAAAGCCTCCTTGGGCCTCCCACAACAGCCTTTCAGATCTCTCTTGCATTCTTCTCGCTAAAACTTTAGCATAAACTTTACTACCTAAGCTAATCAAACTGATAGCCCTATGGTTTGCGCAGTCTATCTGTGAACCTATGCCTTTATACAAAGGCACGATGACCGCACCTCGCCAATCGTCTGGGACCTCCCCTGATTTCCAGCATAAATTGCACAAAAACCAGAACAAGTCCAAGACGCGTGGCCCACCATATTTGATCATCTCGGCAGTAACTCCATCTGCTCCCGCTGACTTACCACATTTCAGACTTCGTATTGCACACTCAACTTCTTTCACACTGATTTCGCCATCAGCTACATCAAGACTCAGCGTTTCGCTGCTACTTGAGACTGAGGCGTCATCACATTCATACATCTCCTTGTAAAATTCCGCCCATCGCTGCAAAACGTGTGGTTTATCTGTTAGAATTTCACCGTCCTTCGAAAGCACCCCTTTCATTCTACAAGTTAGCGAGCAACCTCGAGAAACACTAACTTCTCGCCAGAAAAGCTTCGTGTTTTCCCTGAAGTTGTTCGTTAACCTCTCATCTCTTTCATTCTCTGCTTTTTCGCGCTTCATCTTTATCAGTACTTTCGTCTGGTGCTTTTGCAGCTTATACTCTTTCTTTTTTATCTCTCTCATACTTTTATCCTTACCAGAGGCTTTATAATCCTGCCATGCCTTCTTCTTTCTTTCTACAGCATCTTGCACTTCATCATCCCACCATTCATCACGCTTTTTACTAAAGCCCCTTTTACCTTTACCACATACTTCTATCGCTGCTTCCTTCATACAATCCCTAAGGTTCTGCCAGCATACTTCAATATTTCCATTTCCAGATTCACTGCTGTCTAGCCTTTTGGAAACTCTTTCTTGATATTCCTTTCTAGTTGGTGGATCTTGAAGCTTCCAGCTTCTTATGCGATAATTCGACTCCAAGTCTGGACACCTCGTGTAGCTGCGCCAGCCCGTGAACAGACCCCTTATTCTAGCAACTACTAGATAGTGGTCTGTTCCCAGATCAGAACCCCTAAACACTCGTGTGTCCATGACTTGGCTTCGAATACGCTGATCCACTAGGAATAAGTCGATCATACTTTTCCCTTCCGTTCGCTCCCATGTATACATGTGAATTTGTTTGTGGTCAAACATAGTGTTTGCCACAAACAAATTCCTTTCCTTGCAAATTTCCAATATAAGCTTTCCAGCCTCATTTATTCTCTTGTCACTATACTGACCCAGCACTCCCTCGTAACCGCTTCGCGCAGTTCCGACCCATCCGTTCAAATCGCCACATATTATTAATTTTTCATTCCCTCTAACGCTACCTAGAACATCCCTTACACTCTCCCAAAACTCCTCGAGTTCGCCTAATGGAGCTGAGGATACTGGCGCATACGCCACTAACAAGAATACTCTTGTTAACCCCAGCTTGAAGCGAACCCAGAGCAGTCTCGGGTTGATCGCCTTGTATTCAACCGCTGCACTAACCAATCGAGAGGACAATAATACACCTACACCTTGACAGCCCCGCTCGCTCTCTGATACGCCAGCCCAGAAAGCGACCCGACTGCCCGGCAAATCAGTTGTATCATTGCCCTTTCGCTTGGTCTCAGTCACACAAACGACATCTAAATCTCTATCATCCATCACATCTAATAATTCATTCATCTTTTCTTCCATCCCTCCTCTTACATTCCACGTAGCTATTTGTAGCTCCGTCCTCCACCTCCCGCCGTTCCGGACATGGCGTGTTGGGTGGCGGTCCCCAACGCCGCATTCGTCGCCACTTGACACACCAGCGGGGACGCACTGGTGCGCGTCGCCTTGGGGGGACGCCCTATCAGTGCGCTCTCTCGGGGTGCACGTGGCGGATGGAACGTTGCAGCCCTCGTAAGGGCTGGCAGGAGTCGCTGCGAGCAAGCCTTCCATCTTGGACCCCTCGATTACATTGTTTTAATATCTCCAATATCTTTATTGACTCACTAATGTCATTGCTTCTGTTTGTATGTGTTTGAGATGAGCTACAATCGTGCACACAATCTTTTTCGTATAGGATTTCACCAATACTTTATTACATATTAATTAAATTTTAAAAACATAAAGCAGTCGTGGCTCAGGGCCGGGGATTGTAAAGGTTAGAATTAAATATTTTCATTTCACGCGGCGTTGAATTCAATCATTCAACTCAAAAAGTGAGGAGTGAAGTGTCTTAACACTAGGCTCTCTGCCTATCATCTTACATACGGGACTGTATCCCGTGAAGATGAAACAAAAAAAGCATCTCGATACAAAACTGTATTCTAGCTCATAATATATTCTTATGTCGGTATAGCGTGTGCCTAAAGTAAATGTATTTTCTGGCGAAGTTTACGATCCTTTTAGTGGCATGTCTTGAAAGTTTTTCGCAAGAACGTGATCCACAAATGTTAGCGTTATCTATGTATGTAAAAGGAATTTAAAATAAGGTACATACAGTTTGCAATGCTTGCAAATATTGAAATAATTATACCAAAGCGTTCATTAATATAGAACATATTGATGGTGATCTAGTCGTATGTAATTTTATACAAGTTATTATGTAAGGCATATTTACGCCAATTTATATCACGAAAACAATATCTAAATATTTAAAAAAATTCGGATCTTGATAGAACTTTTAATTAAATCTTGTGATCTATCCTACGGATAGGTTCAATTTAATTTACACACCCTATGAAAATAACGATACGAGACATCAAATTCTTTACATTCTAAACATAATCCAGAACAGCAGGACTACTCTTAAAACTAATTTCATTGCCGTTTTGACAACTAACAATGGTCAATCAGCCATTTACGGCTGCGTAGTTTTGGTACTCCGGAAACCGATATGGTCAAAGTCGGATTATGATTATTTTATTATTGTGTAAAAAAAAACAGGAAAACAACGAAAAAATATAATAATAACGACAATAGAATCCGACAATGTCACTAAAGGTATTCAATAAAGCACACCCACGCACGTTAGAGGCTTCACAACTTGTAGGAGCCGAGCATAACTCAGACAATTTAGGTCGCAGGAAGTTATTTGTTACATTTGAACGGGAGATTCAATTACCAATGAGACCACTCCTTTGGGGACTAAAACGTGTTCGCGAAGTACGTACTAAGAATGAGAGGCGCTCGGGGTTTTCTATTAAAGACTTACGATATTATAGAATTGTATAGGACGTGAAGCCTGATAGTGTGAAATTATAAATAATATGAATTTTTTACATATTTAAAGGGGTTATTTATGGGGCAGCCGTGGCGCAGGCGTGCAAGAGTGCGGCGGTAAACGCGACAGGTAGTGAGTTTGGTTCTCATTCGAGGATATGAAATATTTAATATTTTCGACGACGGCGACGAAGGCAAGGCGCAGCGTTGAGTCCTTCCACGTAACCGGGAATGGAGTGTATAACATTTGGTTTTCTATGCCTAAAAAAAGAAGCTAAGAAGTAGGTTATATCCAAAGCTTCTTGAAGCATTGCTAATTGAGTGGCGTAGTTAATAACACAATTATAAATCGTAAGCTTTTGGAATATTATTTTTAATTGGACACTAAGAATGAAGATTATCCTTAAAGAATATTTAAAATAAACGATAAGCTTATTATGTATTTAATGTCATATTTTATAATTAAAAGATTTACTATATATATATATATATATATATATATATATATATATATATATATATATATATATATATATATATATATAAATGACCTTAAAATAAAGTAATTGTATTACTTTACATAATATTTTCATTTAAAAATTCTTTTCACAACAATAATATTTAAAATATGTAAATTCTAACTAGCAAGGGCTGGCTATGATGTTGTGTATTTTGTTATAGATGTTGTGTAATTTATTGTAGTTACGTGTTTAGTCTCCATTACAGTGTTTAACAACAAATGTTTGCACACACTTGTCCACTTTATCTTGATGCCGTCAATTGCGCGACGTTTAAAGTCGATTCCCATATTTAACTTGTGAAAAATATATTGACGATTTATTTCTGTTGAAATATTAAGAATAGTATCTTATTTTGTTATACATGTTTTATAAATGGGGCGTTGCAAGGATATGCTGTATCCCACAATCAGCGGGGTATGCAGAGGGAACCTGGTGGCAAGTGGACATGGCTTGTTGAATGGCGAAACTCAACGCACGCTTTACCTCCATATCGGAGTGAAGAAACGTAAATATAAGTTTTAAAAAAATATTCATTGCCTCAAAGTAGGGATCGAACCCACCACCAGTCGCGTTTACAAACACACATTGTGTCCCTGTTCGTCGATTGGCCTGGCACAGATGTGTCGTTTGACAATTATTTAATTACTGTTCTCCTCATTAACATACTAATTTTGTAATAGGACTATCAATAGCATAATCATTATTTCAATGTAAAACTACTAATACTAGCGTTTTTTTTCATTTCTTTATAATTTAAGCTATTTATTTCATACATTTTGGCATATTCACATCTCACCACAACACAGCTTTTCACACACGCGACCATTTTGCATCTTTTGTGCTAAACACATACAATTTTTTTCAGTAAAATGAAGCACTTCCTCCACCGCTGTGACCGCGCCATGATCTATATATTCATCGCGAGTTCCTACTTCCCGTGGCTGACTGTCGGCACGCTCTCCTGCTGGATGCTGCGGGAGCTGCGCTGGGCGATCTGGCTTCTCGCAATCCTCGGGATCACGTACCAACAGATATTCCATGAGAGATACAAGATGCTGGAGCTGCTGCTGTATTTGATAATGGGCCTTGGACCGGCGGCTATTATAGTCACATCAAATGTATGTAGTTTTGTGTTTTACTCGCTTTGCATTGCTTCAGTTTAGTTGGGCAATTTGTGTTTGTTTAGTTGCAACATTTACCTATCGCTAGATAGCTATATGTGTCAAGAACTCTTTGTTTTGTCCGTATGAATGGGAGTTTCGACATTTTTATCAGGTAATTTGTTATTTTGAAATAAACTATGTATGTGAGTGAGGCCGTCATGGCGCAAGTGAGCGATTGTAAACGGTACAGTTGTGGATTCGATTCCCTCTCGGGGAAATGAATTTTATAATTTATTAATATCTTCATTTCATTGCTCTGGTAATACAGAAATATTCGGGATACAGTGTCAAGCTGAAAAAAAAGTGTGTATTTAGACTGTAGGTACTTCTGCCTGTCGCATTATTTAATAACCGCATGGAATGCAGGGTATCATATTTATTTGCTTACAATAGATATGTTACATACTATAAGAATAGTTTTTGTTTCCTGCGTGTTTCGCATTAGTTCACCGTTGTGGCTTTATGTAGGTACTTGTCATACACATAAGTCTATATAAACTTAGAACACTACTTTAACTAGACATCTAGCTCACTACGAAAAATCTTTGGGCGTTAATACCTATTTTGAATATATTTCAACAGTCGGACTGATGAAAAAAAACATTCAAAGCTACCCATATTAAATGGAGTAGAAAAATAATTTAGACACTCCTCCTATTTTCCGCCGAATTTTTCGAGATCTGTTGAGTGACGGAGCTCCACGACGATCGATTATTAAAAGAACATTCAAATACAGAGAAGGAAATTAAAAAAAAACGTTCGACCGCTTATGTAATTATCCCTCTAATTAAAATATTGCTTTTAAATTTGGTATAAATATAATCTATAAACAATTATTCTACAGCGAAATCAATATACAACTACCCCTAGTGATACTTTATTATAATGGCATTTAATTTGTATAATACAACCTTAGATTATTTATATTAAAAAGTTGGATAACTTCGTACAAAATATGTGTCCTTTGTAAACTTTTCCTGAATTGACAATTTAAAAATATGTAATTTTTCAATTGATCATCTTTTTTTCATAATTTTTTTTCTGTTACATCTAACATCCAGTGGGGAACGGAGTGTCTCAACACTAAGTTCCCCCTGCCTACTTTGATATAAACGAGATACAGCGTGAAGCTGATAAAAAAAATAATGTCCAAACTAATTAATATTTATTAATATTACTGCAAGAAACATATCATATAAACAACTTCTTATCTACTAACTCGATATGGATGATCCATACAAACAGGTGTATTAATCAATATAAATATCGGTGTGTCCCGAAATACGCTACACAATACCTGGCAACCCTACTCGACGGCTTGTACCGGCGCGGCGTCGAGACCTATCTATTTATAACGAAGTTACCTTCACATGTCGCATGTCTTTTCTGTACTGTACTGAAACATCAAGTTAAGTAAGCACACTATAGAATCACTTTATATGCATGCATAAAGTGAAAGCTGGTTTCAAATTATTTTAATATAGGTTTTTATTAAAAAGCTCCATCATGAAAAAAATGGATGAGCACGCCCACCGAGGGTTCCGTACAAAACTTGATGGTCTCTAGCTTTTTCTTAAATTCAGGCTTTGCTTAGTAAGAGCCCTTTCATCTGATACCTCGCTTGATCTAGCGTCTTTAATACCAAATTATATCCTTTTAAGGCTATTATTTTTTAGGATTCAACCAATGGATAGACGAATGTGAAAAATCTGACCACGATGATCAGATTTTTGCCTGAACAAGTACCAACTGTAGATGCTAGCTGCCAAATTTCTTAATTCTAGGTCAACCAGAAGTACCCTATGAATTGTGATTCCCTTGATAGAGTCTAAATACGTGTTTTTTGCGATATAAACGGATATTTTTTTTAAATCAATCAATCAGCTTCACGCTGTATCCCGCACACAGCAGGGTAGGCAGAGGGAACCTAGTGTTACGACACTCCGTTCCCCACTGTCTGCCGAATTCTATAGGCTTTGCGTGTTAAGTATCAGAACTCAACGCCGCGCTTAGCGACACCAGAGCGAAGAAATGAAAATATAAATTTAAGTAAATATTTCATCTCCTCGAGTGTATGTGGAATCCACAGCCTGTCGCGTCACAGTAAGATTTTAAAAGCGATTTTTCAATTAAGATTGTACCAATCAATTGTAGTTGAATCAATCATTATTTACTCAAGACCTATAATGGGAAACCTGAATAGTTATTTTAGGAAGTTCGTTATTCAAATCATAATTGAAAAAAAAAAAACAATTAACCGAGTATAATTGTAGTAGGTACGTGTAGGTATAGCTGGTATTGAGATTTTAATTAAGTTATTTAAACGCAGAAGTATGGAAATGTATCAGTAAAATCATTTTTTAATATTAATATGTACTCATAAATACTTTAAATAACAACAGATTACGATAGAAGAGATTTGAACACACTATGCCTAAAATTTTGTGCTACAGATGGTGTAACATGCTATCATAAATGATGACTTTATATCTCGCAAAGAAATGGTAGCTAAAATATATTTTTTATTTATTTTTAACATTTTTAATTATATTCTTTCCTAAGTGTGTGTTCTTTTCTAATTAACACTTTAAAAATGTTAAAAATACTTAATACATGGCATTCTCTCTTGTCAAACGATAATTCTTAGTATCTTAGTAATCTTTGGGTAGCGGAAATTTGTAAAAATCTACAGAGATGCTAACAACATAAATAAGTTGTAATAAGCGTATAAAAATTTCGATGTAGCTCGGATTAGTGGTCAGAGCGCCTGGTCGGTTTCCAGGAGGCGCGGGTACGAGTTCCCGCTAACGTTCAAATTTTTGTACGTTTTCTAAATAAAGTATCAAATAATATCTTTTTATTTTCTAGAAAAATGACATATTTCTGCTATTATTATTGTTTGAAGAACTTTTTCAAGGGATAAAAAGTTTATTTAAAATTAAAAAAAGGAAGTTAAGCTATACTTGATCGCTCTTTATAGTATTTCAAAGTTTATAGTAGAATAGTGTTATGTTACTCACAATGTCCACCTCATACTAAAAGTGAAGGTAAACAAGCAAACATGACATGAGTGCCAATTAATATTTGCAAGTAATAATCTTAATTGAAATATACATAGATATATGTGGTTTTTAGTTAAGTAGATTGGTGGTTTTGTCGGTCGTGTATATAGTTGTGGGTTCGATTACCATTACATTTTATTCCGGCCAGGTTAAGACTATGTGCCGTCATGCTGTGATGATGAATTTTGTCTTTAAATATTAGGTTATTAATTGTATATGCCATATACTTTTTACATAAAACTCGATGATAACTTTAATATTAAACAAATTTAAAAACCATTTGTGAAAAATAAACCCAATACCTATGTATATTGAATACAGCCAATCGAGTGGAATAAATAAATTTGATTACGAATTTTGTATAACAGTTACGTAAAAGAATTTTCTTATTATTTATCTTATAATATAATGTACAATTCATAAATAGTAACATTTTTTTATTTTATAAATTCCTATGTGTTTCGTGGCTTGACTATTTGCCTTTATGTTAGTGACACTCACGACTTATGATTGATAATGCCATATTTGTATGTGGAATATAATTGGAGGTCTATTTAACCAGGATTAATTTTTATTGGACTCTCTTACAATGTATTTAAACAAATACTTCTTAATTCTAAGTAATTGCGATCTCTTTAGTTATATCCACACCATTACAAAGTTTACTCTACGGCACGGTACCAAATCTTAATTTAAATTTTAAATTAAGAACATTTTTTCTCAACGATATAGATAAATAATATATGTAGATCCTCTGTTTTCGCTCTTTTCGAACAGATTATATAACTGTAGACTGTAGATGACTCCCTATCAATATTAAAATTTGCACAAAATGTCAGAAAACGGAAAAACAACAAACTTCATATCATTAACAATATAAAGTTATTTTGTATTTTATCGCGGTCATTATATTGTCATGGTTAATATTTTCAAGTAATTACTTCCGTTTTGCATAATGGATGCTGTTTTAAAACGCATCTGTTTTTAATGTTTCAAAACTTTATAACATTAAATTATTCTTGTATTAAAGTGAAAAAATTGTATAGAAATTTACGGCAAAGTAGAACAATAAGTTTAAAACAATGAGTTCTGTCATTTTATGTTTGAGCTTAAAAGCTAACATCTTATGTTTTTTCATTCATTCATATTGTTTTTGTTTTAGTAGTTTTCAACGATAGAATATTCACTAATAACTCAATAGCGACGGGAAAGTATATTATCTAGAGAGTATATTTGCTTAACATTTTTTCAAAATATTATGGGCATTGCGTGTTGAGTGGCAGAACTCAACGCCGCGCCTCCACACCAGAGCGAAGAAATGGAATTATAAATTTAAGTAAATATTTCATCTCCTTGAGTGGGGATCGAACTCACAACCAGTCGGTTTTACAGTCACACTTTGTGCCACTGCGCCACGTCACTTAAGTTAACTTTAATCATTTATATATAATAAGTTCTTTTATATATATAGATGTTAAAAATTTTATTAAATAACCATAAATAATAAAATAGACATATCATGGTAATTATGTTTATGGTTGAATTACACAAAGTTTCTATTTTTTTTATTTAAGAATCCTGTATTTCCAAACATGTTTTGAATGATATTATAATTTACATCTTTAAATAGGTTGTAAATTATAATATCGTTAAAATTATTCTTGGAAGTATATAATATAAGAACAACTAGCGACGGGCAAGTTGCCAGTTTTTTTACTTAATATAATAAAGAAAAATAAACGTATTTAACTCACATAGTCTATCGTTAAAAGCCAGGCTTAGTGCCACTAGTGGCGATGTTAACAGTTTAGCACCTAATAGTGTAATGTGAGAAGCATGTAAAGTTAAACGAGGCAATGTAAGCCCGACCTTTTAATTATATATATAATGAAGGTTTAAGATTTTTTGTGTATATTATGTAATATCGTTCTTAATATTAGTATTATAAATGGCAATGTTAGTTTGTGTGTTAAGCTTTCACGTCAAAGTTACACAACCGATTATCATGAATCTTTGTATACATATTCTTAGAGGTGTAAAAAAGGACATAGGCCCCTTTTTTTATTAAATATAATATACAGGATGGAAGCGACAGCGCTCCTTTTACGGGAAAAGCATATTGGGTAAAATATTTTAAGCCCATACCTAAAGAAATTAATTAAGATACTTCAACAGTTTAGGACGTAGGATTTTTTTTCATTTCACGATGTTTCTCCATACCTGTATTTCGTGTGACGCAGTTACGCATAGATACCAATAACGTAAACTCATACTATCTATTACAAAAATACTGATAAAGGTTAAACAACTTTGAACTTTGCCGCCAATACCTACGACTTGATTTCGGAATGAGGCCTATGTGGCGGTTTCCCTTAGACAGATTTATGTGTGCGTGTGTCGTTCTTGACAAATGGCGTTTTATTTAACAACGATAATTTCATTATCTATTTTGTTTGAAAAAAAAAACAACTTTTTCAATTTTGATAAAAAAAATATTTTTTTAATTGTATTAGGCTGTTTTAGAGTAGTTAAAACCGTGGTTTCATTTATAGTGGTGCTAAGAAAAACACTGTGTATATATATGTATTTAAAAAATATATAAATATTAGCATTATATAGTAATAATATTAAGTACATTATATGCCAATTTCTGTGAAATTCGGAAACTCTTTTGCAAATCTGTAAACTGTAAACAATTTAAAATATTTAAAAGTAAAGGCATAAGAAGATATTGAATTTATTGAAAACAAATTAATTATTTCACGTTAATTACATACTATGCACTTATTAAACTACACTTGTTAATTGTTATTAATAAGTAAATGGAACAAAATACGTATTTACAATTTAAATTTAATTTGTTTACTTATAAATATATAAGAATCTTATCAAGTTAATGTAAAACTTAAAGCTAGAAATAGTCAAAATTTTTTGCCTTGTGATCCCGGCGTAGAATAGGATCATCCTGGTACTGGTGGTGTCGTAAGAGGCGACGTGTGGTAGAGTCACGTCGCCAGCAATGGCAACACGCATGGGCAGACTCGACCGGATCATTACCACCCCCGGCATTTAAAACCGGCGTGAAGTAGTGGCTTTATGCCACTGCGTTTCGCATCAGGTAATGCCGGGCCCCGGCGCCCAACCCATCTTAAAGGCCGGCAACGCACCTGTAGCTCCTCTGGGGTTGCACGGGGCCGTGGGCGGCGGTAATCACTTACCATCAAGTGACCCGAACGCTCGTTTGCCGTGTTGTTACGTGTAATATATGTATGTAGACTTTCCTCTGGACTCGAGTAGTTGGACTATTAAACATAATTTGGGGTCCGTACCTTTTAAGGAATCTTTGCAAGATCACTTTGTTGTCTGTCTATCAGTCAAGAACCTTTATCTCAGGAACGCTTAGAGATATCGAGTTAAAATTCAAACCATATACCTAGATCTACAGCCCCATGAATTCCTGATAAAAAACGTATTTCTATATTTACTTAAAAAAAGATATGGCCGTTTATATAGCAAAAAACACGTACTTCGTTACTATAAATTCAATCAAAATTAATATAGTACTTTCGCTTAACCTAGAATTATAAAATTTGGCAGCTAGCATCAGCACATAGTACTAGTTCAGGAAAAAAATAGAAAATTATAATTTAGTAGGTAAATCCTAAAAAATAATACCCTTAAGTAGCAATAAAGGCGTATTTCGATACTATAAAAGGAATCAAAATTAATACGGTACTTCCCGTTAAAAATTGTCAGCTAGCATCTACAGGTAGTACTAGTTTAGGAAAAAATAGCCTTAATAGCGGGGCCAAAATTTGATATTAAAGCCTTTTTAGTGTTAGTAGTGTTAGTATTTTAAGTGAGATATCAGATAAAAGGGCTCTGGCTAAACTAAGCCCGATTACTATTGACTGAGATTTCAGAAAAAACTCAAGACTTCCAACTTTTGGACAGAACCTTCGGTGGGCGAGCGCGACTCGCGCTTGTCTGGTTTTTATTTTCTCTTTTTTCTTCTTTTTCTGGATTATTAAAATTTTATGATGCATTATTTCTTAATGAATTTCAATTAACCTCGATCAAATAGTGGTACTTGTGGGTCATGTATTCCTAACAATAGGATTAGGTCGGGATTTACACGGAATAACTACATTTTAACAATGCCTCGAAAAATTCGATAGAAAGTGGGGAGCGGAGTGTCTTAACACTAGGTTCTCATTGCCTGAAGCTGAAAGAAAATTATATAAAAGATATGTTTTTAATAGTAAAATAAGAAAAGTTAAAGAAGATAAGTTATGTTTATGCAACACAGAGCGCGTTGTTATATAAAAATATTTATAAAAGTACCCTTGAATTATTCATGTGTTTAACAAAGTTCATTCGTTATCGCTTTATAATTGTACGTTTATCTCTTTATCTCTTTATAATTTGTCTGCCGCAGTGTTGTTGCCACAAACAGAATGCGTTGAAAAATACTATATAACAGAATGCGTAGCGTACTACTTAAATTAATTCTATTATAAAACTTTTAATTTGTGATCACTTTATTAGGGTTCCGTACTTCAACCGTAATTAATAGAACCATTATAGAATCACTTTGTAGACCGTCTGTCTGTCTGTCAAGACCATTTATCGCGTAGAGCTAGGTATGAAGCTGAAATTTTCATCAAATATTGTTTTTAAGTCTTTTTCTTTTGCTGTTTTTTTTATAATCTTCGCATAATCGAATCGCGTAATCGAAAACCTACAGCACAGTACTTCTCGTGGATCTACAGTTATGATTTTTTACAAGTAAGAACTAAAAATGATAGAAAAGTAAACTTTATAGGTCGCAGTGAGAAATCATTACAAATTTACATTAATTGTGGTTTAACCGAGGTCACGTGCGCTTAGACGGTTTCCAAGAGACCCCGGGTTCGGGTCCGGTAACGTTTTAAAAATTTTATTCCTTTTTAAAAAATATGCTTATTTTATAGAAAATCAATTTTATGTTTCTGATCATTTTAATTGGTACAATGTTACGTAGTTATATTGTAGTGAGCGTGCGTGACCCACATTCTCCTATAGAATACAAACGTTCCATTTTGATAAAAGTAGCTACATGTGACAGAGTGCTACATCCATTCAGTACTTGGGCTTATTTTGTGTTAATGTAACGAACAATGTTTATTGTTTTATTTACATTTTATTTTAATGAAATTTTAATCAATCTAACTAAAGTTGTAATAAGAAAGATATTAATTAATATTAAAAAGTCAGTCATCTTCACTTTATGTTTGTCGAATTACCGGTCTTACGTCTGCTCGCTTCTAAATATTATGCATGTTAACTAATATATAATTAGTGACCTCTATATTTGTGTTAGGTAAATTAAATCATAGAAGATGCTAAATAAAAACATTTTTTTTGATATTTTCACACTGTATACCGTATATTGCAGGGTAGGCACCGGGGTCCAGTGACAAACTAAAACAGAAACAAAGTAAAACAATTCGTCTCCCATGTAACGACCAATTTTAGAGACTGCTTTCATGCTGAGTAGCGAAATTCAACGATGTGCTTGGCCCGGTTACCAGAGCTAACTGATGCTGTAACTGAAAGTACTTCATTACCCTCGAGAGGAACAGAACTTCCCGCTGTCGCGCTTTCGGCCATAAGCTATGAAAAAAATAGGTTTACCACGGAAAATGCTAAAATTTATATAAATAACTAACGCTAACAAGTATCTAATCGTTAATATATTCTAGAATCTCTGAAGGCCTCTTCTAGAATCTCTCAGAGGCCGGTCGTGGCGCAGCGGCACAAGGTGTGACTGTAAACCGACTGGTTGTGGGTTCGATCCCCACTCGAGGAGATGAAATATTTACTTAAATTTATATTTCCATTTCTTCGCTCTGGTGTCGAGGCAAAGTGCGGCGTTGAGTTCTGCCACTCAACACGCAATGCCTCCGGAATTCGGCAGAAAGTGGGGAACGGAGTGACTTTCACTACGTTCCCTCTGCCTACCCTGCAGTGTGCGGGATACAGCGTGAAGCTGAATTTTTTTTATTTGAATCTCTGAATACTTTTTTAGGTTAATTTTATAAATGTTTACTATTACATTAAATATAATTACAAACATTTTTATTTAATCTGTGTATTTTATAACCCGTGATATGTATAGGTCGAATGTGTTTATAGCGACTGTTAATTATAATTAGCAATTCACTTCAACATTTAGATCCGCTCATGTAGTCCTGGGCTAGCGTTATATGTCACTACCTACACAGTCACCTAACAAAGATTGATACGATGATTATAGCTAACTACTGTCACACAGTTCACCGATCAGTCTCCTTCATGTTTCCTCTATTCGACCTCAAGACGAAGCAAAGTGCTTTACTGCCACATTTAGAAACCACAAACAAAAGAACGGAACTGAACTACTTTCATAGCCGCTATTATCTTTTGTGAAATGAGAAAACTCTACCACAGGTTTTTTTTTATAGATTTATTTTAATATTTTATATTAAGTAAGTTTTTTAGGCCAGTCGTGGCGCTGGACACAAATGTGGGACTGTAAACGCGACACCCGAGAGGTTGTGAGTTCGATTCCAACTCGAAAAATTAAATATTTAATTTCTTTGCTCTCTTCTTCCGGCTCCCTTCTTCTTCTTTGCCCCGGTGTCGAGACAAAGAGCGGTGTTGAGTTTCGCCTCTCAACACGCAATTCCTCCAGAATTCGGCGGGGAGCGGAACGTCTTAACACTAGGCTCTGCCTTCCTGCTACATGCGGGATGCAACGTATATCTGAAAAAAAAAACAAATTTTAAATTACGGAATTGAACTCCCCTACTCCACATGCAACGTCTCGAATTCCCATTGATTGAGTGTTTGTTGATACGCTTAACTAGCTAAAAATAATTCCGAATTGTTACTGTTTCACACGTTCCGTCTTGATTTTAGCCTTTAAATATAAACCACTTTATGTTTCTCTTATTTATATTTATAAACCTACTCTATTTTATATTTATAAACTTACACATGAAAACAAAAAATATATATTTTTAAGAATGAATACCTAAATACGTTCAGAAACTTAATATTATATTATGAGTCTCGGTTTAGAAGTTCCATCGTTACCGAGAACTATGTATTTTGATCTTAACGCTCGTGTAACCGATATTCTAGACGCGTCTATATTTAAATTTTTATAATAATATTATATAGTGAACAATTTACATTATATAGTGAACATTATACACGCGACAGTTGTGGATTCGATTCCTACTCGGAGAAATTAATTATTTGTGTTCGGTCTAGGCATTGAACAAACACGCACAGTTTAATTCCGTCACTCAATCTGAAATATCTCCCAAATTGGGCGGAGAGTGGAGAACGGAGTGTTTTAGCAATTGGATCCCCCTGCCTATCCCGCTATATACGGAGGATACTGGATACTGTTAAAAAAATATTTAACATTCTTTTAGACATTATAATTATCACTTAGGTATATAATCAGAAACTTTTTAAAATGCGACAGTAGTGAATGGTCTATTTCCTTATATAAAATAAAAATAATCTCAATTTACGATACGATCTCGATGTATATAAGCATAGAAACCGGTTCTATATGTTTATTGCCAAATAACCGGCTATTAAAGAAAATTGCTCAGTCCTGCCGTAGCGTAGATCGAGTAAGAAATGCTGGATCGCCTTGACTTGTATGTACCGAGCACGCAATATTAGGTGTTTGATACCTAAAAATATTTCATTACTTGAAGGACGTCCGTCCAGTTAGTTCCTATTGTTATTCTTGTTACGCTTCATACGATTCCATATTTAATAAATAGTGAAGCCCATTTTTGTACGTCCGTGAGTACGTACGCTGTCGTGGCGCAGGGGTACAAGAGTGTGACTGTAACGCAACTGTTGTGGGTTCGATCCCCTCTCGATGTATTGAATTATTATTTGTTAATGTTTTCATTTCTTCGTTCTGGAACTAAGGCAAAAGCACGGCATTGAGTTTTGCGACTCAATACGCAATGCGTCGAAAAATTTGACGAAAAGTAGGGGTAGGAGGTCTCATAACACTAGGTTCCCTCTGCCTACCCTGCTGTATGCGGGATAACCAATGTTTATCTAGTTAGCGGCTTTAAATTGTTTTATCCAGAACCATTGCTGTTTAAGCAGCAGTCTTAATTCTTTTAATATATTCGTGTGTGAGTTAAAATGTTATTTAGATAATTATAATTTATTTCAAACCTTGAACTTCAAACGACTTACATATTTTGAATATGTAAGTCGTTTTAAGTTCGAGGTTGGTGTGATCTTCTAATACTTTCAAAATTATTTTCTCTTTATTAATATAATAAACTAGAATACAATGTAAATGAATATAGTAATGACTTATTATTCAATACAATAATCAACCATTAATATGAACAAATGAGTACGAGTAAAGTAGTTACGTTTCGACACAAGCGTTATTTCTACTGTTTTGTTGCAAACAAAGAGAATGCGTTAATTATATATTTTTTTTATTTATAACAATGTTTTAAAGTTTATTTATTATAATTGTTTACTATTGTGACGTCAATTTTTGTATGAACTAAGTGAACTTTAGAAGCCTTTTTTAAAATGAATTATAGGAAAATATCGTAAGTATCGAAAATATTTCTAAGAAAATGTAGAAAGTAAAAGTATGAATTGATTAAAAAAATCACGCTGTATCCCGCAAACATCAGGATAGGAAGAGAGAACCTAGTGTTTTTACACTTAGACACTTCGTTTTCCACTTTCCGAAAAATTCTGAAGGCATTGTGTGTTGAGTGGCGGAACTCAACGCCGCGTTTTGCCTCCACACCAGAGCGAAGAAATTAAAATATAAATTTAAATAAGTATTTCATTTCATCGTGTGAACATCGAACCCAGAATACATCGCGTTTACAGTCACTTTGTGCCCCAATTTAACCATCCGTTTTATAAATATTGCTCTCTCTCTCTTTGTAAATATAGCGAATCTATCGGTGTGCAATTAGGACATGTCATTGATCGCTACAAGCTTTCGTGAGGCGTAAGTATCATTGAAATAAGTATCACCGAATTTGAATTATAACACCTATATGAGTCAAAATGACGAATGAGTCTTGATCTTTTACGTGACTTTTAATATTTTAACTTATGGAGTAGTTTTAATAGTTTCCGTATTGTTATACGTTAACGTTACTAAATAAAATTATACATCAAACAAAAAAATCTATTTCATGTATAGACGTTACGGTTGACTGCTTATGTCATTGTAAAATGTGTTCATTAAAGATTCCATGGTAAATTTTTAAGCAGTTCGAGGAAAGAAATCTAACGTCTAAAACGTAAAGGGCACGATTAATAACTAATTATGGAAAGCTATATAAGTATATAGGTCCTATATAGAACCGTAATAATGAATATACCTTTAGGGTACACTTTAAAATAAAAGTCTATGAATATTAGATTTATAAATTATAATATTAAATAATGTTTTACAAATATATTTTTAATAAATGACGCTGTATTCCGCACACAGCAGGGAAGGCAGAGGGAGCCTAGTGTTAAGACACTCCGTTCCCCACTTTCCACCAAAATCTGGAGGCATTGCGTGTTGAGTGGCAGAACTTAACGCCGCGCTTGTGCCTCGATACCAGAGCAATGAAATTAAAATTAAATTTAAAGAAATATTTCATGTCCTCGAGTGGGGATCGAACCCGCAACCAGTCGATTTTGCAATCACGATTTGTGCCTCTGCGCCGCTATTATGTAAAACACACGTAATTAGGTAAAAATAAAATGGTTTCTTCTCTCAAAACTTGCTTATAGAAACTAAATTATTTCAAAAATAAAAATAACTTTTTCAGTATTGTTTATCTTTTGTTAAAAAGGTAAATAGTTAAAATAATAGTTTGATATGAATACTATGTTCCATATTTGTCTGTTATGTACGATTTCTTTTTTTGCAGAATCTCTTCTGCTTAAAAATGATCCATTTAAAAGTGGGACACGTAAGTTCTTTTGTATTCCGAAACGTAAGCTAAGTACCGTATCGTGTTCGACAAAGGGTCGCAGCTCTCGCTTTATGGAGCTATCTTTGTTAAAATGAGAGTTTCCGCATGTATGTTTTATAATTATTATTTTTTACTTTACGCTGTATCCCGCACATAGCAGGATAGGTAGAGGGAACCCAGTGTTAAGACACTCCGTTTCCCATTTTCCACCAAATTCTGAATCTACGATTGGCTTTTATAAATGTTTATTTGGATATATGGATTTTAAACTTAACAAAGCAAAGAAACAGCAGCGATTATTTAATTTATTTAATTATATACGATTACTTTATAAACTAATGTATTTTTTTTTTCATTTATTTCTAGCACCAGTTCCCGGCGATGCACGACCTCAAGATGGGCGGTCTCCTGTACCTCGTGGGCGTGTTCTTCTTCAAGTCGGACGGGCGCATACCGTTCGCCCACGCGATATGGCACGTGTTCGTGGCCCTCGCCGCCAGTGTTCACTACTTAGCCATCCTCCGACACCTCTTCCCCGAACTCAGGTCCCAATGAAGACTGTTCCATTAACCTATTCACTCTGTTGGCTAGCTCTCTTAAGCTATTTTTATATAACTCGGTGACAAGGCCACCGTTGACAGCGACTCGCGAAATGTCAAGACTCAAGTGTCATTTGGGACGAAAGAAAATATCTATTTTCCGAAAAAACGTGCTCTCTCGTTGAAATTGCTAAATGCATTTCATTTTTATTCATAGTAGAATTCGTTGAATTTTTATATGACTGTATTTGGTATAATGACATTGGATTTACTGTTTGTTTGTTGGTTATACCTACGTATCTCAGGAAATAGGTCTTTTTCGATAACATTGGTAGTACAGCTAAAATAACAACCGATTTACAATGTAAAAAAATATAATAGTAGGGAATGAGATTGATATTATACGTAAAACCACTAATTCCAGTTTAGTTATAGATGTGATTGACTGTGAACGCTTTCTTATTGGTTTTTATTTATAGGTTTTACTTTGCCCTTTAAAATATAAGTTTTCTCTTCAGATATATTTAGGAGAGATCTCATTGAGAATATACCAAAACGTTGCCCATCGTCCTACGTAACTATATAAATATATTTTTTAATATCAATATCCGGATTCAGTTCATTTGTTTGAATAATATTTTAGTTTAATCGTTAATACAATAAGTGTATTATAATTATAACAGAACATTTATATAATAATCTCGTAAGTAACGTTATACGGCTTCCTTTATACAACGAGCCGATGCATTTGTAATAATATAATCCAATAGAAAAACTTATAAGAACGCGTTCCAATATAGACGCATGTGTATATTTTGTAATATATTGTTGGATCTTATTGTTGTAGTGTAGAAAACTCCAGAATCTCGAGACCAATCCAACCCTTTTTTTAGAATATTTAATAAAAAAAAATGTATTAGGGGTTTTTTAGAAATCTTTATCTATCTATAGTTATACGGATCCAGTGTTTCAGCGTAGATCTTTTATACACCTCATGTGGATTTTCCCTTAGATTAGTATATACATACATGTTTAGCGTAGCTAGTTGAATGTAACGTTTCTTCTCTCTTTCATCGTCTATTTTAACTTGAGCATGTGCAATGACTTCAATCTGTAGCCGTGAAAATACTCATATTGTAAGTAGGTTTTGCTCAATCGTCGATTCGTTTTGATTTATGTTCATAGATTTTAAAAATTTAACATCCCTCGTCCGCCATTTTTAATCGAATTTACTAAATCCCCATATTATTTTAAATGGTCCCCTAATTAATTAATTCAAATATACTCGTATATTAGCTAATTCCATAGATTGCCTTCCCGAGGTGACCACAAGTGCTGTGTGACTTTTAACACTATATTCTCTAAATACATATCAAGTGGTCGAAATAGTGACGTAATTTCATCACTATGTATTGTTTTTTTTTCTTTATATAGAATTGCGTTATTGTGGACAATCGGAGTCTCATAAAGTGGGACGAACTGTGACACTCGGACAAAGATATGTAGGTCGTTTGAATATTCAACGCCTATACGCAGGTGTTTTAGCTACTGGTGATATAGTGGAATGCTTAGATAAAATCAGTTTTTAATTTTTTTTTGTACATATTTTTGCTATTATACGAAAAAAAATTAACTATATATGTTTGAATCGATTGCATTTAACGGTAGGTACAGCATTTTAGCGCCACTGTAAAAAAAATTCTTCGAACCGATCGTACTGTCCTTTACCACCGTTCGGTTCGTATTGATAAATTCTAGTCATATAATTTGCATGGCATTTTGCAAATTAGTAATCGTAAATGATTTTTAATATACACATTTAATATTGTTTAAATTTTTTTTTTTTGATTCAATTAAAATTTTTTGAAGAATCAAAATTCATTTCAAGTTTAAGGCAACAGGGTAATTGAGAGGTGAATGTAGTTGCGCAAAACTACAAAAAAAAACTTTGTTTTATTTTAAAAAATAAAAGAAAAATATATTATAATTTTTTTTTATAACATCTCGCTCCTATATTGTATTGTTAACGTGAGAATTAATATGGTGTTAGTAAAATGATCTTTATAAATATTTTTGTATCTTATCTGTTCCATGGTTTGTCAAGACTATGTTAACTATATGATTGTTTATAGTTAAAGGTCTTTAAATATTGTCTGTGTTAGTCTTAAGATCTGAAATAGATATATGTATGTACGATCTGACCAAAATGATATTATACTAGAAGACATTTAACATTAGAAGACATTTAATAATATTATATTAGAAGACATTTAACTAAGGCTCTGTAAGGCCCGTATTTATAAACTGCAAGTCTCAGATCGAACTTGATCGAATCAAATAGATATGTAGTTTAGAAACGAAAACGACATCTCAAGATCGATCTCAGACTTGAAAGCGATTTATTTAAAACATACTTATGGACTTACAACTCTCAATCTTGACGCTTATATTATAACTTTTTACATACTTGGAAACGTTTGTAAGGGCCTTTAAACATGAATAAAATATGTCATCATATTATTATATAATTTGTAAGTAATTTTCTATTATTGTAGGATTCGGAACAACTCCCAATAACTTTATGAGACATTTGCATGTTAAGAGGCGGAACTTAGCGCCGCTCAATATTTGTGCATGACAATTACAATTAAGTGTAGGGTACCAAAAAGTTTTGGTCACCAGTTTTGTTTTTAACTATGACTCTTGTTTATAGCATTAAGTTATATTTAAAGAATATATTATTTCTATCTAAATTTAACCATATTTAAAGTAAATCCCTGTTGCCGTTTCATTAGCCTTTATTGTGAAATTCAATAAGAAACGCGAAAAAGAATAAAATCATGTTCCGAATAAAAAAATACTTAATTTTTTTATTCGGAAAAAAATTAAACCACGACTACAATATTCTTCATATTCAAAAATCCTGTTTATTTTTAATCAATTTATTGGTCAGAAAGTAGCATATATATATAGTAAAATATATTATTATTATATATACTAAAACATGAATTGTTTATCTTGAATTTTATAAATAGTCTTACAATCAAATATTCACTTATTGTTAAATAGGAATTGAATCTCAGTAAGTAGTTTCGTATGTCTATATTATTGTATGCATATTGTATTATACGCGAGGTACTCTTGTAAAATTAAATAATAACAATGTATTTTGTGGATGTCAAAAATAATCTATTTTTTAATTATATATTTCTTCTGATAATCGATAGTTTAGTACTGTAAGACATGTCTCTTGTATGTAGAAATCTCTTAATTTTTTTTCTATCTCAAGTCTTCCTTTGAGATGTAATTTGGGATTAAATATATAATAGTCAACATTTAATCTTCCCTTTTAAGAGTTATGGGCCAAATTTTTAAACTACCAACAATACCATGTAATATAGTGGAATGACACTGATATAATGAAGTGAACAAAGACATTTATAATAATTTATTATGTACATTTAATATTGTATTTATGATTTATACGATTTGAGTAGTGCCAGAAGTAATGTAATATATTCAATTTATAAACTAATCTGTAGAATAATAATCAAAAAACTGGAGGAAGCTATCTCAATTATAAAATGTTTATTATTATGCAAATCAATTATGACTTTTCATTTAAGTTTCTTTTGTGTTTACTGGCTAAGGCCGTTTCTCGTTTTCCTCCCAATTTTCGAGATATTGCGTGTTGACTGGCGGAACTCAGCATTGTTCTTTGTTTTGTTACCAAAGGGTGGAAATGAAAATCACTCATTCCTCAGTGGGAATCGAACTCTAAACCGTTGCGGTTCAGTCAGACTTTTTGCTGCTGCGCCACGACGCTCTCAAGATACAAGAGTATCTTTATATTATTATTAACGAATCCCACTGCCACAGGAGTCAGTTGAGATAATTTTGATCTTTGATACTGTTGAATAAAACCAAAAAATGTTTCAAATAATACATATATTTTATTAAGGATGTAGTATTAAATATATTGTAATGTGTTATTGTAGAATACCAGTATCTAAATCTAACATGAGAAATATGATATTAAGTACACACCCGGTGATTGTTAAAACATTATTTTCTTTAAATTGACATGTAATAATACATTAACTTTACCTTTGTTAATGGATCCTGGAATAGTTTTGTAGCGGTTTTTGGGAATTAAATAAAAATTTTACATCTGAAAAACTGTTTTTAATTTAGTTTATACGTATGTAGTTGTGATGGTGGAAAAACATTGTTAGTTAGAAACTAGTACATCTAATTGTATGTTGTTTTACATCTTGGATACAGTTTTAATACCTAAAATGTCGAAACACCTCTCCATTACTCTGGCAGTGACTTCACAAAGCATTAACCTGTCGTAAAAGATTTTGACAATATTCCCACTTTTATCTTTCTCAACACAATAACATTTATCGTAAAAATCAGTAAAAGCAGATGATATTTCATATAAATAATCACACAAACTATGCAAATAAAGATCATTAGATACTTTAAGTATTACTTCTGGGAATCTAAGAAGTACTTTCCCTAGTTTCCATTCAGTTTCATGTTCCAGTTTAAGACCAGACTTTTGTGCTTCTTCTAATAGTTTTTCAATAGAAATTTGAGCTGTACGAGCTATGGATCTAATACGAGTTAAAGCATATAATAAATAGACAGCGGTGTTACCTTTATCATCTAACATTTTATCAAATGAAAATATATAGTCGTTAATTCTATTGTGTGAGAGATCAGCATACTTAATACAACCATAGGCAACTGCCTCTTGGGCCTTTTTCAATTCTTCAGGAGTAAGGACTTTGTCCCTACCCTTCTCAACTAACTTGTCGAGAGACCTTTTTAAGCCCTCATCTAACAAATCAATCAATTTGATTGTATCACCAGATCTTGTTTTAAATTTTTTTTTATCCTCCCCTAAAACTACTCCAAAGCCAACATGTTCTAATTTTTTGCCGCCTTTGAGTATTTCAGCTCGGCGGGCACATGCATCTATTGTCATGAAATGTGTATATTGACCAACATCAGTGACGTAAATGAATCTGTCTCCCTTCTCCTCTTCCACTCTTTGTTTTATGGCTGTTATGTCAGAAGTGTCATAAGTGTAGCCACCATCTGATTTTACAACAGTCAAAGGTATTCCATCATGATTACTTTCATTGCTCCACATAATTAACCTGCCTTCATCCTCTTCTAAGAAACCTTTATCTTTTAATTCCTTTACAACTGCATCCATCCTGCTCTGATAAAATGACTCTCCCCTGTCAATGATTTGGATATCCAAGCGATCATATATCTTCTGGAATTCCTGTCGTGATACTTCACATATTAGTTTCCAAGCAGCTATATAGTCAGGTTGCCCAGATTGCAATTGAACTACACATGAATAGGCTCTCTTCTTAAATTCTTCATCCTCATCAAATCTTTTTTTTGACTCTTTGTAAAAAGCTTGCAAGTCAGAAATTGGGGGAGAGTGAGTTTTATAATCAGGAAATTTATCTTGCAAGTGAGCTATAAGCATACCAAACTGTGTACCCCAGTCGCCTAGATGGTTTAGACGGAGGACATCATGGTTTAAAAACTCTAGGACACGACATACACTATCCCCTATAATTGTAGACCTAAGGTGACCAACATGCATTTCTTTTGCAATGTTAGGTGATGAAAAATCAACAATTACTCTTTCTTTCTTTACAGGTGGTGGTTTGACACCAACGTTAAGAATACTTTTTAAGACATGTTCAGCCATAGCTTTATTTAAGTAGATATTCAAAAATCCAGCACCAGCAACTTCCATTTTTTGTATAAGTGGTGAAGAAGGAGTCTTATTTAAAATATTATTTGCTACTTCTCTAGGATTCGTTTTTATATTTTTGGCCTTAAGGAGTTGTGATATAGGCATAGCAGAATTACACTGGTAGTCACCAAACTTTGGATTATTCCCAGATAATGATATAACAATTGGTGGATCCAACAAATCAGGATATGCCGAAGTTATAGCGACTTCGAAAACATTTTTTAATTCATCCATTATACAAATAGTACCTTCGACCGACTGTATGTCGGCTATTAAACTAGGTTTCTTTCTTTTAGCCGAATCCGGCGAACTACCCTGTTCTGATTTTATAGCATTTTCAAGAATAGTTAGACGATGTTTGAGTTTCTCATTATCGGCCAGCAATTTATCCAGCCTCGGATCACCAACAGAACTAAGATCATCGTTTATTATTTTATCCAGCTCCAATTCTATTATTTTTGCTTCTTTTTCAGCATTTGATGTCCGTATTTCCAATGTTCTTTCGTCCATTGCTGACTTTTTTATATTTCTTATACACAAAATCTAAATATAATAAATTAATAAATATAGGCGTACAAAGCTGTACCGTAAGGTTATCAGGTTAAGAGCCGCATGTTGACATTTTGTTGCTGTCACTATGTCGTGTCACGTATTGACAATTGAGTTCAGAAACGAGGAACAAATAATTTTGATAATAATAATTGTCCATTAAAATTGAATTTTAATTATTTAAAAAAATGATTATACTTTTTAACTTTACATAGTCATTTAAACTGTATATTTTTTAATAATAACAAACATAGCATCAATGGAAAAATAAGAAGTTATTTTAACGACTGTTACCATGGTCACGAAGTACTAACAAAGCAGCGGCAAAAATAGGTTTCAAAAGTGGCAAGTAGTGATGTTATTATCAGTTTATTAAAACGGATTATAATATAAAAGATTTCATCTATTTCTGACCACAAATTTTTAGAGTGTCTTATTTCATTATTTATTACAATTAAAATAATGTTCACTCAATTTGCAAATACTACTTTACACATATTATAGCGAATATTCTATTTTAGTCCTAACATATTTAACTCAAATGGCTTTAAAATGGCTCAACAACATAAATTGGAATATTCATCTAAAGACGTGGATTTTGCACTCTGGCTCAAAGACATAACAAAGTGAGTGATACAGTAATTTAATTAAAGACATCCAACGTAGCTATGTGTTTTTCACGTAAGTTTTTTTCTAACATATTTGATTATTTTCTGTTTCTTTTAGGGAAATTAAACAGACGCATATCAGAAATGAAACAAACGATCCGATTAAGAATGACGAAATTTCTAATCCGACATATGTTAACACCAACAATGAACATTTTAGGTGCAGTATATTTTTTCTCGTTATTGTCTGGTTTTTTTTAAATGTGAATATTTAATTTTTATTTTTTTTAGAGTTGTTCGCAGGACTTCATTAGACACGAAAATTGATCAAGAAATAAAGCCTAACAAATACGCTCATTCCGCTGGTACTATACGCAATAATCGAGTAAATGGTTAGTATATACTAGCACAACAAACACAGATTGGACTATCACACGGTTATAGGGTTCACATTTTCGAGAGAACGAATAAATTATTTTAATTTTCTCTCTCTGGCAACTAATCAAAACGCGGTATTGAGTTCCGCTCCTCTATACGGAATATATTAAAAATAAGGTGGTGCATGAGTAAACGAATATGAATGACATAGGTCCATTTGCCTAGTCGGCTAGGATATGAAAAAAAATATTACTTTTGAATTTCAGGTGTTTCGCAGATTGGGAGGCGAAAATCAAAGAATAATAATTTAAATTTGGATGACCCCACTAACGGCGGTTCAAATGATTTCCTTTCTGATCTTTTGCCTCACTACGTGACCCCAAGACACACACGGTTAAATAAAGTCGTTGATAATGATTTTAATGACGTTATACTGGGATCAAGTAAGAAAAGAAATAAAATGCTTATTATATTGGACACCCATTATCCATTATCAAATCTTATCAGTTAAGACTTTGCTTACAAGACTAACGACTTCATATTGCTGCTTTTGCTATTTACTTGCCTGTTTCACATTCTTAAAAAGACTGATATAAATTTTTGATAGGCCAGTCGTTGTGCAGTGGCACAAATGTGTGACTATAAACGCGACAAATTGTGGGTTCGATTTGTAAAGGAGGAAATGAAATCGTTACTATTTTTTATTCCTTGCTCTGATACCGAGGAAAAGCGCGACGTTGACTTCCACCGTTCAATACACAATGCGTCCAGAATTTAGCGGGAAAGTGGGGAATAGTGAAGATACTCTTATCTTAATTAGGTTCCCTCTGTCTACCCTGTTATCTGCGGTATACAGCGTAAAGCTAAATTAAAAAAAAAAAAGATTTCAAAATTATACTGTAAGAAATTAAAGAATACGTAAAAAATTTTTAAAATATATTTCAATGTAAAGTATACGCAGTACTTTTTTTTATTGTTTTTAGGATTTCAAGAAACTAAACGAATTGACAATACTTCTTTGTCCAAGGAATTTTCGATCAATACACGAGAAAACGTTAATAAAAAGAAATTCTATAAAAACAAATAATATTAAAAAATCTACCGGCTCTTCAATGTCGTATAGTAATGGGTCGAAAGGAAACATTAAAAGTGAATTTACTATTCCTTTACTCCCCGAAGGAAGGTTATTAGAGATTAAGATTTATTCAAATTGGGGGGACAAACATTTAGTAGGCATGAATGGGATTGAGATGTTCGATTCGGACGGAGAAATGGTTACTGTTGAAAAGGTATGCCTATGTTATTATTTTATAATAGATTTTTTTTACGTCGTCCTGGACGTCACTTGGTCTTGCAAACAAAATATGATTATTATATTAGTTACTATGAGCATTTGACAGTCTTAATTTCTGTACAAGACATATGACGTGACTTATGACTTAAGTACTTAATTTAGACTCATGGTTTATTACGTTTAACAAATATATAATTGCAGATTATTAAAAAGTCTGTATGTGTTTAAAATTATATATTTATTATCTAAGCTTTATTGATTATTTACTTTTAGATCTTTCTCATATTGAGTGAATAAAATAATGAATTATTTAATATATATAAATAATTTGAAAGGTGTGGACGGACTCCGAGTCCGGGGACCAGTCCGCGCTGGGGCGCCCGGGCGCGGTGCGCTCGCGCGACGACGCGCACGCGTGGCGCGCCGCACTGCCCATCGCCGTTAGCTTGCTTTTGGCGAAGAGGACTACGTTAGCTTTGTTGAGGATTTGGGTACGTCGTGCTTTGGATGTCAGAGAAAGTACACTACGTTCGAAGAGTCCTGGCTACCCAGAATTTTGTTGTAAATGGCTGCACAGATATGATATTAAGATCTACATTTGATTATGTTCTTTCCTATTGAACAATGCGCAAAAGTCCAGAAAGCCTAACTGTAGTGCGACTTATGAGTCGTGGAATGTATAGTAGTATATTTTTTTGATTGTCACCCAACTTTACAACGAAGTGGAGTGGGATTAGCCCATTAGCATTGCATTTTTTCGTTGCAACGCTACTGCGTGTTGGGTGGTGGAACTAAACGCTTTGTGTTTTCACATAAATAAAATGAAATTGATGTACAAAAACTTAACACAACAGTTTAATTATTTCATAAAAGCTTAATACAATTACTATTCTTTTATTACCAAAAATGAAAGTATTTTTTTTTTTTCAAAAAAAAAAATAAATAAATAAAATTGTCGCCTTAATTAAACTAAAGCTTTAATTAATAAAATTAATATATAGTTAAAATTTTCATTCCAATGATCGGTTCAGAACTACAACAAATCTCGTATTTACTCGACGCGCGGCGTCCGCCTCGTACAAGTGAAGCTGGACGACCAAGTGGTGTTCCACGGAGAGATAGCGCGCGCGAGCGGGGAACTGAAGGGGCCCATGTCCTCTTTTGGGGATGTAAGTCATTTAAATATATCGATTTTTTTTATGATTTAACATTTACTAGTTAGTTATGCAAAAATTATAGGTTCAAATCTTATTACGTCTTAGTTTACGTATATTTTTCATATAATAAAATATATATATTTTTTTTATAATGATTAAAATAAAAAAGAACTTATTTTTTCAGACAATTCTCTTCACAAAAGATCCCCGTATTCTTCAATCGATATTAGTAAATGATAAAAATTTCCAAGATGTTCTCAAAGATAATGAACCGTTGCTCGACACCAGCACAACGGGGGAACGACCGTCCACTGCCAATGATAATAAAAGTTTGAGTCCACTGAGCTATGAAGAACAAACCCTAGAAACAGATGAAATGTATGTTGTGAAACAAATTAAAATTACGCTCGTGTCTAATTGGGGAGCTAAGAATGTGATTGGATTAACAGGTACGGCATTTTATTGTTTTATATTTTATCAATAAGACACTATAGAACAGTGATTCTCAACCACTGTGCATATTAAAAATTTCCTAAACTATTTATGCGGTGTGTTGTAGTAAGTAAAAAAAAATTATCCTTTGTGTGCCAAATGTGTCAAATTTTGAAATCGTTAAATATGTGCCGCAACAAAAAAAAGGTTGAGAATCACTGCTCTAGAAACTTTTGTACAGTTATTTATTTTCTTTTTTTATAGCGTGGAGGTAAATAATAATAGTAATAGTATTGTTGTTTGTGGTTTTTTGTCAAAATTTAAGTTATTTGTCTAACTTATCCACTTTATCAGTAAAATGTGTGTTGACTCTCATACCACCAATGGACTAGTCTATATGTTTCTATGAAAAAAAAATTAAAATAAAAACTTATCAAATATTATATTATTTCTGTAACATTCTTCTCCGTTTTATAGATTTTAGATATAGATTATAGATTATATTTTATAGGTATAGATGTGCTATGTTATAACGAATCCGTCAAAATAAACCGCGCGTACGCATACACCCAACTCAATGATGACAAGGACTCAGAACAGGGCTACATGGAATGCAATAGTTTATTTAATGGGAATAATATTACAACAGATTTTAATAATATGTGGTGCACTAACTTCTCCCCGGGTTCCCAGTGTTGCCACATTGTTATGGAGTTTGAAAAACCTACTGAAGTTACTAGTAAGTATTTTTCTAGTTTCGTGCTATGGTGAGAGAATCTAGAGTGGAGACACTCCGTTTAACACTTTCCGCCTGAATTCCTGATGGGTAGTAAACTTCCACGCCGCCTTTTCTTGTTGCCAGAGCTAGGAAATGAAAATATAATGTGATTTTTTTTATCTAAATCTATATAGATTGATACGATATGATTGACAGAGCGCTAATTTTTCAATGCGGTTATATAACCGCTAATCATCATACTGGGCATTAGCGTTTCGAGTGATTCCCAGTGTCATGATCAACTGGAAAGCAAGGCCAACTTGGCCTCAAAGTAAGTGGGGGTCATCGGCAGAGCCAGACAGTACCTCACGCCAAAACATTGATTGGCCCTGTATACGGCCCGGGTTTGGTCTCATACGGAGTAGGGTTTTCTTTTCTGTTCTGGTGCATCCTAGTATCACCCTGAACAGTTTGATCGCATACAACGTAGAGCCGTCCAAATTGCCGGGGACCCAATGATTTGTGAAATGCTGGACACTTTCGCTTGGCGAAGACACGCGTTCTTTATTTCATTTATCATGGGGAGTGTTCAGAATAACTTTTTGACCTGTTACTTGCCGCCGGATCTTCTAACCGAACAGTACGTCACAAGCTAAAATATTATCCACATCATACGGTATTCGTGGCTCTCTACCACTGTGCGGTATTGTAGGAACTTCTTTCCATGCACCACGCGACTGTGGAATGTCCTATCTATGGCAGTGTTACCGGGTCAATACCGCATAGGTACTTTCGAAAAGCGCTTCTATCTTCACGTCAACAGTCGGCAACGCATATGTAATTCCTCTGGCGTTACATAGGGTCTTAGTGAACCCGTATGCTCGATAGCCTTGTCTTCTCCAAAAAAAAGTACTGTAACGCTTAAGTTCACCGTTAAATGGAGTGGTGTTTTATAGATTTTGTAATGTAACTTAATGTACTTCTTAGTACCACCACAACCATCATATTGATTAGTCAAACACTGGCCCACTGGTATATGTCTCGTGAGAGAAAGGGATGATAGGGATGTGGGGGACGAGCTTTGAGTTACCAGAGTGGTCAAGTTTTGCCAGAGGAGGCCCTGGCTTAGATGATCAGGGATCACGACAACAGCAGTAGTTTAATATAAAAAATGTTTTTCCTTTCGCAACTGTCAGGTATACGCCTATGGAACTACAACGCGACGCTGGCGCTGTCGTACGCGGGCGCGCGCGCGGCGCTAGTGTGCGTGGCGGCGCGGCGCGCGCGCGTGCTGCTGCGGCGCGCGCCCGGGCACGCCTGCTACGACTACGTGCAGCACCTCGAGCTGGCGCACTTGTTGGGGAACGCGTATGTTGACGAGTAACCCTATCCTCCCAATCTAGCGTGACTAGTGTTTTTAGAAGTAGGTTACAGCTCCCTTGTATGCAAACGCGCCTATAAATCGCCTGCTATTATTGATTATGTCAAGCATGTGGATTTAGCCAAAAACCATTCATTTTGTATCCGGCTGCAATAAGCTTTACCACTTTCATTTCGAATCTTCTATCTATACTGAGAATACTTAACTCCTTCTTAATATGTATCCATTTATATAATTGATTTTACTTATTATAATTATTTTAAATATATTATTATTTTACAGCTGCGACCAACAAAACCCAGAAGAAAACGCCAACATTAGAATCGATCAGTTCCCATTAAATCGATCGATACCAACTGGATTCGTATTGCAAATAAGCATATACTCGACGTGGGGGGACCCCTACTACGTGGGGCTCACCGGCGTCGAGCTGTACGAGCCCAGCGGGGAACAGATACACGTTAGTGAATCTAGTAAGTAACATAAAGTAATATATTATGTTACTACCAACCATCGTTCCCAGGCGCCCCGATTTTTGTTGGACATCCTGATTTTTAAACTAAAAATTAATCGTCCCGATCGGGACAGGTATTGTTCCGCTTTTCATAGATTATACCACGTACTGTAAACTTTTTTTATTACTATAAATTTAAATTAGTTGCTAATAATTTCATTAAATTAAAAAGTAACTTTATAAGTTATGTACAATTATTCTGAAGACTTAACTGCCTTACATAGGGTAAGCCAAAACAATATCGTTTTCAAGCACAATGACATTATTCTATTAAAAAACATTTTATATTGATACTATCACCATTTTTTTTTGTCCCGCTTTTAGCGAAAGAGTCTCCCTCTTTTTCTCTTTTTTATAGCAGTAGCCAACCAATCCAGAGAAAAGAAAAGAGGCTAAAATAAAAAGGAATATAGGCAATTTAGAGAATTTATCTTTATACTTTATTTGGTCTTAAGTTACAAGTGTATAATTGTTAACACCATGGTTATGGGTTCAGTTTCCTGATTTATTTTTAATTCTCTGTAAAGCACTGGCTCCCAACTAGTGGTCCGCGGACCACAAGTAGTCCGCAGAAGCCTAAATATGGTTCGCGAACGGTTTTAATTTTCTGATTGGGAATGGTGTGGCAAAATTTTTGTTTAACTGTCACAGTTAATTTTTATTATACATGCATAGTGGTTTTTGCTACCAAGAATTATATAAAAGTGGTTCTTGATAAAGAATAGGTTGGGAACCCCTGTTGTAAAATATTGTGTTATTGTAACAGCTTAATACACAGTCTCGAATTCTGGCGAAATTGACGAAAATTAAATGTCTAATAGTAATAGTATTTTTACATTTGATGGTACATTTACGCCCAAATCTCCGCAAGAGTCAATAAAGACTAGCGTGAAAACGGAGCGTTTGGCTGAATTTGTAAGAGATTGTAAACTGATATAAATATTTACACGTTGGTGCTTGACGCTTTGTAAGGACTACTAAGGCTGGTATAGTAATTCCTAAGTGGTTTAACTCTGGACGCAGACGTGTGCGCGCACCCCGCGAGCGTCAACGTGCTGGGCGCCGGCGCGGCGGCGCCGGCGCGGGCGACGCGCGCACGCCGGCGCGCCTTGTGGACGGGCGCCACGCGCGCGCCGCGCCTGCGCACTCGTGGCTGGCGCCCGTGCTGCCGAGGACGCTCAACAGGTGCTTCATACTATTCTGTTCTAAAATGTTATCCCACAGTAAGGAAAGGAAATTTTTTTTGAAATTATACGTTTTTACCAATCTATTTTTTATATATTATATAAAAAATAGATTGGTAAAAACGTATTATATACATTTTTTATATATTTACTAGTTACAATTAATTTATATTGTTAACATAATATATAGTTTAAAGACTATTTACTAACAATATAAATAAGTTATAAAGAGCTTATAAGAGTTTTGATCATGACGAATGCTTAGTGAAGCTATCGATTGTTTTAAACAGGCACACGTTTAGGTCCCGCGACATTGATTTTTTTTATGTTTTTTAAAAATAGTTATTGATTATGTTATAGCTCCTTTGTGGTACGCCTGAAAAAACTGTTAAATATAACTTTGGTAAAATAAGAAAAAACTAATATTTATAATAGTCTGTTTTTGCCTGGTGTCGAGGAAAAAATACGACGTTGAGATCTGCCACTAAACGTAATGCCTCCACTATTCAACGCAAAGTGGAAAGCGAAGTGTCTCAATACTCTCTCTGTCTACCCTGCCACAAACGTGATACAACGTGAAGTTAAAAAAAGAAAGTAAATTGAATTAAAAAAAGTAAAGTTATTAGACATACTTTTATTTCAGAGTATTTTTCGTATTCGACTCCCCGGTGTCCGTGTACGGGATAAAGATATGGAACTATGGGAAAACACCGACACGGGGCGTTAAGGAATTTGGCGTAAGATCATTTTACTTATATATTTTAAATTTTTTGTTTTTTATATATACTTTACAGCATTTATCATGAGGAGAGTTATACGCAAATAGCGAATATTTAACACACACTCGAGTACCATCCACACAATCTGGATACGTGGCACTCCACTACTGTGCGGTTTATTAGGAACTGCCTTCACTCCTTCTACTGCCTTCTTTTTGTTCTTCATTGTTTCCAGCTCGATACGAACTGGGTAGTTTCAAAAAGCGCGCCTATCTCTAACTTAAAGGCCAGCAACCATCAGGTGATCCGTACGCTCGTTTGCCTTGTCTTTTTCTATAGAAAATAAATTGAAAAAATACAATTTTTAGGTGTTAATGGATGATCTACTGATCTACACGGGATCTCTTGAGATGGCGCGCGGCGACGAGCTCGTGCCGCAGTGGATATGTTTCGAGGACGTCGACCCTGAAATATTGACGCCGAGGTTTTTTTTTTAATTATTTTTTAATGTCATATTAAATAAAATTTAATTATACGCAAATTGTTTATGACAGTTATGATTTCGATCCCCAAATGAATATATAGCGTGGAATATTATTGTATTATAAACAAAATTAAAATTGCTTTCCACTTCGCGGCTTAGTAAGACAAAGGCCAATTTTCAATTCTCCTCAATACCTATATCTAACACTCAAAGATGAAAAGTTAAAACGATACGAGAACAATAAATCTCGTCGCCAATCTCGATCAACACAAATAAATAAAAACTTAAATATAATTTACAGCGGTTCTGAAGCGAGTCGCAGTACAACGAGCGGCAGTGCGGGCGCCGACCCCGCCGAACGACCCTTCACTGCTGTTCAGTAATTTTTGCATGTCTATATTAAAATTATACTTGTCAATTATACTATCATATGGAAATTGTAGATTCGTAGCTAAAACTATAGTATAGTATAATTTTAAAGAATGATTTTAGAATACAAATTTAGTATATAATATTTAAATAGGTATAGCTAGAGCAAGTTGTAGTATAAATTGTATTGATTGTAAAATGTACGCACCAATATTTGATTATTTTTAAAAATAAAGCATTATTTTAAAATCTAAATCAGATCAGCTTCACGCTGTATCCCGCAGACAGCAGGATAGACAAAGCATTATTTCTTATTACAAAACGTATGGAATGGAAAGAACAACAAAGTGGTTGGCAACTATAGTTTATTATATGCATTTAGCTTACCTTAACAATTTATATATATATATATATATATAGCGGTAAAAAATATTGAAATTTAGAATGTTTCTGTGAGTTTCTTGTTTTATTTTGACCAATAACAAATATTATAATATTTAGTTTGTTTTTTTATAAAAACATTTAGCAATATTTATATATTAAAATAAAATTATAAATAAGAAAAACGATGAAAAAGTAACTAGAATGTGTATTGTAATTTAGTAATGAAATAAAAACTTAAAAATGTGTGATGTTGCAAGTGTCCCAAGTCAATAGTATATGTAACGTGTGATGTTGAATTCTAAATTGAAGTATTTATTAATAATTATATATTAAAAATGTTACAAGTTTATTATTAATAGTAGTATAAAGTAGTATTTTGCCAATAGATTACCTCTAAAGCGATTGTAATTTTGTCTGTAGCGAAATGAATTTACACGTAGAATAAACAGTAGACTGCACTAGCGCCAAATATTTCAATTTGACATTGTTTCTCATTTTTTATCTGTTGTAAATGCATTTTTAAATGGTTAAACAATTTTATAAATTTAATTTTAATGAACTTTGTATTTAATGTAATGTAATATTTAAATCGGTTTTGTACGTAAATAAAATTTTTTTTCTAAATATCTGTCTCATTTATTTAAGTTGAAATTTTTAGGAATAAAATTAATAATAAAAAAAACGTTTTAGATTTAACTCATTTTATTTTAAACTAAATCACAGACTAACATTTGCACAAATAAGTAGTTTCTTCATATTGGTTTCAAATAATGATATTTAGTTATATACCTACTGTTTGTTGTGAGGAACTTTAGAACAATGGCTATGGCTATTCGAACAGTATATAAATTCCTTTCTTCGTATATACAGAAAATAATCAATCATAAACTAAATATAGATACAGCTTATTGGTTCTTATATATGTTTTTTTACGACATTTTCTACATAAAGTATTAAGTCATCATACAAATTAACAATAACTAAATTTCTAAAATGTAAACCATCAATGATAATAATAGAATGATATAATCAAATAACAGAAAAGAATCGACTGTATCTGTTTTAGTTATTAAAAATTATCCACAAATTATAAGTATTTTAAGAAATCGATAATTCATTTTATAAAAGTGCTCAATGAGATCTATTTAAGACCTCTATTTTCGATGAATTTTCTGTTAGTTTATTAAAAATACTGAGTAAAAAGCACCCATTTCTTAAATATCAACCTTAGTCAGCAACCCTTACTATCCTTTCACACTAGCTATCAGTCTATCGGCGTACCATTAAGCCAAGTAGCTTAACTTCCAATTATATGACAAACAATTTCAATATCATTTTGAAAATTCAACTGAAAAAGTAAACAGACTTCAGTACGTTTTTGATATCGAAATCGCCTTTTTCTGGAACTTTCTTCAATAGGGAATTGACACGCTTCTTGTTAGCTGCGCCCGTTGAATCATCTTCGAGCTCTCTGTAATATAAAAATTTTGATATAAGTTCTAGGATAATGGACAAGGGCAGTATAATATTCATAGCTAGTTTATTAATATTATATAAATTAAAGTAGTTTTGCTTCTTTTACTTTTCTTAAAAACTAAAACTATACATAATGATGGTCTATCGTCGAGTCGCAGGGGCACAAGCGTGTGACTGGACCGCTACGGCTGTGCGTGCGATTGCCACTCGGACGAATTAATTATTATTTATTAATATTTTTATTTCTGCGCTCTGGTTCTGAAGCAAAAGCGTTGAGTTCCGCCACACAACATAAAATGCTTCGAAAATTCAATAGGGAACGGAGCGTCTTCATATTGGGTTCCATTGCCTTATTATATACGGGATAAAGCGTGAGTCATTATTATATTATGGGCACAATATGTAAATTAATGCAATACATACGTTTCAGGGTAGCTGTATCGTTTCACCATAAACTCAGATAAATCGTTCAATATCGGCTGCGAGTGTAGCGCCACGAACTGTTCCCTGCATATCTAAAACGTTAAGAAAGTACAAGCAGTTAGATAATTGTTAAATGTTTCTTAGGTAATATTGATTGCGACAGAAATTTTTACTGGCGAAATCTACAAAAAATTATGTTTGGTTATTGTATCAATAAAAAAAATTAAACACCATAAAACTGTAGTCTGAAAAGGACTATTATGGAGAATTATTGTCATTCTCGCAAGTATTTTGTTTTCCGTTCCGTGTTTTGTCTTGATAGACATACAAGAAAAAACACGGCGTCGAGTTTGCCGCCTTCAACACTTCAACATGAAACCTAGTAGGGAAAAGTAAATGGGATCTAGCAAGCTATATGAGATTAATATTGCACCGATTTTAATGCAGATTTCATTAAAAGGCAGAGTAGAAGAAATTCAAGAGTAAAGTGTTCATGATTAACATTACATCAGTGTAGTTAAAGCGGGAGGAGTCTCAGTAACACGAGTCATGAAGTAAAATAAATCAATATCGTGACAACACGAAACAATGAGTACCTGGTTCATGGCGTCGACGGAGTCGGGGTGCGTCCAGAAGCAGTCGTGCACGGAGGCGAAGGCGAGGCCGGCGCCGCCGCAGTGCAGCGCCGTGAGCGCCATGTGCGACGAGTCCAGCGAGTGGATGAAGTTGGGCGGGAAGGCGTTGCGCTGCTTCATGGTGCAGGGCCGCTGCTGCAGGTCCACGGGCGCGGCCGCGGGCGCGCCCGACGCGCGCCGGAAGTAGGGCTGCAGCACCGGCAGGCCTAGCGGCGTCACCCACTCCACGCTCTCGCCGCACACGCCCGATATCAGCCTGCAATGGGAGGAGAGGGGGATGGAAACGTCTTAATAGATGAACAGAATGTCTTAACACTAGGTTCCCTTAACAGAGGGAGGGTTCTTTTTTTAAAAGTAAACAGATAACAATCACTTTCCTTCTATAAAAGCTTGTGCTTTATCAAATGATTTATATAGCAATGTAAACATAAAGAACTTAATAAAATCAAATACATACAGTTGAATTGATTTTTTGATTGACAACAAAGAAAATAAAACAAAGAAAATATTAATAATAACATATCGACATAATAATACAAACAACCTTGTATTAAAAATTTATAATAAAATATCTAAATTGATACCTGCCAATTTAGGTATTTTATTATAAATTTTTAATGCATACAAGAATTTTTATAACATATTAAGGAACGATGAAATGAAAATAATTCCTGACTGTAAACATCACGGTTGTAAGTATGACGCCACTCTGGAAAATGAATTATAATTATTTCCTCGCTATGGTAACGAGATAAAGAGCAGCGTTTAGTTCCGCTATCTAAAAATAAATAACATAGAAAAAGGAGATGGTGAGTGGGGAACAAATTGACTTATCCTGCTACATGCGATCATAATATACCAAAAATAGTAATTTCACTCACTTGGCGCAGTCCGTGAACCAATCCTGTATGAGCTTGGTGGAGGAGAACATCTCCCGCAGCGAGTCGAAGGTGCGCGCCGTGAGGTACTGAGAGCACGCCCACACTTGCTCTTTCGGGAAATCCTCAATGTCTATATAAACAAATTGTTTAATTAATTCTAAGAATTATCATATGGCAAATGAAACCAACGCTTAAAATAAAATATGATATAATGTATTATTCAAATAAAAGTAAATTACAATTTACTCGTGTATAAATAATATACAGCCATATCAATAATTCAATTATCAGAAAAAAAAAATTCTTTTAATACTTATGTATAGACCTTAAATAGTTAAGATATTCAATACTTTACTGAAAATAAGAATTTTGGTGTAGCTCGATAAAAATGTATGGCTTAATGATAGTGTTAAGGCACTCCGTTCCCCACTTTCTGCCAAATTAACCGCTAGAAAATTAATTTACCCAGAAACACAGATTTAAATTATACAATACTCAAATTTTTACACGATTCAGAATATTTTTCTTAAATTTTTGTTTTACCATTCAGTTGTTTAGCAATTTGCAAGCGGGCACCGAACTTGGTAACACCGTAGACGGTGGTCATGACAGTTTGTTTGATGACCTTGCGGCGTACAAAACCCTCAAGTACCGCAGCTGCTGGAACACCGGCCGCTGCATCGCGTACACGCATACTTTCCACCTGGTAAATAAATATATTTATATTACTATATAAGGATAGGGTAATCAATATTATCGTTAGAATAAGTGATCTAAATTTAAAAAAAAATGGAATATCTTAACACTAAGCCCTAACTCTTTGCTTACTCAGCTCCTTGTTACATTTTGGTCAACGAATCGTGGTCGCTTCTAAGTTAGTTGTAGATAGGATTTTATATATTTCTTTTCCCGAGCGAACAATGTGCGATGTTCAGAAAGTTTAATAATCAATAATTATAAATCACGCTTAAAGGATCCCTACATTCGTGAACATTTGAAATATTGCAGTTGCAGAACATTAGCATCCTTTTGCTTGTTTTTAATATGTAATTATGCTGTTTAAGTGAATTAAGTGTCACAAAAGTTAGATATCATACGGCTTTTACTACAAACGGGATGTAAATATTTCCAGCACAGTTTTGCTTCGAAGACGTTTAACTATGATTCATTTAAGATAATAACATACAATATTATTAAACACCTTTAAAGTTTGTTCTTAAGCCACTAACATTTTGATAATATAAGTTACGATAATTTATTTTTATTAATTTACATAACACATTTAATGAATAAAAAAAAAATTAAGTTCTAATATGAAGTCAACCTATAATATAAACCAACTTATAAAATTGACAAACTCAAATACAATACGCTAGGGGCTCACCAGCGCGGCGACCTCGCTGTAGACGTCCTGCGGGCGCGCGCGCGGCGCCAGGTTGACGGCGGCCGCGCCCGCGCCGTCGCCGCCCAGCGCCGCGTAGTGCTGCAGCCCGTTGCACGAGCCGTCCTGGTGCACCGGGAACCCGCTGCGGTACCCTGCGGGCACACACCCATCACTACGCACCGCAACTACGGGACCGGCAGACGCAAGCCGAGGGAGAGACACGAACCTTCTGGATCTGGTGATCTTATGGCGTTTGCGATTTCCATACAGCAAGCGAGCGTCTGCCACGGCTCCTCGGACGTTTTCCACCATCCTTCACCGTTTAATGGATTGTCGGCTGAATCTAGGATTTTGTCGAGAATACTGTCTGCGTATTGCAATCTGTTAAAGAAACATTTATATGCATTTATTTATATAAGTTCAGTGATTGTATAATTAACACTTAAATAAAAACTTCCGGGCGCACCTCTCGTGCACCGTGCTGCGCTTGCGCGCGCCGGTGAGGTTGACGGCGTGCAGCTTGAGCCAGGCGAGGCCGCGCGGGCCCAGCGCGCGGCGCCGCGCCAGGCGCAGCAGCGCGCGCGCCGCGTCCGCGCCCAGCACCGACACGTGCGGGCCCACCGCGTACACGCGCCCGCGGAAGTCCATGTTGTGCGGCAGCCAGAACGTGCGCGCCCTGCCGACCCACGCGAGAAGTATTTCATATAAATATTATTGTTGCCGTTTCTTAATATAACAACAATAATTGATGATTAAAAATTACCTGTAATGATTAGCCAGGGACAGTTTATACAAGGCGTCGCACCACAGCGAGTGCATATCGGCGCGCGCGCGGTTGAACGCCGCACGACGTCGCATCGCATCCCTTGCGTTTGTACCGCTGACGTTGCTGGTGGCGTTGAACTGCGTCACGTCTAGCGAGGATGCTGGTGGAGGTATTACGAGTTTTTTGTCACCTCCTGACCTAAAGAAATATAGTTTTATTTTAGTAATAATATGTTGTTTTTTATAAAAAAAAATTGTTTAAATTATAAAAGTTTTTGTGACTATACTTAAGCTGTTTTATTTTACTCAAACAATAGGCATAAACGGCACGGAGGCTTGTGGAATTGATCCAAACTTGAAAAAATAAATTTAATAAATATTAATTTATATTAATTTCTATTTTTCTTTATTCTTTCAATTTTGCCACTCAACACGCAATGGTTCCAGAATTGGGCGGAAAGTGAAGAATGGAGTGTCTTAACACTAGGTTCGCTCTGTCTACCCTGTTGTGTCCGGGATACAGAGCAAAGCTGATTTGATTTTTTTTTATCTAATATATACATATATAAATACCTGAATACTTTAATTTGTAAGTCCAATATTGGTTGATTAATGACCCAGGGCAGTTCACCGAGCTGGTTAAGACTGTCCAGCACTGGGTATAGAGCACCTTGAGGAGCTTCGTCTAAGCGTTGCATCTGACTCATCACGTAAAATGGCATCCTGAGTGAAATATAGTAATAACACATAGTTCAATGCCTCATCTTCTTGTAATAATGTATACATCACCATAATATAGTAAATTTCAGTGTAGCAATCGTATCAGCTTTTTTAAGAATTTATTTAAGTTCACTGACTATTATTAACCTCAACGTAATTAATTATATGACGTTTAAGTGGACTGGAGTGCTAACTTGTGCCTACTCTCTCTCTGTCTATCCTGTCGTGTGATAGATAAGTCATAGATGTACGAAAAGAGATTTGTCCATGTGCGTTCCAGAATTTTCAGAACCAAAAAAATTCGATGCAAAAATTAAAAACTTTTGTACAAACTAATCTTTAACATATTCACATTGAGGTTAGATCTACAAAGTTTGGAACTTTCTTTTGCAAACTTCACATATTGCATTTTTTATTTTAAAGATGAAAAATTTTCACACTGAGTAAAATATATATTTATACGATTTAATAGTAGTGAAACATACAAATAAATATGTAGTTATATACCTAACCAGCGGCGTGTCGGTGAGCAGGTAGGCGCCGCGGTCGCGCGCGCGCCAGGGCGCGGGCGGCGCGCGCGTGGGCGCGAGCGCGGCGCGCAGGCGCAGCGTGGGGCGCGCCGCGCAGCCGCACAGCCGGCTCAGCGCGGGGTGCGGCTTCAGCTCCAGCCGCACCAGGCGCCCCCACGGCCGGTGCACCTTGTACACCGCTGGCAGCTTCTTACTGGGGTTAGAGGTGTAAAGGGAGAAGTTGAGTGAATTGCTTGTTGTAAATGACATGATAGAATCCCATTATTAATTGCACACAGAATTCATATTCTACATTAATAAAATAGGTCGTATTCTTCAAATAGAATTAGATATAAGTTCCAATATTAATTAGTTTTAACTAATAAAATAGTTTAATTTAATATTAGCTTTTTTGTGGTTAATGTAACCTGTAGAATATATGAAAACATTAGATACAAATTTAAAACATACAATATATTTTTATATACACTATCCTAAAAAAGAGATAATACTTACACTTTAGCTTTTGCTTTGAACATATTAATATCGATTTTCACATCATTTATTATAATATTGTATAAAAATTTTCCAATATTTTGTCTCATTTCAACTGGCCATGGCGCTTCCTCAATATCCTAAAATAAATACTTTTAATATACAATATAATATTGACATATTATAAAATTAAAACAGTTTTTAAATTTATTAACCTACTGTTATATTACTGAAATATTTTATAATAAATAATAATATATAACATATAGGTCCTCTCATACACCAAGATAGGCAAAGAAAACTTTCCATTCTTCACTTTCCCGAATAAGGCTCAAATCCCAAACAATCGCCACAAATAATTCTAATACAATAGTAACTTACTAAGCAGGCTCCTTCTCTGTTTTGATGTACGATCAGCTGCCACGCCTGTCTGCTGTTGTATGGTGTGTTGGTGCCATCCAACGAATGTCTCTCTAAGTACCACTTACAATATTTCTCGTATATTAGCTCAATTTTATTTAGAACGCCATTTTTCTTGTATTGCTCTATTTGATATCTAAACAATATAAATTATTTTGATTATTAATTTATCATAAAATAAAAAATTAAAAAGGTCGGTTCTTTTATATGTATAATAGAAAGTAAGCTTACTTATTATATACTTGAGTTCCGAGGTCTCTCTGCAACAGTTTTAACGTAGGACTGTATGTGTCGCTGCCGTCCACTAATTTACTAATCTCACTCATCATTAAATTTACATAGTCTTCTGTCTGTGGAAACGTCATTATTTTTATTAATTTTACGTATTTTTTTGGCTTTTTATTTTAATATATATTTATGGAGAAAAAAAAAAACTAATGCTCTATGTACAGTTTTCATAAAACTTCTTGTGTATAACAAACCTGTAAAACTTTCAAGTACGGGTATAATGTGATGGCGAAATGAGATGCATTACTTCTGGATTTCAATGTACTCATGTTTCGCTCTAAAGCTTCTCTGATCGCGATTCGCCATTCATTTTCTACTGTATGTAGTTTTTTTCTCTGAAATAAATATAAAAACAAACAAAATACAAACCATTGAATAATTTATAGTAATGTCGACGAATCGATGCCGACCTGAAACTAGCTAGGCTGTAGATTTTATTTTTCTTAGTTTTCATTATTTTCTTCCCGGGCGAACAATGCGCGAAAATTAAAAAACCTAACTTCAATGTGAGCACGACTCGTCGAGTGTATTGTGTTCTTAGACAATTAAAAAACCACAGGTTGTAAACAAGCAGTATAGTGCATAAAATTTATTTACAAAATAATATTAAAGTTTTCAAAATTTTGTCATTATTTTCAATACGATACAATAACAATAAATTATAATTATAAACATACATATAATTGCACGGTTTCCGATTCTTCATCTTTAACAGCAATATTTTCCACTTCAATCTCTCCTGCCATTTCCATCTCCAATTGCTCCACCCCTTTCGCCTTTAACTCGTCAAATACTAAAAGACCTTCTGCTGGTGATTTGAGCAATCCTTTTCTATTTTCGATATTTTCCAATTTAAGTTTATCTAATAATGGGCATATGTAATCTAGTAGAGGTAGCGTGTATTTGGGTTCGAAGTGGGGTTCTAGTTTTTTTATTGCCTTTAGGACTGTCTCACGTTGATCGTATAAAAATTTGCCTTTGTCTAATAAATCATTTAACGTTAGACCCTAAAAAAATATTGTATATATTAATGCGAATTGTTCACACCCTCACCTTTTGGAGCTTCATGGTTTTTCCACTTAGGGATCTAAGAGAAAAGGCACTCCTATCCTGTTACCCTATCCTAACATTATTTTCATTACGTGAATAGCGCAACTTAAATCTATAGTTTCACTTACTTCAAGAAAATAGTTAGAACTTAATAGCGGTCTTCGGTCAGATTATAACAAAGATGGAAAATTAAGAGTTTATTATAATTTAAAAAGTGCGATATGTATATTGACTATAATTACACCGTTGTAGTGACTAAATATTAAATAGTAATATTTGTAAAATCAATTAATCTACATTTTGTCTTGCCATTGTCGGGAATTAAAAAAATTTTCTTCAGTAAGGTAGAATACATTCTTCTTTTGACTTTGACTCCCAGTATTACAATATATTTTATTTTAATCAGTCATTGTGTTTCATAATAACAATTGAGAACAATCTTTGAAAAAAATTAACAAAAATAAAATGTAAATAAACTAATAAGGGCTAACTAATAATAACTTAAGGTTAATAATAAATAATCATATTTATACCTTTTCCTCCATTTGTTTACTATAGTACTCTAGAATAATATGTTTGTCCAACAAGTTTGATCTCTCTATACATTCAAATATGGCGGCAAATGTTTGCGCATTTGGTTCTATTTTGTCCTCATACATAATTGATAATAACTCTTTGGCGTTTTCCAATTGACCCTGTAAAATGATGATAATAATAGTACTAAGGTAATTTGATTTATAAAATGGAGTTTGTTTTAAAAATGTGAAATATGTAAAAAAATATGTGTGACTGATGGAACCCAACACAGCACTCTGTAGTACCCAAGCAGAGATTAAATCAACAACCGTAATATTTGCATTGAAAAATTTCCTAAGACATTACCTAAGAAATATTATTATTAATAAAAAATGTAGGCAAATTATAAATGATATACCATTGATGCATATCCATGTAACAGCGTGTTGTAAACATTGACATTGGTAACTTTAGGGCTCTCGGAAGACCTGGCACTTCTCTGCCTATAATACTGTAGCACTTGTCGACCCTGCAAATAAAAAAATATATTATTAATATTTTTTTCAATTAATGGCGTGGCGTGGTGAAGGGGCATAAAGAGGGACTGTAAAACCGACTGGTTGTTTATTTTTTAAAAACTTATTAAAAAAAAATATTTTTCAAATTTAAAATATTCTTTATTCAAATATAATCTCTTTGAAGCACTTTTGAATCGTTGAATGAATGTATAAACAAAAAAAAAGCTTTCCATTTCTTTGCTCTGGTGTCAAAGCAAAGGCAAAAGCAAAAGCAGTGTTGAGTTCTGCCACTCAACACTACTCAATGCCTCCAGAATTTGATATAACGAGGAACGGAGTGTCTTAACACTAGGTTCCCTCTGTCTACCCTGCTGTGTGCGGGATACAGCATGAAGCTGGTTTTTTTTTATTTCTTCAGTAATGTCAAAATACATTTTTTTTAATATACCAGGATAGGCATAAACAACCTAGTGCTAAGTTGCCCATTTTCTGTTCAATTCAAGATTGCAAATGGCGAAACTCAACACTGAGCTTTTTGTTTCTAGGATGTGGAAAGAAAATATTCCACAATAGTTGCATTTACAGTCAGATACTGTGTCACTGCGCCAAGTATATTAAATAAGTAAAATATAAATAAATAAACTAGAACTTTAGTGACAAATCTAGAGCACAAATTTTTAGATAGAGTATTTAGAATTGAGGTCAACAACAACAAAGTTTATCAGTGCTGTGTTACTATTTTAATAGTTTATCTAGAAATAATGTCTGAACTTTCTAAACCATAATAATATAAAATATTTAATAAATATCTATTATAATTTTTCTAGAGACATGCTTTGGAAATCTACAAATTATTTTTATATTAGCTTTTATATTTCAATTTAAAAGAAGAAATAATTTCATAATCTATTACAAAATAAATCATATAAATTAAAATAATATTCATGTTATTGATGCATTGCAGAACAAAAACGAACTGTAAACGCCACCGTTGTGGCGATTCGATTCTCAGTTGGTACAATGAATCTTTTTCATTTTTCTGTTCTTGTATGAAGCCAAAGTTTAGCGTTGTTTAACATCGTCACTTAACACGAAATGTCATAAAAAATAGCAGGAAAGGGAAGAACAGTGGTTTAACACTAGGTTCGGTCTGCCTACATGTGGGTGATACAGAGTGGAGCTAAAATAAAATCATTTATATATACCTCGGCAATCATGTCCAATGAACATAGAAGTTGTAAATGTGAAGTTAGTAAGCGTTGCAGTGTTTCTTCTTTACCGCGTTGCTCCATCTCCTTGATATCTTGCTTCATGTTAGCTTCTAGAGCAGCGCGACGTTTCTCGCGTTGTTTCTTCTTTTTTTGTTTTATAGCTTGTTGACTAAAAAAATATATTTAATGTTTTTTAGGTTCAATGTATGCAGTGTGTGTACCATATGGTAGACTAGGCAGAGGAACCTCCAGAATCCACCGAATTCTCGACGCATAGTGTGTGTTGTATGATGGAACTCAGTGCCATACTTTGTCTTTTTAACAGAATGAATAAATAAAATTTTTAAATAAATCTTCCAAGTTGGAATTGAATCCTCAAAATTAAAGAAATACTATTTTTAAATGCTACACATAATCTCATTAGATTTAAGATCACCATCATAATGTTAATTCTTATGAGAACAAATGAATGTTTAGTCTCTCACACAACAGCTACTTAGTAAATAGACTATTATTTATCCAAATATCTTGTATCATTTGGCTATAGTATAACAATAAGTTTATAAGCATCAGTAATTATACAATTGTAAACTTACGCTTTTTTAACATTCAAAGTTTTGACATGATCAGCTTCATTGTGAAATTCATCTTTGACCTCTCCAAGTTCCTGACCGTAACCATCTTCACAAATATCTTCCATTGCCGATTGAGGCAAACCTCCACTTCTGCAATATGTAAAGAAAATTTATCAGTACACTAGTAAATGTGAGACCATTGTGGTAAATCATTGTGGTCAGCATGTTAATAATAATCATTTATTTTAATTTCTTCATTTATATTATAACAATGTAAACTACTTGTCTCTTACTGTAAATATATTTTAATTTATTTATAAAACTTTTATATTTAATTCCACTAAACTTAAACTAGGTAAGTAGGTACTGTATATTTTATTTTAATACTATTTTTTATATAAACTCTATATCTACTTGTTAACATTGTTGTCTGTGGGGAAAGCAGTATTTGTTTTTTTGTAAGTGTGCTCTGTGTGTCAGAGATTGATTTGTACTAAATAAATACATATATAAGAGAATAACTTACTGTAAGTTTGATATATGACTCATCAGCTCCTGATCATAGCTATCTAATTGATTATCAATAAATAACTGTCTGAATACAGCATGAGGACTTTTTGATACATCATTAGCATCAAAAGAATTTTTAGTATGTTTAAAGTCAGCATTAATATCAATTTCTTGGTTCACTCCTTCATTTATAGCATATCTAAGGTCTTGTAGTCTTTGATCATATATAGTAGTTTTCCTAAAATTGTAGTAGCTATCTTTTACCATGTCTATATACTTTTTAGTCTTAAAATGCTGCTCTACAGAAGAAATTTTGTGGTGTGTAAATATAAGAGCACATTTATCATCTTCCAATTTAATTTCTGGGTTTTCTTTTTTCAAAATTTTATTTTTGATGCTTTGAAGTAGTTCTTTATCAACTTCAATATTGTTAACTTTTTTTGTCGATGTTGTGGTCAATTGGTGCAGTTGACCCAAAGAAACCGGACTAGAAGCAAGTTTTGATAGTTGAGATGCATTTAGTTTATTAATAGATATCTTCAGTTCTGTCATACTACTTTCATTTACTGTAAATATAAATTAAAAATTTAGATTATGATAACACAGTGTAAACAGTATTTGTCAACAAATCCTACCTTGTAAAAGTTCACCATATTTTTTTGGATTCTTGTGTTTATTTTTCTTTTTCAAAGATTTTAAGGCATTAGCCGTTCTCGTAGATTGATGCCTCGAGTGAAATAAATTTTCTAAAACGATATTAAAATATTACGCAACGTATTAAAAAAGGTTATGTTTATATATAAATATAAAAAAATGAGGAGCTTCTTATTATAATTAATATAAATTTATAATTAAAAAAATATATTTACCTATACTCGGTGAGTTTAATAAAGCTTTGCGACAAAATGAACATTTTATATGAGTAAGAGATATATTCTTAAGTGAAACGGTCCCACCACCCACAACACTATGAAAATTATTTTGACACAAGTTTTTTGCAGACAAAAGTCGATGCATTATTTCATGAATTAATATTACGGATAAAATATCACGAAATCCATGCCGAAAATTCAAAAACCACGTGAAAATGAAGTACTTTTAAAATATGCGACAGATGACAGTAAACATACTTTTGACATTTTGTGTAGATAACTTATATATATTTATGTATGATTCAAGCTGGAAAATTCTACGGTATATATTTGCTTATTCAAAATAGTTAATACACAGCGTATTTCCAATACTTTTCAACCAGAAGGATAAAATGAAAATTTATAAAATACATTAATGGTTTATTTATTTATACTTAATATATCTTTTTTTCATAACTCTTATAATTATTAATTAGTACTAAGTTGACACTTGTTGACATTTCGTCTTATAAGTAACATGTCAACATTCAACATGAAAATGTCAGTTTCTCATATTTTCAATTTTGATTATAATAAACTGCACAATCACAAATAATATTCTTTGTGGAAATAATGTAAAAGAAAACGGTTTTTAAAGTAATATTTAAGTATCATTGAGTAAACATTTGTATAACTATCAAAATATCTAAGAAAAATGGATGAAAACTTATTTGTGTGTAAGTAAAAACAGAAGCTTATTTATAAATTAATGATCAGTACTTGTTTACTTTCACACAAAAATATTTTTTTTATAGGGACTTCAGAATTAACAAAAAAGTTTTTTGAATTACGTCTCCAAAACAATTGGTTATTTAAAAAAAAGAAGCAACCATGGAGGTAAGAAGTGTTCTATGATATTCTTTTTAAATGCTTATTTTATTCAAAAATTCACAAAGATTAATATATTATATTTTAGTGAATTTCTGAAAATTCTGTTGGAAAATGGTTTTCCTGAGGAAGTAACTACACAACATTTAAGGAAGAAGTGGTCTTATACATATGATGTCAGTATTATGGTTGTATTTAAATAGTATCTTTCTTGTTTAACATTAATAATTACAAATTATACACTAATGATAACAAAAATAATTTATTGAATATTTTTAAATGTTATCCACTCTAAATATACAAAATTAAAAAAAAACATATATAAATAGCATTCTCTTGTGTCAAATGATTATTATTATAATTCTTCTATAAACATTATATTCATTCTTACATTGTATTATTTATAGTCATACAGAGCAGCTAAAAAGGCAAAAAATACAAGTTGGAAATATTATCGATTATTTGACAAATATTTTGGTAAAGCAGAAGAATTGGATAAATATGAATCATGTAAGTACTTACCAATATCTACAGTAATTTGTTACTAGCTTTACTTGATCAAATTGAAATAACTAACACTTAGAGTGATGAAAGTTACACAAGGCTAAAACTTTACCTGCTTAATAGGGCCTTGTTATAAAATAGCCTATATATTATTAGAGCTTGCTTCAATAAGTGGAAACTATACAAAACATTTTTCAATTGGATCCACTTGTTTATATATATAAGAAGATATTGTTTTATTGAGTTAATTATTTCAATTGTCATATATTTACCTATGTAATTTATGTCATTTTATTTATATGTTTCAGGGAATAATGAATGGAGATTAAAATTAATAATATGTTTAACTGAAGCTAGAGAAGTAAAACTTGATTTTTATAATATGTGGCGGTAAGTAATTAAAATAATGTTTTAAATCTTAACACTCTATGTTAAAAGGGTAGACAAGAACAACGCAATTTTAAAACACTCTTTTTTGCCTGAATATCTCAAAGTCATTTTTATTTTCCAAAGTGCGGGCACCCTAAATGACGATTGTACCCACAACTATCAGGCTTATAGTCAAAAAGTTCTTTTGCCCCACAATGACACCATTATTTTCTACTACTAACTTTAATGTAGATTTCTAATAACCCTAACCTATTGATAATAAATATTATTATAACATTGAATTTTGCTGATAAAAAATAATCAAATACAACTTATTTAAGATTAATGTAAAAAACAACTTACACCAAGTGAATGTAGACACAGAAAAAAAGTTGTAATATTTTCTATTGCATTGATAAATGCCTACAATAATGAATTTTCTTATATATCTTCCAAATTCAGAAAGTGATCTGTTAAAATGTTATTATATGTATGTATGGCGCAGCGGCACGAAGTGTGACTGTAAAACCGACTGGTTGTGGGTTCGATCCCCACTCGAGGATTTGAAATATTTACTTAAATTTATATTTCCACTTCTTCGCTTTGGTGTCGAGGCTAAGCGCGGCGTTGAGTTCTGCCACTCAACACGCAATGCCTCCAGAATTCGGCAGAAAGCGGGGAATGGAGTGTCTTAACACTAGGTTCTCTCTGCCTACCCTGCTGTGTGCGGGATACAGCGTGAAGCTGATTTATTTTATATATAATTATATTATGTTAATAACAATTCGATATAATTTTTTTAGAACTGTTGAAACTGCATTAAGATGTCAAGATTTGCCTTTAGAATGCTGCATACAAGATTTAAAAGGACTATGGCAGTACATAAAAACAACTTTTAATGTATGTGTAAACATTTTTTTTTATCTTCATGCTGTTACCCTGTACATAGAACAGGCATGAAGTAAATTTTTATGCACTTTGCCTTGACACCAGAGAAGCAATGAAATAGAAATATAACTGTAAATAAATATTTTGTTTCCTTGAGTTCAAATCGAACCCATAACCAGTCACATTTACAGTCTCAATTTGTGCCCCTGTGCCATGACTGGCCTCAATACTACATAACATTTATGTATTAATGCACTTTTTATATCCCAATTAGCAGATATTGCAATTTTATCTCAGAATCAATCTTTAGAATAGAGAGTGATTTATATTTATAAGGCTTAAGTATCCCGGTCCTTTGAGATATTTGTATGGGGACACAGATCCAACTTCATATATACTTATTGGACTTGTTTACCCACGCAAGGCTTATTATCATTATTATATATTTTATTAACAGAGAAAGCACCGTTTAATTTTAAGAAAATCACTATGTCCTGAAGACTGGGTGTTATATAAGCCAATGATGGATTATTTGATGAAGTACGAGCCCGAGTACTTAGAAAGGTTAGGAACGTTATCAGCACGGAGCATAGCTAAGATACGTTGGAGGGAAAAACATAGACCCCGCGGGAAAGCTATGGATAACGACACACTAGATGAGTTTCAATGTATGTATGTTTCATTTTTTCTAATATACAGTGTAAGTGATTCGCTTTATTTAGATTAGATTTTGATTTATAGATCTACCTCAAGTTTTAGAATCGATTATGGTTAGCTGTAGTCTGTTTTACATATACTGACACACTATCTAGCATCATATCGACGACGACGTAATGTTTGTCAACGTGTTTAATATTCATAGAATTGATATAGTATAAATGCGAATTTTTAGCATTATTAGGGATAAATACAAATTTATATTTATTTTATCTAACATGTTACAACTTTGTCACTCAATAGGCTTATCATTATTTCAGGGTCCAAAGATATAACTGAGTCGTTTATACAAATCCGACTGCAAAATGACTGGTTATTTAGAGACAGGAAATGGGCGTGGAGGTGAGTTATTTTTATTAACAGCAACAATAAAAATAATATTTGCATTGTGCCATTATCACACAGTGTCTTACTATAAACACGACTGTGGTTGTGGGTTCGATTCCCATTCGTGGAAAACGATTACTTTCATTTCGTCACATTAATACGGAGATGAACGTGGCGCTGAGTTCCGGTATTTAACTCGCAATGTCTCGAAATTAGACAGTGTGTAATAAACGGAGTGTCTTAATACTAGATTCTCTCTGCCTACCGTGTTAAGTTGTTTTACTTCAGCTTCACGCTGTATCCCGCACACTGCAGGGTAGGCAGAGGGAACGTAGTGAAAGACACTCCGTCCCCCACTTTCTGCCGATTTTCGGAGGCATTGCGTGTTAAGTGGCAGAACTCAACGCCGCGCTTTGCCTCGACGCCAGAGCGAAGAAATGGAAATATAAATTTAAGTAAATATTTCATCTCCTCGAGTGGGGATCGAACCCACAACCAGTCGGTTTACAGTCACACCTTGTGCCGCTGCGCCACGACCGGCCTCAAGTTGTTTTACTTATTTTTATAAATATCTTTGTAGCGATCTACGCTCAATCATGGTAGAAGAATATGGCTTTCCTAAAACCCTAAGTGCAAGAGAGCTTTGTCGAAAGTGGTCAGCGACTTATAGGGTATGTACAGTTTAGATTGTATAATTTTTTTAGCATCACATCACTTCTATGATCCTCTTAGCATCACGCTGTATCCCGCACAAAGCAGGATAGGCAGAGAGAACCTGAGATCCTAGTGTTCACATTTAACACTTTAATACCCGACTTTCCGCCGAATTCATAAGGCACGCTCCGCTTTGCTTATTTATTTGCTTTGCTTACCAGAGAAAGAACAAGTACGAGAAATGTGACAAGGACAGTCACATCTGGTTACATTTGTAAGACCCTACCTAGTATGACTATGTTACATATAGAAATTATTAAAATATAAAAGCAGTTCTGATATTATCCTTAGTTTCGAAGAAATTTAGGACCCCTTTCCAGTCCTTGTCACATAATGTCACACATTGTCGACTCCCTCCTCCGTCCGTTTATTTAAATTAGTCTGTCGTTTAGTAAAAACTTTATTAACACCTGATACAGAGTGATCTGTCTATGGCATGGAATGGGATCTTATGACGTCTCAAATATAATATATTAAGGCTTCAATAAATCATAAATAACATTGTAAATAATATGTATTTATTGCAACAAAATAACCAATTGAAATCACACAAACACAAATATAGTTGACATAAAATCTAATATAGATAGATATTTTTGAACTAGGGTAGGCAGAGGAAACCTTATATCTGAATTTACTCTCCGATGACCACTTTCCGCTAATTCTAAAGAGATTGCGTATTGGAAGGTGGAACTCAAGATCGCGCTTTGTCTGCTGTGTATCTGTTAAAGTTACCCAGACTGAGTGTACGATTTTTTTCAATATTACCAATTTCAGGAGTATCAAAAAGCAAAAGCTACGAACAACAAGTCTTGGGTATACTGGGATCTATTAGAGGTATATTTTGGAGAAGGTGGTCTTAGTCTAAATCCTTTGGTAGGATGTAAGTTGCTTTATTATACACTACCTATTTATTATATTTTTTATTGCTTATTAATTGAGATTGTCATTATGGCACAATGGGGCAAATGCTATGCTTACATATCCGATTATTTTCCTTTCCTCGTTATGGCAAAAAAAAGTGCGGCTTTGAGCACAACCTCACGTATCGTCTTGAATTCGTGCGGAAAATGAAGAACTGGATATCTTGATAGGTCTATTTGCCAATACGGATGCAGCGTGAAGTTAAAGAAGTATATTAATGAAATATATTTTAAATTTTTCTTTTGGCAAAAAATGGTAATTAACAAAGTCCAATTATTTTTTTCTATATATTTATTTACAAATGTACACTTAAATAAACTTTTATTTCTGACTGATCGGTAAAGCAGAATATTGACGGTTGTCGACTATTGTCTTACTGTAAGATTAAATTCTACGGTGTAGAAATGGAAGTGGTTCTTTTACTTAGATTTGCGACGAGAAATTGTGTGTGGTCTGACATTTTTGATTGTAGAAGCTGACATATCAGAATTGAATAGTAGTTGACACCTGTAGTTATCTGTTGTCCATCAATAGAATTTATCATTGGGCTTACTTAGAAATATTTAATTGTCTAAATATTTGAAAATCAACACACTCTAGTACAGAAAAAGATTTTGATGTACTTATGTCTTATTAGAACTTAGAGCTTTTACCCAGAAAATCCCGAAACCCTAATCGGTTTGGCCGACTAGTCGGTCTATGTGTTTATAGCTCTCTTTAACCGGCTAGTCGACTTTTCGGCCAAAGTTATAGTCGGCACATCTCTAATTTTTATTAATGTTGTTGTATTTAAATATTCATAAATATATAGTTATACATTTTGTTTCAGGGCAAGAGGAATGGGTATTGAATTTAATAAAATCAAGAACAGATTTAGATCATTTATTTAGATTGTCAACAAAAGAAGTAAACGATGCATGGCGGTAATGTCCTTTGTTTTAATATAACTTAAAATCAAATTAATCGTATGCAAATAGTTTTCATAAATCTGTAAAAAAAACGTGTAATACACTCCGTTGTCCACGCACCGCTAAATTTTTGGGACCTTTTTTTTATTTATTACTATCAAATAACCATAAAAATATAGTTTTACAAATAATAAGGCACTACAAAAAAGCAAAACCAAGTTTGGCTCGACCATAATTCGTCTAAATTATAAATAATATTTCTGTAATAGTTGATGAAACTGCCCTCAGTATTTTATTTATTAAGTAAGGAACTATGTATGCCCTGGTGCGCTGTCCGTATTTGTTATTAGCTGATAATGAAATTAATTTATTTTGTGTCATATTGCGTTTTGTAATTTCATGGCAAATTTTATTCTGAAATTGTGTGTTAAGCGGCAGATCACCACGCTTTGTCTTGTTACTAGAGAGAAGAAATGAAAATAAGTCATTTCCCTGAGTGACAACGAAGGAATTCTGACGGCCTCCATTTAATAGTTTTTTTCTTATACACATATTTTTTGCAGAGATATTGAAAAGAGATTGAGAACTCTAGGAATACCATTGGACCATAGTTTGTTGGAATTACCTGAGATTTGGACATTTTTAATAAAAACTTATAGGGTAATAATTTATTTATTTTAGGTTTTTGGTGTATCCCGGATTTCCCGGATAAGTAGGGTAGTCAGAGGAAACCTAATCTTTGAGTCGTTGCGTGTTGTGTGGCGGAACTCACCGCCGCGCCCCGTCTACCACAGCGGGAAAATCAAAATAATTGAAATATAAATCGAACTCACGCCCATCACGTTTACAGTTAGTCAATATACCACTGCATAACGATGCCCTCATTTCCTATTACGTTCCTTCCTTCCATCCTATTCATTAAATTTTATACGTTGTTATTTAGGAATAAAGTATATGTTTAAATAAATTTGTTTTGTTAATGAAGATTTTTTTTTGTAATAACTATTAACATTTCTATTGTAGTGGAAACAAAAATTCGCTAACAAAGGTATACTCAGTGAAAAATGGCCGTATTACGACGCAATGACCAATTATACAGAAATACACGACAACGGAACGCTGAAAGAGCAAAACGACACCTTCGATGACGTCATCGATGACGTAGAAGATGATATGAAGTTATTTGATCTAAAACAAAGATTGTCGCTAGTTAAGCCTAAGTTGGAAGTAGTCGCTAACGTTTGTAGATCGTGTTCGAGTGAACACGGTTGTGTTAGTATATACGAGCAAGTGGATGATGATGGGTTCGATTTGGCACATAAGTTGAGAGTCATTGGTGGTGTTGAGGTATATTTTGTTATTTTCTTTTCTTTTCTATATATTACCTTATATAGTAGAATAAGTTATGAGGCAACAGCGTGAAGCAAAAAAAAATACGTAACACTAGGTTGACCTAACATTAAAACTTCAAAGTCTCCGTTACTAAACTATTTTGTTTAAACAAACAAATCATCACAATTATTAAATATTCAAATTATAAAATAGAAACACAATGTCACATTCGTCTAATTTACTTAAAAAATAAAAAATAATAATAAAACAGCTTCACGCTGTATCTCGCACACAGAGAGAACCTAGTGTTAAGACACACCATTCCCCATTTACCACCGAGTTCTGGAGGCATAGAGTGGCGGAACTCAATGCCGCGTATTGTCTCGACTCCAGAGCGAAGAAAGGAATTAGAAATGGAAACAAACATTTTATTTCCTCGAGTGGGGAATGGAAACACAACCAGTCGATTTTACAGTCACACTTTGTGCCCCTGCGCCACGACTGGCCTATTAGTTCATTAATTTTCCTGTTGTAGGTAGATCAATCAGACTCATTGCCAGCACAAGTATGCTTAGACTGTGTCAAAGAATTAGAAAACGCGTACAAATTTAGACGAAAATGTCAAGAGGCGGATCGAGAACTTAGAAATAATACTAACATTAAAATAGAAATACAAACTGATAATAATAATGAATTTAAACACCACGACAACGGGGGATCCCAAGATTTTGATGCGGTTCTAAATTACGATGATTTACCAGATGATTCCTCGAAAACAAACCAACAGATCAAATCGGAAAAGAAGGTTAGGAAAAGGAGGAAGGTGGCTAAAATGAGGTACGACTATTGGAAAGTGTGTGAAATCTGTGGGAAACACACGAGGAACCTCCTCAGCCATCTCGACGTACACTCCAAAGAGAAGACCTACTCGTGTGATATATGCCAAAAGAAATTTAAATTCAAAAGTGGTCTCATTATACACAAGGCGATACACAATCCGATCCCAAAAAAAACTTGTGAGGTTTGCGGCAAAAACTTTTATATAATGGCGCAGTATAGACGACATTACGCGTACCATGCTAACGAGAGAAAATTTGAATGCGAAACATGTGGGAAAAGGTTCAATTCTTTAGATATTTTAAGAGTTCACAATAGATCTCATACGGATGAACGGCCGTTCACGTGCTCCGAATGCGGCAAGTCGTTCCGTACAGCCGGCTGTGTGGGGCGACATAAACGTATAGTCCACAGAAACATTAAAATTGTAAAGAAATAAATGTAATTTTGTTATTTAGTATTTATTGTATATACTTGACCTCGTTATCGCTTATTGTATTATTTATTAAAGGTCTTTATCTCAATACGTTTATCTTTTAGTTGTTAGTTCTAATTAATAATGTTTTTAATGGGCAGTCTTATGTTTTTATTGGTAAAAATCTGACACAATTTTTTACAATTTCCTTACAAAATAGAAAAGATGGTAATATTTAAAGATATTAATTAAAATAGAACAACATTACACATATTTTAGGCAGAATAGAGCATTTAATGTTTAACTATTAAGTAAAACTTTTACAAATAGATTTAGATACAGTGGTGTAGAAGCTATATGTATTGTAAAAGATATAAAATCTATAGATGATTTAGTATTTGGGAGCGGTATAGAAATATCAGAAGAACATCAGATTGAAAAAACCCTAATTCTTATTAGGATTTTTCACAAGGTAAGTAAGTTAGTGCTCCTCCTAAAAAGCCCTGTCAAGAACTCTGATTATCACTAGTTATTATTATTCAGCAAACTATTTTAAATAGAAATTGCCGTAAAAAATCGGAGCTATCTTACTTTAACTAGCTAGTCTAAGTGTTTATAAGAAAGGCTCTTTCTTGACAGGCAGACGGACGAACAGACAATGAAGTGATCTTATAAGGACGGAACCCTAAAAATGGTGTAATATTTTCTTATCACGTTCTTGAGGCATTGAGCTTAAAACGATGCGAAGGCACACTCATAGCCATAGTGGTGTACCTAGAGGACCTGCCAACTTAATAACGGTTTTTAAGATTTCAAGATATCAGTTTTGTTTCAAATCACCTCTGTACAAATCAAAAAGGGACCAAAAAGTTTTTATTAAAAGGCGTAGGCAGTAGTTGTTAAAATATTTTTAATGTAGAATTATTTTTACTCTTATCTACTAGATACTAGAGTTCAGACAAGTCTGTCTATATACGTGGCTATTAAAATTTTCATGAAAAACAATGTGCTGGAATGGTTTGTTTTTGGGGTTAATGCTGACTGGCTCTACAGCATCATCAGGAGGGTACGGTAGAGGTTACTCTGTGCCTAAAAAAATTGCAGGCACTAAGTACGTGGTTGCTTGAGAGGATGACGACGGCGGTAAAGGCGTCCTTTGCGGTACTCGAACCTCAGCTTGCGGCCGTCGAACGGAATGGCTGCTATGACTCAACACGAATGCTGAATATGACATGGAAATACCTACAAAGACACGTAAAACATGAAATAAGTTGGAGTGAATATTATAATGATTTCGACTAATAGAATAAGATGTACATACATACCTACTTACTTAATTTGTAATAAATCTTATAAGAACGAATTATATGTTTTATATTAAACAAAAAAAATTACCACGTAAACATAAGACGCTCGGAATAAAAAAAAAATATTGTTATGATATAAGTTTTACCTTCTACAGAAAGCGAAAATTACATACATTTGCATTCACTTGTAAATTAGTAACCGTACACTACCGTGCTTGTTTGCTTTTGTAGAAACTGTTTTGCGACAGAACCATTTATCTTTCATGGAACGATTCTTACGAAATACTTAATGCAAATTTTCATTTCTTAAGCATAAGATAGCTACAGTTCACGCACCTTTAACCATAGCAAGAAATTTATTTTAATTTTGAGCTACTATAGTTAGTATTATGCATGAGGCCTATAGTGTTTAGACACTCGGTTTTCTAGTTTCGTATTTATTTGTGTTGTGGAACTTAACACCGCGCTTTGTTTTACAAAAAGGACAAGAAAAATAATTTTAATAATTTTCCAAAATGGTATGGAACTCACGACGATATGCAAACATTTACTAACTGGACTTGTGACGTCAAAAATCTTAAAATGGTGAATGAATTCAAAAGTGTTTGTATTTTTATTAAAAAGCTATAACGTTGTAAAGCAAAATGTAGGTACAGCAAAAATTTTTTTGGTACTTCTTTCGTATTATTTAACATTTTTATATATATCCTATCTGTTTCAAATTTAATTGTCAATTTATGTATGCAGATTACATTACATTTATATTAAATTTTCACTACGAAATTTTACAATGTAAAGATGTATTTTTTTAGCTTCAGGCACATAGCATGGTAGGCAAAGGGAACCTGAGAGTGTTAAGATAATCCGTTCCCATTAAAATATTTTGTTCTCCAATTTCCGCGGAATTCTAGAGGCATTGCGTGTTGAGAAATTTTAATGATATTACAATATTGTAAATTACCACCTGCTGGTATTAAATATTTATGGTCTTATAAAATTACGTAAATATTCAAAGTAGATAAACTAATGGCTTTAGTGACAATATTAGCATTTGAAGACACAACGGAGAATGCAAACTGATTTCCGCAATTAATTACATATGCAAGAAACACATTATGAACGAGAAATATCAGCAATATGAAATACCTCGATATATGATTTTATTAAATTGCAAGTAACAAAATTTACTTATCTAACTTGCTTTATCTGCAGCCATAGGCGTAGGAATAGGAACCGGGTGGTCCGGGCTCACTCCAGAATCGACCTGTAGAGGACGGGTGGGTCCACCCCAGAAAATTTATTAACAAAAAAATTGTCCTAAAAACTCTAAAAAGAATGGTACCAATTGTAATGGTTTAATGGTAATAGAGACGGAGAGAGTGCCTCCTCAGAGTGGTGCATCATGCTTTTGGAAATTCTCAAACTATCCCATTTACCTACTTATACCGCAGTTATTATAGTCGCTTTGCTCCTGTTGGTCGTATCGGTAGATATGTCATTTAGCCTTCCTCGATAAATGAACAAATGGACAACACGATAATGATTTTTCAATTCGAATCAGTACTTCAGTAGATCCTGATCCAGAATCTGATTAGCGCGTTCAACCTTCCCTTCAACTGTATAGCATTAAGTATAGATCAGATTTTGATTGATTATTTGGAAAGAAATTGGTTAGTTATAACTATATAACGTTAGGTATAATTGATCGACATAGATCTCATGGAATTTTATTTAACAATATGGTTAACAAGTCGTGATCGACCAGTAGTCAACTGTAGACCGCTGCGCAAATTTGAGTTCAGGAGTTTTCTTACTTTTGGATATTTTCTTTCCGAATGAACAATGTGCATAAGTTCAGAAAACTTAACCTTTATAGACAATTTCTTCTACCGTCTTTTATTACCGGGTCCGTACCATATAGGATTTTATTGTTGAAAAATATCTAAAAGTATCTACCGAGTTAAGACAATACAAAGAAATATTAAAAGACAATATCTTTTCTATTTTTTTATTTGAAAAAAATAGAACCAGTACGAAGAAAAGTATTTTGATAAATAATCTTGAATTAATTTCGAAATATCCATCTCATCAGTAACAAATGCGTACCGTAAACCGACATCTTTAGATAGCGTTAGTCGCCGCACTATCGCTGTTAGCTTAACCGAAATTGTCAGAGCAATGTCCTTTATAGTGTGAATCAGGGTGTTTACTCTCGGAACAAGTAAATAAACTTAATATAAAAAGTAAAGATCTATAACCCGCTTTATTTCTGCACTTTGTGTTTTGACAGATTTACGACGTGTTTTTTCATACATAGCCCATTCCCCTCTTCCACTATTATGTGAAAGATATTTACTATTCAGATGGAAAATGTATTATAATATCCTGCTATAAAAACATAAGAGCGTTTTATAGTTGTCAAGAAAAAAAGTAGCAGGATTTGAACCTCTGGGAAACCATGCGAGCGCTTTGAGCACTAGGCCATACGTTCGGTGGTCTAAATCAAATGCGCACTATATTAAAAAATTTTTTTTCTAAAAAGTATTTTTCATTTTCATGTGTGGAATAACGCTTTTACTGTTGATACTGTGTATAGTTGTTGTAAAGGATACTTTTATATTTTGAATTTCCTATTAACACAATAAACTCTCACTTTTCTATAATAATCATATTTATATACGGAAAAGGAACAAAATGCTCAGGTAGAACACGTCATTAACTCAACACTGGAGGATCCAGTTTCAGCTTTTATTAGCCGCTGCTATAACCTTAGGCTGTGTTAGTACATAGCCACTGAAGTCTTGTGCCTCTATAAATTACATCAATTATAGATTTATCGCTTTCTATTTCCGTCAGTTGGCTGCGCTTTGGTTATTTATGAGGGCTGCACGTCGATTAACCGATAGTGTCCAAAAATAAGGATCTGTAACGGAAAGGAATCTCGAAAGTAGTCGATCAAACATACGAGGGCATAATAAACAGGCGCATTCGCTCACCGGCGCCAGCGCCACAGCTCTGCCTGACAAAAGTTCATCGATCAGTTCGCGACCGACAGCGCGCGCAAGCGCAGCACTAATAGTTTAAATTTAGAGCCCGCTTCCATCTCGTGTAGAGCCCGAATTGAAATAAAAAAAAGTGCTTCCTAGATATAGATTTAGAAATAAAAGGACATGGCAATATTTAGTACGGTAAGTAATACAATGCTGTTTTATTCCTTATTTTTTTATTTTTATTAAGTATTTACATTATATATAAAATTTTCAACAATCATACTTTTTTCAAAAACTTAAAGAAAGAAATATTGTTTTAGCGTTATTCCTCAGCATCACATTGTGAGTCCATTTTATGATATAATTGAACAAATTATATTCAATTAAATTTTATCATTAGGCAAAGGTATAATTAACATAATAACTTAGTTTTAAATATGGCAAAGTATCACGATATATGTATAATAAAAATGTAACTTTGTCCATAAGCCTAACTATATATTTATTAGTAGGTATTTTCTCATATATTATATTCGTATTAGATAGGCGACAATTCCATTCCATACAAACAACATTTAAATAAAATATTGTTTAAAGGTCAAGAGTCACAGTAAGATAGGTAAATAAAGTTTCGGACACTATAAGCGCGAATTCGAAATAATAAACTATGACATTTACATATTAAAACATACATAATAATTTTATTACATAAAAACATATTAATTGAAAAAATATATATGTGTGTTATTTGTTTTTTATTATATAAACTAAGATATAAATCTATCATTGCAAAAAAAAAAAGTAAGGTACACTGTGTTATTGTTTCGGTATCAATAAATCACAAAAGGTAATAAAAAAACAAATTATGTTTAAGAATTTCAAAAGCAAAATTTCACAAAATTACTCATAAGTTACAAACGACAAGAAAGTTTATTGCCCGCGGCTTGAGCTTCGTGTAAGCTTTTCACGCCTCATCGTGACAAGAAATTGACTTATTACCAATAGGTGCGTCTTGCATATGTAATTAGGTTTATTTTTTCTTTGAAATGGTCTTTATATTTTTAATGCATTTAATAGTAAAAACAGTAACAGTAAAAACACGGTGAAAATATAAGAGGACATTAATTTTGGTAAAGCCGACGTGGAGCAAGGGCACGACGTTTATGGGTTCGATCCCCACTTGTGAGAATGTATTATTATTTATATATATTTTTGTTTCTTCGCTCTGGCACGAAGGCAAAAGTCCGGCGTTGAGTTCCGCCACTCTACACGCAATGCCTCAAAATTTTGACTTCGATATAGCGTGTGCACTTAAGCTTTGTAACAAAGAGAAACCAAAAATAAAACGAAATAATTAATATTAAATGAAGGAAATACTTAACAAAAATATACTTAATTAGAATAAGAGATGCATTTAGGTATGTAATTTATAAAGTTATTTTTATCTGTATAGCCACTTGATCAGATATAGAAACGATCGAAGTACCGAGAGCATCGACAATATTTAAAAAAATATCCGTACCTACTATTGAGAGAGGTGTGCGAATTTTCTCGACTCGAATTTTAATAGGTCGTTAATCGTTCTTTGAACATCTTAAGATGTGTTATTGTTTTATTTAATAGTAATAGAAACATTATCGAAACATAAAGGCCAGTCGTGGCGCAGGAGCACAAAGTCTGACTATAAAACCGATTGTTTGTGGGTTCGATCCCCACTCGAGGAGACGAAATAATTACTTAAATTTATATTCCCATGTCTTCGCTCTGGTGTCGAGGTAAAGCGCGGCGTTGAGTTCTGCCACTCAACACGCAATGCCTCCAGAATTATGCAGAAAATGGGGAACGGAATTTCTTAACACTAGGTTCCCTCTGCCTATCCTGCTGTGTGCAGAAGAAGAATTAGAATAATGATTTAAATCATATATTATTGTTTTGCATAATAACATGTAAAAACCTCATTTAAAATGTAAATAGTAAAAATAATTAAAGTAAACGTAGGGCCAATTATGCGGAAATCATCCTAAACATAGCTTCCCCTCTTTGTTCGCGCGACTACTTTGTGTGATTAACCTGGATCCCGGCCAAGGTCTCCATCCAACATTTAGCCTAACTCCTTTCCCCGCCGTCAACGTTGCGTTGTGCGTGTCTTTTGTCGTGACATCGACAAACAACACGACGACATAGGTACCTTAATACATACATGTGTATATTTCTCATTCTTTGAATCACAATAATGAATTAGACGGAAGTACTTTTTAGGTGTATTATCTACTAGCGGCCCGTTCGCGACTTCGCCCGCTTGAACTGCACAATTATTTAATGACTAAACAATAGTACAAAATGCATTTAAATTTGTTTGGACGTTTTTGAGTTTTTCGTGAACAAACGCACAGTCCAACCGACAAATAGACAAAAGTTATGAATATTGTTGATTCGGGTTTTATTACATTGTTAAATGCCCCTAATAACAATTATTCTCCATGTATAGAAACCGATTAATTACGTTTTTTTATAAATCATATAGATTAGTGGCTAGTGAATTAAGAATAAACTAGGAAATTCCATATAAACAATTCAAGGCAATCAGTCGCAGGATTTGAACCCGCGCCCTTTTAGATAACACTCTAACCCATTACACTATCAAGTGCATTACTTCAGCATCACGCTGTATCCCGCGTCTAGAAGGATAGATAGAGGGGGCCTAGTGTTAAGAGCGAGACCAGAGGGGAGATATGAAAATATTAAATATTTATTTTCCTCGAGTCGGGAACAAACCCACGACGTGTCACGTTTACGTAGTCACACGTTTGTGCCCCTGCGCCACGGTGACGGCTGGCCTCTATTTACATGAGAAACCTTTTTATACGTTTTCTAAATAAATATGAGAAAACGTTTACATGATTATTACAACTTTTTTACCAACCCACCCAACCAGCTAGCTCAAATTTCTTACTGCTGATTCATTGTCGTTTACAAAATCTATCTTACTGATAGACCGGCGTCGCAGTAGATATGTACGTACCTACATCGACCCAAAGTGATTTCAATAAGCGCTATAACTTTGTTACTACAAACACACATTCTTATCAAGTTAGTTTACGAATTGTTTAAATGTGCTTCTTCTTATCGTATTATTCAATAACTAATTGAGAATTATTTTCAATATTTTGTTCTAACGAAAATATATATATTGTATCAACATCCAAGTCCAGTAAAATCCCATATGAGATTTAATTTTCATATAGTATTTAATATCTAAAATATTGAATTAGGTAATGCCAAAAATATCTATTAAAAATAACCAAAATATTGTTACTACAGTCAAATCATTGCTTGCAAAAAACTTCCAAATTATTGATTTTTATTTTACTACTACTACATTACTAAATAATATAGACGTATATGCAATGGTTTTAAAAGAGAATTTTAACTTTATATTTTACAGTAGCTATTATTAATGAAGCTAGTATGCTAACCACCATAAATTCTCCATCAACCTTAAGTTTATTATTAATAAGTTACTTTTATATGCGGTTTCGCCCGCATGGTCTAATGGGCTTGAGTTGTAAACACAAACAGCCTGTATGTAACTCTGACCGCTGTCGATACATCGAACGATTACCGTGATGTAATATAGCCTATTGCTTTCTTTGACAAATGAACCATCCAAGTTTTTTTAGATTCATGTAAGCCTTTTTTAATATAATAGTATTTATTAATCTTACCTAAATATCGTGCCTAAACTATAACATGGAATATAGCGCTGTTCCAAATTAAAAAAAAGAGAGAGAGCGGTATTTAGGTTAACTAAGGTTAATCGGGTTAACAATATTTATTGACAGTGTAATTCAATATGAATAGTAGAGTATGGATAATTAATGACGTTTGGAAGTGTGTCAATTTGTACTTAGTTAAGTCTTTAACGAATGCGACTCCCGCCTCTTAAATTTACTACCAAATTTTGATTAAACTTTCAAATAATTACTATTCGAAGTTTTATACCATAATGCGATAGCCTATATGATAGAGTCTACGTTTCTTATTAATTGTGTAGAGTAGGAAACTACAAATTGGATAAAAAAACAATTTCTTATGAATTAATGCAGGCAAGAGTTCACTTAGTCTTGATGGCAACACAATACCTGAGATAAGCGGGGAGTCGTTTTGTACCTCCCAGAAAATAATTAGCCGTTTGGACCCGACTTTGACTTTAATATGACCGCAAGAGATAACACTACGGGTTTGTTTATTGCGTTTACATACGTATTCAATAACTAGTTACCGGTCGCGGATTTGCCCGCTTGAACTAGACAATTAATAACTTACTAATCTGCATTATTTCTGTAACACTAAGATCATCTTAAAATCTTTTTTTTTTTTCAATATCGATGCCTATACTGAAAAGTAAAATTTCGGCCTATTGAATAAAACAATTACTTATAGCAATTCTATCTAACAACAATATTAACTTATGAACCAATTATATAATTTATGAACCGATTGAAATAAAACAAATACTAAATGTCAATAGGCTTGCCAGAATCCAATAGTGAAAAATGCATTCAAATCATTTAAGCCGTTTAGAGATTTGCGTAAACAAACGCACAGGCAAAGAGACATTAAAGAAACATTGTTTTTGTTGGTTACTATTACGTTATTAAGTATCTACAAACTTTTTTTTTTTCTTGTACCTAAGTACGAGTATATATTCGTAACTTGTGAGGTCTATTTAAAGATGTACAGGAAAATGCAATGTTAATCTTAAAAAAAACTAAACCATGCTATAAGAATAATATAGTTAGACAGTCTAAAATTTGTTCTTGATTTAACTTACATACTAATAGACAATACTCAATAAGCTATTATCTATTCTGAAGGATCTTAAATACCATAAAAGGCTATTTAAATTATTATTTTTCGAACGAACAATTAAATTAAGACTTACGTCGTACGCAACTTGAATAACTACAAAAAGGGAAAAAAAACTTACACATTTATTTTAAAAATTTCGCATATAAATGATGTATTATGAATTTACTTTTTGTCTCCAGAGACTGTTATGGGTGGCGGCCGCCGTGCTGCTGGTAGCGAGCGACACACACGCCAGGAATGTCACGTAAGTTAACTTTATAGAAAACTTTTAAGGCAACAATGCAAACAAATAGTCGTAACTTTTATTTTACAGTAATTGTATAACCGGAATTTTCTTGTATCTTGCTCGACGTAGCGACGGTGGTCTTTGGATCGGTGGACTCGCACCCCATTGAGTGATTTTGAGTGGTGAAGCAGATAACTCTGAAATAAATTCTGTTTTAATGTTATTTCGAAATTTTTGATTATAAGGTGAAGATTTTCAACTATTACGAGTTGATGTATATTAAAGAAAAAATCAAGAACGGACACCCAACTGTTTGACACATATCTGTTTATTTTCCTGTTTTCTGCAAGAATTTAGATTTCAAAAAAAGTATAAATTTATTCATAATTCATTCATATAGTATACCTGCTAAACCACTCACATGGCTGACCACCGTCATTGATCCATCGATCGATATACGCCTGTAAATCCTGTACCTGTAGACACTGTACCGGTATATCTACGTATAATAACATTACAAGACAGCATACAAAAGTAAAACAAAAGTTATTACTAACTTCTTATAACAAAATTTTACTCAACGTTAAGTGGAATTTGGACCAAAATTGTGTGGGTTTTGTTTTTTTTAATGGCCAGATTTTGCGATGACAGCGCTCAAAATAATAAAGCGCCAGTGTCACTTATAGTAGAAAAAAAAACTAATAAAAATACTAATGTTGCACCAGATTGTCAGATTTTTACCATTGATGAAACAAATAATTCTTCTTATAACGCAAATAATAATAACATACGCCATTACGATAATCATATTTTATCTTAAATAATAATTTTACTTCTTAATTTTATTTATGCACCCTATAAGTTGTATGGTTTATTCTTCACTTATATCATGTAGCCGGCTGTCTAGTAATACGTGAAGTTAAAGGCTGTGTTCGATGTTCAAGAGGAGACAGTGCCACCGTTACTTTAATAAAACTGTAAATAGGTACCTACATAGTTTCTACCTGGTAAACAAATTATTTCTTTCCTGTTCCACTTGGATGAGTCATGGGTTCCCTTAGCAGGGAAAAATAAACAACCAGAGCAAGTAGCCATAAATAGCATTGACATTAAGTGTTGAAGATGATAAGAGTAGGATGAGCATAAATAATAGACCATATATGGATAAACTTGTTTTTACCAAGTATTAATTTATTAAGGAAATACTCATTAGTAGCCAAGTATCTTTTGTTTTTGCAAATTTCAACATAATTTAGTTTTATAGTAACAAAAAAGACAACAATACATACACAACTATAGCCAAAACACTACATAAAATACACAGGAATACTGAAGTCATATGAGTATCTAAAAGGTATCTTATACTATAAATCTGAATAAAGTTACTTATAGGCTAAAGCTTGTACGCATGGAAGATTTTTAAAGTTACAAGAGGTACGGTACGTACGGATCACATTGTTATTAATCAAATAAAATCAAATCAGCTTCACGCTGTATCCCGCACACAGCAGGCTAGGCAATGGGAAGACACCTAGTGCTAAGACACTCCGTTCCCCACTTTCTGCAGAATTCTGGAGGTTTTGCGTGTTGAGTGGCAGAACTCAACGCCGCGCTTAGCCTCTACACCAGAGCGAAGCAAATGGAAATATAAATTCAGGTAAATATTTCATCTCCCCGATTGGGGATTGAACCCACAACCAGTCGGTTTTACAGTCACACTTCGTGCGGCTGCGCCAAGACTGGCCTTATATTATTATTTATATTAATTTAAAGACGTTCAGTAGAAATTATTTTGATGCAATTAAAATGAAGTATTTTTTTATATTCATATAACTTTTATATTTATATACTGATTGAAATAAAACAAATTCTTAATGTTAAGTGAAGTTTTCTCATATACAAAATTAAAAACTGCATTTAAATCATGTAACCGTTTAAGATATTGGTGTGCACAAACGCACAGATGAAAAGCAAAATTAAAAAAAGTCATTGTTTCGGGTTCTATTACTATGTATTTTATTTATGCCCTCAATACAATTTTACTCACATATCTTTCATCATATACCGGCATCGATCAATACTATTTTAATTATAAATATAGATTATTAATAAAAAGTACAAAAAGATCTATGAAGCGGAATAAAATCTTTAATCAGAAAATTCCGAAATTGATATTTAAAAAAAAACAAATTTATTTTAAATATCAAATAATTTTTTTCATGTTAACCCATTATTTATTATTTAAATTAAATTAGGTTTTAAATAATAAGCAAAATTCCTTATTTATAAACTGTGCAAAATAATATTAAATGATTAATTGTTTGACCTACTGTTATCTTAATAAGTAGTACATAAACATAATAATAATAAAATGAGTTCCTCCAATTTAGTGGTTTAACACATTATACATGGTGGTTTAACAAATTATACACATAATACATTTCAATAATAATATTTTGATTTGAGCTTCTTTAAATTAAGTCTACTTTTCTTTTACTCTACTCTTAGTCCCGCTTTTACAGATAGATACTTATGACAAATGATGGTAAAGAAATGGTGAAGAGGGATAATGACGAGAAAATAAAATATTAACTGATTTAACTTTGTAATTTTTGTAAATCAATTTTGATTTGTTCAATTAATTTAATTATTATTTTTATATGAAATATAAAGACGACAAAATTATATTTCTTAGAAAACGTTTAATAATAAATGACTTATATTTAATTAAATGTTATTTTATATTGAAAATAAAAAATACTTTTTATCTATAATGATGAAAATCATCGCTCTGCTCTGGCAAGACAAGCTGAAAGCAGGAAAACGAAGAGTCTTACTCTGATATACAAGAAAAGCATGAGATTGCTTTTATAATTTAATTAAATAACGTAACTGTCACTTGTTGACACGTAGTAAAGGATCGTTGATCTTTTAACGATACAAAGTTTTATTATTAAACTCTTGGATCTTAATATATTTTTATGATGTTAATGCCGTCATTATTTGTTTATTTAAGGCATTTATGAATCCACTCGTTCACGTTGATTATGAAGTCATAAAACATTATGGCGTATATTTTGAACATGAAAACTAATTAATGATCGGCGGATGTCAAATGTTGGTATCAATTTAATAATGTTGCTGTTGTTTTTCAATTTAAAATTATTTAATAATCATTTGCAAAACTATAAAGTCGCAAAATGGGGTTGGCAGAGTTTACTAATAATTCAGTCTGATATCCTACTTTAACATTTTAGAGTCTTTGCGTGCCTCCTTCTCCTTCTTTCTATATAAATATGTAAATAATAATCTGTGTTTTAATTAAATATCCGTTGTACCCGATATCAGTAAATATCGATTTTAGTATGTTCGCAACATTTACTAGTAACTCAATACAGCATTTCCTTTTCAAAATATAAATATATTGCCCATGAATGTTGTTAAGTGGAAACTCGAATTATTAGTAAACATCTACGACTGCGATATGTGTTTTGTATTACTTACGTAACTATATAAGAAAGATCAAATTAATTTTTAATTTAGCTTTAGGTATAAGTTGCGTAAAAATGCCTTTCTCTCGTTTGCTGTATATAGTGTGTAGTACCAACAAGTGTATTATACAGTTAAAAGTTTAAAACTAAGGGTCATTATGTAATCAATGGGCACTTGCCAAAGTTACATCATTTTCTTTATTTATTTAGGAACACCAATAGTATAATAACATATATCTTTCAGTATAAGAATTGACAACGTTGTCAGACGCACTGAAATTTTTATTTTAAATACATAATATATGAGTATATGGTGTAGGTGTATAAGAAGTAACTAAGTAGTTTATAAGTTAAATACCAGCCAAGCCAGTCGTGGCGCAGGGGACCAAATGTGTGACTGTAACTGTATTGTGTGACGCGACTTGTTGTGAGTTCGATTCAAACTCGAGGAAATGAAGATGGGAAACCGAGTGTCTTACCAGGTTCTCCCTGCCTACTCTGCTAAAAAAATATAAATACAATAAATCTCTTTGAATGAACACAGTATATTACATCATTTTACTATTGATTACTAATGCAAATCGTTTAGGTAAATTAAGTACCTATAGGATATGTACTTAGATAATCTGTTTATTTATTACATACTTACTAACAGTAGTTTCGTTTAAAATGCATAATTATGCGCAATACTAATGCACAATAAATAAACTTATCTATCTTAGTTAATCAATTGAACAAGCTGACCCTATTTAGGATAAGTAACTACTTACGAAATGGAACTCTTAAAATATAGACCTGTTTTAAGTTTACAAGGCCTATACCAAAAATATTCATTTTGATCATTTCTTTTTTGTTTGAAAACTTTTCGAATAAAAAAAAATCACCTTCACGCTGTATCCCGCATACAGCAAGGTAGGCAGAGGGAAAAATAGTGTAAAGTCACTCTATTCCCCACTTTCTGCCGAATTCTGGAGGTATTGCGTGTTAAGTGGCCGAACTCAACGCCGCGCTTAGCCTCAACACCAGAGCGAAGAAATAGAAATCTAAATTTAAGTAAATATTTCATCTCCTCGAATGGGGATCAAACCCACAACCAATCGGTTTTACAGCCACACTTCGTGCCACTGCGCCACGGCATGCTTCAACTTTTCAACTGTTCAAATATTTAATTTTATTTTGTTCTGCTTTACAGACACGAAGACATTCGCGATGCAATGATGTCTCTAGTCCATATGTTCAGAATCTCAGAGGATAAGTTAGAACGACACGAGTATCGCGAGAAGGCTCTCGGGGAACAACTAAAAAAAATGTTAGCAGGGTTAGAAAAGAAACATAGAAATCTCGAAACTATGAAAGGCACAATATCGAGGCTAGACGACAGACTATATAATGTAGAGAATATATTTTTACAGGTATTATAATTTTCAACCCTTTGTTAAAAAATATAAAAATAGAATGACATAAACATTTATTTCCATTTGTAACAGAAGGAAGAAAAGGAGAAGGAGACTCAAAAAAAGACACACGAAGCTTTAGAAGACATAAAAAAGTCTTTACAGTCACTTACAACTTTAGTTGAAGAAAATGTGAAAAAGAACAGTGGCCCTAAGGAAATAGACAACACCTTGACCACCAAGAACGACGCGCTGAGCAAGCGTTTGGACGCGACTGACGCCAAACTCGATACCTTGAAACTTGAGATACAAGATCTGAAGAATAGTTTGAGTAAAGTTGGTACTTATTATTAATGTATAGGTATTTAGTTTAAATTTCAAAACAATAACGTAAATAGCAAATTGAATCTAAGTTATACATACCTTACCATAAACATGTACATATAATACAAACTAAAATATAATAAAATTTTTAGGAAACCCTACAGGCTATGTGTTTGGATGTCACTCCAGATATCAATCCATTTGAACGGCATATATCGGAGGCTGAGAAATTGCTTAACAAATATGAATTGAAGCTGAACGAGTATAACGGCACTGCAAATAAAGTGCAAACTGATTTTGTACCACTCAGCGAGGTTTCATTGGCTGATGAAGCGTGGCACAGCAAGATGACTGAAGGTAAGAAAGAAGCTGTAACCTTGGATAATTAAGAATAATTATAGTTTTTTATAACAGTAAAAATATCGTTAAAATATCTCTTCTTAGATGAATTATGAGAACAACGTTAGTTAATACTTAACTAATTAGAAAACCTATAAAAATTTCAACACGCGCCTCTTAGATCGGCCCTAGACCTCTGACCATACCATTACCATTCCCAAAGTTTTAATCTGACATTAAGAACTAAAAGTCACGGGTTAAGATCCCGCAACATTCAATTTTTTATACGTACTATAAATAAACTTTTTTTTTTCATAAGTATGAACAATACTTTAAAAATACTCTAAAAACGTTAGTTGATTTTGTTCAATTATGTAAAAGAATGACCCCCGGTGACATCACGCCCGTTCGTGAACTGACTTTCGAACTAATGAATGCATATGGAAGTGATAACGGTACTATTTTTTCTAGAAAAAGTCATGACAACTTTCTTATTATTTCATAACATATTTTAAAATGTAAACAAAAATATTTTCCATTTAAAATTATATATTTTATTTAATATTAAATATATATATTTTATTTAAATTTTATTAAAATCACTTAAACATTATATTGCTTTAAAGACATGCCAAAGAATACAATGGGGAAGATAGGTAGCATTTAAATTTAATATATTCATGAACTATATTGAGGCCAATCATGACGCAGGGGCACAAGCGTGCACCTGTGAACGCAACAGGTTGTGGGTTGGATCCCACTCGAGAAAATGAAATATTTTATATTTTCTTATTATCGCTCTGGTAACGAGGCAAAATGGGGAGCGGCGTTCCGCTACTCAACACTTAAAAATAGGTTCCCAGGTTCCATGCACCTATGTACAGTATACAGAGTGATATTAAAAAATATTAAATAATTAAACTACGTCATATCTCAAAATAAGTCTATCCATTTGTACCGATAAGTTAGATAGACTCAATATCTAAGTAGGTTTATTACATACTCTAGAACCACTTGATACACATTTGCGGATACGAAACGGCGAATTAATTTGATCTTATGTTTGTATTATTATTAGTAACATATTACTCTTGTCTGTCACGACCTACTGTACCAATTGATTTCCGGAACGATAGTAGTTGATCAATAAATAAATATTTAATTATAATTATTTATGTTATGTAACGTGTATAGAGTTATTTATATTTTTTAATAAGTGCGTTCCTGGTCCTGAACAAAAATTAGTCATTCAGTATTCCACTTTGCGACTGTTAACAAACATGCATAGAATGAAAATCTAACGCTTATCAACTTATAAGACTAAGATTATGAAATTATTTAAAAAACCGATCCATATTGTTTTTAACACAGAAATATCCGATAGGTATAAATCGTTCCCTTGTAACTTTATTTATTTTACAACAGATACTAGTGGGGCTAGTTGTGGCGAATGGGCGCAACAGGTCGTGTGTTCGACTCCCATTCAAGTAAATTAAATAGGTATCTGTATTTTTATTTTCTCGTTCTGGTAACATGGAAAAGTGCGGCGTTGATTTCCCCTACACTGAACACTCACTGCCTCCAAAATGTTTAATGCTCAGAATCTGCATAGAGCGACTAGCCATCACACTAAATAACCGATATTTCTTATTACTCATTAGTTATGGAGCGTCAAGAAAAAGAAATCGGCAAAATCCAACATTTGCTTTCCGACGCGGAGAGCATGTGGAAGGATTTACCACGTCTTGCCGATTTGCAGAGGAGCACCAACTATACGCTCGAGGCAATCGCGGATTTGAAGAGCAACATAACTGGGGACCAAGAAAAGGGTAACTAGAACATGCAGCACTACTTATAGCTCCCTAGCAGGTACTGCTAACTGGTAATGCGGGCCACTGGTTAGACGCCGTCGAGACGCAGTGGCACAAACAAGGCATACTATATATAGGCACAAGCTAAAGCATCGATGTTCGATAAAAATCCAAAAAAAACATCTGTCAGCCAACATCGCTATCTTTCGCGCATATCGTCATCAATAAATAAAACAACTATAATAACTCTCGACATTTTAATTAAAAATATCAAAAACATATTAAAATTTAAAACATTGACAATCGATTATAAAATTTCGATTGTCCCTGCTGACATCGATATTAAAATAACGATATTTCATCTGCTTAAATCAATATTCATCGATAATCGATGAACATCGGTCATCCCTAGCACAAGCGTGTGACTATTAACGCGACGGTTGCAAGTTCGATTTTCGCTCATGGGAATGAAATATTCAATATTGTCATGTTTCCTGGTCGCGCAAAAGCGGCGTTTAGTTCCTGCCATTCAACATGCAGTGTCTCAGAACTTTAAAGGAATGTGGTGTACAGAATGTCTTAACACTAGGTTCCCTCTGCCAACTCTGCTATATGCGGGATACAGCAAAGTACAGATGCATACTTTCTTAGATAACGGTAAATTAAATATATATATTATGTTTTGTCAAAAAAATGTTACAGCTGTAGCGAAAATAAATATGAAACTGCACGAGGTCAGTGACAGACTGGTCGCCACCAATGTAGACATCCAGCAGAGTCTGACGCAGGGCAACACCATGAGCGAGCGCGCGTTCACCGATATACAGCACAGCTACGACGAGTTACGTACAGAGGTAATAAAAATGTGTCAATTTTATAATTTATATGACTTTAAAAAGTATAAATGGCGCAGGTTCAAACTCCTCTACTAAATTTTGTATTTAGTAAATATTTATATAGAACTACAAATGTTCAATTTTTAATATATTTGTATATTTATAGTCGTAGTCTTTCTATAAAATATGTTTTTCCGATCTGGATTATTAAAATATTTAGGAAATTAGTTTAGTTTGTCATGTTTTCCTGTAATAAACGTCACAAATATAAATAAATTATATAAATTTATTATATTATAAAAAAATAAAAATTAAATCAGCTTCACGCTACATCCCGCACACAGCAGGGTAGGCAGAGGGAACCTAGTGTTAAGACAATCTGTTCCCAACTTTCTGCCGAATTTTGGAGGCATTGCGTGTCGAGTGGCAGAACTCAACGCCGCGTTTAGCCTCAACACCAGAACGAAGAAATGGAAATATAAATTTAAGTAAATATTTCATCTCCCCCCGTGGGGATCGAACCCACAACCAGTCAGTTTTACAGTCACACTTTGTGGCACTGCGCCACGACTGGCCTCAAATTATATAAAATTCGAAAAATATCGTATGTTATATTTCTCTATTCCAGTTGCAAGCATTCTCCAAAAACGAACACTTGCTACTTCAAACTGCGGATAACGTCATCGCAACTAAAAAACGTATCGAGTACGGTGTCCATCAAATTTCAGTTGAAGTCAGCGAGCTTATTAGAATGCAAGGGAATCTATTGAATAAATCTATATCACAGAGGTGGGTAAAATTAGACACTTAGAAAAAATATTAACTTTATATAATATTTTTATTCATTTCTTTGCATATACCTTATTATACCATATAAGTATAATTATTATTAAAAAAATCGAACCTAAAAAAACCTATCAAATTTAATCAATAATGTGCAACTATATCACCTATTACTATTTATTTGAATTTTTTTAAGTGACATAAAATAAGGGTTCTAATTCAACAAGAAACTTTTTCTTTTAGTTTTTAAATTTACACACAAATATATTTAATATTTGAATTCCTTACTTACCCCCGCGTTTCCAGATTCGATCAAATAGAATCGTCTCTGGTCGCCAAACAGAACCTCACCTTCCACAACGTGAGCGCCAAAATAGAGTCGGGCATGGCGCAGGTGTGGCGCCAGATCGGCGTCATGTACCAGCAGCTCACCGCCAGCCGCGCCGCTCTCGACAAGCTCACTGTAAGCCTTAGAAACTAGTGCAAAGGATTAACAAATATCACATTTTATGTAATTGAATTATGCTATATACTTAACTTTTCCGCAAATATCTTCGTTTAGCTTGTCTATTTCTCTAACTTAATTAAATCGTATTTTATATTTAACCAAAAAAATAGTAAAAAAACTGTTATTTTCATAAATTATCAAATCATATGTCACGTAGCTAGTCATAATAAAATTGCTTAAAATACTATATAATGGTGACAAACACATGTGACTCATATTATAACTTGTAAGCATTAAATTTAATTAATTAACAGTTGATTTGTATCTACAGGAACAAACAACACAATATATTAATGGAAGTTCCACCACACTGGACAACATGAAAGACAAGGTAAGCTAAAATGGACCTTAAGTGACTGTACTAAAATTCAATATAAAATGATATTTGGTGTAATTCCCAGGTGGGCACGATCACGAAACGTATGGCGGAGGTGGACGACAACTTAAACTACTTGCTAGGAAGGCTGTCTCTCGTTACGCAGGAGTTTAGTCAGATCAAGACCGGGCTTGGGGAGGCGCTGGATAAAGCCAAAACTAGCTTAAAGAATGTTAAAGCGGAAATTGAAGGTATAGGTTTTTTAAGTTTATTTTCTCCGTCCCACTTCAGGAAGGTAGAGAATAGCAAATTAGAAGCAGCGTGTTGAGATAATGAAAGTTTTCTTTGTCAAAGTGAAGAATTAATAACATAACCATTGTTCTGAATCTGGATCGAACTCACAACCATCGCCTTTATAGTGAGATACTGTCTATCTGTATCACAATAGAGTCAAAGGACGTCTAGTTATTTGTTATAATAATGCTTTTAATTATTATTATGACTCCCTGAAATTATATTTTTAATAGAGGCATGTAGAATCTAAGTCCATTGAAGTCTCTGAACTTAAATACCAAGTAATTTACACTATATATAAACTGGTAAATAAAATATATTTTTTTCAGACAGCGGTCCCGGCCCTCACCTTGCAGATAACTAAGCACAACAAAAACTAGACTTAACTTACCAAATAAAATAGTTTAACAAAAAATCAATTATAATTAATTTTAACAACTAAAGTATATGTAACAAATAACTTTAAATATAGGGATAAATAAAATAAAATAAAACCCAATAGTTTTTAACTTTTGCAAATATTTAATCTTTTTTCATAATTGTGGATCTATAATATTCATTATTATACAATTAGATTTATAGTGACGATGTTCCCCGTCACCGGCCGCGAGCCCCGGCTCGTGGTCTGTACAATCACATACATAGGTAATATATCTAAATAATATACACACAAATTGTTTCTCACTTTTTAGTACATGGGTTATTCAACAAATCTCGATTACAACCTCATTTTCCTATGTGCAATATAGATTAACAAATTAATTAATTGTAGATAAATAATTAGATTAAAAATTCGTGCTCTTATAAGTATGTATGTCTTTACTGATTATTATAGTATTTATAATAGTGAAAAAACATCCCGAATGTCTTACAGAGAACAAATAAATGTGTTTATATATATTTAAATGTTGTTTCAGCTATTTGTGTGTTTGGTTAATTGTTCATTTCATTTTTAGATAAAGAAATAATAATGTGTCGATTCCAATCGCCTTTAAAATTATTTTTTTTGCAATTTTATAATATATTTTTGCAATTTTAGTATCGATAAGGTTCGAAAAATTTAAAATAATTTTAAAGGACAAAATAGAATTGAAGCTCTGTTTTGGCCTAACAGGATACTAATAAGGTTTCACCGTATACATAGTAAAATGACGATTGTACAAAGATCGAAACGTTCTATTCGTTAGGACAATCACTAGAAGCATGACTGTCAATAAGAACTACCGAAATAGAACTAACACATTCGTTGTAATAAAACAGCCTGAAATGGGATCACACAAGCCAACGCAAGGGAACAAAACGCAATTCGATACAATCAGGTTTAAAATCGAGGAATTACTGCGAACCAGTCGCTTTTTAACATTCCTTGTGAAATTTATACTTTTAACTATTTCATTTATGACAAAATTTTAAATACAAAATGATAAAATGGATATTAAAACGACAACTAATAATGTTCTAACAGTATTTTTAACGTAGAGGCATTTTCAATGGCAGTGGCATACCTAACACTCATACACAAATAGCATTTGAACATTTTTATATGATACATTATATGTACATGCAAAAAAATATTTACAAACTTTCGATCCATATAATTAATAAAAAGCACTTAATAACCATTACTATACCGACACCAAAAATTTTATCCGTAAGAGTAAGCAGAACATGTACGCAGTGTCAAGGAACAAATACAAAATAGTAGCAAAGTGTAATAAACGATAATGTGAGAACGAGAAGAACTTAAAACGCCTAACGTGGTCGTTATTTATAAGGCCGATAAAACACATACAGAGGGCCATCGATAAATTACGTCACACGATTTTTCATCATTTTTGACCCCTCCTCGCCCATGTCGCAGACAGTCGAATTTGAGAGACCCCCCTCTGCCCCTGCCTAGTGAGATGTCACATATTTTGTAATTTACACTTCGAAATTACAAAATTAAAACAGCAGTTAAGTTTATATGTCATATTTTGAAATAAGAAAAGGCGAAATTTAGGACTCCACTTCACTCCATCCATCTTAATCATGTTATGTAATTTACGGCATGGCCCTCAATAAGTCTCTTAGATGAACTAAGCATCCCTCACTGTACACCGTACCATCCGTACTTGTGCGTATGATTCCTTGATAAGCCCCGACACTCGCGCCCAACCAGAGACGTTCGATGTACCTCAGTCTAGTTACCGTTCCATAAAAGCATGTGCAGATAGAAAAATTAAATAAAACATAGTAATTAAAGCCGCGTACATCGAATTGTAACTTCACAATTTTAATTAATTTAAACCTAAGCCGCTTTGCAGGCCAAAGGCGCCAGCGCCTAGAAATGGTGATTAAAAAATGTAGCCTGCCCAGCTTCCCAATCTATGTCCCGAAACCGAACCCCTGACAGCCAGCACATCTTAATATAAACGTCTGTAATCTACATTTATAATTTTAACTCCTAACTAGTTAGTGTGATTGTGCAGTACAAGCTCTCATGGAATATTACTATGTAAAAATGCAAATTGAACACTTTCGAGCGCCGTGAACGGAGACGTTGAGTCCAACGTGTTCCTTGGAATGACCAAAACGTGTTAATTTATTGGAATGTCGTTAAAATGATATACTTTTGCACATCACTCCCTAAATTATTTCGTGCTACATCTCAATTCATATAAAAAGACACCCGCTACCAATAACTCCATTTACACTATTTAATGGCTATAACGCTAAACCGCAGACAGGTCCGATATTGAAGCCCCCAACTAATAGTACTTTCATTACAATATCTAATATACACCGATGTGGCCGGATCTGGTGATGTTGATATACCCTAAGACCGCTCACATGCCATTTACATTACTCGATACGCTAATCTTGTCTTACGTTGGTACTTACATAGGAAGACGTATATCTATACATATATGGGTTTTTATTGACAAAATTAATATTGCAGTCACTTTTTCTTAAGAAAAAAAAAACGTCGTCAAGCATACGAGCGAGTATGCGAGTGACGAAAAGGAGCGCAAGGAGTGCAAGCGACGTGTTGTCCTCGAGCCGAGCCGAACCGAACCGAACCAAACCGAGCGGAGTCGAACTGAACCGAATCTAGCCGAACCGCAAATAAAACATACCACCCCTTAAATCCGAGGCACTTACATGATCTTAACGGTAATGATATACTACTTCTAACGTTATATTTTTATAGCTCATTGTCCCGTGAAGGACCCGTTGATACAACGGGTGTGACACATTTAAAGCTATGGACATATTTCACATACTAATCTTCGATCGTCTAACCTAACACGGAGAGAAGGGAGCTATTATATACGTACAAAGTACTTAACTACTTAGCCTAAGTTCAGGGCTTAAAACTTACGACTGATTTTTAACCAGTGCCATTACGTACAAAGTTGGTGTAAAATAAGTGTTGATTTCGTAAAAACCTCTAACATCGTGTCATGTTAAAATATAGTGACTTTCGAAAATATCTGAACGAGTGCAAATAGTGAAAAAGTCGTACGACAGAAACGAATACACCTGAACTGGCACCCTCCGGCTACACCGCGCTATATACATGCGGGCCCGTCTTTGCATGGCACTTCGCTACGGGGACAAAGTGGGACAAAACGCACACACCGTCTACGCGCAGACAACAACAGTATTAAAATTTCCTGGACAGCTCGACTACCGTTTGGTCGATCGAGTCTGCTCAAACTGCCATGCAGAGATACAAAATATTAATCTTATGTACATATTGTCGTTTGAAGATAAGAATAAGAACTAACGTCTAGGGTTTGTTTGGTATAATTTGAGGGTACAAAAGGTCCGCGGGTTTACCTCCTTGTGCTTTTGGAGGAGGGGCGCGAGTGGGACTGCGTGTGGGGGGTCGCGACCCCCCCCCGCTCCTAACTGGAACATGACGCGGCCGAGACCGGTGATAGCGGGGAATCCCGCGGGCACCCAGATAGAGTAACCACCACCTGTAACAATATTACAAATACAGTGTTATTTGGACATAACATATCTCGATTGATCTGCATACAAAAACTTTAAAGAATAACAGTTTGACTTGTTTAGCTTGTTTTCCAACTCTAAATCACATCGCTGCCTTTCTCAATAACACCAAAAACTTGTGAATAACAAATAATATTAAATGGGGGAGGAGGAGTCAAAATGATGTTGTTGTTTGTCTGACATAATTTATGTATGTATTATATTTCAACTTTCACTCAACAGGCAATGCCTACAAAATTCTACAGAAAGTGGGGAACGGAATGTCTTAACACTAGGTTCCCTCTGCCTACCCTGCTGTGTGCGGGATACAGCGTGAAGCTGATTTATTATATATTTCAAACAACACTGACCATTAAACCGAAATTAATTTAGATAAAAGTACCTAACTTATTTTACATAAAAATGTTTATATTTGTATTGTTATATTGAGATCAATTGTAACTATTCTCAGAAACAAAATTGGTTTGTAATAAAAAAAATATATAAATTAAAATTATAATTTTCATCGCCCTGAAAATTGGATACGAATACTAATCAATTCATTGGCATTTGTATTTTTTATTTTCTGAATCATATATTTGTATATGCAACATGAAAAATATTATAAATTTTAAACTACAGTAAACACTATGTTAACAACTACCAACTTTCAACACAGAATAATAAATGATTATCTAAAAGGTACTAAGAATTGTAGTCTATATAAATATTTTTAAATTAAAAATTTGTTGAATTGAACACACTTAATTCAAGAAGAAATGACTTGAATAAAAAAAAGAAGGTTAATATAGCCTGTACAAATTTATTGTTTAAATGTAACATTGTTATTTTCATTTAACTACAAAGAATTCCATTAAACCTAGTCCATGGAAAATAGACAAAAATAAACTGCTCACAGAATTCACGATTATATCATAATCCACACAAAATAGAATTTAAACTAGCGTCAGACTGGTATTATGTAAAAGCACAGCGTCAATGTAAGCACAGCGAGTGTGGGTTCCCACTCAGAGGAAATTCTGATTTTCTTACTTTCATAACAAGAAAAAATATATATTGAGTAAACAATTACTCAACCCACAATGTTTCTAAAATTGAATGGAGAGTCTTGACACTAGATTTCACTACCAAACCTATAAATAATGGAATAATAAATCTAAACAAAATGTATTCAGTGTTTACCTTACGGCTTCCAGCATGATTCCGATGTTCACATAACCAAACTCCTTGCCAAGTTCCTAGATTTAACTTTCCATCTGTGATTGGGATTGTCAGTGAAGATCCCAGGAAACAAGCCTTGACATGTGCAGGCTATGGAAAATGAAATTTTAATTATTAAGTATTGAGGTCATTGGGACACAGATATATTATACTCTTATTATAGGTGTTTATGAATTTGTTGTATAGTGGTTGCTTGTAAGAGATCACTTATAGTGATAAGGCCACCTTTGAACTATACTAGTCAACATTGTAAAATCTGTTTTTGTGCAATAAAATGTTTTTGATTTGATACTCTCGAACTGTCTGTGAGTGTAGTTGTGATATCTCTACTTGAAGCAATGATTACATATAAATTAATTTTCATTTCTGTACTCTGAAAAATTAAAACATAGTTGATTTCCACAAATAAAAAAAAAATCTTATATTCAAGCAGTAGTCACATAATCTGCTAAGTGGGAAAGGCAATGATACTACATTATTAATAAAAATTAAAAAAGTAAAATAATAAGTGTACTGTTTTGTTGTAGAATTATATACATTACACATATTACCTATAATAATTATGAAATATTGGAATAATCTTGATATTGGAATAATTTACAAGCCAGGTGATACGAATACTAATCAATTGATAAATGACCTTGAAGAAGAACTTAATCATTAATAAACAAGCTATTGTGTTTGGTGATTTTAATTGAAATTTATTATCTAATAATAAAGAAGTTACACGATACACAAGTATGCTGACTGAAGAATCTTGAATAAAATAGACAAAGAATTTGCAAATTGTAATACAGCTTCTAGTAATACTATTTTAGATCACATAATAACAAATCTTAAAGATAAAATTTACAATTTAGCTCTGACTGACTCTGCAATCTCAGATCATATGCAGATATTTCTTGCAATACAAAAATATAAACTGGAACCACCAAAACGAATTCAGTATGAAGCTATTAATTACGATTCTTTACGAAAAAATGCTGCATTTCATTCCTTCAACTCGGACTCTCGTTCATATATTAATCTCCATAAAGCCATTAAGCAAATAAAAGACAAACATACAATGATCAAATCTAAAATACAAAATCTGCCACAAGTGGATTGGATAAATAAAGACATTTTAGCAGATATTGAATCAAGAAATGAAGCATGGGCAAATTTAAAATGGATTCAAATAATTCTGACTTGGAAATAGACTATGCAAGACAGAAGACTGCTATGGCAACTAACATAAATAAATATAAAAGTAACTTTTGAAGGATGTAAAAATAAACCTAAAAAAGTATGGAACCATATTCATACATTATCTAATATTATAATAAAATAAAATCAAACTGTGTTCCTCCACAACTAATAACTAGTATAGATTTAATTACTGATGGTCCGAAAATATATGAATATTTTAATAAATTCTTTGCCACAATTGGTTCCGTGTTGGCTAGCCAGATTCCTAATAAATTTCATAATAGTACAATTTTTACCGTAAGTAATCATAAATATAATAATAATTTGTCAACGTTAGTACATTTAAATAAAACTTTTTATATTTTTAAAACTAAATTAAAGGAATATGTTATAAAAATAAAATAGAATCCAATCCAGTATTGTAACTTTTTCAAATATGGGTCTACTTCAATTTATCAAAGCTAATATTACTATTTTAAAATTATTTCAATATACCCACTCTTTAACTTACACATGTGTATACTGTTAATTGAATATTCGATAATTGTTTTCTTTTTGTTTTTACGCCCACATTTATTAATATGTACCAAACAAATGAATGTCATTAGTAAATATAAATGTCTCAAGCTATAAATATTTTTTAAATAAGAAATCTACATATTAGAAATTCGAATTTAGAAACATGTAATGCCTCACCATATCGTCAGGGCCTTCGCAAGAGTGGCGGTAAGGAAGACCCTCTGGCACAATTTTGTTGAGCATCATTTCCATGTCGTCTCTAACATCAGGGTCCCAGCTTTCGTTTAGCGCGAGGCTCGCTGATGTATGCATAACTGAAAGTATTAATTTTACTGATCAAATTGATCAGCTGGGTTACTTACAAAATATTATAATTAGTAAGTTTTCACTGATATCAATCAATAAATTATTTTTATAAATTAACGAATATCAAATAGGTTGGTAGGTAGTAAAACATCGGCGGCAAGACGGTTCTTCATGCACTTACTTTGGATGTGGCAGAGACCGACCGTGAACTGTGACAACTCAGGCACCTGCTTGAGGATTTCTTCCGTGACGAGGTGCACGCCCCGGTGTTGAGGCCTAAGATTGAGCTTCCGTTGAAACCACGCGGATCCAATTTGAAGTCCTCGATTCGAAGCCATGTTTAATTTTTAAAAACGCTACAGGATTATCGTAAGAACACAAATGATCTTACACAACATCACTTAGAGCAGTCTTTACACGAATGAATCAACAATTATCATAAATGATGCATGTTCAATCTTTAAATAGTAATAAATATAGCGGAGGTTATAGGACAGATTCGACACCCTATTTTCTGCGGGAAAATGAAATAGACTTCAAATGAAAGAGAAAAACGATCGAATGTATGTTGTCATTACAAAAAATAATTAATGCTGCTAAACTATGGGAGTCGTGTAATATATATTTTCGTTCACTATCAGTAAGCATTGACGTCACCCCCGAAATTATAGTCGTTTAGTTAAAACACCTAAATTCTTAAGTTAGTTATGCACAGCTGCGAATAAAGATCAACAACAAACGAAGCTTTTATAAATTTTAAAAATATTACCCCAAATTTTATTGCATTAAAGCCTTTTTTTAATTAATTTATTCGAAAATAATACAAGAAAATGGACTTAAGAAGTCTTTAAATTACTTTTTCATATTTACCGAACTATTTAAAGGTTATTGCTTTCTTAGTATTTTATAAGGCAACACAAATTATTATGAATTTAAGCGGGAAATACAAATATACAAAGCAATATTTTAATTATTTTAAATTCAACATTCGATAAAAATTGCTAAAAATCTTAGTGATAAGACAATAAAATAAAAGTAATACTATTAATTTCCTATACAATAAGACAAAAAGACTAAAGACCAAGTCTACTTTTGTAGTAATGTATTTATATGTAACTATAGTAATTTGGGGAGTGCCGAGGGTGGATAGTATTAGGTGTGGCAATTAACCACTCCTCGGAATTAGGACAATTAGTTTTCATTTCAAGAATAGTATTTTACAGGCGCCTATTGTTTGCTGTGTCCTAGATTGATTGGCAAAGATCTGCAGTAAAGCATAAGTTTCTTATACTACATACCTACTATCAAAATGGATCCAATAATGGATGTGATAAAAAATTCAGAAGAGCCAGAATGGCTTGAGAAACCTGTAATTGGAAAACTACGGCTATGGCAGATAATGTTCTTGTGTTTGGCTGGTGTAACCATTCTCAGTAAGTCATTAAAAAAATATTAATATTAGTTTGTATGTAACTGGGCTATTTTAATCAAGTAATAGTACCTAATCTAATAGCAACTATTAGAGTATCTACACGTTACGATGAATAATTAATATAAAACATAAATTTATATTCAATTGCTATCTAATTATTTATAATGTATTCCAGTCGTGATGGTGTGCTGTTGTTTCCGTTTTCGTATTCCGCGCACCAAACAGCAAATAGAGGCTGACTATAAACGACGGAAAATAACAACAAAATTTCGGCAGCAACTGGAAACTATTCAAGATGCTAAAATGGATTCCATCTCACTAAAAGATGGTGAATTTAGATTACATTACGTTATTTGTACGATATATTCTACAAAATTTAATTGCGAGATTCGAACTCCCGATCGTTGTGAATGCAAATTATCAAATAATAACTCGCATGAATAAACTTAACTTTACAGTCATCATTATATATAAAAAAAGCCCTAATTTCAAGTATTTACGAAAATTAATAATAATTTGGTATATACTTAGCTTAGCTTTGTTATTTCGCATCTCAACACTTTAGTCTTTTATGAAAAAAAACTTAAAGGTAAATCCGCCGAGGTAGCCATTGTTAGTGTGCTAGATCGCTGTCTCGAGACTTGTGAAAATTGGTTCAATGTCAAGTGTGAGCCGCCCCGGCTTCTTTGTTTCAGTAAAACTCCCAATCAACACTTTTTTTTCTTTATCGGTCCAGGCTTCTTTTTTATATAAGGAACTTTAAAAATGAATAATTTTAAAGATCTTAAAAATAACGATGATGCTAAGTTTTGCTTTATTATCATTAATATTCCTTTTTTTTTAGCTTCACGCTATGTACGCATAAAGTACGGTAAGCAGAAGACACTAGAGTTAAAACACTCCGTTTCTCCACTTTCTGCCCAATTTTCGAGACATTGGGTGTTCACAGTGGCGAAACTCAATGACTGAGAGAGAAGAAAATAATGAATATCTCTGGAATAGGTATCGAACCTGCAAAGTTTGCGTTTATAGTGGGACGATGCTGCTGCACCACGTCGTCATTCTTTACAGAATCACTTTACATGAGCATGCCGATTCATTTATTTAAAGATTAAACATGATGAGCGTGTATTTGTCTTTCAAGACGTTATCTTGATAACATATCCAAATGGGAAGCAATATTTTCATATGATAATATGAACATTATTCATCTTTGGTTTGCATTACACGCGTAGCCTTGGAAATATTGCACGAGAAGAGCCAATCTATGGACGGTGACAATCAAGCAGGATCGCAGCCCAGCTCGATCATGTCCCCACAACAAAGTACGACATTTTGTATTATTTTAATTTAACATTTTTTTGTGTAGAAAATATCAATTTAATAAGTATATTTATATACAATATATATATATATATATATATATATATATATATATATATATATATATATATATATATATATATATTTATATACCTATATACTTTGTATATTTATATACTTCATAGAAATCTTTGATTTTGCTTAAAAATAATAGTTTATTACATTAATTAATAAGATAAATGTGTATTCCGTACGAATAATTAATTTAGAAATATTTTTTATCCTACCTAGCGACCCGAACGCGGCTTCACCCGCTTGAGCTTATTGGTATATTATAGCTGAATGTCTTCTATACATAATTGTACCGTATAATAATTATAATAATTGTATACGTTCTGATGTATAATTTAAATAATTCCGGTAGCTTCATCTAAATCTGTTCAGTATTTTTTGCGTGAAGGTGAAACCAAAATCCTTCCTCAAAGTTTCCACATTTTATTACGTGTTAATAATTAATAATTGTTATATATTTTTTTATAAATTATTCTTAAGGGAAAACCGCTTTTAATTTCTAAGCTTCAGATTTTTTTTTAATTTATGCTTGTTTCTATAAAATATTTTCTAATAAACTTAGACTTCTTCAAATATTTGAAACGTCGAATGAACGTCGTAGGCAGAGGGAACCTAGTGTTTTTAAGACACTCTGTTCTCCACTTTCTGCCGAATTCTGGAGGCATTGCGTGTTGAGTGGCAGAACTCAACGCTGCGCTTTGCCTCGGGACCAGAGCGAAGAAATGAAAATATAAATTTAAGTAAATATTTCATCTCTTCGAGTGGGGATCGAACCCACAACCAGTCGGTTTTGCAGTCACGCTTCGTTACGACCGGCCTCAATATATAAACATATTTATGAAAATATTGTTTCTAAAACAGAAAATGTATATCTTTGTATTATATATATATAAAAAACTTGGGTCTTTACGGTAGACTTTTGTAAAGTACCTACTCGTTTATGATATCTATAACAGTGCTCAGGCGTTATTTTTTTATCAAATTGGAGCGTGAATTTATTGCAAAAGTACTTTAACACCTGAGTATCTTTATATCGTATATTATAAATGTAAAATTAACTCGCTTTATAATATTCGTGTAGATAGCTACTATCGGCCGCCTCCACGACGCGACGACCTACACACGGCTATCTATTCACTCTCCCATATTTTAAAATTGTGATAGCCTCTAAAATTCATTCCTTTTATCCTATTAATATTCCATCCATTTTATAGATACGCTGTAAAATCCTCATTTGATATATATAAAACGTACAGTGCATCTAATTAAAAAAATAAATACTTTATAGAATGGCTACAACTTTAGCTATCAATATATGTATATTGTCTTTAAAACGATAATGTAATTTAGTAAGATGAGAAAATAAATTATTGTGTAGTGGGCGAAGCCGCGAGGAGGTCGCTAGTATAAGATTAAAAGAGAGGAAGACGTGTCATGTGATAACTTTGTTATCTTTCAAGACATTTAAAACAAATACCTTATTCAAACATCACGGTAACATTGTCTGATGAAATTTAATTATTAAAAAAAAACAGGTCATTCAATATAATAAAACGCATTATGTAGGTACGTGAATTGCATAATGTACAAGTGAAATTTCGTAAAATTTGGATTTAAGCTAAATTACTCAGGGCGACTGTTAGCTATGTTCAGAAAAAAATATATGAAATTAAAAACAATAAGACAATAAATACACTGTTTGTGTTTAAATATTGCATATCATTTTCTTACAGACCTCTATACTTTTATTTAAATTTATTATTACGGATTCGTAGTTACCGTTTAAGCGCACCGCAAACATCGACTTGTATGGCTGTACAGGCGAATCGAGCAGCCACCAATTAGGCCACCAGACTGGCGCAGATTTGATTTCATATTAGTCAATAGAGTCATATTCTTCTAACATATCATCAGATTTACGTTGTATCCCACACACAGCAGGGTAGGCAGAGGGAACGTAGTGTTAAGTCACGTTGTTCCCTACTTCTGGAGGCATTGTGTGTTGATTGGCGGAACTCAACGCCGCGCTTTGTCTTGTCACGAGAGCGAATTAATGAACATATAAAACCAAATAAATATTTCATTTCCTCGAGTGGGGATCGAATCCACAACCAGTCGATTTTATAGTCACCCTTGAGCCCCTGCGACACAACTGGACTCTAACATATAATAATTAATTAATTTCAGGTTCTTTAGAGGTTCCGCCAAGTTCTGGAGGCATTGTGTGTTGAGTGGCGCAACTCAATGCCGCGTTTTGTCTCGATGCCACAGCGAAGAAATGAACATATAAAACCAAATAAATATTTCGTTTCCTCGTGTAAAGATCGATCCTACAACCAGTCGATTTAACAGTCATACCTTGTGACCCTTCGCCACGACTGGTCTCTAACATATAATAATTAATTAATTTTTTAATAATATAAAATTATATAATAAATAATTAATTAAAACATTTCAGGTTCTTTAGAGGCATCTCTTCAAGCAGACGCCCCAAAGACAGAATCCCAGCCATCGGGACTGAGCTTTGTCAAATTCGCTACCAAGGTAGCGAACCTTTCCAAATTAGGACAAACAAAATCGCCGACCTCTCCCACCACTTCTGATACTAAAATGGAATTTTAATACCAAGGTCGTATTAAATATAAAATTAAAATAATATTTAGGTTTCTTATTTATAAAGTGTATTCTTTTTATTTTTCTAACATGTTTTTATATAAACACCTTATTGTAGAATAAAATATATTTTTAATGTTGATGTTGATTTATTTAGCTTAATAAGAATTAATTTTGATGTCGAATTATGTAGTATATAATTTAAAATTGTTAATCTTTGACATTCCTCTGTTATTAAAACAATAGTGCCTTTTAGAAATATAATTATGTGTTAGAAGTAGAATTAGCCACACTCAAGAGATACCAATTAAGAGTTTGAGATTCAGCCGATACATATACTGATTTAATTTCAATTAAGTATAATTGATATCTGTAAGTGATGCTATAGTGAAGTGGAAAATCAACATTAATTAATTAAATTAATTAGCTTCACGCTGTACCCGCACACAGTATGGTAGGCAGAGGGAACCTATAGTTAAGACAGTCCGTTCTCAACAGTCAGCCGAATTAATCAATCCATAATAAATAAAATAACAAACAAACAATACAGTGGCATGTTTTCTTTAATCTAGAAAATAAAAAATATCGTATAAATGGATTTTAGATCACAAGAATAATTACATATTCACAAACAACTTCAATTATTGGGGAGCTTACATAATCTCGTGTTACAACTGACAGTAAAACAATGATTCAATCGTAGGCTAATAACTTTGAAGCAACATTCAAGTTACACTTTATAATACACAAATAATACATTTTTGCAACAAAAAAAAAAAGAAAAATACATTAAATTCAAGTTAGCTAAGATTTTAAATAGATTAAATTGTTTCTACAAGTGTATTGATTTAAATTTTCCCTGTCATGTATAATATTTTGTAATTATTGTTAAATTGATGACTTTGTTAATTTACCAGCATCCGTTCGTTTCACATACAACACTTTCCCTCCCGACATTTGACAAATAATAGCCTTAAACATTTTTCAGTCCACAGCGTGATATTTGCCACATTCGTTCTGTTCCCGTTCCTTAATCGCTTACATTAGATAATTTATTATAATTTTTTAATTTGATGAGAGCGCAACGTTCTTATAGTGGACACTTCCAATGTGCATATTATTATATATAATAGGGTACCTTCAGTGATTTACTAGAATTGAGCAAAATTGCAGTATAATTAAGTTATAAAATCGGATTATAAAAACTGCATTATTGCTCTACACAATATTTGAACTTTCCGTTACTACATTAACTATATAATGTAGAAAACAAAACCAAAAATAAACAAGGAAATGAATGCAAATTGGAATATGAGTAGCGGTCGAATCGCACTTAACGGCCGACGGCCGGCGCCTACCGGGCACTACACTAGCGACACTATGCGGCACCTCGAACGAATCAAAACCACATCTAACAAATAAGGCCATCGCTGTCCATTCATCGAGTTACACGTCTACAGGAGTATGCATGACATAATATATTTATACACTTTCACTTACATATTAATAATTGCATGGGGCCTACCTAAAAACATAACGTCATACTAAATCGTCACCGCTCACATCCCGTACTACGAACAAAACAGATAATTGTTAAACGTAAACAATGTTTATATGGTAAGTTTGTGCTTGACGCTCGTGTCGCGCGGACAGCCGGGTTGCAGTAGTAGGGGCGAGGGCGCGCGCTACGAATTAGGAACCCAAGTCACGACTGTCGCAGTGTCTCCACTATAAATATAACTATCTTTATAATAAAGCATAATTTTGTTATCAACAAGAACTACGGCAACATTTTTTATTGACTTCCACTATATTAGGCTTGGAGAATTAATAATAATCAATACATCCGATTATTGCACTTCTACAGGTATTTTTATGTAACATAAAAAAAATTGTAGCGTCCACTCTCGAGACAGTCGAGTATAAATAAATAAAAATAAATAAATTAAAATATTTTTTTTTATCAATGAACGATAACAAATTTTAGTATACCAAATTATGGTAAATTATAGAAATTCATTGACAGTCTGACATTTTTAAATAAAAAAATAGTACTCATTTATCGAGAGATGCAATAATAAAACTCATAATAATAACCTAAAAACTTGCACAGTATGTTCCATCAGTTCCTTAGAAAAGAGAGATTTTTATGTACATATAATATAATGTTAACATAAGAAGTACAATGTAGCAGTGCATACAATCTGACGTATTACAATAAATATATTATGTATATTTTATGTCACAATGTGTACATTTCGTTTTTTAACTCAAAATGGTACATGATAATAGTATTGAGCAACATCTGGCGTACACAATCTCAAAGAGCAACGAAACAATTACAATAAGTACTGTGTGACAAACGCTATGTATGTATGTATGTAGGTATGATAAAATAACATGAACCTTGTATGTTTACCATTTAGTTTACACTTTTTACTTATACGGTTAAATATATATATATATATATAGGAATTACGCACATTGTCGCAGTTTCGTTAGTAATAACGCGACCATTCGGATATAATCTCCTAGTGCCATTATTTTTTATTAACATTTTACAGGGACTAGCATTAAAATTTGTATTCGTATATGCTATTTAAAATTTCAATTTACAATTAGCGATCGACTTTGGTTTACCTAAATTAATATTAATGTCAGCACGTAATATTCTAATGTCAATTCAAATTATTAAAGACCATATACTAACACAAATATGTTAAGCGGGGAATAGATATCTATATAGATATGCTAGTTGATGATTGCTGTCTTGAGGATCTGAACACTGTGGTGGGGAGCGATGGGGGTAGGTGTCAGCAGTGGGGGAAGGGGGGTCAGTCCGAGTGGGCGCGTTACGTCGCGGGGGCGCCTACGTCCCGCCGACACGCAACACTCAATCTCGTCTCACGAACGTTCTTCCACTGTGAACAAATTCATAATTTTATTAACACATACATATTCATAAAATTTAAAAAATACTGATTTAGATAATGTCTAAAAATTTTAACATAGCGATATTTGAACCCGCGCCTCTTGGAACCCATTCAAGTGCTCGGACCACTAAGCCAATGACAATAATATCCATGTAGACACATTGAAATTTTTATACATTTGTAACAACTTAGATAGATAGATAAAACTCTTTATTGCATACATAGTGGAAATACAAAATTTTACAAGAGAAATATTAATACCAATATAAAATAAGCACAAAAATAAAATTAAAAAAAAAAACATTTTGCGCACAGAGGTAGTATGCAAAGGCGACCTTATCACTATTAGTGATCTCTTACAACTTACTTATGTTATTAGGATCTCTATAGGCAGATTTTTTCAAAGATAAAATTTTAAGTTTTAGTCAGAGCGCTTGGCCGATTTCTAAGAGCAGCGCATTTGTTTTCAAGACTAACGTCATAGCAGAACAATATGGCGTGTGACGTTTCGTTTAGAATAGCACAGATTATTAAATTGTTAAATTTAAATATATTTTATAGAACTTAACAATTAAATTTTAAAAAATGCATTTTTTTTAAAACAATTTTCAAAAGTGCTAATTAATACGCCATTCCAATTTAACAATTTAATAGTAAAACGAAAGAAAGTATACTGGTATTATGAATAAGTCAATAAATATTAATAAACACAGAAAAAAATGCATGCAATATTACGTGATGGTCTTGCGTTCGGTGGGGCGCGTGGTGGAGGCGGGGCGCGCGCGGTTCAGCACCTTGAGCAGCTCGCCCGCCTTGGCGCGCATGCGCGAGTGCACGTACACCTGCCGAAACCATCAACAATTCATATTTTGTCACACTAACGCAGTGGGAGGGCAGCACCACTATGATCTCTAAAATTGTATTGACGTCGACAAGTCAAAAGTTTTGCGTAACAGATAAGCAAATATATTCATAATAATATTTTTTACATATATTAATTACTTACATTATAATAATAATAACAATAATATTCTACCTTAGAACATTTGATGTGATAATGGAGGTAGTCACGGAACATGTGCAGAAGGTCGATGGTGTTGTCGCGCGCCGCCTCGCACGTGTGCCGCGGGAACAGCACTACATACAAAATATATTCGAAATTATTTTCTTTCACTGTGTACATAGCAGTTTTGGCATAGAAAGTATGTCATAACATCCCATTTTCTCCATTCCACACTCTCTCATTGAGTCACAAAGTCGTCATGAGTAGCGCAACTAAGTTTCACGCCTATCTATCAGAATAGGAAAAATATAAATAAGCAATCCCTCGAGAGGGGGTCGAACCCACAACCATTTTCATCGTTTACAAGTAAATGCTGTCTCCTTGTACCACAATGGCCTCTAACTTATTTTCAATCAACATTATTTATGACAAATATGTACAGCATTAAACATTGGTTATTTTAATATTGTTGATAAACATTAGACATTGGAAATCGTGACTCAGTATGAATCACAACAATATTAATAATAATATATTAATATTTTATATTAATATTTAATATTAATATTTTCAAAATTTCAAATTACAACTTTGTGTTTGTATGGAATATGCATAACTCACCAAATGTGACATAACTTATATTTTCTCCTACTTTGGCATCTGTATCCAAGAGTTCTAAAGGGGGTTCTTTGTGTGAAAATAAAACCTGAAATAAGAAAAGTTGTGATTATGATTTTATTATGAGTTTAATATTTTTCAATTTTTTAACTAAAATGTATATGAGAATATTAATATCATATTTGAAGAATATTTTAATTAGTTTTTAATTTTTATGCTTTTCTCTAATACAAAAAAAAACCTTAAGCGTCTATTTGCAATGGTCAACACACCTAATGTTTATATTAATATATTATTATATTCTTTTTATACATTTAATTATAATAAACAATGTGATTAATAAATATAGAGTAAGTATTTTTCTTACCTGTGGAGCAGTGTGTGAGGCTCTTCGGCCTTCCTTAAGTTCTTGCATAAAAACTTTTCCAATAACCATATCATCTTCATGACGAAACACTGTGGAGAACACCACTGTCACACGATCCTCTTGCGCTTCTACATATCTGTGAAATAAAATTGAAATAGCTGGTTCTCAAATAACAGTATTGATATGTCAAAAATAATATAATAATATCATATGAATACTTAGTAAGCTTTTATATTTTGCTATTATTTTCCCATATCAATACAAAAATCTATAAAAAAATGTAAATTAAAAAGTGATAACTTTGATATATATATATATATATATATATATATATATATATATATATATATATATACATATATATATATATACATATATATATATATATATATATATATATATATATATATATATATAATCATTTATATAATCATTACTCACAAAGTCTCATCTTGTCGATAGTTGATTACAGCTCTTTTCTGGCCAACATCGCCATCCTCTTGCAGTCGAAAGTAGCGCTCAAATACAGATGCAAAACAGTTCCTCTTTAACAGACCAACTTTCTTCACTATAGCTTCCCAGTCTTCTGGGATGTTTTCCATATCAAGGAGTACTGATACATTGTAACCTGAAAAAATATAATTGTATTTATGCAACTACATCTATTTTAAATAACATGGTAATTAGACTGAAATACACATTGCATCTGACAGTGGCTATTGTGGGTTCACTTCCCAATTGGGGTAATGTACTATTTTCGTTTTTTCGTTCTGGTAAAAAAGCAAAGTGAGGGCAGTGAGTTTTGCCACCTAACATGCACTCAAAAATAGTTCTATATGTGCAATGTGTTAAAATTTTCAAACATGGTATCTTTTTAATTCCAGCTGCCTTAATTGCTATATGGAATACAGTGGGAAGCTTAAAATAAAATACAAACAAAATGGGTCTTTTTCAAATGATATTGTTTTTTTTTATGTGTTTTATTTGATTAGAGCCGGCCGGCAGGTCATGGCGCAGCGGCACAAAGTGTGACTGTAAACCGACTGGTTGTGGGTGCAATCCCCACTCGAGATGAAATATTTGCTTAAATTTATATTTCCATTTCTTCGCTCTGGTGTCGAGGTAAAGCGCGGCGTTGAGTTCTGCACTTAACACGCAATGCCGGTGCCGAAAGTGGGGAACGGAGTGTCTTCCACTACGTTCCCTCTGCCTACCCTGCAGTGTGCAGGATACAGTGTGAAGCTGATTTGATTAATAATGCTAAAAAGACTGTGTGTGTGTGTGTGTGATATCTTCCAACAGTTAGTGTAAAGATTGTGGGTTCAATCAGCAGATAATCATTATTCTGATTTTGCATAACAGACAGAGAAAACCTAAATAAGCCATTCTTTACTGTCCACTGAATATTGTGTTAAATGGTACGACTTAATTTAATTTATCATGAAATATTTACGCACCAAAAGTTATGACAAATTTAATATAATAAACATGTACAGGCTTGTCTTATCTCAATATTTTTGTAATAAGTGTAGAGAGCTAATCTTATCAAATACATTTGTGATAGATAGTAGGAATATTCATATAGTACTGTATACACAAAAAGTTTTATTTACAAATACATATATATATATATATATATATATATATATATATGCATATATATATATATATATATATACTGTTTGCATTTGGAAAGCAATGAATAATTATAATACTAAAAATATTTTTCATAGGTCTCATAATTTTTTTATGTATGTATAAATCATTACAACAAAATGTGGTAAGTTTTGTGAAGAAATCATCTCTTTATTTCTGAAGCTATAGCTATAGCAAGGTGAACACTTGAGCATTACACATAATTCAATGGTGGAACTTATTACAAGTGGGAATCAAACCCAAAAGCATCTTGCTTATTATTAGACACTGCAACTAAGCCACATCCACACTCTTAATAAATATCTACATAATCTGAATTGAATTCATAAAATTATGATCCATAACATTGTACACTTAATTACAAGCCGCTTTCACATTTCAAAGCAACTAGCACCTAGTTGGTATAATAAAATTAATGAGACTAATACATATTGTGAAATAAATTATTTTCGCTCTATTAAGTCTTTACTAACAAACAATATTAACATTATTTATATACTTCCTTATTATTCATTGGACATCTTCCTTAAAACAATTAATGTTTTACATCAAAAAATATATTTAGTTTTTGGTTAACTTTAAAATTAACAAATTACCTGATTCAGGTTCTGTTAGAAGTGGTCCATAGACTCTTTTAAGCAATTCATCTGCTCCATGTTCTTCTAATTGCTTATAAAACTTCAATGATATACTAACCTGAAATACATTAGAGGGAATTTGCAATTAAATTTACTACTAATTTAAGTTATAGTACTGTTAGTGCAACAATGTTATTAAACTTACTCTAACTTTGGTTTTGTCCCCATTGACATTAGATATATGAAAAAGCACTCCATCAAAGTCTGCAAGGGTAACATCTATGGATTCAGGCTTTAAACTGCAAATATAAAAATATTGTATAAAATGAAAATTGAAGCACAACTTTAAACAAGTGTTAGTCATTTCCTGCCATCCTTTTAATTATCTTAACATCCCTTCATTGTCGCTATGCATCAGTATCACATATCAAATTTAACATTGTTTACTACCAAAGGCATCCGAAAACAATTTATGGAACGTTTCCGCAATTGCTGTGAGTACATACAGACAACCAGTATGACTCATCCATGCTGATATGGTTTGAATCACGTCATTTTTAAGCCATATCTTGTGAAAAATAAACCATGTATACTATGACATAATGTCCATATAATTCGAATTTTGCATATTCCGCGGCCAACGTGGGCCCACCCTGTGTGACTGTATTTGACATTTGTCATATCTTGCGGAAAGGGGGTTACTGGTAAAATACTATATCACTTTAATTTATTATACGTAAAAACACTTTATAATAAACACAACATTTAGAATCTCGTGTGACCCACTAATTAAAATTGTAATCGTTAAAAAACAGGTAAACTTTCTAAGCGTAACGTACTCACCGCGCCAGTGCATTTTTATATTTAACTGTTAAAGTTTCTTCTATAATTCTATTATTGATCTCCAGCAAGATCATTATTTAACAATTTATAACCTACAGTTTCTGCATAAAATCAACACCTATAGCACCTTCATTTAATAATTTATACGGATATCTTCAGCGATGACCGCCCGTACATAGGTATCTAAACGACAGAGAAAGAATCTGAAGCGTCAAATGAATGAAATATCGGCTATTTGACCATAGACATTTTTATAGTAATAATGATTTTAAAGTATAATGATATATATAAACTAAAATACAGTAAATAATGGATTTCTTTGCTAATTTATATATAATTTAATCATATTTGTATTATTAAATAATTGAATGGCGATTGGCGATATTTTAATTTAATTTTTGTAATGGGCAATTAGAACGCTTCAAAACCCATAATGACAGATTGAAAAAGTATAACCCTTGTGTGTTTATTTATATTTTAAATGAATAATTGTTACTTACTAATATTAGACTGTTCAAATTGTTATTTTAAAAATAATTTTTTTCTAGAGTAAAAAAAACTATATAATAATGCTCGTTTTGAAATATCTATAAAGTTCAACCAAAATGTCCAATCAAGTAACCGCTTTTGTAGCGGGCTTAAAATCTCGTAATGTGGACATACAAACAAAAACAGCACGGGAACTGTATCATTATGCCAAAACAGAACTTCGAGAAGTTCCTCAAGAGGAACTTACACAGTTTCTCGATGAATTTAATCATCAAATTTTCGAAATGGTATCCAGTAACGACGTTCATGAAAAGAAAGGAGGAGTTCTGGCTATCGGTACGTAGGAAACACACCGTAGACTTATTTTAAGTGACATTTGAAGTTTTTATAATGTCTGTTTATTTTTTAGTTGGTCTCATTGGAGGTGATTGTGACACAACTAAAACAAGAATCACTCGGTTTGCTAATTACTTGAGGAACTTATTGCCTTCATCTGATGTTGGTGTTATGGAACTAGCTGCCAAAACAGTGGGTCGCCTAGCAACTGTGTCAGGTGTAAAAAGAGCTGAATATGTTGAATTTGAAGTCAAGAGAGCATTTGAATGGTTATCAGAAGAAAGAAATGAGGGTAGAAGACATTCAGCAGTTTTACTTTTAAAAGAATTAGCTATAGCAATGCCAACATATTTTTATCAGCAAGTGTCAGGTTTCTTTGACCATATACTCATAGCCCTGAAAGATCCAAAACAACAAATAAGGGAAGCAGCTGCTAAAGCCTTAAGGGCAGGTTTAGTAGTAACTGCTCAAAGAGAATCAGCAAAACAATCAACTGCTAAACCTCAGTGGTACATGCAATGTTATGAAGAAGCCATGTCTTCCTTTGAAGAAATACCAATTAGAGAAAAAGGAATTACTAAAGAGGATAGGATCCATGGGGGAATTTTAATATTAAATGAGTTATTAAGATGTTCAAATGCAGTTTGGGAGAAAAGGTATACCTATCTTATGTACAGCTTGGACACACAAAAGGATATAATAGTTTCAGATGATATAATTTTCATAAGCTCTAAATTACACAGTCCATCAGTAAAGAGAGGGTATTTATGTGATGGTTTTAAAACAGAAAATGTTCAATATCCTGTTCCTATTTATGAATCTGAAGTTTGTAAACAATTGCTATCTGAGAAGATAGAAAGAACATGTCAAGGTAGATATTTTTTATAAATTTGTTATACTCCATATACAGCGAGATAGGTAGAATCTAGTTAGTAGTAGTAGTAGTTGTAATTTTCAACTCTCAGCCTAGAATCATAACATTGTGTGTTAAGAGATAGAACTTGGCACCACATTTAGTTTAGTTGTTGTTGGTTTAAGGAGGAAATGAAAAAAGTTCATTTTTCTCAGTGGAGATTGAACCTACAGTCATAGTGTTTTCAAACAACAAGAAGAACTAAGAAACAACTCAAGTTGTTAAGGAAATAAATAGAAATAACTTGAGTTGTTTCTTAGAAATAACTTGAGAAAATTCTCTGCTAAAAAAATTGATAAAAAAATATTTTCATTTATCTCTGTTTAGAATTCTAATTTGCTATTTAAATATCCAAATGAACACTAAATAAAAATAAAAAAATATATGTCAAAGAGAACCTTTTTCAAAATGTATATATATTTCAGATGTGATGTCACAGCGCCTTCTCAAAACACAAGGTGTACCACAGGTTCTTTTAATTATAATACCAAGATTAGCAGCTTTTAATAAAGAATTATTTTTAAAGAAATATCTTAATTCCACAATGCATTATCTGTTAACATCAATCAAAAGTAGAGAAAAGGACAGAAATATGGCATTTACAACATTAGGCCTAATGGCAGCTGCAATAGAGGATGATATAAAACCATTCATTCCTAAAATAATGGAGGTTATCAAACAAGCTTTACCAGTCAGAGACACTATCAGCAAAAAAAGGATGTGGATTGATCCATCTATTTTTGCTTGTATCACTTTGCTAAGCAGTGCTGTCAAAGATCTTGTTGTTAGTGATATAAAAGAATTGCTAGATGCAATGTTTGCAACTGGTCTCAGCCCATCTTTGACAATATGTCTAAAAGAATTGAGTCACAATTTGCCCACTCTAAAAGGAGAAATATCTGAAGGACTTTTGAATATGCTTTCTCAAGTGCTACGAAATAAACCATTCTTACATCCAGGTGTTCCTCGAAGTTTAGAGCAGCAAAGCAATATCAGTCTGGTTTTAGAACCTCAGGATAATGCTAGCATAGTTCTCGCATTGAGGACTCTTAGAACCTTTCATTTTGAAGGTCAGCATAGCTTATTAACGTTTGTCCGGCGTTGTGCTGAACATTTCTTACAGAGTGATAACCAAGAAGTTCGAGTGGAAGCTGTCAAAACATCGGCAAAACTATTGTCTGACTCTACAGTAAGAACTATGAAAACACCTTCTAGAACTCTGACCATGCTGACAGCTGAAGTTGTGGGTAAAATGTTGGTAGTTTCAGTTACTGATCCAGATTACGAAGTGCGATATTGGGTACTAGAATCTCTTACAGCAATATTTGATACACATTTGGCACAAATAGAAAATTTAAGTTTTCTTTTTATTGCTATGAATGATGAACACTTGGAAATCCGGGAATTAGCTATTTGTACCATTGGTCGTCTCAGTACAGTTAATCCTGCATATGTTATGCCTGGACTTCGAAAAACTTTGATACAATTTTTGACTGAGTTAGAACATTCGGGCATGAGTCGGAATAAAGAACAGGCTGCAAGGATGCTAGATAACCTAATTTTACATGCACCTAAACTGGTTAAACCATATATGGAAACTATTTTGAATGTTTTGGTCCCTAAGCTAAAAGAGGCTGATTTGAACCCTGGCGTCATAATAAGTGTATTGAAAGCTGTGGGGGACTTGGCTGATGTACATGGAGATAATACGGGCCTAAAAAAATATTTGCCTGACCTTCTTACCATTTTGCTAGACTTATTGTCTGATGCAAGTGCCACAGATAAACGAAGTGTTGCCTTATGGGCATTTGGTCAACTTATAAGTGCAACAGGTCATGTAGTATCACCCTATACAGAATATCCTAATCTAATGGACGTATTACTCAATTTCTTAAAAACAGAACAACAACCCAAAGATAGACGTGAAACAATCCGAGTTTTAGGACTCTTGGGTGCTCTAGATCCATACAAACACAAAATGACAAGAGGCTTAATTGATGGACTACCAGATTCTAGTCTGGTGCCAGTAGCAGACAGCAAAGCGGAAGAAAACAACTTTGATATGACCACTAGTGAAATGTTAGTAAACATGTCATCACCGGTGCTGGATGAGTACTATCCCGCCATTGTGATTTCAACCTTGATGCGAATCCTCCGAGATCCAACACTTCAGCAACATCACACGAGTGTCGTACAAGCTGTAACCTTCATATTTCAATCCCTGGGAATTAAATGTGTTCCATACATATCTCGCGTCACACCGAGCCTACTTTATGTAGCTCGAGCGACTGATAATAACAATTTTAGAGAATTTCTGTTTACTCAATTAGCAAAATTAATAGCCATTGTAAAACAGCATATTAGAAACTATTTGGAAAAAATCTTCGACCTGATTAAAGAATTTTGGACACCAAACAGTCCTCTACAGCCTACTTTAATATTGTTAGTTGAACATATTGCTATAGCGCTTGGTTCTGAATTTAAAGTGTATCTACCACAATTAATGCCACAAATATTGCGCGTTTTGGCACACGACACTAGTAAAGACAGATTTGTGACTGAAAAACTTCTATATGCTTTACAAAAATTTGAAGACAATCTCGATGATTACATGCATTTAGTAATACCGTCTATAGTTAAGTTGTTCGATGCGTCAGATTGTCCTATCCAAGTGGCCAAAGTAGCTATGGAAACTGTCGACTATCTATCCGACTCATTGAACTACAGTGAACTTGTTTCGAGAATAATTCACCCACTGGTCAGAAGCTTGGACATCTACGCTCTAAGACCTACCGCAATGGACACATTATGTGCTTTAATTATACAACTTGGCAGAAAGTATAACGACTTTATTCCGCTCGTTCAAAAAGTTATTGTGAAACATAGAATTCAGCATCAAAACTACGAGTTGTTGCTCTCGAAACTACAATCGAGCTCGATGTTAGCAGTCGATGATTTTCTGCAAAGTAGTAGACAAAGACCGCGAAATAATAATCAAGAGGTAAACTGTTATTCTTGCGCCTAATCAAAACTGATGAATCGGTTATATAACAATGTGTTTAATTTTCAGGCACGTTTAGTAGCTTGTGATACCGCACAGTCCATTCGCAAGCTATACGTGAACGCTCATAGTTTGAAAGTAGCTTGGACGGTTAGTAGTCGAGTTTCCAAGGACGATTGGCTGGAATGGTTACGTCGATTTAGCATAGGATTACTAACTGAATCACATAGTCCTGCTTTAAGGTAAGCATCTCAAGCATCAAGCGTTAATCTTAATACTCATTCATCTTCAATGGATGTAATACACAAGTTACGACACTTGTGTATGTGACCGGTCATGAGGTTCTAATAAACGTATCGTATAAATCGATAAATACTGTAAAAATGTTGATCAAGTGATGTGAGTGAGTTTTGATTACAAGATCATATGATATCATATCTGATTTTGCTTGTACTATCATTTTCTGATTGTTTATTACTTAAACTGTCTTAATTGCATATTTTTCGTTTTTTTAATATACTCTATATTAGAAAAAATCTAAAATACTCAATATATAATATAGAGTATGGACAATACAACGATTTTTAAATATATCTTGTCTACAGGGCTTGCCTGGCGTTGGCACACAATTATTCGCAATTACTACGCGATCTATTCAACGCGGCATTTGTATCGTGTTGGACGGAGTTGGACAACACGTCGCGTTCAGAGCTATCAAATGCTTTGGAACAGGCTCTCACGGCACCTGATGCACCAGAACTAGCCCATACAGTTCTAAATCTGGCTGAGTTTATGGAGCATTGTGAAGGTGGTGCATTACCTATCTCGACTCATTTATTAGGAGAGAGGGCTATGCATTGCAGAGCATATGCTAAAGCACTTCATTATAAGGTAGATTGTGGATTGGTTCAATTAACTCAAGATCTATTTTATTATCATCATCTATTTTATTAATTACTTTATACTTAGCTAGAGAGCGTTATTTGTAAACTATTGTCAAATGTAACATTATGCGTATCATTTGTTATATTAATGGACTAAAAAAATGGAGTGACATTTTTTTTTTGCTTACAGGAAGAAGAGTTCCGCAATGGAGCCACTTCTCAAGTAGTAGAGGCGTTGATACATATCAATAATAAATTACAACAAAAAGAAGCCGCAGAAGGTTTACTCGAGCGTGTGATGACACAGCGCGAAGCAGGCGATACGAGTCTCAAAGTTCAAATTAGATGGTATGAAAAATTACACAACTGGGAAAAAGCATTGAACTTGTACGGGGAAAAAATCGCTGGAGACGGCGACAATGGCGAGTCATATCTCGGCGAAATGCGCTGCTACGAAGCTCTCGGAGAGTGGTATAAGTTGTACAATACCGTGTCAAAGCGGTGGCCCAAGATGAGCACTGACGAAAAGTTCAAATCGGCAAGGTTAGCCGCCGCCGCCGCATGGGGATTGAATGAGTGGGATTCAATGACTAAATATGTCAACTTTCTACCAGAAAACACCCAAGACGGAGCGTTTTATAGGGCAGTTCTCAAAATCCACAAGGAAGACTATGACCTTTCTAAGTTATATATTGATCAGGCTCGTTCCATTTTAGACTCAGAGTTGACTGCCGTCGCTGGTGAAAGTTATCAAAGAGCTTACGGTGCTCTAGTAAATGCTCAGTTATTGGCTGAACTAGAGGAGGTTATAACTTATAAATTAGTTCCCGAAAGACGAGAGTGTATAAGACAAGCTTGGTGGACAAGACTACAAGGAGGTCAAAGATTAGTTGAAGATTGGCGTAAAATTCTTCAAGTACACAGCTTAGTGTTAACTCCACAAGAAGATATGGCCACTTGGCTTAAGTTTGCATCACTATGCAGAAAAAGCGGTGCTCCAAGACAAGCTCACAGAACCCTAGTAATGTTACTCGGAATAGATCCAAGCAAAAATCGTGACATGCCACTTCCATCTCACGAGCCAAGACTTACGCTGGCATATGCAAAGCATCTGTGGGTAGCTGGAGACAAACAACTAGCGTATGATCAGCTCCAACGTTACGTAGAAAATGTCGAAACCGGAGATCCCGAACATTGTCGGCTGCTAGCTCGTTGCCATCTTAAACTAGGCTCTTGGTGTGAATCTTTACTCGGCATAAATAAACATTCTATTCCGGAAATATTAGGCAATTACTCGGCCGCAACTAAATTGTCGTCCGATTGGTATAAAGCTTGGCACGCGTGGGCATATATGAATTTTGAGACTGTTTTATTCTATAAGCACCAAGAAGCAGACATGTCGAATCCCGAAGAGGTAAAATCAGTGGCTGAATATATACAGACGTACACTGTCCCTGCCGTCGAGGGATTCTTCAAATCTATAAATCTGTCACATGGCAGCTCGCTACAAGATACATTGCGATTGCTGACACTATGGTTTGATTATGGGCATCATCCCGCCGTGCACGAAGCACTATTAGAGGGCATACGGACGATCGAAATAAATGTTTGGCTGCAAGTTATACCGCAGCTTATAGCCAGAATTGACACTCCACGGGCTTTAGTTGGAAAATTAATCCATTCTCTTCTTATCGATATTGGGAAGTCACATCCACAAGCGCTTGTATATCCACTAACAGTCGCATCGAAATCATCGTTCGTTGACCGCAAAAATGCGGCCAATCAAATTTTGAAATCTATGTGCACACATTCTAGTAACTTAGTGAATCAAGCAGCTATGATATCCGAAGAGCTCATCAGAGTAGCTATTCTGTGGCACGAACAATGGCATGAGGCCCTGGAGGAAGCTTCTAGATTATACTTTAGCGAACACGACGTAAAGGCCATGTTTAAAACTCTGGAGCCATTGCACGCCATGCTGGAAAGGGGACCGAAAACATTAAAAGAAGTTTCCTTCAGTCAAGCATATGGACGAGATCTTAATGAAGCTCAAGAATGGTGCAATCGTTTTAAGGTTAGTTATTACGAATACTTTTTATAACACGCAATGCCTCGAAAATTCGGCAGAGAGTAGGAAATGGAGTGGCTTATCAGTACATTCCATCTGCCTACCCTGCTATACGCTGTATACAGTGTACAGCTGCATTCTGCTTCTTTTTAAATTTTGATAAAGAAGAAAGTTAATAATTTAGGTTCTAACAAACATTCAAACGATCAGTCAATAGGTGTCATGTAAATGGAATTAAATTTAACATTATCAAAGGCGCGTTTTGGCAGAGTGGCTAGATGGAATTGACGGTTGTAACGTCAGTTGGTCTTGTAAACAATTACAGTAAAATTACTAATGACCTATGGACAAAACAATTAATTGACACTTATTATAAGACCGTATGGCGTCAAGTTATGGTGGCTTCGGTTTCCTCGCATATTAACAGTTTGTCTTGAGTGTAGAGTGACACTACAGCGTGCAACTGATTTTATATATATTTTTTATTTTTTGAATTTGAATATATGATTTTTTAATTTTATTTTGTTACTTTACTATTTAATTAAAGAACTTTACTAATATTTGCTAATTACTAACTATCTAAGTTCGCAAGCTCGCTAAATGGCAAAAAGCATTTTTTGTAAAAATTTTTATTGTAAGTAAATCAATTTGTTTGAGGCCGGTCGTGGCGCAGCGGCACAAAGTGTGACTGTAAACCGACTGGTTGTGGGTTCGATCCCCACTCGAGGTGATGAAATATTTACTTAAATTAATATTTCCATTTCTTCGCTCTGGTATCGAGGCAAAGCGCGGCGTTGAGTTCTGCCACTCAACACGCAATGCCTCCGAAATTAGGCAGAAAGTGGGGAACGGAGTGTCTTTCACTACGTTCCCTCTGCCTACCCTGCAGTGTGCGGGATACAGCGTGAAGCTGATCAATTTGTTTCAGGAATCTGGTTTGGTCCGTGACCTAAACCAGGCGTGGGACCTGTACTACCACGTGTTTCGGCGCATCAGCCGGCAGCTGCCGCAGCTCACGTCTCTAGAGCTGCAGTACGTGAGCCCCGACCTGCTGAACTGCCGCGACCTGGAGCTCGCGGTTCCGGGCTCCTACGTACCCCACCAGGACCTCATACGCATTTCGCACATACAAAGTAGCTTGCAGGTAAGCTTTTATATAACACTAAGTTTTCTAATAGGAGTGTTACATCTATTTTGGAAATGTAACCCAATTCAAAAATGTTATCCTTCTCGATAACCTATGTTTATAGATACTTAGACACTAATAATAAAAAAAATGTATTCAATACATTGAAAGAAAATTTTATTATAAAACAGTACCTAGTAGAATTATTTTTATTTAAATATCTTATCTAATATAGCTTCACGTTATATCCCTAGCGGGGTGGTTAGGGAGAACGTAGCGCTAAACGCTACTGTCTCTGCATACCTCTTTCGCCTTGTCCACTGTCATCAACCTCTTCATGCGTGCCCTCCAGAGGTCGTCAAGCTTTTTACGTGACATTCCTTCAGTATCTTTCTCACTCTCTATCTACACAGTGTTTACAAAGGTCAACCGAGGTCTCCCCCTACCTATCTTACCGCTCACTTTTCCGTTATATATCTTTTTATTTTCATTCGTTCGACGTGCCAAAACCAACTAAGCACGTTCTTCTTTATTCTCACCGCGTTCCGAGCGTGCGAGTTGAGCACAGAAACAGCTTCGCCAATGTCACAAAGCGTAAATTCACGCAATTAAAAAATACTATACCACCCGAATGTTTTATACAACATAAACTATTGCAAAGACGCAATTTTTTTTTAAATATTAGAAAACATTACTTAAAATACATATAATGTCTTTTTAGGTAATCATTTCAAAACAACGACCCCGTAGGCTGTGTATACGAGGTTCCAACGGGAAAGATTATATGTTCTTACTAAAGGGACACGAAGACTTACGTCAAGACGAACGAGTGATGCAATTATTCGGTCTCGTTAACACCTTACTTCAGGCTGACCCTGACACCTTCAGACGAGACCTGGCCATACAGAGATATGCTGTAATACCATTATCCACTAACTCGGGGTTAATCGGCTGGGTGCCCCATTGCGATACTTTGCACTCCCTTATAAAAGATTTCAGGGAGAAAAGAAAGATTTTAATAAATATCGAACACAGGATAATGCAAAGGATGGCTTCAGATTTGGAGAAATTGATGTTAATGCAAAAGGTTAGTTTTTCAATAGTGATATATTTCATTTTTATTTTAAAGTAGCCAAGATATAACAATATAGTAAGTTCTTTGATTTTCACGATTATTACACATATTAAATGAAACTAATTTAACCGGATTAATCGCGTATATTTAAGACTTTTTACATTTTGGAAACCCGACGTTTCGAACACTTTACAGTAGTCCGTGGTCACGGGTCTGCCCGTGACCACGTGAAAAAATCCCGTGAAAAAATCTTAAATATACGCGATTAATCCGGTTAAATTAGTTTCATTTAATATGTGTAATAATATAGATTTGTGTTATCTGAGTTTTCGTTATCGTCAATTTAAAAAAGTCTAAGAACTGAATGTAAATAATTAATTGATCTTAACATCAGATAGCTAAAAAATTAAATGTTTTTTGTGTTAATGATAAAAGTTAATTCCGTTGTAACAATTGAATATAGGTTTTACACAGGATCCTTGTACTGATAGGGAGTACTTAAGGCTATTCCGCCGAGAATGTTATAAAATTATTTATTTCCATTCTCTCGTAAGCAACCAAAATGTCTTCTATTATTTTATTTAAATGTAAATCAGAAAATCAATTTTATTTATTTATAACATTGAATGTAATTTTATCTTAGTTTTTTATCTACTAAAGCGAGAAAATGAATATCATTTATATAAATATAAACGAACTGGTACCATCTTTAAGACCGACAACGCACTTGTAGTTCCTCTGGTGTTTCAGAGAGTTGTGGGCAGCGGTGATCACTCACACACTACCGTCAAGTGACAGACGCTAGTTTGCCTTATCTTTTCTATAATTAAAACCGACAACCCTCGCGTTTACCCCTACGTCATGATTTTTACATGATTCATATTTATGTTTTATAGGTGGAAGTATTTGAGCATGCTTTAGAGCACACCGCAGGAGATGATCTTGCAAAACTATTGTGGCTTAAAAGTCCATCTTCAGAGGTTTGGTTCGAGAGACGTACCAATTACACTCGCTCACTGGCTGTCATGAGCATGGTGGGCTATATCCTGGGACTAGGCGACAGACATCCCTCTAACATCATGTTGGACAGAGTAACTGGAAAGTTCCTACACATTGATTTCGGTGATTGCTTCGAAGTCGCCGTCACTAGAGACAAATTCCCAGAAAAAATACCCTTCAGGTTAACAAGAATGTTGATAAACGCTATGGAGGTATGTAGAGTTTTTACATCAATAAATTGCTTAAAAGTTTTCTATTAAACGTGTTTTTAAGTATTGTTTATGCAAATTAAAAATATATAATATAAAAATATCAAACGCTCTAGACTGATTCTCCATTTTTTTGTAATATAAGACAAAACTGCCGAATCATTGTTTTATTGCATCAGTTGCATCCATTATTAAATAAAGAAATAATCCAATACTACCTAGATTAATAAGAAGATTAATTATGACTACCTTTTTATAAATGGTTCTTTGTGTGTCAAAGTTACCTATTTGAACGCTCTTACAATGTGCTGTAAATTTTAAAATATATAATAGTATTGATTCTAAATAAATGTTCAGGCAACATAACAATTTGTACCATATCACACACAGGTAACAGGCATAGAAGGGACATACCGTCGGACTTGCGAGTCCGTCATGGAGGTGCTCCATCGTCACAAGGACAGCGTGATGGCGGTGCTCGAGGCCTTCGTGTACGACCCGCTGCTCAACTGGCGCCTGATAGACGCGGCGCGGCGCTCGCGTGCGTCGGACGCGCCGCACGACGCGGACCCGCCGCCGCGCGACGACGTGCCCGAGACCAACTTAAATAAACGCGCCTTGGCTATAGTTAACCGTGTTAGAGATAAGCTCACGGGACGCGATTTCACCCATATAGATGACGCGCCCGACGCTGCCGTCTCGGTGCACAAGCAAGTCGATCTGTTGATACAACAGGCTACTAGTAATGAGAACCTGTGCCAGTGTTATGTTGGGTGGTGCCCATTCTGGTAAATCTAGTATACCCGAATCTGTAAAGCGTCAATTACATCACACTACTTCTAGTGTACACATGGGAAGATGTAGAACCCTAAATTGAGCGAAAATTGAAATTATTAAAATTTTAATGTGCAGTGAGTGACTGACTAGAAACTAGAAATAGTGTGATGAAATTGTTGTAGAATAGTATCTTAATAATTTGCCATTTTAATATTAAACATAATGACGATAAATTGACAAGAACTCCTATCTGCATAATTTTATGAACATATGCTTAATAGTTATTGGTATTTTTAAATATTTCGCTAAAATATAGAAAATAAATCTAGACGTTTACTTCAGGCAATTATCTTTTTTAAATCTGTCTGCATCAAAAGTTAATAATAGACAAAATGTCAGGATAGGAAGGAACTTTAGATGTTGTCAGTTCATCATCGATAAGTATAATCATATAGATAAATAAACAAAACGTTTCACATTAACATACTCAATGGCCTCATAGTGGAGTAAGGGCACTGCTAACATACTATAAAAGTGACGGTCGTGGATTCCATTACCACTTTGGGAAATTAATTATTTGTATCCTATCCTCTTTCCTATAAAGTAAAGCGCGACGTTGACTTCCGCCTCTGTTAAGTGACGCAACATGCAGTCTCAATAAATGAGGAATAGAAACTAACAGTGTGAAGATAAAAAAGTTTACTCACTAAAACTTGAAAATTATTGAGAAAAATTAACCGGACGAAACCATTAATTGTAATATTTTCACAATATATAGTCTGTCTAAATATATAATATGCAATTATTAATTTCAAATTAATTATTTACTAATCTCTTATTTAAAGAAATTAACTAAATAACTAATATTATGTTATATAGCATTATCCATGTTGGACTCAAAACATACATTCAAGCATTTTAAATCTATGAATAATAATAAAAAATATATAATGTACTAATTGTAATCAATTTGAAACAAAAAATAAATAAGAAACTATATTGCGCTATCAATGTTAGGTGTTGCTATTATTCATTATTATTTTTATCGAATCGTTCCCTAAAATATTTGACATGAATGTGGAAAATTTTGCTGACCATTTATTAAAACGATTTAGTGTGAATAATAAAAAAAATTAATGTTATTTCTGCTTAGGTGCCATCTATCAGTTATGTCACACGTACGTCGTAAAGATGTAGGGAGGCATCAACGTAGTATGATATTGTGACTAGAAGTAACCAGAAGGCTAAATTTAATGGGGCGTTCATTTCAAATTATAATATACATACATAATTTGGGAAACGCTTTTTTAAATTAATAATAATAATAATATTTTGATGTAAAATAGCAATTTTTTTTGTATACGGATGCACCATGTTTGCCTCATCACAAATGTGACCAGCGGTGACAAGTACAGGCAAAGGCTAAAAAATATATGAAGTTCGTGGGACGTAATTTATAGATGGACCCTTACGATTGTGACAATGAATCTATTATTTTTTTTATTATTAATACGATTGTTTACTTTATTAATAATATTGGGATTTTCTTGTCTGTAAATTAGATTTAGTTTCTTTTTGTGTTAAAATGAATATAAAAATAAAAATGGGGATATATAAAGAAAATAAATGCATAAAATGATTTGGTTTAATTTTATAAACGATTAAATGAACACAATATTATATGAAAACTATTTATAGGTATACGTATCTATTGTTTTTAATGACTAATTGTAACGTTTAATCTATTTAATTGTAAGATTATTGTTATTGATAGTTTCTGGGTTCCTAAAGTTAATTTTAATCCCAACGGCATTTCTATATGTAATGGTAAAAAAATATGTAGCATCACCTTTATAGTTTATAAGTTTACTCTTTTCAATTATACAATTATAAGATATCGAGGCGATACCGAGGCAAAAATTATTGATATTGATACTAATTTATATAATATACGTAATTTTTTTATCTATAATGTGAACAAACCACAAATTTGGTTTTAATTGCTTTTTGACATTTTAGGTTTGTGTTTGTGTGTGTGTAAAATACTTAAAATGTCATATTTAAAAATAAACTCCGCGGACTTTAAACTTTACTGTTTTCGAATTTCAAAAACTCATATTAAGGAAGAAGTTATATTTATCCTCTTTGGATATTTCTTTCAGGCTTTCATATATGTATAGGGAATAATAATTATATTATTTCCTTTGTATGTTCTTTCTATGATGGGAGGAGTGGGTTAAATATTTTTTTATTATAAGTAATAAATAGCATGTTTTTTATTTTATACATACTAATAATAGGAAATAAATAAAACTTTTGTTTTGTTTGATTTTCTTATGTATAAATAGTATGGTGACATTGTAACTTGATTTGCAGCTACTATACTCTAAGTAGTTAATTAGTAATGTATACGCATAGGGTTCGCATATTACTCAATAAAGAAAATAATAATTACATCTAAAATTGTTTTATTTTGATCTAAAGATTTTTAACTTCATCGCTCGTTTCAAGTATATAAATGTAGGTTGTTTACCTTTTAAATTTGATCTTTCATCTTTAAATCTCAAATATGGCTGTAGTCTTTAGGTAGATTACGTTCAACGAGCCGTAGCTTACTAGGTTTTTTTTAACTTTTGATTATTTTCCTCCCGAGTGAACTATGTACTATGTGTGTGTATGTAAAGTTCAAACAGCCTATCTTTAGGGCGACCATGACTCGTCGACCGTACTGTATGGGCTTAAGATGGTGAAATCGTCTGTTGACCTAAGGTTATCAATTCGACAATATGTTTTTTTATTTTTTTATGTTTGTTACAGCAGAACTTTGCACTGGGTGAACCAATTTTGATTATTTTTTTTATTTGAAATGTAGTGCTTCCCGTGTGTCCCATTTTATTTTAATTTATTTCAATTTCATTTAAAAAAGAGGATATTCTCATTTTCAACCGATTGCAAAAAGGGAGAGGTTCCCAATTCACCTGAATATCTTTTGTGTATTTTCTTGTAATGCTAATGTTACAACAGCTTGACCACAATATCAAATTACTAAGCCTGTTTCGTTTAGGTACTTAGCACCAATTTTAAAATGATAAAATCTTTTTTTAATTAACAAATCAAAGTACGGTTTACTTTATGTAAAAATACTATTTAGTTCGTCGTTTGCAGTCGGTTTTTGTTTGTTAAAAATTAATTTTTCTAGAAAGAATTGTAGCGCCGTTTTTATAAAAATAGAGATAGAATATATAAAGAGATAGATAGAAAGATATAATAATTATTTTATTTAGGCGCTGTCAATACATGAGATACCTATGTGGTTAGTCAACAGGCGTAGTATTTAATACCCAATTCCACCTTGACTTTTTCTTGATAAATTGTAATTAGTTAGCGCGCATACCAACCGCATACGGTGTAATTTATAAAAAATTAAGGAAGTTACAACTTGTACTATCCGTAAGTAATTGAAGCTGCACAGTTCACTTTTTATTTCGTTTTGAATATTTTATGTTGCTGTAGTTGTCTATACCAGCACATAACTTTTTGTTTTGTATTTTATTTGAGTCCGAGTGTCGGCAAGTACCTATATTATATATATTTTTATTATTTATTAATACATTTATGATTAACTTATGCAGGAACAAGAATAATTATTTCTTAGGTCTGCGTGTCGGAATCCAAAACTGTAGTTGGTCTAAGCAAAGAAAAAGGAAAGCGATTCTGATTGAAATAGATTTCACTTTGGGTCGAATTTATAAACTTTACCATTGTGTTTTTTCAGTCATTTACTACGTACCTGTCCCTATGGCATCTGTAGTCTGTGGACCTTTTCGTATTGTTATATTTAAATGAAACTTTTAAATAAAACTTTACACCTCATTCGACAACAGTACTTAAATATTTATTTTGAATATATTCTTATAGCTGTTTTGAGTTTTACAAATATTTCCTCCACTCAACACGCAATGCCTCCAGAACTCAGTGGAAAGTGGAGAACGGAGTGTCTTAACACTAGGTACCTTTGCCTAGCCTACTGTGGTGCGGGATACAGCGTGAAGCTCATTTTGGGTAAAATGGATAAGATCCTATTTAGTTTCTAAATTGCAAGAACATATTTCATTCGCTCACTGTATAGTTGTTACGCTTAATAATTTTTGGAAGGCTAGTCTATAAATCAGATATTCAAATCAAAGTCGTAACATTCCTGCAAAAGAAAAACTATATTACATTGGAATTAACAAAAAGTCGTACTCATTAAAATATGGAAACATAAATCACAAGGGTAGAGATACTTTCAAGTTTCAATCATGAGAACCGGAGTATCTAATCAACAATCGTTAGACATAATCAGTCGGCCGCTTACCGCATCGTGAGTCGCACGCCCCTTGTGTTTCGTAATCAACACGAGATCACGACAACAGTAGCAATACGCGTCCATGGATAGTTTTGAAATAGTTGATTTTAATACATTAAGTGAGTCCATTTATTCACATTACAGCGTACGCGTATTTTATATCGTAGACAGTTACAGTGACACTTTTTTTACATCAAACTCTCGATGTTTACGTACATAGATGCCGTGATCTTGCAAAATAAAGAGGAAAATCTATTTATAATCGCGCGTATCGTGCTTGACTTTGGCCTATTTATATTTTGTCAATTGTAAAGATAACGTACCCAATAGGTAAAAAAGTACTGACCGCGGGACCGTAGTGGACTTGGTGTAAATTAATCCTAATGTAAAAAATAATATACTGTATAAGTATCGAAAATTACCAAAAAAAAACAGAAATTCATAAGGATTTTCAAATATTTTCATTGCTTATATATATTTATATATATTGAAAAAAATATACATTTAAACATGAATTCTAAATAGTTATAAAAACAATATTTTAGTTCAATTTCATTACCCCTATCACAACGTCCGAACGCCCGGAAGGTCGACCCTCTTATCTGGTTCAGTCTTGATTAAGACGTTATTAATCAATTGACGCTTTAATTTCCAGGCGAAGTGGTGAAAAATTTAATTCGACAAGCGACGGAGATACGGCAACGCGCGTACTGTCCGTACTCTAACTTCGCAGTGGGGGCTGCCCTCTTGAGCGAGCAGGAGAACGGATTGTACACAGGATGTAATATAGAGAGTTCGACTTTGGCGCCTACCATTTGCGCGGAGAGAGCGGCTATAGCTAAGGCGGTGTGCGAGGGCTGCTTGAAGTTCAACATGGTGGCCGTGGTGGCGCACCAGAAGGACAGCTTCACGGCGCCCTGCGGCGTGTGTCGGCAGGCACTGAGCGAGTTCCGGGGCTCCTCCGGCGACATCCACGTGTACCTCGCCAAGCCCACCATGGACAGAGTCTTGTGCACCAAATTATCTAACTTACTACCGCTCTCGTTCGTCAGCTACCAACAGGACAGCATTCCAAATGAGTGACATGTGATAGTTTGAACAAAATATATTTAAAGTTTAAAAAGTAATCTTTATTTAATACATTTAACACTTAGGCTACGTATTATAGAACAGCTGTCGTACAATATTTACGCCTCAGAGCAATTGAAACGCCATACATTCTAAGTAGTTGTAGTAAGACAATTCCGAACATTAAATCTCACAAATGATAACAATAGTAAAAGCAATAATAATAAAAGACTAGGAGTACAAAAGGGAAAAATCCCACTGATATAAATGAAGAAATAATAGTTAAAGATTATATTCATATATAGTTAAAGGCTCGTATTTATAAATCTCTCGGAGATCTATAATTTATGAATAAAAGCGGCATCTTAAGATCGATGTCATAGTCGAGAGAGGTGTATAAACACGGGGCAAGTCTTGTAAGTAGCAAACAGTACTTTAATTAAAAGTAACTTCATGAAATATGATCGTGTCGATGCAAGCGTTTAAAAGATGATCGAAAACCTAAATCATTAAATTTAGGTCCTAATTAAAGTATAAAAATTACAACTTACGAGTAAGAGTGCTGTTATGAACTAAAATAAATCTTACATATACATAAAAGCACAAGCTCTCAAAATTATCCAATTTGCGTTTGGCTTCTTTTATACAGGATGGAAGCATCTGCGCTCCTTTTACGGGTGCAGCATATAAAGTAAAATATTTCAAACCCAAACCTAAAAAAAAAATATCACGATTCGTCAACAGTTTAGACGTAGTTTTATTTTATGATTTTTGGCCATACTGTATTACGTGTGACGCAGTTAACACCTACGTTCTACTACAAAAACATATCAGAACGAGAAAGAGATATCTTTAATTCAATTTTACGCAATTACCATTTTCTTATCATAATCTCAAATAACGTCCCACTTCACCGCCATTACATTTGAAAATGTATTTTTTCTCCTTTGTTTTACTTGTATTAGGCTTTTATAGAGTAGTTAAAATTGTACTTTCATTTAAAATAAAAAAAAATCATTCTTTATAAACAAATATTTAAATGACATATTTTTATATAAAGAAGCTTACCGCAAATTGGAACTTTTTGAAACCAATCCTATTTGTCACTATTTATAATATGTTCTACGAAACATAAACAAATCATCAAAAACAAAATTAAATATTATATGTATTGAAATGTTTTTAAAGATATGATATACGAAGCGATAATAATAACAATAGTGAAGAAAAAACATAATGTTAAACCAAAAAGTACTACACGACTATATATGTAATACATTTTGTACAATGTAAACTCTATATAACATCACTTGATGTAACGACAGACTCATTAAAGCCTTAAAAATTTTGTTAGTTTAACTTGTAAAAAAACATCGCAGTTAATCTCGGTAACGTAGAAAACAACTGAAATATTGTGGCCGCATGTACCGAAAACGCTAAGAAAGAGTATTTCTCTTTCGACGTATGCATATTTTAATTTCTTGTACTTCAAAATTATATATATGTGTATTATGTGTATAAAATAATCTATGCACTCTCATATTTGATTGGTTTTATATCATAATGATAATAATAAGAGGTATAAAATCACTCTCTTCAACAACCACACTCCATAAAATATACAGTTTCTTCAGTGATTTATATAGAGTTTACTTAAGTGATTTTATATAGAAAAAATTACATCACCAAAATGGACACCACCCCATATAGCACTGGCACAAATTCTCATTATTAGTAGCTATTTTAATCAACAAATCCACCTGCTTCGGGACACTCACAACCGCTTCCACATTCGGGAAGTCCCGACCAGTGAGCTTGTCACGAATACGATTCAATATTGCTAGGGCACGTTTGTTCAAATTAGATTCAGGCGGCATTTCTAAGGATTCATAATGTAAATTTCTACTACGGCTAGGTAGGGAATATGGCGAGTCTATATCTGATGAGAAGGTGGATTCAGTGATGGAGTGTTGCTCGTTGTCGATTAACCTCCAATTTAGTAGAGGGTCGTAGACGAACGCTTCTAGAACCGCCATTACACTATCTCGATGTTTGTGTAGAACGTGCATTACCGACTCGCAAGTGAAGCGGTACGTGCCTTCTATGCCCGTCACCTGGTTGGTATACATGAGAAAGATATTAAGAACATATATATATAATAGAAAAACCTTTGTTTTGTTTAATAAAATCTTCTTAAGGCAATGAATTATTAATCTTAAAGGAAAACGTTACGGTACGTAGAAAAGATCAAAATTCTTCAAGAGTTATGAATGACTAAGCCATATAACTCCGAATTCTGAAGTAAAGTATTAATATATATACTTATTTAGATATTAATATATATTTTATTCTATACCCGTTAATTACAATAAAAACTTTTCAATATAAATAAATTAAGAAAAACTACACAAATCATACATACCTCCATAGCATTAATAAGCATCCGAGTCAACCTAAACGGTATCTTCTCCGGGAAACGCTCTCTAGTTTGGGTCACCTCGAAGCAATCTCCGAAATCTATATGCAACACTTTGCCAGTGACTCGATGCAACATTATATTAGAGGGATGTCTATCGCCAAGTCCCAGGATGTATCCAACCATACTCATAACTGCTAATGACCGTGTGTAGTTAGTACGTCGTTCGAACCACGCTTCTGCTGAAGGACTTTTTAGCCATAGGAGCCTTGCTAGGTCAGTTCCTGGTGTTTGGGATAGCGTGTATTCGAATATTTCCACCTGAAAATATTCTTGTGTAGAGACTATGGTTTTACATTTAATATTATAACTGTACATACATTATATTCATATAATAAATGATATATAGGTTATATACTCATAAAATATTGAGTTGGACTAAATGGTATGGTAATATACAAAAGCAATAGTTTAAACATAAAATAAAATAATATTTACAAACCTTGTGTTTCAACATTAATTTCTGATAATCGGAGGCCATTCCCAACATAATTTGCTGTTCCTTCGTCAACACTAGCTTATTGGACTTCTTATCTCTATAATCACTTACTAAGTTATACAGCGTATCGCATTGAGGCACCCATCCGATCAATCCCGAATTAGGGGAAAGGGGTATAACAGCATATCTTTGTATGGCCAAGTCGTGTCTATTAGTGCTAGGATCGGCCTGAAGTAAAGTGTTAACAAGTCCGAATAGTTGCATCACTCTTTCATCCTGACGGAGATCCTCGTGTCCTTTTAGGAGGAACATATACTGTTTACCGTCGGAACCTTGGATTGTAAGTCGACGTGGCCTTTGTTTTGATTTAATTACCTACAACGGAATGGAATTTCAACCTATTAAATAACACCTTAAAGTCTTTGAAGGATTATTTTTCTACCACTACCAAAAACTTTTAAAATATAGTTATATAACATGCTTGTATGTTTAATATTTTGTAATATCAAATCTTTTCCTCATCTTTTACAATCATGAAACATTTAGGAAACGTATGACTCTCCATACAATGCTTTCATGTTTATTCTCAGGAGAATTTTGTATTTAAGTGAATGTATCATTTACTTAGTCACATAAAGATAATGACGCATTGGGTTCCGTCCGAAGGTGTTATGATAAAATGAATAGTAGAACATATGTACAAAATAATAAAAATTGGTATCTTCCAAGTCTTATAATTTATTTAAAAGTGTATCTATTAGTAAGTAACCTGCAGGTGCGTGTCGATCCTGGCGATGCGGATGACGGGGTGGTGCGGCACGTAGGAGCCGGGCACGGCCAGCTGCAGCGCGCGCGCGGCGTGCAGGCGCCGGCTCACGTACTGCAGCTCCAGCGCCGCGGGCGAGCGCACCTGCGCGCCGATGCGCCGCACCACGTGGCAGTACACGTCCCACGCCGCGTTCAGGTAGCGCTCCGACGACGTCTCCTGCAACCAATGCCGAGCCGAACCACAATTAAGAAGTACACAGAGAACATCACAGTGAGGTTATTTTGTTTTGGTCTCGTAATGATCGATGGATTGCAAAAAAATTAAGCAAGAGTAGAAAGAGACAGTGGGAGTCAGATCGCATGAAAAGCATGAAAGAAATATTATTGAAGTGGTATTTGGTGCTCCTCTCTCACAAAGAGTTTATTTTTCAATCCTATGAATATATTAAAATAAATTATTATTGATCGTTTATAATAAATAAATGGTTTAAAACATTAGGATTGAAAACAAACCTTATAAAGTTCACACCATCTTTGCGCTTCTTGTAAATCTCGCCCGTACATTTGTAGAAACGAAACCTCCTTCAACGTTTCCGGTGGACGATCCAACATGGCATGCATTTTATCCAACGTTCTGAACATTCCTCTGTAATCTTTTTCACTGTAATATAATCTGAAATAAAAAAATAATGAAAAACACCTTGTCACTATTTATAAAATTTAAGTATTTAGGAGACAGAAAAAAGGCATTACCTAGAAGCATCATCGAGAGCCGTATACACTTGATCATGCCACAACATCGCCACTTTGATTAATTCTTCAGATATAATAGCAGCTTCATTTACCAATCTTTGCGAGTGTGAACTCATAGTTTTCAATATATAATTTGCCGCCGCCTTCCTCGTCACGAATGAAGATTTTGTTGCTACAGTCAATGGGTATACTAGAGCCTGTGGGTGTAACTTTCCAATGTCTATTAACAGGATGTGCACCAGCTTTGCGACTAAGCTTCTTGGTGAATCTATTCTAGCTATTAACTGTGGTATCACTTGCAGCCATATCTTAACATCGATTTGTCTGATCCCTTCAAATAAAGCATCGTAAACGGCCGGATGATGTCCGTGATCGAACCACAGCGTGAGAAGTCTTAGAGTGTCTTGAAGAGAACTACCATTTGACAAACTTATAGATTTAAAGAATCCTTCAATAGCAGGTATAGTGTAGGTGTTAATAAATTCCGCTCTTGATATCTTTTTCTCGCCAGAACCGCCGGCCGTGCTGCTTTCGGATATATTGTCCTGTTGCTTATAGAATAAAACAGTTTCGAAATTCATGCACGCCCACGCGTGGCACGCTTTGTACCAGTCTGGAGCATAAAAAGTGGCCGAGGTGTAATTTCTCAAAATTTCAGGGATCGATAATTCATTAATTTCTTGTAGCGATTCGCACCACGAACCAAGTTTAAGATGGCAGCGAGCGAGCAGCCTGCACTGGTCTTCATTTTCCGGTTCAGAGTTGTCGACGAGTCTTTGCAAGACGTCGTAGGCGTAGCGTTTATTTCCAGCGTACCACAAAATTTTACTATAAGCTAATACAATTCTTGGATCTTGAACACGTAACAGTACATCTGGATTTGTGGCTGGATCGCAACCTAATATTGACAATACTATTTTGTGGGCCTGATTAACAGCTCCTGTCTTTCTGCACAAAGACGCAAACTTTAGCCATGTTTGGAAGTCTTCTCGAGGAGTCAAAACAAGACTGCGTATTTGAAGCATTTTTCGCCAATCTTCAACTAAACGTTGACCGCCTTGAAGCCTTTTCCACCACGTCCTATGAATTATGCCTCGTCTTTCTTCGACTAGTTTGTAAGTCACTACTTCTTCTAGTTCAGTCAGTAACTGAGCGTTTACTAGAGCACAGTATGCTCTCTGATAGTTTTCTCCTACTACAGCAGATAAGTCCGCATCTAACAAATTTCTTGCAGTATCTACAAAATGTCTTGACTCAGACCACTGCCCATCGTGGATCGACAATATTGCCCTGTAAAAAGCACCTTCTTGTGTGTCTTCAGGCATACAATCCACATATTTCTTCATAGAGTCCCACTCTTGTAGACCCCATGATGCGGCTGCAGCTATTTTCGCAGATTTTTTTTTAATATCATCTGCCATGGAATCCCATTGTTCTGTTGTTATAGTGTAGAGTTTCCTCCACTCCCCCATTGCCTCTAAGCAACGCATCATTCCCATTTTCGAATCAAAATCTTGTGGATCCACCTCCAACTTCTTACTGTAAAGGTCCAATGCCTGATCCCAATTATGTAATTTCTCATACCATCGAACGTGGACATTTAGTGAACAATCGCCACTCTTTTTCTGCATGATTACTTTTTCTAGTAAACCATTGGCTGATTCTTTTTGTTGTAACTTATTGTTTATATGAATTAAAGCCTCAACGACTTGCGTCGACGGATTTCTTTTATACTCTTCTTCCTGTACAAAAAAAAATAAAAAGAATAAATTATTTTAAAGATTAATTCATAATATAATCTTAATAAAAATATTAAATCAATAAAAATTGATGTCGACATTTACCTTATAATAAAGAGCTTTAGCATACGCTCTACAAGTGATAGCTGTATCACCGAGAAGTTTAATAGATATAGGTAAGGCACCCTTTTCACAATGTTCTAAAAATTCAGCCAGATTTAAAACAGCTAAGGCCACTTCAGGCACGTCAGGCACTGCGAGTGCCTTTTCTAAGGCCACCACTAGTTCAGCCCGAGGATGGTCGCCAAGTTCAGTCCAACATGACATGAATGCAGCGTTGAATAAATCACTGGCTAATTGCGGGTAGTTTTGTGCTAAACTGGAGCATGCCCTGTTATAAATAAACATATTCTTTTTCATATATTTTAAAAAAGAATGTCGATGTTGTCAGAGAAATTAACCTATGTATACTACTATACTACACTTCACAGTGAGGCGGGTTCCGCCTAACATTTTAGAATCTTTTTGTTATATATTCGTTATCCCACATGTAGGAAAAATAAGCAGAGATAATATTTAAGAGATAATATGCTTTGCGAATTATATATAAAATTTATCACTACAATCTTAAGATTTTATTGCATAGATACTTAAGAAGGTTTTTTTAAAAAAATTACGCAACTTAGTGTTACGTAATTTTATTAAAATATTACATTTAAAAAATCAGCTTCACATTGTATCCCACACACGACAGGGTAGGCAGATTGAACCAAGCGTTAAAACACCCCATTCCCCATTTTTCGCCAAATTCTGAAGACATTGCATGTTGAGTGGCTGAGCTCAACGCTCCGTTTTCCCTTAACACCAGTCGAGTGGGGATCCAACCAACTACCAGTCGTGTTTACAGTCCCACTTTGTGCACGTGCGCCACGACTGGCCTCACAAATATTACTTTCTATTCAATTATATTTGTTGTAACTGCTTGCTTATATTTATTACCATATTTATTATTGAACTAGCGGCCCGCTCGCGGCTTCGCCCGCTTAAACCACAGAATTATTTGCTTAATACACTAAAATTATGGTCGGTTTTTTAATATACCTATAATGTATGTTTGCAACGCACGCAAGTCGCAATTTCGTACCTCCCATAAAAGATGCAACTGTCAATATATTAATTTCTTTAAACTTTTGCCTTAAGGAGTCTTTAGGACCTAAGTTATAGTTATAGTAATATCGCTACTTACAATAAAATCTTAATTCATCGGTGTCTGTACGTTCTGTACGGAATCGGATCTGTACGGAAGATATATTAGAAAAAATATTATTACGGACATTTAAAAATGTAATAGAACTTGGTCAGTTTGTCTGTTTATCTGTGCGTTCAGGATAATCTCAGAAAGGGCTTAACCGATTTAAATAACTTAACCTAACTTTGTGCCCCTGCGCCGCGATGGCCTTTAATATTAATACAGAGTGGAAGCGTCAGCGCTCCTTTTACGGGGGCAATATATAGGATAAAATATTTTAAGCCCATACCTAAAGAAATTAATCAAAATACCTCAACAGTTTAGACGTAGACTTTTTTTTTCATTTCACGATGTTTATCCATACCTGTATTTCGTGCGACGCAGTTACGCATAGATACCAATAACGTTAACACATACTACTACAAAAGTATTACTGAAGCTTAAGCAACTTTGAACTTAGTCGCCAATACCTACAACTCGATTTAGGAATGAGGCGTATGCGGCGGTTTTCCTTTGATAGGCTTATGCCTGTTGCGTGTTTAATGACAAATAGCGTTTTATTTTAATATCAACGATAATATATAATTTATTTTGTATGAAAAATAACTTTTTCACTTTTGGGATTTTTTTTATTGTATTAGTCTTTTATATAGTAATTAACTATGGTTTCATTTAAAGTGGTGCTGACAAAAACATTAATTGTGCATATTTAATATTTATAGTGATTTTTTAGTGAATAGAACTAATAGTTATTACAATACTTGCGAAGAAAGCATATTTTAGACATTTTTTAAATTCTTATACCTTTTGAAAAACTACCAACATTCTTATCGTTAATAAATTATTTTTTTCAAATTAAAAAGTTTTTCGTCATAATGGCACGAAAATATTTAAAATGTTCAAAATTAAAAGTTCAAAAATGTTGATTGAAAATAAATATACTGCAGGAGGATACCTTTATATGTACTGTTTTTTTATGATGTAATGTAGAATAATATATTCTATAGAGGAATCACACATTCCTCTTCACACTTTTTATTGTTTAACTGTACGTAAATATATATTTTAGAGGTTACTCTGTACTAAGATGGCAGCTCTGTTCCCGCATTTACGTCCCACATATATAGAAATATAAATTGAAAAGAAAAGCAGAAACGAAATTTTATTGCATTTTTTCTTTTTTTCATACTTGAAACGTATTAATAAATTTACATACAATTCATTTGTTTCGAATATAACATTAAGATTGATTCATAAAATAAATTTGATATTTCCCTAACATGATTATTTCATGTATTTTTTTATATACAAAGTTTTGATTAAGCTCTCTTGAGATATATATCTATTATAAATTAATATAACGTACCTACATGCCAATGATTAAAACGTATTGACATCACCACGTGATCCATCTATTGTAAACACAATATAAAATTTTATAAAATATAGCAATCAGCTCGCGGCTTAACCCGCTTAAATTTGTGAATTATTTGTTTGTTTCGGTACAGGGAATTACGTTCCTGTTTTAATAAATAATGTATGCTTGCAGCGCACTTAAGATTTCTAATGTGAAAATTATTAAAACCATGGCATTTTCGATTTTCATTAAACAAATTATTATTGGAGCAATTAACAAAGTAATAGAATAGCAACAATAATATTTATAAATTTTGTCGGTTTCTTGGTTTTTCTGTTAGTCGACGCTTATCTCAGAAACGACTTAAGCGATTTAAAGAGCTAAGAAGTGAGCGCGGTGCGGGAGAGGTAAAATCGGTTTAATTGTTTTTATTGTAATATTCGTCATGTATGAATGGTGTAATGATTAAATAACTGACCTTTATAATTATTTATTTATATCTTCATAGAGAAATGATAGCTTTGTTGGGCACTCCTAATTTTTAAGAAAATAAATTAGATCAAAATACATTTATTTATTTTAAGATAATAATTAAAATAACATATAAAATCTTATATATTATGTTGTAATTATTACAACGCATGCAAGGAAAAATCATTTTAGAAAGTTGTTTAATTCTATTAGGATTATAAAAATTACTAAAAAATATTTAATATATATAAATATATAGATATCACATTAGTATCGATACTTTACTGGTAATAATAATTGAAAAAAATACGGGATACCTTTGTTGCATACAAGTTTAAAGCTATTCATTATGACCGAATATAATATATATATATTAGATGCCCCTCTGTACTACGATGGCGGCTCTGTTCTAGTTTACACATTTTCCTTTTTTTTACAGTTACGCATGGTATCGTCAAATTTTTGTAGATGTAGATGTTTTCTATAAAATTGTAGTACATCACTTTGCTCTATTGTCAATAATTTCTACAGCGCACGCGATATAAGGTTTTATTTTGGTATTTTTTTACACGTCAATCGTCTAATAGTAAAAGAATTTTCCAAATTGGTCCCGTACTTCTGGGACCTATTCAATTCAAATAAAGAAAAAAAAAATCTAATCGATTTTCTTCATAATTTTAGTGATATCGATGCACCTCCTCCTCACCCCTGCAGAGTTACTCGCCACGATGCGCGAGGCAGCGCGGCACACACTCGTTTTTCTTAAATTTGATATTTTTAAATTCGTTATATCTTTTGAATAGGATGACCGATTTTATTAATTAAAAAAGCATTTTACAGGTATTTAAATTATCTTTATTAAAATATCATTTAATGGGATCAAGATTAATGCAGAGGTATGAATAATATGGTTTGATTATTGTGGCCACTTTTGTGATCTTATAAAATATAAAAAAATGGTTTATATTGCCATAACTACAGTAGCGGGACATATGGTATCGCCGATTTTTTTATAGATATTGATGCGCTCTACAATACTGTAGAACATTATTTTGTTCTATCATCAATAGTTTTCGCAGCGCATGCGATGATAGAATTGTTAAGATTAATTTCTTCTCACCTTGCGTTACATTATTGCATTTTTATTAGGGATCTCTATTTTTTCTTAAATGTAATATAATAATCCTATGCTGTTCAGTAAAATTGCAGCTTTCTAATAGTGAAAAAAATATTGAAATCGATCCGGTACTTTTTGTGTGAAAACTATATACATATATACATCCATACATCTATACATCCATACATCCATACACCTACCTACCTACCTACCTACCTCTCTAATAGATATCGTTGCGTATGTTAGCGGTAGCCTTTCGAAACTATAAAATAGATAGCGTTTCTAGTATCGATTCCTACTATCTCAAATATAAGCTTCTTGGAAACTTAAATACTTATATCTTTTGATAGAGTGAAGCTATTACAATGAAATAAACACTAAATGTTACTTTGATTTACTGGTAATTTTTACGTATAAAATTTGCTTAAATATATTGTGTACTTTTCACGTGATGCGTGTTCACATAAACAGCAAAACAGACAAACAGACAAAAAATCCAAAAATGTTGGAAATGGATTCTGTTAGTTATCCTTTAACACCCTAGTTAATTTTTTTAAAATATTTTCAATGTACAGAAACGACTTTTCTACAGATTTATTATAAGTATAGATTAGGAACTTAAAGCGTGAAGTTAAATTAAGTTAAGTTAATTAGGAACTCTTATTATTAAATTGAAAATTACTAAATTTGAATTCCTATAATTCTAAATAAAAAACGAAATATATATATTTAAATAAATAAGAACTGCAAAAAAAACTTAGTGATTTCAATAAAAAAAATGTCTCTATGCTAGATAGTTATATTTTACAACTAATTGACTTACCGTATAGCCGGGCTATTAGACTCCGTAAGGAACCCGACACTGAGTTGACGCAACCACTCTAACCAGTCCTCTTTTGATATCAAGTTGTTAACCAACCAACATTTACGTAGTTTATCAACATTTAGGGATAGCTTTTGAATTGGCTGCAGTTCACCGCTAGTAACAACCTGTTCAACCAAATTATTTTTAATAATACGTCAAAATTAGGCAATACAAAACATTTATACGTTTAAATTTGTAGAATTATTTAAAAACACGGTCTCTATATAAATATCTCTTTATAACATATATATTTTTTTATATGTGAAACCTAACATTATTTTTTTTATATGCAATAACAAAAAGACAATCAAGACACGAGTATAAAAAATTTTTTTGAAAGAAACTTACATCAGTTTTTTGATTTCGCAGTCGCAATCTTGTTTCATCTAAATAGTCATCATCCGACGCTAAAGTTGAGATAACTTGTAAACGAGTTACCAAAACTATATAATTCGGACATTGAATTTTATATTTAGACAATATCCTATCTATGGAAGGTATGTAATCTATATACTCGCGACCTAATTGAACAATCAGAGCACACAGTGTGTCCATAGCCGTTTGCCTCAAAGCAGGACTATTTTCCAAAACCTTAGCCAAGGCCTGTATCAGCATCGCGGAATACGGTTTAAAATACAAATACATAGACAAGTGCTCAATTGTCTTCATTGCTAATATTGATATCGACGTCGGTATATTCCTACCATCAAAAAGTCCCGTTATCGCTGGCACTACAGATAGTAAAACATCGTCTAAATTATTCTCGAATTTTTGTATAGTCAACAATAGCTTTTGTGTTAGAATTCTATCCTTGCTGTTGTCACATTTAAGAACCCTCAATATATTTGGTAATATCTTTCTTAGATATAGTTTGAATTCTGTACCAATGGCCACTGTTATGTGTTCGACGAGTAGTATAAGCGTGTGCTGAATCTGACTGTCAGGACTCCAATATTCTCTTATTAAATCAAATATATCGTCTAAATATGCTCGAATATGTATTTTTACAACAGAAATTATAAGAGCTAGTTGAGTAAAGAGAAACTCTCTAAAATTTTGATTGTCAGTGTTACGAATCACATACAAGAGACTGGGTGTGACACGTGATATGTACGGCACGCATTTAATGCCTAACGTTTGAAATATGTAGGTGACTGAATGAACAACACTAATGTGGTGCTGAGACAGCAATGGGTCTCTCAAGATACGCATTAAAGATGTAACGGCTATCGCTGGATAAAACTCATCGAGAACCAACGGCGACATACTCACGAGCATTTCACTTACACTTGTATCAATATTATCGTGACTGTCCGTGACCGGTATCAGTGTGGACACTGTTTGAAAATCTATGTGCCCCTGATTAATTCTGTGCTTGTATGGATCTAGTGCACCCAGCAAGCCCAATACACGAATCGCTTCGCGTCTATCTCTTGAATTATGCTCAGTTTTTATCAGATTAAGTAGCATATCCATGAGATTAGGGTACTCCATGTATGGTGTAACAACGTATCCAATTGAGCTTATCACTTGTCCAAAAGACCATAGAGCTATACTCCTTTTCTCGAGTTGGTTAGGATCCGACAATATATCGAGTTGTATAGATAATAGTTCTGGCAACCATTGGATCAATGCATTGCCTCCACTGTTGACTTCTGCTAGATCCCCTATAGCCTTCAATATTATACAAATCATGACAGAATTGCTATCACTCTCCTTCAATTTAGGTACAAGCACTTTTAGAATAGTCTCCACAAACTGTCGGGTCAACCTTGGTGCGTGACATATGAGGTTGTTGACCATACGTAGAGACTGCTCTTTATTACGTGTTGATTCCGAATATTGGAGCTCCATTAGAATTTGCACAAATAATTGTCGCAAAGCGGGCGTTGTGTAACTTGGGTTCACATTGCTCAATCGTCCAGCCACACACAGTGCTAATTCACTTACCTCACTATTTGAATCATTGATGGCAACAAATATACAACTAAGGTGTTCTTCCACAGCCAAATACTTATCAAATACAGGGTTCGTAAATATTTCCAGTACACGATACCGAACCTCGTGATCAAAGTCGGAACGGCCAATTGATAATAGTTTACCCAGAGACTCGTCTATTAACGCATTCAACGTTCTCGAGTTTGAGTATGCGCATCTTTCAATAGCTTTTATCAGTAATTTTGCGACAGTTTTTATTGTTTCTAGTCGAATATCTTGTTGTTCACTTTGTAAATAATAATCTGTGCATCTCCGTATGAAAGACATAAGAGTATTATTCCACTCAAAGTCAAATGTCCCAAGAGTGTGTAGTGCTAGAACCAGTTTAACAGCATCGTGTGGCTCAACTAACAGGGCTGTGGATAACATTACAACTGGAGAATCTGAACTATTGGACATGTAAGGTTTCTTCCGTAATATCAATGACAAAATATTTAGCAATCTGTCTGTTATTTCCTTTTTCAAAGATGGTACATTATGACTCAGCTCCTTAAAGCAGGTTGTCAATTGTGGGCTCAAACCCGTTGCACACATTGGATCTAAAAGTTCTTTTATTTCATTTGCTACACATTCTTTCATAGCTATTCCTAGTAACGTAACACAGTTGAATAATGGAGTTTCGTTACCATTTTTCTTTTTTGGGACATCTTTTAATGGAAGTGTCACTTTAATTATTTCTATAATTCTTGGCAGATATTGTCGAATATCATCTTCAACTGCAATACAAATCAAGCCCAATGTAGTAAAAGCCATAGCCTTTTCTTTTTCCCTGCCTCTAAGAAATGTGATGAGATGATTTATTGTTGATTTTAGATGTTTTTTTGTAAATGCCTCCTTGTTAAATGCTGCTAATCTTGGTATTATTAGCAGTAGCATTTGATGCACACTATTAGATCTTGATATTTGTTGAGCCATAACTTCTGCAAATTTAATATTTTAAATATGAATTACTGTCATGTAAATGCTTGTAATAAAAGATGCAAATTAAAATATAATATAAAAGAAAATTGCCAGAAATTGAAAGGTACTGGTGGACAGTGACAATGAGATAGTTTTAAACATAGGAAATTAAGGAACTTACCGACAGATATTTTTTCATATTTTTCAGCCATCAGTTTTTTACATATAGAAGACTCAGTTATATTGACAGACTGTATTTTATCATCCGAGTAGCTATGGTATCCAGATAAATGACCTATAGGATTAAAATTGGCCATTTCATCTAATATTTCCTGCTCAGAGTCCAATTTTTGCATAAGCTTTGTGTACTTTTTTTCCCAACTTGCATTAGAACACCTAAGAAGTTCATTTAAAATCAAGAGTGCTCCATGAACATGATCATCCCTACTTAATATTCTTTCTCTTGCCATTTGGTCAGCAAATGCTGCTATAGCTTCCTCATAACTTTGTATATACCAATGAGCTTTATTACTTTGTTCTGGAATTTCTCTTTTTGATGTAACAACAAAAGCTGCTCTTATAGCTTTAGCTGCTGCTTCTCTTATTTGCTCTTTAGGATCACGCAAAGCAAGCATTATATAGTTAAAGAATCCATTAATATGCTGAAAAAAATATGTAGGCATAGCTATTGCTAGTTCTCTTAAAATAAAGCAAGCCGATAAACGTTTGGATTCATTTCTTTCTTCAGCTAACCATTCAAATGCTCTTTTTATTTCTGATTCAATAAATTCTGCCCTCTTAATGCCTAATGACACTGCTATTCTTCCCATAGTTTTTGCAGCTAATTCCAGAATATTAATATCATTTGAAGGAAATATATTTCTTATATACTGAGCATATCGAATTACTCTCGTTTTATTAGCATCAGAATCTCCACTTACTAAGCATACTGAAAATACAAATATAGAAAAGTGAGTAAGTACCAGAGCAAATTTCTCCACACAACACATAAGAAAAATATAAAAACTGCATACCAATAATCAAAATTCCTGCTTTCTTGTCATTATTATCATAACTCGAAGTAAGGAGATGAATTTGTTGATTAATTTCATCGAGTACCTGTGTAGCAGCTTCCTGTGTCATTTCTCGTAGATCTGTTTTTACAAAATGCAGAAGTTCCCGTATCGATTTATGTCTGGTCTCAGTATGCCGAGACTTTAGACCCGAAATTAATTCTAATACTGTATTGTTCGTCATCTTTATTTGTTGATATTACTAGAAAATACTAATTAAAATATATTTTTTACCACATATGGATATAGGAAAATCTCTGGATTCACTACATATTTACAATATTATGTGTGTTTTTTTTTATTTTACAAGAATTATTATGACAATTTATAAGAACTGCATAACACTCAAATCCATTTATGATTTAAGCAAATAAAAAACATAAACAAATTGAAAACATGCGGCCATCGATTTATTTTTAATTTTTATTATTGCCACAGACTCTGCGGCAATAATAAAATCTGTGGCACAGAGAGAAGAACTTAGATAGATACGTATATAAAAAATTTTCAAATATATTATAGAATACCGGTACTACGATACGGTACGGTATCGTACCATATTGTTGAGGAAGATAAGCTAAAGTATTGAAATTTAAAGAAAAAAACATATGGTAAGAAAGAAAGAAACATATGGTAAAAATTCAAAAAATAAATAAAAATAAAAAATAACATAAATAGATTCAAAATGCAACATATGACATATGTAACTTTGCGTTGCATATTTATGTACAATAAATATAATATTGTTACTAGATTTACGTTTAATTCTCTCACTCTTGGATGGTTTCTATCTTGGCAAAATAAACATTTAAAGTAAATAAATAAATAAGTAAATAAATAAAATGTGTAATTTTAAACGAATCTGTTAATTAAAAAAAAGATATTATAAGTAATTTTACTGTAGTTACATATAATTAAAAAAATATTTTGTATAAATAAAGATAAAGATTGTTTGTAAGCAATAAATAATTTTATTCACTTATACAGAGTATCAATAAATTGTTTTGTTTAGGTTGCATGAGGATGACGCGTGTATTTTCAATACTTTCTCGTCATCTATTCAAAAGAACAAACGTCAAATAGCCAATCGTCTCAGCTGAGCTAGAGGTGACTGACTGCTTGACGTTGTGTAGCTTGCTCCGTTGTTCTGTCTGATTCAACTTCTAAAAAGCTATTTAATTATAATTAATATTAGACGTTGTTTATAATATTATATATAAAGTACATTATCTGCGATGAGTGAACTCAGTCCAGAAGAGGTAAGTTTTATTTTGTAAACGGCCCTTGGCATAATGCGTATGGTCAATCTAATTTCGTAACAAAACAAAGCGTTCGTATCGTAGTGAAAACTGTTGATGTGAGTGTAAACTTCACACGTGCTACGTTTGCAACAATTAATATTAATTTCGTTTTAGATACGAAGACGAAGATTGGCGCGTCTAGCAGGATTGGGAGGGACTGGTTCATCTCCGGTTCCTACAAGTCCTCCTGTAACACCAAGTGTTTCAATACCATCTGACATATTAAGCCCTGCTCCACCATCTCGTTTATCTCCTACACCAGCACAAACTCCAAGGAGTTCTATTGAAAATTCAGGCACTACAAATGAAGATCAAAGTTATTCAGAAAATAAAAATGAAGTATCAGATCAAGCCAAAATTCCAGCAGATGGTTTAATTGTCACAGACAAAACAGATAATAATTTAATAGATGAGATACCTGACACAAAAATGACAGATTTATCTCAAACAAGACAATATAATAGCTTTGATTCAATGGGTGATGAGACATTATTAAGCTGTGGCTCAGTGAGGGTTCTACCACAATCAACAGTCAGTGGATCAGAAGGTGCATCTATCCGAGAAGACAGTACATCTCGGTCCATATCTCCACCACAATTTGCAGAACCTCCACCAGTAAGAGCTAAAACAAGTAATGCTTCGCCAAGTTGTTCAAGGCGCTCATTATCTATGGAAGTTGATGATGTATCAGAAAGAAATTCACAATCTGAGACAATACAAGAGGCTATGGAGGTGTGTATGATATTAAATATTATTTAATATTCTTATTAAGTTCCCAAAGTTTGAAGATAAATTTATAATTATTAAACTTATATTATACTATTATAATTCATATAATTACTAACCAATATTTTGTAATTTTGATTTCAATTTTCTTATTCATTTCTTTCATATTTATTTATTTGGCTTCACAGTTAACCTCACATATGTATTGGAGGCAGACAGAAACTTTGCTCTTCCTGCCTAAATTTGAGAATGCTGTCCCAAATAGAGAGAGTGATCAATCTCAACACTGCACTTTGACTTACTAGACAAAAGAAATAACAATAATTCATTCCCCTAAGTGGAATTGAACTATCATATTTACAGTTTCAGATGCTGTCCAATGTACCACAATGACCTTAAATTGTTTATAAGCTTTCTGATATCACAGCAATCTTAACATACATTTACAATTCCTCTATATTCAATGTTTATATTATAATCAATTTGAATATACAAACAAATTGCTATATTATCAAACATATAAAATACTGTACATAATTTTTCATAATTTTCTTGTTTATAATGGCATCTCTAAATGATAAATAATTTTCATTTCCTTGCACTGATAAGAAGACAAAACACAGCATTGATTTCCACCACACAAATGTGATTATAGAAAATATAATGAACTATATCTGTCTGTACTTTACTATAATAAGTCTACTATACTATAATAAGTAATACTCAAATTTTACTATTAATTTGCCAATTAAATATATTTGTTTTAATAATTATATTTTTAGGTTGAGGATAGTGATCCAACACAATCCCCAGCACGTAAAATTCAAAGATCACGGACAGTTAGTTGTACGGAACTAACAGAAGAACAACTCCGGAATATTGTTGCTAAAATACTTCAAGTGTCTTGGTCAGACGACAGTGCAGGTAATGTGAAGTGTATATTCCAATACCATGCATACAGTAAGAATGAAAGGATTTTTGGGTTTAATCTCTATTTTGGGCAATGAATTATTTTTATTTTCATGCTGTAAGAAAAAAAATTGTATTGAGTTTCACTACTCAACCTGTCTTAATGTGGGTGGAGAATAAAGAAGAATGTGTCTTGACATTGGGTTATTTCTGCATTCCCTGCTATAGTTTCATAGGATAAATATAGTTTCATACAGTATCCCATATATAGCAATGGTGGTACTCAACACCATGCTTTGTCTTGCTACCACAGCGAGATCATGAAAATAATATACTGAATTAACAAAAAGCTGAAAAAAAGTCTATAAAATAAAAATAAATAGAAAATATATGTTTTTTAAAACAGGTGGAATTTTTGTACCATCAGTAGCTGCATCATTACTTGATAATCCAAAGCTAAATTTAGAAGAACTAGCGTCGGAAGCTCTAATGGATGTCATCACACAAATTATTGATGGTTTAGATCCTCTAAATCAAAAATTAATAGCGATTACCGAGACAACAAAGAGACTTAGTGAAGATTGTGGTGACGATGTTCTAACATCAGGACACCTTGGTTCTGAGACGGATACAGATAAAGCTGACTGTCCCACACCATCACTGCCAATACCAAAAAATGTACCGACACAAGCCTTGGCTGTTAGTTATATATTAAAATTTTATTCCAACATAAACATTTATGAGAGGGAACATCCAAAGAAAAGTTCGGAGCCACCTTTGAGTGATTTACTGCAAAGTTTAAGAACTTTACTTGTTAATAACTTGGTGTTAGTGATAAGAGGTAGATTTGAATTGGAAAAAAGTAGAAAATCGCCATTGCTGCCATATATATTGATTGGCAACACACCAATAGGACTCATACCAGAAGTGGTACTAGCTACGTATTTAGATCAAGAGGCATTTGACGAGGTAATTGTATTTTCTACATTTGTTTGTTATGGATTACTTAAATCTTTATTTTTAATGTTTAAAATGTTATAATTGGTGAAATGAAATACATAGCCCGATTTGGGCGGGACGTCCCGATTTAAGTACAAAAATTTTATGTGCCGATAGGGCCAGGCACAGTCCCGCTGGTCACGCGCTATTCTAAGTACTGTGAGAAATCTTGTTTTATTAATTTAAGATTTTAATTAGTTTACCATATGGTAAACCAAAACAATATCGTTTAAGTACAGTGACGTTTTTCAACTAACAAACATATTAAATTGATAACCATCACCATTGAAAGCTTTATTTAAAAGTCCAATAAATGAATAAATAATAAATTGAATCCTGATTTTATTGAATTAAAATATAATTGTTTTGTCCCGCGTTTGGCGAAAGAATACCGCTTTTTTGCTTAAAATTCTGGCAACGCTGATTGAGAAGTTATGTATGTCTATATTATATTATTTGGAGTCATAAAATGAATCATGCCATATATTTAGGTCAAAAATTATAAATTCGGCCTCTGTCATCTAAAGAACTTAGATATTTTTTTATTAGTGGAACACATCAATACAATATTTACTCCTATATAAGATATAGAATTTTTTACCACTACAACCATATTATCTAAACTTTTCTTTGATAATGACTTAATTATATTTACTAATATTAAATGCCTTCGTGGCACAATCGTTGTGTTTATGAGTAGACGCTGCTGCTCGTAAACACAACGATTGTGGGTTCGATTCGCTCACGACGTAAATTAATTACTTTTTATATATGTATACCTATGATTATATATTTATATATGTATGTATAAAATTATTGTGTTTTATATTTTCTGTTATATCATATATATAAAACAATGCTTTTTGCACCTTTCTGTATTCTTGCATGACATATATCCTTTGAGCTTTTATGGTTGCCTGTAAGAAATTGCTTTTAGTGATAAGGCCGCCATTGCACATTTGTGTATTTACTGTTATAAACTGTATGTTTTATTTATTATTTGTGCAATAAAGTATTATTCTATTATTCTATTTTGCACTCAATATTAGACGTCCCCAAAATTAGACGGAAACTGACGGGAACGAAGTGTTTTAACACTATGATTACCTTTGCCTTTTTTTTGTTATATGTTATATGGATATATCGTGAACCTAAAAATATAAAACTATTATTTTCCAAACAGGTATTTACTCCGCTCCTCATGGGTCTTCGTGAAGAAATGCGACGTTGTGTTTCGCCTTTAGTCGGACGAGGACACGGCGCAGTGTTACGCGCTCTACGTTCTCTATGCGAGCTGCGCGCAGGCCCCCGCCATGCCTCGCGGCCTGTCTGTGCGCTCATAGCTCGCCTGCCGAGCCTATGTCCGGCGCCGGTTACGACCGCACCGGGACGCGAGATTGCTAGAGTTAGCTTTCTTGGACCATTTTTTGCGGTAAGTGAATTGGGCACCCCACTGCGACGCGGCGTTGTGTTTCGTCTTTAAATTAAAAAAAACACAATAATAGTTTGTAGATATAATATAAAATAGCTTAAATCAAATTGAAAATATAAAAGTCGTTAATAATTTCAAAACAATACAATTCATTCCAGATATCATTGTTCGCGGAGGAGAACCCGCGTTTCGCAGAGCGTATGATAGCAACGGGCACGGACCAGAGTCTATCCTTCGCTCTGCAGCGGGAAGTCGAAGCGAGTCGAAACACATTGCACAATATATGCCATAATATCCTGCTGTGTCCGGAAGCGAGGGAGCCCTTGCTCAGTTATTTTGCTACTTTGTTACAACGTAATGAGAGGAGGGCGCAATTGCAAACTGATGAACGGTCCTTGGCTGGTAAGTTGTTTTAATATTGCAATATTTTAAGATAAAATGTAAAATGACAGCGTACGGCTGTGAACGCGATGCTTGTTTCCAATCCACTTTTTCGAAGTACTTCAGTTTCCAGTCCAAATATACATTTAATAAAACTAGAACTCATTGCTGTCTGTACATGGAAGATATTTATTAGAAAATCTATTATTCGGAGCATTTATTGATGTAATAAAAACCAATGACCAAACAATGATTTTTAAAATTTTTTGTTCACGCTAATATCAGAAACGGCCGAACCGAAAAAATTTTAATACATTTTTTACATAACGTAGTAATATATGGCCGGTCGTGGCGCAGCTGCACAAAGTGTGACTGTAAACCGACTGGTTGTGGGTTTGATCCCCACTCGAAGAGATGAAATACTTACTTAAATTTATATTTACATTTTCTTCGCTCTGGTGTCGAGGCTAAGCGCGACGTTGAGTTCTGCCACTTAACAAGCAATGCCTCCGGAATTCAGCAGAAATTGGGAAACGGTGTATTTCACTACGTTCCCTCTGCTTACCCTGCAGTGTGCGGGATACAGCGTGAAACTGTAGTAATGTAATATACATTAATGTAGTAAGGATATATTTAGTATTATTTCTTATTGGACCACTCCATAAATGAATCTACTTTACTAAGTAAAATTAACTTTCTTGCGTTTTAATTTTATTGTAATATGAAAAACAAATAACAGAATTTTTAAATATAAATATATCTATGCATTACTTTTTATATAGTTTTTTCAATGTAGGAAGATTGCGAATAATTTTCCAGTTGATCTCTATTGAGAAATGAAGAACGGAGTAAGCTTAACACGATATTTTTTCAAAAAATATTTAAATTTTACAAAAGAGACTTAATAACAACAACAGTTTTTGGACAGCCTATAAATTGTTTTCCTTGTACGTTTTCGTGTCAGGTGTTACCAAACCCCGCCAAAGTTATTTCTGAGTTGTTTTGTTTGTTTCGAAAGAACGCACGAAAGCTGCGCAATCATTTTTGCTCGCTTTCTTACGAACAACGAGACGCAAAACAAAAGATTTTCTAAAGAGGTGCCACTAATTTTAAAATTGTAGAGTTAAAATTCTAGAAAACGCCTTTATCATAGCGGAAATACGTAACCGCAAAATGAAACAAATATCTCAAGAACCATTATAAATCCTTACTTGCTATGAAATACTAATGTTTCCCACTAGTTGATGAGTCAGTGCGGTCAATGGCACATATTATGATGCATAAACAATAAACATATCTCCGTACGACTAGCTATCGATCGTCGCTATCCTAACTGGACGATATAATTTCGAAGAATGTATAAATAGAAACAAAATTGATTTGTTATTCTGTCTCTATACGTACTAAATTATTATACATTAAATTGTTTTAATTACTTTATCACTTAATATATTGAGGATATCGTAATTTTTGTCTTATTGATTATTGTGTAGAAATATACTTAGTCGGGATTGTAATAATTTATGAGATTGAAAACAAAATTAGGCAAGTTTGGATGGTATATTATATTTTGTTAATAACTCTCTAAAATAGATACTGCGTATAAATGTCGCTCACCTCGTCGGTTTTAATGATTAGTATTGGCGTTCCTCCAACTTATATGCTTTCCAAGATCACAGTGTAATCATGAACACAACAATTTTGAACAATTATCAACATTGCCGTTACAACTTTCATTATTATATTTATATATTATTTATTACATTTTGATTGTGTATTTTGTTACCGTATTTGTTAAAATTTTGATAAATACACGTTAACATTTTTATATGTTAGCCTATCTTATTTAAATAGGAAAGCAGAGAAAACTCAGTGTTAGGACACGCTCCGTCCCAACTTACCGCTCCGTTTTTTGCTTGTGAAAAATTTAGAATTACATTTTATCTTAGAATCGTTATTTCTATTGTATCATAAACTATTAAAATTTTGAGTGAATTGAAACGAAGTAAACTTAAAATGTAAAAGTTGACGTCTTCTTCTTCGTGTTATATGATAAGATTGTTCAAATTGAGTTTGGACAATATTTAGGCAGTCACAATTTGTTCGATCCTCCAGAGCCGATTCCCATTTTACGAAATTTCCTTTGCATCGGTCAACTTGGCTACGTAATCGATTTAACGACTTCCAAGTTGGCCGCTGCAAGTTATCGACTGTGGGTAAGCACTCTTTGGGAGGGTACAAAGCCTGTATCAACATTTAAGGTTGTGACCTCAAGGCACATACTCAAAATACAATGTCTCGATAATTAAGGTGGAAAGTGAAGAGACGGATTGTCAGAACACTCGGTTCTTCTTCTTCTGTCTGTATGATACAAGATACAGTGTGAAGCTAAAAAAGTTAAAGCTTATATTTCTTATGTAATTAAATATAAATATCTTTATTCCCAGGTGACGGGTTCATGTTGAACGTGTGTTCGGTGCTACAACTGCTGTCTGTGCGTATCAAGTTGGAGCGCGTGTACCCGCTGTACACGTTCCAGCCGGGCACGTGGATCAATGTCCGCGACGAGACGAGACTTAGTTTGACCGCTCTGGAGGCCGAGTTCTGGCTCAATGAGCTGAGTAAGTATATGTTATATATGGACTGTCATATATGTTGCATTTTAAAGTCCGTAACATTTTTATTTATCCAATAGTTTTTATGTAATCAACATTTTAATATTAAAATTCGTTGTACGGCAGACAACGACCCGAACCACACGTGGCCCGAAGCAAAGTTCCAAACAGTGTGCTGGTTCCTGACACTACATATGCACCACGTGGCGCTCATACCCGCGCTTCACACGCATCAAAGGCGGATTCGGTATTATTTATTGTTTTTTTTAGCATAGAAAGCCGTTGAGGTCGTCATGGCGCAGTGGCACAAGCGTGTGACTGTAACACGACAGTTGTGGGTGTGGGATCGATTCTCACTTGGGGGAATGTATTATTATTTATTAATGTTTTTAACTTCTTCGCTCTGGTACCAAGGATAACAGCGCGACGTTGAGATCTGCCATACACAGCCACGAAAATTCAGCGGAAAATGGGGAACGCAGAACACTACGTTCCCTCTGCCTGCCCTACTCTAAGCGGGAAACAGGGTGAAGCTGAAAAAATATAAAGTAGGAGCTTGTATGCCTTGTATACTAATATTCCTTTCGGATGTAAATCGGTCGGTACTTCAAGATTTCAATAAAATTTCAAAATTTCAATGATTGTGTACTTACTAAGGACACTCACCTTTCAGCATCAGTTGAGATTTTCAACCTTAGGTGGTATTCGTAAGTTACTACTATTTCCTCTTGCAGTAAATAAATATGAATATACAAACGCGAAGTCATTGCCAATCAATTATTTTAATATATGTATAATATAATAATAAAATGAAATCCGTCCACAGCGCGTTCCGTGACTTGCAAAAAGTGATAGAGGAGCTCATGGCGGCGGAGCCTCAGTGGCGGAACAGTTATTCAGCGCTGCGCAACCGCGAGCTGTTGCGGCGCTGGCGCAGGCAGATTCAAACGGTTACACAGGTGACGTACCGTCCCATTCATTCATTCGGTTATTGCGCCAGCTCTCTAACGAGCCGTCCCGCGTCAGGTCCAAGCAGTGCGCGGAGACGGCGCTGCTGGACCCCGAGCTGATGCGGCGCGGCGTGCAGTTCTACGCGTCTGTGTGCGCGCTGCTGGCGCAGCAGCTGGCGGCGGCGCAGGGCCGCGGCGCGCAGGCCTTCCGCGCCACGCCCGAGTGGTACGTGGAGGACGTGGCCGAGTTCATGCTCTTTGCCGTTCAGTGAGTGCGCCTCTTTATTTTACTACTTTATTTTTTTTACTATTTTTACGGCGGTTACGACGTTTCCGAAGGACATCATTCCAGTGTCCGATTCAGTTGCAGCTCCAGTCGCTGGTCGCACATGTCGTTAGTCTCAATGGACCACCTTGAATAGCCGTGGGCGAAAAAACAATTCCGCAGCAGCCCTGCGATACTGTGTGTTATGTAGTGGAAGTCATCGTCTTGGTTTGTCTTGATATTAGAGCGAGGAAATAAATCATTCCCTTTTATGAAAATAGAACCCACTACCGTATCGTTTACAGACAGAAATAAGAAAAAATAATTATAAAATAGTTGCGTACATAAATTCAAATAAAAGTATTTTTCAGTACTAGATAAATTTGCAGCATCGAGCTTCGTCCCCCAACCAATATACAACGATAAGATCTTTGCTTCGTACTCTTTAAAAATTGGGCGTATTATCCGAAACGTAGTGACATAACACGAGGTTCCCTGTGTCTACTTCACTATCAATGCGGGATGTAGTTTGTAGCTATAAAATATATTCTTTTTCAATATTTTCTTTTAATAAAGTATACTTATCCAAATTGCAGATACGTCCCACAGATAGTGGCCTACTATATAGAAGATCCCATCATCACGTGGTTGTTGAGCGCCGTATGCAATTCCCACATCATCAAGAATCCATATCTAGTCGCGAAGATAGTAGAAGTATTATTTGTGATAAATCTCTCTTTACCTATTAAACTGAAGAACGACGCGGTGTATGAAAAATTCATGGACCATCCCATGTCTCAGACGGCTCTGCCCAGTGCCTTGATGAAGTTCTACACGGACATCGAGACGACCGGGCAAAGCACTGAGTTCTACGACAAGTTCACTATTAGATTCCATATTAGCATAATACTCAAAAGTATGTGGGAGAGGCCCATACACAAACAGGTATGGTATACGCATTGGAATAGTAATAATTGTTCGTTTAATTGTAACGTGATGGGTTCGATCCCCAGTATGAGATATGATTTATTTATTGCATTTTCCTAGTCTGTCAAGGCGCAGCGTTGAGTTCTGATACTCTCTACAAGCAACATTTTGAATTTTGAATGAGGAGTGTAAAAATATTTTCCAATTTGGAAATGAAATTTCTCTGTATCTTGTCAAGGTTGATTTTTGTTTACGCAAATATTCATTTAGCTTGTTGTAGTAGGCAATATACATAAATATTTCAATCCATATAATGTGCCACGATTGTCAGTGAAATGAGTTATTTACATTTCCTTGCTCTGCTAATAAGATAAAGCGCGGAGTTCAATTTCGTCACTCAACACTCAATGTCTCGATTAGTTGAGAATAGTGTCTGTCCCTCTCCCCTTTACCTAGCCTGCTATATGCGGAAAACAGTATGAAGTTAAAAATAAAATAAAGCTTACTTATTTTTGAGTACCAACTGTAATGTTAGACAATTAACACTTAAAATATTTAATCTGTTGATTTTTTTTCAGGCAATCATCAAAGAATCTCGTTCGGGGCGGCAATTCGTGAAATTCATTAATATGCTCATGAATGATACTACATTCCTTCTTGACGAATGTCTTACGGTATGTTTCTTTTAGTTTCTTTATTTAAAATATAATATTTTTGTTTAATTTTGTTTATTGCATTTCAAGGCTTTTATTTTTAGACATCTTTACATATTACTTAGATTTTATATGCTATCTGTATTTAACTTGTTTATTGATTTCAAATAATGGCTATGCAAGCCTTTTGCGCTTTGCAAGCTGTTGTATTAATTATGAAAGTTAGGAATACTATAATTCACCTATCTTACATTACCCCAAAAAAATATAAACAATAAACCCCACAGTACCTGAAACGCATCCACGAAGCACAAGAAGCGGAAGCTTCGGGCAGTACGAGTAGTCGAGCCCGAGTCCTCGCCCAAGATGAACGACAATGTCGCTCCTACCTGACCCTGGCCCGGGAGACCGTGGACATGCTGCAGTACCTCACCGTGGATATAAAGGAGCCGTTCCTGCGACCGGAGCTCGTCGATAGATTAGCCTCAATGCTCAATTTTAATTTACAACAGCTGTGTGGACCAAAATGCAATAACCTTAAGGTATAGTAACGACAACGCCGCGATTTACCTTGTAACCAAAAACTTTTTTTTTTATGGAAAAGACACGGCAAACGAGCGTGCGGGTCACCTGATGGTAAGTGATTACCGCCCCCCACGGCCCCGTGCAACCCCAGAGGAGTTAAATGCCGGGGGTGGTAATGATCCGGTCGAGTCTGCCCATGCGTGTTGCCATTGCTGGCGACGTGACTCTACCACACGTACTTTAGTCGCCTCTTACGACACCACCAGTACCAGGATGATCCTATTCTAGGCCGGGATCACACGGCACAAAATTCATTCATATTTCATTCCCCTGAATGGACATCGAACTCGCGCCCTTTGCGTTTACAGCATATGCTTGTGTCACTGCGTCACCCCGGCCTTTTATTTAAAAAGGCTTTTCTCACCATAACTGCCTCACGAGTCGGTAATAACTACCTGTAGAACCTAATTGAATAAATATTAATTTTTATGTTACATTATAATTGGTTCAGGTTCGTCGACCAGAAATGTATGGTTGGGAGCCACGGCGGCTCCTAAGCCAGCTCGTGGACATCTACCTGCATTTAGACTCGCCGCAGTTCCACGCCGCGCTCGCTACGGACGAGGTCACTTTTTTTTATATATTTTATATGTACTATACATAATTAATTATGTTTATTGTGATTATATTATGTGGGTGATTTTCATATTATTTCTTATTTCATTCATTTTCATAAATTTATTTTATTGTATATTTTTGAAGTATTATAATGTATAATGTATATAGTACGTAATTATAGAACTGAAATTGTGAAATTGACCTTGAAATATTGTTTTCATTTATAAATGATATATCTATGAATACACAGCATAACAAAATTGATTTCAGACTTGAAAGCAGTTTATAAATACGAGCCTTAACATTCTAATCAGAATAAAACGTGAAGTTATTAAAAAAACACATTTTTTTGCTGTAATCCTACATTTAGCAGGGTAGGCAGTAGGGAACCCGTGAACTTAGTATTAAGATAATTGAAACTCCGTTCCCATAAAGACACTTCTGTATACCGCACTTGCCGCTGAACTCTAGTCATTGCATTAGGCATTGCGTTTTGAGTAGCAGAACACAATACGGCGCTTTACCTCGTTACCAGAGCGAATAAATTAAAATATTGAATATTGGATTCGAACCAATAACGTTTAAAGTCGTCCTTGTCGTCGCTTTTGCCCCTGTGCCACATCAGGCCTCTAAAAATATATGTCTGTTAAAGATAATTCCATTATTCACTATTTAACTTTATGCATACCACAGAGATCGTTCCGCAAGGAGCTATTTGAGGAGGCGGCGCTGCGCCTCGCCAAGTCCTGCATTAAGACGTCTTCCGAAATTGAGCGCTTCAAAACGCTTGCAGACAACGCCTATCAGATTGCTGGTGAGTTGATGGAAAAATTTACTAATTGTTACTTAATATTTTAGGGTTAATTATTGTATTTATAAAGACATACATTTTTTATTCTTAAGTATCGCAGTAGTAGGGAGACCCTCTTAACGCAGGAGCACAAAAGCGTGACTGTAATGTGACGGTTGTGGGTTCGATTCCCATTGGAGGGAGTGAATCATTATTTTTTTTCTTTTGTTCGTTCTGGCGAAAAAATCAGCGCAAAGTGGGAAATGGAGTGTCTTCTAGTGTTAACACCAGAAGAAACGTGAAGCTATTTTTTTGTAATATATTAGCAATAGTAGGTAACCGGTGACGTTTTTTATATATATCGTCGTAAAACTGAGACATTATAAAATTACAGACACCATTTAGTTTAAATAATTTCGCACCTATACTCGATTCATTATGGCATGAGACAAAATGTAAACAAAAAAAACTGTTTCTCAAACTTTATTGTATATTTTTATTTGAATTTAATTTATATATTAAATACCTTTGCATAAAATAAGAATAGCAAAAAAAAATAAAATGAAAATGTACAAGTTTTACTAAAAGTTACTTAACTATTAGGATAATAAAAATTCTGTGAAAATTCAATGAAAATAACTGAAAATGATCCACCATTTTCAGTTATTTTCATTGAATTTTCACATAAATAGATAACGTGTCATATGACATAATGTTTTAATATTAATAATATAAGATCAATAATGTTCTAATATATATATATTAATTACTAGATATAATTTATTTTTACAGTGTTAAAATGTGTCTGAAGTTTGAGAAGAAGTTGACTTTTAGGTGTTTTTACATGTACATGACATATTTAAAAAAACCCGGTTTTTTAAATAGGAAAACAATCTTTATTTTTTATTATTGTTTTTTTTACTTACTACTTTTCGTTTTCGTTTCTTTTAACTTAGTTACTTCTTTTTATTTACTATATATACAGTGTGCAATTTTATAAAAATTTGAAAATATAAATATAAAAATTATTTCATTGATGTCCACTAATTTATATTGTAATTTTATAAATTAATACTCAAAGTAGTTTTTGTCACTGAATACTATGTTTTTATTATAAAAAATATATAACTTTTCTATAATACTAATTAATACAATTCAACCGACGACATTCAAATGTGACATACGTTTGGCATTTATTTTACCTATCAGAATTTACTAACGAAAATAATTGGATATTATATTTTATTGGGTAGAAAAAAATTTAGAATTTTGTAAAAAACAATTCTCTCCGCTTTACTAGTATTTCAATTATAAGTTAATATTATAATCAATTGTATGGCTATTTACAGCGTTATCAGCGTATTTATTCTTAAAATATAATATATATTTTTTAACTCCATTAAACCTGTCATGTAAAGGAACCTTTTTTTTACATGTTTACCTTTTATCATGCCTTCGTGAATCGAGTATAAGTATGAGCTTACTGTGTAGTCTATAATATTGTTGCAAAGGTAATAAAAAATATGCAATAAAAGACATGTATAAAATTATATTTTAAACAATTTACTCAAAATATTTTCTTTTCTTTATATATACTATTATGACAAATTCTTGTTTCGTTGATTGCTCTCATCTAACCAAATACTGGTTAGAATTGACAAAAGATATTTATTTTGGATGGTTCATAAATTGAGTAAGGCTGTATATAGGCTACAGTAGTATACGTTGATACGTTGTTCGTTTCAATGTAACTCATCGTAACTGCGGGTAGAGTTACTTCGGATATTTACAATGTACTTAGTACAAATGAAATATTTATTCAAATTTATATTTTCATTTCTGCGCTCTGGTGTCGAGACAAAACTCGGCGTTGAGATCCAACACTCAAAACGCAATGTGAAAGTGGAGAAAGTGAAGCTGAATTAATATTGATTTTACTTATCGACCACGGGGATGGACCCGCTGATAAAAACTATTAATTAATATTATTTCATATTATAGTGTCAAATCAACAAAAGAGCGACGAATACGCAGACGCCCCAGAGGAGTTTAGAGACCCACTCATGGACACATTGATGACTGATCCTGTTTTTCTACCATCCGGAAAGGTAAATATGAAATTAATATCCGAGACCGGAACGCCGCAATTGTGCCACTACGTCTGTTGTTCGATTCCCACTAAGAGGAATGAATTACTTGAATCCCCTCGCTCGTGTAACAAGGTAACAAGTTTCGCCACTCAAATCGGTATGTATAGAAAATTGAGCGGACAATAATTTCCATCTGCCTACTATGTTACTACTACTATGCTTTCTTGCTACTATACTTTCTTTATAAAGATTATATTTTAAGCTAAGAATAAATATAAGATATATATAGGTATTTTACTTTGTTTCATTAACAGATTATGGATCGATCAGTGATCCTGCGACACTTGCTGAACAGCGCCACTGATCCTTTCAACAGACAACAGCTAACAGAGGACCAACTGCGTCCTGGTAATATTTTGTTTTTGTATCGCTACATATTATATATCTCGTATATGCCAAGGTAAACAGAGGGAACCGAGTATTACTCACATTTCGTGCGTCACGCACAATATCCAATTTACGAGACATTGTACCACTGTGCCACGAGGTAAAATTAAGCTTATTAAATAAGCATTATATATATCTTATGGGGAACGGAGTGTCTTTCACTACGTTCCCTCTGCCTACCCTGCAGTGTGCGGGATACAGCGTGAAGCTGATTTATATATGTCTTATTTATAAAACAAAAAAACTGATGGGGTTTTTATATGTTTTATTACCTTATCTTAATATCTTCATTTTTTTATCTGTTTTTTTTTTTATCTTAATTATAAATGAAACTCAATTTAATTATAAATAAAATATAATCATTTGTATCACATGTTTTTAAAATAATTAGGTATATTATAATTTTAGTTGTAATTTTTTTTCAGCAAGTGAACTAAAAGAAAGGATACTACAGTGGCAACGTGAAAAAAAATCAACGTCATAAACGTTGACGCCATCACTAAGTCTGATGTATATAATGTTTGACATGTACAATGTCTGGATATTGCCAGCGACCAACGGACTATTGTCCACTTGTATGAGACAATTCTATGAATGTGGATATGTGCTAGTATTACAACTTATTTGACAAGGGACGATTGATTTTTATTCAAAATATATTTTGTTTCCTGATAAATTATGTCTCCGCTCTTTAACGGAGACAAGACAATACATAAGCCGTCTTAGTTTGGAAACTTCACTTACAAAATGAGCTATGTAGCACCATAGCCTTACTGTACTGTAAATTTGTGTGTTCATTCAAGTAGTTTCAACAATTAATAACTAATCTAATTGATATAAATGAAGAAAAATTACTAAAAATCTTAGGATAACATCAATACTATTATTACAGTGCCACAAAGTATACCAGTATATCAAATCAATTTTGTATGCTCAAACGTTAAGATCTGCTGTTTCGAAATTGACGTAGTACATATGTAATATTTATAATTATTGAAAAAATGTTACTGCATCACTAGGGTTCCATTCTGAGGTATGACTAAGTCAAACTAAGGAAATGTATGAAAATTGGAAATTTATTGGTTTTGTTACAGAAAAAACTATTACAAACTTTTATTTTCGGTTCATTTCATTCAAAATTAGTGCAGATACCTGCAGTTATAAACTTGTCAACTTTTATATAAAATTGATGTAGAACCCTGGGTGAGTGAGTCCGACTCGAATTTCACATGTTTTTTACTAAAGGAGGCCTAATGTGGTATAAATTTTACCTATAAGATATATGTATATCTTTGAAGTGCAATGTAGTATGTGAATTTGTTTCAAATTCTTGTACTCTCTGGGGCAGAGGTGGACGATTAATAGATATTTTATATTATTCATAAATTTTGATTGTTTTGCATATCTATTTTCGTGCACCGCACAAAATCAATGTAATTTATTAAAAAAATACAAGTAAGTAAAGCGAATGCCCCTATATCAACATGCATATACATCATACACATGCATTTTTATGGGTCATTGAAGAAGATATTTAGAAATATTTTCCATTAGTAATTAAAAACTGGCAGCTATCGTCAACACTCGATATAAAGCCCTCTATAGTGTGAATAAGTATTTTTAATAAATCATAAATAATCGTCCGCCTCTGTATTCCGATTATCGTAAATTCGTAACTCCATTACGTTTTGCAATATACATTAGTGCGACTAATGGTAACACATAATATATAATAATATATCACAAGTAGGATATAATGGAATGTTAAAAGACTTTATTTTCATGAAAAATTAATATGAATTTATTTTATCGATTTAGTATCTCATAATTTGCACATAGTGATTAAATTTAGTTTCTTGTTAGTCGTTTTTTTTTTGTTTCTAATAATTTCTCATGGTCGATGATGTGATTGTGTTCCTTTATTAATAGCCGCCGCGGATAGTAATATATCTTGGATAGAATTCTTAGCTAATGATATTCAATATTCATGCATTTGTATAACAGAAACTTAATCAATTAAGTACATTATTGGTAATGAGTGAACATATTTGCTATTCTTATATAATAAAGTATGGGTCGGATATAGAAAGTTTTCAGGAATCTCCAGTACTAATGTATTAGGCCAAAAAATATTTTTTTTAATAAAAATGTATCCTGTCACTGCCAACTTTATTGTTTTTAGTTGTTACAGATCAGGCATTCCTAATATATATTTCTTGAAAATTCTGGTTTGTTACAGAAAAAACTATTACAAACTTTTATTTTCGGTTCATTTCATTCAAAATTAGATACCGATACCTGCAGTTATAAACTTGTCAACTTTTATATAAAATTGATATAGAACCCTGAGTGAGTGAGTCCGACTCGAATTTCACATGTTTTTTACTAAAGGAGGCCTAATGTGGTATAAATTTTACCTATAAGATATATGTATATCTTTGAAGTGCAATGTAGTATGTGAATTTGTTTCAAGTTCTTGTACTCTCTGGGGCAGAGGTTGACGATTAATAGATATTTTATATTATTCATAAATTTTGATTGTTTTGCATATCTATTTTCGTGCATCGCACAAAATCAATGTAATTTATTAAAAAAATACATGTAAGTAAAGCGAATGCCCCTATATCAACATGCATATACATCATACACATGCATTTTTATGGGTCATTGAAGAAGATATTTAGAAATATTTTCCATTAGTAATTAAAAACTGGCAGCTATCGTCAACACTCGATATTAAGCCCTCTATAGTGTGAATAAGTATTTTTAATAAATCATAAATAATCGTCCGCCTCTGTATTCCGATTATCGTAAATTCGTAACTCCATTACGTTTTGCAATATACATTAGTGCGACTAATGGTAACACATAATATATAATAATATATCACAAGTAGGATATAATGGAATGTTAAAAGACTTTATTTTCATGAAAAATTAATATGAATTTATTTTATCGATTTAGTATCTCATAATTTGCACATAGTGATTAAATTTAGTTTCTTGTTAGTCGTTTTTTTTTTGTTTCTAATAATTTGTCATGGTCGATGATGTGATTGTGTTCCTTTATTAATAGCCGCCGCGGATAATAATATATCTTGGATAGAATTCTTAGCTAATGATATTCAATATTCATGCATTTGTATAACAGAAACTTAATCAATTAAGTACATTTATTGGTAATGAGTGAACATATTTGCTATTCTTATATAATAAAGTATTGGTCGGATATAGAAAGTTTTCAGGAATCTCCAGTACTAATGTATTAGGCCAAAAAATATTTTTTTTAATAGAAAATGTATCCTGTCACTGCCAACTTTATTGTTTTAGTTGTTACAGATCAGGCATTCCTAAATTATATATTTATTTGAAAATTCATGGTCTCATTGTATTATAATTTTATTCTTGTATTTATCTTATACTTATGTAATAAAGATTGTAATAACTTTTATGTTGATGTCAATAAAGTATAATAAATATGAAGATGTGTTTATTTTTCAGATATAAATTGAACATGTTTATTTTTAACATTTTTAAAGTGTTATTCCACACTTAGGAAAGAAAAACACTTCTGCTTCTCTGCTTCATGCGTTCTGTAAGTATTGAATGTATAGCTGTGGTCAGAGTGCTTGGTCGGTTTCAGAAGGCGCGGGTTCGAGTCCAGCTAAGTTCAAATTTTTATACGTTTTCTAAATAAGTATTGAATATATTTTTCAAAATAAGTATAAAGAACAGCATTTCTAATATTCTAATTATTGCCTAAAATTAGATTGTATTGAATTAATATAATAAAACTAAAAGTAATGTTCAAGTATTTATTTTTTATGTATATTAAAACTTAAGTTATGTTTATCATTTAGTTATTGTCAGATACATATTTAACAAGCAAATGTGATAAAATTATGCATACTGCCGCTTACTCATGAGGTAGCCCGTTTACGAGATTTTGTATAGTGGAGATATACATATATCAATCACAAATGAAATTTGTTTCAATTGAAGTAAGTTGAAATATGCATAATATTTATTTTCCTCCTAAGCTAGACTACTTTGCATTTGTATAAAAAGCCAAGCTAAGTTTAGTTATCAGTAACCTTCATCAGGTCTGTAGTATGTATCTTGATAAATAACATCCTGTAGCAGAGTTCAATCGTCAACTTTTTGATATGTTCGTGTCTACACCAAATTATTATAAACATTTAATAAATACTCATGTTCTAAAGAAAGATAAAAGTTCAACTTAAATAACAATATATATAAAAAAAAATAACTGCCATTGTCACAATTTGTATTACATTATCAGTCAAAAGTTTACATAAAATCTATCAATTGCATTTAATTAGTTTGAGCTTCAAATTCTAAAAAACATATAGACCAATCTGGACATATATAATATTTTGTCTAAAATTTTATGAATATCCTAAATCAAAACAGATGCAATAATATTAAATTAGAATTTGCAAGCTCTTTAAGTACATTATATTAAACATAGAATACACAACTTTTTAACTATCTCAACAAAAAAGGCAGCTTATTAGCAAATAAACACGATATCATATATAACATGCCAAAGTAGAAATTAAGTCTTGCAGTTTGTCTTGGAACATACTGCATTGTTTCTGGACGTCTAAATCTCCTCTCAATTTCAAATGCTCTTGGTAATGTAAGCAATGGTAATAAAAACCATAGAGAACAGCGAACAGACGCAACAACAAACATGATATATGGTGTAAACAAAAGAAAAGCATATAACAAATGAGATGCTGTTTTTCCTATTAAGATAGCTAATGTCACAATTTCTGCCTTACTGTCGGCTTCCAAATCCCTTGTATTATTACTATGCAAAATAGCTTCAGTGTTTAATGCCAATGGGATGGCGTAGTAGAAAATTGGCCAATCAACTCTCCCTGTCTGTGCAAGAAAAGCAAATACAACAGACACAGGTCCAAATATAACTAGAACCATTATATCACCAAGAGCAATATATTTTAAGCCAATTCCTCCTGTATACAGAAATGATGAAGACAGACCACCAAAATATACTAACGCTAAATGCTCCATTCTAGCTGGTGACATTATAACAAGCAACACAAAAAATGCACATCCAGCCATGTATAGTAAAGCTCCCAAAGATACTACTTCATCAATGCTTAAAATGTGATCAACTAGCGTCCTGTCATCTGATTTTCGATTGTCTATTCCTTTCACAAAATCGAAGTACGTATTTACAACGTTTCCAGCTCCATGAACTGGAACAACTGTACACAGTGTCAATAGTAGTGTAACCCAGCTGAAACCACTATCTCCAGGAAGACGATACGCTAGTGCAGCACCCAGTAACGTCGGTAATAGACTTCCACTTAGAGACCATGGTCGAAGTGCCAACACATAAGTACGCACTTTCATCAGAGGATTCCGTGTTGGAATGCTATTGTGTTTTGGTGGTTGCAATAAATTTCCGTCAGCTGTTGGACTGTCCACGTCATCTGATTTTTTCATATTTTCCATATTGGCTTCAATAAGAAGTAGCTTTCGACGTAAATTTTATAAAAATAACGTAAGGTAATAGTAAAAAGTATGTTATAATTTTATATACTTCATTATTTTATATAATTGGAAATATTTTTACGCGAACATATTATAAATCAATTTGAGTGATTTATGTTAGCAATGATAAACTAACACCAAAACCCAATTCTGTTTGAAATTGGGTTATGTGTATACTTGAAACTTGACAATTCCGCTATTTCCAACTTCCAAGCACGTCTGTCATTTTGACACATGTTGCCAACGATTTTTTATTCGATTATATGTTGTGATCAATTTACGTGCGAAACAAGAATTTTTATTTATATAAACAGTAAAGCAATAAATATTATATATTACGGTAAGTAACTTAATTGTGTTATGTTTAACAACATACATTTTTTGATGAGAGATATTTTTCTGATTATTTTATACCGTACCCGTACATGTGTTTATTTCTTTCTATTGACAATTTTCTTCTGAAATATTTTTAAGCTATTCTACGGTGATAGTGTTTTTAAAAATAGAATAATTATTGTTTTTGTTTATATATAAACATTTAGAAATCAATATAAATTTTTACATTGTTAAGAAAAATACTCTGAAAAAACACAGAAGGTACCATACCGAAAGGTTTACATAAGAGTTGACAATTCGATTGTTATCTGTATTCTAGTTTTTAAACATTTGTAAAGATCACTACACAGTTTATCACTAACACTATGTTTATGTAGTTCTACAGTATATAGATTTTGTCGACGATTTTTCTGGATTGTGGATTATCTAGATTAGATTTTTATACGATTTATTCAGTTCTTTGATATTTTTATTCAATTCGTTGGTAATTTCTTTATTTTTAATTGAACAATGTTCATCGTGTTCTTCATTTTATGTAACAATAACGAAATCAAGTGTGAACTTCACGCACACGCCTAAAAGCCATAATATAAGAAACAAAACCGAAAATATAAATTTGTCACTGTCAGTGTCATGTGGGATTGTTTGATTTACGGTGAGGTGGTTTTAAATATGAAATTTGTTTCTTTCTGATCGCTATCTCCACTAATTTGTCACAATTTTACACATACCCTACGACAAGGAAATCGTCACATACATAATACAGGTATATACATAGAATTTAATTACTTTTACACAACTAACCAACCCTTATAGTTGTTCTTTAATTAAGTTCTCTAATTTTTCTTTTCAACGTTGAAATAAAACAACAAAATAAAAGCAGATTATATCATTAATGAATTTTTAAACGTAGATTTATAAGAACAGTTTAAATTTTAAACTAAAATAAAAAAACCTATGTCACATGGTGCAGCATATTTTTATGCAATTAATAAAATTAAAAGAAAATTTCAAGCTTCTACAACTTGTATAAGAAATTTATTTTAAAAGTTATTATTATTTTACAATTGTATACATATATATAAATATAGGATATTTATAAATGCATGTATGTATATTAATTTTATAATTGTAAGGCTTTTATACATTAAAATTCTGTAAAACTTAAAACGGCTACAGCTGCCCCTTTAGCAGCATCACCACCTGATGAAAATTCCAATGGTAAACTATAATAATGCTCTGTAGCCCTCTGTAGTACAGCATTTCTAGACAAACCAGACCCATTACCAACAATTCTTTTTATGTTTGCATTTTGTAAAATTTGTTTAGGCATCATATTATGTAAATTATCAATTAAACTATCACATAAACACCTAAATACATGACCTAACTGAATATTTGATAAGTCAATATTTTCAACAGAAGCTTTTGCTGTAGGTGCATGTCTTTCACCTAATAGTTGAGGAATTACTTTCATGTTTGTACCTTCTGGGGCGTCTAAGCCAAGAGCTATTAATTTTTCCCACACTTTAGATTGTGGGATAGGAAATCCAAATTCTAGCATCCACTGCTGAAGCATTTTTACAAAGGTAGCCAATACATTCCCTCCGTTTAACGATGCTGCAACAACTAAATAAGTGTTGTTAAAATATGGCAAATGTTCAATAGTCTTACAACCTAAATCATAAATCTTATCAACAACAATAGCAAGTTGAGCAGAGGTAGATATATTTAAAACAGCATCTTGTTTATTTTCTAATGTTGCTAGAATAGAACATTGTAAGTCACCCATGGCAACACCCACAGGTGTTCCTTCAGGAATCCCATTCCAAGAACTGCACAACTTTCCTCCCATTTCTCCACTCTTCACTATTTTTGGCAATAGATTTATTGGAAAATCTATTGATTTCAAAATATCAATATTCCATTCATTTGTTTCTGTATTGAAATAACCCCAGCTTGCAGCATTCTGGTCTGATATAATGGGACTTTCTAGATCACAAAGCATGGCCACTACAAAATCTTGTACAGTTGCTGAACATGTAAAATTTTTAAGCTTATCTGGTTTGTTTTTTAACATCCACAAAAGTGTAGCGCATCCATATCCCGAATAACACTGCAGGTGGGAATCAGGTTTTGGTAAAGTGTCCAGAAATTCTGGCTTGCATCTTGTATCTTGCCATGTGTACAATGCGGACATTTTTTCTCTAGAGGCTTCAAAACGAATAACAACACCATCTTTTTCGACTTTTTCCCATGCACTGTAAATAACAATATTTATAATTAAACTGTTAAAAAAACGTCAAACCAACTAAATATGATGTCACAATAAACATTACCGATTGTTCCATAAGACGACTCCATGCATCTGACCGCAAACTCCAATTCTTTTAACGTGGCGCAAAACGTCGCGAGGTAGTCTCGACACGCAGTAGTGCACGGCAGATACTATTTTTGGAACATCCTGCTTGTTCCCTTCTATTCCTTGGTCACTGGGAATATTTGCAGCGGTGTCTTTATTTTGTTTAGCAACTAACTCTTTGGTATCGGGATCGTATACACAAACTTTTACTGAAGTAGTACCGATGTCCATTCCTAATATGTATTGTTTTTCTGTCATGTTGTGGACTTAAAATGTATGTAACTAATAATTTAAACAAAAATCACAAGCGTCCACGATAGTTAACTCCAAGGATGTTTCAATCACTGCGGTATTCGCGTGTCGCGGTGCAATAAGAGAGAAGCGGGAGGCGGGTGGCGGTCGGTCGGTCGCCGGTGGCACTGGGCTCGCTCGGTCGCGTCGCTCGCGTGTTACGTAAAAGAGCTATTTTATATCTCGCGAGTATCCGATAGGTTTATCTCACTGTAAATGAAAAAGTTATTATGTTTAAGGTAAATAAATACCACTTGTCTTTACGTTCTAATGATAACAAACTAAAATATATGAAGTTGATATAAACCAGATAGCCTTCTGCACATTTATACACAATTTTCTATAACTGATTCGTCTATTTGTTTAATGTAAACGTTAAAGTTTTCTGTTATACAAATAAAGTTTAATTTTTGCGTACAGTATTTCGTTTTTACTTAAATACTTGTACACCAATTATATTTAAAATTGCTCTTTTATATGTATATATAAGCAGAATAATCATGAAAAAATTCAATAAACCAAATTAAGTAGTTTATTTACTTTTTAAATTTTTAAAGTCAAGTCGGGAAAAGTGACTCGATTTTTTTCACATGATAAAATTATGAAAAGAAGTCAAAAAAACGTGCTGAAATTTACACTAGTTACTAGTCTTTGCCCCTGCATTCGCACTTATCTATTGAAATCAATATCAAAGTTGTCTGATTACGTACGTTTTTAAAAAATGGAAAATGAGCCACTCTGTACCGCTACTATAGTAAACATTTACTGTATCTATGCAGTGAAAACTATTTTGTATATTCAGTTATGTGCATTTATTTATGTTTTATATTATTTATCTCTTAACTCTAACATTCATCAACATCAGTCACATAAAAATTATAATATCAATCAATTAAGATCAAGAAGAGAAGAAAGATAACATTTCAGATAGTTTTCTATAACGGTTTAAAGTACCAAACGGGACTTTTACTTCTTTTGATACTTTATGTCCTATCCTAATAAAAACGATTTCACGTCATATATCGTCTTCGGAGGTAATTCAAATTTTCCGCCCAGTGTCAAAAAGACAAGAAATGTAAATTGAAAGTCTATATCCGGTGTCCCGAAACATGTCGCTGGGACCTACTAATGTCCCGTTTTCATAAAGTGGTCGGTCAAAACAAATTTGTCCGTGATTATTGTAGCATGCTAGTTTTCAAAAAACGGAAATATTTAATTATTTATTAAAAGTGTCATTTATAGTTAAAAAAAACGAAAAATTACATTTAAAAAAAACGAAACCCACCCTAGAAAAAGTCAGTGTACCCAACTGAGCCACTATTCCCGGCTTGACCCTACATTTTTACGTCATTCCTCTTAAATTACAAGTGGTTAAGTCGATTTGTACGTAAATACTTGTTTTTTTACTCTATTATAAGAATTCTTGATAATATAAAAATCACCTGTTTTCTAATCCTCGATAATGGTTTTAAAGCATTATATAAAGGAGATTAAATAGGTATCAATAACACTTCAACTTTCCAACTCGTTCTTATATAAAATTTTGTAAAAAATCTACTATTTCAACTTTAAAGTAAATTTTTATGTTGAAATAGTATATAATTACTGTGCAGGTACTAATGGGCATGGTTGCTTTGGCAAATACCTGCACCAAATTGCACGTCGGGAGATGTCGCCGACATGACGTCGCATGTATTTGTACATTTAATTGGAATGTGGTATTAAAAAATATATATATTAAAAAAACTACACTGTAAACGCAACAGGTCGTGGGTTCAGTTTTCAAATGGGACAATGAATTATTAAATATTGTATACGATTTCTCGCTCTGTTAAAGCGACAATGGGCGCCGTTGAGTTCCACCACTCAACATGAAATACCAGAGGTATCCGACTGCCAGCGTTGCCAGATTTTGTCTAGGGGAAAAGCGCGACATTTATCTCTGGAATTGTTATTAAAAAAATATGAAAATATTCAAAAAGATTTATAAAAATGCGTGGAATTATTCACGAAAAGTGGGACAATATCTGTCCCCTTCGATACACTTAAAGTTTAGGTTAAAAATTGGAATGTCCCTCCAAAATTGGGACGTCTGGAAACGATGCCGACTACTTACGGGATACAGCGTGAAGCTAAAAAATACCTAGATACTTCATTTAATTTAGCGAGGCAGTGAGAAAAATTATTTAAAAATATTTATTGCCAATACTTTATCAACATTAGGGATCATAAAATGTTGTGGAATTATTTATTGAACCCTAAACAAAATTGGTATTTGCAAAAAAAAACTGAAACAAGCGTCGCTATTGCAATATTGACTGAATGCCAGATATTTCAGACTACGAGCAGTTATTATTGTAGATCTTGATAGATGCGGCGAGTACGCCAAAATATACATACATATATATTTTTAAGCAACAACTAATAAAAATACAATTATTAATTTAAAAAAAAATATGTCCACGATATTCGGTGGGTTTTATTTCTGTCATTAAATAACGTGACTTGCAAGTTCAACCGCACGTACTATATCTTAGAGTAATTTATTTATCCTTGTATAATGCTTAATTTCCTTTATGTGTGAACTGTTGAGTTTTTTCTATCTATCTTGTTATACATTTATTTCATTATACCGAGTGGTAATCGAATCCACAATCGTCGCATGCTTGTGCCCCCGCGCCATAATGGCTTTAACATTTATGCTTAATAACTACTATAAATTTAAATCATAAATATACACTGTACACTCTACCACCAGAATATTAGTGACTTTTCTTTGTCTTGTTAAGACCTCAATGTTTTTTGCAGTTCAAAAATCTCAATAATAATTTTATTCTATACGATAAATCGGTTTAAAATAGACAAGCTTAGTCTTGTGATCGTTAATGACTAATGAGTAATATTAAGTGTACGTGTGGATTTTCATGTTCATAATCTATTAATGGACTAAAACATTCTACATTAGGTATAAATCTGTTTCCTAATGCTATTAATTATCCTTTCCTTTTTATAGCTTCACGCTGTGTCCCATACACTGCAGGGTAGGCAGAGGACACCTAGTGTTAAGACACTTCGTTTCCCACTTTTTTATGTATGTATCATATTTTATATTTTGAAACTGATGTACCTAATATTTTTATTATTGTGTTAAATAAATCCAATAAATCAGCTTTACACTATCCCGGACATAGCGAGTGGAAAAATTGAACCTAGTGTTAAGACACTCCGTTCCCATTTACCGCCAAGTTCTGGAGGAGCGTTTTGAGTGGCGGAACTGAAAGCCGCATTTTGCCTTGACTCCAGAGCTAAGAAATTAAAATATAAATGTAAATAAATATTTCATTTCCTCAAGTGGGCATCGAACCACGAACACAATCACACTTTGTGCCCCTGCGACACGACTGGCCACAATTGTTGTATTAAATAAGAACAAATCATTTACCTAAATTGTGACAAGATTACATGATAATTTTTAATAAATAAATTTTGTTACAGCAACATGGGGAAACGAAATAAAGACGAATTAGCTAACATTGATCACTCTAAATCAAAAAGAACTAGAGATACACATAATGAAAGTGAGCTTAAAAATCACTCTGTGCCAAACAATAAGCCTAAAAAAATAGTATTTGATGAAGACGGTAATCCAGAACAACAGACAGAGGACATCTCAACTAACGTGACGAGAAATAAATCAGTACAAAAGAGTAACAGAAAAAAGAATAAAATAGAAAATTCGCAAAGTACTACTAGTGAATCGGAACAAACAAAAGAACAATCAAATCAAAGTGAAGACGATGAGCCTAAAGAAGAAGATATTGATAAGTTTTGTGATGAAATAGAAGAAGAAGATAATGAACAGTATGAAAACTGGGTTAAGTTAATAGAAGAAAAGTTAAAATCAAATAAAAAGAAAACTTAGTACGATTGTTGATTTTTTTGCTAGTAATAAATTTCGTTTAGTCATACATTGAAATTAATTTAAAAATGTTCTTGGGAAGTTTAATAATGCAAGCAACAAAAGTCAATAATATGATCTTGTTAATTTTATCTGTGTGACAATTTTGCGTAATTCACGCAGTAACTATTTATTTGTTTATTTATTTGTTTATTTATTTATTTATTTATTTATTTATTTATTTATTCAGATTCACCAGTGGTAATTACATAAAATTTTACAATAATATTTTTAATTCTAAATTTCTTAACACTAAATGCATTACCTTTTAAGGTGAACACCGCTTGCAACATTGGAGATTAGTACACAAAAGTATCTACTATCTACTGGTTTTTAATTTAACTTTTTTATTATATTGCTATTAGTCCTTGGAATCGTATATTATAGATTATTTCTATTTTTCACTGTTCCTTTTTTATTTGTAATGTAAATTCTCATTTCTTACCAAATTTCATTATTTTAGGTATGGAAATAGGTTTTCCTTACATGTACGTGTTTTTGAATATGTGTGTAATTCTCATTACTTTTGTGTGGATGTGAGATTACATGTATGTGGACGAGAGATCGTATTTACGGATGTGAGATCACCTATGTAGACAGGACAGGATAATAAAGAACTCGTACTTGTAAATTATCATAATATGACGAAAAATTATTAAAGTGAAAAGCAATATTGAATATCATTAATTGATGTTCTATTTGTTCGTCTCCTAAACTATGTAACAGATAATTCCCGGCTATAAAGAAACTAATGTATATATCTATATCTTTCCCTTCTTAATATTTTGGATAAAAAGAAATAGCTCTCTTAAAACAAGATTATGCCTTATGTTGCTCATTCTTCTATTGGATGAATGTTTGATTGAATTGATTCTTTCCTTGGATCCAACCACTCTCTTAACCTCAGATCACAGGACGACAATAAATTAGAACTGCCACTCAGCCGCACACAAGCCTATGGGGATTCCTTTTCTGTGAAAGCTGCAGTCCTTTGGAATACACTCCCACGCGAGCTGCGCCAATCCAAATCAGTTCGCATTTTTAAGCGTCAAGTTAAAAGATATTTCTTATCGTTATAAATTATGTAAGTATGTAATTATATATTTATCTATGTAAGTTTATTGAATTATATATTTACTGATTAATAGATGTATGTATTTCATATTATTTTATTTTATTTAGGTATCTATGCAACTAGTTTGTAATATATAGAATGTAATTTTTTCTTTATGTAGGTTTATCATATTAGAATAACATATTTTATCATTTGTACACCAGCCAATATCCACACATTCTTTGATCTTTTTAATGGTATGGGTTGCCTGGAAGAGATCACCTGTGGTGATAAGGCCGCCTTTACACCATACTTTTCCATTGTTTTCTTTGTATATTTTTATTATTAAGTTGGTGTAATAAAGTATTAAATAAATAAATAATAAATAAATGTTCTCAAGGATCTTAAATGTTCAACTGGAAATATCAATAGTATAAAAGTAGTGAAATACTATTTAGAGGGCAGTGAAAGCGCAGGGGCACCAGCGTGTGACTGTATATGTGAGAGGTTACGGGTTCGATTTTTTACTCGAGGAAATTAAATAATTAATGGTTTCATTTCCTTACTCTGATAAAGAGGCTAAGCGTGGTGTTGAGTTCCGCTACTTAATACGCAATGCTCTTAGGGTTCGGTGGGGAGTGGGGAACGAAAGTTTCTTAATTGGAACGGAATATCTTAACTTTACTTCTAGGGAATTAATTATTAGTTAAGCTAAAAAATGTTAAGTGAATTACAAAATCAAATGTTAAGTGAATCAAAGATTCGTTTAAGTTTGTATGGATAAATAACTATTCAAAGAATGATAAAGGTGACCTTTCTAATTCTCATTTCATTATCATTCTCTCATCATCATCTCATTAAACGACTCTCAGCTAATTAATGTCTTTGATTAATAATTTAATACATTCCATTTCTTAAAATGGAGTTTATTTCTTTTGTTATCGACTATTTCTTACTAAATCTATAGGACAGCTTTTTAATCGTAACTATAGAAATAGCTAAAACATTCTTGAATATGATTCTTCAGCAACGAGTATCCGAATTTTAACTGTCTGACAGTTTTATCTGTGCTCCATAACAAACACATGTCAATTGTCAAATGTCAAATACTTCAAGACTTGTGACCGTGTTTTTTGTACTGGTTTGATAAATAATATCTATATTTATTTGCTCGTTTTAATAAATGATACTTATGGTTATATACATAAATTTATTCGAATAATAAAAATGACCCGATTTGCGAGGGCCAAAGGATCCAAAGCTTCTAACCTAAAAGCTCCTGAAGATAGTACACCATGGGAGGTAATGAAAGAACACATGCTTAGAGCAAAACAAGATAATGATGAAGCTAAAAAACGCGAAGAGGTATGTATTTATTCGAAACATGATGTAGCTTCGAAGATTTTTAAAATATTATCTTTGTATGTATATTTATAATTGTTTTTTTTCCAGGCGGAGCAACAGAGAATTGACAATTATAATAATTTTCTGAAAGAACATAGAGTCCAAAAAAGAACAGCCACTTGGTGTGAATTTCCAGAAACACAACCTAACAAAAAACCTACTATAGAAACAAAACAGAAAAATAAAAAAAATAAACAAAAGACAGACACAAATGAAGCTGATTCACAAGAGGCAATAAATAATGACAATAAAAAAGTGTGTATTACAAATGGTAATGCAGAAAAAAATAAAAATAAGAAAAATAAAAAAAATGTAAAATTAGATGAAGCAGAAGCAAATAAAGTTAGTAACGTAGTGGATGATTTACGAAAAGAAATGAATCCACAACCACCACAAAAGAAAAAGAAGAATAAACTAATTCCTCAGAACAATGAGCTTAATAGTGTGACCAATGATCAAGTAGAATCATCAAAAAAAGAAAAGAAAAAGCACAAGAAAGCTAAAAAGTCCAACAAATCATTAGAAGTTTCTAATGTTGAAAATTCAAATAATGAAGAGTCCAATGTTGAACATAATGCAGTCAATGATACTTCTGCCAGTAACACAATTAAAAGTAACAATCATAAAGACCTAAAACAGGTCACAAAATTGGAAAAGAAGAAGTTTAAAAGAAATGAACAACCAAATCGTAGAAAGCCCATAAATGATACAAGTTTTCATCTAATTATAAATAGCAAAGAAGTTGAACTTGTGAGATATGATGGTTTTCCTATAATGAAGAGAGATGCTGAAAGATTAGATGAATTGAAAAACAATATGATAAAGAAAGGTATACCTAAAAGTGAGGTACAGAGGACAATGAAGTTAGAAAGACGGAGAGCAGAAAAAGCTTTAGCTAGGATCAAGAGAGATGTTTGCTATAACTGTAGGAAGGGTGGTCATAACTTATCGGATTGTCCAGATTTGAAATCAAACTTACCTGGTGTAGATGCAGCGGAAGGGCTGTGCTTTAAATGTGGATCCACTGAACACAGGCAATTTGAATGCAAAGTCCAGAGGGATAAAGAATTTAGATTTGCTACATGTTTTATTTGCAAAGAATCTGTAAGTATTATTTGGAAAGTATAATGTGACTGTAAAACCAACTGGTTAACAAAGTAAATAACTTATTATATTTACATAAATTTAAATGCTCTGGCTCTGGTTTGCTTTAGTGTTGAGGTAAAGTGCTGTGTTAAGTTCTGCCACTCAACACACTATGCTCGTCTTAACACAAGTTTCCCTTTCCATACCCTGCTGTGTGCGGGATACAGGGTGAAACTGATTTATTTGTCTTTATTTTTTATTTAAAATTTAAATAATACTTATGTAGTGTCAAAACTGTGTATACAAAACTTTTTGGTTTATAAATATGGCCATCTAAAAGCAAAAGGTCACTGTTGGGTTGTGGTGAATGTTTGTCTGTTTGGTCCCCACGGAGGAATTCATTATTTTCACATTTGTGAAAGCAGAGAACATAGTGTTTTGACACTAAGGTCTCGTTTCTCATCTTTGTTTTATACAAAATAAGGAAAAAAAAATTACTGTCGTTATATAAAAAATGGATATTTAATAAGCAAACTACATTACATGAAAACATTTAAATAATTAAAATTAAATATGTTACAGGGTCACATAGCAAGGCAATGTCCAGATAATCCAAAGGGCCTATATCCAAATGGAGGCTGTTGTAAATTATGTGGGGATGTTACTCACTTGAGAAAAGATTGTCCAACTGTAAGTATTTTTAAGATATTGCATGCTTAGAAGTGAAACTCAATGGCTTGTCTACCAGAGCAGTGAATCAAAAATAATTTAAATATATATGCAATCAGCAAATGAGGTAGGTTCGAAGTTAATGTGTGATAAAAGCCTCAAAACTTTAAATATTTATTCTATCGCTGAGTGACCAACATACAGCATACCTCCAAAGCTATAGGTGATATAATATGCTAAAAAGTGTTGGGGTGCACTAAGACAAGGGAAACATCACGAATTCTATGTTTTTGTTTAATGAAATTGCTGATTATGATGCTTGGTACAATTTAATAACACCAACATTGATTATACTAAATTAAGTACGTAATAAATAGATATATTCCAAAATCTACTATAACTGATAAAAGTGAAGGCTGTTGTTATGATAAATGTTGTTCTATTTTACGAAATATATTGAATATGCAATAGAAAGGCACTTGGGATGATAAGATAATTTGTAAAAGCTCATATTATTGAAAACTCTTTCATTAAGGAAATCTACATATGTGTCACAAGTGTGATTGATTTATGAATTTAATTACTACAGGGCGATTGTGGGTTCAATTGCTACAGTAAGCATAATTTTTTTTTCCTCACTTTGGCCACGAGACAAAGCACGGCGTTGAGTTCCGCAACTCAACACGTATATTACGTGTTACACGTATATTACGTGGCGGTTGTTAAGTTGCGGTCAAAGGCTCCAAATCCAATCCAAATTTAGGCTGAAAATGGGAAATAGGGAGTCTCAAAACTAGGTTCTTCGTACTATGTTTACCCAGTTATACTCATGTGACAGCATATAGGGACAGCATGAAGATAAAATATATTCAATATCCAAAGAATTGCAATTGTGGTTCAACATTTGCCCATTCTGATATATATAAAATCTTCAGATTTTCAAATTCATGTTGCTTATATTACAGGCGCAAACTAAAAAGGAAGAAACATCAATTAAACTACAAACATTAAATGATGATAATATTGAAGATATAGGGCAGCAAACGAAGACAGTCACACAGGAAACTGTTAAAAATACTGTTAAAAAACCCAAGAAAATAAAATTTTAAGCAATGCATAAAATGCAATAAAACAAATTTGAAATCACATACTTTTTTATTTCAACTTATAATAAGAGATCTGATAGTCTTTTTTGATACATGTTTTTTCTACTAAAATTCAATTATTTTAACAGAATTCTTTTTATAAATGTTGTATATTTTACCAAAATATAATGTTTAATTTGGTATAAATTCATCTTTCATCATACTTCATAATAATATTTTTTTTGTATAGTTTACATACTTTATTTAAAAGTGTAATCTAAAGAGATTCTAAGCTAGCACTTAATTGTTCTTTTGACTGATTAGCAATATTTCCAGTTATGCCTTCAGGACTTTGTGGATCCTCCCTACAGAGTATTCTGGCCGCGTCGGATAAACATTGTAAAGGTTCCTGTAATTTTTCTTTTAGTTGCTCTTTAGTTATCAAACCTGCACTAAATTCATTTCTTGCCAAATACATAAGTGGTGCATGTAACTCATATAACATTATACCTAGAAAATATAAAATATAATTATTTAAGTATTTACATTATGTTGAAGATATTTTTATTATTATTAATCTTAAAAATAATAAAAATAATCTTAATCTAAACAGTGTAAAGTGTCTATTATATGTTATTTGAATCATTTATTTTTACTAGCTCAATGCGTCAGAAAGTAAAAATGCAAAATGAAAAAAAAAGGTATTTTGTTAACCTCTCATCCTACTCTCTCCAGGAGATATCACATCCAGCGTAGATAAAACCAATCTGCAAAAGTCCACTTTACGTTGCAGCATCACGTCGGGCAGCTCATCTATAGTGTACCCTTGGACACGACCGTACATCTGGGCCAGGGCGTACTTTATGTTTAATAGGATCGAATGACGTGGGTGGAATACAGATTTGTACTGGAAAAGAAATATTTTATAATTTTATTTATATAATGTATTAGTGTAGATTAATTTCGGTTTATTCTTTTATTCTTAACTTTATTTATATAAATATGCATAAACGATAATCTTACTTTACTTATAGTAGCTTCTCTCAGTTGAATAGCCTCAGGTCCAGGGTCCACAGCATCTAACTGTTCGAGTTCAGCCTGTACCACAGCTAACATTTTACGCATTGCAGCCCCAGACGTTTTAAATACACAATTCTTATCAGTGCAACACCATTGTGCTTCGTTGTCTTAGAAAAATATATACTTGATTAATACATTTTTGGAGCTAAAGAAATATATAATCATTATCTTATTAATTCCACATGTAGAAAGGTAGGCAGAAGGAACCTAGTTTTAAGACACTGCATTATCCACTTTCCGCCGAAATCTGGAGACATTGCGTGTTGAGTGGCGGAACTCAACGCCACCGTTTTTACCATTACATTTTCTCGAGCGAAAATTGAACTCGAGAATCAATTTTGGAAAAATGTGATTTTAATCTTAGCAAATACTTGTTGCATGCAAAAATTAACTCAAGGAAAAACTACTATGACCTTAGATACTGTAATTTAATAAAATACAGCGTTGGATTACATTGCGAAATGAGTATAATATCAGGTAAAGAAAAATGTACAGGCCAGGGTTACGAGAGGCAAGGGACTCGTCTATAATCCCAGTGAAGGATGTGTCATGTTTGCTTATACCGGGTCGTGTTTTGTCAAACGAGATAGCGAAAATAATTTAAACGTATCAGAATTGGTACCTGCGCCTCTTGGAAATCATCTTAGCGCTTTGACCACCAAACCGTACGTTCTCATTCAGATATGTCGAAATTCTTATACGCTGACTTCAACTATTAATATTGTTAGCTATTTGAAGCCGTCGTAGCGCAGGAGCACAAGAGTGTGACTGTAACGCGACGCTTGTGGGCTCTATCCCTCTCGAAGGAACGAATTGTTATTAATTAATATTTTAATTTCTTCGCTCTGGCACCAAGGCAAAAGCTCGGCGTTGAATTCTGCCACTCAAGACGCAATACCTTGAAATATTCGGAGGAAAATGGGTGACAGAGTGTCTGAAAACCAGATTCTCTGTACCTATCCTGTTACATTCGGGATACAGCGAGAAGCTGATTTATTTTTATTTTTAAACTATAGTACAATTACCTAAAGGATTGCTAGACAATATCACACCATTGTCGCACTTATTACATTTCAGGGAACTCGAATGTGTACCGAGTTCCAGAGGGTCGGCGCAACGGGGGCACTCACAATTAAAGAATTTCGATTCTATTAAATGTTCTCGACGTAATATGGTGGAGGACAGAACGTGAGTGTAGCTGAGATTCAAGAGGTCACCAGTTTTTATAGCTATTGCAGCTCGTACTTGTACTCTGTAAACAATGTGTTCTTAATTTTTTATATATCTAAATGTTTTTCCACATTTAAAAAAGAAGAATACTTTTTAGAACACGCATAAAATTTTAAATGTAGTGCTCTCGCGCTCTCGCCAAATGAGTTCCGTAGGTAGCGGAAATTTGTGAAATTCTCAATTGGAATTGGAAATTTGTGACAAGTTGAGATCGTATGGCTTAGTAGGTCAAATCCCCTTACGTTAAAATTTTTATATTTTCTAAAAAGTATTAATATTTTATTTATTTTCCTAAGGTATATTTATAGTAAGGATATAATTTGTAAAAATGCCTAAATTCTAATATCCATAGCATAATTTAAGCTTTTTTAGCTTCATGCTGTGTCTCGCACACAGCAGGATAGGCAGAGGGTGTGTTAAGCCACTTTGTTCGCCATTTTCCGCCGAATTCTGAAAGCATTGCTTGTTGAGTGGTGGAATTGAACTCAACTCAACACTGCGCATTGCCTAGTCATTAGAACGAAAAAATAAAAAAAACATTTACTCGAGTGGGAATCAAACCCACAACCAGTCGCGTTTAGGGTCACACGCTTGTGCCCCTGCGCCACGACTCCTTTTACTTAATATTAAAAAAATATTCTTATTCTAATTTTTTATTATATACAAACTGATAGTCCTTGTATAGTATAGTATGCACGATGTTTGGTACGCAGCTATGTGCCGCTATCGCTAAACGAGGGTACACTGCGCGTATACTGAAACCACCTCGTGAAGGTATTTCCACAGCGTTGACCTGGAAAATAACTTAATTCTATGCCATCGCGTATACCATAATATGTTGAACGATGAAACTGAAGGTAAATGACTTAGATTAACTACATATATATAGGTACATTTAACCGATAACTATAGTTCATCGAAAAGGAAACGATAAATTTTAAATGTCGACCGATCGATCTCACAATTATGTCTTCTACCCACAATGAGGTTATATACCGTGACAGGAACTTGATATCAGGTGGAACATTGTTTATAATATGATATATAAAAGTATATATTTGTTTGTTTACATTATCTAGTAAGTACTTTATTTTTAGCTTCACGTTGTAACCCGCATTTAGGTCTACCCTGCAGGCAAACAGGCCCTAGTGACCCTAGTGGCCTCAAGGCGACCTAGTACTTAACTAAAGTTTGTCTGATATTAATATGTTAGTGTTAAGTATGTACCTACCTACTTGATATTTTTTAAATATTCTAAATATAACTGACATAGGGAAGACGCTCAGCATATTGTAACATGACGAGGAAAAAGAACAAACGAGCTAACTACGCTAACACCGAAATAAGATCAAATCGTGACATATTATAAATATAGATTCAGTTGATTGTAAAAATCAAACAAAACATTTCATCATGGATTGAAATGCGTGCCAACTTTTGTAAAACGAATTTCTGAAATTTCTTTAGATACTATAAAATAATGTATAGGTAAATATCGAATATATATGAGGCCGGTCGTGGCGCAGTGGCACGAATTGTGACTATAAAACCGACTGGTTGTGGGTTCGATCCCCACTCGAGGAGATGAAATATTTACTTAAATTTATATTTCCATTTCTTCGCTCTGGTGTCGAGGCAAAGCGCGGCGTTGAGTTCTGCCACTCAACACGCAATGCCTCCAGAATTCGACAGAAAGTGGGGAACGGAGTGTCTTAACACTAGGTTTCCTCTGGCTACCCTGCTGTGTGCGGGATACAGCGTGAAGCTGATTTTATTTTTTTTTAATCGCATATAGTTCCTTAGCACATGGACTACACTCCTATCTAAAGTTATTACATAAAACAACCCAAAATTACTATTATATTAAAGGAACTCACTCACTTCCAATATACCGCATGCTTGTTCTATTAACTGTTTGGTAAATCTGCTTCCAAGTTTACAATAGTCTATAAGGTAATTAACGATATTGACTTGATCGGCCGCCCATGTTGCTCTTTTTTTGCGTTCTTCCGTATGAGTTTCCATCACCTCAACTTCTTTTTGCCATCGTTCTGAATCTCTTTCTTTTGCTAGAAGCAACCTAAAGGTTATTTTAATTTTTTATTATTTACTAATAATTCAATAAACAAATCAGCTGTATCTCTCATGTAGCAGGATGGGCAGAAGAAGCCTAGTGTTACACTCCACTCTTCATTTTCCACCAAATTATGAAGGTATTGCGTGATGAGTGGCGGTGATAATAATTATTTCCTTTTCTAGAGTGGGAATCGAACCCACAACCTTTTGCGTTTACAGTCACACGTTTGAGCTCCTGCGCCACGACTGGCCTCAATTTGGTAATAATCATAATAAAATGAACATACTTATTCATATTTCTATTGCCAGTCGTGAGGGGCACAAAGTGTCGCTGTAAACGCCACTGGTTGTGGGTTTAATTAAGCCTCGAGGAAATGAAATATAAATTCAAATTTATATTTTCATTTCTTATCTCTGGTGTCATGGCAAAAGCTGTGTGTTGAGTTCCGCCACTCAACACACAATGCCTCTAGATCTTGGCGAAAAGTGGAGTCTTAACACTAGGTTCTCTCTGCCTACCGTGTTTTATGGGGGATACAGTTTAAAGCTAATAAAATAAATATTTTTATTAATATACAAAGCCGACCTTAATGGTGTTATACAATCAAGTTGTGGGACGCTAACGGTCCAATCCTCAATAGACTGAAATCGTACTTTTGCTTCAAAGAATATTTCGCATTCGGGCAAATGCTGTAGTGATTGTTCACATTCACTACTACATATCGGCCAGTGACAGCGTGAACAGACCGTGTTTACTACGGGACAGTAACATCCTAGACAAAGCGGCGGCGTATCTGAAAAGCAAAAAAGCAAGCTTAATTTTTTTTATCGTGTTTGATATAAATTACATACTTTTTTGCTTTACACTGTATCCAGCGCAGAGAAGGGTAGGCGGAGGGAACTTGGGTACCCAGTGTTAGGACACTCCGCACCAACTATACATTTTCTGTATACCACTACCACCACTAAGAGGAATTGAATATATTTCATTTCTTCTAATAGAAATCGAACTTACACCCTGCGCATAAAGCCGTACGCTTCTTAAACCCCACGACTGTCTCAAAATGACATCTACAACTAATATTCTCTTATTAGTAAATTAACCTGTTAATAGATAAAAGGAGTAATATAATAACTTATGCAGTTAGTATATTTAGACATGTCAATTGTAAATATTAAATATTATTTTAATGGACTTGTCTACTTAAGTAATATAACTAGTTTCTACTACACGGTGCTTCTAAGACTTACTTATTTTTACAACATTCTGTATAAGTACATTAACTTATAAAAATAAAATTTATTGATTGATTTCTTAATTTTTATAATCAATTCTGCCTAAAAAAAGAATCTTTGTTTTAAATTAATAAGTATTTATTAAATTAAAGAAGAAGGTACTCGAATTTTCACGTTCAAAGTGCTGTAATCCGAGTCAGCCATCAGTAACTTGCCTGGTTTTGGTCCAACAGCAACTGGAACATCTGTAAATATTAATTCACCACATCCTAAATCCTTGTTAGCAACCAGATAGCGGCCGTACTTTTCATTTCTTTCTATATTGTAGTGACATGCATCAACCATTTTAATTAATTAATAAGTCTTAATTAGCGCGGCATAAAACGCTCTCTGAGAGGACGCCGGACGAAGATTGAAGCGTCTGTACGTTTAGATTGTCTTAAAATAAGCCAACGACCATTCGGGAATCGCCAGACGAATCAAGAAAGTTCTAACTATGCCTAGGCATGTTGAAGTATTTAATAATAATGCAATAACGAACTTAAATGTTATTTTAATGTATCAATTTTAAACCATTTACAAAAATATATCAGATTTTAAGTGAGAACCTAAAGCAGGTGCTTAAAATCTTGTCCTTTTTTATTTAGTAAATAAAACACTCAAAATCTAAATATTTTTTTTCTTGATTTAGATCGTTAGTATACATAGAGGGCTACCAAAAAACCAAATTTTTCCTTACAAAATAAAAGAAAAATATTTTTAATCAATATTCATATTTTTTTAAACATGCTAAAATATACTTAATACCTATAGATATATTGATGATATCCTCACTATTTATAATTACGATATAATATAGTCATAACCTTGCTTTAGTTACGATTCTATAAAATGTAAATATTTTCAATTTTTTTTTCATATTATAAAAAATAAAAAACACTGTTTTATTATTATTACCAATTAGTATATTTTAGTAAGTCTTAATATTTAAATAATTTGAGTACGCGTGTGCGTGAATGTTAAAAAAAATTATGTTATCTCTAATAGTTTAGATAACATGTTTTACGCTCAATAGATTTATAGATAGGAAGTTTATTTAATTTTATATAGCAAGTAAATATTTTGTATCATTTATAAACAAATTACTTTAGATAAGATCGTAGGAGCCAAAACAATATTATCAGAAAATAATATATTAAATATCTGAGTAAGTATATCCAACAGTCGATGCAGTTCCTATGCACATTTTTATGCCATTTTATCATATCACTTCATTGCGAACGCAACGTAGTAGGTTTTATTAAGTATAAAAACCATATAGATTTGTGTTATTTAAATTTTCTAGTAACCTAGATTTGCCATTTTCATAGAGATAGTAATTTATTAATGAATTTATTATAGTTATGTCAATTTTTAATGATTTATTCAATTTAAAAAACGTGTTTACGGACAATTTTCTTTTTAAACATCTTAAATTTCCTTTAGTTAATGCTGAAATCATCAAAGAAACAGTACCATGTCGTCGCTCTGTAAGTAGTACTTTGTCATAGCCTTCTTCTTGTTTATCCATTATAATTATTAGGCTAAGATTATTTAAAATGCATATATCCATCTGTATTTTGACTAGAATCAGAAATTATAAAAAATAATTTTGTTTAAATTTATTTTCAGGATGGTTCAATAGGTGAAATGGTCATTTGCAAAGATGAGTCCGGTCAACAAATTGAGTGCCCCCGTGAAGAGGAAGATGCTGATCAAGGAGATGATCAATTTTCTCCAAAAACAATATCATGCTGTCCAGTGAGTTTTTTTACACTATTTTATTTAAAATATCCATCTAATACGAAAAATTTTCAAAGCAACATTCAGCGCATTTCAAATTTTGCGCCATAAATCAAATCCTGCTAAATTATTATAAACACACGCCAATATATCTTTTTATATTTTTATATTGTAATTTAGGAGTAAAACTTATGTATATTGTGAAAATTACTTGTTAAAAAAAGTAGGTTAATTAAATAGTATATATTTTGATTGCACCATCTGTATTGGTTGCAGCAATATCGTACCATTAGAAAGTCAAATAATTTCTTTATTATTTAATAATGAAAAACGTTTTTAAATTCTAAAATAAACAAGTTATTTATAGAATACATATATATTAGTTAGTTAATTACTTAAAGATTGTTAATAATTATCATTTTAAATTAAAAAAGAAACTTTTTTGTAACGTCAATAACGTTATATCCGGTACGAACGCCCTCTTGCTGTCACTCAAGTAAATCAGAATTGTCTTGTGGTGCGGTGCAGGAGGTGAACTTACTGCCAAGAATTCTCTGAATTCTACATATTTCATTTTAATTAGTGACTAAATATAAAATACAGTAAGTATTAAGAATTTAATTTGTATTATAATATGCATTTTTGCAGATCGGTGTTATAATAATTTCTTATTAGGTTACAAACGTAGACTAGCCGGGAAGTATCTACGTCACACACGTGATTTATTACTTATTTTACAGAATTAACTGGATATATTATTGTAAATAGATAAGTCAAAAAAGTACGTACTATTTTGGCTTTAATATAAATATTCTCTCTTGCTAGTTAGGTAATTTTATCCAATAATTACGATGTTAGCGACGACTGTTTAGCATGTGATTTTCGTCTTATAATTTATTTTGGTGTCTTTCAATCAAAGGTCAAGTTTACGGTCATACGTTTTCGGGTGCATTAATTTTTTTACTGTATTCAGATATAAGAAGTTGTAACAAGGATTTGCAAATTGGCACAGTTATAATCCTTGAATGTTATGTAATACTGTCACGGTAATGTGGCTTGTAAATAGTGCATTGCAATAGTTATCAGCCCTGACACATCTGGCACTATATACAATTTTAAAACTAGGTGCTATAATCGTGATAGTAATAAAATAATTAATAGAAAAATCATAGGGCTGTAAAGTTCATTGCCCAGGCAGGTGACGTAAATGTAATCTGCCAACTGTAAAACTTTGCGCATATTTAAAATACAATTGGAAGCATTTTGAACGTTTTATTTTTTTACAGGAAATGGCTCCCCCTCACTATTCTGATCTTGGAAAGAAGGCCAATGATGTCTTCGCCAAGGGCTACCATTTTGGAGTCTTCAAACTAGACCTCAAGACCAAGAGCGAGTCTGGAGTCGAGTTCAGCAGTGGCATCACCTCCAACCAAGAAAGTGGAAAGGTATTTGATCATCTAAATATAAATTTAAAAAAAAATTTCAATGAATACTTACATATAATTTTTCTATAAAAATTTTTTGATTATTATATAAACATTTTTCTTATTATTATAATAATTTTTGTATAGTATGAATTTTACAAATGATTACAATTTACAGGTATTTGGTAGCCTTTCGTCTAAATATGCTGTGAAAGACTATGGTCTGACATTCACAGAAAAATGGAACACTGACAACACACTTGCCACAGACATTACCATCCAAGACAAGATCGCTGCTGGTCTTAAAGTTACACTTGAAGGAACTTTTGCACCACAAACTGGGTAAACTAGACTACATTATATTTAAAAAAGCACATTTTATTATATCAAAAATATGTATAAATAATTAAAGCAATTATTTTCATTTTTGAATTGCAGAAGCAAATCTGGAAAACTGAAGACCCAATTTGCCAATGAAACAGTAGCTGTCAACAGCAACTTGGACCTTGACTTGGCCGGACCAATAGTTGATGTAGCCGCTGTCCTCAAGTACCAGGGCTGGCTTGCTGGTGCACACACACAGTTTGACACACAAAAGGCCAAGTTCTCTAAGAACAACTTTGCCTTTGGCTACCAGACCAATGACTTTGCTTTACATACCAATGTGTAAGTATACTTAAAGCTAGCTATATAAAAAATAATCTATATAATTTTTCTTAATTTATGTCATAAGGTTCACTATATACAATTATACTTTTAATTAAAAAAATCAATGGTGAACCTTGTAAGTAATATATAACCATTATTGTTAATTTGAATATGTTAAAAAGCAATTAAAAATATACATTTCAATATAGTGAGCGTTACATTGAAATGGTAACCAGACATTGAGTCAGTTGATACCAGTATTGATTTTATGAGGTTACATAATGCAATGACATTTTAGTGCCTTTGTTCTAGCTCAAACAGTATAATGGGACTGTAATAATGTTTGATGTATATAAATGATATTTTGCTTAATTTACAAAAGAATTGCTTTCTATATATGTTATGTATTCAGTCATGACAAATAAGACTGTTGAGACAGCCTTGGTGCAGTGGTACAGTGTTGGGCTATAAATGCGGCAGTTGTAGGTTTGATTCCTTCTTGAGGAAAATAAAATAATTTTAATTCTTTTGTTTGGTGACACAGTTTTGTGACAGCACAGTATTGTATGGGGATTGACAGTGATTTAACACTAGGTGCCCTTTGCCTGCTATATATTAAATATAAATTAGATGGGTTTACCTAAGCAATAATTCAAAGTGTATAACTATGTTTAACCACTAGTCAAAAGAAATCGGTCTTACAACTATTTTTTATAAACATATTTAGTGACAACGGCAAGGACTTTGGTGGTTCCATCTACCAGAAGGTTTCAGACAAGTTGGACTGCGGAGTTAACATGAAGTGGACGTCAGGTTCCTCCGACACATTATTTGGAGTTGGAGCTAAATTTGCACTGGACCAAGACGCATCACTCCATGCTAAGATCAACAACAAGTCCCTTATTGGTCTTGGTTACCAACAAAAACTACGCCCAGGTATTATTTTGAGTAATTTAAGATTTATTTTATTGACCGCTGAATGAATATAAAGTATATAATAATCAAAGTAAATGTTACCAATTATATAAATTTTTTAAATTATTTTAGAATAGTTAGGACTATTCACCTTTTACGCCAATTGAGTCTTACATCACTAGAAAATCTGACAGCAACATAACAAAAGATTATTGTTATCATATCATAGTTTATGTTAAACACTAGTTGTCTTGTTATCTGAATGTATGTCAGTATATTATGATGAATGGTAAATGAATTATGTAACAGCAATATCATGACATAAAGTATGTATGTAGCAGGAAACTCTTATTAAAATTACTTTAAAATATTTTTTTTGGACTCGCAATAATTTTAAAATTTTCTCTTAATTCATTTATAGTTTTTTCAAATGTTGTTTTTTTTATATTGAATATTTTGGTAATGTTCCATACCTTTTAGTTTTGATTAGTATGAAATATGAATGAAATATTAATTTGTAGCAGATATTATTTACACAAGGCTTAGTTGAATCTTAGAAGAAGAAACCGAATTAAACAAAATGCAAAAAAAATTGAGGTTTATAAATAAGGAAGAATTGATTTGATTCATAGTGTGTTAAATACATTTTACATTTTTACGATTACAATACATACAAATAAATAATATAAAAAATATTTATAATAGTAATATATTTTTTTTTTCATATATTCATATACAGCAAGCTGTCAAAATGAAAAATTCAGTAATAGATATATACAATAACTAACATAAAATTGAATCAATAAATATTTTTGTTTTCCAGGCGTAACCCTCACCCTGTCGGCCGCCATCGACGGGCAGAACTTCAACGCCGGCGGTCACAAGGTCGGCGTGGCCCTTGAGCTCGAGCCCTAGGCAGTTGTTTGCCACCAGCTTCTAGACTTGTAGATAAATGAAGACACCAAAATATTACTATTACTGAGAAAACGTATGTCAAATCGTATCATCCTTCAAGTGTACTACTACTGTTATGGAGCAAGTCCCGTATATCAAATATATGGGATGGCTCTTCTTTCTTATTAGCGTCTTTGTAATTGTCATTCAAACACATTCTATTGTAACTTTTGTGGCAATACAGTTTTTATCGTATCTTATTTGCAATATCTGTATCATCTTGTAAATAAGCACCTATGGTGTGTATCCTATTGATTGATTGAGAATTAAATGAATAGTCTGTTGGAATCAATATATTTGTTTTCTTTTACTTATTGCATTACCTTTTTAGATTATAAATTGGAGATTAATGACGGTGATGGTTGTTGAATATCAATTTTAAGGAAATTGAGTTAAAATTTTGAATTTGTCTAAATTTAGAAGGGAGCAATTGAGATGTTATTTTCTTGTTTTAGTTTTTTTGTATTTTAAAAAACTTGCATATTTTACGTTTTTATAGAAATTGTTAATAAGAAAAAAATATTAATTCAAATGCAAACAATGTAAGAATTATCATCATTAAAATTAAAAAAAAAAGCATAGAATGCTAAAACGCGACTATCGCAGCAAACCCAATATACACTCAATATACCTACACAACTGAAGTAATACTAACCTGCTGACTTCATAGTGCAAGTTTGAAATTACTTGGGAATTAAAAAAAAAAATAAGGGCAATAATTCTACAAAAACTGTCTTTATTAACTTTAATCTTATAGAAAAAGTAGTTAATCAATTGTATAAAAATAAATAAAAGGTTGTGGGTTCGATATCCACTCGAGCGAGAAGATGAAATATTTATTTCAATTTATATTTTCATTTCTTCTACTCAGCCCCGCGTTTTGTCTCACAAACCGCGGGGTTTTCTAACTGCACAGTACGTCACACTTAAGTACTATTCACACCACCTGGAACAACCATACACACTATGTGGTACTTCCTTCTCCGCGCCACGCAACTGGAATGACCTACCTGCAGCAGTTTCCAGATCAATATGACCTGGGTAAATCAGTTTTCTATGGTGTTTTTTTTTATCAAAATCATAGTTATAAATAATCCAGCAAAATATTCCTTAATAAATAAATTATTTTAAATAAACAAACACACATGTTTAATAGTACACCAATAGTTTAATAGTAATTTAAGTATTTCTAAGAGCTACAAAATAACTCTACTGAATCATTTCTTCCTCCATCAACTTGGCCATCCACTCCGGTTCGGCCGCCGCGATCTTTTCTATAAGCCCGTTGACTTGGTAACACAGACTTTGGATTTGCTTGTCCCATTGCGGGAGGATTTCACGAGCTGTTGATTAGATAAAAAAATATTTTTATATACATTTGTTTGAGGCCAATTGTGACTGTAAGCGCGACTGGGTTGTGGGTTTGATCCCCACTCGAGGAAAGGAAATATTTCTTTAATTATATATTTCCATTTCTTCGCTTTGGTGTTAAGGCAAAGCGCGATGTGGAGTTCCACCACTAAACGCGCAATGCCTCCAGAATTTGGTAAATAGTGGGGGACGGAGTGCCCTAACAACAGGTTCCCTCTGCTGCTGGTTGACCAAATTTTTTTATTTATTTAAAATTCATAAATAGTATTTATGAATAATTTAATTAATTAATTAGTGCTCTCTTAAAATTTTTAAGAGAGCACTCGAGGCCGGTCGTGGCGCAGTGGCACAAAGTGTGACTGTAAACCGACTGGTTGTGGGTTCGATCCCCACTCGAGGAGATGAAATATTTATTTAAATTTATATTTCCATTTCTTCGCTCTGGTGTCGAGGTAAAGCGCGGCGTTGAGTTCTGCCACTTAACACGCAATGCCTCCGGAATTCGGCAGAAAGTGGGGAACAAAGTGTATTTCACTACGTTCCCTCTGTCTACCCTGCAGTGTACGGGATACAGCGTGAAGCTGATTTTTTTTTTTTTTTTTTAATATTTTTATCCTATAGACATTCACATAAACATTTTAAACTAGGTACATCAGTATTGAAGAAAAAAAAAGAGCCGCTTAGCCCACCTGCATTAAAAAAACTTCAACATATTAAGCGTCACGTGTAATACTAACTCTCAAAATGCACGACGGCGCTGATCTGGTCGATGTACCCGTTCATCCGCTGCTCGCTGATCATGTGCGAGGCGATGCGCTCGGCGCGCGCGGGCGGCGTCTCCAGCAGCGCGCCCAGCTCCTCGAACGTGATGTTGTTGTACAGCTTGCTGGCGGACAGCAGGTTGTGCTCGAACACCGCGCGGTCGAGGATCGTGGAGCCGTCCGACATTGTTGCCTGTTACAAAAATATATTATTACTTAACTTCACGCTTTATCCCTAGCGGGGTAGTCAGAGAGATCGGAGCGTAAAACGCTACGGTCTCTACATACCTCTTTCGCCTCGTCCACTGTCATCAACCTCTTCATTATCGCCCTCCGGGGAGTCCTCATGCTTTTAACGTGACCTTCCTCCAGTATCTTTGATATTGTGTTTTCGAAGGTCAACCGAGGTCTCCCCCTATCTCTCCTTACCACTCACTTTTCTATCATAAATCTTTTTTGCCATTCTTTCATCACTCATTCATTCGACGTGCCCAAACCAGCAAAAAATATTATAAGTTCAAACATATTTCGATATTTATAAATATAACATTGACATTCAGGTCAGTCGTGGCCCAAAACGGCACAAAAGTGTGACTGTAAACGCGACTGGTTTTGGGTTCGATCCTCAACTGACTAAATAAAATATTTATTTAAATTTATTATTTCATTTCTGCGATGTGGTGTCGAGGCAAAGCACGGCGTTGAGTTCCGTCACTCAACACGCTATGTCTTAAAATTGGGTGAAAAATAGTATGCAGTGTTTTTTAACAGCAAGTTTTTTTTAAAAGAAAAGACTTGCTGTTAAAAAACACTGACTAACTATAAAAATGTAAAAAAAAACCTTTTGATGAGTTTGCATAAGAGCCTCAAACTCGTGTAGTTCAGATCGTCGTATGATACGATCGAGGTACATTTTTTCAAGTATAGAGTACGCCGGCAACTGTTGACACCGCTCGTCTTTGAATAAAGTTGCCAGCATGCGTGATCTTTGCTGTCCTAAAATAAAGATAATAATTTTATTAATCCACACTTTCCATTGCTGCAAAGATTTTCTATTAAATCTAGTACCATTGTACTTTTTTTGCTTTGTAGCTTAAATCTATGAAAAGTAAGAATTTGATAGGTTAGGCAAAGTGTAAAGTTGAACTATTAAATAACGTATTGTTAGAAAACACAAGCAGTTTTCCGTTGGACCCTCTTTTACACGAGTTTTCTTCTGATATAACTAGAAAAAATATTATAACAAAATCATGTTCCGTTAGGTTCACTGTATTCTTTCTGTACCATAGTCTGCTACATGCTCAGACTCGTCCTTCGTTAAAGATATCTTGTCTCTTTTTAAGTCGACGTACAGCTTCCGGGATGGTTAGTAGCCCCGCTAGTTTATTCGGGTGCCTCAATAGCCTTGAGTTGTGTTGAGTTCCTTCCTTGCCTATTTCCTCTATCACAAAAGTTATGTTTGAAATCTCATGCAGTTCCGTCCTTTTGGCAAAGACATAAGAAATAATTAAAAGAAAGACATAAGAAATAATTACAAATAAAGTTCTGCTCTTCTGGATAATCATTATGTTTGATGTGCTGGCAGACCCCCATAATTGTATTTCGTACAATACAATTATGGGGGAAGCAGCTAGTTGTCCATATCCAAGTACTTGTTGCATCTTGATGAGGTATTTATGTCGACTGATTTTTACGCACTTATGACGATCTTCCATCTGGTCAATTTTTAATATTATTTATACTGTTTTGAAGGACATGTGAAGCCTTGATTGGACATTTGGTAGCTTAGTAGGGCTGTATCATCAGCAAACGTGGCCACGATAACTCTTGGATTTTGCAGTAAGTTGTATATAATACTCCAGCTGTTGCTTGCGTTGTTCAGTTTTCTTTTGTCATAGGTGTGTCTACTATTATGCCATACTCGACCTAGTCTCCTTTTTTCTAGTATCATTTGACTTACAGAATCAGAGTAAGTTTTACTTTGCGGGTGACGATTATTTTCTTGGACTTCCAACTACTTTCTTGAACAACTGTTGTTAACTTGCTTACGGCCATGTCAATGTCTGAGATCGATTTTACGCTTTCATTTTCAGTTTCTCATAGACTAGCTCTCGGAAGCAGTTCCGGCCGATTGTGCTTATTATAAAGTTTATTGCCAGATTGGCATTGGAGTCTATGCACGTTCCTATGTGATGAATGTGGGAAGTCTGGACAGCACAATGAAGGAATCAATGACACCGGGAAAGGTTTCAATATAATAATATTTTAGTTATTGTTATTTTTATAGTTTCGCGCTTTTATACACGCATAACACCTTCCCCACCCACTCTAATTTTCGGGACATTACACCTTAATCAAAGTAAAGTAATATTTTTCACTAACCTTAGAATCAAGACAATTGCGACAAAATGCCAATTGGCGGCCATTGATTTTATCTATTCCAAATTATGTTAGATATACATAAATAAAAAAATATCAATATTTTCAAATTTCATCTATTTTAAAATTAAAATTTACTTATATACAATTTTTTTTTCACATAATCATGAAATTTTGTAGATAATTTAAAAAATCTGTCTGTCCTACCTGCAGAAGCTAGAACTGTGCAAATAAGAGCATTCCTGAGACAGGTCATCCTTTCATCTTCATGAATGATGTTTCTATATGACAGCTCATTGTATCTTTGTGCAGCTTCTATGAATTTTCTTTAATCATAAAAGATAAAATTAAATAATACAAATATAGGAATGCAAATGGTGTTTCAATTACATTTAAAAAATTAATAAATAAATTTCTGAGTGAAATTAGAGTAATTCAACACATTTTTACTTATTATCAAAAGTGTGAGAATTATTTATGTTAAGCTTTATACTGTATCAAACAATTACCAGAGTAGGCAGAGAGAACCTTGTGTCGACGCTAGAGCGTCGACATAAGGTTCCCTTTATTTTCACCTTAAATTCAAGACATCAACGACGACGATGATGTTAAGTGACGAAACTCAACCCCACTCTTTGTTTTAGCAAAACTGAGAAATTACAGTAATACATATTTCTGAGTGGGAATTAAACCTACTCTACACTCTCACAATCCCAAAAACATTGTGCCACAATGGCCCAATTATATAAAATATATAATATGTAAAAAGGGATAATATGTAATATTCATCTTTTTTATATTTCATTTTATTATGTACAATTCATCAGTATTCCACATTTAGCTGGCACTTCTTTGCCAAATATGAGTGTTGAGTAGCAGAGATATATATTTAGTTACACATTACAAATCCATTTTCGTAAATAATAATATTTTAGTCACAACCATTATAATGATTCCAAGTTAATTCACAAAAAAATACATATATTTTTTTCACCTTTCCTTGCTCTTTACTATAAGTAAAGCAGGGTAGGCCCGCGGTGCCTTCTGTTAAGAGACTTCCCTACCCACTTTCTGTCTGAAGGCATAGCGTTTTGAGTGGCACCACTTAATACTGCTCTTTGCCTTAGCACCTACACATATATACATTTTATCTATTAAATAAATCCATACCTTCTATAATCTAAAACCCTTGCATAGCAAACTTTGTAATATATCTGCAATTGTTCATTAGTGGTCTCTGCTTGCAACAAAGATGCTCTGTTCACAAAAGCCTCTGCTTGGACGGGATCATCTACTTCCAAATACAATCTAGCTATCTTTAAATATGTCTCTAGTTTGTAATCAACTGAATATTGTCTGGAAAATAATAATGTTATTTTTACTCCAATCCAAATTGAAATTATATACTATTTAAGAATTTGTGATTTGAAACATTTATAGTTGTTAAGTTTTCTGCCATATAAAATTTTAATATCAATTTTGTAAAAATAACTAATTCGGAACATAAATGTGGGAAACTATATTTACTTTTGTCCAGTCTCCAATGGTATTCCAACAAGAACATTTGCCGCTTCTTTCCAATTTTGATTGCGTTCATATATATCGGCCAAATGTTGTCTTATACTAGCCACCTGTAAGTGAAAGTAAAATATATATATTTAAAACAAACAGTATAAATTATAATTCACAAATAATAGCAGGACATAATGCAGTAAAAATTGTGATAAAAATTATAATAACCTGCTCTTCAAAAGATATAACTCTTGGTTGAATTACATCTAAAGCAAAATGAGACACCTCTTGTGAGATATTGTCTGGTAACAATGCTAAGTGTGTACTGACATCTGTTAGGAGATGACGAGATATCACCAAACTCACATTTTCATTTACAACTGAAATATTTTGACATTTTAAATGAAGTTAATATTATTTTGTGTATGTAAAATATTACTGAAAATAAAGTAAAATATTACTAATAATATTACAAAACAATATTTGTTTTGTCAAAAAAATTAATTTTGATCAAAAAGTCAAAGAATTAATTTTGATGAGATTACCATGTAATAAATGTGAATAGAATAAAATATAATAAATTTATGCTACGTACTTGCTTCCACAAAAGCTTTCAAGCATTCTGAAAGTTCACCTTCAGGATGTTTAAGAATTTCTAATAAAATGTTGCGATATCTACAATAAAAAGTAAAAGATATAAAAATTGAATATTCTCTCAAAGATAATATAAATAAACAAAAATTGTTACTTTTCGGCTTGGTCTTTATGCAATCCACCTGAATTTCTAAGTTCTGATAAATATTGACGAACGCTCTGCAAATTTATAAGCATATTGCCTTATTTTTCTTTATTCTTAAATACGAAACCGATACCTAAAATGTAATAGTAAACGAGCCAAGTTTGTAAATGACATACGTCAAATTTGTAATTTGTAGCTGTAGTAGTTGTCAATGCTATAATATAAAAAATGTGATGATATTTAACTCAACACTTAAATGGAGAATTATTAATGGAGAACCATTTTTATTTAACCGAGAAGCAAATAAATTCCTACCGTATTGATTTTATGTGAGCCCATCAGCCAGCCCAAATTTTCTTATTAAATTTTGTAGTTATTTTTGAGGTAAAATTTATTTTTGTGTTATCAAACAGATTAAATTACGTTTGACAAAAAATATTTTCAAGAACTTATAAAGTAAGCAACAAATATTATTTTAGAAAACGTATAAAAATTTTAACGTAACGGGGCTCGTATTCGCATCTCCTGGAAACCAACCATTTATTTTCCAATTTTTTATCTTTCCTAAGTGTACAATAATATTTTAAAAAGGTATCATTATTGTTTTAAAAGTAACCACGTTCAGATTTCATTAAATATTTCAATTATGTTTAAATTTACAATTAATGATCAAAATGAAAAAAAATATAACACGATATATTAGCTATATAATTTTACAATACATTTGAAACATCAGATATCTATATGGTTTTATGTAATAGTTATCACTAATTTTGAACGTAACACTTTTCAGTCATAGACTTTATTATTGTTATGTTGGGTATCTGTACTTTGACATTTATACAAAATTAAAACAAGCGCCATACAATTTTCGCTATATTTGAACATTTTTACTACAAAAATAATTTTAAATTGTGTTATTTTTAGTGCATATTAATATTTCATACTTTAACCTTTGTTTAATAGTCCGTATTAACTCTTCAGTTTATTATTCGACAAAAAAATGGTATTTTTGTTTGTGACAATTTGTTTTTAACCGTGGCGGCCTGCGGGAGAGGCTGAGATTATTTGACAAGTTAAAATGGCGGCCTCTTTTAAACTCAAAAATGTTTTGTTTTTGAATGATTTTTGTGCATAACTATTATCAAAAAAGTCTTATAAAGCTTAAATTGTATTCAAAATCAAGAGGTTAATAAGATGGATAACAACTTGGACGACTCTTTAAATTTGGAGAGCGCTATGGGGGTAAATGCTAGCATTACTCTATGTATATGATTATTTTGTATTTAAAGGTAGTTTTTAAGTTAAATAGAGCGCTTTGTACACATAATTATATTGTATCAGTATACTAAAGTGTAAAATAGAATTCTTAATTTATAAACGATTACATATATAAATTTTAGATGTATGTTGAATATTAAAATTTTATACTAATAAACTTTGTAAAAAGTTAAATGTTTGCTGTATCTAAAGTAATTTGATTAATTTTTGCTTTTGCAAGGTTGACTTTGGCCATTCAGAAGTCACTCAAAACGATATAACTTTGGAGTATTCTGGTCATGAGGAAAGTATACCAATGGAATTTGAACATAATGAAGAACAACCTATTCTCATGGATACAGGTGGTGAAGAAATTATTGGTAATTTCTAATTTTTGGTTATATATTATTTCTTTTTTTCTTTTCTTTTTAGCTTCACATTGTATCCCACACATAGCAAGGTAGACAAAACCTGGGAACCTAGTTTTAAGATACTTCATTCCCATTAAGATATTTCTGTTCCCTACTTTCCACGAAATAGAGTGAGAAAATCTGAAAATAAAATATTTAATTTAAATCAAATCAATCAGCTTCACGCTGTATCCCGCACACAGCAGGGTAGGCAGAGGGAACCTTGTGTTAAGACACTCCGTCCCCTACTTTCTGCCGAATTTTGGAGGCATTGCATGTTGAGTGGCAGAACTCAACCCCGCGCTTAGCCTCGACACTAGAGCGAAGAAATGGACATATAAATTTAAGTAAATATTTCATCTCCTCGAGTGGGGATGGAACCCACAACCAGTCGGTTTTACAGTCACACTTCGTGCCGCTGCGCCACGACTGGCCTTGAATTTAATTTAATTTAAATTTATATTTTTAAAACTTGAAAAAACATTGTTTAATTTTTTTTATTTTGTGTATTTAAATTTATAAATGCTATTATAAATATATAGAATTGCATAACTGTAAACATTAGGTTCCTTTTGAAAATCCAGCTATATATGGGAAAACGCATGAATCTACAAAAAATATACGACTACATCATAAATGCTCTGTCAACATTTATGTATTATTTAATATACTAATAATAATTAAACTTAATTGTACTTCACACTTTTTTTCACTCATTTGCAAGTTTGATATGGGACACTTAAATTTAAAATATATAAAAAACATAGGCTAATAATTATTACCATTTCAGATTTTATGGGGGATCAATTTTCCCTTCAAGAATATTCAGTGCAAAGTGATCAAACCACTGCCTTAACTACCACTGTAGAATCAAATGTAAGTATGAATAATAAAAAATATTTTTTATTTAGCTTTTTGCTTATACTATATCATTTATCACACAAAAATGAAAATATCTAATTTCCTCGAGAGTCATTTGAACTCTCAATCATTAAATTTAGTCAGTTTAAATATAAAAAAAATACCTTAAAACAAATTGTTATGTTGAGTTGAGAGTTAAGTTTTAACACTCCAAGTATAGAGAATGTAAAGCTACTGTATTCATATTACTTGAATAAAAATAATAAACTCTAATTATTTGCAGCAACAACAACTTTTATCAGGTCAGGATACAATGATAGACCTGCAGTTCCAACCGCAAATTGTGAGCACAATGAAACAAGAACCAATACAACACAAAATCATTGCTGTGAAGGTACATTTTTTTGTAATATATCCTATGATTGGATTATATTGAAAATTATCTATACTAATGTAATAAAACAAAGTTTATTTTGTTTAACACACTTTGTGCTTATTAATTTGGAATTTATTATATGATTTCACTTTTTTTTTTGGAATTTATTATATGATTTCACTGTTTTTGGAATTTATTATATGATTTTAATTAATAACAATTTAAATTCCAGACTATGTCACCAATGCGCACAAACAGAAAGAATGAAACTGCATTACAACTGACTGCACCGCGCCAAGTAGCTATCGCTCCAAAGCCTCCAAAGCTTGTTGCCAAATCTTATACATCTAAGCAACCTGCGTTAGCCCCAAAGCCTGTCACTTTCGTTACTAACAAGGGTTTGGGTCAAAAAGTGCCAATACCAGCTAGTCAAAGTAATTCTAAAGGAAATACTGTTGTAGGTATGTTGTTGAATTAATTAGATTTTATTAATATTATAGAATAATTTAATTTAGAATATTCTTTGCTGTGGGATCTCGGCCTAGAATAGGATCATCCTGGTACTGGTGATGTCGTAAGAGGCGACTAAAGTACGTGTGGTAGAGTCACGTCACCAGCAATGGCAACACGCATGGGCAGACTCGAACGGATCATTACCACCCCCGGCATTTAAAACCGGCGTGAATTCTTGGCTTTATGCCACTGCGTTTCGCATCAGGTAATGCCGGGCTCCGGAGCCCAACTCACCTTAAAGGCCGGCAACGCACCTGTAGCTGCCTCTGTTGGTTGCACGGGGCCGTAGGAGGCGGTAATCACTTACCATTAGGTGACCCGAACGCTCGTTTGCCGAATCTTTTCCATAAAAAAAAAAATGTATTTTTGTAATATAAATAAGTACCATATAACACTGTGTGTATCAATCTTATAAATTATTACAAAGAAATAAAGTGATAATAATCTAATGCTACATTAAACATATTGTAAGATATTGTATAGTATAGTTGCATATATTTGGTGTTGGTCTAAACATTTAAATTATTGTATAATATATTTGCAGCACAAATAGGGAAAACAATTTATAATGGTGCCTTCTTCTGGTTCTTCAAAAATAAAACTAGTGCCCGCATCTGGTTCAATGTCTGATGTCCAGTACATTAGAGCTGATACTGATCATGTAAGTTTTTGTTATGTATGTTTTATTTTTTAATAAATTATATTTGGTTTCAATCCATCATCATGCTATGAGACTGGGATTTTACTGATTGTAAACACCAGGACTATGCACTTGTTTCTCTCTTTAGGGAATTAATTAATAAAAATTCTCAGCTCTGAGAGGTCAAATAGTTTTTTACACACGGTAGTCTCTTAATATTTTTTCTTATGAATAAAAGAGTTGCCTATAAAAGCTTTTATTGTGATAAGGTGAAAAAATTAAAATTACTGTAGATGCAATGTATCAACATAGATAAAAATATATTAATAACTAGCCATAAAAAGACTTGAGTATTAAATTTGTGTAATTTATTTCAGGCCCAGGTGATTGCTACAAAAAGCGCTTGCGGATCACAGACAAAGCCAGTAATGACAAAATTTATTACTGTTCAAGGTAAAAAGAACTATATTTTGCATAAATTTTCATTGACTTTTTTTATATTTTTATAAATTAAACAAATTTTATTTTACAAAATTATTTATTTTTAGCAATATTACATATGTTAAGATGGTCTTTCGATTGACGCGCTATCTAACTAAAGTGATTTAAAATAAAACTTATGTGCACGAAAATTAATGTTATTAAATTACAACCATTAAATTTATTTTTTTTAATATGAAATTTATGTTTTTATTTTCATTTTCTTTCGCATAGGTCAGTCTCAAGTGACAGGCGCCCAACAACCCACCGTTATAACGAAACTTGTGGGCAAAGGTGGTCGTCTCGTCGCCATGCAACAGAAAGCGATACCTATATCACTTACTAATAAGGTGATTGGTGATTTTTTTTTATTTTACGCTGTAGCTGTTTATAGCATGGTAGTAATATATATAAAAGGACATGTACCTGACTGACTGAGGTAAGACGCACGCACAGCCGTAACCGTTATGCGTAGAAATGTGAAATTTGGACAGATGTTTATTTTCATAATCTGGACATTCACTAAGAAGGGATTTAGAAAAATTTTAACCCTAAAGGGATGAAATAGGGGTTGAAAGTTTGTATGGAAAAAAATCGTTACCGATTTTAATAAAATTTGAAATTCAGACTCTTAAAAATATTTCATTGAACACGTGTTTCATGGTTTTTTAAATTTTACCTCCTAAGTGTTCAAATAAGAGGTTAAAAGTTTATATGGAAAAAAACTATAAATCGCCACTGATGCTTATAAAAAATTAAATTCAGACTGTTAAAAATATTTTATTGAACACATGTTTCGTGGTTTTTTTTAGAATTCACCCCTAAGGGTGCAAATAAGCGGGCGAAGCCGCTCGCGTACACTAGTAGGGTATATAACATTGGACACTGTGTTCCCCACTATCTGAATTTTCGGACATTGTGTAATGTGAGTGAGAGTGGCGTACCTCTACGCCGTACCTGCTCGTTACCAAAGCTAGGATATGAAAATAATTCATACCCCTATGTGCAAATCGAATTCACAAGGTCGCGTTCACAGTCAGACGCGGTGTCGCTGTGCTGCGGTAGAGGCCGCCGTAGCACAGATAAAATAATATTACATATTCTTTATGTGTGTGACATTTCTTTAATAACTTTTTTTATAGATATTACCTTCTCCAGACAAATTAATTAAAGATATAATTTGTTTTCAGATTCTAGTTCCAACATCATCAAAACAAGGGTTAAAATTAGCAAAAAAACAAGAAATCATACCGATAAAATCACCCAAATTGATGCCGGCTCCTCCTTTAAGTTAGTAAAATTGTTTTTATTCAAATATAAAATTAGTATTTTTTTGCTACTAATTGTATTATGTGTTGTATTATTGTATGTAAAGAAATATGTTTTTTTAATATAATTATATAGGTGCAGTTGGCAGTGGAGTAAAACAAAAAATTGTCATCCCTGCAAATACTTCACAGAATGTTATCCTGAAGGTTCCTGCACCGCAAAAATCACAAGTTGGTACTCTTATATTCATTTAATTTTATGATGATTCATATTTATTTAAATTATACCTGTTTTTATATTATTTCATTTTTATTTTTTAATAAATTGTTACCATTAATTTTAAGCGGAACCGAGTGTATAAACAAGGTTCCCTTTGCCTACCTTGCTGTGTGCTGGATACAGCGTTAAGCTGATGTATGATGTATTAATTTTAAGCACAATGCAGGGTTTAATAGGTTATTTAAATTTTCTCACTGGGATTACGAGCCTCATAACACGGGTTGTCTAGATTGCGCGGGAAGGAATGTAATACTAAATTCCTCCCTTCTATACATAAGATACGATGAAGATGAAGTAGAAAAAATTGTATATATATGTATATGTATTAAAAATTTTAAACTTCTGTATTCCAGGTCCACGAGATAAATGTTCCAGGAAAAGGCGTAAGTAAATACTATAATATTATTCTAATAATAGAAACATCAACCTACATTTATATATTGTTGTATAGCTAATTCTGGCTCAAAATATAGACTCAATACATTTATTAATATGGAAAACAATGATTGAAATCTCTAATAAAATAATAATATCATACCTATTATTTTATATTTTGCTTTTGTCCCAGGTACAATACATCCGCGTGGTGACAAACTCGACGTCGGCGAAACCTGTGGCCAAGCCATTAGTGGCCGTGCCCTCTAAAACTTTTATGTTTGACAGCAAAGGTGATTTTTATTTTTTTTTCTGCTTCACACGCATTATCCGTCATATGGGCAACTACCATGTAGTTAGAGTTCATAGTTGACGTTCACGTTCGAAACACTGACGAGTTCATCCACTATATGATACAGTATAATATACTAGATAAACTTGTTTAACTGTTTGACTTTCTTAATAAAAATTGATGCGAGGGTGTAATATTTGTCAATAGGGAATTTAGTCGGACCAAGTATATTCGTTCTCAGAGTTTCGACAACACAAGTGAAGCTGATAGGAGGATATGACGCAGCTTTATGTGGAGGTGTACTAGGCTTATGTAAAATTGTGCGTTATAAAGATGGCGTTAGATACATGAGCCAGAAACGTGATGGATTTTTTAAAAATTGAAATAGACGAGATAAATGCGATGTGAAGACTTCGTCGGCCTTTTTTTGTCTATTCTTGCCCATATTGCATGACTCAGATTTTATAGGGGGACAATGCTTGTGCTACTATTTCTGGAGGCCTTTCAGAAATAATAGGGAAGCAAGGCGAGATTCAATACTAGAGTACAGCTGGCTCACGCCTTTGACAATAAAAAAATCTAGAAGAAATCAGAACTCATGTTTACAGTATCACGTATTGGCCGTATTTATTATATACGAGAAATACGGAATAGATTATTATTGACTATTTTGTATTTAAAGCTTGAATTACATAATGCAGTAGTTTTTTTACCTTAGTTTTCTATTCCATATCGGATAATTTGTTGGTTTATTAAGAGCTTTTGTCTTAGGTGGAGCGTCATTTAATAAATTTTCTTAAATAATTATTTATTTCGGCTGCAGGAAACCTGATCCCAATGACCCCAGAGAAATTTCTCAATCAGCCGCCATCGCTAATTCTATCTACAAGTCAAGGTATTTTTTATTGAAATGTAATTATTTAAGTCTAAAAGAATACTTTAATGAGGCTATGTGTTAATGGAACACATGCGTTGGGCAAAGTGCAGCGTTGAGTTCCACCACTCAACACGCACTGCCTTCAGAATTCGGCAGAAAGTGGGGAGGGGAGTGTCTTAACACTAAAGTTCCATTTGTCTACTCTGCTACATGCGGGATTTATCGTGAAGCTGAAAAAATATATGGTTCAATGTTGAAATAAGATTTGTTTTTATTGCTGAACATCTTATATGTAAAATATTTACTTAAACTTATTATCATTATCAGTATAATTAAATAAGCTTGTCAATTTTTTTTTAATTTATAGCATCAGCTTCGAAACCCGCACACAAGTTGATGCGGATAGCGCCTGTGATACCGAAAACGTCGCAGGCTCTAACAGTTAGTATTACACTTTTTAATCTACACATGTTTCTCTAGATGTATCGACTAACTTCCTCTTTGAAGGGTCCTATTTTTGATACAAATACATATATAACTCACACTCCATATAACATTGTAACACTTTCAAAGAAGACAGGAGAAGTGGCTTAAAATGCATAATGCCGTAAAATGTGATTATAGTGTGTGACTTATCTAAATTATTGACTTAGTTATTATTATCATTATACATTGTCAGCATTTTGGTTAAGTAAGAGTTTATCACTAAACTATTATATATTTTTGCTCTTTGCTCATATAGGATTGCGCGTCCGTTTGTTAATTGCATAATATATGATTTTCTCAAATTTATGTAGCTTTAATATTTATAGATCTATTCAAATATAACAAACACTGTATATCAACGGAAATATGCTAAAATACAATAATGAAAACTACACTTTAATTGATTAAACCGTTTCTAAGATTAAACAGAAAAATCTACAAACAGATTAAAAATTCTATATACAATTATTTTGTATTCTATTACACTGCATTCCTCCGATAATAGTTTTTCTCATATGTCTCATAGTCCAATGTTAATTTTTAATTATCTTTAACGTAATTCCCAGGCGTCCCGTTCGTCACAAAGCCTGCTAGCGCCGCTGTCGCCGGGCACCGACGCGGCGGAGGACGAGTCGCAGGGCGACATGAGCGAGGAGGAGGTCGATTCTAAATCTGCCTTGCGAGCTCTCATAGAGAAGACCGTCAATGAAGGCGGTGTCAATGAAGTGGAATTGGAGTATAAGACTGAGCAGGTTAGTGTGCTTTGTATGTGTTACTATTTACTCACTAGAGTGCCGCACAGAGCCTGTGTGGCCTATTATTATTATTATATTTTTATTTCCTAAGTCTTGAAGGCCATTCGTGGTGCAGGGGCACAACGTGTGACTGTAAAAACGACTTGTTGTTGGTTCGATCCCCACACGAGGAAATTAAATATTTATTTACATTTATATTTTAATTTCTTTGCACAGTGTTGCAAAGCAAAGCGCGGTGTTGAGTTCCGCCTCTTAACATGCAATGCCTCCAGAACTCGGCGGAAAGTGGAGAACGGATTGTCTTAATACGAGGTTGTCTCTGCCTACCATGGTGTGTGCGGGATACAACGTGAAGCTGATTTTGATTTTTTTTTTAAAGCGAGCGTAAAGCTGAGAAAAAATTGTTGTGTCATTGTTGTCCCATTGTCAATATTGCTCTGATCGGTTATTTATTTGATTTGCTTGTTTCAATATATTTTAGAGTACAGCATCAGAGACCAGTATGGATGGAGGGGAAACCCAAGAATCTAGCGTCAGATCCGATGACCACTCACTTATTGTTATTCCTTCTAACTTTGACAATTCTTCCGCATCAGACGCCCACAATAAAACTGTAAGTGAAATTTAATCATTTTTATTTTAGCTTCATGTGGAGATAACCTTATTTTATATGACAGCTTGACCTCCGTATTCTGACTAAATTCGGAGCTCTGAATGTTGAGTGGCAGAACTAAACGCCGAATCCTGTCGTGAAGGGGTCATGAAAATAGTTTGATGCCTGAGTAGGGCTGATTAAAGTGTAAACACTAGTTGTGAGTGTCATATAAGATGCTATCTAAGTAGCCGTTAATCAAATATTTAAAGATTTAATTATCAATATTACTAAGCAAATTCACTTATTTATTCCAATATGTATGATGTAAATTTATTTCATATTTTGTTGCTACCTTATTTACGCTTAATATTTTTGTAATTTAGATAATTTTAATTTTAAATAAATTTAAGAAGTTACTAGAAATAGTTTGGTTAAATATTAATAAAGTAGATTTTTTTGTTTACCATAATGTTTTTATTTTTATTTTAGGACGATTCGCAAGGCGCAAGTTTACTGAACCTGGAAAACGATATACTGAATACTTACCATTCACCGAGTACGCCAGCTCCTTCAGAATCTGGTACGAGAATTAATAAAATATATATACAAAAAAAACTTACTTATTTTAGACAATTACAGTACAATGTCACTAATCTGGCGTCGTCCGAATAGAATTCTAAGGAACATATTAAAAAATGTTTTAAACGAGGACTACATTTTTAACCCCTTAATACTTTCGTGAGGCTGGCGTGGTGCGGGGTCACATGCGTGTGGCTGGAAACGTGATGGTTGAAATTTCGGGTCCCACTCTGGGAAGTCATATATTAAACATTTTCATTTCTTCGTTTGGGTAACTAGACAACAGCGCGGCGGTGAATTCCGCCACTCAAAACGCTATGCTAAAAAAGTAAGAAACGAACCAAAGTATTTTACGTACAATACTAATTTTATAATTCGAATATTCTAATAATTTAACAATAAATTAATTAGTGAGATTCTACTGTATTTATTTGATTTATATTTTTGTATTTCTCTGTATGTATTTGCAAATTCTATCTAAAATCGGCCAGAAGACTGTTCGTCTTATAAATAATAAAATGTAATCAAGTTTTGAAATATATTCATCAAATATATTTATATATTAATTAACAAGCCATGAGATATATAAAAAATCTTTTAATTAGATGTGGGTACATCGGACCTCGGGCTGAGGCCCCGTAAGGCCTGCAACTGTACAAAGTCACAATGCCTCAAGTTGTACTGCGATTGTTTCGCAAACGGAGAGTTTTGCAATCGGTGTAATTGTAATAACTGCCACAACAACTTGGAGAACGAAGAGCTGAGACAGAAGGCCATTCGGGGGTGTCTCGAGAGGAATCCCAATGCTTTTAGGTAAATATATTCTAATGTGTATATCACGCTATAGATACGTTGGAATGTAATTAAAGTGGTTGCATGGAGTGGCTCAGTGGTACAGCGTGTAATTGTAAACGTGATGGTTGCGGGTTCGATTTTTACTCGTTATAAAGAATTTCATTTTCTCGTTCTGGTAAGAAGACATGTTGCGGCGTTAAGTTGTACCATTCAACACGCAATCTCTAGAACTATCATACATTGTAGGATACAGTATGAAGCTAGAAAATAATATGGGAATGGTTCCTAGTGTGTAGTTAGATTTGGATGCCATTTCTCTTACTTTGTGAATTATGCAGCTTTTTTTGCCTTAAATAAAAAATTATAATAAAAATAATCATTTCTGTATTAGTTTTATGTTAACATAAAAAGTGTTTTTTCTTATTTTAGGCCAAAAATTGGTAAAGCAAAAATTGGAGGTCCCGATATACGACGGCATAACAAAGGGTGTAACTGTAAAAGAAGTGGTTGTCTTAAAAATTATTGTGAATGTTATGAGGTTAGTAAAATTAAAAGCTACATATTCTTTAATGAATTAAGCCATTACAAGCACTATCGAATGGCAAAATAATGGTATTTTGGGACGGAAATAATTGTAATATCATCACTTCTAAAGGCCGTCGTGGGGCAATTGCCTAAAGTGTGGTTGTAAAACCAACTTTTGTTGTGGGTTCGTATTTTTTTTTTAATATCATGTATGCAAAGGCGGCCTTATTACTTCAAGCAATCAAAAAACAGGTAACCTTTGATAAAAACGAAAGGACTTAAATTATAAAAAATAAAAAAGTGGAATAATGATACGTGCACACGAAAAAACAAATTAATACTAATAAGTAAACATATAATTAACTTATGACAAATAATAATAATGAACCTAATTTGGTTTCGTAGGCCAAAATAGCGTGCTCGTCCATATGCAAGTGCGTCGGCTGCCGCAACGTGGAGGACGCGCTGGAGCGCTCGCTGCGCCGCGACGCGCGCGACGCGCACTGCGCCGTGTACCGCCCGCCCGCGCTCGCCGCCGCCAAGTGCGTCCCGCCTGTTTGCCTCCCCTCGTCCTCCCCTTTGCGTGCCTGTTCTCATTGTGCGTCTCGTCCCCGCAGGCAGCCGTGCAGCTTCATGACGTCGGAGGTGATCGAGGCGGTGTGCCAGTGCCTGGTGGCGGCGGCCTCGGAGCGCGCGCACGACCCGCTGCGCGACGTCATCGAGGAGTTCGCGCGCTGCCTGCAGGACATCATCAGCGCCGCGCACCACAGCGCGCCCGTGCCCGTCGTGGACGAGGTCACTTGTATTCATTTTGTTTGACTATAGCAACTAGGAAACCTAGTGTAAACATAGTCCCTTCTCCGCTTTTTGATGTTAACAAAACAGTGTACGAAATTAGCTTATTACCCTATTTAATTACCAGTGTGTAGAAATGATATTAACTCATTCCGCCGAGTTTGAATTGAACTCACAACCATTTCATTTACAGTCGGACCGTGACTGTGCGCCGCTACGTCACGACGAGCTCGTTCTGTTAAACAATACAGATTATAAAAAAAAAATATTACTTCATAAAGATTATTTTGAAATAATAGTATATTACGCACCTGTGACAAAAAAGGACAATTTCACTCGCGGTTTATTATATCGCGTATAGTGGAAATGTCTTACATTTCTCCCTTCATGCGTTGTCTTATCTGTATGAAAATTTCGCTTTTAATCCCTGGTATGAAATCAGACAATCGGACATTTTTTTTTATATTCTTTGATACGTGTTGGCAAATAACATAGATTATATTTTATGTTTTATTTCAGGAGCCTGCGTGATATACAAAATCTGTGGCTGACTTTGAGAAAGCAGAGTGTTTTGTAGGATCTATTGTATTATTACTAAATATTAATTTAATTAATTAATTATTTAGTAATAATGTGCTCGAAATCAATATTATTTAAAAGGTGCAATTAGATGTTTTATTTTATAGTATAAAAATTTTAAGTAATTCATATCTTCACTGTAGAGAAAGACTGTTGACATCGATATAATCGCTATAGAATAATTTAAATTAAAGATATATGCGTGTTGTGAATGCTATTAATATTATATTCTATTGTAAATAAGTAGAAAATCGTTTTTTTTTGTACTTGTAAATAAATGTTGTGTATTGCATATTTTACTAGTCATAAGTCTACCTTTTGTAAGGTACAACAATGTAAATATAAGTTAATAAAATTTTTACTTGAAAACTTTGTTTTTTTTTTTGTTAATTCCACCTTGATATGAATTACACTGACATTTTTTTAAATGTAATGTTTATTCTATTTATGTATCGATATTGTGTGAAGTTTTAAAAATTATATTGTACTTTTACAGATCATCCTAATGGATAATTGTTTGAGGCCCATTCACATAAAATATACGTACATATATCAATGGCCAGTCGTGGCGCAGGTGCAACTCGTGGCAACTGGTTGTGGGTTCGATCCTCACTCGAGGAAATGAAATATTTATTTGCATTTATAGATTAATTTCTTCTCACATAGTGTTGAGGCGCGGCGTTGAGTTCCGTCACTCAACACGCAATGCCCCCACGGCGGAAAGTGTGGAACGGAGTGTCTTAATACTAAGCTAAAGGGTAGGTAAAGCACTTCCACTTAAACTACCCACCTGTGTGCGGGATACAGCGTAAAATTGATTAATATAAACATTAAAATATACTTGTAGTTGTAGTCAACATATATTTTCCCATAGCTATGTAGAGGTTGAAATTATTCTTACCTAATTTATGAGCTTAAATAACAAACCGACAAAATGAATGCGGAAAAAACAGTATAACAAATTAAGATCGAGGCCGGTCGTGGCGCAGTGGCACAAAGTGTGACTGTAAAACCGACCGGTTGTGGGTTCGATCCCCACTCGAGGAGATGAAATATTTTCTTAAATTTATATTTCCATTTCTTCGCTCTGGTGTCGAGGCTAAGCGCGGCGTTGAGTTCTGCCACTCAACACGCAATGCCTTCAGAATTCGGCAGAAAGTGGGGAACGGAGTGTCTTAACACTAGGTTCCCTCTGCCTACCCTGCTGTGTGCGGGATACAGCGAGAAGCTGATTTAATTTTTAATTTTATAAATTAAGATACATAAATCAAATCCTACAGAATTTCATAAAAATTTGGTGTAAGTTCTGCTATACAAGTGCATTTAATAAAAGTCGTAAAATAAAAATTTGAGATGAATATATTACTAAAGTAACTAACTATTATGAATCGGCGACGTCGAATTCTGCCACTCAAGCAACGACTCTAGAATTCGGCGGAAAGTGAGCAACGGAAATGTCATTCTATGATAATGGAGTGTCTTAACCCTACGTTCCCCGGTTTCCCCTGCCGCGTGAAGCTAAAAAAAACCTAGTCTAGCCTCCAAGCGTTTCTGACATAAAAAGTGTTGACAGACAGACGGACAACAGAGTGATCTTATAAGAGGTTCTTTTTTCCTTAAAAAGTACGGAACCCTAAAAAGAAAACAAACATGAATCATTTAGAGAGAAAATTATTATATTATAAAAATTATGAGAAGTAAAGATAATGAATATACGATTGCATTTCGTCGGACGGCACAACGTGGTGACGCTTAAAATAGTTCTACGCTCAACTATAAATAAGACCGGCTATTTAGTTTCGCTCGTGTCAGCTCAACAAAAGCACTTCACTTTCTTTTAATTCCAATACATTATTTATATATTGTATTAATAATGAGTACTAAATATGAAGTGAAACATAACGATAAATTAGGCAGGTAAATACGGAAATTCATAATATAGTTTTTTATTAATGTTAATTTTAATGGTGTATTTATAATATATATTTTTTAAATCATTTAAAGAGGCAAGTCGCGGCGAACGGGCACATACATATGCATGACTAAAGGCGACAGGTTGTGGGTCCGATTCTCACTCGATATACCTAAATAAATATTTAATATTTTATTTTCTTCGATGTAGAAGAAAAGCGCGGTGTTTTGTTCCGGCACTCAATACACAATGTTTCCAGAATTCGGTGATGAGTGGGGAACGGAGTGTCTTAACACTAGGTTCCCTCTGCTTATCCTGCTGTATGCGGGATACAGCGTGAAGTTGACTTATTTAATTTTTGATTTTAAAAATGTATTTCTTTCACGTTACTTCATTAAATAGATATTTAGTCGCCGCAAAGGACTTAAAACCTGGAGAGAGGATTCTTTCGGATCAGCCTTTTGTGTTGGGACCTAACAGCGAAACTTCTTTAGTGTGCTTTAATTGCTACTTGCCTCTTATAAGCAAATTCGTGGTGTGCAAGAACTGTGCTGTTGCCCCAATATGTCCTGGAGATGGATGCTCTAATCAGTTTGCAAGTCAGTATATTTTGATTTAATTACGAAACGACACTAAATAAAAAAAAAACTACTAGGTACTATGAAGCATTTTACATCTATTTTTATTTATTGAAACTTACCGGTATACGCTACTTATATTATTACAATTCATTTTAATACCAAGTAGTAATATATTAAATGGTAACCAAAATTTATACTTTATATTATTTTAGAATGGCACAATCAACAAGAATGTGATTTTTTTCGAAACTTAAAACTCAACCAAGGAATGAGTCCAATGACAATGGTGCAAAACGTCGGTTCGTTATTGGTCCTTCGAGCCATATTAAAGAGGGAGACCAGCCCGCAAGAATGGAAGGTTTTTATGGAATTAGAAACACATTTGGACAGAAGACGAGAAAGTAGCGTATGGGAGTATTATGATAACACAGTAAAGGTAATTTAAAAAATGGTATTAATAGATATAATATACTAGCTACTTACGCGCGGCTTCGACGGATTTATCCTATTATCATATTATAACCAAAACGTACTAAATCTTTACATGAATGCCTATGTGTTATTCTAATGTATAAGCTATATTACTTTAAAATTTCATCCTAAATCGTTCAGTAGTTTTTGGGTGAAAGTTGAATCATATTTCATTCATCCTCACATTTCAGCAGGGTAGGCCGAGGGAGCCTAGTGTTAAGACACTCCGATCCCCACTTTTTGTTTTTGCGTTGCCGAATTCTTTAACTTTAATGCGTGTTGCGTGGTAGAACTCAACGTCGCGCTATGCCTCAACACCAGAGCGAAGAAAATGAAAATATATATTTAAATAAATATTTCATCTCCTCGAGTGGGGATCGAACCCAGAACCAGTCAATTTTACAGTCACACTTTGTGCCCCTGCGCTACGACTGGCCTCCTCCTGGATTATAATATAAATTAAAAAATATATATCTAAAACTAATATTTTGCTTTCAGTTCATCCAAACACTGGGTTTATTCGACAACGGTCACAACAAGGACATAGTTCAAAGAATATGTGCAGCCATCGACGTCAACAGTTTCGAAGTCCGCGGCCCTCCCATACCCGCTATAGGGTGTGCGGAGGTGTTACGAGGCGTCTACTTACAAGCGGCACTGCTGGCCCACGACTGCGTCGCCAATACTCACATGTCGATAAACGACAGCAACGTCCTCGTGTGCCACGCCAGCAGGGATATTAAAAAAGGAGAACCGATTTACTATAATTATACAGATCCTTTGAAAGTACGTTTTTTTTTGTGAATGTAGGGCTAATGTCATCTGTGCTTTTTGGTTGCTTATGTACGTAGTTATACATAGGAGTTAAACTTTATGGATTAATTAATTGTTGTGTAAGCTTATGCAATCATCGCTACGAACTAGATACTATTGCTAAAATACGTTACATATTTTTTTTATATTTATTTAGCGGGACTCGAACCCGCGCCTCCTGGAAACCGACCAGTTCGGCGCGGGTTGGAGTTCCGCTACGTTCAAATTTTTATGCGTTTTCTAAATAAGTATTTTTCTTTCCTAAGGGTGGAATAACAGTTTAAAAAAATGTTAAAAATATTTAATAAATAGCATTCTCTCTTGCCAAACGATAATTCTTAGTAATTATCTTTGGGTAGCGGAAATTTGTAAAAATCTCCCTGCAGAGATGCTAACAACATAAATAAATTGTAGCAAGCGTATAAAAATTTCGACGTGGCTTGATGTTATGTTTATTATTATTATTTTTTTCTATTAATGAAACTCTCTTTAGTCATGTATTTTTTAAATAATACCACCTGCCTAACTCTCCTTTTTATCATTGATTTCTTTTTATTAAAAAAATAAATACTTATTGGCTACTTCTATTGTTTTAGGGAACTGTTTTAAGACAGCAACATTTAATGATCGGTAAATACTTTAAATGTACTTGTTCCCGTTGTTTGGATGTTACTGAACTAGGTACATTTCTCAGTTCTGCACTCTGTCCTCATTGCAAGAAGGGATATATATCGAGAAAAAATGAGACTTGGATCTGTAATAGTTGTGAAAAAGAAAGCGAATCCTCTGTTATTGATTATAAGGTTCAATGTTGTTCGGATAAATTAGAAGTGATAAGTAAGTATAAATTTTTGAAGTAAATCAAATTTCAATTAATACAGTTTTGACTACATATTAGGATATTAAAATAAAAGAAAGTATCCTGCTGTGTGCGGAATACACCGCACGTAGCGGGGTAGGCAGAGGGAACCTAGTGTGAAGACACTACGTTCCCCACTTTCTGCCGAATTCTGGTGGCATTGCGGGTTGAGTGGCAGAACTCAACGCCGCGCTTTGCCTCGACACCAGTGCGAAGAAATAGGAACATACATTTAAATAAATATTTCTTTCCCTTGAGTGGGGGTCGAATCCACAACCGTCGTGTTACAGTCACACCCTTGTGCCCCTGGGCCACGACCTCATAGACTATTAATCCTTAAAATTTTCCCTGACCCAAAATTTTTCCAAATTGGCTCTGGAATTTTAGTCTATTAAGATTATTAAACCGACTTTGAATATCTCTTTTAACTAATCATATATCTTAAAGATAAAAAAGACGAAAAGGAGTTAGAAGAATATATAAGGAACGTATCCCTTGTGTTGGCTCCCAGGCACTATTTATTACTAGATGCCAAGCAACGCCTAGCTGGAGTTCTAAGAGATACAATCAATAGAGAACCGAGACCCACAAAAAAGATAATGCGGCGAAAAATTGACCTATGTCAAGAAATATTACCAGTATTGGAAGTATTAAGTCCTGGAATATGTAGAACTAAAGGTAAATTCATGATATATTTATTTATATATATTTTTATGTTGTCACAGTTTTATGTTGTTAAAAAAATTATAATGTAGTAGTTTTTTTCTTTACGTTTTTTGATAAAGCTAAAGTTAAGTCCCCTACTTATTTTCCAGAAGATATTCTTATAATTATATAATTGGTTAGCTTATTTAAATTATTTTGTTTTTATAATTATTATTTAAAATGTTTCAGCTATTACATTATATGAATTACACGAAACAATGGTGCAGCTAGCGAAAAAAATGTTGGACGCCCGTGAAATAACCCCTTCAGCTTATGTTGTGTGTATTACTTGATTTACGTATTGCATTTTTACTTGTTTGTTCAAAGTTTATATAAATATTTAATAATAACACCATAAATTGAGGCCAGTCATGGTGCACAAAGTCGTCGAGGGGCACAAAATGTAACTGTAAAACCGACTGGTTGTGGGTTCGATCCCCACTCGAGGAGATGATACTTAAATTTACGAGATATTTACTTAAATGTATATTTCCATTTCTTCGCTCTGGTGTCGAGGTAAAGCGCGGCGTTGTGTTCTGCCACTCAACACGCAATGCCTCCAGTATTCGGTAGAAAGAACGGAGTGTCTTAACACTAGGATACAGCGTGAAACTGATAAAAATAACACAATAAATGACCAGGAATAATAGGAGTGGTCTCCTATTGTTCCTGGTCATTTATTGTGTCGTGGCGTAGGGGCAAAATTTTAAAGTTTAATTTTAAAAAGGGGGTTGTAAGCGGCGGCGGAAAGTGAGGAGCAGAGTGTCATAACACTAGGCTCCCTTGCCTACCCTGCTACAGCGTGAAACTAAAATAATAATAATAATATCATTATTTTAGGAGGAATTGCTAAATGCAGAAAGACATTTAAAGAGAGCTCTTGAAATGTTATTGCTGGAACCAGGAAATTCTCCTGAAGGTGAATTGTGCGCTAAAGCCTTAGAAGAATATAGAGCACTCAAACAAGTGATTGCAAAAACTCTAGATGGAGTTTATGCCGACGGAAAATCATGCCAAAGTAATGTCACCATAGAAGAGCTATCTATAAATCCTGAGGTGGACTAATTGTAAAACATGATGTTATTTAATTGCTGTAGCAATTGATAACATAATTTGTTGAAATATACATTTTTAATATTTAACTTTTTAATTTTATTAATTTAGGTACCTATAGTTGAGGCCAGTCGTGGCGCAGGGGCACAAAGTGTGACTGAAACCGACTGCTTGTGAGTTCGATTCCTAGTCGAGGAGATGAAATATTTAGTTAAATATATATCCCTTTTGTTCGCTCTGGTGTCGAGGCAATTCACGGCGTTGAGGTCTGCCACTCAACACGCAATGCCTCCAGAATTCGGTAGAAAGTGGGAAACGGGTGTCTTAACACTAGGTTCCCTCTGCCTACCCTGTTGTGTGCGGGATACAGCGTGAATCTGATTAAGATTTTTATTATTAGGTACCTATATTAAATTATAGAGTAGCCGCACACACACAATACAATATTATTGTCAATAATAATATTGTTCAATATATGGCCCCGCACACTTTACAATATTTTGTAGTAAATACTGACGCAGTCGCTCTGTAACTTTATTTGTATGCGTACGTGTTAAATCTCAAATTGATATAATGAAATAAGCCGTTGCTTTAGTTATTGCATATAGCTAACATACAAAAATAAAAAATACAATAAAAAAAACATTGTTTTTATTAGCTTCAGTAAAATTTGCTTCACGCTACATCTGGTCTTTGATAAACATTCATCAAAGACTAGATGCAGCCTGAAGCTAGTTTTACTAACAGAGAATGATTTAAAAAATTACATTAGGATGAGAGATGATATAGAGATAGAGATACCCGTTTTCAAAAAATATCTCTATTTGGTTGGATTTCTTTTGTAAATATCGAGAATAATTTTTAGCGCACAATATTTTTTACTTTATGCTTTTAGATGTATCCTATAGCTTTGGATAAGTTTGGCATGTTTTAATAAACTAATAACCACAGTAACATCAACATCATCTGCGCTATTTACACTGTTTTCGTCGTTCATCTTAAAAAGCATAAGCGTTCGCCTCCTTTGAAGTCTTTTTTTTTTCAATTAAAATATTGCAGCGCACCTGCACACGGCAATATTATTGACAATAACCCTGCCTCCACCCGATAATGTTGTGGTAACAGAATTTTTAAAAATCATATTTTTAAAAATACAATAATATTGGCACACAATATTATTGACAATACGTACTTTATTGACAATACGCACTTTATTGCACGTTTGCGGCCAGGCATAAAAATATGGTTTTTAATTATATAGTATTTAATCTACAGATATAAATATTACTTAAAGAGAGAATGGAGAAAATGTTTATTAATTTAAAATCAACGTCTTTCTCTTAATATTTTTTACAATTACAAAATTTTCTAATTAAATTTTATAGTTACAAGAAAATAGCAGCCCAAACTAAAAAACTACTTAAACACAAAAAGAACAAGAGTTGGCTTCACTTTTATCAGTCATTGCACTCTCATCCTCTACAGACGATTCTTCTGGGCTAACAATTTTTACATGTAGTCTATAGTAGGCTTCTCCTTTTGTACCTAACTTTAACTCTCCCCTCTCATCGAAGGTTGATGTGTCCCCTTTTCTATTAATGAGCTTCAATTTACATTAAATGGCTTAGCTGATTCTTCCTCTAGTGTAGATCCTTCTGGTATTAATTCTTTTTTAGAGTCTGGTTATGTTCCTTCATCCTGGGAAACTCAAATTATTATTCCAGTATGAAAACCTGGGAAAGATCCCAAAGAGTCTTCTTTCTACCGCCCTATTGCCTTGTCTTCCACGATAAGTAAAGTCATGGAACGATTAATAAAAAATAGACTTGACTGTTTAATGTAAAGTAGGGGATCTAAGTTTTGCTAAGAGGTATTTTTTTTGGATATTAGCTCCGCATACGATAGCGTCATCCTTTCTAAGCTTAAAATTAAAATGCTTAGACTCCATCTTGAATTATCTTAATTCATTTTTAATCTCTTTACTGGCAGATCCACTCAAATCGGACATCAAGGCAACCTTCTTCCTCGTAGATCTCTCTTTTCCCTTCTACCTCGTAGATCTCGCCGATTTGGCCTACCTCAGGGCTCAGTGCTGAGCCCTTTATTATACAGCTTTTATATTCATGATTTAGATAAATCAGTTGATAGCTTTTGCAATATTTTTCAATACGCAGACGATATTGTGTTGTGTTTTAGCTCCAAAAACATTGTCGATATTGTAAACAGACTCAATTCTGCTTTATATTATTTAAATGTTTGGTTATTTATGCATGGGTTACTATTTCTTTCATATAATCCTTATGTGCTAACGATCCTGGGTATTGTCAAAAACAATCTAGGCGGTAATATTAAATTTCAAATTAATTTTGCTAAAAAGTAGCCAGACTATGGAGGCATTTTTACATATGCTTCTAAGTCATCACATAATTCTAATATTGGGGCAGCTTGTTGGATTCCTATATACAAAATTATTTAAAGTTTTAAGTGTCCCCCTGAAACCTTTACTTTTTCTGTCGATTGTATTGCTTTGTTTGAAGGCATATTGTCGAGTCGCACAATCATAAATCTTGTTGTTTTTACAGATTGCTTAAGTACTTTATAATCTTTATTGCAAAATCTTTTCTTTTCTCTTGTGCTCAAAATTATGGAAGCTTTGTATCGATGCTACGAAGAACGGGTACTCTTATCGTTGGCATGGATCCCGAGCCACTCTGGTATTACAGATAATGACATAGTCGATTTCCCATGCCAAATCTACAGTGTTCTCTGGACCCATAACTCAATTTTATTTATTCCCAAGACCTTTGTCTGTGTCAAAATCTGATTTAAAATCTTCATGGATTTTTTTGGAATAAATCTGTATTAATAAAAGGTAAATATTACGCTTCTATCCAACTGAAAGTTCCAACCGTTCCGTGGTTCTCTCGTTATAGGCGCGCCAATAAATCTGTGACATCTACTATTTGTAGACTACGCCTAGGGCACGCGTGTACGCCTTTACATCTAGCTAAACTAAGAGTTAAAGATAATTCTATTTGTGAGTGTGGTTTGGAGGAAGGTTCTACGGATCACATTGTATTTAATTGCCCAAAACTTAACTATTCTCTTTGTCATATCCTTCCTCTTAATGTACAGCGTCCTGTTAATGTAAAATGTATATTAGCTTTATATTAGTTTTTAGTCCTTTTATTAAAGTAATGGTAAAGTTTATTATTGATAATGACATTAAGTTATAGTTATTCTCAATGTGTGTGTGTGTGTGTGTGTGTGTGTGTGTTTTTCGAACTTCAGGTTAATGCTGTTAGCCCCCCTATTGGCTTTTACAGCGACACCGGATGGGTAGGGAAGAGGGTACTCTGTCCCAGAAGATATGCAAGCACTACATGGCTGTCTGGGAGGAGTCGACGGCTGTAAAGGCACCCCCTGCGGGGCTCGAACCTCGGCTTACAACCGCCGAGCGGGTTGGGATTTACCTATTCTAAGCAAGCCCATTCGCGACGTGAAGCCGCGACTGGGGGACAAAAATTAGACTAATCTAAGGGAGCTAACAGTCCCTAACCGCTGGACCCGACCGCGCCGAGACGCGGCTGAGCCGTGGAATAAACTGGACTTCGTCGTCGATTCCGTCGACGATGGTGTTTGTGTCGTGTATGTAAAGTGTGATTCCTACCTACATACGGGGCATTCGCTATCGTAATGGCGTCATCGGGGTCTAAAAGGGCGCTTCGCGGGCGTCTGCGATTATGGAGCGCGTTGGGTGTGTAATCACACGCCATTTTAATGAGGGGATTCGCGTGCGAGCCTGCGCGCTCAAAGTAGCGCTTCACTAAGCGTTTGCGGTGCTCGTGAATCGATTCCAGTTCAAAATCTCTATGAAGATCGACGTTACGATCGCGTATGAGAGAATTGGCCTTATACAAGTTTTGTATAATGTCAGCTTATGTGTAAGTGACATTTTACTACGCTTGTTAATAAGGTAGAATAATTTGTTTAGTACGAATTTCGCTTTATTGCAAACTTTCGGGATGTGGGGTTTAAATGAGAATCTAGAGTAGAGTGACACCTAGATATTTGACGTGTTTTTCCCAGAGAATGGGGAAGGGAATTATCTAATAAACATATGGTAGAGACCTGTGTGTGTCGAGCCATAGGGAAAAGGATGGCTTTACTTTTTTCGGGATTAACCTCGATTCTCCATAGGCGCAACCACTCACCGAGTGCGTGGGCCGCTTTCTGCAGTCTCTCGGCTAATAAGCGTGTGACTAGTGTTGGGCGTTACTGTTATATTTTTATAATGAATTATTCATTATATTATATTTTTTTAACTGCTATTTTAAACTGCTATAATATATATTATATTATTTTCAACGTAAATATAATACAATGACTAAACGAACGAAGTTCAGACTAATATCAAACAATAAATTATAATTTTCGTTATTAGCTATATTTTAATGTAAGTAATATTTGGCCTTTCTGCCATTGAGTTAAAGCTTATATTTGTGCGAAGTTATACGATGTGAAGTTCGCCATCATTATTTTATTTGACCTTGGCTGAACTCGACGTAGGCCGAATAACTATTAAATATTTCCGAACATTACCGAACCGAGGCGCCACATGCCATTTCACAGCAGATAACGAATATTATAAATAACAGTCAGTGTTGAAAATAAATAATGATTAGAACATTAGAAATTTATAATGAATTATATTATCTGCTATATGTTATAACGCCCAACTTTACGTGTGACACGCGATGAAGTGTATAGGGCCGTATCATCCGCGTACATTGCCAGGTGAACAAGCTCGGTGCGAGATATGTCACTGGTGTACATGTCATCGCAAAATCAGGCCATTAAATAAAAAAAAATTAATAAAGGTAATGAGAGAATAATACAAATATATAGGAACACTTAATCCTCAAGAAAAGAAATCAACATTTCTAGAGGGTGAAGAAAAAAATTAACACGGGCAGCGCAATATTAAGTCCATTTAGTCATAAAATATATAATAATCAGAAATTATATTAAAAAAAAATTAAAGCAAATAAATGGAGCCAATATATTAGAAGTATTTATGTTTAATTTTTCTTTACTGTCTTTTCTAAACGTACCTTGAATGACATTGTCATTTGTGACTTAAATTTACTCTACTGTTTAACAGTTTTACCTGAAAATAATTATAGGCTTTTATTTTCAGTATCATTTACTTATTTTGTGATCAATATATTGATTTCTGTTTCGGTTCCGTCGTAAGCTATTATTATATTACAAAATTTTGTCGGAAGACAAATTTAACGAAAAGTATAATAAATCTTTTCATCATACCGCGAACAGTAGGACGCGGTGGACGCTGGAGGTGGATACTTAAAATAATTTTATTTTATAAATTTACTACCTTGTACAAAGAGATTGCAATAACAAATATTATCATTTTTGTAGGAGAGGCATGGCCGATCAGAGCTCTTTTATGGCTTTTTTCATTTTAACTTTAGGAGTTCTTACTCACTTCTCTTTACATAAAGTGGAAGAAGGCTATGTCGGAGTTTATTATCGCGTAAGTAAAGTGTAATAAATTATGTTTGTGTATTTTAGATTTAACTTGTTTATACATATACCATTTTTTCAACATTTTTATTCAAAAATAGGGTGGTGCATTACTGCCAATCACATGTCAACCTGGATTTCACATGATGGTTCCAGTTGTAACTACTTACAAAGCTATTCAGGTGCTTAAATATGATATAAAATTTCTTAAATAATAATTTGTTTTATAATATTATAATTGCAAATATTTCATCTTTTGTATTATTATTGTATATTCAGACAACTCTTCAGACAGATGAAGTGAAAAATGTACCCTGTGGTACGAGTGGGGGTGTCATGATATATTTTGAAAGAATTGAAGTTGTCAATAAGCTAGATCCTCAAAGCGGTAAATATTTATATAAAATAAAAATAGTTTTTATTGTAGTGTAGCTATTATTTCATTATTATTGGTTGTTTATTTTCAGTTTTAGACGTTGTACGAAATTTCACAGCTGACTATGACAAAACATTGATATTTAACAAAGTACATCATGAGTTAAATCAATTCTGCAGTGCCCACACATTGCATGAAGTTTACATTGATCTCTTTGATCAGATTGATGAAAATCTAAGTACAGTAAGTATTAAGTTAAAACAGCTTCATTCTTTTAAAGCAGGGTAGATAAAGGGAGTCCAGTGTTGAGACACGTTTCTTGACTGAAAATAGGTAAAATAATGATTCTCCAAGTGGACAATGAATCCACTATTTATGTATTACATTAGATTGTTGTCACTGTTACCCCGTTCTAAGACAACTTTTAAAGTGAAATATAACAAGGATATCTTTCTGAATTTTACTTTTCTTTTTTTATTACAAATATATGTACCCTTCTTCATTTGTGTTCTCTGTGCAATGTGAAATTGGCGAAATGATTTGTGCTCAACTGGCATATTTGGAGTAATATAATCTAAGAACAGAACATATAGAATATTGTTCTGAACCTATACTAATTTTGATTTTCAGGCATTACAAAATGATCTGAATGAGTTAGCACCAGGTCTAAAAGTAAAAGGTGTTTCGTGTGACAAAACCAAAAATACCAGAGGCAATTAGGAAAAATTATGAGCTTATGGAGGCTGAAAAATCAAAATTTCTCATAGCAGAACAACATCAGAAAGTAATAATCTTACTATTTGTAATTTGTTTATACTATGATAAGTATTAAATGTTTTCTTTTTGGGAAACTAATGTTAAGACACATCTTTTCTAAGATGTTCCCCACTTTCTACCGAAATCTAAACACAATTCATTTCAAGAGACTGAACTCAATGCTTTGTATAGTTACTAGATCAAGGAAATTAAATATGTAATAATTTCATTTCGTCTAGTGACAATCGAACCTGTAATCTAATGTGTTTACAGTCACGTACTTGTGTTTCCTGCCACGCAACTACTCTCAAGTATTTATGTATTTTTAATTTTTAGGTTGTCGAAAAGGAAGCTGAGACAGCTCGAAGGAAAGCAGTAATAGAAGCGGAGAAAGAGGCTCATGTTGCAAAAATTCAATATGAACAAAAAATTATGGAAAAAGAATCCCTTCAAAAGATTGAGCTTATTGAAGATAGTATCCACAAAGCTAAGGAACATACAAAAGCAGAGGCTGGGTATTATCACTTGACGAAACAGGCCGAAGCCAACAAATTGCTATTGACAAAGGAATACTTGGACTTGAAAAAATATGAAGCACTTTCATTAAACAACAAGATTTACTTTGGTAATGATATTCCCAAAATGTTTTTGCAAGCACATGTTGGTGAGAGTATACCTCAAAACATAAAGGTTGAATGAGTAGTAATCACACTGCCAACACCAGAACTAGTCATGAAGTAGTTAGTGATTTTTGAAAGATATTTGATCATTTTTATGCATGTGTATAAATGTTCTATGTGGCTCTAGTTGCTGTAAGCTATAAGGATACAGTATACTTGGTAAACTAAATGAAATGACTCATTTAAATTCATCTAACATTCAAAACCCTTTTTTTTCGATATTTACTCTTAATATAATAGTAAGTGTTCACTGTAATACAATAAGACAAAGAGTTAAGTAAGCATTGTAACCAACATTTTGTAATTATTATAATAAAACTATTGTATGTAAAGAAAGTTATTTTATTGAAAAAGATGATAAATTAAGATGGCATTGTTTAGATTTTGTTGAAGGCAGCAATATCTACAGATTGGACAAAGTCTTCAAATTCTTGAATTGTTTCTGTAAGAAGGTCAACAGATACTTTGTCATCCTCAATGACACACATAATCTGTAGTTTGTTAATTCCATAACCGACTGGGACAAGTTTTGATGCTCCCCACAGAAGTCCTTCCATTTCAATAGTGCGCACCTGTTTCTCCATTTCACTCATGTCTGTCTCATCATCCCAAGGCTTGACATCAAGTAATATGGATGATTTAGCAATAAGGGCAGGTTTCTTTGACTTTTTGCTAGCATATGCCTGCAAACGCTCCTCACGGATCTTAGCTGCTTCCTCATCCTGGACAATTAAAAAAAGATTTAATATAAGTTTATCATACATAAATAAACATAGATGCAATATAAAAAATAATCAACCTTAATTTTTTGATATTTTATTTTTACAAAATAAATTAAAACTGCATTTATATAAATATTTGAAAAAGTGTAGGAGTTTTATATACCAACCTCTTCCTCATCTGAGTCAAAGAGATCAACCTCATCATCATCATCATCTTTCTTGGCTGGGGCCGCAGCTGTAGGCTGGGCACCGGCTTTAAGTGGACTCACTCCTGCAACCCACGCTTTACGTTCAGCGGGGGAGTAGGAGGCGATGTGGTTATACCAGCGTAGGGCGTGTGGTAAGCTGGCGGCCGGCGCTTTTCCTACTTGTTCAAAGACTTGAACATCAGCTTGAGAAGGTGTGTAACTAAACCAAATAAGAGTAACATTGTTATTGCCATCGTATTAGCAAAGTCGTGGACGTTACTATAGTCAGTTCGGAACTGAATTTCAGTTTTACTATAAATAGAGGTTAACATCGGTTGACGTGGTATAATACACTTATTAACTATTTGAATAATAATGGTACATACCCTGACACATAACTTTTCTCAGCTAAAAAATTGTTCAATTCGCCGAGGCCTTGTGCAGATTTTACGTCTCCGAAAGCCATTTTTTATAAAATCTATTCTATCTTTTGCACAAGTTCCTACCACACCGCACGTCCTTACTTGAGTGAACGATAGAAAGGGAAAGGAAGAGAGCAAAGACAAAAACAACCATAGATATTCACAATTTTTTTCTAAAACTTCCAACATAACCCGCGTTGTGGAACTAATCTAAAATTCAAATAAAAAAATATTGTGCTTAATTTGAACGCAACTTTAATGACATCGCTTTGGTGACATTTCCTTGACGTTGATTCTCTGACAGCTTATGATTGTAGCTGTCATAAAATTTTTCGGATCCGAAATACATTTTATAAGTACGTTTTCTATTTTGCTGCGCCATTATTATATTCATAAGTATTTTGTTAAATATATTTATTATTTCTTGTAATTTTTTCGATACTTATATATGTGATTAATATTTATTTAGGTTAGACAACCCTACTTATGTAATAATAACAAGAAGGTTTACATTTATTATTTCGTTTTTCTGCAAAACTTTTATAAATATTTTCTTGTGTTGCGCATTTGGTTCAATTGATTTACACCACAACTTAAACTGTGAAAAGAGTAAGTGTTAATTATAAATTTGTCTCGTAATTGTTATAGAGAATGCTGCGCCAGCCGCTAACACGAGCGCTTGCGCTATCACCAAGCCGAGTGGCTCCTTTATCTGCACGTAAATTTGCTGATGCAGTCCCAGCGCAGTCTGACAAGGTTGAGGTGTTTATAGATGACAAACCTGTTTATGTTCCACCAGGAACAACAGTATTGCAGGTATGTTATGACAAAATACATTAATTAGGTACCTATTGAACTCTTATGAATATTGTGATTTATAAAATTTTTGTTATATATTATTTACTTTAATTTTATTTATTCCAATTATAGGCAGCTGCTCAAGTAGGTGTTGAGATTCCTCGATTCTGTTATCATGAGAGATTAGCAGTGGCTGGAAATTGTAGAATGTGTCTGGTTGAAGTGGAGAAATCTCCTAAACCTGTAGCAGCGTGTGCCATGCCTGTAATGAAGGGTATGAGGGTAAAAACAAATTCTGACCTCACAAGAAAAGCTAGGGAAGGTGTTATGGAGTTTCTTCTTGTTAACCACCCACTGGATTGTCCCATTTGTGACCAAGGAGGAGAGTGTGACTTACAAGATCAATCTATGGCATTTGGGTCTGATAAGAGTCGGTTTACAGATATCCATTTCTCTGGAAAAAGGTATAAAATTATTTAATTTATTGAAAAATAAAATGTGTCTAAAATGTAAATGGTACTTAAATTATGTGATTGGTACTTAAATTATTATTTTTGTCTTAAATATTAGCAATATATTTTCTTCAGTTTACTTCTAATAAACTTGAACATAAAAGAACATATATAATTGCTACAGATATTAATATGCAATTTTAATGATAACATAGGGCTGTAGAAGACAAGGATGTTGGTCCATTAATTAAGACTATTATGACTCGGTGCATTCACTGTACCCGATGCATTAGGTTTGCATCTGAGGTTGCTGGAGTAGATGACTTTGGTACTACTGGTAGAGGAACTGATATGCAGGTATAAATAAAATTTGATTCTTTTTTCTTCTAATGTGAATTAAATGTGTGGCCGAGTGTCTTATTGTAAAAACGATAGTTGTGAGTTTGCTCCCTACTGGAGGAATATATATATATATATATATCTTTAATATTCTCCTCTGGTAGATAAAGCATGTCATTGAGTTACTCAACTCAACTCCACTCAATATGCATTATGCAATATTAAAAAAAATGAGAGGTGTGTGGGGAATGAAGTATTTTAACACTAGGTTCTCTTTGATTATCACATAGATAAAAAGTATGAAGCTATTAAATAAATAATTATTAAAAATATCTGAGGGCATTGTGTAATTCTAACTGCAATTGTATTCTCAGTCAGGGGAAAAATTAGAAAAAAACTGTGTTTTTTTATGTATTAAAAGAATCTTACTGTTTCTCCTACATTGACAACACAATCCTGACTGCTTTGCCATTCACTGTTTTTGCACTTAAACTTGCCTTAACTCTAACATTGTATTACGCATATAAACTTTCTTCTTTACTCACTCTGTCTCTTGTTGAAAACCACATTAAAATATGTTGTTGAAATATTTATTTCTTTATATATTCTCTATTTAACTTAAAACTTTACTTTGTTATTGTAGGTTGGAACATATGTTGAGAAAATGTTCCTATCTGAACTTTCTGGTAACATCATTGATCTTTGCCCTGTTGGAGCTCTTACTTCAAAACCATACAGTTTCGCCGCTAGACCCTGGGAGACCAGGAGGGTGAGTTCTTTTTTAATGTAAATAATTACAAAAATATATTCAATAGCCCGCTCGTACTTGATACAGTACTGGTACCAACAGTGTTATATGGTAGCAAAACAGGTATTACAGAAGAATAATGAAATAAAAACGATTGTGTGGTGATGCAATCTCTTCATAGGATATGCAGAGTCAGCCAAACGGCCTAGCTGACTTAGCTGAGTATCTTTCAGAATGGCTGGTACTAGCGAGGATGTCACATTGAGAATGAAGAAGATGCAGGTGATGAGCTCAGGTGGTTTGAGCACGTCGAGAGATAAAAAAGATCAACAATGAAGAAGTAGGGAAGATATACGGCTTTTTTGTTTGTCAGTTTTGATGAGGTTTTTGATCATATGTAAAATATTGTTTTCTATTTTTTAACCGACTTCCGTAAAGATGAGGTTGGACCGATGGAAGTTGATTTTTTTCTTAAAAATTGTAGTTATTTACAAAAACGAATGAGCCAAAATATAGGACGATAATTATAAAATAATATAAAATAAAATAAAAATTTGTGTTTCTTTTATCCCTTTAACGGCAGACTTCATTTATAAGATTATTATATTTTTAGATTGATTCAGTAGATGTGTTGGACCCGCTGGGCAGCAATATCGTAGTGGCGACCCGCACCAACGAAGTGCTACGCATTCTACCGAGAACTAACGAGGTAAAAATTATAATAATATATATAAATAGGTATATATTTTTGTGTGTTATATATAAAATTTCAATATTATTTAATAATATAAGTCGTGTGGTTATTTCAGTATAAGTATCATCATCTTTTAATATAAAATTTTTTTGTATTGACTGATAGTCGTTGTTGATTTTTAAATTGTTTTATTCTATTAAAATCTTATCTTTATATACTTATAGAATATTAGCATTTTTGTACCAAAATAATATAATAATAAAACATTTACAGGAGATCAACGAAGAATGGTTGTCCGACAAATCTCGATTCGCATGCGACGGTCTCAAACGCCAACGCCTCGTCACACCAATGCTGGCGGACAGCCGTGGGAACCTAACTCCCGTAGAATGGGAAGACGCCATTGTATCAGCCGCTAGGGCTCTACGTGATTGTCCCCCTGGCAAGGTAAGAAATGAGATCGTCGAACTTGATCACGTTCTTGATCTTGAACAGTTGCTATCTCTTCGTCATTAAGTTGTCATTTTCTCCTTTTGACATGGGGGTTGATTGATATTGTTGGTCTTAATCACCTTTAAAAGATCATTGAGCGAAAAGAAACTGTAATTCTTAAAATAAATCTTTAAGTCACTTCGTTCCTACTTTCCGCATTCTGGAGGCGCTTTGCCTCGTTTCCAGAGCTAAGAAATAAAAATAATAAGTATTCGATTTGGACTCGAGTTGGAATCGAACTTATAACCTGTCGTGTTTACATTCGCACACGCTTGTGGCCCTGCGCCACGACTGCTTTACTTTCTTTTACTTGAATCGTTCCTCGTTTTTTAGCTATTAGCGGTGGCAGGTGATTTCGCGGACGCAGAATCCCTAGTAGCCCTAAAGGATTTGATCAACCACCTCGGCTCAGAGAATGCGTGCACCGAACAGGACTTCCCGTTGGAGGGCGCTGGTACAGATCTGCGGTCTTCGTACTTGTTGAACACTAAGATTGCGAGTAAGTACTTTTTTTCTATATTTCGAAAATACGTATTGAAGCTAGTTTCGGGCATTTGGCACACTACAATGTACATAGCGGGGTAGACAGAAGATCTAGTGTTAAGACACTACTTTTTTACTTAACTGATGTTTTGCGACATTGTGTGTGTTTAGTGGAGGATCTTAACCAGAGTAGGATAATAAAAATTATTGACTCCCCTGGGCAGGGTTTGAACGCGTTCCCTTTATTTTTACAGTCGGATATTGTCCAACTGCGCTTTTATTTTTTTTAACACAAAACTACACTGTCTTTTGTATAATTATTCTATGGAAAAAAGTAATTCAATTTATTGCAAAATCAGGGAAAAAACCTACTATTAGTACACTTCCACTTAACCATTTTCGAATTTCTAAAATAAATTTATAACTTTTTTATATAAATAAATTAATAAATTCGATAAGATTATGGCTATTTTGATACATTTCCTAAAATATTTTTCTATCCATAATGTGGAATAACAATTTTAAAAGATATAAAAATATAATCATTTAATTTCTATATCAGATGTAGAAGATGCTGATTTCGTGTTGCTCATCGGCACCAACGTGCGCTTTGAGGCGCCCTTACTGAACGCGCGTATTCGCAAGGCCTTCGTCCACAAGGAGACTGATGTGGCGGTCGTGGGACCTAACGTTGACCTCACATATGAATACATGGTGAGTTATATTTATGATTTGGATTTAATTTCACTCTGTATACCGCATATAGCAGGATATCTAGCCGAGGGAACCTAGTGTTGAGGAACACCAATTTTATATACATTGCTTGTTAAGTGGCGGAACTCAAACCCGCGCTTTGTCTTAATCATCAGATCAGCATTTATTGTTCTAAAATACTCTCATTTTATTAATAGTTATTTTTATTTTAAAAGCCAAATTATTTTTAGTTCATAAACATTGTGTTTGTAGTAATTTACGATATATTTAGCTATTTTAAATATTTTCCTTATTATAATGAAATATGTTGGAGATAAGTTTACATATAAAAACCTACGTTATGGTCTATAGCTTTAAATATGAGATACTGAATCAGTATTAAATTCACAATATTAATTACCATAGAAATAGTTAAAATTATATATAAAAAATCAAAAATAAAAAATATATATTTCAGTATTATTAAATATAAGTTATGTATACAAAATGCAGCATGTAGGTGACTCGGCCTCCATCGTCAAGGATCTGGCAACTGGCAGTTCCTCCCACGAAGTCCTCAAGAGATTGGAGAGTGCCAAGCGCCCGATAGTGATACTTGGTGCTGATCAGCTCAAGTCTTCTGAAGGACCAGCTTTGTTAGCTTACACACAGGAGCTGGCTCTGCGTTTGCAGGATAAACTGGAAGATAAAGAATGGAAGGTAATTAGGATTGTTTTTTTTTTATAATTTATTTTATAATTAAGTATTGCTATACTTATGTTTATTATTATATATGTTATAAACCATTGTCAAAATAACAGACTGTCTCTAATTTATTAGATTTTTTAATGATTATATTTATATATTTTTTGCTTATATTTAAATACAGCAAATGAAAATTTGTACATGTTGAAAACAAGACTTTTTTTAAAGGCAATGCTCATGAAATTTCACTTTGTATATTCAAAATTTACAAACAATAAATCAGTAAGTAAGGCTTTCTCATTTTAAATGTAAATTTTTCTACCATACACCAGGTGCTTAACGTACTGCAGCGTACAGCGTCGCAGGTGGCGGCGCTCGACATCGGCTACAAGCCGGGCGTGGGGCGCCGCCTGCGGGACGGGCCCAAGGTGGTGTACCTGCTGGGCGCCGACGCGGGCGTCGTGTGCAGGGACGCGCTGCCTAAGGACTGTTTCGTTATTTATCAAGGTATGAGGGAATTTTATTTATTATAATAGAAATCATTATATGAAACAATTTTAACTTAACTTAACTTAACTTAACTTCACGCTTTATCCCTAGCGGGGTAGTCAGAGAGAACGGAGCGCCACACGCTACGGTCTCTACATACCTCTTTCGCCTCGTCCACTGTCATCAGCCTCTTCATACATGCCCTCCGGGGGATCCTCATGCTTTTTACGTGACCTTCCTCCAGTATCTTTGATACTGTGTTTTCGAAGGTCAACCGAGGTCTCCCCCTACCTCTCTTACCACTCACTTTTCCATCATAAATCTTTTTTGCCATTCTTTCCTCGCTCATTCGTTCGACGTGCCCAAACCAGCTGAGCACGTTCTTCTTCATTCTCACCGTGACATCCTCGCTGGTACCTGCCATTCTGTGTACCTCTTCATTGCGGATTCGATCAGCTAGGCTGACTCCGCATATCCTACGAAGAGATCGCATCTCCACAGCATTCATCTTTCTTTCATTCTTCTTCTGTAATACCCACGTTTCGCTGCCGTATAACAGGGTCGGTACCAAAACTGCATTGTGTACGGTCAAACGCGCAGCTGTGCTGACGTTTCGCCGTCTCATCAATGCAGCCAAGGCTCCGTTAACCTTGTTACCGGCAGCAATACGCCTTTCCACATCCATCTCGTATCTTCAAATATACCACTTCATTCACCTGTTCTAATATCTTATCATTTACACTGATCTTGCATTCCGTCCTTTCTTCATCTCGTTCAAAAATCAGAACCTTTGTCTTATTCGCATTGAGGCTTAGACCATTATATTCACACTCTTCTTTCAGAGTGGTGACCAATGCCTGCAAGTCGCACTCTGATGATGCAATAAGAACTGCATCATCTGCGTACAGCAGGCAATTCACATTCAGATCATCTACTTTCACTCCCATATCACTTTGTTTCACTTCTTGGAGACAACTATCCAAATACAAATTGAACAACCAAGCTGACATGGCGCAACCCTGTTTAACACCCGATCGGATGTCAAACCAGGGCGACATGCCAGCTCCTACTCGCACGCAGGCTGAGTGGTCTCTATAAAGAGACTTTACAGCCTGCAACAAGGGTCCACTCACATTGTACCGGGGTAGTATCTCCCATAATTTCGCTCTAACAACTCTATCAAACGCCTTTTCCAAGTCCACAAAAGCACAGAAAACTTTTTGGTTAATGGCCAAAAATTTTTCCGTGATCATGCGGAGGGAAAAGATCTGATCCATACACCCTCTTCCAGGTCTAAAGCCTCCTTGGGCCTCCCACAACAGCCTTTCAGATCTCTCTTGCATTCTTCTCGCTAAAACTTTAGCATAAACTTTACTACCTAAGCTAATCAAACTGATAGCCCTATGGTTTGCGCAGTCTATCTGTGAACCTTTGCCTTTATACAAAGGCACGATGACCACACCTTGCCAATCGTCTGGGACCTCCCCTGCTTTCCAGCATAAATTGCACAAAAACCAGAACAAGTCCAAGACGCGTGGCCCGCCATATTTGATCATCTCGGCAGTAATTCCATCTGCTCCCGCTGACTTACCACATTACAGACTTCGTATCGCACACTCAACTTCTTTTACACTGATTTCGCCATCAGCTACATCAAGACTCAGCGTTCCGCTGCTACTTGAGACTGAGGCGTCATCACATTCATACATCTCCTTGTAAAATTCCGCCCATCGCTGCAAAACGTGTGGTTTTTCAGTAAGAATTTCACCGTCCTTCGAAAGCACCCCTTTCATTCTACAAGTTAGCGGCCAACCTCGAGAAACACTAACTTCTCGCCAGAAAAGCTTCGTGTTTTCCCTGAAGTTGTTCGTTAACCTCTCATCTCTTTCATTCTCTGCCTTTTCGCGCTTCATCTTTATCAGTACTTTCGTCTGGTGCTTTTGCAGCTTATACTCTTTCTTTTTTATCTCTCTCATACTTTTATCCTTACCAGAGGCTTTATAATCCTGCCATGCCTTCTTCTTTCTTTCTACAGCATCTTGCACTTCATCATCCCATCATTCATCACGCTTTTTACTAAAGCCCCTTTTACCTTTACCACATACCTCTATCGCTGCTTCCTTCATACAATCCCTAAGGTTCTGCCAGCATACTTCAATATTATACTAATTTAGAAAACGTATAAAAATTTGAACGTAGCGGGACTTGAACCCGCGCCTCCTGGAAACCGACCAGGCGCTCTGACCACTGAGCCATACGTTCTCGCCAAGCTACGTCGAAATTCTTATACGCTTGTTACAACTTATGTTGTTAGCATCTCTGTAGGGAGATTTTTACAAATTTCCGCTACCCAAAGATAATTACTAAGAATTATCGTTTGGCAAGAGAGAATACTATTTTTTAAATATTTTTAAACATTTTTAAAGTGTTAATCCACACTTAGGAAAGATGAATACTAATTTAGAAAACGTATAAAAATTTGAACGTAGCGGGACTCGAACCCGCGCCTCCTGGAAACCGACCAGGCGCTCTGACCACTGAGCCATACGTTCTCGCCAAGCTACGTCGAAATTCTTATACGCTTGTTACAACTTATGTTGTTAGCATCTCTGTAGGGAGATTTTTACAAATTTCCGCTACCCAAAGATAATTACTAAGAATTATCGTTTGGCAAGAGAGAATACTATTTTTTAAATATTTTTAAACATTTTTAAAGTGTTAATCCACACTTAGGAAAGATGAATACTAATTTAGAAAACGTATAAAAATTTGAACGTAGCGGGACTCGAACCCGCGCCTCCTGGAAACCGACCAGGCGCTCTGACCACTGAGCCATACGTTCTCGCCAAGCTACGTCGAAATTCTTATACGCTTGTTACAACTTATGTTGTTAGCATCTCTGTAGGGAGATTTTTACAAATTTCCGCTACCCAAAGATAATTACTGAGAATTATCGTTTGGCAAGAGAGAATACTATTTTTTAAATATTTTTAAACATTTTTAAAGTGTTAATCCACACTTAGGAAAGATGAATACTAATTTAGAAAACGTATAAAAATTTGAACGTAGCGGGACTCGAACCCGCGCCTCCTGGAAACCGACCAGGCGCTCTGACCACTGAGCCATACGTTCTCGCCAAGCTACGTCGAAATTCTTATACGCTTGTTACAACTTATGTTGTTAGCATCTCTGTAGGGAGATTTTTACAAATTTCCGCTACCCAAAGATAATACTGAGAATTAATCGTTTGGCAAGAGAGGAATACTATTTTTTAAATATTTTTAAACACTTTTTTAAAGTGTTAATCCACACTTAGGAAAGATGAATACTAATTTAGAAAACGTATAAAAATTTGAACGTAGCGGGACTCGAACCCGCGCCTCCTGGAAACCGACCAGGCGCTCTGACCACTGAGCCATACGTTCTCGCCAAGCTACGTCGAAATTCTTATACGCTTGTTACAACTTATGTTGTTAGCACGTAGCTTGGCGAGAACGTATGGCTCAGTGGTCAGAGCGCCTGGTCGGTTTCCAGGAGGCGCGGGTTCGAGTCCCGCTACGTTCAAATTTTTATACGTTTTCTAATTAGTATTCATCTTTCCTAAGTGTGGATTAACACTTTAAAAATGTTTAAAAATACTTCAATATTTCCATTTCCAGATTCACTGCTGTCTAGCCTTTTGGAAACTCTTTCTTGAAACAATTTTTAAACTTATAATTGGAAAAAAGTCTTAAAAATACATATTTTGTAATTCTATCTATTTATTATTGTCCTAATTTATAGAATATTAAAAATATTGTGGTAGGTGATTCAAAACCATTGCCACCTCTTATCTTACCTCCCACACGACCGCGCCGCAGGACACCACGGCGACGCGGGCGCGGCCATGGCGGACGTGGTGCTGCCGGGCGCGGCCTACACGGAGAAGCGCGCCACGTACGCCAACGCGGAGGGGCGCGCGCAGCAGACGCTGCCCGCCGTCACGCCGCCCGGCAAGGCGCGCGACGACTGGAAGATACTCAGGTGGAAGATACTCATACATGCTTACTTCTAAACTATGAAGTATTATTGAAAGGAATATTGTCTAAGGACTTTCATAATCAATTTCAAAGATTTAACAAAAGTAATTCATATAAATTATATTTTTTTAGCTTCATGTTGTATTCCACAAATAGCAGGGCATATGAAGAGTGGGACGTAGTGGGATAACTATGTCTATCTATGCGAGAAAAAGTGTGAAACTGTATTTTATTTGTTATATCATAGAGCCCTCTCCGAAGTGGTGGGCGCTCGTCTCCCCTACGACACGCTGGACGAGGTGCGCGCGCGCCTCGCGGAGGTGAGTCCGGCGCTCGTCGCGTACGGAGAGGTGCAAGACAATAATTATTTTGCGCAAGCACGTGCTCTTGCTCAGGTTTGTGGATTTTTTTTTTGTGTATTATTGACTATATTAAAATAGTAAAAAATATGTATTCGATTACGTCGATACGTCATTGATGTATGTAAAATGTGTTTTAATGCTGTATATTTTCGAATTTAAGATAAATATATAAATGAAAGTATGGAAAAAAAATATTTAAACTTTAAATTAATTGTTCATAAATTGTAAACTTTTAACTCTTTATATTTTTCTAAACATAAGATTGTAAGATGATCAAAAGTACCACTACTTGTCTTAGTGACGTGGACAATGTCGATAAGACATATCATGGCGTTATCCTCCGCCACTTAATGTTAAATTTAGGCAGAATGTGCCGAACGGAATGTTTTGACATTAGATTCTCTCAGTCACTCTGCCATTCGGGACAGCATGAAATATAATATTTATCAATATTTTTTCAGACCCTACAAAAACCGGTGTCGGGCAAGTTAGACGTTCAACTGAAACAACTAGAGGACTACTTCATGACGGATGCCATCAGCCGCGCCTCCCCCACCATGGCTAAGTGCGTACAAGCAGTACTGAAGCAAAAGCAATCACCATATTAAAACAAACAAACAAATAATATTCACGAATACGCGCTTTTACGCTAAACAAATATAGATCAATAATAGATTTTTCTGACTAAAATATCTTAAATCATGTAGAAATCAGTATACTATCCATTTTGAAGTATTCGTGTTAATTTATAAGTGAAATTGTTATTCTCAGTTACTTTTGTATCATATTAATATTATTGCTTATAATGTAAAAGTAACTGAGGATTTAGCTTAGTTAATAAATTTTTCAATTTTACCTTTCTTCAATCATTTTTAACATTGAAATTTTTAAATGCACCAAGTACAGTCGGATGCACTTTGTTTAAAGAATTTTCCCGAGCCATCTTTTAAAACGTATAAAACCTATGTTAATATTGATTATTACTAGATTTCTAATTTAAATTATTGTTTTGCCTATAAAATACTAACTTATTTAATTGGTATTATTTATTTTTTGCTGAATTATCTTTTTTTATCAGCAGATCGTTCGACTGTACCATTTTGTTGTTACTTGAAGTTATTTATTCTGTATGTTAAGAATACTACAATATACTCTATTCCAATTCATATTATTATTATTCAACTATAAACTCAGTAGTAAACGGGAATGTGACAAGAGGGGATGTGAGGACAGGTTTTGTAAATAAGAGTTAGCAAATATATGTAGAATAATGATTGTCGATATTGAAGTTTTATTTTCACCCTTAATTTAATCAAAATCTTTTTTTTTATTTATTAAGAAACATTTATAAAGAAAAACTCTCCTCTCTCTTAATACTAGGTTTTCTGCTCTGCTATAAAGAATGTTTAAAAATCGGCAACTGGCAGCGATGTAGCGTCCAAACGGTTTTCTTTTCTATAATTCTATAAAAAAAACTACATGAGTATTACACTTATTTAGAAAACGTATAAAAATTTTAACGTAGCGGGACTCGAACCCGCTCCTCCTGGACTGACTAGTCCCGCTACGTTAATTTTTTTCTAAATAAATATTTTTCTTTCCTAAGTGTGGAATAACACTAAAAATGTTAAAAATATATGAGTATTAATTTATAATAAAGAGTTTAATTATATAATCTAGGGTCTTGACTTTTAATAAAAATAACTAAAGTGGACTCTACTCTACTTCACTAATACATAGAGTGAGTAGTCCTTGTGTCATCATCATCTAAGGCGCTACAGCTGCGGGTGAGCCTCGGCCTGGTCCAGTATACTATTCCTGTTCTTTCTATTTCTGATTTTTTTTTCAATTTATAATACTCCAGAGTTTTTAGGTTTTGTTCAACTGCTTTTCCTCCTTAATCGGACTTACCATATAACAAACTTTTGGGTTTTCTGGTTTCAGCCATTCTCTCGACATGTCTGACCCATCGTGGGCGTTCAAATTTGTTGGTATTGATTATTTTCGGTTCCGTATACATAATGCATGTGATGGAGCTCGTGTTTATGCCGAGTACGCCATCGCTCATTTTCCAGTACTGCACCGAAAATACGTCTTGAGAGAATCTTGCCTTCAAGAACAAGCAGTGAGTTCTCGTCATCTTTACTCAGTACCCAACTTTCTGATGTCAATATCAGTTTTAACAATGTCTTGTATAGGAGAAGTTTTAAGCTCTTTCAAAGTATTTAGAACGAAGAACGAAAGTATCTTAGAAAGCACGAAAGCATCCCGAATATAATTTATGAGCCGCCATAATTCTCCTGTTTACTTCTGAATGGGTTTGTTATTTGTTATTTTAGGTTACTAAAGAGCCGAGGAACACAAATATATTAACTCTATCAAGAGCGCTACAGCCAATGGTTATATTGGACGGTGTACGTGTAGCTCTTTTGATGCTTTCAGTCATTTTGTTTTTCAATACTGCTTCCTCAGATATCAAGTCCAAGTCATCCTCATATCTTAATACTTGAACTGACTTAAAATATGTTTCCCGCAGTTTAGATCTTTATGTCGTGGACACTTTTATAAGGCTATATGGAAAGCTAGACAAGAGATTTTTTTATGGGATGTCGATTTCAGTCATTGTGTGTTACAGGAAATTGCTGCCATACGCTACACTACGATTTTATTGACCTTCTTTAGTAAATTGTTAAAGCGCCATGTGTGTCTCCAGCACTGGGTCAGTTAAAGGGTTAATTTGAATTTTAAAGTATTACTTCGCGCTGTATCCCGCACACAGCAGGGTAGGCAGAGGGAACCTAGTGTTAAGGTTCCCCACTTTCTGCCGAATTTTGGAGACATTGCGTGTTGAGTTCTGCCGCTCAGAACTCAACGCCGCGCTTTGCCTTTAAGTAAATATTTCATCTCCTCGAGTGGGGCCCGAACCCACAACCAGTAGGTTTTTCAGCCACACTTTGTGCTACTGTGCCACGACTGGCTTCAACGGAAAAGTATTACTTACATGTAGGACTTTCAGCGCCATATTCTTGTAACGACATTGTTGTAGAGTGTCCGCTGCGCGCTCTGCAAAATACGCATGCGAATTTCGCAACGAGTTCGTGGTAGATTTTTTTTTCAGGTTTTAAAAGATTTTCTGATAATATATTTTCTACTTTCACAAATAATGGACCACTTGTTTCTATAAAATATATAAATTCACTTAGTTTACTGAATATACTCTATAAACTATATAAAAGTAAATCTATTTTTCTAATTAAGTTAAATAAAAAAGAAAACACATAAATTAACAAAATACCATTTTTCCGTTTTGTTTTAAAAGATTCTTTGTCAATTAACGCTTGTCTATGGCATTCGCAAATAACTCTATTTTTTAAAGACATTTTATTATTGACTTTAGCGAATATTTTATTTTCTTGATCCAATAATTTCCTTATGTTGCACTGAGATGTTTTATTTCTAATTTCTTTGTTTTCTTTTAGTTTCAATCTATAAAATATAAACATAAATAGAAAAACTTTTATTTGAAAAACATTTTTTTTACTATTTTCTAATAAAACGTACAATTTTAAGTAACAATGATTTTTAAAATAAAAACATTAGGTACTAAGCCAATTACAACTCAGTATATGATAATTAGGTACCTCTCTTGTAAAAGTTCGATGCCCTTGTCTACAAAATCGTTGTACATTTTATCTTTTCTCTTCGTTTAGATTTTTTATACTTTCATAAACTTTTCGGTACTGGAGAAGATTTGGTTTATTTTTATGCGTCTAAAAATATTAATGTATTTTGAAATCATATGATTTATTTTTACCGTGTTCACCTCAAAATAGAATTCTGCCCACCCAGATTTTTAATATATAGATATATACATATATATATATAATATACTATTTTATTTTCTAATTTTTAAAATTTATTTTCTTATTTTTTTCATTTTACCTCATCAAAAATATTTTGATTCTTATAATTCACTCTCTCCTGGTAGTTGTGCCAGATAGCTCGTTTTCTCTCGTCTTCCTGTTCCGTTAGAGTTTTTAATTCTTTAATTTTTTTATTCATTTCTTCACATTCTTTTACGCTTTCTCTGTGCAATGCTATATTCTCTATCTAAAATTTTATTTCAATACCATATTGAGAAGTCAAAAGAGTACTGTTGAGGTTCTTGCTGCATCATTCCAGCTGCTATATATATATATATATATATATATATATATATATATATATATATATATATATATATATAAATTAATAAATTAAATTGATTTGAATTTCAATATAAATATATAAGAATCAAGTTTTGCAAGAAAAGAGATTAAACTTTTAATATACTAAGATAATTTGAAATAACGGGGCCAGTCTCGGCACAATTGTATGACTGCAAACACGACTGGTTCGATCGCCATTCGAAAAGAAATATTTTTTTAAATTTATATTTTATTTTCTTCGCTCTGTTGTCGAGGAAAAGCATAAACGAATTTGGCCGAAATGAATGAAATGGGGAGCAGAGTATCTTAACACTAGGTTCCCTCGGCCTAGTCTGCCGTGTGCGGGATACAGCGTTCAGCTAAAAAAAAGAATATGATAAGATAACTTAAAGTGACATTTGGTACCTAATTATGAATTATATTGTCTGTGTTCACTTATGTTCTTAGTGATATTATTAGCCGATGCAACAGTATCATTAATTACCAATGTAATTACAAATAAAATGGATATGTGTGATATAAAATATAGATAATATAAAAATTAAACGTGAAACACGATAAAGCGTGAAGCTAAGTTAAGTTATAAACATTAAAAAAGACATTTTACCATAATTTTCTTCTCTTCTTGTATTAGTAAGCTACTCATTAGCTCCTCATAATTTTTATCTTGTTTTGCTCGTTTTTTTTCTAAGAATTTCTTTCTTTTTTGCATGTCTAACCTATGTAAGATTATTTAAAAAGTTTTGTAGTCTGTACAAATGAATAGAAATGTTATAGAATACAGATGAAATAATAAATAATGAGAATAAACCTATCTATTTACATCATTGTTCAATGTTTCAATTATTTTAATAAAAGTAAAAGACACAAGGAATATTAGAAACCAATATGATAAAATTATAGGTTTTTTTTTTGTATGAAAATAATAAAATTACTTATTTTGCATATAATGTATAGTTTCAGTGATTAATTCTGTTGTTTTCTTTTCGCTCTACGCTCCTGGAACGTAGTATTCCGAATCTGGGAACTTAATGTTAAGACTCTCCTTTCCCACTGTTCGTCTTATTCTGAAGGCATCGCGTTCGTGTTCAGTGGTGAGCTCACAGCCGAGCTTTTACCTCGTTACCAGAGTGAATAAATAAAGATATTAAATATTTCATTTCCTCGAGTGGGAATCGAGCCCAAAACCTGTAGCGTTTACGCACGCGTAGTCGCACGCTTGTGCCCCTACGCCACCACATACCTAAATATATTGTAATTATGTCAATTTATAACTAAGCAATTAAACGATCACTATAAACGAATCCTCGAACGATCCGAATATCTTTTGACGTCACTATTATGATATTCAGTACTAAAATTTTAGTTGAAACGTCTTAAATAAAATTACAATAACTCACATTGTCTTATTTGCATGCGCCATTTCGAACGCATTCTGTTTTTGATATTCTTTTATCTTTTTTTCGTTTATTTCCATTTCATTCGCATTTTGTAGAGAGGACGACTTTGGTTCTTTGTTTCGTAAGACATTTTCTTTGTGTTTTATTTTATTTTGAAATTTTATTTGTTCATCTCTCTCTTCTAACGTTTTAGATGCCAAAAGCGCGCTAAAAGGTGTTATGTAAGTGATACGGTAAATGTTATTGAATAAAAAAACCAGCTTCAATTTATATGCCATATTTCAATAATATATACACATTCCATATTTAGCAGCATAGGCAGAGGGAACCCAATGTTCCCTATTTTCTACCGAATTCTAGAGGCTTTGCGTATTGAGAGGCGGAAAGCTAAAGAATTAAAATATACATTAAAAAAATATTTCATTTCCTCGAGTAGGGATCGAACCCACAACTGGATTGCCTCTAATTAAATAAACTTCATATATTTATCATAGGTGCCTATAAATTATAATTTATATACTATTTTACCTACATTATTCATACTCATCAAAGCTAGTTTTATAGCGATCACTAACAAATGACCAATGGTTGACGTAATCAATTACTAATTATTAATTATTTTGCCATGTAAAACACTGGTTATCCTTTCTCGTTATTCACCTTAACCTTTTTATAGCGTCACGTTGTGTCCCGCACACAGCAGGGTAGGCAGAGGGAACCTAGTTTTAATACATGCCGTTCCCCATTTTCCGCTAAATTCATTGCATTGAGTGATGAGTGCAGAGCTAAATGCGTCGTTTTGCCTCGACAATAGAATGAAGAAATTAAAATATTAAATAATTCATTTCCTTGAGTGGAAATCGAACCCACAACCTGATGCGTTTATAGAGTTTGTTTACCTTAACAATTGCCGGCCATAAGAACTGTCATCAAATATGAATTCCTTCGCTTTTTTAATGCACTCCGTATTACTTTTATGTTTATCTTTCGCAATATACTCTTTTACTGACTCTATATGCTTATATTTTTCGGCTTTATTCTGTTTTTCTAGACGGCTTATGTGTCCCTTTAAATAGAAATATTTTTTATGAATTAAATGTGTTTATTTAAGTTATATAAATATGTATACATATTTCAATAAAAATAATTTCAATAATAACTTAATTCTCCACTCTCTACATTTATTTTCATTTTTGTATTTTTTTTTATGGAAAAGACACGGCAAACGAGCGTGCGGGTCACCTGATGGTAAGTGATTACCGCCGCCCACGGCCCCGTGCAACACTAGAGGAGTTACAGGTCTGTTGCCGGCCTTTAAGATGGGTTGGGCCCCGGCGCCCGGCATTACCTGATGCGAAACGCAGTGGCATAAAGCCACTACTTCACGCCGGTTTTAAATGCCGGGGGTGGTAATGATCCGGTCGAGTCTGCCCATGCGTGTTGCCATTGCTGGCGACGTGACTCTACCTCCTTAGTCGCCTCTTAAGACACCACCAGTACCAGGATGATCCTATTCTAGGCCGGGATCACACGGCAGGCGTGGTTCCATAGCGCAATAATATGTAATATTAACCATATTACAATTACTGGGATTAAGGAAAATTTAATTATTGGAACTTCATAATTAGACTAATGAAGCTTGCCTGTACTGTGTCTGGCCAGTTTTTTATCCAATTTTGCGATTGTGCGTTTAGCGATTTAATGTTATCTTCTTTTTTCGTATTTGGCTGTTCATTGTTTTCTCGTTGGTTTTTCATACGGGCCCATTCCGTCTTATGTATTAATAAATATCTATTTTGACTCATTGTGGAAATAAAAAATAGTTTTGTTTGAAAATATAGTTAAATTTTCTTTTTAAAATGTATAGTTAAAATAGCTAAATCTTCCTTTATAGCGATATGATATGATATGAGCAAAAATGTTCGATTAGTTTGTGTATATGATCTACAAGGCCGTGACTTAAAATATATAAATATATGGCGCCACTTGGTTAAGAATCTCTATATCTTCATTTTTAAAGTGTTAATTTACATTCTTTCCTAAGTGTGGAAAACACATTTTAAAAATATAAAGAAATATTTAAGAAATAGCTCTTGCCAAATGATCAATCTAAGCCATTAATTATCTTTGGATAGCGAAAATTTATAAAAAAAATCCCTACAGAGATGCTAGCAGTATAAAGTAAGTAGTATTACTGCTTATTAAGCATATATGTAAGAATTTCAACGTAACTCAATGGGAACGTATGGCTTAGTTGGTCAGAACTCTAGGACGGTATCCAGGAGGCGTGGATTCAAAGTTTAATACTCGCTACGTTCAAAATTTAACATATTTTCTAAAAACTGTGAATCTCTTACATGTTTCAAATTTTTGGATAGTTCCAAATTCATTAGTCGACAACATCAATAGGCAAAAGTGCCAAAAATATTTTTGGTGGAAGTATATAATGGCTTGAAATAAACCTTTGTTTTACAGGCGATATGTTACATAATATTGTATCGATTTTTATTAAATAACGATCAAAAAGGAAAGCCAGTGGAATATGTTGGGGCGTGCCCATCCGTCAATGTCGTACCGCCGTTATTTGCCGTATATTTTTACATAAATGTAACTTTTACTGCGCTGAAACGATCCCGTGAAGATATATAGGCTAATATGTTTCAACTTAAGATATTAAATTAAACTGCTATAATACTTTATTTGATTTTTATGAAACGTAAAAGTGAGGCATATGGTAGAGGGTCTATAACAAAATGTCCGCAATATTTGTAGATATACCTTATATATAATACAAGTGGTATAGTTTTCTCTTTTTCTCTTTTTGAGTTAACTGAAAATAATTCAATGGTTGTATGGCCGAAAAAGCAAATATTATTTTAATATACAAGAATCTAGTATGATTTTATAATAGAAAGTGTCTGTAATAATATATCCTTATTTTTAAATATGTTATTTTTATTTTATTTTACTTTTAAAATGTGAAGCTTCCTATTCCTTAACCCCCTATATGTAAATTTTGATTATAAACAAATAATTTTACAATAATATTACTTTTAAACTAAAAGAAGACAATTTTAAGGCCAAAAGTAAACAAAATGTCTTTCAAGTGTGGTGTTAAGAGCCATGCTTGAGCAGTATGTCTCACGACAAAACACTTGACGTCCTGCAGGTAGCTGACCCACGCTAACAAGATTCACTTTAAACTTAATTGAAATAGTCTGTTAGTTTCTTTATAATAGATTTTTTAAAATATTCTTTTTAAATATACTTCTCTTCGTATTTTATTATATGAAAAAATAATATTTAGTATTTAACTTTTTATATACATGTACGCGGCCGTCGGTCATGGTGTAGCGGCACAAGCGTGTTACTATAACGCGACGGTTGTGGGTTTGATTCCCACTGGGGGTAATAAATTGTTGTTGTTATTTATTTATTTTCATTTCTTCGCTCTGATATCAAGGCAAAGCGCGGTTTAGTTTCACCACTCGAAAATTCGGCTGAAAGTGGGGAACGGAGTGTCTTAACACTACGTTCCCTCTGCCTACCCTGCTATATGCTGAATACAGTATGAAACTGACAAAAAAATATATATACAATACTTTGAATCGTAAACCGTGCGACATTGCATTTCATTTTGATTACCCTTGGGAAATGATAATATGTATATGAAAATATTATTTCGCAGTCCATACAACTTTTAAAAGAAAGTTAAATTTAAACTGATATATACAACAAGATCTGTTTACATCAATATTAGATACGATAAGCATTTATATGCAATACAAAAAAATGCTGAAAAATACATATTAAAAAAAAATTGTTAAAATTTTCAATATACATAAATAGTGTATAAATTTGTATAGAGTGCGTTTCAGAACGTTTTCTTACTTTTATTTAACAAAAAATAAAAAGAAATTGAAATAACATTTTTATTTCAAAGAGAAATAAATACACAGATTTAGCACTCATTAAAATTTAATAAGACCACGTTATGTAAGACGGCGTCCGCAAAGGCACCAGCAGAAGAAGCAGAAGTAGTACATAGGAGTAATACAAGTATATACATACATTAGTTTCAGGTATTTACACTTAATAAAGACGCACTGTACGGGCGCAGCGTGCCGCCGCCCGCCGTGCAACTTGGAAAACTATAAATTTCACTTTGCGTCGGAAAACTTCCTATCGGTTCTTGGTAGCGAGTTCGTCTAATGTAATTGATAGGCGATTTCAACTTAAAATACTACTCTTTCGCCAGTTACGATGTTTCTGATTATTATGTCGTTAATTAATATATCGTTAAAATTTTTTACTCCGGACATAAATCATAATATGTCAAATAGTTAAGATGTATTTTTTTTTATATTTTTAAAATTAATTATATTGTTAGTAAGTAAAATAATAAAGATTTTTATAGTTTTTAATCGTTTTTAAATTTCAAAGTAAATTTTAAACACATCGTTATTTATTTTGTTAAAACAATTCAATTTATATTTTTTCCTTGATCAACAAATCAATCATAATAAAAAAAATATGTAAAAAAAAAACAAAACAACAAACTGACATCTAAGTTATTAAGCTTACATTAATATTGTGGAGTTATTTATGACAGTCAAGACCACACAGGATTCTTATATTTATAGTTGGTAAATATTTTAACACTTCACTGATAGCACAGAAGACAGCATCTGTGCACAGTTTAAATTAAAAGTAATTTTCTCTTATGCAGAATTAATTAATGACTAACGAGCTCAATAGGGTTCATCAAGCGGAAGCCCTAGAGCGAGATAGCGAGATGGAAATTGTTATTTGCTAGAAAAGAACAGCATCTGGTGCCTGAAGTTGAATGAATTTATGCCGGTCTATTTAGTAACGCGTCAATTTGGCGCGAGTATGGTTGTGAGAGAGGTGCTGCTCTGACGTCACAAAAAGACCGCGAACGCCGTTGACATTTTACATGTTAATTATTATTTGTTTGGAAACGTAAAAGTTTGTGTAATTTTTAATTTGAAAATAGACAGCAGTGTACTTTAATATATATTTTTTAGTTCTTGTGTTGTGAATGTTATATTATTTGTTCATTTTTAGAGGAGTTATAGGAAAACTATAGGTAAGTAAATGATAAAGATAAGAAACGCCGGGGAGCGCGCTTTGAAGTGATATATTGTATGTGTGTTTGAGATGAGGGCAGCCAAAAATAACTAAGATATTAGAAATACCAAAACTACTTCCAACATCATTTATAGTTACGTTAAATAAATTCAATACAATAATATATTATATAATATTTATATTAAGTTACATTATTCCATTTTGAATGGATGTAAAATATTAAAAATAAAATATAAGAAGTTTTTTATGTACACATATATTTAAACAATCTTTTAAAAATGTTACTTTTATCTACTTACATTGACATAAACTTTTTTAAATTTTATGGAAATAAGGCTTTAAATAATTTTTTGTTTAGTTGTAACTTCGAATAGATTTATAAAATATTAAATACAGTAAAAAATATTTACTTAAAATTACGAAAATAATGTTATGTGGATTACTAAGTAAGAGGTAAAGTAGAAAGGTTTTTTTTCAGCTTCACGCCGTATCTCGCACAAGGTGGTAGGCAGAGGGAACCTAGTGCTCCTCTCTCACTCTCTCTCACACTCTCACAAACACTCCGTTCCTCACTTTCCGCTGAGTTCTGGGAAATAATTAAATAATTACAATAAAACACACAGTTTAAATCAATTCTTCAGGACCCTTATTTTCGATTAAATTCGGTTTCCTATAGCTATTGTCCATTTAGATTTATATGGAAAATTTTCTTTTCAAGTCAACAAGAGACTCGCTTTTTTATTCGCGTACATTTATTATTTCCAATTATCAAAGCTCACACCGCACGGTGTTTATGTGTAAACTTTTCGAGGAAAGCGTAGCGCAATTTCCTTGCTTTAGTCGAGTTACGAAACAAGCTCTGTACTTTTTTGTCCTTTTTCGATTTATGACATAAGTTTTGTTAATATTAAGTTTATTGTTGTTGGTTCAGATAGAGATATATTGTATATATATTAATATGTGTTGATACTAATAAATAATAGTACAATAATTTAGATGTTTGCTAGGTCAAGATACTCTGTTTTTCCAATTACCGCACGAAATCGAGAGTTGTCCAGACGATATCTTTGTATTGCCAATAGAAAGAAATGAAAATAATTTATTTTTCCGAAGATTGAGCCGTCAATCGTGGCGTTTACAATCAATCGCTGTTCCCTCTATATGAGCCATTATTCAGAGTTAGACTAACTCAATTTTTATAAAAAAAGATTTGTGTCGTATGTGGCAAAGTAATCTTTACTTGAAATAGTAATAACTTGTTATTTTCATAAAATTGTCCTCAAGCAGTTAGCACCATAAAGGATTTTTTAAAGATATTAAATTGATGAAATTGTAACATCTCTCTCGTTGCTTATTTAGAAAACCTGGGACATCGATCCCGCGCTTTCTGGAAACCCGACCTGGTCGGTTTCTAGGAGAAAGTCTTTCCTAAGTATGGAATAGCACTTAAAAATTGTTTAAAAAAAATCTCTCACGTTATCCTTTTTGACAAGTCCGTCTTATTAAGTTAATATATACTTTAAGACAAAAGCGACATTTTAATTTAACAATTAAATTTTCTATTTAACAATTAACATTTAAATTTGAACTTATATAAGGAAAAGTAACATTAATAAACAGTGCATAATATTATCATATTCCGTGTTATAGAGTTTTATTACCATTTAACGGCCCATATATATTATCGTTTATAAAAAACTAGTAAACATTTTGGAAATTTAAATTATCAAAATAAAAGTAAATAAGTATAACATACAGAAAATCAGCTTCACGCTGTATCCCGCACAATGCAGGGTAGGCAGAGGGAACATAGTGATAAGACATTCCGTTCCCCACTCTCCGCCGAATTTTTCGAGGCATTGCGTGTTAACTGGCGGAACTCAACGCCAGGGTCTTTTGTCTTGATGCCGGAGCGAAGAAATGAAAATATTAAGGAATAATAATTCATTTCCTCGAGTGGGGATCGGAACTCACAACCGTCGCGTTTCAGTCACACCCTTGTGCCACTGGGCCACGACGGCCTCTATATAGAATTGTAACATTTACATTTTTAACATCGATACTGTCGTTCGCTTTGAATAATTTAACTTATAATTTGTTCAATAGAAATACCAAGACGTTTAAGAAATAGGATTAATATAAACAGAAGTAACGTAGGAGTTAAAATATAATATCACAACCGTTTGCCGCCGGCCGCCTTTGATATCTTTATTACTGTTTAAAAGTAGAAGGCAATTAAAGATTATGTTTGAACTAGTTTATTAACTGAGCTTTCATAGTTGCGATTAAAAATTGCTATTTTTTCTCGTTGATCACTGTTTTATTATACAGTTTTTACTATATATTTTTATCTTCTTATGTACATTAGAAACTTGAAGCAATCGTGGCGCAGGGGCTCTAGTGTGTGATTGTTACGCAGCGGTTGTAGTTTCGATTCCCAATCGGAGGAATGATTGTTATTTATTAATATTTTCATTTCTTCGCTTTTGTACCAAGGCACGGCGTTGAGTAAGACCACTTAATACGCGTTATGCTTATAATAGAATCTAAACCATTCATTTATTTCACATTAGATCAAAGAAACTCCTATGTTGCCTATGTATCTATGCCTATGTATTCGATTTCAAAATCTTCGCGTTTATCCTTTTAATTAAAAACAATATTAGTTAATTTTTTCAAAATATTGTAATAAAATAATTTATGTGATATAGATTATTAAAAGCGAATTATTATTATAAAATTTTTCAAACATAAATAAAGGCACACTCTATGATGAAACTGAAAGAATAAATAAACCTACATACATATATATCTATGTTAAGAAATAACTTACAAATTTTATTCCTAAATACAGTTAGTGATGCAGTGTAATTTGGCAAGAACGCTTAGTTGTGATAATCTATGTGGAAATTTTAATTAAAAGCCACCTTTGAAACATTTCCGACGAGCTCTTAACACTTTTAAATGATTAAAGCAAATAGATACATACATATGTTCGTTATATTTTTAGTTTATTAAGTGATTAAGTTAATTATTATATTTTTTATAAATTTTTAGCACAACTTTTTTGTATAATAGGTGGCTTCAATAGGTTTGTATTGGTAACGGTGTTGTAACGGCGTTAGAATAAACTGTAAACCATAAACCGTGCGGTCCTTAATCGATATGGTACCCTTAAGTCCGTAAAGGGGCTGTAATGATAAAAAAACAACATATATGAATACAAGGGTTAAAGATTTTTTTTTACTATTTACAACTGCTTAATCATGGAAGGATTGATTGATGTATGAACGGAATACTAAGTTTTGATACTATTATACAAATTACTAGCGGCCCACTGGCGGCTTCGTCTGCATTATACATTTTTCGAAAAGTATACGTCCATATGACAAAATCCATAAAAACCAAAGACTATCTTCATTTAATTTCATTGAAGATGAAAAAACTTTCGCTCGTAATTTTCAATATACATGTGAAATAAAATTCAATATACATGTGAAATAAATGAAATATCACCTTACAATTTTCATTTTTTTGTTGTCATAAAATGCCTTATTGTTACTTATTTATAACAGATAGATATATGATATAGCGCACTTTTTTTTTAAATTAATAAAATTGAATATCTGTATCGTACAATGTATATATAATTAACTATTTTTACAGCGCACTCGCTGAAAGTAATTCGATGGAGTTCCTTATTATTGTTGTTTCGTTATTTAAGACTAAATAAGACTTACACCGTAATGTTATATAACCTATAGAACCCCTAAAAATGCATTTTTATACAAACAAAAAGCAAGTAAATCGGACCAGTAGATCCAGAGATCTTAGCGTTAAACAAACAAACTCTTCTGCTTTATTATATTAGTATAGATAAATATTATTAATACCTTCTTCTTCAAATAAGGTAGCTACAGTAAAGCTTAAATAGACAGTAAAAACAATTAACTTTCAAAAAGCTACAATTTCATTTGTATAAGATTTATGTAGTGAGTTCTTTATACGAAATTAATTTTATTTAATTTGTCCACAGATGGCTACGAGGTGATTTTAGAGCTGTGATGAAATGCTATCATGGCTACCAGAAGGGGAATAAGGGTAGAAGGTGCATGGTGGAGGATAATTCTGATATCCATATTATTAACATTGACTGGCGTGAGTGCTCAAGGTATGTTTTTTTATGTCAGGACATGGCTATACTTTTTCTTATAAATATCTAAATAATATTATTGACAAATTAAAATTTATAAATTTATTTATTGTAGAGTTCAATTTTGGATAAATTTGTTATTCTGATTTCAAGTGATTTCGATTAATATTATATATATATGTATGTATGTGTGTATGTATATTTAACTACAAGAGCAGATTTAAATATATTCATGATATTATTGTGGGTAATTAGTAAATATCGTCATGGTTTCAAAATATATATATATATATATATATATATATATATATATATATATATATATATATATATATATATATATATATATATATATATATATATACCGTGCCCGTGCCGTGTGATCCCGGCCTAGAATAGAATCATCCTGGTAATGGTGGTGTCGTAAGAGGTGACTAAAGTACGTGTGGTAGAGTCACGTTGCCAGCAAGGGCAACACGCATGGGCAGACTCGACCGGATCATTACCACCCCCAGCATTTAAAACCGGCGGTCACTACTTCAGTGGCTTTATGCCACTTCGTAATGCCGGGCTCCAGAGCCCAACCCACCTTAAAGGCAGGCAACGCACCTCCTTTGGGGTTGCACGGGGCCGTGGGCGGCGATAATCACTTACCATCAGGTGACCCGACGCTCGTTTGTCGTGTCTTTTCCATAAAACAAAACATAAAGTTCGTCGATAAGAAATGCCTAAAATAGTTAATTATGTTAGAGAAGACCTTCTGCTAAAAGATTGAAAAGTTTCTCTGTCGTGTTGTACAAAGTCTTAATTAAACGTTCTTTTACCTTTGACGCGAGAGACAAAGCGAAATGCATATAAATATAATATTATGTACTCATAATTATATCAATATATTAATATTCTAACTACTCACTTATATCGTATTATTTATATAATATAATTTTGATGTTGGAAATTCACTAAAGTGAATGTAGCGTTACTGAAATATTGCTAAAACTTAATTTATTTTAGTTGAATAAGTATCAGGTTATCAGATTTCTTTATCAGGTTTAAACAATGTGTGGTGTTGAGTTCCACCACTCAACGCACAATGTCTTGATATCTGGGGTCACCTAATTTATCAATACTACTCACTTTGAACCAAAATTCTTAACTTCGCTGAGTCTGTATTTCTTAGGATTTATCTCAAGAATTTTTTAACGGATTTTCATAAGATAATGCTATATTTATAAATATCTTAGCACACCTTGGGATTTGCTAAAACATCGTAATCGTCACGCGGCCGCCTTATTAATCGACCAATAGTACTGTCGAGAAAAGTAGGGGCGGGTCGACAAATACATACATATTATATTATAATATATATTATATATTGTATTTATAATGATTGTAAGACGAGTCTGACTGTAAACGCGACTGGTTGCGGGTTCTATCTCCACTCGAGGAAATAAAATATTTATTTAAAATTATATTTTCATTTCTTCGCTCTAGTGTCGAGGCAAGGTAATCTCTCCAGAATTCGTCTGAACGGAGTGTATTAACACTAGGTTTCCCCTGCTTACTCTGCTGCGTACGAGACACAGTTATTTTTTATATTGTATGTATAATATTTAAGTATATTACCATGATTTACGTCATAATAACAAATGTTATGAAAGTCATGGCTTTTATTATCATTTGTTTTCTGATAACATTCTTATCACAACGGAAGTTTTATCAGTCGTGAAGAAATGTAAAGCATGAGAATAATTTATTGGTTCAATAGTTTTATCTTTTCTGCATATTACATTACTAATAAACAAATAAATTATATTTTTTAGTATAGTTTACAAAATAAATGTATTAAAAATGTTGTTTATTGAACTTGTTTATTGATCTTGAGGAACCTAAAACCTTTTGACTCTTCGATATGGGTGTAGTAAAATAAAATGTTACTTTTTTAACATTTTTTAAAGTGTTATTTCACACAGGAAGGAAAAATACTTATTTAGAAAACGTATAAAAATTTGAACGTAGCGGGATTCGAACCCGCGTCTCCTGCAAATAACTTTATGGTAAGTTTCCAGGAGGCGCGAATTTGAATCCCGCTACGTTCAAATTGGTATACGTTTTCTAAATAAGCAAAATGTAACTTTATTTCTAATAATAACTCTACTATGTCATTTACTGTAGCAGTAGCATCATATTATTCATAATGCAAATAGATTTTAATACACGTAACGACTATATTTAAATATTAACATAATGAAAACAACTCTAACAAACTTCAACTTAAAGTTCAAAGTAAAGTTGAATTTTCCTGTACTCAACAATCCTTTATCAATATTTTGCATGTGAAGCGAGCTAGTAAGCCTAGCCATTAGCTCATCGGTTCCCAACCAGTGGTCCGTGGACCAGCAGTGGTCCGTAGCAGCTAAAATATGGTCCGCGAATGATTTAAAATTCTGGTAAAACATAGAATATTTTGACATTTAAATGTAATATACTTTGAAATTTATTGATTTTTAATATTTACTTAAAAATTACACACCCCATCATACAAAATGTCAGATTTTTCTTAAAACTTTTGACTTTGAAATTAAAATGTTTGTTAAATTATTAATTTATTTTTGTTATATCTACAAAGTGGTCTCTAAAAAGAATTCTATAAAAGTGGTCTATGATCGAGAAAAGATTGGGAACCCCTGCATTAGCTAAATACTTTATCGTATACTATATAGAATATCACGCGGTTATCCTTAGTTACTGTAATCACTGTCCCGTCCTTTACAATCTATGGGGGCTGCTTCCTATAATTTTAGTTTTATTGAATACTGGGCTGGAGGGTATGACTATATAGAGCAGAGTAGCCGTCAAGTCATATATTATGATTTCTCTATATTTCTTATAATATATATTGTGACCGCATTATATGTTATAAACGCGATATTTGTCTACAGGTTATTATTATATCTATATTGTTAGTTATTTTCTTTACTCTTGTTTATTTTTAATATGCAAATAACAATAATCTGTATTTATATAATAATCTAAAAAAATAAAATATATTTAAAATGTGACTTTCATATATTGCTGTTGTTTTAGTCACGACTTTAAAAATATAATTAATTACATATAAATTAGGATGAGAGCAGCTATAACATTCGTTTGATCTATTTATTTGTTAAATAGCTTTTAGTATAAGTGCCAATAGTTTCAGAATACACAAGAAAAACTTGGCTTGGCTTCGTCGTTCGACATTTTTGCATCATTCTGTTTTAAATAACTATATTTTTAAAACTTTAACTTGGCTGCCTATTAGTATCGCAGGAAATTATACATACATCTGCTTTGTATATATTTTAACTGTTCTTTTATCTTTTAAGAATAGTGATGACATTCTGTGTAATCAAAAATAATATATATTAATTTGAAATTGCCCATAAAAATGATATATGAGTATGTGATGACATGAGATGTGGTAGGTGCGGGACTATGGCGGAGGATATACCATGGTCGATTAGTCTTCTTCACGTTAGTTAGGTAAATGGTTAATTTTATTATCTATCTTAAGTGGATTTTAAGTTAATAAGCCGTGTCATAATGATCTCATCTCAATCTTTGATAGTTTTTTTTTAGTTTCACGCTGTAGCCTGCACATGCCAGGGTAGGTAGACGGAACCTGGGAAATTAGTGTTGAGATACTCCGTTCTCCATTTCCCACCGAATTATGGGGGCATTGCGTGTTGAGTGGCTGAACTCGAAACCGCTTTGCTTCGCAGCCAGAGTTAGGAAATGAACATATTAAATATTTCATTTCAATTACCGAGTGGGAATAGAACCCACCATATATCGCGTTTACGGGCACACGATTGTGCTCCTGCGCCACGACTGGCCTCACCACTCAGACTATAATTTGATAGTCTTTATTTACTTAACGTGCGACGTAACTCTCTTTAATTTTTATCACTCTCGTCAGTTGAACGCGCCGCCGTAAACGGAATAGATCAAAAGCACACACCGTCATATGTAACTGTCGCCGGCACTTTATTGTGGCGAGTCCAGCTGTTGCTTTCACTTCACTACGTACGCTACTACGATCGTTTCCACTTATTGTGAACATTTTTCATTTCAGATATATCGGCGTGCTGCAATGAAGCCTCGGGGACGTGTCGTAGCGTTTGCGAGAAGGTAAGTCGTTTTGTATACGTGTAGGAAGTATTGTGTATATTTTTAAAGTGAAATTCTTCGAAAGGAATGGGTTTCTTTTTACGAATTTCGTCACTTCGCTTTGTGGAGAATTTTTGTAGGTATAGATGAAAGTTGCTACGTCGGATGTACGTTTTGTGCTACAATGGAAAATTAATTCTAAAGTTTCTTAAAGAACAATTGCTTTTAAGATAGAGAGATGCGATTAATCGGTTTTTATAGAACCTACAGAAATAGCTATTTTCTCTCTCTCTCTCTCTCTCTGTCGATAATGAAGCTATGACCGTTCGCTCATTAACATTTGATACACAACACCGCCATGGGGCCATCAACTCTTGTAGTTTTTATTATGTAAAATAATAGAGTTATTAGTTACGTTATCTTTTCCAATGTTAGTTTTTTTTATTAAATATTTTAATAAGTATATCACATTCCACTCCTTTGTATAATATACAAAATTATTAAATATAGGAATTACATTATATCCGATTTGCAAATGTATTGTAATGTATAAAAATTTTAATATACCGTTATTTGAATCAATGATGACTTATAGTTTCCAAGAGAGAGAGTATAAATCTCGCTACGTGAAAAAAAATATACGTTTTGTAAATAAGTATTTATCTCTTCTAAATATGAAATAACATTTTTTTTTAATTTAAAAAAGTATCTACACACCTTTATCATTTTTTAAAGTGTTTATCCACACTTAGGAAAAAAAAAACTTATTTAGAAAACATATAAAAATTTGAACGTAGCGGGACTCGAATCTTAGTCCAGCACAATGTCGGTTTTCAGGAGGCGCGGGTTCGAGTCGCGCTGCATTGAAATTTTTATACGTTTCCTATTTAGGAGTTAGTAACTTATTTAAGTATCTACACATCTTTTTAGCTAAAAATTACGCATACAAAATTATTCTTGTCACGGCAACATTACATTGTAATTTATCAATTCCTTGAAGCACACGTTATGGTAAATAGCTACCACATCCTTTTATTATCTCCAACCTATGTATGTATCCGAGACATCGATCAAATTCTCTCATGTAGCCACTACCAGTGCCAACCAGGCGGCTACCTCGCACACACTTATGTATTCAAGATCGATTAGACATTCTTAGTTCATCGCTTCTTGAATCTTAATCCCATCTTTAACGACGCCCAATCGAAATTTTAACTGAAAATCCAAATTGACTAATTAAACAGATTTATTACTTCCGACTGAAGATATTTTTAACGTTCGGAAGCGTAAAGGTCATTCAATATCTACACAATTCTGGTGAGCTTTGATTCTTTTCATCGACGTGTTCTTTGATCCGTATAGAGCAAACAAATAAAGGATATGGCGACGTGTACAATCATCGGCGCTCTTGTGTCCTTTCCTGCTGTGGAAATATTATTATAGTTACATGACTAGTGATGAACTTGCGGCTTCGCCTGTGAAAGCACGAAAGCATTTGTGTTTTTATATATTTATTAGGGACTCAAGCGCAGCTTCGCTCGCTTAAGTTAATTTTTAAGTTAAAGCCAGAGGTTAATATATTTTTTTTTTATTAAATAGTATCCTATGTCCTTTCTAATATCTCTAAGAATATATATACAATCTTTCATGATAATTGATAGAATAGTTGTGGCGTGAATGCGTAACAAACAAACTTACATTCACAATTATAATATTAGTACGATTAGGTACCTATATGATATTCGAGTCACCGCGTCGGGACTAATCAAGAATCGCGTCACATTGGGTGACGTTCCGAGAAGGCGCATCGAATGAATAAAGGAAAAACTACTAAAACTTGTAAGCGGAGTCGGGTCGGTCTAATATGTACATTCGTATTTAATTCCGTCTCGTTAGGGAACCGCGTGACGGCGGCTTCCTCTCCGCGACACTGTTTGAATAATATTGAATATAATATTTAATTGTTCAGTCGACTATTTGTTAAGTAAGTAGGTAGGTACCTTACCTTATGCTTTGCTTTTTCGATTTCGTAATTATATACATTTATATCTATCAAAGAAAGTCTGTAGAAGTAAGTATTTTGGATTTTTTTTATTTGTGTTCAATAGCTTTGCATAAGTACATATGTAGCTGAAAAAAAATTAAATTCATTGATTGGTTCCCCTAATAGGGCACAGCGCGTAGCTCGTCCGGTAATTTTAATAAAGCATTGAGACACAGACGGACAACCCAAATCAAGTGGTGCCCTTGTTAACTTACCCATTAACAAATTTAACCCCGTATGCAGTTTAAGTAGTGGTTAATACTATGGGGGATCTTTGTGTTCTTTTAATAAGTATCTATTTATATTATAGAGCTATTATTTATAGTTTATTTATAGCAGTTTTTTTTAACTTCACGCTGTATACAGCACAAAGTAGAGTAGACAGAGGGAACCTAGTGTTAAGACACTACGTTTCCAGTAAGATACCTGTCCACTTCCTGCCGAATTCTGGAGGCATTGCGTGTTGAGTGGCGGCAGTTAACGCCGCTGAATCTGTTATATATATATATATATATATATATATATATATATATATATATATATATATATATATATATATATATATATATATATATATATGTATGTATGTATGTATGTATGTATGTATGTATGTATGTATATATATATATATATATATATATAATTATATAAATATAATTTCTAAGTAAGTGGATGTCACTGTATGTAGTACAGCGGCTCTGTAATGGCTTAATGGACTTCCCAGCTATCGCGACTACCGACACGGCGACAGTAATGAGACGTTGATAGCAAGGTTTCAGGGTTTAGAAATTTCCAAAACTATGTAATTTATGTAACATAATGATATAATAATTCTTTTTTCAATTACTATATTAAATTATTTAAGGCCACAAGGTGTGACTGTAAGTCGACTGGTCGTGGGTTCGAGCTCCACTCGAGGAGACGAACATAAATTCAAATAAATATATTGAATTGATGTTTCCATTTCTTCGCTCTGGTGTCGAAGCAAAGCGCGGCGCTGAGTTCCGCCATTCAATGCCTCCACACATCATACATGTAAGGCCTCCAGAATTCGGCGAAAAGTGTGGAACGGAGTGTCTTAACTCTAAGTTCCCTCTGTCTACCCTGCTGTGTGCGGGATACAGCGTGAAGCTGATTTATTTATTTTTACTATTTTCTTCAAAATTATAATCCACATGAAAATGATTTATATTATTAGACTTTTTAGCTTTATGCTTTATTCCGGAGACAACAATGTTGGCAGAGGGTTTAACCCTCCGTTCCCCGTTTTGTCACCGAATTCTAGAGGCATTGAGTGTTGAGTGACGGAACACAACGCCGCGTTTTTACTTGACACCAGAAGCGAATTTTATATTAATGTTATAAACTTATATTAAATATATAAAGCTATATAAAAATAACATTGAACGTTGATTACTTAATTATATATATTTAATTAACTTTAAACGATTTTAATATATTTTTGGTTCAATAATAACATACTATCGTAAATATGTACGTGCTTGGCTGACAGACTGGTAGTATCCATGTGAAAATTTTATTGTCACCAACCCGTCTATAATAACACCGTAATAACAAGCCTTTTGTTTAAACGGGGTTTTCTGAAATTATACGATAGAAGTATATATTATCCTTATGATATTTATCCTTCATTCTCTTTATTTTATTATATTTTATTTCATAATTATTTTTATTTTTTTTGTTTTTTTGAAAATTGTTTGTATTTGTTTAAAATTTGAGCTTAAATGCTTCGGCCAGTTTTATATAAATTAAGCAATATTGTATTTGATGCTATATCGCGCACACAGCAGGGTAGGCAGAAGGAACTAGTGCTAAGACACTCCGTTCTCCATTTTCCACTGACTTCTGGAGGCGTTGAGTGTTGAGTCGGGCAACTTCTTTTCGCTATTGTATTTTAACAAACTTTCTTTCATAATTAGTGTTTGTTTTATTGGAATCTGTTTATAAATAAAAAAAGTAAATCAAAATCGTTTAAATTATATTTTGTTCGATAAAATTGCCACAATATATCTATTTTCCTTAATGTGTTGAAACTTTAATTTTTAATATAATATAATATAATAGATATTATTATCTTTAAAATTATATTATTATAAGAAAATAACAGTACCTCAGATTAGTAAATAAATCCTTGTTTTTAACAGTAACTTAGGTGATACTAATTAAAAACATCAAAACAAATTCTGTACATTCAAAAAAAATATTATTAATTTAGATTCAAGCACAATACTTCATTAAAACATCAACACTTTAACTTAAAGAAATTTATTAGGTATCAGCACCGATTTAGTATGAACACGACGGACGATAGGCCGCGAAAAACATTCGACCGACACCTATCTAGTTCACGTCTTGTAAACATTTTTATATTATGTATGGAACACGACGTTATCACCTACACGAAATAGCAACTGCGAACGCTTCTATTTTGTTTATTTTTAGCGTCACGCTATATCCTCACAGCGGGGTAGACAGAGGGAACCTAGTGCTAAGACACCTCTTTTCTTTTTCTCTTCTTGTTCTCTATTTTCATTGCGTGTACAGCGGCGGAACCAAACTCAACACCAGAGTGAAGAAATGAAAATATACATTTAAATAAATATTTCATTTCCTCGAGCCAGACACCAGTCGATACCAGAGCGAAGAAATAATAGTATAAAATATTTTTATTTCCTCGAGTGGGAATCGAACCTACAGCCTTTCACGTTTACAGTCACACTTTGTGGCCATGAGCCACCACTGGCCTTTATCGTGTTTATTGACATTTATAAAATGTATATGTTTAAAGTACACATGGTGCTGAATTTTATGGTAGAGCTGCTGGAGTGCCCTCGATAGGTATATGTACTCGTATTTTATACGGATATTGCGCCATGTTTGTAGTTTACTTAAAAATGGCAAGAAATAGTTTATGTTTGCAATAAAATGTTTTGTTTTATGAAGGTTCCGTCTTTAAAGTATCTTTTTGAATATAGTTTTATATAATTTGATAGAGGTTGCATTTAATGATGTTAAAATTAAATCAGCTTCACGCTGTATCCCGCACAGAATAGGCAGAGAGAAGCCAAGACAGTCCATTCCTCCGCCGAATTCTGGAGGCGTTGCGTGTTGAGTGAACCTAACACCGCGCTTTGCCTCGACACCAGAGCTAAAAAATTAAAATAAATAAATATGAATTAATATTTCATTTCCTTGACTTGGGATCGAACTCACAACTAAGTAATAATTTGTGACCCTCCGGCACGACTGGCCTCAAGTATCTTTTGAATATAGTTTTATGTAATTTGATTGAGGCTGCGTTATATGATGTTGAGACGGCGTACCGCGTGAATATCGTAGCTGGAAAGATTTGGAATGTAAACCTGATGAAAGTGAGTTTGATTTCCGAGGGATATGTATATTTAAAATACATTTACATTGCCTTTTTAAAAATTACGTATTATTTGCATAAAGTAAATGTTAATGTTTAAAATGAGCGGAAAAAGAATCGGAGTGACTGATCACTAAAGTTCTTCTGTTTATTGGTGTAAGTATGGGAGATGCGTATAAAAGAAAATAACAAGGTAATAAATTAAAATAAAATTTTATTACAAATAAAATATCTTAAAAAAATGATATATTGTGAAAAAAATATTTGCCGCGGCTTATAATTTCAGCAATAACGTAGTGGTTTCAGGCGGCATCGGCAGTTCAAAGCGCGCCGCCGCTTTGATGTATGAACGTACGTATGATCTAAGTAGTCGCGGCCGCAGCTGCTTCTAGATTTATTGATATAGTATTTACATCTTTGTTGACTTGTAGTTCGTTTTCATTTTTTATTTGTACAGATAAAAATTCTTAAAGTTTTTTTCTTGAGCTTCACGCTGTATCCCGCATATAGCAGGGTACGTAGAGGGAGTCTAGTGTTAAGATACTCCACTTTCCACCGAATTCTGGAGGAACTGCGTGTTGCGTGGTGTAACTCAACGTTACCTTTTTGCCTTGACAACAGAGCGCAAATGTAAATATTAAATATTTCATTTCCTCGAGTGGGAATCGAACCTACACTCTGTCACGATTACAGTCACACGTGTGTGCTTCGTGTTGCGCCACAACTGGCCTCTCATTTTTCCTATAGAATTTTTGACTGTAGAATGTTGCAGTTATTTTTATTTTTTATGTGTTTCATAATTTAACGTAAAGATACGCTTTGTATTGATTATACTATTATAATGATTAAAGCCGTCATGACGCAGTGTCACAAGCGTGTGGCTGTAACCACGACGGTTGTGGGTTCTATTCACTCTCGAGGAAATGAAGTTTCGCCGCTTAACACGCAAACACCTCATGCGTAAAGTGGGGAACGGAGTGTCTTAATACTAGCCCTCTGTCTATCCTGCTATAGCCGCGATACAAGCTGAACCTAAAAAAATATATATATTCGTTCTTTTCTTAAATAACATATTCGTATTTAATGCAAAAAAACACATAACCACACACACATACAACATCTACATATATAAACCACAACGATTGAATCGACGAACGAATTTAAATCCCCGAATCCCGTATTCAGTGTAACATTGTAACAATTGATTACAAGGATTACTATGTGACAATCACGTCCGTACCGGGAATTCGGCGGCGTGACGCGGATCCCGACCCGGGATACCGAATTCCAATCACGTACCACCGACTTTCGGAGCGTTTACCAGAGCACTGCGTTTTAGCAAACTCACTCGAACGAAATACGTTTCTTATTCGGTTTCTAGTTCACGTTCGAAATTGATTTAGGGTCCTTCCCTATCTGTGATTTATATATTGTTATCGCTTTGAAATATTTCGTCTTTTACTATGTACTTTGAGTAGTAAGTTTTTTTTTCGTATTACATAGTATGCATAAGAAAGATCCGGGATTTGGAGGATTCTGATCACGTAGGAACTACTTCGGAGTACTTACCTGAGTATCGTGTTTTAGTGTATTTAGAACATTGAAAATGCTACCTATATAAGGTAAATTCATTTGCCCTGTACAATAATAAATAAGATTTTTTTAGTACATATTTTCTTATAATATTATACTTTACTATTCTATTATTTGAATTACATACTATATTCTATATCTAATAAAATAAATCACTAAATATGTAAAATGTATTTTTTATTTATTAGTAATTTTATTTTGGTATTTATTAATTTTGTCTTGTAAAACGATTTTTTTCTCTATGTATGCAATAAAAAGTTTTATCTTATATCTATGTATCTACTATTTTCTTCTCTCCCCATAATAGAAATCACCATCACATTAAAATTATTTTTATGTGATTAATAATAATAAATCAGGTTCACGCTGTATCCCGTACATTGCAGAGTAAGCAGAGGGAACCTAGTGTTAAGACACTCCGTTCCTTACTTTCTGCCGAATTCTGGAGGCATTGCGTGGCAGAAATCAACGCCGCGCTTGTCTGCGAAACCAGAGCGAAAAAATGGAAATATTAATTGATTGAGGGAATTGAGGGGATCGAACGCACATAATATTAATAATTTACGAAATTGAATATCAATATTTTTGTATTATACAAACATGCTCACAGACACTAAACCACAGAACACCAAGTATAAATATCTAATTTACATTGAGAAATATTGTGGTAATGAGGAAAAAAGACACGGTCCGTCCACCCTGTCACACGAACATTCCTGACGGTGGAGTTTAAGTTATTAAAGGTGCAAAAACAAACAAACTAAATGCATCGGAGTTTCAAAGCGGGTGAAAATAGATTCATCTGAAATCCTTTCATGTCTGTCGACGTCCGTCCCACTTTGGCGACACCGCGTAACGACATACTGTACTATATTGAGATTTCTTAAGCACCTTTAGAGGCGAGTGGAGAGTGAATGTAATTGTGAATAAAAGGAAATTATCGAATAGGCTGTAGTGGCGTATGGGCATAAGGGTGTGACTGTAACGTGACGGGTGTGGGTTCGATCCGTAGTTCGATTGGAAAATTCGGCGGAAAGTGGGGAACGCAGTGTCTTAACACTAGGTTCCCTCTGCCTACGCTGTGTGCGGGATACAGCGTGAAGTGATTTTTTTCAAATAAAAAGATTGCAAGTTGGTAAATTGATAAATATAATACGTTTAAATACTTACGTCGTATTTGCATTTATTATTGGAAATTTATTGTTAAAAATTTTAATAAATCGAAACCAACATTTTATCCTATAGCTCATATTATATGTAGTTGCAAATTCAAATCCCACTTGGGATCATTCATATTTTAAATATACACATTTGTTCAATGTAGCTTTTGAATTTGGTGATTTTTTATGAAAATAGAAAAGAAAAGACATATATTACGCTTTTTACCAAAAGCAAACGAAGATTGTGTGAACTTATGTTTAACAGCGAACAATTTGTGACGAATAATTTAAAAATGGATTTAAAGTAACATCTTTATAATAGCACTCAAGTAAAAACTGTTCATTCTAAAAAACAAAGTATGGAACCATTTCTATATCGTAAAAGTTTGTTATAATTAACTTAATTGTTAAAAAAAATAAATTAAATTAGCTTCTCGCTATATCCCGCACACAGCAAGGTAGGCAAAGGGAACCTAGTGTTAGGACACTCCGTTCCCCACTTTCTGCCGAATTTTGGAGGCATTGCGTGTTGAGTGGCAGAACTCAACGCCGCACTTTACCTCGACACCAGAGCGAAGAAATGGAAATATAAATTTAAGTAAATATTTCATCTCCTCGAGTGGGGATCGAACCCACAACCAGTCGGTTTTACAGTCACATTTTGTACCATTGCGCCACGACTGGCCTCAACTTATATAAAGTTAATTATTAAATTCATATTTATATTATTTCAATTCATAGTTTCCAATTTGAACGTTATCATCATATGAGATGTCGCAAATGTGAATATTACGTTCGTCTTATCGTTTCGCGGAAATGCTCTACAGACGTTAGAGGCGGAAGGTTGGGGATTTCTGTAAAGGTTATTTTAGAACGAAAGTTCGAAATTGGTTTTTGGAATTTCGACACGCTTAAGCTCTAATGGAATATATGTATATTCTTTCGCATTACATTCAGAGAAAGCTTCGAGCTTTACAACTATATCACGAAAACGCATTAACGTGAGAAGATTTAGAGAATTATCTCTTTTCAAATCTATTTTATTTCATAATATTTAAAAGTACGGATACTTAAATATATTTTAAAAGAACTGACTGTATTTTCGTTCGATTCGATTCCAAAATATAACAATTGACATCATTAATAAATCACACAATAATATTGATAATAATTTAAAACTTTGTAAATTTTTATTCTTTTAATTTTCTCATATATTTGGATAAAATTAATTTAGTGATTTAAAACAAATTTACAAAAACTGTATCTTAAAAGATATTGGAATATAAACGTTTTTTAGAAGATTAAAAACAACAAAATATTCTTGAAACAGTCACAAAGTTTGTAATTCTATCTGCGTGAAGTAGACTTTGGTCATTAATCAACCCCTGTCAGTGTTCTCCTCAGCTTTTAGGTATATTGGACCAACTTGTCGCACTGTGAACCGAATATCAACACACCACTTAAAATTGTGATTTGTCTCTGGCGTTAAAAAAAAATAAAGAAAATATCTATTATCTTTTAAAAGTGCCCTTCAAAAAAGTTTACAATTTAGGCTCGTAAACGTCTGTTTTGTTATAAATTATACTTTTGACTAATAAAAATAGTTCTGATTATTTCCTTTGATTCCCATTCCTCATATATTTAGAACACAGACGATCTTGATGTTAATTGAAATATATGGGGTGCTGTATTATTTTTCAGTGTTTTTGATGTCGCTTTACATTATATTATTAATACATATGCTGATTTATGAAATAATTAATCAGTGATACATTGACTATAAACAAAAAAAAAATCTATATTTGAGCCCGGTCGTGGTGTCGTGACAAAAGCGTGTAACTGTTGACGCGACAGTTTGTGTGTTCACTTCCTATCGAGGAAATTGAATATTGAGTATTATCTTATTTATCTTATTCCTTCGTTCTGGTGTGAAAGCGCGGCGTTGAGCTCCGCCATTCAACATACAATGCGTTCAGAATTCGGCGGGCAACGGAGCAAAATGGGCAACGGAGAGTTTTAACTTTATTTTCCTCTGCTTACTCTGGCGTGTGCTAGAGCGTAAACAAAAAAAATGATCTATAGTAGTACAAGTAGAATTATTGTCTATACTTTTGTATATATACTATATATATAGTATATTTGTACAAAATTTCCTAAAAAAAATGTTAACAAAGCTCAAACTAATTTATAAAGAAACATCAAAGAGCGAGGTGCAGTCTTATCCTGTCCTTTGATTACAGACCGAGTTCGTCCCATTCGCTATTTTCAACCACTGTACAGGGCTTTGACATCACAAAGAATTTAAATGATAACATCAAATTTTAATTTATATTATGGTGTAGAATAATATTTGTAGAAATTTTTATTATAATTATAGGCAAATGTGAAATTAAAAAAGCATTAAACATAATTTTTGTCTTAACAGTAACATTTTTTTATTATTTCGTCGTCGCCTAAAACAAAAATAAAATAAGTGAAACTAATATTATAAATGTGATGGTACTTTGTTGATGGATGGATTTAGATTTAAGTTTACAGTAACAGTTTATACGAGTACATCAAAATAGCTATGTGCTATTATGGCCTAAAATTTATGTAAATATTTTATATAATTTGACCCTTATGAACAATAAGTTTAAGCACGTGAAACCGCGTGCGCTAGTGTTATTTTTTGTAACTTCACGCTGTATTCTGCATATAAGCAGGGTAGTCAGAGGGAATCTAGTGTTAGACACTCCGTTCTGCATTTTCCACCGAATTCATTAGGCATTGCATGTCGGCACCTATAAAAAATATTAATATTTATTTTGTCGGGTAAGATACGAACCTACAACGTATCACGGTTGTTGTCACACGTTTGGGCTTCTGCGCCACAACTGGCCCCAATGTACATATGTGTATGTTTATTTATATGTGTCTGTGTGTTTAATTAATGCTTTAACCCTGTACAGCTCCGCACCGTCCCGGGTTGCCAGTGTCAGTCTCCCTGCGATAATTACAGGCGGGCTCTGGTGAACTATTTAGGGCAGCGGCGTACGTGTTCTGCAACGTTTTATTATGTCAACCGAGGGTCCTTTGTGTTTTAATTAGCACTAAAGTTTCTGTAAAAGATGTATTTCTTGTTGTCTTGTGTTGTGATGTCTACATTTTAGTTTATTTATTATCTGTTTTGTTATAGAAATAATTTTATAAACGTTTTTCGTTCAGAATTTTACAACTCTATGCATTTTCATATGGAACTCACTAGCTTGATGTCAGTTGTGAATGTTAAAATTACTTTAAAATGGAAAATGTTATAATAAATTTTAGCGAAAATTATATATTATCTTTCACATTTATCGTATATCCCGAAGCATAACACTAAATTCCCCACCTCGCTGACTGAAAGTCGCATACGATTGTGAAGTATATTATTAATAATTTATTTATATTGGATATTTATATCAATTATTTAAGAAAATAATTACAAATACTACGAATTGCACTAACAATATGCATTGATCAAGTGCCGTAAAATTTTATTACCTCCATTATTATTATGTCGCTATACCACCGACCTATGCGAAATGGCCGTTCCGTAGTACGCTTAGAATCCTAATAGATTCATTGTCATGTGGTACAACGTGCCTAAACATGTCAAATGAGAGGGTTCACGACCCTCCATTCCTCGGGAATACAATTTAATTGTGAATTACTTTAAATTTTAAATATTTACTGATTGCTATTTTGTTAGGTAAATTATAAAATTAAAAATTAAATAATTAATATTTTCATTTTGTTGCTCTGATGTCGAGGCAAGGCGCGGTGTTTAGTTCCGACGGAAAGTGGGTAGTGGAGTGCCATAAAACTAGGCTCCCTCTGCCTACCCTGTTACATATGGGATATACCGTGAAAATGAAAAAAAAAAAGTTTAACCCTGACTTTATAAACAGGATGTTTGAACACATATGAACATATGACAGGAGGATCGACAAAAGTTTATAGCGAAACGGAAGGCATAACGCATATAAAGACATTACTAACGATTACTCCATAAGCATGTCCTGTTAACATGCAGGTCTATAGCCATATTATTTTAATTTTTTTTCCTGGTATGTGGTGGAAGTAGGATGCAATGCACGTTTCGGCCAGAACGTGTTGGTGCCTCGTCGATGACGTGATGTCAAGCTACCCCTGATTGTCTTTATGTTAATGTGAGACCACCTTCTCTTGATATAGTGGATTTTTTTTATTGATACATTAATGATAAATGTGAATTTATATATTTTGTATAACGTAATGTAATCATATGTCTTAAAGGTATTGGAAGTGCCTTAACACTAGATTCTCAGGTTCCCGCTGCTTACCCTGCTATATATAGAATACAGTATGAAGCTATAAAAGACCGAGTATTTGTGTTATAAGCCTAAAGCCATATAGATATTTTCCACAAAACCACCATGTTATAAATATAATCAAGCAGAGCACCCAAAATTAATTATTTATTCAAAGTGTATTACCAATCCACAGGGAGTTAAACTATTACCTGCCTTTACAATATTTTATTATAGATTAACATGCTTATTAACTTATTACTAGCCCCATTTTTGCTATAATAATGATATAATGAATTAAAAAATATACTTTAAAAATGTATAAAAAATGTACCGTAGCGGGACTCGTACCCGCCTCTTTTGGAAACCGTCTACGCGCTCTGTCCTTTTAAATCACTTGAGTGGATTTTTTTAATATTGAAAAATCTAAAAGTTTGCAATACGTATCACTTTTTTTAAATAGAAAATATTTTTAAATCAATTTAGTTATAGTTAAATATTGTTTTAGGAGTTATTACATTGCTCTTTCGGTGAATAACCAGTTTTTATAGCGAACATGTGGATTCGCATGGAGTGGGACTTATGGTATCGCTGTGTTCACACGCCTCTGTCTAGAATACTGATTTTTACATTACATAAAACTGCTCTAATCAAAAATCATATATATTATATAAGCTTTCATTTTTATTTCTTTAAATTATATGTCACGACGACGTTGAGTTCCGCCACTCAACACGCAATGCCTCCAGAATTCGGCAGAGCGATCTGCTTACGCTGCTACATGCGGGATACTGCGTGAAGCTGAAAACAAAATAACATACAAAGATATTATTTCATCTCAGTTCATATGATGACGTTACTTATTATATTAGTAAACAAGAGATAAGTAAGTGAATATACTGAGAAGATAAGCTATACGACTCTTGCTACTTAATCTTAAAATATTGAAAATATTTTGTTAAATACAAATATATAAATGTTCTAATATTATGGTAAAACTACATACAATAATATAGTCTATATAGACAGTTGATAACTTATTATATTTAGTGATACTAATCTCTATTAGGCTTTTGCCTATAAATTTTCTTTGGCAATACTGCTTTAAAACATTGATTTTAATTAATGGCAACATTAGCAGTAAACGAATTGATGTTAGTAAAATAATATGGAATAAGAATAGTTTTCTTAGTGTTGACAAAGAATTTTAACTAATATAACTCTATATAAAGATTTGATAACTATCTATATAAAGAACTGCAATGCAGAGCTACATATTTATTATCTAGAAATGTTGAAGAATTAGATTTATTTATGTAAACAGGAAGCACGTGACAGCCATTACAATTTAAACGCGGTCTTTTATTCTAATATCACACCGAATGAATACTGATTTGACTTGCACTATATCAATGTCTTTTGTTTAAATATTAAGTCAAGAAATGATTCCTTCGATTAAGCTTCGCGTTGTAGCTCACACGAAAGGAACAATGAACATTGTATACAAATCAGCTGTAAAAACACGTTCAAATCGGCCCACACACTTGATAATCACTTCTTTTAAATGCCATTGCAAAATAATGATCAAACATTATTTTACATATTATTTCAATAAAAAAATATTTTGAGGACACAATGCAAACGCGACTGATTATGGGTTTGGTTGGACCCCATTTAAGGGAATGAAATATTTTCATTTCATCGGTCTGGTGTCGAGGCAAACGCGCGACGGGAGGAATTCGCCGGAAATGAGGAACGTAGTGTCTTGACACTAGGTTTACTCTGCCTACTCTGCTGTGTACTGGATACGCGTTAAGCAGAAAAAAAGACATCTTAATTTCCCCTTAAGTCTTTCAAGTTGTATTCCATAGTTATTGGAGGATCAATTTTTTTTATAGTTTAATATGAACATTTAATATGAACATATTAATATGTATGTAAATGTAAAAATACACCTATATGTTTTAATAGTAATTAACTCAGTACATATTTACATTTGTATATAGCTTTACTGATTATAAGTAGAAAGTTATTGTAGTTATCAGTAAAGATACCAATTTTGTCATTCATCAAGTATGTGGAGCGATCCCAGATAACCTTATTAACATAGAGCGATAGGGAGGAGTTAAACAAGTACTTAATTGCTTGAGATTGTGTAATGTCAACAAACAAGCGTGCATTCTTGGAAGGGTGACCAAATAGTAAAATAAAAATTTGCCCCCGACCCAAAAAAATACTAACTTGCCTTAGACAAAGTGCTTGTAGCTCTTAAAGTGTTAATCCTATTTGCATAAGACCTAGCTAAGAACCACCGCAAAAGAACAACGCTTCTGTTTAAAAAAACCGCACTCTAATCGGTTCCTTCGTTCAGGAGGTATGGTGTAACAGAGAGACAGACAGAGATTTCGTGTAAGGGTAAAAATATTAAAAACAACAGCTTTATAAGCCGTAGCGCTTACAGCTGTATGAAAATTAACGTTTCACATATAGAGCCTCCTATGAGTAGCAGTGATTTAATCATTCTGTTATATTCAGTGACTCAGAAAGGATATGATTAATATGCATTCAATATTGGTATTGCATTATGTATGTGCCGCACGTGGCTCTTAGACGCGGGATTTATTTTGACAAAGTTTCACGTCTCTATATGCAGATAGAGATCTTGCCCCCTAATATTTATAGGTGAAGGGAAGAATAAATAAATTATATTTTTTCTTTCATATATTAAATACTTTATTTTCTACTTTATCATTTATTTATTGGTAAGGCTTAACGATTAGGCTCTAAGTTCTGATACTCTAAATAATATGGTTTCTTATTATGTAATAAAAAAACATTTTAAATTATGGTTCATTAGGGTACAAATCTGAGATGCATCTTAAGAGCGATCATGAAATGCCATTTTCATTCATAGATTATAATGAATGAATGAAAACGTCATTACAAGACCTCTCTCAAGATCGATTTTAGAGATGAGAGCTGCTTATAATAAATATGGGCCTAAAAGTGTTCAATAAAAACGTAGAGATGAATTTTTAAATTTATTCTTTACATAAGAAACATTAACATGATAAATTGTTTATAGTATAAAACTTGTTATAGTTAGTTTACTCCAGGCACTGAAGTACGTTCCATAAATCATGGCGCAGTCAGGGGGAAGCACAACGTTATGCACTCTAGTAGTTACACAGAGTAATTTGCTTAAGCCAGTTCTACTTTAAATTAAATTTTTATTCACTAGGCTAACTTCTTATAAATTTAATATTTTTAAGCAACTATTATAGGTGAGGCCAGTCGTGGCGCAGGAGCAACTAAAGTGTGACTGTAAAACCGACTGGTCGTGGGTTCGATCCCCACTCGAGGAGATGAAATATTTACTTAAATTAATATTTCCATTTTCTTCGCTCTGTTGTCGAGGCAAAGTGCGGAGTTGAGTTCTGCCACTCAACACGCAATGCCTCCAGAAAGTGGACGGAACGGAGTGTCTTACACTAGGTTCCCTCTGCCTATCCTGCTGTGTGCGGGATACAGCGTGAAGCTTTTTTTAGACTTTGCTTTATATTATTAAAAAGAGAAAAAGATAAATTGTGGCTGTCGTGGACTGTTGTGCGGCGGTATAGCGCCTGATTGTAAACGCGATTTGTCTGATTATAAATGGATCAATACTACCGAAAATGATTATATTTGTTTATTTTCATCTCTTCGTTCTGGTAGACAACGCGTGCCATAGAGTTCCGCCACTCCACAAGCTATTGCTTTACTGTTAAATACTGTAAAATTTATGAAATAGCCTAATTTTTAAAAGGTAGTTTCAGATATTTCTAAAACTACCTCTTAAAAATTAGCATTTCATAAATTATACAGTCAACCCCTGTTTGCTCACAAAAAATTATAAATACTAAATCTTATAACAAATAATAGTCTCTTGTTTTTTTATTATAAATAAATAAATCAGTTTCACACTGTATCCTGCACTCAGGGGGCAGAGGGAACCTAGTGTTATGACACTCCGTTCGCCACTTTCCGTCAAATTCTGGAGCTGCGTTGCATGTTTAGTGGCGATACTCAACGCCGTGCTTTGCCTCGACACCAGAGAGAAGAAATGGAAATATATATATCTTATATATAAATAAATAAATCTATCTATAAATAAATCTTTCATCTCCTTGAATGAGAATCGAACCCACAACCAGTCGCTTTTACAATCACACAGCAACAGTCACTTTGTGCCCCTGCGTCACGACTGGCCTATAAATATTTACCTGGCCTGGCCTGGCCTATAATAAATAAAATATGTTGAGGCTAGTCGTGGCGCAGGGGCACTGTAAACGTAACGGGTTGTGTTGGCTTCCCATTCGAGAAAATAAAATATTTAATATTCTCATTTCTACGCTCTAGTGTCAAGGTAAAGCGCGATGTAGAGTTCCGCCACTCAATACACAATACTTCCAGAATTCGACGGCAAGTGGGAAACGCAGTACTTAACATTAAACTCCCCCTGTTTTCATGCGGGATACAGCGTGAAGCTAAAAAAATAACACGTCCCATTTTAGTACGTTGTAACAAGATATAAGCATGTGGATGCGGACGTTCGTGCGTCAATTAATTTCATTAGCCCTAATGCTTCTAATAAAGAGCAACATGTGTTTATTTCGATGTACATACACTCCGTATAGGTTTTATTGCTTAGACACTGGTTAGAAGATTTATTGGATGTGGGCCATTTGTGAGGCGGTTGTTTTTAATTTTAATGTGATCCATGTTAATTTGGATCACATGTTTGGGACTGATTTATGTGGTAATCTTTTGTTGATAATATTTAAAATATTTATAGTTTAATATTTGATTTGATTGGATTTTTATATTTATTTGTGTGAATATAATCTATAATTAAATGTTTTTATTTTGCAAATAACTCATCCCAGCCCTACCACTCTTCTCTTCCCCTACAAAATTACGCCTAAATTTATAGTAAAAGAGTCCCTTTCATTTCATTAACTTAAAATTCTTTTGTTCTAGATGTCACTGGTGGAGATAGCGTCCGACTCTACAGCGCGGGAAGAGATAATACATAACATTTATAAGTTTTGCATACCACACTCGGTAATTAATCTTTTGTAGATTTTAATAATATTCCCTTTAAAAATAGATTGTTGAGGCTAAATCTATACTTCCATTTCTTCGCTATGGTGTCAAGACAAAGCGCGGCGTTGAGTTCTGCTACGCAATGGCTTCCAAATTCATCGGAAAGTCGGGAACAGAGTGTCTTAACACTAGTTTCCTTCTGCCTACCCTGCTGTGTGTGAGACACAGCTTGAAGCTGATTTTTTTATTTAATATTTTCGAACCAAGGCAAATGCTCTTATTTGCTTTCCGCCACTCAACACGCAATACTTTAAAAATTCGGCGGAGAGTACTAGAGTGCCTTAACACTAAGTTCTCTCTGCCTACCCTACAGATACAGTATAAAGCAGAAAAAAAATAGGTATTTATTTTTGTTACGTTTTTTATGATATAAATATTCATAATGTGAAATTAAGAGAAAGATATTATGATTAATTTTTTTTTAATATTTAATAATCCAGTCTACACTTAGTTTTAAAAGAATATTAAGGACTTTCTAAATTATCAATTTCATATATATTTCAGAAGCTTAAAAATCGGATTCGTTCAAAAGTTTTGATTTCTTAAGCCAGTAAGATGATATTTAACGTAGTTTTAATGGTGGCATTTAAACTAAATCTTCCTTTGCCTTTGCCGTCGTCAATAAACCGCCTATCGCATTGTATTGTAATTGGGGAGGTTTTGAGGAGTTCTCGAGTTACTGAGGTATAGAATTACCCACAAATAATAAGACAATCAATTATGAAAAGACAAACAAGTTTCTTACTAGGTTTTATTAAAGTGTACGTTTGTTTACAGATAGAATTTTGGACCTGTATGAATCAAACTATACAAGGTAAGGAGTATTCGATATTTTTATAGATTTATTAGTTCCTTGTGAAAATAATAGTAAATGTTGTTGTAAACCTTATTCATTTATATGTGATTTTTAAAATAAATTTAATTATAATTTTTTCCAATAGACTAGAGACCCTCGCGCGGCCGATTCATCCGCTTTAATTTATAGTTAAATAAAAATATATTGAAATTTCCAGAAGTAGTAACAGGATCGGGCTGGTGGGGACGAGCGTGCTGTGCTCTGGGACATCATACAAAGTGTCGCCACGCCTGCGCTACAGTATCCGAAGTTTCAGCTTTATACGAACCGTGCCGAAGATCTGATGAAATTGCCCTTTTCGATTGTATACAACGACAGCAAGAAGGGCACTGGTGTTGCTGTGAGTAAGCAAAATTTATATTTTCGATACAATTGCCGAGTTTTGTTAGGAATAAATTATTGGTTGTTAAGGGGTGGAACATAACGCCGCCCATTGACCTTCGAGACCCTAGAAGGATCTATTCTTTTAAATCAAATATGTCATCGATTGAGACTTAGAATAGGATAAAGCAATCAATGCATTGGCTGTGATGACAGGTAATTGATATTATGTCTTATTTAATTTTTTATTTAATATTAAGAAAAAAAAGGTACTTTTTTAATTAAAAAGAATATATAATTAAATATTTATATATAATTAAAACGAACATTTTTTTTATTACTATAATTATTTTATAATTAAATTAATATATTTAAAACAAGCTCTTTTTATAGGTTTACGTTTTTATTCTTTCAGCACAAACTCAATCCCTAACCTGCCATGAAGCGTGCAGGCACGCTGTATGGAGAGTGGGTCAAACTCGCGCAGACAGCTCTACGAGAGAACGAGCTTTTGAACTATGTGAACAATCTCCGCAACTATTAAACTGCTTAAGGGATCTCACTGCTTCTTCAGTCCTCACTGATACTTCTAAATGTAAATATGTATTATAATAATATAGTTTTGTATATAATGTAATCTGGTTGTTCTTTGTTGTATCAAAGAAACTACGATTACACTTGTATAACATAACATAACTTGTACATTGTAGTTTGTAAGTTGTTTGAAAATCAAACGCAATTGCATTTGACTATGCATGTTAATAATATTTTATTATTTTTCTAATAATATACATCGTAAATTTTATTTTATTTTTATATTTTTCTTGAATAAATGAAGTTGAATGAAGTTTCTTATTTAAGTGATTCAGATAGAAATTAAAAGATAAATTTTCTCAAAAATTATAAGTTAATCAAATTTCTTTGTGAGTTTGTTTTCCATTTCAACAAAATGTTTTATTAATAACTTGAGTCCAGTCGTGGTACAGGGGCACAAAGTGTGGCTGCAAATGCGATTGGTTGTGGGTTCGCTCCACTCGAGGAAATGAAATATTTATTTAAATTTATATTTCCATTTCTTCTGATACGAGGCATAGAGTGCGGCGTTGAGTTCCGCCACTTAGCAAATAATGCCTCTAGAATCCGGCGAAAAGTGAGAGTGGCTTAACGCTAGGTTCCCTCTGCCTACCCTGCTGCGTGAAACTGATATAATTACCTAATCTCCAGATTTACCCTGCTGCCACGAATCCAAAAGTCCCGAATGTCGTAGCACATGTGAGACTGTACTGAAAAGGACAGGCGAATCGCAGGAGATAGCGGAGGTACTGTCGGTAGAGTGCGGCGCGCCCGCCATACACGACGGCATGTGGCAGTGCTTCCTCAGGAAGGACGCGCCGCCCGAGACCAAGGACCTGATACCGCACGATGTGGCGAAGTTACATTGTTGCCAAAAGGTATGGACATAGATTTTGGGTAATTTAATACAGTAGTATGCATTTTTTTTTAGTTTTCCTTTTTTTTTCCTGTACACAGAACAAAAAATGACACAGGAAAAAAAAATCTATCTGGACACCTTATAGGGTGAGGTGGAGAATTTAGTGTTAAGGTGAGAGTGGAGTTTGTATTTAAAAGCTGAGCGACGTACATTTCATTTTATTAGTCCACTGAGCCATATAGGAGGTTGGAGGGGAGTTGTCATATTAAAAAATTTAAAAAATACTATTAAATATGTAATTAAGCAATTCAAAATTTATTTTATAAGTATTATATTGTCATTTGATTCACTTTTAAGTATTTAGAAAGAAAGATTTTAGTTTATATGTAATATTTTAGGGTGCCACGATCAACTGTCGAAGACTTTGTTTCAACACTTTTAATAATGGCTGGCAGTTAAATTGGCAAAAGTTTTACACGGAGTGCCTTGGAGACCCTCAGGAGATGGAAATGGCTGAATGTCTAGAAGAAGGTAAAAATAATTGCTAATTGCTACGCCTAAATAAAATGCGTTCGTAATATTTTATAATATCCTCAGTAACAAGTAGATATAGAATTTAGTAAATCAGCAAGCATAAGTATAAAATATCTTAAGTATTTTATATTTTATTTTTTTTGGGGCCAATCTTGGAGCACTTGAGGAAATGGAGTATTTAATATTTTCATTTCTTCGCTCTGGTAAGGAGGCAAAGCACTACTTTGAGTTTCGCCACTCAACACAGGATTCCAGCCTCTATGTTTCGGCGGATAATAGTTGATGGAATTACTTAACACTAGGTTCCCAGGTTCATTCTGGCTAACCTATCATGTGCAGATTACAGCGTTAAGTTAAAAAAATAACTTGCAAAGTTAGCTAGAAAAAAAAATTAAAAACAATGATATGTTTTTTTCAGTGGATGCCCCTTGTTCGCTTGGATGTGGTGGTTTGACGTATTGTAGTCAACTCAATAATAGACCTAAGACTTTGTTCCGTTCCTGTTCGACGCCGGCGGACGTTGATGCGCATTTGGCTGTAGCTGAACAAAAGGGTAGTGGGTAAGATTATTTTTTCGTTTCTTTAATATTCAAAATTTATTATAGTTATGAAATTTTGAACTTACTGCGGACTTATAGTATAAGTAATGGAAAAGGAAATCTGAAAACTGAAAATTTATAAGCGTTTCATTATTTTGTATATTACTGCATACAAAACGAATGCATACAACCACAAAGTTTAGGTTGTTTTTAAGCCGACTTTCAAAAAAAGGAGGCTATCAATTCGTTGGCATCGTTCTTTTATAAGTTGTATTTTCTGTTGGAATCCGACTCCCACTTGACCGTTTTTATTTTACTTCAGGCACGTGACAGTCGCGGGACTCCAGTTGCCTTTAAAGAATTCGTCACAATGCACTGCAGACGTGTGGAAAAGCGTTGCTTGTGCGCTACACGTGAAGCCTTGCACTGCTAAGGTATTTATTTAAACTTATAATTTACTTTTATAACTATTTATTATTATATTTTTATGGTCGGAATATGGTTTTTATTTTTAATGTTATAAACTGGTGATTTCACTATTTGAAATTGAGAATATTTCTATCTAGGTATGGGCTGGTAAAACAAAATATTTTAAACCATAATATATTACGTACCCATATACATAGCGGTATCCAATAAATTTTATTGGCTTAAAAGATGTAGAAGAATAAATAATTTTTTCAGCGATTGCTTTTATTATTATTTTTACCACATTAATATTGATTTTGTTCATTTTTAGTTCTTACAATATTCGAGTAATAGAAGTTATAATATAAATTATATTTAAGGCAAAGCGAAAATGCCTTCAGGACTGGATGGAAAGTGGTGAACAAAGTGTCTTAACACTACGTTCTCTTCGTCTACCCTGTTGTGTGCAGGATACAGCGTGAAGCTGATTTAATTTTTTAAATTTATTACGATTTATATTATATATGTAAGTGCTTATCCTGCTTGACGTTTTCAATGAGAAATTTGAAAGTAAAATAAAGATGTTGAATCCCAAGGGCCACAGCAGCCTGCTGTGCATGGAGGACTGCAAGCGCCTGGTGTCGTCGTGCGTGGAGTGGGCGCGCGCGTCGCTGTCCGCGGCCGCGCTGTGCGCCCGCCTGGCGCCGCCGCGCCCCGCCGCGCCCTGCGTGGCGCTCAGGGACTTCCTGGCGCCCAGTCAGTCGCTTTTATTGTTTAATAAGTGAAGTTATTCACTTTGATGCTTGAGAAATATAGATAGATAGATTCGTCAAAGCTAATGCATCATCATCTTCAATCTTAATATTTAAAAATTGTTTTATAATTTGGTTTTTTAGTTTTTTTATTGCTATAAACATGAGTACCTATATAATTTTTTCAGGTACGGAACCTCCACTGCTGTCTGCGGAGGAGGTTGTTACGTCTCCGTGCGCGGGCGCGCCCTGCAACGCCACGCAGGTGTGCGTCGTCAACCGCGCATGCGCGCGCGGCGCCGCGTGTCAGAGGTTCACTTGTCTGGACGGATGTCCTTTAGGTATTATTATTACGTTGCCTTTAATAAGTACAATTTTATTTAAAAAGAAATTATATAAATAATTACTTTTTAAATCGTTCAACTGTTTTAACATGATTCTTGCGTTATGATATTCTGTATCGACGTACTAGTTTTGATGTACATTTTGATTAACTGTTTGTCGTGTAACGTATCCTGTATCTCCAATATCTCAGGCGACGGCAGCCATTACGTGGTGCCAATGGGGTCGTGGGTGCGCGTGCCGATGCCGTGCGCGGCGCAGCGCGCGTGCGTGAAGGTGTGCCGCTGCGGCGCGCGCGGCCTGGCGCGCTGCCAGCCGCTGCCCACCGTCGCGCTCGACCACTGCCGCCTGCACGACAAGCTCGTTAAGCATGGTGAGCTGCTCAGATTCTAAATATTTATAGTATATATAATTGATAGTGAACATTTTAATTTGAAAAGAAAATGCTTATTTTACATAATGTTATTTAAAAAGATGAATTTGGAGTTGAAAATTTGTATACATATTTAGAAAAGAATCTCTTTTAAAAGTTATAATTAATGTACATAACTGATCGTGTGCGGCAGGCGACAAGTACTACATGGAGTGCAACGCGTGCGCGTGCGCGGCGGGCGAGCGCGTGTGCGCGCGGCGCGCGTGCGGGCGCGGCCTCACGGGCCTGCCCTGCAACTGCCCGCCGCACCACCTGCCCGTGCGGGCGCCCGCGCGCGCCTTCCCCAACGTGTGCCTCGCCAAGTCAGTCACTCCTTCACGATCGAAATCAAAGTCAAAGTCAAATAGTTTTATTCAAAATAAAAAGTTACATGCTTCATTTTTTAAACGTTAAATAATTTACCACCAGTTCGCTAAAGTTAATGTCTCAGATCTGAAAAGAAACGGCGCAATAAACTCAGCAAGACTTAGCGGCAATCTTAAGTTCGAGTCCCACTTGTGGACGGAATCATTCAATATTCTCATTTCGTAATTCTGATTACAAGGCAACCTGGTTAGAAAAAATTATTTCAAAAAACATAAAAGACTAAGAAATATAAATATAAAAAATTTAAATAGTATTTTTACAACAAGCATACGTTTCTGTATGATTGATTAAATTATGTCTTATTAATTTACATCACTTTTCTCTACTTTAATTAATCTTTATTTTTGTTCACATTAAGACAAACTTTATAAAAGAAGGGTAGAAAAGTTATTCATTTTTAGTTAAAAATAAATGAGTAGTATATAACAATATTGGTATCCACAGATGTGCGGGCACGACCGACGCCGAAATAGAGTTCAGCGTGCGCGACGCGTGCGCGGGCGCGTGCGGCCGCCACACCGCCTGCCTGCCGCTGCGCTCCGTGTGCCTGTCGCGCCTGCAGACCGCCTGCCCGCAGTACAAGTGCGGTGCGGGCTTTACCTCATTTATTATATATATACTCGTTTCAATTATTTATTATAAAAAAAAAAGAAATAGCGGCCAGTCGTAGCGCAAGAGCACAGTGTGACTGTACCGAACCGACTGGTGGTGGGTTCGATCCCCACTCGAGGAGAAGATATATTTACTTAAATTTATATTTCCATTCTCTCTGCCTGGCTCATGGCTCTGGTGCCGAGGCAAAGCGCGGCGTTGAGTTCTGCCACTCAATACGCAATGCCTCCAGAATTCGGTAGAAAATAAGGAACGGAGTGTCTTAACACTAGGTTACCTCTGCTCACTCTACTGTGTGTGTGAAGCGGATCTGAACTATTCTATTTTAATTTATATTTCCATTTCTTGGCTCTGGTATCAAAGCAAAACCGACGTTATATTCCGCCACTTAACTGGCAATGCCTCGAGTGATCGGCAAAAAGAGGAAAACGAAGTGTCTTAACACAAGGATACCTCTGCCTACTGCCATACTGTTTTTGAATTATTTCTAATGGACAGTGTAAAGTCAATATTTTACTGTATAGTACGGTTGATGAATCGTAGTCGCGCTAAAGTTGGGTTCTCTAACCTTTTGCACATGCAAAAATCCCGAAATCTACAGTTAATTGCAACACAGCTACGATTCGTTGGCCGTATGAAGTTCAAGGGCTCAAAGCACTGAACGACCAGATTACTAACTTATACTCTCGCTAGTGCTAATGGATGACTGTATGAAATGAGTGAAAGTATGGAGGATGAATTTATAATCGCATATACTACAGTATATTATATCTATACAGTATATTTTAGTTGTTAAATTTCCCACCATTTTTTGAGTAGTCAGAATATTTCTTGGAAAAAGTAATTGAAGATGGAATGTTTTAACACTACTGTGCTACTACATTCCGTCTTCTTTCATTGAGGATGGATCCTAATTTTCTTTTTTTTTTAGTTTCACGCTGTATTTTGCATATACCTGGGTGGGCAGAGGGAAAATAGTTTAGTCATTTCATCGTGTGAGATAGAATGCACCACGACGATGCTTCAAGAGGATTTTTAATTAAATGAAAAAGGTTTTTTTTATATGGGTTCTGAATACAGTGAACACGACGCGCTGCGCGTCGCAGCCGGCGGGCGCGGCGTGCGACAGCGCGGGCCGCACGCACGCCACCGCCTGCGGCCTGCTCATGAGCGCCGCCAACTTCGCGTACTGGGGGCCGTGCCTGGCAGGGTGCTCTTCTGTACGTACTAACAATAGCTATATAAATCAAAGCATCGTTAAAATTGAATTGTGTCAAAGAGTTCTAAAAATATATATGTATTGCCAAAGATTTTTTAATATACTGTGATGAATAGAACATACCACTAAACCGGTCCATTTTAAAATGACACCAAAGTCATTAGTCAAACCTCCTGTCATGACTTTAAAGATATATCAAATTGGAAAATATTTTTTTCCATCGAATAGAACAAAAAAAAAATCAAAAGACACAATTAACTCCAAAAAAATAAAAATATAAGATAAATCCATTATACCATAATATTATGATATTTCTTACTTTTACATTAACATACATTAATTAAATTGTCCGATATTGTTTACAGAGTGGAACGGTTTGCGGGCTAAATGGCGTCACGTACGCGTCAGAATGCGCCGCGTGGGCCGAGTACGTCAGCGTCGACTACATCGGGCCCTGCTACGCCGTCGGACCCATATCTGATGAAATGAAACCTAAATGTCTATTCGAAAGAATAATATGCCCCCCATTAAAGAAACCTGATTGTTTAGGATTCACCGCTCCCGGGGCCTGCTGCCCTAAATGTGGTGGAGCTCTTAGAATATTATATTCGAAGAAACAAATCGATAGAGCACTGTACGCTACTAATATTTCTGCAACAGTTATCAATTTACACAACGTACTGTCGGCCTTAGATAGGCACGTGAAAGTAGCTGAGTGCGTTCTCAGAGGGTATTTGACTATTGAAACTGAAATTTTTGTTACCGTTGAATCGATTTTACCAAATCCAACGGATCTACAATTACAGGTGTGTATTTTAGAAGCGGAGAAACTGGCTGATCTCATTAACAGAGAGAGCCCGCTCATATCCAGTGATCTAGGACTTAGTGCTTTATCATACGCTTTAACAGTTCATACGTATCCGACTAAAGGTGCTTCTAGTGTAAGTTTATCAATTATTGTATTATTAACGTACTTCACTTTTCTAATATTAAGATAAGTTTTATATATTGTGTATGTATATATTTATAATTTGTAAATAGATTTTGTACATAATCATGTTAAATACCAAATATGATAGCGTTATTTTGTTAGAGATTATTGTGCTTTGGTCCGCTTTATCGGCACTATTGATGTAGAATATTTGATATTGTGAGTTATATGTGCCATTTTTGTAGTTAAACTAGATACATCAGTATATTATTTTAAATGAAGTAGACATTTCATAAAAAGACATGTAAGGCGTAGTCTATATACCAAATAATTATGTAGAACGTTATATTTTTGTTGTTTTGTTGACAATAACTATTTCAATATATTTGTATTATAAGACAGAATATATATTTATGCTTTGAGCTGAGTTATAATAAAATTCGGTTCATGAGTACATTAATTTTATTTTATTTACGCACAACACTTATTGATTGGAATATAATGTTATAATGTGACGTTTACAATATCACTATTAATTGATTAATTACTTACATCTAAGTTCAGTTAAGTCTTTTTTATCGAAAAATATATTAATTCTATCGAGTAGTTGCGGTTCCGTTACTGTTTTGGCGAGTTGCATGAAGCCAGTCTGCAGCACTGGATATACAAGCTGGAACCGCTCTAAAGGAAATGTTAGGACTAACTCTAGATATGCCATCAAAATGTTCTGGAAGCAATTCCTTTGCACCTCCACGTCCTGGAATTAATAATATTAAACTTAAGAATTATAAATAACTTAAATAAAATGACGGTTTTTCGGTTTTTCCATATGGAGGTGAAAATTATTTTCTTTTCTTTGTTTTGGTATAAGACAAAGTGCCATCTGCGTCCAAATACTCACTTATAAGAGGGTAGAACAACAAAATATATTATAAGATATATAATATTTCAGCATAAAAACATCAGTTACTTTATATTTATATTTAAATAATGTAAAAAATAAAATTCAAAATCCTGTATTGAAACAATTACTATTATTAAATTACCTTGTTAATACTTAGTGTTCGTTGCTGCTCTATTTCAGGTGGAACAGGTTGTGGTGGGATCAAAGGTTCGATGTTTTTACTTTTTTCGTACGTAGGTCCATCGCATATAGTTATATTGACTTTTCTGCTCCCATCGTTATTTTCTGACTCGCAGCGTCGTTTCACTTGGACTGGACTTACACTAGTTTGTGGATATTCTGCTGATTTTCGACTACTATGTTTTATTGTTTCGATGTCGTTATTATTACTAATATTTTTATTAGCCTCTTCTATAACGTTATTGATGTTATCTAGTTTACCATTTTTGCGTTCATCAACAGTACATACGGTTTCTGTTGCTATTTCGCTGATAGTAGTATTAGATTTAAAATCTGCGAATGTGAAAGGCTTCGGCTTATCAAATTTTTCTTCAATTGATACGGTAATGCTTTGATTCTCTTGTGTAATAGCTATATCTGGTGCTTGTATTGGTTCTTGAGAGTAGTAACGTTCGTAGTTGTTAGAAGATGTATCAGATTCCTCTGAACTGCATGATACTCGTCCCTTGATATTTTCACAATCTTCAAAGTCGGTTACATTTATAAGATGTTTTACATAGTTGTTGCATACTAGTTCCCATGTGGCTTTTAAGTCAAATATTTTTATAATGAATTGATCATATTCCAGAGTCATATTTAATGTAGTTTTATAGCTATTCAGTATAATAGATACATCGTTTGATTTCAATTTAAATTTAGCAACACCACTGAAAAATATTTCTGTCAATGATATGATTTTTATTAGCCAAGAAGAAGAGGTTTGCTTATATAAATTAGCAGCATGATCTAAATTAGATACTTTTTGAACAAGAAACTTAAGTCCAGGTCTTGAATCAAACTGCATTGCTCTTGTGTATGACAATTCTAAACTTTTGAGTAGAAGGTCAACGTTATTCTTGTTCAAGAAAAACTTATAATTACATGTATTTGTGCCACTCTTAAGACTTTCCAACAATATACTGTTGATTCCATGAAAAACGTCCGATGACGCCTGTATTAGTACAGTTGCAATGATTTGGACTAATATCTGATGAGCTAAAAGACCGACTACTAATCCTCTATTAGGTATTCTAACAGTATACAAATCAGGGTTTAAACTGTTCAAAGTTTCTTGAAGATAAATAAGGAAAATATAGCTTCGATCGTCGATTAAATTTTGTGCAGAAGTTTTGGAAGATTGTTTTAGATTGTCACTCCTCAGTTGGTCTGTCAAAAATACTTGCTGGGCCATAGCATGTAATCGTACATTATCGTTCACGGAACAATCGCGACGTGCTGCCACTTTCACGATGGCTAGATCCCCATAGAAACTATTTGAATTTTCTTTGAAGGCATAAGTCAGTTGTTTGAGAGGACTTAAGCTCACATTACATGCTCTATGTAAGCTCGTACAAATTATTTCCCATTGATTATCTGTTAATAAATGTCCGGAAGTTAAAATGATGTGTCGTATACAAGACGCTCCTAATCTAGCTATAGGCTCTTGGGGCTGCGCTATACATTCGACAAGTATCAACATTATTTGTTTCAATGCAAATGTAGCTTCAAGACTTTCTATCGGTTCAGGTAGAACTCCATCTTTTTCTTCTGCGGTTGTCCTCTCAACATTGATTTGTTGCAATTGGTGCAAATATACTACAATAGTATCGGTGGTCATACCACAACACTGTTTAAAGTTTGGCATAATACTGTCCCAGTGAGAGTTGACATTTGCAATTTGCCGCAACCAATTTTGAACAGTAGGCAACAGTAAGTGATTAATACAATGCAGTCCAAAATGGGTTCCAGGAACTTCTGATATATTTCTTAACAACTTAAAAAGAGTCTCCATAGCAGCCGGTTGATTTTTCTTTGAACAAACGACTGTAGCTGATATTAGCCCTTCAATTAGAACATACCATACTTTAAGAATATTACTAGGCTTATCGAGTTTTAGTAAACAATTATTCGTTGTATTTGATGGCGGCAAACTCGTTGATAGTTTTCGATATGAAATTAGCTCTTCATCACAATTTTCGTTTACAATATATTTCGTTACATCTAATGAGCCACTTGGAATTATAGGGTCTACTACGGATAAGGGTAAGTCGCCTTTGATTTTGTTACCCGTATTGAATATGGGACACTTCGGCATGTTATACATCATAGTCAAAATGTCAGCGCAACTTTCCAAATGATACAAAGCTTCTCTACACATATCAACTATTATCTTTTCCGTTTTTTCTTCACTCAAAGGTATAAATTTACTATTTTTAGAAAATTTCAAACTCAAGCTCGGTTTAGGTTGAGTTGGCGTTGTGGCTTTTTTTGGCTTAGCTTCAGCGGGTTGTGTTTCTTCATAATGTAATCCTTTTATATGGCTCAATAGACATAAAATACAATCAAGTGCTGCATTAGCGAAAACTAAAGTATTATCTGTGTTTAGAAAAACTTTAAATATCTCAAGAATTGCAGAGTACTGGTTTGAGTTGTTGGCAGCGCGTAATGTATTAAATAATGGTCGCCACCCTGATCGGATTTCCATCCTGTTGGTCTCGACAAATTCACATATACAAGAAATTATTTGTTCCTGAAAATAAAATAGAATTATATTAGTAATGCAGAGTATATTAGCATCGTGTAGCGTTAAGTACCTGTGATGAAACATTCGATATTATAAAAGAACATATTAATCAGTTTTTTCTAAATTATATTACCTGAATATCATCATCACATAATTCTAAGCACAGTAGATTTTCAAAAGGTTTTAAAAGAGCTTCGTTGAAATGAAAATGTGGAAGTTCCACTTGTTGGTTCAATAACGCAGTGGCACAGTCATGGAGACATTGTATGGCGAGACTGGATATTTGAATATCCTTGTGACACGCCGCCTATGAAAGAGAATATTTAGAACATTATAGAAAATCAAAAATTGTTTTCTACAGGTTGGGAGATGGAAATAATCTAAAAAAATCCTCGAATTATCATCTGATCCACAACGTCATACATTCAGGCACTTGCCAAGTTTGATACGGCGTTTATTTTTAAGAGTTAGTCTCCATAGTCGATTAATTAAATAGAAAAAATGGGGGATTAAATAAGGAAAATAATTTCAAACCTGCATAAAATGCGGACCAACAACTGTCCATATGGCCATGCGATGTGCCAAAGGTCGCGCCGCTCGTAGACATCGCAAGGCTACGTCGCCCGCCCGGCACAGAGCCCGTGCGGCCTCACCCCCGTTGGACACGGACTTGCCTTTACGCCACCATGTTGTGTTGTTGTTTACTATGTCTTGGTCCCACGATGAGAATAGCTAGAAACATACAGTTTTTTTTTTTTTAATTTTCACCGTCTATCACGTATATATATAGCAGGTGATACTCCGTTCATCACTTTTCATCCAATATTAAAAATCCAATACCGGAGCAAGAAAATAAAATAATTAACCGTTGAACTACAACGGCTTCTAGTTTTTACTGCAAGATCTTGCCAAATTTCATCATTGTCGGTCTACGGGAAATAACCTACATATTTTGATTACAAGGCGAATAAAATTGACAAATTATATTTTGCGGTCGTATGTTTGATTATGCAAAAATAAGTTTATAATGATTTTTTTTCCATGAAATACCTATAAAATGTCGCTTTTAATATTATTTCCATTATTTGTATTTGTAAAATGGTAACTTCCCACTTCGTGCCTTTTGTTTAAATTGTAGATCCACAGAAATTGCGCTATAGGTCTACCCGGAAAATATCATACAAATGCCGAAAAACTATGCAAAAATGCTCATATCTTTTGATTGTGTTGACTTAAAAGCTGTCTTATTTGTGCTCTAAGGGACCGTAGAGTTGATTGAATATTTGATATTTCATTTCACTTCTTGATACTGCCACACGATACCGAGATAAATTATGTTGACAGACAGAAAATTGACAAAAAAGTAATCCTTTAATGGTTCCATTTTTTCTTCTTTTGAAGTACATAACCCTAAAAGTACAATAGATTACAATAATGAAATAAATACAAAACATACCAGTCTATGATTATGTGCGACCAAGCGCTGTAACGCTGCTTTGAGCGTGGGTAATGTAGTAGTGGCTGCGAGTCTAGTGAACAACGCGTCTGCGACCGCTGCCAGCGCACAGCACACGCGCGCGGCGCCTGATCCGGATATTATGTTGCCACCCTATTGAGGAATTAATGTTAGTGTTATATTTTTCTATCTTGCTGTATCCCGCACAAAGCAGGGTAGGAAGGGGGAAACTGGGGAACTAGTAATAAAACATTTGGTGGTCCATTCAGACAATTCTGTGCTATACTTTCCGATGAATTCTTAAGGCATTGCGTGTTAAGTGGCGGAATATTGAAATCTAGATTATTGAATATATGATTAAAACAATATATTTTGTACCTCTTGTCTGCATGTTTCTACTATTTTCGCCACAGACATATCGTTGTTAGGATTATCTTCTAATACAGGCTGTAGGAAGTTGAAAACATCGACGCTGAAAAGGAACAAAACGGCAAAGTTCATTTAGAATTTAATAAAATTAATTCATCAAAGCACAATAGGATAAATTTGACTACACGATGGTTGTGATACCATCTTCATGATTGATTTAATTTATTTTCATTTCGCCGCTCTAGTGGCAAAGCCGAATTCCGGTACCTTTTATGTAATGTTTCGAAAAAGCGGAAATTTGTAAACGAAGTGACTTCTCATCATCAGCCTCTCTTACTATGAGAGAAGAAGGGAACTACAAAAATATTGAATAACTTACCAAGTTTCATCATCACGTCCATCCAAACTCATCTTGGCATCAGCTTGAAGTATAGAAACGGTTTTATTTCGTCCCGTTTGCATTGTAACTATTGGAGTCGCGTTATTCCCTTGCTGACCGAACAGTGAGTGTTCGAAACTAGATACATATTGACAAGCCGCGAAGATATGCTCCCAACATTCTGGTGCTTTTGAACCCAATTCAAGTCCACCTGAAATGTATTACATTTATAATATTACTCAAAAGTCTAAAATTGACCTCTAATAATATTTAGTGTTATTTAATTATATGTTCACTTTTCGCTCCACTTTCCGTCGGATCTTGAAGGCATTGCGTGTTGAGTGGCAGAACTCAACGCCGCGTTTTCCCTCGACTCCAGGGCGAACAAATATTAAATATATCATTTCCTTGAGTGGGAATTGAACCCACAACCTATCGCGTTTACATTCACACGATTGTGTCCCTTGACCTGGCCAAGACTGGCTTCATCATCTTTTTCTATAAATGGATTATTCTTAAAAGCATTCAATGACCATAAAGATTAAGTTACCTGATATAAGAATATCTAATGATAAAGCGTGAGTTGATAATATTTTCCCATTAGCCGGTTGTGAGATGGCGGAGTTTGCTAAGAGCGCTAATATGCTGCTGCAACGATTCTGAAGACTTAAAGTTGTGCTTATCCTCGCCGCCTTAAAATAAAATATATTAATTAGTAAGTATTTTATTATATAAGTACAGGAAACTTAAAAAAATAATGTAAAATAATCTAAATAGAGAATTTCCAAATTGTAAATACACAAAATAATAAAACAAATTATATTTAAATAAAACAAAGTTTTTTATTTAATAGTGTTTTAATAGTTCATTTATATATTAAAATCAGCGTTGCCAGATGTCCAGATTTTGGCGGGACGTCCCGATTTTTTGCCCAAAAATTAAATGTCCCGATCGGGGCAGGCATAGTCCCACTATTCACGATCATTCCACGTACTGTGAGAAATCCTTTTGTATGATTTTAAGATTTTAATTAGTTACTAATCATTTCACAGAAATACAAAAAAGTATATTCGTACGGTAAGTATTCTGAAGACTTAACTGTCTTAAATATGGTAAACTAAAACACCGTTTAAGTATAGTGACGTCCGACTTCCACTAAAAAACATTCGATACAGATATGATGATGATATCTTTCACTATGGAAAGCTTTATTATAAATTAAAATAAATAGATAAATTATAAATTATATCCTCATTATTTCATTTTTTTACCGCTTTTGGAGAAAGAAACCTGCTTCTTTGCTTAAATTTTTCCAAAAACCACGCTTTTGGCGGACAGAAAATCTGGCAACGCTGATTAAAATGTCAATAACAACAAATACAACCTTATGAAGACCTTCTAAGCATTGTATGGTGAGTCCCTCCCAGGCGAGATGCAACTGTCAATATATTAATTTCTTTAAACTTTTGCCTTAAGGAGTCTTTAGGACCTAAGTTATAGTTATAGCTATATAGTTATATCTACAATAAGTTATACTTACAATTAAATCTGTTTTTTTAGAGTTTTGTAATTTGGCTAACTTCCCTTAAATATTTAGTATTAGTTTTATTTTAATCGGTTCACACAAAATTAAAATCAGACTCACGCTGTATCCCGCCTATAGCAGGGTAGGTAGAGGGAACTTAAGTGTTAAGATACTGCGTATGATATATGACTGACATGCGAAATGAAAATATGATTAAATTACAATTCAATCCTCTAAGTGGGAATCGAACCCATAACGTCACGTTACAGGCACAATTTTGTGCCCCTACGCCACGACGGCCTTTAATATTTATACAGAATGGAAGCGTACATTTGTAAAATAGATAATTAGACAAAGGACTGCGTTGGACTCCGGTAGTCGGTTTGCTTAGAGTACTCCACGCAACTAAAAATCATATGGATAGGCCTTCAGGCTGTTGTGGCGCAGAAGCACAAACGTGCGACTGTAAAAACGACGATTGTGGGTCGATTTCCACTCAGAAGAATAAAATATTAATATTTTATTTTTTTGCTGTGGTAACAAGCTAAAGGGCGGCGCTGATTTCCCCCACCACGAATTAAGTAGGAAACGGAAATGCCTTAATTACATCGGAGTGCCTCAACGCTGAGTTCCCAGGTTCCCTCTGCTTACCCAGCTATGATCGGGATACGGCTCAAACTCAAACAAGAAATGTGTACCTGATAACAAATGTATAAGTGGATGTTCAGAAGTAGTGACGTCTTTCAGCAGATCATTAGCGAGAACCTGCTGGTACAGCTCCCGGAGCCAGGTCGCTGACAGATAAACTAAAACGCCACTATTTTGCACTTTCCAAATCGGTCTCGTAGTTTCGGGGCCTATTAAAATCAAATAAAGAAACAAAAAATCTAATCGATTGTCTTAATAATTGTAGTGATATTGATGCACCTCCTCCTCACCCCCGCAGAGTTACTCGCCACAGTGCGCGAGGCCACACGGCACACACTTCGCATCTTTTATTATTACACGATTTTCTTTTGATTGATATTTTTAAATTCGTTATATCTTTTGAATTGGATGTCCGATTTTATTAATTTAAAAAGAATTTACAGGTATTGAAATTATTTTTAATAGAATATCATTTAATAGGATAAGGATTAATGCAGAGGTATGAATAATATGGTTTGATTATTGTCGGCACTTTTGTTAACTTATAAAATATAAAAAAATGGTTATATTGTCATAACTACAGTAGTTGGACATATGCTATCGCGGACTTTTTTATAGATATTGATGCGTTCTATAATACTGTAGAACATTGTTTTGTTCTATCATCAATAGTTGTCGCAGCGCATGCGAAGATAGAATTGTTAAGATCAATTTCTTGTCACCTTGGGTTACATTATTGCATTTTTATTAGGGATCTCTATTTTTTTGAAAATGTAATATAGCCTATACTGGTTGGTGAAGATGTAGCTTTCTAATAGTGAAAAAAATATTGAAATCGGTCCAGTAGTTTTTGTGTGAAAACTCTACAAACATACATACATACATACATACAAAAATACAAATCTTACCTCTTTATAATATTAGTATAGACTAGTATAGATTAAAATAAATAAATAAATTATAAATTATATCCTCATTATTTAATTTTTACCGCTTTTGGAGAAAGAATCCTGCTTCATTGCTTAAATTTTTCCAAAAACCACGCTTTTGGCGGACAGAAAATCTGGCAACGCTGATTAAAATGTCAATAACAACAAATACAACCTTATGAAGACCTTCTAAGCATTGTATAGTGAGTCCCTCCCAGGCGATACGTTTACGTTTTCCGAAAGTATTTATTTTCGTAGTAATCATGCCTCGAATGTGCTTTTTGTTTCTGTACCCTGTCAGCGGACCGCTTAGAACTGTTACCATTGAGTCCCAGATACAGGTGAGAATTCTAAAAGTATTTCAATATGACTTTATTATTTAAAATATTATATTCAAAAAGGTTTATTTAAAGCCAGTCGCGGCGCTTTAGTTATAATATAAATATATAATATGTAGTGTCTTCACACTACGTTCCTGCTGCTTACCCAGCTTATACAAAATAGAGCATGACGCTGAATATAACATTGTAAAACGTAAAATAGTGTTAAGTCATTGTACCTTCTAGCCCATCGTAAGCTGGCCTGATATTGCGGAGAGTCGTTGGTGTTGTTATAAATCATAGACACTTTTTTCAACTTTTGCCAATCCGACATTACAGGATTCTGATCCAAACCTCCTAGATCTGTTAAAAAAAATATATGGGAATGTTTACATTTGTAAAATAGATAATTAGACACAGGACTGCGTTGGAACCTGGCAGTCGGTTTGCTTAGAGTACTCCACGCAACTGAAAATCATATGGATAGGCTTTAAGGCCGTTGTGACGCAGAAGCACAAACGTGCGACTATAAAAACGACAATCGTGGGTCGATTTCCACTCAGAAGAATAAAATATTAATACTTTATTTTTTTTGTTGCGGTAACAAGCTAAAGGGTGGCGTTGATTTCCGCCACTACGAATTAAGTAGGAAACAGAAATGCCTTAACGCAACGCTGGATCCCCAAGTTCCCTCTGCTTGCCCAGCCATGATCAGGATACAGCATCAAACTCAAACAAAAAAAGGTGTACCTGATAACAAATGTATAAGTGGATGTTCAGAAGTAGTGACATCTTTCAGGAGATCATTAGCGAGAACTTGCTGGTACAGCTCCCGGAGCCAGGTCGCTGATAGATAAACTAAAACGCCACTATTTTGCACTTCATCTACGAATTCATCTTCTGTTAGTGGTACATGAGTCTTCTGAAATAAATAATTTAAAATGATAACTTAAGCATGTATTTTATTTTTCACGAATTAAAAAAAAGAAGAAAAAAAGAAAAAGGACAACGTCCTCAAATTTTACTTTGCTTCAGTACGTTCAAGTCGTAGCTGCCATAAAGTTTTGGGCGTTTCAATTCTGAACTTTTGCGCATTGTTTACGCAAGAAAAAAAATCAATCGTAATAAAATCCATCGACCGTATTGTATATACGAGAAAGATTTACGTCCTTTAAAAGAAAGAAAATATATACTCACATGATTTTCCCCATAGTACCTAGCTCGTTGTTTTAAAGTGAGCAGCAGCGCGGCGTACGTCGCGAGGTACACGCCGTCCGCGTTCATGATGCAGGCGGTGGCTGGCGGCTGCGACGCGTTGTGTTGGCAACATTTTGATGCAAAATCTTGCATTGCTTCGTCCACCTGGATATTGTATATTATATGCTGTTTCATTTGTTTTTTTAGCATCGAGGAGAAGAATTGAGAATTAAGGAAAACGCAGAAGGACAGTGAACTGGTCAATCTAAATCGACGTATTATTATGTTTAACTCTCTGCCTTATGCGGGCTACAGACTAAAAAAATATTCCATTAATGAATAGATTTTCTAAATAATAATTTTAGCTACGTTTTCTTGTGACATTGAGAATAATTTTTTTTTCAATTACAAATAAAACACACAGATTGCTTTCACATATCCAGTTTCTGTATGTTTCTGATTTGACTTATAAGGAATATTGTGCTATTGCTTACTTTATTTTCGCTTTCACTTTTACTAACTATGCTTAAATAATAATAAAGACTATCACCTCAATGCAAGTTCTAAGATTAATGAGTTTTGGCAAAAGAGAATTCTGTAAAGTCTTCACAAATTGTCTGGCATTATGTCTTTCGAGGTCCACGTTACATTCTGTTACAGTGCACCTGAAAACGAATCCAGCTATGTATAATTTGGGAAAAGTATCATTACAATTAAGTCATCATAATATTTTATTTGTTTATTTTATCCACTCAAATCATTTGCACAGATTATGAACGCGGGAGTTATGGGTTTCGTTTATATATAGTAGAATAGAACAGCAGCGCTGGTTTCACTATTTAATATGGAATGTCGTGTAATAGAAAAAATTTAAAAACTCAATGTTTTAACACTATTTTTCTATGCCTAATACTAAAATGCCCGTGATAGTAACTTATATTTCACGAACCTTCCAAGGTTCAATGTTTTGGGTACAGTTTTGGTTCTATCATTAAAAGGTTCTTTTCTTGTGGTCTTAGGTGACGCAGGATTATTGGCTCTGGAGGGCAGAAAAACGTTATCTGCATCTGAATCAGCTTCAGCTTCACTTCCCGAGCTTATGTTTTCTGGGCCCGATGTATCTAGAAATTACATTTAGTTTATATTGAGTTAGTAATTCCCCCATTTTTTCATATCATAACATTTATTATGAAGATAATAATCACTAAATCCTGTAATAAGGAAAAGATCAAAAATATTTACCAGATGAATCATGGTCTTTAGACTCACTACTTTGCAACACTGCGACGACATCTCTGTAAAAATGAAATAAAAATTACTAGGAGTTAATTTAGGCTCTAATAGCTATATTATAATAATAGCTCTAATAGTTAATTATTAAATATATTTTTCTTTTAGTGAAATGAAAAATTTTGGAGAATTTTACCTGTATGGACTTGGTAATCTTGCTAAAGTCTGATAAGTCAGAGGTCCTGTATAGTCAGCGTCATGGAGTTTCAGCCAATGATTGGCAATCAGTGTAGCTATATCCAGAGGTATATATTCTACGGAACCAGAACAGAGCTTTTCCAAGGCATCCAGCAAAGAAAAAACACACTCCACAGCAGCTGCTACTACTTCAGGATTGCCACTTCTCCCACAATCTTCAATGCCATCCATTATTCTTTCATCGTGAAAAGAGAAGAAATATGAATGCCTAATACTATTGCTATTAATTGCTTGTATATGTGCAAATATTGTAAAAGAAAAATAAGAAAACCATTTTACTATCAGTTTTGATCACGTACGTTACAAGAAGTTTACATTACTTTGAATTTTTCATACTTATTGACTTCTGTTTTATAAGTTTCTATTTGTAACATTTTTTATTTAAAAAAGTATTAAATATTTGATTGTGTAGCCGGAGTCATCTCGTGTTTTAGAAACACTTTCTGAAACTTGAACTGGGATGGTATCCGAGAGGCGCGAATTCAAATCCCGCCCGTCTTTAAATGTTTCTTTTACAGTTTGAATAATACTTTAAAAAATATTTAAATAACAATAAGATATAAAGTATAAGTTAATCTAGTAGTCTAATAACTTACAGTCGTATAATCGCCATATCATCGCTATGCCGTTCTGGATGATCAGTTTTCTTAATCAAAACCAATTGGGACAATCGTTTGGGGTTCGAAAGCAACTCTCTAACACTTCTCAATGGCTCCACCCGATGTTGTATTGGCGGGTATAGAAGCATTCTGTGGTATAGTGCCTCTAGGACTGGCCGTAAATTTGAAGTTGAGCCGACTAGGCGTACTAGTTGATTGGCGATGCTGAAATATATATATATTAAATAATATAAAAAATAATAAACATTTATAAAAATTATAGAGGTCCTCATTGCTCTGTTAGAAGGAACGCGGGGGATAAAAACTAGATTAATACAAGGCAGAATGATTCGAAAATGATTTTCTTTAAAATAATTTCATTAGTCTCCCACGCTTTGTATCACAACTAAAATCACAGAAATTTCTTTTTTACATAAAATCTTGTGGATAAAGTTACTGTAATAACTTTTATATAAGTCAATAGGTACAATCAAATCAAATCAAAATATATAAGTCAATAGGTATCAAGTCACTCCAATAGAGTGTCGTTTTAAATGTTATGCCCACATAAGATAACCATTTTAAAAGTCGAGAACTAAAAGAGATTTAATTCAAAAGTATTTATAATTATAGAATATAAAATTAAATATAAGTGTGTAAGTTTATTGTTTGTTTGATTAATTTTTAAATTTTAATTAGTCGAAGTCACTTACCTGTATATAGCTTTAGCTTGTTTACTATTAAAACTCGGAGCACAGACCAACGCTCCAGATCCCCTTCCAGAATCATCCACTAAATGTCCATCATGTTCCCTTACAAAACAAAAATGTATCTTATATAAAATAATAACTTTTATAGGCGTTGAGTTCCGTACATATAACACGCAATACGTGAAGAATTTGGTGCAGTGGGGGACGAAAGTGTCTTAATGTGAACGTAGTGTTTTAACACAAGGTTCCCAGGATCCCTCTGACTAAACTAAACTAAAAAAAACTTCATTACATATGTGCCAGCATTGAATAAATGTTTTGGTCCTCTTACCTAGATTTAATATTTTTATCTACTCTTGGTGTTCCTAAGAAAGATATAAGCGATGGACAGAACTTTTGCCACAAGAATGTTGTAAAGTGAGAGTTCCCACTCACTCGCTCCGAGAGACTTGACATTAAGGTTAATAGACAATCTAGGAAGAACAAAGCCAGTGGGTTTTGTTTTGGTATTCTGAAACAAGATGTTACTATTAAATTATCTATGAGGCCGGCACAAGGGTGTGACTGAAACAAATGAATTATTATTTATTAATATTTTAATTTATTCAAGGCACAAAGTCTGGCGATGTGTTCCACCACTCAACATTCAATGCCTCGAAAAATTCGGCGGTAAGTGGGGAACGGAGTGTCTTAACACTAGACTTCGTCTTACCCTGCTATATGTGGTAAAGTTATTAGTTAGGTTTCATGTCAATTATTTAATTTATGGTGCGTGAATTAAGCTTACAACTGCGTCTCTGCAAGTCGACTACACAAATACTGTATCACTGGTATCACTTCACTGTAACATCCCACTGCCACTATGTGGTTTCTACCCAATGGTGAACCTTCGGATAGAAGTTCTTGACATTCTTCATCTGAAAGTTTAAATATATAATTATTTAAATATTAAAAAGTAGATTTTGTTTTTGCATGATGGTCTTCACGCTTGCAAAGTGTTGCTTTTATCGTTTATTCCTAATAGTGAGGTATTGGAGGCCAGTTGTGGCGCAGCGGCATAAAGTGTGACTGCACCGAACCGAGCGGTTTTGGGTTCGATCCCCACTCGAGGAGATAAAATATTTACTTAAATTTATATTTCCATTTCTTCGCTCTGGTGTCAAGGCAAAGCGCGGCGTTGAGTTCTGCCACTCAAAACGCAATACCTCCAGAATTCGACAGAAAGTGGGGAACGGAGTGTCTTAACACAGGGTTCCCTCTGCCTACCTTGCTTTGTGCGGGATACAGCGTGAAGTTGTTTGAAAAGTTAAGTATTGTATCTAAATTAGAATTTAAAGTTGTTTTTAACAAAATCTAAAGAAAACGCTGAATATGAAGGTATAAGTTTAAATTCAAATTCAAAATATTCTTCATTCAAATACACTTTAGAACATAAGGCAAGAGAAGTCAGTTAAAAAAATCTTTATTAAATTTTCATTTCAGTACAAAAAATATACATCCATCTTACCCAACTGCGCACAATAGGCTCTCAGCATCTGCGCGGCGGCGGCCCTGGCGGCGGCGGCCACGTGCGGCGCGGCGCCCGCGGCCTCCCCGCAGCGCCCGCACGCCCACACGCACAGGCGCCCGTTGAGCGTGCGGCGCGGGGACAGCGCCATCGACAGGTACATGCGGAATATTTGTACCTGCGAATCGGATTTACTATACATAGTACTAGAAACATGATTTTTGTTTATTACCTAATAATAGAAATTTATTTATTTATAAGAGGCCGTCATGACGAAGTGGTACAAGTGTGTGCCTAAACGCGATGGTTGTGGGTTCGTTTCCCACTCGGAGAAGTGAATTGTTATTTATTAGTTTTTTTCATTTCTTCATAAGGTAAAGCGGGGCGTTGAGTTCAGGCAATCCACGCCACGTCTTGAAAATTAAGCGGAAAGTTGAGAGCAGGGTGTCTTAACACTAGTTGCTGTATGCTGAATACAGAATGAAGCCTAAAACATGTTTGACCGAGCACAAAAACAAAATCTGCTTAGCAACGAAACAGTTACATATTTTATAGATCCATAAGATTTAAAAATGCAATTTAACTTATTTTTAATGATATTATATTAATGATATTTTTTTTAATACCTGCGTATCGGGAAGATGGTACATAACGGAAGTAGTGGCGCAGAGGAGCTGGGACGGCATCCATAGCGAATCATCTTCTGGTTCAATTCCGCGATGAAATCTATCATCGCGTAATATTTTCTGAAACACGAGCAATAATATGACTAGACGTACCAATTTTTTCGGTATGGCATGTAAATTTGGTAGGTCCAAATAGGTTTCTCTGCGATTAAAAAAACAAAAGAAAATGTCCCGCAATGATCACGTTATGCTTATCCAGATTTCGTGTTGAACAAAGTCTTGCCAATGCGTGGTCCGAGGACAGTGTACATTAAATAATGTTTATGTACTAAAAAAAACTTTTTTTTCATCATTCCTTTTCTTATTTCTATGTCAGTCAAAAATAACCTGCAAACTTTCCGTCTAGATATTTTTATTATGGTCCTTTACTTTGAGCTTTATTTTTGAAAATGAAGAATATTGATGATATATATAAACAACATATACATGAAACCCCTGGAGAGCGAATGCGACCAGGCGGGGGCGCTTGCTCTCTAACGCGATCTGCAGCGGCAGGAGGCACGCGCGCCGCAGCTCGTACGACGCCCGCCGGCTGCTTTCTTGCAAACATAGCACTTCTGGAAATCACATGTTTATTTGTACTTATTTTATTTATAGGCATTTTCTCTAAAAATCCGTGGAGTGTGGATAACGATATGTCGCTATTTATGTTCTCCTGGTTTGTTTTTTTAGCTCAAGCCTGTATCCCGCACTAAGCAGGGCAGACAGAGAAAACGTAATGGTAAATAAAAATTACATTAAATTAGGTTTCACGCTGTATCCCGCGCAAAGCAGGGTAGGCAGAGCGAACCTAGTGTTAAAACACTCTGTTCCCCACTTTCTGCCGAATTTTGGAGGTATTGCGTGTTGAGTGGCAGAATTCAACGCCGCGCTTTGCCTCGACACCAGAGCGAAGAAACGGGAATATAAATTTAAGTACATATTTTATCTCCTCGAGTGAGGATCGAACCCACAAGCAGTCGGTTTTACAGACACACTGTGTGCCACTGCGCCACGACTGACCTCAAGCTAATGGTAAATGGTTTACGAATTGCTTGTTAAGTGACAGAACTTAAAGTCGTAATTTGCCTCTTTACCAGAACAAGGAAGTTAATATATGAAGTATTTCATTTTCTCGAGTGAAATTAAACTTTTTTAGGAATCTTATTTATTTATTTTTTTATTTTTTTTTATATTGGGAAACAAACTGCGCTTACAATACTTAAACCTAGTACATATCTACATTATATTAGCCAATAAAGTTTCCACTAATACATCAGACATGGAGTGAACAAAAAAAAAAAAGAAAAAGAACATAATACATACGTAAAAGAAAATTACAATATATACATGTATACACACTACATACACATATATATATATATATATATATATATATATATATATATATACACATACATATACACAAATACACATGCATATATAAAGAAGATAAACAAGCTGCTTATTACAATTAAGTTTAACTTACTGGATTGAATATATATTTTTTTTAAATTGTACAAAAGAAAAGGTTAAGATTTTCATTTCAGGTGAATTTTGTCAATAATTCTGCGTGAAATTGTTTAAAATTGTTATGAAATATATCTATGTCGCTAAAACAGTTATTGTATGCCCTACAAGACCTAAGTAAAAAACAATTTTTGGCATAATTAGTTTTTCGAGCAGAAATGTAGAAGGTATCTCTAGATCGGGCACTAGAAGTTGGACATTTTATGTAAATATTACTTAGCAGATAAATAGAATCTATAAGGTTGTGTAAGACTTTGTACAAAAAAATTTGATCTCTATATACTCTTCGTTTTTTTAATGATAAAATATTTAGATTCTGAGCATCGTCTAATTTGAATTCGTAAAGTAATCGCCGTATAAATTTATTTTGGACGCTTTCAATTGCAAATATATATTTATCATACTGTGGGTTCCAGACAGGCGAAGCATACTCTAAGTAAGATCTAACATATGAATTATACAAAAGATTAAATGTACGTATGTCCTTAAAATCACATCCCTGTCTAAATATAAACCCAAGCATTTTAAATGCTTTTCCTATAATATTGACAATGTGTTTGTCAAATAAAAGACCGGCATCCAATAGTACACCAAGATCCTTAACAACGGAGACTCTTGATATGTTACTGTCACGAATCAAATAATCGAATAAGATGGGAGATTTCTTTCTATTAATCTTTATGAAATATCTTAGCACTTTAATTCATACTTAGCAGAAAATACTCTTGTACTCTTGTAATACTAATAATACCTACCAATGGATCAGGATGCAGTTTAAATGTATCTATAACTTAGATATGATTATAGAAATAATTAAATAACAATCGTTATTGAAAAAATATATAATTCTTATTTTCTTCAATTGAAGCATATAAACAGATATTCCAGAATGTTAAATTGTTCACCTCTTGTAAGTGACGAATCCATTTTTAAGATTTAAACATAAGAGGTACCTAGCCTTGATTTTTATATATCAACAGAAAATGCTCATCAGGTTGCGCAATTCTTGCTAAAGCGCTATATCTATATTGTTTATAGGTTACCTAGTCTCTTAGAGATTCAATATTAGATGTTCCTGACCTTTGACTTATACCTTTGACTTACCATAGTATGCTCGCTACACTGAATTTTTTTTTTTTATAGAAATGACACGGCAAACGAGCGTGCGGGTCACCTGATGGTAAGTGATTACCGCCGCCCACGGCCCCGTGCAACCCCAGAGGAGCTACAGCTGCGTTGCCGGCCTTTAAGATGGGTTGGGCGCCGGGGCCCGGCATTACCTGATGCGAAACGCAGTGGCATAAAGCCACTACTTCACGCCGGTTTTAAATGCCGGGGGTGGTAATGATCCGGTCGAGTCTGCCCATGCGTGTTGCCATTGCTGGCGACGTGACTCTACCACACGTACTTTAGTCGCCTCTTACGACACCACCAGTACCAGGATGATCCTATTCTAGGCCGAGATCACACGGCCAAAAATCATAACTTTTGCTGAAGTGTTTTTATATCTGGATTAAGTTGAGCACTCTGTTATAACTTACATATACTGGACAGTAGCACCCACAAGGTGCTATCCAATTTAAAACATTCGAAATATCATTAAATTATACGCACTAAATTTAATTTAATTCGTCGCAATAAAATTGAGAGTAAATCGCTAGCTTTTTCTTTAATAGTATTTTTTTCTATTTTTATATTATGGTCCCATAGGACGATATTGTAAGCTTTTCGGGGTAACCCTGTTCTTATAGGATAAATAAGTAAAAAAAAGGTGAAAATAATTTATTAAAAAATTACAATTTTTAAACCGACACCCAGTGGATTTCACAATGAGAACCTAACTAAACTCTCACCAAACTATCATTGAAGTGTATGCAGTCAATAAAAAAAATAATCATCGAAATCGGTTGGAGCGATATTGAGTTATTCGTCCATTTGCCGCGCACCTACTTAATGAAATTTTAAGACCTATGTGATTTTCTCATAGAAAACATTGTCAGAAATTAACCAAATTTAAAAGCTGATGATGACCACGGAAATCATCAAATAAAAAAAGAATTATAAAAATTCACCAGGTTTACCCAGTCAAAAGTTCTAAGGTAAGAAACAAAAAATAAACTTAACTTAAAGTACACATTAGTACGCCAAGAAAAAAGAAAAAAATAGTATCAAAAAATAAATTAAAATAAAATAAATAATAATATCAAAAAAATATATAAAAAATAAAAATATAAAAAGTTACACCCGTAATTACAAATATTTTATTATTTTTTCATTTCATTTTTCATTTTTTTATATAGGACCTCCTCTGGGATAGCTATACTCTATCCCAAAAAAAAAAAAATTATCAAAACTGCTCTGTACAAAGTTTTGTAATTATTAGCACAAAAGTATACCCGCATCCAATAGAAAACTTAGCCCGCTTTTTTGTCAATGCGGGCAATGAAATGATAGACGCATATGGAACCGTCGTAAAGACTATTCAATGACGTCATCAAAACAATGAAAGCTTAACAGTGTTATATCAACCAGTATATTTTAACAAAAAGATATATATATTTTTACTTACTTAGACAGGTTTATATGTTATTGAAATTAAATTAAAATTATAATTAATATATAGAAAATTTTACCTAACGCATCCTGACATGATTTTTTCAAAGAAATAAGCTTCGGTCCAGTAGCTTCCCTAAAGATATCTTGAAGAAGTTCTTCCATGTCAACCCCAAGTAAAATTCATTTTACGCTTTCTTCCCCTTGCATGAAAACAGCACTATATTATGTTTATGTATTGGAATTTAGAATAGAATTATTATTTTATAACTTCGTATGGTAAAATCACTAGTGGGTGTTTCGCTTATCAGTCGACTCGCGCAACCGAGCATGCTCAGTATAAAAATCAATATTGTACTGTATGTTGTCTTTTTTAACTCTTTTCTTGCATCAACAGGTGGCACATCTTTTTATATATATATATAAAAAAACATATTGCACATGTATATTTAATTCAATTTATACGTGGATATGTCAACATCATATATGATAAAAACATTATAGGTAACGACGATATTAATATCGATTTTAGCCTAATAACAGAAGCATTTTCTATTAAATAAAATACACATCTGATAACATGTTAAATCGAATAAAAATTAAGTTATAAATACTTAAAAAGTGTATCGATATTGCAACCAAACCAAAACAACATAACAATTATATACGAGTAAGTTATTTAACTAAACATACCATTATTATCCAATCAATGTAAAATATACGAAACTATTTATAGAAATATTAAAAAATATTAAATATATTAAATACATAAATACTTTTGCTTTCTAATACTTGCGTAGATGGCTTTAGGTTAAAAGCAATTATAGATTGAAATTCATTAGCTGTGAACGACAGATAATGATTTATAATCTGCAATAATGATTGCCATTATAGATACTGACATATGTCAGTTGTCACTGTCAAATTTGCAATTTACAAAAATGGTGTCTTGGAGTGCGCTAGGTCGAACTTTCGGCACAAATTTATTTAAAAATAACATCACAGCACCATACCTCGTAAAAAATGTAAATTTCTCTGTAGGCAAAGCCCTCAATGGTGATCATGGGCACAGAGTTATGGCAATGCAGCCATCAAGGTATGGTGTCATTTAGTGATTACCTAACCAATTTTAGTTTATACTCTATAATTTTTAACAAATCAATAATAATATTTCATTTTATCTTTTACATTGTAGATGGCAATGGCACAAATTCAAGGATATGTTCCACTACTATCTAATGGTTGGATTAATTCCTGTAGGTGCTATTATTTTTTACACAAATGTGTTTATTGGACCTGCTCAGTTGACACCAATTCCTGACGGTTACGAGCCCAAGCACTGGGAGTATCATCGTCATCCAATAACAAGATTTATAGCTAGATATATCCATAACAACCCACAGCAGGTGATTATAAGTTGTTTCATCTTTATTTATTATGTTTTCATTTTGAGAATATTGATTCCAACGTGGAATTAAGAATCTAAGTCTGATGGTAAACACGATTGTGGTGGTCACTTTTTTTTTAAAGTTACTCTGGTAAGACAAAAGCTGTACCACCCACAACATGGATCCACCAACAAACACAAAGTCTTGAATTAACAACACAGACAGAAAGTAGAGGTTATATTTTCATAAAAGTAGATATTTTTTTAGTTATCCTATTATATTATTCTGTATACTCCAAAAAAAAAACTGTTTAATGTTATCACCAGTATAGCAGGTTGAGCATAGTAATCTATTTTCTAATACACATTTAAATTCTATTATTTCTTTTACTATCTTGCTTTAAACATTATTTCATGTAATACAAAATTAAGTAGGGTGACACTAAATTCACCATTTTCATTGATTCAAAATATTGCATGTTAAGTACTAGAACTATTGTCATAATTGTCAAATGTGGAAAATTTAAATAATTCATTCCTCAGAGTGAGGATTGAAATTACAATCATTACTTTTCCTATCAACTTTCAACATGAACCTCTTCAGGCTTTCCTAGATGTCCTCGTGTCACGAGACCTGCCTCCACAACTGATACTGTGTTTTCAAAGGAGGTCTTTTCCTACCTCTCTTACTACTCATTTTTCCTTCATAATCTTTTTTGACACTCATTCATTCAACATGCCGAAATCACAAGAGCATTTTCTATATTATGACAGTTACATGCTCGCTAATAATTCAACCCCACAATTTGCCTTGCTCAGCATACATTCATCTCTCTTTTAATCTTCTAATAAGAAAGAAGTAATACTGACATTTCTCTGCAGTATAACAATGTCAGTAACAACACCCCATTGTTGTGGGCAAATAATTTTTAGCATAATGCTCACTAAGTTATAATACCATATATAAAAAAATCAAAGATTGTGGTACAATGGAAGGGGTTTACTATAAACATGGTTATTGATTTGTTCCCAGTCATAAGAATGAACATGTATATTATTTAAATTTTTCAACTTTAGTAGTGTACCGTTGAATACCACCATTCTATACACAAAATCTTGAAATCAGCTTTATGCTGTATCCCGTACATAGTAGGGTAGGCAGAGGGAACCTAGTGTTAGGACACTCCATTCCCCACTTTCTACCGAATTCTGGAGGCACTGAATGCCTCGACACCAGAGCAAAGAAATGGAAATATAAATATACTACATTCTCCTTTGGCATACCCTGATATGAAACATCATCATATCATATAGTAACTCTAAGAAATATGTTTATTAATATTATTCCACTTTTGTGTGCACAATTTTGAACTATTAAGTGCAATGTATGTAAAAATAAATTAAAAATATATACGTACGTAAAAATAAATTAAAATATCTTACTAAACTTTCAGGATTATGAGAAATTTATGCATTACATTGATGAAGAAGCCCAAAGGGCAAAATTGAGAGCTTTAGAAAAGGAAATACACAAGAAAATGGCTGAAAGGCTCGACTACCAAGCATATTACTACAGGCCAATGGTTAACAAATACCTTAGAATTAACAAGAAGGTCGGTGACGAAATGTTTGACCGTCATGGCGATAACTTCGAGGAATAAAGAAGTTTCTATCTAAATTTAGTTATTTAGAAATCAAGTGTATAGTAATCCACATTATGTAGAACAAGTGAACAATATTCTTTTGAATTTAGATTGTTGCTTTTATCCTGCCTTATAATTTTTGTTGGAATAAACAATTTGTGAATATGTGTTGTTTTATTTTGTTGTTACCGTATTTTATAATAATTTGTTTATTTTTGGCGCTTTCTTATTTGGGCTTTAAGTTGTGGGTTCCTTTTTACTTTCTGTAAAATTATATTGAGTAGGATTTTCAGTTTATTTGAATACTACGTAAACGCGTGTGAATTTACGAAAGTTTTATCTATACAGCAGCAAAAAATGTAAATTTTTACTGATATTTGGCAACTTAAATTCGAAAGGTTCTTTTATATTATTTTTGTTAAATATTTTTTTATACTACAAACCTCGTTAACATTACATTATGAAGTAATGTTTTATATTGTTTCCAAAAAGTCAAATAACTGGTATATTCCCTATATATTTACAGAAGTTCATTTTTAATATTTTTATTATTGTTTTAAAGATATTTAATATCTCGCTTATTTTTGGTTTTGCATGATGTCACTAATGTTACATTACATAGTATATTAGTAATGTAAAATGCAACTGTATCTAAATAAAAAATAAATCAGCTTCACGCTGTATCCCACACACAGCAGGGTAGGTAGAGGAACCTAGTGTTGAGACACTCCCGTTTCCCACTTGCCGCCGAATTCTGGAGGCATTGTGTGCTGAGTGGCAGAACTCAACGCTGCGCTTTGCCTCGACACCAGAACGAAGAAATGAAAATATAAATGTAAATACATATTTTACTTCCTCGGGTGAGGATCGAACCCACGACCAATCGATTCACAGTCACACTTTGTGCCTCTGCGCCACAAGCGGTCTCAACTGTATCTCGTAGCTTTCTATTTTTTGTGAATAGTAGGTATTCAATGTAAATATGTGATATACATTCTTTTTTTTAAACCTATAAAGAATATTAATGAAACATTCGTTAAAATATTTAAAAAATATATTTTTATTTTCTTAATGTCAGATCAATCTAAATTTTCATGGTATATTTATGGTTCTGAGAAGTAATTAAAACACAACTTTAGGTAACATTGTTATTTAATTTACAGGAAATCTCTAACGAATGACAATAGATCCCGACATTTGGGAGCCTTATAAAAGAAATTTTAACACTTACATAAGTCCATGCTAACTCAACTTGATATGATTCTAAATTGTATTTTTTTAAAAGTTAAAATGATTTTCTTGTATGGGTTCTTTAAGCAGAACTTGGCTAATTTAATATAACAGTAATCTTTCATATTCTATAACATCAGCTAGCTGTATTATACTGTACTATTAGAAGCTACGAAACAAAACAAAAGGTTTCGAAATAAAAGTGTCTAGCTTGTCTATAATTTATTAAGAAAACAATACAATTAATATGGGTCAGATCACAATAAGAGATGTGATAAATAAATTCTTTGGCAATACAGTCGCGCACAAAGCTCTTAACTACAACTGTTACACACGTATTACAAAACGATATGATTGTATCTCCATCTTCAGTCTTTGCAGTTTGTAGAGTTCCGATTATGACCCAACAAATATTTATTTAGATTGCTTTTATAACTTTCGGTTAAATTATAATTAACATTTCAATAAATTATACACGCTGATGAGCTACTTTAGTAACATAACCAGTTGCTATACCTACTTAATCTATCGCATCTATTCCCTTTACATAATATTGTCTTATCATATAAAACAATACGGAGAAACAAGGAGTAAAAAAATAGAAATGAAATCATGCTAAGTAATTACAATAATTTATTTATAACCCTAATATACGCATTTACAATACTCATAAAATTTATCCCTTCTCGATAATAACGATTTTCGAATCTAAGATCTAAAGACGGCTAAAAGTTTCTACTGTGTAAAAATTTGAATGTTACATTATTTACTTTTTTCTTTCTCAGCCTGCGCTGCAAGTTTTGCCTCCTTTTTGGCTTTTTTCTTTTCCTCCTTCGCTAGTAGCTTGGCCTGTCTCTCTTCTTCCTTAGCCAGAAGCTTAGCTTGCCTTTCCTCTTCTTTGGCTTGTAATTTTGCTTCTTTCTTTGCTTCTTTTTCAGCTTTAAGCCTCAACTTTTCTTCTTTTTTCCTTTCAGCGTTTTCATTCTTTTTATTATCATTGCTCTCGTCTTTCTTAGTTTTATCAGTTTGTTTTGCGTTTTCATCTGTTTCTTTCTTTTTCTTTTCATCTTTCTTGACTTTTACTTTGGGGTTTTCTTTTTTTTTGTCAGTCTCTTTGCTGTGGTCTCTTGATTTCGGGGGGTCATCTTTATTTGCGGGTTTTAATGGTCGGAAAAAATGTTGCTTATTTTTCTGCGGTGACGTCTCTAATTGAGTCACTATTTTCTGAGCACATCTGAAATAAATTGACAAATTCCAGTCACTATTGTGGATTTTGATTGTGTTTTTTACAGTAAACGTGTTTACTATACTACCATAAAAAACGCACTACCTAATTCTAGTTGAGGCTGATGCAGCCGCAGCGCTTTCTCGTCTTCCTTCACGAAACTCTCTCTGGAATTCCCGAATAGGCGGCAGTCTTCCCGACGGTTCTCCTGCTGGTCCACCTGTGTAGCTATGCACTTGATAATCTTGCAGTCTTGCCTGTAAAAAATATTGTACATTTTTATTTTTTACTTATTATAAGTATAAAATATACGTATTTCAGTCTTATTGGAAATAATTATTATAAGTTGTAGACAATATAGACGTCAATGTTTCAAAGGGGGCATATTAAGGTACATGCCATAATCATTTTCTAAAAAGAAAAGTGCGGTGTTTATTTTGCACCATCACAAAAGGCATTACCATAAAATGGCGAAATAGGAAATACAGAGGGCTAAAAAAGATGTTTTTTTCAATAAATTAATTTTTTTATGTGGACGATGCGAGAAAAATTAAATTTGCGTATTTTTAGAAGCATGAGGTAGGTATAATTTATTTAACTTAATTATTTATATATATGGCCGCTATAATAGGGGCTAAGATTTAATTGCATATGTTTAAACCTATATTATTGTGTATCGGTAGGTAATTGAGACCGTCGAGGCTCAGGGGCACAAGGGTGTGACTGTTCGATCTCCACTCAAGGAAATGAGTTATTATTTTAATATTTTAATTTGTGCTCTGGTACCAAGGATCAACACGGAATGCCTATGGAACCGAACGGTTTTGTCAGCTTCATGCTATATCCCGCACATAGCAGGTTGGGCAGAGAGAACTTAGAGCACAAGACACTTTATGTCTATTAAGATTTTATTCTTCCCGCCGATTTCTGGAAGCATTGCGTGATGTGTGGTGGAGCCACAAAATAAAGATATTAATATACTTAATTCCCTCAAGTCGGAATCAAACCCACAACCTTCGCGTTTACAGTCGCACCCTTGCTTGCCTTTGCTATAAAATATCATTTAATAAAAAATCATTTAATTTATTAAAAACCTTAAATACGTTCACCTGAGGTTTTATTAACAAACCTTCATGCTATGATGCTGAGACCGTCGTAGCGAGTTCGATGCCGGCTGCCGTGGTCTAGGTGGCGCGGAAGTAGCTGGAACCCGGGGCACAGCTCCTAAGCAGGCCCCACCACATTTAGCTCCTCCGCACAACTTTGTCGAACAGCCAGTATTGCTTACGTTGGCTCCGCTGTTTGATGATACAGATGACACGCCTGTAAATTAATTATACATATATTATATGAAATTGGTTAAATATTTATGGGTGGGTTAGTAAGTTTTATAAATTCCATGTTATTTATATTATTTATTTGTTTATATATTTGAGGTCAGTCATGGCGCAGGGGCACAAACGTCTGACTGCGAACGCGAACGGTAATCTAACTACTGGAAGAAATTAAATATTTTATACATATTTTCATTTCTTTGCTCTGGTGAAGCGGCAAAGCGCGGCGTTTAGTTCCGCCATTAAAAAAAAACTGGAGGTAATGCCTCCAGAAATCGACTGAAAATGGAAAACGGAGTGTCCTAACACTCGGTTCCCTCTGCAGTTGTATCCTGAAAATCTAAAAATAATATTTAGACGATCATAGAAATGGCACCCGAAATGTAAAAATATATTTTTCATAAAGACGTGACGTAAAATTTGAAGATTTTAACATAGATTTTTCATCTGACCTAAATACTAACGTCTTTGTACTGTTTTTAATATTTAAAGAAGCTCAAAAAGAATGGTTAATGAAAAAGAATTTTCTTGCTCTTTGGGGAGTTTTAACGTTAGTGACGCATAACTTTTTTTTTTCTTAGCTTCACCTTACTCTTACAAATAGCTTTGTAACATCAAAACAGAACATCCTTTAATCACCGCCCAATTTCCTATTTTTAACCGACTTTTGTAAAAAAAGGAACTTATCAATTCGACTGTATTTTTTTCTTTATTTCTATTTTTGTATTTGTTAATTCAACCCTTCTGACTGGGGAGACCGATTCTGATGATTCTTTTTTAGAAAGCTAGTGTTTCCCGTTCGGTCCCATTTTAATTTGGTAATTTCTGGTAATTTCCCATTTTAATTTGGTAACAATGGTATCCATGAGAAAATTACATAAGTCTTAAATTTGGATTAGATAAAATTATAATTATAAGAGCTACTATTTAATGGTTGCTTCCCTAATGGAGATCGAACCCACAATCATTGCAAGTACATAAAAAAATTATATTCTTGTAGAATATAATATAAAATAGTTAAGATCTAACCGGATAGAGATGATTCTCCGCTGGTAACCGAATACAGAGAAGCTGAAGCAGGAACAGAACGGGCGCCAACTGAGTATGATGAAACAGAGCCTGGCACACCCCATGACTTTCCACTGCCACTGGATATCTGAAATTATATTTTTGAGATTTTAAATATTTAAAATCAATTAAATAGGTATTTAGTTTTTTTTTTAAATTAATTGATTAATAATTATGACGTTAATATGGCTGTTTAATTTAGTGCTTTACATTTTGAGAACAGTATGTGAATATTTTGTTATATCGGTACAAATTCGTGTACAGATTAGCTACAACTACAAAGGTTAGTTAGTATTTATTAATGATTTTTAAAATTGCATTTAAACGAAGTTCTAAGAGGTATACGGGTACACTATTCATATTTTAGTTTTTTGTCCTGATTCACACAACAATATACATATACTGCTCATAGAAGTCAGAGGGAACCTATGACCATTACATTTCCCAGTGTCTACAGAATTAAACGCCGCCGTTTGTCTCGACACCAGAGCGAGGAAATATATTAAATATCTCGTAGCTTCGAGTGGGAATTAAACCTGTTAAGTTACAGTCTCATGGTTCTGCCCTCTGAGACACGACTGGCCTTTTAAAAAAACTAGAATACTAGACAAAAATATATTATATAAAAATCTCATAAATTATAGCCTATGTTTTCCTCTGATGTATGACAAAATTTCATTAATATCCGTTCAGCAGTTTTTACGTGAAAGTGGAACAAACATATACACTTATAATATTAGTCTGATAATCACCTGCCAACTTTTACTAGACACGAGTCGCGGCGCTTGTCGCAGACGCAGGATCTTGGCCCGGCAGATGACGCAGCGCAGCGGCAGCAGGCGCTGGCTCACCGCCATCTGGATGGTCTTCACGAAGCATCGCCGACACACCACTCGATGGCCGCAAGGCGATGTTTGCATCGTCGCTTTTGCATTTACACATATTACACACTGTAAAGGACAACAAATTGATTATCGATTATTGAATCTGATTTTAATTACATTTTAATATTAACTAGTTTTTATAAGTGCTTTTGCCTCATTGATCAAATGAAAATAACAAAGTGAAATATAAAAATAATTAACTTGATGTACTGTAATATACCTGTTTACTTGATAAATGTACTTTGCAAGTAAAAAAAATATAATTGAATTACAGTAATTCCTGAGATTATCTTTCAACCTAACAAATCATCCGCTTTATAATATTACATTAGTATTATGTTCATCAATATTAAAATCTTGGAATCTTTGTCATGTTAAGGAGTACACAAGAAATATATCCATCTCATTATGAAAACTTATGAAAATATGACTGCAAAAATAAAAACTGAAAGACTAGAAACTTTTCATATCAAGCGAGGTGTAAGGCAGGGGGATCTCTCTATGCCAAAAATTATTCTCGGTGACACTAGAACTTGTTTTTCGAAAACTATAGTGGTCAAACTACGGAATAGGGATAAACTGAGAAAACCTTCGATTTTCTGATGACCTTATAATCATTTCTGTCACTCCAGATCAATTACAAAACCATGCTCAATCAACTAGTGTCAGAGAGTGGAGACTAATGACGAACCATTTAAAAACACCTATAATTGTCGAAAATTACTCAATTGAATTCGTGGATATCTTGGGTAGATCATATTTCCAACATATGACACCTTAAAAGTTATACAAAATAGAGTAAGAGTTGCTTGGAAACGACATTGGGCTTTTAAGAGTAATAAGAGTAATAGAACAAAAAAGAAATAGATATAAATGATTTTAAATACCAAAATATTTAACTCGTGCTTTAAATTTACAAAATGTAAAAAACTTCAAGTATGTCAGCATAAAAATGAAAAGGAGCATGCTTAATGTTAAGAGTAAAGACAAGGTCAAAATGAAGATTTTTCGAAAAAAAAACAAAGATTGTAGAAGTATCTTACAAAATTAAAAGCTAATTTAAAAATTTTTGCGGAACCGATAGGTACATGTGGAGAAGTTAAAAAAGTTCAGTAGGAGAATGTATAAATCGTAAAAACTCAATTGAATCAAAGTACAAAACCTAACAATAGATACTAGACAGTATGAAGACAATTCTTTGGGATTATGTGCATGATATCTGATATCAAAGTCGAATGTATTCTCCTGAGCTGAATAATGCTCCACGATCTATACCTACACAGATATTTTTTTTTAAATTTTTTATCGGTTTTATACGCCAAAGAAAAAAAAACTGCGGTCGATTTAGGATAAACCTGATTTTGTAGAAAATTAATTACAAATATATTTTTTTCCTGCCATACATCAATAAATTAAAATATTTTTTGAGGTTTTCCACATTTCTTGTCCAATTTCATAATTCCAGATCAACGAGAACTACTCTTTAGATTGCGTTGACTGGGAAGATTAACATTTTTTGTGCGCCATGTGACTGTAAGTGGATATTTGATATCAATATCCGTGGTCTCAAAAAATGTGGACGGACAGACAAAAAGACAACAAAGCGATAAGATGATAAAGGTTCCGTCTCAGTATGAATTCGGCGCAGTGTCTTTAAGATCATTACAGAATATTAGAGTTATTATTTCAATACTTACTTCTTCTTCTGGTGAAGTGGCTAGCTCTGGTTCATTTTCTTCCAATTTATTGAGCAATTTATCCTGAAATAAAAAAAAACAGGGTCTTGATATTTTTGCTAAACAAAACGCGACAGTTGAAGTATTCTGGAAGCTATCACCTATATGCTTGAAACTTAGTACAGTGCCTCTAATATATTATATCTATTTCAAGTTATTAAACTTAATATAACTAATATTTTAACAGTTCTTGTTCTATTTGAAGTATTCTTGATGGTAATGATCTATATCAATCTTAACGAATAATAAACATAGCCCCGTATTTATAAATCGCCATACAGCCTGAGATCGTTCTTATGATGCCGATTCCTTCATACATATGCAATTTATGAATGAAAACGACATCTCAAGATCGATTTCAGATTTGAGTGTGGTTTAAAGATGCAGGCCAGAGAATTATGTTAATTGCTATTATGTTAATCGATTTTTTTACTCTTCGCTAAGAAGATAGACTTTGAACGCTGAGAGAACAACGTTTTTATTAAAAATACTAAAATACAACAAATAGTTCATAAACTTTATATGCAGCTAGTTAGTGTGAACGGTTACTTTTATCATATAATATAATATTACTATAAATATAATAAATGGTGATAAGCATTAAAGTTATAATATAGGTATAACGTACTAATTTCAAGGTTTTCTAGAATTTATAAATCACGTACCAGAAATGTATTTCGTTTTCGCATACACCAATCTAGTTGTTTGTCTAAATTTGTTATTATCCATTTGTCTGTACATACAAGATGTAGGAAAAATCTATTATTGGAGATACTTGCGATGCATTAACAGGCAATTAGAAAACAATTGTTTTTATAATTTTGAAACGATTTGATAGATTTAAAACCAACTTACACAATAGAGAAAGTTTTTTAGCAATTACAATAGTAATCACTAACAGATACCTACAGACTACAGGGCAATGGGATCTCGACCTATAAGTTTACCTTAACTTATCGCGTTTGTTAATGTCAATTGATTCATAAATAAAAGCTATGAAATTATCAATAACTGTTTCATTGTCCCATCTTTTGCAGACAGAAGTCACAATCAAAACGAGTAAATATAATTTAATTTAACGTTGGATTTCGTTGAATTAACCAACACTCAATACTAGCGAAGGCAATATTCTACAATGGTTGTAAAGCAATATTCTACAATGGTTGTTTTTTGCTGAGTATTTAACTGTTGTTTTTTTATTAATCAGTTTCACACTGTATCCCGCACACAGCTGGGTAGGCAGAAGGAATATAATGTTAAGACTCTGTTCCCGATTTTTCTCCTATTTCTGGAAACATTGCGTGTTGTGTGACGGAATTCAATGCCGCTCTTTGCGTCGACAACAGAGCGGAGAAATGGAAATATAAATTAAAATAAATATATAATTTCGTCGAGTGGGAATTGAACTCACAACCAGTCGCGTTTATAGTGACACATTTGTGCCCCTGCGCAACAACTGGTCTATTTTTTTATTTTTTTTTTACATATTATTCACGTTTTTACATTATTTATATTTTAAATATTCACGTGGCTTCAAACAAAATTTAGATGATTTTTGAAGTAATGAGGAAGATTAACATACAACTACTGTTTATGTATCTTATATTAGACTATTTATACATTATTTGCGTCACGCGGAATAGGGAAAAACCAGATTAATATCAGCGAGATCAGGTTTTTTAAATATTCTTATCATTTATTTCCTTAAAATCTTACATGCAATATATGTTGCGTAGCGGAACTCAACTACGACTTGGCTGACCCTTCAGGTGGGTCAAGGAGTTTCTTTAATTTACATAATACTAGCCTACTCACAGACACATTACACACTGTAAACGAGAATGAATCTAATACCATCAGTTTTACAGTTATTTAAGCCGAATATATATTTTATCAAATAACCCACTGTGAATTAAATAATATTTTATCGATCGATCAACTGTTAGCGGAGCCTTATCAATGCAGTGATGAGACGCCGAAATGTTGCACACAGCACAGCTGCACGTTTGACCGTACGCAATGCCATGTTGGTACCGACGCTCTTGTACGGCAGCGAAATGTGGGTTTTGTTGCAGACGAATGAAGGAAAGATAAATGCTATAGAGATGCTGTGGATCTCTTCGTGGGATATACAGAGTCAGCCCAGCTGATCGCAATGAAGAGATACATAGAATGGCAGGTACTAGCGAGGATGTGACAGTGAGAATGAAGAAGTCGTGATCAAGTGGTTTGGGGACGCTGAACGAATGAGTGATTAAAGACTGGCAAAACAGATTCATGACGGAAAACTGAGCGTAAAGAGACCTAGGTTGAACTTCGAAAACACAGTATCGACGATACTGGTGGCGTAAAAAGCATGAGGATACACCAGATAGCCTGTATGAAGAAGTTGATGACAGTGGAAGAGGCGAATGAAGTATGCAGTAGGAGCGATACAAATATATATATATATATATATATATATATATATATATATATATATATATACAAACTACTCTAACATTTTGTAACAGTCTTGTGGTTAATGTCATTTCAGTGACAGTTGTAATAATTTTTCAAATTCCTTGGCACACTTTGAACTTAAGCAAACTCACGATAAATTAAAAAAAAGTATAATTTTAAAAATAATAAACCACATGCCTGGAACTTCGGTTAATTTCATATCTTTACCTCTAAAAGAGAGATTATCGACGAATTATAGCTTTATGTTATGTTTATTATGTTTTTTATATGATGTAAGTTTTTTTTGTATTGTAAGTAAATATAAAAATTGTAAATATTATGTTCATAAAACCAAATGTAATAAATATTTGCATGCCTGGTGGTAGAATGTATGTGGAGACTAAATATTGATAATTACATATGTAACACACTTTGTACCTACATTCTGAGCAAATAAATTTATATAAATAAAAATCAGCTTCACGCTGTATCCCGCACACAGCAGGGTAGGCAGAAAGAACCTAGTGTTAAGACACTTTCTGTTGAATTCTGGAGCCGTCGCGTGTTGAGAGGCAGAACTCAACATCGTGCTTTGCCTCGACACCAGAGCGAAGAAATGGAAATATAAATTAACGTAAATATCTGGCCTCAATTATTCTTATTATAGATTGTTATTCTCAAACAATTCATGATATGTTAGAACTCTCCTCCGTTATGAATGTCTGACAGATATGGATCAGAAACTACTGGAATATCAAAAATTTGACATTTTAAGTCCACACAAACGAAATTGCAAACTACAAGTCGTATTATATAAGTTCGTATGGTTTCTTTTTCAGTTTAATGTTACTGCCTACTGTTAAGATCGCTCCCCCAAATTCTGGAGAAAATTTTTATACGTTTCCTAAATAAGTATTTTTCTTTCCTAAGTGTGGATTAACACTTTAAAATTAGTTAAAAATAAATTACATAGTTTATATATTGATTATTGAAGTACTTAAGTGCATCTATCGAAACATAATTGAATAAATTAAATTCGCGAGGGCAAAGCAATCTCTACCATAAAATTCGAGTCTCAAATCGATTCGTTAGAGCACAGTTTCGGTAGATGGTCCGGCGCCATGAACAGTATCGGAGAGCAAAAGAAATATTATAGAAACAATTGCATAACTCCAATCGACGAGAGAGATACAAACAAATAGAAACTTATCTTAGTCGACAAACACGCTTCGAACGGACAATAGGTTTAAATCCAATTAATTGAAATATGGCGGTGGAGTGATTTCGCGGTTAAGGTTAAACCTTGTATTATTACATATCAGAATATACGTTACAAATTGACCTATATATACGTACTGTATAGTTATGATGGTGTAGTATGTGCCTGTGTATACATCCGATCAGAGTTGCAACTCTCCGGTTAAGTGAGTTCTGTGGTGAAGTGTTTGAACTCTCTGGTGATAAAATGCATTATTATGCAAAACGATATTTTTCTGGATACAGAAGTAATTAATTATACAAATATGAGTTCAGCGTGCCAGTTAATGTCGTTCTTTCTCGGTAAGCCATCCGTCGATACCCGCATGTCTACGGCTATTAGGAAATAACTTGCAATATCTATTAATAATAATTTTTATTATTAGTATTGATAAATTTTGTTTCAATACCAATTGTACTTCAGTCGTGACATTTTCTCTTTTCAATAAAATACTAAGGTATTTGTATTGTAGTAGCAACGAATAAAAATACAAGTTTAAAAGTATTGCGTATTGCAGGAATAAATTAGTGATGCTCACGGGGCTTCTATGTAAATGTGTGTTTTTTTATATAGGTTAGTATTTCAGTTTCTATAGAGTTCCTACCTACTGTCAAGATTCTCCGTTCTCCGATGTCCCGATTCCGTTAGAATGTACGTTAGAAATAAAGACGTTTACCGTTTTCCATAAGAAATCGGGATTTCGTGTTGAGTGGCTGTACTCAACAGCGCTATTTGTCTTACCAGAGCTGATTAAAGAAAATTATTTATTACCCAAGTGGAAATCGAACTCTCATTCATCGCATATCATACAGCCTTTGATAAGTAGATAATCATTTTTTTTTATTTTCGAGTACAAATAATAACTAAAGAACTATTTTCTTACTTTAAAAGGAAATATAAATTTTGACCTTGAACAAATTCAAATAAACAGCGAAACTTGAACCTGCGACCTGTGTTTCTTGAAAACCAACCAGACAAGTTCTCCTTCAACCGCCTTTCCTAATTATATTAAAATTATTTCCTAATTATATTAAAATTATTTAATATTTAACTGTTCATTTTCTTATTTAAAATAACGTTTATTCTTTATGTAATTTCTATAAAACGTCAGTTCTAAAAGCTGATTTGAAATTTTTTATAGAAAATACCTAATTTTATGATTGAAATTAGTCAGTTCTTTTGGTATTATTAAAATTTTGGAGAAAATTACAGAGAATAATACTCTGTAATCGAATGTAAATAGTGAGTTGTAATTGTGCTATTAAAACGTCAAGGACTTTAATTATGTAGTTTTAGATCTGCATCAATATAATATAACTTATTGTCTTAGATCTATAGCAGTGTTTCCCAATCTTTTTTGTGCCATGCCTTAACCTTTCAAAAACGTTCAATGCCCTCCCACTATATAAATTTGGCACCAATGACTGACTGGAACTATGCTTTGCATATAATGGATTTGATACCTACTCGAAGAAAAGATATTATTTATTTTGTCATTTTCTCGCTCTGGTAACGAGATAAAGTGCGGCGTTGAGCTCCGCATCTCAACACGCCCTTTCGTTCTCCATTTTCTGCTGAATACTGTAGGCGAAAGTAGAACGGATAGGAACGGAGTGTCTTATTGCCAGGTTCCAAGTTTAGTAGCAAGTAAACAGATGAATATCAAAAATAAATATTTTAATGTAATGCCGAGTAAATAGCCGATAGTACTTCTGTCGTATGTTTTTGTAGTTAATGCGTTATTTGTATTGTATTATTACCTAATACAATACAAATCATTTTTTTTTCTTATTCATTATAATTAGTGACAAAAATGATGCATGACGGCGGCCACGGCGCAGTGGCACAAGCATATGAATCCAAACGATTGTGAATTCGATTCCCAATCGAGAAAATGAAATATTTAATATTTTCATGTCTTCGCTCAGGCGTCGAGGCAAATCGCGGCGATGAGTTCCACCACAATATGTTTAGAATTTGGCTAAGTAATAGGAACGGAGTGTCTTAACACCATGTTTCTAGGTTTCCCTCTGCCTACGATGCTATGTGCAACACGCTGTGTGTTGCTAAAAAATAAATAAATATACAAATAATTAATATTGTATTTAAAAAAAATATTGAAAAGAAATTAAATTAGAAATAAAATAATAATAAATAATGATAATAATAATAAAACATTTATTGCCATGTAAAACACATACACATATATTTCACAACAATAGGACATTATTACAGCGGACGTTATGGCAAAAGGTGTAACTAGCTAATGCTGTTTGAATTTCGACTCGCAAGCATCGCTGTTTCACAGGTTCAAATGAAAAAGGACAGTATTAATATAAGAAAATAATGCGTATATTGCAATAATTGTTTAGTCTCTGTCTCTATCACGCATATAGTAGGGTAGGTTAATGGAACTTCGTGTTAAGACTCTCTTTTCTCCACCTTCCGACTAAATCCGGAAACAATGCGTGTTGAGTGGCGGAAATCAATGCCGTGCTTTGTCTTGTTATTTATTGAGGAAATTAATAACTCGAATCCATAATTAGGAGGGCAGTCGTGGGGCAGGGGCTCAAAATGTGATTGTATAATTGGCTATGGGTTCAATCCTCACGCAAGGAGGTGAAATATTTGTTTAAATTTATGTTTTGAATTTATATGATGAAATATTTGTTTAAATTTATATTAATACAATGCGCGGCGTTGAGTTCTGCCACTCAACACACAATGTCTGCAGAATTCGGCAAAAAGTGGGGAACGGAGTGTCTTAATACTAGGTTTCTTCTGCCTACCCTGCCGCGTGCGGGATGCAGTGTGAAGCTGATTTCGTAATCGAATAGGAATCGAATCGAATAGGGTAGGAATCGAATCCACAACCACCTCGGTTTTATATTCAGTAATAAAAATATATATATGTACAGGTGCCAAATTTTAGGCCCTTTTTCATTTCTATATAATAATTAAACATTAAACCTCTTTAGGTGTAAATAGTCCTGTCCTTTGATAGCTGTCAAGGGGTTCTAAAGATTTTGACAATTAACTTGAACGCAGCCGTTATTAGCATTAGCATTTAAGTTTAGTTTCTTGTGCGAATGTAATCTTTTTATATCAAATTGAAACTGCGTTGTTTATCTACGACCTATGATATCAGATTATTAAGTGCTGGTTCAAATTTCAAATCAAGAAGACATCCCTTAGATCGGTCACATTCAAAGATTATATTCAACATTGTAGGTATAGTACCTATAGTAGCTTATTTGCAATATACTATAATTCTTAAAAATTACAAATGTGATTATAGATAACTATCTATAGGTACTGATAAGAGAAGAAAAAAAACGACAGAGATATAAATGATAACATTATATAGAAACGTAATTAACGTAAGATAAAAATAAGAAAAAACTTGACAATGCGTCACTCAACCTCAACTCAACCTTAGCTTTATTTTTAACTATGTACATATTTTAAATTAATTTAAAATAAATATGAACACTATTTTGAATTAAGGAAAATATTAGAAAAAGGATACGGATTGAATATCCGAAGTGTTATGTTGCACTTTTTAATAAAGTAATCAGTTTCACGCTGTATCCCGCACACAGCAGGGTAGGCAGAGGAAACCTAATGTTAAGACATTCCGTTCCCAAATTTTTTTATGTAACATAATATTTAAATAATAAAAAGCCGGGTAAGTGCGAGTCCGATTTGCCCACTAAGGGTTTCGTACTTAATCAAATCATCAAAAAGTATAAATTGTAAAATTTATAAATTTATAAGCAATGACTCATAAACTAAATTTTTTTTATGAAATCAACTACAGTTATAAATTTGACGTAGCTTTTATCTGTTATCTATAAATTTTCATTTTTGAAATTTTTTTCCTTATTTATACGTACTGAAAGTTCTCTTTTGTTTTAATTTTATATTTTGCTTAATTTCATAATTATAGGTCAACGGGAAATATTCTATATGTGTATAGGAAAAAACTTTAAAAATTTAAGCTTGCGGATAACTTTAATAATTGTAGGTCCACGGAAAGTACCTTATATGATTTAATTAAGTGGCCAATTCCATACAAAACGTGACAAAAACGATGCCAGCATTTTTGATTACATCGATTTTGAAGATTGATTTTTTCTGTGCTTCAAAAGATCGTCGACCTAAATATGCTATTCATTTCAGCATGATACATCTGTGCGATCTCGAGATAATGCTAAACAGACGGTAAATAGAGTGATCCTATAAAGATTAGGTTTTTTTCCTTTTGAAGTACGGAACCCTAAAAAATATTATTCGAATCTCTGATTCGATATATAAAAATGTCTAATTTCCTACCAGAAATTGTCAATCATAAAAATACTTAGTAATATTAATTCAATTATTATTAAAATCTAAAATGTTGTATTTTAATGAGAAATATTAATTTGGATAAGAAAAAAGAAATGAAAATATAGTAGTATAATTTCATTCATCTGAGTGGGTATCGAACTTCCAACTCTCGCGTTACGACTGCCTCACATATTGTACATATAAGTATATATGTTCGATTTAACGATATTATAAATGTAACGTAGTGAATTGAAAAATATACATTTATTTTCAACGACTAGTGTGTTCTGCGTCAATATTATGTATGTATTATATAAGTAATTTCTATTGTTTAAGTGCATATAATAATAATATTTTGGTTGGTTCATAATATGGCGTATAATAATATATTGTTAGCGAACTCGTGTAAAAGAGGGTAGATGCAGATGAAAAAGATGATAAAAGCAGTGGAATTGTGTCAATCGGGGGTATTTGCTTGTAGGCAACGGCTTTATTGGAAGGAAACTAGTGTGAAGTATTGTTATTAGGTAATACATATCACTTATTGCAATTACATAGTATTTCTTTACAATTAGTTTAGAAACATATAGACGATATGTGTTTATATAGTATTTTTTTAAAACGTTAACCGCTTCCGATTTATACAATATTTAAGTTATTCTGTAATTGTGTAAATCGACTTAATTTATTTTAATTGTTGTGGGAATAATAGACTTGTTATATATTTTGATAATTATTATTCTAAGAATAAAATACTATATGCAGAGAACCAACTAACACGTGTAATAACAACATAGACGTTGGCGTTGCCATAGCAACGTGTAAAGACGCCGAATTCTGGAGGCGTGCTGACTGGAGGCGGAGCTCAACACCGCTCAATTAATAATTAATTATAATGTACTTAATTAATAATAATAAATAATTATTACTTTATTATTCTAAGTAAGGTAAAGATTTTATTTAACTAAGTAAGGCTTTTTTGTGTTGTACGGAAAGAAACACAGTGGTTTTTGTAATAGTATTAAATTATTTAAATACGAACTGTGTTTTTTATCATTTATTTGACCGTTTATTTACATTCGGGACTACTACTCTGAAAGAAGACCGAAAAACATATAAATATTGACTTTATTTTGTTTTTTAGTATCTATGTATTTGTATTATTTTGTAGTATTAAATAATATTCTTATATTTGTTCTAGGTGTGACTCAAGTGTGCTACATGCCTGCACCAGTGGGAGATTGTAAGGGATGCTGTCCACGCGATAATACTGTTGATATTCAGTATTTGCTTTTCACCAGGTTATTATTAAATTTTTTTTCAGCTTCACGCTCTATACCGGTTGTAACAAGATAGGCAGAGTGAACCTAGTGTTAGCACACTCCATTCTCCAATTTCCTCCAAATTATCGAGACATTGCTTGTTGAGAGGCGTCGTCCACGTGGTTATTAACGTGGATATTTGTGTTGTACTAGCTTTTACTTTTGGCTCCGCTCGCGTAGTTGAGAAGAAATTACTAAATGTTGTACGACATATGGCATATCCTAAGCACGTTGTAATAATCGGGTACAGTGGTTTACATCAAAACGATGAACGCGATGTAATATAGCCTATATTCGTATAGCCTTCCTCAAAAAATGGAATTAAAATTTGAACCAGTAATACTTATTTAGAAAACGTATAAAAATTTGAACGTAGCGGGCCTCGAACCCGCGCCTCCTGGAAATTCGAGTTCGAGTCCTGCTACGTTCAAATTTTTATACGTTTTCTAAATAAGTATTGATCTTTCCTTAGTGTGGATTAACACTTTAAAAATGTTTAAAAACATTGAACCAGTAATTCCAGAGATTATCGCATTCAACCATACAAACTCTTCAGCGTTGTTATATTAAGTATAGATCGGATTCACCTTATAGATGACCAAAAGCGGCAATTACAATTTTTTATTGAGTAGTAGCTTGATGATGCTTATTTTGAGCTTATCTAATTTAATAAACGCTACTTATTTAGAAACTCTAAGTGTGGAAAAACACTTTAAAAATGTTAAAAAATATTAATAAACGTTATTGAAACTTGAAAGATCATTTGTTGTAACGGTCTCATTGGAACAAGGCGCCTTATTGGGAAAAGGTAAAACGATTTTGTAAATTTAATGTTTGTATATTTTCTAATTAACATTAGGAAAGGCGAGAGCTTACTCGTAGTGATATAATATTCCATTTTATTTTCTTCTTTTTAAAATAAAAATTCTTTTTGAGCTGGTGGTAGCTTCCTGTAGAACTGAGCTGAAATGAACTGAAATATTTGAAAGAGTTTGTAATGATAATTGAATGCGAAATAATCGATTTGATTTAATAAAAACTTTGTCGCGGCGTTGAGTTCCGCCACTCAACATGCAATTTATCGAAGTCGGTTGGAAACTGGATTTCCTGGCACTATGAGCTGATGTAGAGCGATTGCGTGAAAAACTTTTTTATTATTTGCATTGCAGATCTAACCCAAGTATTCCTGACATTATTGAGCCTTTTGATATATCTGGCTTGTCTAGAACACGCCTAAACACATCTAGACCAGTGATCATATACTTATTTGGATTCTCAGAGTCGGTGACAGGACCGAGCACGACCAACTTAAGAAATGGTAAGATCGCTCGTAGATTGGTAGTATTTTATATAGTAATTAAATACTTAGGGGAAGGTTGAGAACGCAAATGTATTAATGGAATCGAATTGTCTTAACTAAATTCCCAGATTCCCTCTGCCTACTCTGCTATGTGCGGGATATAGCCTGAAGCTAAAAAGTATATATTTTATTATTTTAAAGATTATATATATTGCATTAAATAATATTATTATATTTTATTGCAACAATGAATGCCGGAAACACGCATATACTTTTAATATTCTTTTACCTTCACGCTCTATCCTGTATATAGCAGGGTAGGCAGAAAAAACTAAGATTGAGACACTGTATCCGACAGGTTTCGGAACATTATTTTAAGAGTTACGATATATTGCACACCCTAAGTGGGAATTCAATGCACAACCGTTGATTACCCGCTTATAGTCGCATACGATATTTAATAATAAATTTAATTCATATTTCAGCTTTCCTCAAGCGCGGTGATTACAATTTCATAGCCGTTAATTGGTCCAGACTCGTCGTTTTTCCGTGGTAAGTGAATAATTGATTTAATATTTCAATCATCGTTGTTTAATATATTATCGTACAGCAAAAAACGGCCAGTCGTGGCACAGGGGTACAAAGTGTGACTGTAAAACCGACTGGTTGTGGGTTCGATCCCCACTCGAGGAGATGAAATATTTACTTAAATTTATATTTTCAGTTTTTTCGCTCTGGTACAATATTATTACGAATTTTTTTTGCTTTACGGCTTCACTTTTGGATAACAGGATAGAGAAAAGATGCGAAATTCCGTTGCTATTAAGCCACTTCCGTTCCTCACTTACCACCGAATTCTGAATACATAACAACTTGACAGATTCAGATAGACAACATTCAGATGGACACTTTGATTTTATTTGATGCATTTGCGGTTTTGTATAGCATTACGCATATCTATCTATATACTTCGCAAGCAGTTTTTTTTATTTTTTTTTGCATGGTGATCACACGTTATCAATTCTAAAAGCACTCGAAATTTATTAGGTACATTAACAATATATCTTTTTGCTATGTTTTTTAATACAATAGCTTTAATGTGACAATGAAGTATCACGAAGCTAGCAAATTGTGTGGAATATGACAGATTTGGAGTTTGTATAGACTAAATTTATTTATTAATAAAGTTACGAAGTTGAAAACCATTTTATAGAAAGTAGTATAAATCTGGTCCTTATAAGATTTTAGATACAGATTTTTTAGTGAATAATCTTTTTAGTAAGTTATCGTTTAGTAATCTTCTCTTAAAAACATGTTATGGAGAGAAAAAAATATATTTATATTTTATAGTTACCAGAAATATTGTGGCAATGAGATGGCCAATAGACACGAGACGTTTCGAATTTGGACGGAAATTAAAAAACCGCGTGTTTTGAGTTCTTGACACTATGCAGGGAGCTGCTTTTATCTCTATATATAATAAGACAGTAAAAATATTTTGTCTGTACATTTAGTAATTTTGACTGAAGTGGATAGAGGGACACTCAAAAAGAATAATAGAAAGCAAAAATATATTTTTTGAATTTCTTGTCTGTCTGTCTGTCGATACTTTTGTCCACATTTTTCTCTGAAAGTACTGAACCGATTTATTTAAAAGTTTCACCAATTACTTTGTTTTAACTCAACTTAACTATTAAAGTTTGGTTCATCAAAATTCGGTTCATTAAAAAAACAACAACAAAAAACATATTTTCTACGTGTACTCTGTAATGACTACATACCTACCAATTGTACATTTAGCTAATAATATATGTAATTTAAAAACTGTATAAGAGTTAATATGCAATCATTACAGTTATTTTACGAGGAATATTATGAATCCTTACCCAAATAAATAAATTTAAAAAAAAGTTTTCAAAAACATAACATAGGTAAAAAGAACTTAATGTTTCAAGAATATACACGTATAATAAATAATTTGTATATTTTATAAAGCATCTAATATCAACATTGGTCGTATTTTTTAGTTCAAAACATTAAAACAATCTTATAGAAATTATGATAATGAAGTAAGATAATCCTATTGGGATATTGGGGATTAAAGTAATAAAAAATCATATCAGAATTTTTTTTAGTTGTCAATTAATTTTGTATATTAGATCAATAATCATGTAGTTTAAGCGGGCGAAGCCGCAGGCGGGCCGCTAGTATTTATAATATAGTTAAATTATTTATACGTGACTGTTATTGCTAGAGCATTTTTTTGCTAGTAGTTTTATTATAATACTTTTATATATTACTAATTATGTATTTATTCTTGAAGTCGTCCGTCCGTTGTCGTCACGGTGTAAGGTTCGGTTTCCATTTTAAAAAAAATTAATGATTTATCTGCATAGATATAAGATAATAAAGCATATAAATACTTGTTTTTATTTAACTTTTTGTGTAACCTTCTGATTTATAATTGTTCTATTTTGAATGTAATTTTATATACGTATAGAAAAAAACCCAATTATACGTTACCGAGGCTTCCGTACAAATTTCATCATTATAGGTCCGGGATGTATAACCTATAAAAGTTAGACCTCCACGAAATCTCGAGATAAATCGTTGTGACAGACGGATAACAAAGTGATCCTATAAGGGTTCTGTTTTTATTTATTTAGATACTGAACCCTAAAAACCGGTAAAATGTATTATTTATATAAGCGAAACTTGTGGTTAGCTATATTTAGTTCGACGAGTCGAAACGTTGCCTCTTAACTCTCTATTTCAATATTTTATGTGGCAATTATAATATGAACTAAAAGAGGCAAATTACTTATTAAGAAAACGTATATGCGGTATACGTAGTACGTAGTTGCGGTTTCCAAATAGGCGCGGGTTCAAATCCCGCTACGTCCAAATTTTTATACGTTTTCTCAATAAATGTTTTACTTTTCTAAGTGTGGAATAACACCTATATAAAAGGACTTGTTTTATATATATACTTACTGCCTCCTAATCTTCTCCTAATCTTTCGAGCTGTGTGATCCCGTCCTAGAATAGGATCATCCTGGTACTGGTGGTGTCGTAAGAGACGACTGGCAACGTAACTCTACCACACGTACTTTACGTGTGGTAGAGTTACGTTGCCAGCAATGGCAACACGCATGGGCAGACTCGACCGGATCATTATCACCCCCGGCATTTAAAACCGGCGTGAAGTAGTGGCTTTATGCCACTGCGTTTCGCATCAGGTAATACCGGGCTCCGGCGCCCAACCCACCTTAAAGGCCGGCAACGCACCTGTAACTCCTCTGGTGTTGCATGGGGTCGTGGGCGGCGGTAGTCACTTGCCATCGGGTGACCCGAACGCTCGTTTGCCGTGTCTCTTCCATAAAAAAAAAATCTGCTGTACGCGGGATACAGCGTGAAGCTGATTTAATTTAATTTTATTTTTAGTCGCAAAATTGTATGTCAACTTTTTATGTCATCGAGAAAACAGGTCATCTACCTACCTGACCTAAACAGCATCCCATCAACATCACTTGGCTGAGGATGAATTATTCATTCGAACAACTTCGCAGAAATTACAATTGTACTTTCCATACGAATTAGATTGTAGATTGCGCTCTTTGATATTAGAGTTAGTTAGACTTGGTTCGCTTTCTGAGAACGGTTCAGTAGTTTACGTTTAAATTTTAAGTTTATATTCAAATTTGGTTGGCTAAGTTTGTGGTGAATCGTGGCGCGGCACCCTGAAATGCGACAGGTTATGGGTTCGATTAACACTCGAGGGAATTTTCATTTCTTCGCTCTGGTGTCGAGATAAAGCGCGGCGTTCTGATTTGCCACCCAACCTTGAAATCTAGGTCCTCAGGTTCCTTCTACCAAACATAAAACTTTGTTTAACTTGTAAAATTTGTATAGGTATAATATTTAGATTAGATCAATATTATGTAGAGGGAAATTGTTTTAAGGCACCGCGTTGATCATTATCGTTTCCGTTGACTTTCCGTGTTGAGTGGCGTAAGTCAACGCCGCGTTTTGTATTGTTTTGTATCAAGGAGCTATACAGAGCCACATATGGCATTATATTTAATTTATATTAAATCAACGTGACTTTGAAATAAATAAACAATGATTATGAGCGTTCTTTATTCTTAAGTCTTTGTTCGTTAGAATAATTATGTAAGTAAATACATACATAATAGACTAAGATCCCTGGGCCTCCAAACCTGTGTCATTTTAGCTAAGCTGAAATTTTGTTATTTATTTATCTAGTATGTAGTTAACATGGTATGCTTACTTGCTAGCTTGAAAGTGGGACTTTCAGAACTAGCGTCAACTAAAGGTACATAAAAACCATACCCATCTACGCTAAAGTAGAAACGCTCGTATATTAATATGTTTTTAAGAATAATTTTTTGAAAATATATATTTATTATTACCAGACCCTTTACGTGGGTCGTTTTAATCCCGCCAGATGTCCTAAAAGTTGTTTAAAATTGGGGCAAAATATTTTACACTAGCAAGCATATATTATTTACGGACTATTTTAAGACCCCTTATAACCGAGACCAATCCGATGGCTCAATTATCCTCCCAGACATAGACGTACGTTTTTTTGGCACTATCTTTGAAAGGGTCCCACTTTCAAGCTAGTGAGTACGCATACTGTCTTAACTACATATTAGACTAACAGTCCTCAAAATTTTTGCTTTGCTAAAATGTAGGTCTGGCGGCCCTGGGATCTGAGGCTATAAATTACTACTGTGATTTAATCAAAGTCGTTATTTGCAAACGCTAGTCCAGTAAAAAATAATAAGCACATAATAATATCAATATTTTTTAGTTTTATCCTTACAAGATAAATTAAATAATCAGTTTTTATGTTATTTGATAATTATGTTAAACTAAATATAATTTTGTAAATACGATATGATAATATATATATATATATATATATATATATATATATATATATATATATATATATATATATATATATATATATATATATATATAAGTATATTTATTGTAATTTTTTAGGTACATTTCTGCAGTCCGAAATGCGAGATATATGGGACAACAACTTGCAGATTTTATAGAATTTTTGAACGACAACGGTGTTCCTGCAGGGTCCCTGCACGTCATAGGATTTTCGCTAGGTGCAGAAGCAGCTGGCTTTGCTGGGAAATCACTTAATCGGAGAGGTTTAAGATTAGGAAGAATAACAGGTATGAATAAGGACGAAAAAAAATCTATATATAGTATATGATAACTCATAGAAAGCGCATAGTTGGAACTGCAGCGCGTATTTTGGTATTTACGTTTATTGTGAGTGTCTTACATTGTGTACAAGAACAAGATTTTCTTGAAACTCGTGCGGGAACGAGAGATATTCATTTTTTATATCATGAAATCTACACAAAAGAAGAAGAGAACTATTAATTTTTAAAAATAAAGAATTTAGCAAAACTAAAGAAGTGGAAGTCGTAGAAGACTAGAGGCTAATCGTCGCAGGGGCACAAATTTGTGACTGGAAACGCGACAGATTGTGGATTCGATTTAATATTTTCATTTCTTTGCTCTGATACAGAGGCAAACCGCGGCGTTGATTTCCCCCACTCAACACGTAATGCCTCCAGAATTGGGCCAAGGTCTTTAACCTACACACGCACAGCCTATCCCACTTCGTATACACGGAATACAGCAGGAAGCTGAAAAAAAATCCTGCAAATACTTTTCCGTAATTTCAAAATTGAATTCTTGTTCGTGTCTGAAGTTCATTTTGCTTGTAAATGTCAAATCACTTAAAAAGCAAATCTGTGTAATAAGTGTATAATGCACATATATGGTATTATGTGCAACCTGTGCTCGTGGTTAAACAGAAGGCCATGGCCAAATGGTTTTTCCACTTGATACTAATGTATTGCAACTGTGCATTTCGTGTGGGCGAAATTGAAGCAATTACTGGTTTGTTGTGAAGTTTCTTTTGAAATGATCTAGATAGATCAGACGTGACTGATTGAATTTAGACTGTATTCTTTAGGTTTTTTTGATAATCATTATTTTTTAAGATATAATATGTAGGTGATAGGGATGTTAGTCAGTTCGAGAGAAAAGATTTTGGTGAAGCTATTTTATTATGTACTAATATAGCTATTTAGGTATAGTAGTAGATAACCAAATTTTTAACAATGTAACCGCTACTTAACTTATAGTAGTATTAAATATAAATATAAAAAATCTGCTTCACGCTGAATTCTGCACACAGCAGGATAGGCAGAGGAAAACTAGTATTAAGACACTTCAACTTCCCGCCGAATTTTTTTGTGTGTTGAGTGGCGGATCTCAACGCCGCTCTTTGCGACGACACCAGGGCGAAGAAATGGAAATATATTTTTAAATAAATATTTCATTTCCTCAAATGGGGATCGAACCCACAACCGTTGCGTTACAGTCGCATCCATGTGCTCGTGGACCACGACGACCTCCTAAGAATATATTTTAAATATAATTAATATTATTGATTATATTTGCTTCTTGGGAGACAATGATTTAGATTAAGATTTGTATTTCATTATTTTTATAACGAACAAGCGAAGTAGTTATTATGTAAATTTCATTATATTTTTTTAGGTTTAGACCCAGCATACCCAGGATACAGTTTGGGCGGCAAGGACGATCACCTTTCAAAAGGAGACGCGGTATTCGTTGATGTGATCCACACAAATCCTGGAGTACTTGGTTTTCCAGAAGCGATTGGAGACGTTGACTTTTATCCCAATCATAGTAATTGGATTCAACCTGGATGCTGGATAGATCAGCTCGTGAAAAATAGAGAATCTCGTTATTTTTGTTAGTATACCAACCTACTTACTATGATTAATGCATATATAATTAAATTTTGTTTCTGTGATTATTTGCATTTGAAAGAATATAGCTGCCGGATTCAACTAATAGACTATTGATAGATATTATAAAACAACAGATTTCTCTGTGCCGTCACTGCGTAGTATTAGACAATAGTTCTCTGTACGAGTGCTATACATTTTGCTATCCAATACATAGTGTTTTCATGTTTGCTCTACCTATTGTGTAGCGTGCGGTAACAGGCATATACAGGCACTAGAGCCCTCCCGCGACTTCGTCCGCGTGGAAACCCTATGATAACGTAACAATATTATCAACATAAGACATATGATAACAAAGTATTGCAAAGCTCTAATCATAAGTCTATCGGTAGCTACTGCAGTATGCTCCTATCGTTACAATTAGAAAAATGAAGTACTTTTCTTAACAAAAGCACGTAATACCTTTAAAATACAAGACTTATCTATTTAATTAAAATTTTTATTTTATTTATTTATTTATTTCAAACATTCACCAAAATTATACAAGAAACAATAAGTACGATAATAACCGCATTAGTGAAACACTGTGTCGCGGCTATTAACGCCCACCTCTCAAACGGTGCTTACTATCAAATATAAATATAAATTACTAATTATTATATATATAAATATAAATTACTAATTATTATATATATAAATATAAATTAAAATTACAGCTTAATAGTAATTATTAGGCAAAAAACAATTCTAATTAGTCAATTTGAAAACAAAACCACGCTTCCGTGAGTCTATTAATTTAAAAAAAATAAGTATACAAAAAAATAATCTGCCAACAACCTAACCTTGGGTCTGGATATTATGTCAATACATTTATAACAATTGAAATTTCGCAAAACGAACATAGCCGTCAACGACGTCTGCCCTCACGCGTCTGCCCGTGTTCGGGTCGCGCACTCATCGAAAAGCGACTTTTTCCCCCACTTCACGCACCGCGCGTCGGGCCGCCCCCGCTTCCGCTACCACCTATGGCGCCGCCACCGTGCCGCTAGATCTCGCATTCAGTTTTCAGAAGCGGGACTCCGGGATGAAAAGTAGCCTATATGTTATTCTGGGTCTTCAGCTACCTACATACCAAATTTCATCGTAATCGGTTCAGTAGTATTTGCGTGAAAGAGTAACAAACATCCATACATACTCGCAAACTTTCGCATTTATAATATTAGTAGGATTATAATATTGGTAGGATATCAAGTAGAATATGTTAAGTGCTTCTTTCATTTTATTTTGTACCGCTATTGGGATAGGTTACTCGAATAAATATATTAATTAATTTTAAATGAAACTATTTAACCGGATTAATCGTGTACACATTTTGGAATCGTATACTGTCTACTCTACCAGTCTACCTGTGACTACTACGAACAGACGTACCGCGGACGAACTGTAAAGAGTTCGAAACGTCGTGTTTCCAAAATATTTATTGTAATAATTCCAAATATTCACAAAATAACTAATGAAATAAACGTGATAATCAAAGATCCTATTAAATTAATTAATATTACAAAAAAATATTACATGATACTTAACTAAACATTCTATAATCTGGGTTACATTGGATATTTGAATTTAACACATATTTAACAAACAAAAAGCTTTTATTGTGGAAAAAAGTTACATTTTGTAGCAAAAGCTCAAATATGAACACAACAATATTTTGTCATCAACATTCGTAACGTTTTAATAAAAAGCGCAAAATATATATTAAAAAAACACACACACACATACACAAAACATGTTTTTTTTTCAATGGTACTTTTAAAGTCGACCGCGGCGTACCCTTTATTGTTCGGGGAAGAATGATTCTGCCTCCCGCACTCATTTTTGCGTCGATCGATGCTATGACGTCATCACGGATGCTGAAGGACAAAGAGTTGCCAGATTTTTATATTGCAGTTATCTTAATATTTTGTAACTTTGTTAGTTAGAGGCCAGTCGTGGCGCAGAGGCACAAAGTGTGACTGTAAAATCGACTGGTTGTGGGTTCGATCCCCACTCGAGGAAGAGAAATATTTATTTACATTTATATTTCCATTTCTTCGCTCCGGTGTCCAGGCAAAGCGCGGCGTTGAGTTCCGCCACTCAGCACGCAATGCCTCCAGAATTAGGCGGAAAGTGGGGAACGGAGTGTCTTAACACTAAGTTCCCTCTGCCTACACTACTGTGTGAGGGATATAGCGTGAAGTTGTTTTTTTTTTGTTAGTAAGTTAGTTGTTTTTTTTTGTTTTTTGGTAGTAAGCTAAGTTTGTTGTTCTTTTTATAAATCTAAAGTAATAAAGTTTGTGGTACAAAAATAAATGATGATCGCATAAAAATCTATGTACGTATGTATATGGAAATATAAATATAAAGGATGAAATGATATTTTATATTTATAGGGTTCCATATTACAAAAGAAAGAACCTTTATAGGAGGTCTGTCTGTCTGTATGTCCGGTTCTCAAAATAATTTTTCTCATCATCGTGCGTAGTTTTAGTTCCCGTGTTTTTACATTTGTTTCATTTGGCAAGAATTGATAATTAACTTAAGTAAAAACACAAAAATTACTACTAATAAAGAAAAAAAAGTGAAAAATGAAAATTTATACCTATATCACTGACTAATTAAATTTTGATCGGTAGGTTATTTCATATAAAATACGTACCAACACAAACTTAAGTTTGTCAACTTTTAGAAGTCACGTTCCCGTTGACCTACTATCATGAAATTGTTACGGAACCCTCAAAGGGCGAATTCGTCTCGCACAGTCGCACTTGACTGGTCTGTGGAACCAATATAAACACGACTCAACCATTTCATTTTTTAACATAATTTGAACAACAATTGGTAGCAGCAACATTCGAAACAAATCTGGTAAATAAAGTTGGTCAGTGAGGCGTTTGTTAAGTGAGCCCAGTCGTGGTACAGGGGCCCAAGTGTGTAATTGTGAACGCGACAGGTTGTGAGTTCGATTCCAACACGAGGGATATAATATATTTAATATTATGATTTCGTCGCTCGGGGGAAATTGTATGGATAATAGGGATCTGAGTGCTTAACACTAGTTTCCGCCTGCCTCTGCGAGTGAGAACAATTTTTAACCTAAACTGATTCCTATTAGTTCAACGCTTATAATATAGACTATATAAAATGTAATTCCAGCAAAGTTACATAATATATTTGGAAGCAATACCGTCGGTCCAGTTGGCCCGAGTCCAGAGATTGATTGTTGTGTCCAAATGTCAATACAGATTAGTTATCAGTAGGTGCATTTTTCCCAAATGAAGCCATTCATCAGTAAATAACATACACAATAAATATATAGGAGCATAATATTCAATGATAATAAAATAATTTAATAATTCGTGATTTCAATGAAATTGTTGTTTAATGAATTGCATTAAATTTAATGAAATTGTTGTTTAATGAATTGCTCCGTTACCGGAGCGAGACAATATCAATATACGTTTCCAGGACTGGGAATTGAACCCATAACCTATTGCATTTATAATCGCACGCATTTATACCCCTGCTTCACGACTAGCCTCATGATAAAGAACCGCGTACACATATTTCTTTTTGTATTAGTCTCCCTAGTCACCCTTTTAAATAACTTTAAGGGTAAATATTTATGTGAACCTCTCATATTAAGGGTTATGGATTTTCATATTTACGACACAGTTGTTTTAGGCTTTTATAAATATTAGATTTTGTGTTGCTAAATGAGTATTGAAGTAGGGAAAATATAATTTATTTTTAGCGTATTATAGCGGCTCTATTATTTTTATCAAAAAACAAAAGAAACGAATTAGTTGTTCAGAATCCTGCATACAGCGGTGTAGGCACATGGAACATAGTGCTAAGACACTCCGTGGAATTTTTTTTCTGTCGCTTTGGTGCCAGGGGGAAGAAATGAAAATATTGTCACATCCTTGTGCACCTGCGCGATAACGGCCTCAGTCAAAGTAAATATGATACTGAGGCCAGTCGTGGCGTAGGGTCACAAAGTGTGACTGTAAAATCTACTGGTTGTGGGTTCGATTCCCACTCGAGAAAATACAATATTTATTTACATTATATTTTTATTTCTTCGCTCTGGTGTCGAAGCAAAACGCGGCATCGACTTTCGCCATTCAACACGCAATGCCTCCAGAATAGGCGGAAAGTGGGGAACGGAGTGTCTTAACACTAAGCAGAGGGATCTGCCTACCCTACCACGCGGGATACAGCCTGAAGCTGATTTATCTATTTAAATATGATAATGATTCGGAAAGAGTACTCTTACGTGAATTGTTATATTTTTTATTGTTTCATTCATTATTTTTTAATATGTTACACATACTTTGACAGAGACGAATTGTTTATAAGTTCCTGTATTTTATTTATATATTTGTTTTCAGCAAGTTTTACAATTTTTTTTCGCTTTTAGCAGAGTAGGCAAAGGTGATCTAGTATTAAGACCATCCGTTCTCCATTTTTCATAAAATTTTCGTATGTTGTGGGTGGCGTGAGTTCAAGTCATCGAGAGTCGCACTTTGTCAACCAAAGCAGAAAATTAATTATAATTAATTAATTAATTTTTCCTAAATGATAATCGAACCCACAACCGTCACATTTGCTTTCAGTTTGTTCTACTGCGCCGCAGCCTCCAAACTATACAATCCTAAGTATATTAGATTCTATCAACTGTTAACTTTTCTATGATAATATTCAAGAAAAACTAAATAGTAAAAAATATAATATATTCATAATTCTAAAATACAAAATTAATATTGCAGATGGTTGCAGTCACAACCGAGCTTGGAGATTGTATACGGAGTCCATTTCGAATCCTACGGGATTCCCCGCAACGTCTTGTAGAGACTGGACTAGCGGTACAGCCAGTTGTCAGTTCACTATCGATGGATATATGGGTTTTGGAGCTCAACCACCGTGAGTTGCCTTTAAAATATTTATCTTTTAACTGATTGATAAGAGATAAAATACTATACGATAAAAGAGTTTCTAAAAAAAATTCTAATTCTTCAATATAGACGGTAGATAAATCAGTTTCATGATGTATCGTATAATACAGCAGGGTACGCAGAGGGAAGCTACTTATCTTACCTTAGTCACTTCGTTTCCTATTTACCGCTGAATTCTAGAGTCATTGCATGTTGAGTGGCGGTACATAACGCCGCGCTTTGAATCGACACCAGAACATTTGGCCTCATATCAAATGTATTTGTCTATACATTTGATATGAGGCCAGTCGTGGCGCAGGGCACGAAGTGTGACTGTAAAACCGACTGGTTGTGGGTTCGATCCCCATTCGAGGAGATGAAATATTTACTTAAATTTATATTTCCATTTAATAATTTTATTTTTCACTACGACTTGGAATATTGTCTAAGTATAAGTACCTATAAAACTTATGAGAAGCTTGACACTAGCTTCATATAAAAATATAAATGACCATAGATTAATTATCGGTCGTGGTAACAAAGTATAAGACAATAAAACCTTTATAATAAATTAAAATTAATAAAAAAATATAAGCAATAGCCGTCATCTCTTTGTTCTAGAAACAGCTTTCTTACTTTATATAACGAGACGCCCCACGGCGATGTACAAACGTGATTTGAGCTTAGCCATCTTAAGCACATAATCCAGTTGTTTACCCTTTGGGAGAAATATATAAATATACTGTTAGGGGATGTTGTGTTTATACGTTAATCCTATTATTTATTTGAAAGTCCTTGTAAAGCGTTCTTATAATAAGGGCAAGCGCCTATATTTATAAAAAAAAATATGCCTATATGTATATAAATCAGATTAAGGTTTATCATACAAAAAACTATATAATCTCCGATCATTCTCAAGATATAAAATGATCTACTACAAGATAAATGTATAGCCTATGTAAGATAGTAGTTCAAAATATATATTGGCTTTTTCAAGAGGTATATATATTTTTTTAACTTCACTATGTTTCCAGCATACAGTAGGGTAGGCAGAGGGAACCTAGTGTAAAGACACTCTGTTCCCCACTTTCTGCCAAATTGTTGCATTGGAGTGGCGGATCATAGTATGCCAGTTTTGTTTTGGCTTTCGGGCCTTGGTGCCCCAGAATGAAGCAATAAAAATATTAATAAATAATAATTCATTTCCCCGAGTGGGGATCGAAACCACAACCGTCACGTTAAAGTCACACTTTTTTGCCCATATACTACGGCGGCCTCAATATACGTTTTGACGGAATAAAAAAGATTTTATAATCCTACTAATATTATAAATGCGAAAGTTTGTATGTATGGATGTTTGTTACTCTTTCACGCAAATACTACTGAACCGATTACGATGAAATTTGATATGTAGGTAGCTGAAGACCCAGAATAACATATAGGCTACTTTTTATCCCGAAGTTCCCGCGAGATTGATTGATAATTGAAAATAGATACATTTATCCGTTGTGTTCGTTTTGCGAATTTTCAGTTGTTATAAACGCATTGACGTAATAAATATCCAGGTCCAAGGTTATGTAATTGGCAGATTGTTCTTTGTATGATATATATTTTTTTTAATTAGAAGACTCACAGAACTCACTTGTACTCATGTGGTTTTGTTTTCACATTGGTTAATTAGAATTGTTTTTTGCCTATTAATTACTATTAAGCTATAATCTTAATTAAATAGATAAGTCTTGCATTTTAAAGGTATTACGTGCTTTTGTTAAGAAGAGTATTTCATTTTTTAAATTCCAACGATAGGAGCATACTGCAGTAGCTACTGATAGACTTATGATTAGAGCTTTGCAATACATAGTTACCATATTTCTTATGTTGATAATATTGTTACCTTATCATAGGGTTTCCACGCGGACGAAGTCGCGGGCTGCCTCTAGTTAAGTAATATAATGAAGAGATAATATTGTATTCTTTATTAGTAACAGTTATTTTAAAAGAATATCCTATCAAAATACCTCCAATGATAAATCTTCGTTTATTTGAGAAAATAAGAAGAATATCACATAATATGACATATTAGAAAATGGTTGTAGTATTATTTTAGTGTTTTCATAATATCATAGCAAACCAGTTATATGAATATGTAAGGTTCTTTTTACGATTGAAGCTCACAGCTAGGCACGTTCTGGATATAAATCCAATGGAGCTGGATTTATGTTTCCAGTAATGAAACGCTGGGAAGGACATTTTTCTTTATGACTATCGAACTATTCGTGAGAAATATATAGCATTCAAATAGTTAAAAGGCCTAAAATCAAAACAAAATCTGTCCCAACAATAAATTAGAACTACGGTATCTTTTAAATTTGGTATTATGTTATAAAATTTAAACTTATAAAAACATGCTAATTTTATTCAAGAAAACGTAATACGTTTAAGAAAATTAAAAAAAAAACATCATTCAGCTTCACGCTGTATCCCGCACACAGAGGTAGTCAAAGGACCTAGTTGAAACATTCCGTTCCTCACTTTCCCCTGAACTTTTCGAAGCGTTGCGTGCGCTATTGAGTTGCGAAATTCAAAGTTCATTTTTGCCTCGAGTGGGGATCGAACCCACAACCGCCATGTTACAGTCATATCATTTTACCCCTATGCCACGACAGGCTCAAACATTTGAACATTTTCTGTTTTTTAATTAATACAAAATGTTTTGCCTACTGCATTTTTATATAATAGCAACTAGTTACCTAACTGACTCTTATTCGAGTGTAGTGTATATTAATTAAGTTAGTTCAAACATATGCACTTTAATTAACATGGCAATGTATATAAGAGGCCAGTCGTGGCACAGGAGCACACGCGTGTGACTGTGAACGCGACAAGCTGTGGGTTCGAACCCCACTTAGGGAAAAGAAATATTTAAGATATTCATTTCTTGGCTCTGGTGTCGAGGCAAAGCGCGTTAAGTTCCGCCGATCAACAAACACAATGCCAACAGATTGACAGGAAAATGGGAAGTAGAGTGGCTTAACACTCGATTTGTCTACTTTGAAGCAAGCGGGATACAGCGTGAAGCTCGAAAAAAAAAGTATCTAAAGGTTTATTTTTCGTTTTCAGAATGACAGGAAAGATGTATTTAAAAACGAATCAAAAGCCACCTTTTGCAAGAAACGGTCCATAGAAGTGATATATGATAAGTGGAGCAGTGTGTATATATATTTATTGTATTTAAATAAATTTAGTATGTTAACTATGATTTTACATTGTTTTGATTTTTCGTTATATTCTTCTATTAGTCCCGTTATAAAATTGATACTATGTGCTAATTTTACGTGTAAGGGTGACTTTTTTATGTGTATTTATATGAAATTATTAATTTTCTTGTTGTTGTGGATGAAGAAGCCATTGGAATGTGAACCAGCAACCAGCCAGGCCAGCTGTATCCTGCACAAGGCAGGTTAGGCAGAGAGAACCTAGTGTTGAGACACACCGTTCCGCACTTTCCGCCGAGTTCTGGAGACATTGTGTGTTGAGTGATAGAACTCAACGCCGCGCTGTGCCTCGACACCAGAGCGAAGAAATGAAAATATAAATGCAAGTAAATATTTTATTTTTATCTCCTCGAGTGGGGATCGAACCCACAATCAGTCGATTTTACACACACTCCCCCAGGAGGCCAGTTGTGCCCCAGCGCCACAACTGGCCTCCACTAAAATTCAGCAATATTAATACTTTCATTTCTTTCCTATAAATAAATATATAAAATTGTTTTGTACAAATATAAAACTTCAAATATATGTATATTATTTACTAGAGGTATTTAGTCAATTCACAGTTCAACGTTATTCGTGATACTGTTTCACGATGCTGCATATTACTGGTTGTCGTATTTGCTAGCAGAAATTGGGTCATATATGTTGAAATTTTATATTCTCTTTTGATCAAAAAATCTTGGTGTTCGTGCTCTCTCTATGTGTAAGAAATGTATAGTTTTATGTCAGCTACAATGGATTTTAACATGTAATGTAGGTAGTGTTGCCCTTTTATATTTCGTAAAAAAGTAAAAAATATATTGTGAAACCACAGTCGTATACTTTTACATTTTCTGATTGTAAAGATTGCTATTTACAAAAAAACGTGGTTTAAGAAACAAATCAAAAATATATATATATTGTTAAAAATCGGAAAAGGTTAACTATTTGGAAAGAGATTCTACGTAATTGCATTAAGTGATATGTATCACCTATTATCAATACTTCACACTAGTTTCCTTTCAATAAGGCCGTTGCCTACAAGCAACTACCCCCGATTGCGACAATTCCACTGCTTTTATCATCTTTTTCACCAATATCTATCCTCTTTTACACGAGTTCGCTAACAATAACCAATTTGCCTCGATACAGAGCGAGGAAATGGAAATATTAAATATTTCATTCCCCCGAGTAGGTATGGAACCCACAACCGTCGCGTAATCGTCGTTGTAAAATATTTATATATTTCTGATAAACTTAATATCTATAAGTTAAAAACGCTAATTAATCTTAGAATCTCCGTAATTACTCAACGCTTTGTAATTTGTATCTTTCTTCAGCATACTGCTGTATAAGCATGTAATGGACGTGGCCTTGAAGTTGTTAATAGTGCTTTCATTAAATAACGAGTTGTTGCCCAAAACGTCGTATGCATACGCTTTACAATCCTTGTTATTTTCATTTCTAATTTTAGCATTTACTTTTATTTAATTTTTTTGGCTTCACGCTGTATCCCGCAAATATCAGGACACGTAGAGGGGACCTGGGAACCTAGTGTTAAGACTTAAAGTTCCCTACTTTACACCAAATTCGGGAATGCGTGTTGAATGGTAGAACCCAACGCCGCGCTTTGATTCATCACCAGAATGTTGAATATTTAATTTCCTCCACTGGGTATCGAACCCACTGTGCCCCTGACAATTGACCTCTCACGTATAATATGGTGCGATATCAATCCGTTATCACAATAGCCAACGATCGTATGATAAAATAAACATCTGCTAGTCCTAAATAGTTCCATACGAACATACGCGGCTAAATTGAGATCGTGTTTACAGATACTGATGATGAGGCCGTTTACGTTTTCATTTGCCGTAATTTGCCACTCTGATAGCGAATAGGAATGTCACTGGAATGTCGAAAATGTCATTGTAGTGTAGTTTTATATTATAGAATATAATGTATTCTTTAGTATGGAATTTTGAGTACTATACGTATATTATGTAATTTTTTACATTATTCATTAAAATATATTTAAATACGAACGATTCTACTCGACGACTACGAGCTCCATTCTCCAGCGAGTACGCGTAGTCGTACGTCAGCGTAGTCTTAACTACATATTAGACTATTAATCCTCAAAATTTCAGCTTTGGTAAGGTCTTTCAGGTTCTGGCTCCATCATCAGACAAATTTGATGATACCATACTATTGTATTGTCACCTGAACTATGTATAACTGCTAAGTTGCTTGATTATTACAAGTGAATAATTAAATATCTTTAGATTTTATAACATACGTAGAAAGCAATATTATAAAAACATGTCAAAACAGTACCTATATATATTTTTGTTTATGATAGTGCAAGTTCTATTTAACAGGATAATTTAATAAGTATGTTGCGTAATCAATCGGCGTTAAGTTCCTACATTCAACATGCAATAACTAAATGGAAATGTCTTAACAATAGATTCCCAGGTTCCCTCTGCTATGTGCGGGATACATCCTGAAACTATATAGAATAATATACATAATTATTTGTAATTCAGAAGGATTTCTCATATTTCTTTAATTATTATTAGACTAATAATGAGAGATGATTTCAATACCGATAGTCAATATATTGATAAATGAATAAGAAGACATAAATAATATAGTAAAGCGTAACGATCCATTAGGGGAGCCATAAAAGAGATATTTTGATAACCCAATAAACCTTTTAACGTTCGCAAGTAGCTCAGAGAAACGTTACTGATATCGCATCCTTCTTTCGTCTTCCGCAATTAACAGGATCCGTAGAGGAGTTCTACATTTAGTATTTATTTTGAGTTATATTTTTTTTAACTTATTTAGTAACTTTTTAAGTTGTTGATTTTTTTTTGTTGAAGTCTAAAAAAAGGATCTTTTATAAATTGCCTCAAGATCTCGGCGGAATTGGCCAAGTAGGCTGTAACTGTAAAAGTAGAAAAAAAACCTAAACCTTATAGTTTATACTATAATTTATATTTTTACAATTCTGCCAACAAGAATCGGGATTCTTACATCAGTACATGAGCATGGAGGTGTAAACATGATAATAAATATTTATATAATATTGGTTATTTTATGAAATAGGAAATAAAAAATAAAAAAAATAAGATGAACGAAAAAAGAGGTAATTGAAACTATTTCTTTCGTCGATTTGAAAAGGCAAAACGAGCAGAAGGCAAATGAATTTATAAATAAAAAAAAATCAGATGTTTATCATGTTATATTGAAATTATTTTTTATTAAGTTAACATTTTTTAATATTTTTATAGAGTAATATATGTTACATTTTTTTTTTCAAATATTAATGCATATGCTATGCAGCTTCAGGTTTACATTCCAACAATTTATAGTAAGTCTGAGAGAGGAAGTCAGAATTCGAAGCTGTTACTCCCAGATGAGGTCTAGTGGTCATGTATTCGTGATACCAATGCATTGCAAAATCTTCTTTCCTTGTTAAATTAAGAAAGGCAAATTCAGTTAATTCTAGTTCACGCTGTGTGATAAGCGGAAGATCAATCTCATCACAAATGCCCTTACCGTCTATTGTAACACTTAGGCCCAGAAATCTAAAATATAAGTAAATTGTTATTTTTCATGTCAACGGAACTCAACGCCGCGTTTCTACTTTGGTATCAAAGCGAAGAAATGAAAATATTAACAAATAATAATTCATTCCCCCGAGTGGGGATCGAAGTAACAACCATCGCGTTACAATCATACGCTTGTGTCCTACGCAAATAACTTTTAATTTAAATTATTCATACAATTTGATTTACATAATTCCGTATTTTATTGCTTATATTTTTTTTTTATGCATATAAGTAGAAAATATGCATAATATAAAATTATTAATAAAAACGTGTTAGTGGTATACTAAGGTGGTATAATAAGAATAGCAAAACACATACCATAATAAAGAAAAAAACTTTATTTTTAAGGAACATCCATAAATATAAAAAAAAATTACAACACCGCACAATAATTTAATTTAAGACCACAATCACTTTAAAAAACAATCATATGGTCGCATAGGCACAGTCATCAAAACGTTCATAAGGTCTCGGTTTGGTAAATTGTACCTGGTAGGCGTGTAAGTTGCCGGAGGAACTAAAACATTTGCAATACCAATTCTCTACCATCTTATGTTTACTGTAGAGTTCGTTTATAGCTAAATCTACCCTTTTCATTTCTACATCTGTCATCTTGGGTAGGCCGAAACTCTTAACAATACCCGTGCCAGTTATTTCCACGGTATTTGCAATAAATCTGGAGAAACATTCGGGTTGTTCACTTAATACTTCTCTATAAGTCACTTTATATTTCTTATTTAGGGACAAAAAAATTAATATCATAAATCATAAATAAAATATAATACGTTCGCCTTTTTCACAAATTTACGATAAAATGAGAAAATATTACAGATTTTTTCTTTCAGCTTCACTTTGTACTCCGCGTACGGCTGATGGAACCTAAAACAGTGCGCTCCCTGCGCCAATTTCTGACACATTGTATGGTGAGTGACGAAACTAAACTCTTTGTCTTGTTATTAGAGGTAGAAAATGAATATAAAAATAACCTATTCTCACGACTGGGAATCGAACAAGCGTTTACAACCAAAAGCTAAATCTACGCCACAACGGTCTCAGCGACGACGACGACGATTACAACAAAATGATAAAAATTAACCTGGAAGGTGAAATGACTTGGCTGGCGTCAGTTTCAACGAAACCTGTGACCCTCGGCACGTCCTTGCACAACAGTGCCCAAGCCACTTTGCTGACCAATCCAGCTAGTGCGTGTGCCTCACTGAGGTTAGCAGCTCTGTGGACAGCTTGTGACGCGCTTCGGACCGCCTGCGTCATCATTTTAGAATTTTGCTGCAATACAAGATTGGATTTTCGCGATTTTTCAATATGAAAGTATTAAAGTGTGAACGATTGATTGGATTTGTATGGCGTAAGTTTATTATTTTTTATTATAAGAGCAATTTGAGCTACCATTTTTGTTATTTTTTTTAGCTTCTCGCTGTATCCCATCAAGCAGGGAATGCAGAAGGGCCCTAGTGTTAATACTCTCCGGTACCCACTTTTCGTCGAGTTCTGGTGGTAATACGTGTACACCACGCTTTGCCTCGACACCAGAGCGAAGAAGCAATAATATTAAATATTTCAATTCTCCGAATGGGAATCGAACCCTTAACCAGTCATGTGTCCTTTATCCACGTGAGCCTCTTTAAAATAATTAAAAAAAAAACAAAATCAGCTTCACGCTGTATCCCGCACACACCAGGGTAGGCAGAGGGAACTAGTGTTGAGACATTCCGTTCCCCACTTTCCGCCGAATTCTGGAGGCATTGCGTGCTGAGTGGCGGAATACAACGCCGCGCTTTGCTTAGACACCAGATCGAAGAAATGAAAATATAATTATAAATATATATTTCACTTCCTCGAGTGGAGAATAAATAATTATCCAAAACAAATCACGAAAACCAAACCAAAACAAACAAAACAAGCACTACCTCGCTAAAGTCAAAATACTCCAAAGCCCTCGAGAACAAAGGCACTAACGACGACCCTTCAGTGCCACCGACGCACGGCACGTGAACGTAGCCCGGCTCCAGACAAAGACCCCGGGCGGCGAGCGTGCTTGCCCGCATCTCGGGCACCGCGAGGGAACCTAACAGCTTCCTGGGGTTGTACCATCCTGTCTCTTTTAGTGTCTACAAATGTACTTGTACATTTTTTAATTGTTACAAGACAAAAATGTATAACTTTTGAACTTCTAATTCCTTTTTTTGTGTTTCATATTTAAAGTTAAATCCATTCGTGGCGCAAGGGCGCAAGCGTCTGACTGTATAGGCGACAGGTTGTGGTTCGATTCTCATCCGAGTTAATTAAGTTTACATTTTCATTGTCTTGGCTCTGGTGGCGGGATATCCTCCAGATTTTTGCGGAAAATAACAACCAGAGGGGTCTTGCTGAGAACGGAGTGTCTTAACAATAGGTTCCCAAGTTCCTTCTGCTTACCCTGCTATGTGCGAAATCGAAAAAAAAGTAAAAAGTTAACTTAAAATTCATTTTTTAAATTTTCAAATTAATCCTACTAAATATTTTTTTTATCTTGCCAAAAGGATGAGTTTTAAAATTAATAATAAAAGAAGAGTCAATACCTTATATAGTAACATCAAAAATACAAAAAAAAACTAATCTTGAAAGATATGGGAATAAATTAGAGACTTGTAATTAGGCACATACATTTGTTATACAAATTAAGGACTTAAATGCAAAATTAACTTAACTTAAGATACCCTCTTTTGTTAAACCGGCACGAATATACTTAAATCTCAAGAAGTTGATTCGCTGCAATAAAAACAATCCAATGTTGTTGAGTAACAAATGTTGACTCGGTGTCCAACCGCGACGAACGCTCGTAGATTTAGATTACCCAAGCGTATTTTCTTATATTTTTATTTTATCTTTTGGAAAAGAAACAAGTACTTTGTGCAATACTTAGTTCCAATTTCAATTAATTAAAATTTATACAGTTTTCATCATAATGTGAGACAAATATCGTGCAACTGTTTAATATCTTAACAAAAGCCTAATTTACTTTTTGTCAAGTCAAATACTATTGTCACTTTTACTGTTATTGAAAATTGCAAATAAAGTAAATAACGCTGTATTCCGCACATAACTGGATAGGCAGAGAAAATCTGAAAATTTAGTGTTAAAACACTCCAGTTCCATTAAGACCCTTTCGTTTACCAGGTCCTGACAATTTCTAGAGATATTGAGTCTTGAGAGGCGGAACTCGCGCTCCGTCTCGTTACCAGAGCGAGAAAATGAAAATATTAATATTTAATATTTTCACTTCCTCAGGTGGAAATCGAACCCACAATCTATCGCGCTTACACTCACAGTGCACGTTTGAGACGCCACGACTGGCCCCAAACAAAAAGTAAATAGCCTTCTTCGGAAGCAATATAGGTTGTAATATTCCGATAATGTATACGCAAGTTCATAAACTTTTAATATCCCAATAACGTGAACGTGTACGTAAATATGGGACTTTTGTAATGAGATGGCTGAGGGGGCCTGATGGATATAAAACTGTTGTAGTCGTTAGAATAAAATCCTTTTAGAAGCGTCCGTCATTACATGAGGCATTCTTGTGAAATTTACAAGACCTTTTAAATCAAATTGTATATACTTTACGATTGTTTATATTATGTGTGTAGATATTTTATTGTTGTTTCAGTTTCACGCTGTATCCCGCATTTAGCAGGGTATTTAGAGATAATCTAGTGTTGAAACACTCTGTACTCCACTTTCTGCCAATTTTTTGAGGCATTGCGTGTTGAGTAGCGGAACTCAAAGCCGCGCTTTGCTTAAGTGCTAGAGTGAAAAATATATATATATGGATAAATTAATAATTATTTGTTCCGAATGGGAATTGAACCCACAATCATCGCGCTTCCTTTTCAATCATCAAAGTATAAAATTATAACAGTTGTTCCTAACAATCAAATTTTTCGTTATACAAAAAAATAATCATAAAATTAGTACAGTAAGTTTATGTCATTTTATAAATGCAAAATAATTATAATAAAGAATTCATACATTACGCTAGTTTTTTTTTAAATAAGCCCCGCTATCGACCTAATTTAGAGCAGAGTGCTCATGTGAATTACTGTTTTATGTAGGTCATCTAATGTGCTCCGTAAAGGTCAGATGGCGAATTGATATATGAAAAAAGCTAAGGTCACTGCGATAAACTTATTAATTATTATTGAATTATTTGTTTTTTTAAGGTTCACGCTGTATCCCGCACATAACAGGGTACGCAGAGGTTACGTGGGTACCTAGTGTCGAGACAATTCGTTCGCATATAGATACTTCTGATCCTCACTTTCCGCTGAATTCTGGAGGTATTAACAGTTACGGCGGAACTTAACGCCGCCATTATATATTTATTGAATTATATATACAATTAAATATCTAACCTCGGCTATTAAAGGTACCATACAATCTATAGGTGAGGTGCAAACGATTATGAACGCGTTGGGACACTCTTTGGCAATGGCGTCCGCGTATTGCTTGACTATCGGTGCCTGATAGCAAAATCTAGTTTCCAGCGGCATATCCATAGTTAGTTCTCCACTTTCCAATATAACAACTATATCTGAATTCTGAAATGCCAATTTTGTTACAAGAATTCTAAAAGTTAAAATCTTTATATGTCAGTTTCGTTGAAAGAATTCTAACCATTTATTAATATCTATATTAAACTCTTCCATTACAGTATGACGGACAGACAGACAACGTAGTTATAATTACTGAACTTAGAAAGTTGAAACTTGACAGGTAAATAAATAAATCAGTTACACGCTGTATCCCGCACACAGGCAGGCAGAGGAAACACGGACAGGAAGGCACGTAGGCAGAGGAAACTAGTGTTCATACACTCCGTTCCCCACTTTCCGCCGAATTCTGGAGATATTGCGTTCTGAGTGGCGGAACTTAACGCCGCGCCTCGCTAGAATCTTACAAGTTGAGATTAGATAAATGTCTCACAAGTTCATTTAGTAAAACATATAGACAGTTGACATTATATAAAATATATGTGGCCAGTCATCAGGCGCAGTGACACAAGCGTGTAACTGTAGGCGCGACAGAATGTGAATTCGATTCCTACTCGAGGAAATTAAATTTTTCTATTTTCATTTTGTGGCGTTGGTGTAGAGGCAAATGGTTTTCACCACCCAATACGCAAGGCCTCCAAATTTGACAGAGGTCGGAGTGTCACAGCACTAAGCTCCCTTTGCTTACCCTGCTACATGCGTTATACAAAGTTAAGCTGAAAAAAAAATAACAACGCGTAAAGAGAAAAAAAAACTCATTAAATATGGCACCTCATAAGGTTAATAACATACAATCGTTCTAACGACCTGGGGCCTTACTCTTGACGACAATATTCAATGATCAATCGTCAATAAATGTCATTTCGTACTCTTGAAAGCAATCAATTGCTAAGTCCACTACCGCCCGCTAGTTGACGCTTGCGTTAACTAAAAATTGTTGTAAAATTCGTTAGAATTGTGATATTTGGTACTCTTGACGCGTTTTTGACAGCTAAAATGACAGCAAAACTAGAAGTGGAATTAGAAATTTAGTCAATACCTAAAGTGTATCTTTTTAGAAATTGATTTGTTATTTTTCTCGTGAAAACGGCAATAAAATGGCACGTTTAGTGCTTATGTACTGTGTTTTGAGGAAAACATATAAATTAGACATTAAAAACAACGAAACGTGCGTCGATTCGCGAACTTTAAAGAAAACTAAAAACTACTTACTGCCATAATGAAAAATTCTGTTATAGCGGTGATACGAAGAAATAAGTGAAATTCGTCACATAAAGTCCAAAAATTTAAAACGAAATTAATGACTGTAACTTACATATACTAGGTAAGTTAAATATATTATCAGTGGACTTTTGAAGAAGTTTTAATTGGAATGAGCATTTGCTTTGTAAAAATACATATTAAATAACTACCAATATATGATTCAGTAGCAATATACCAATATAGTAGTTGGTACTTAAATATTTTATAAACTACAATACAAAGAATAGTAATTATACTATCATTTTATAGGCGTCCATATTTTGGATAAGTTTGATAGTTGAGATGACCTCTAGATGTAGATGCTTACACGAACTTTACAAGAATATTTCGCCAAAATTCACATTTCTGCTCAACCTAAATAAACAAAAATGTTGACAAATGGAAACACAGGGTGCAGCATTGTAAATAAATAACACATATTGCAAGTGACAACATATGTGTTAAGTATTGTCTAGAAATGAGTTGGAAGACTTGGAGGTAGAAGAAGTAGAAGTCTCCAAACATTACAGCTGACTGAAAGATAGTAAAAACATATAATAGCTACAAAAATTAAGGAAAGAAACAGAAAATAGGTCCACAAGTTATATAAATCTTTTTATAAATAAATTTGTATATTTTTATTTAATATTAAGGTATTGTCTAACAATGTTTGTTATACAATAAAAATTACTTTTAAAGTTGAAAATAGTTGAGCAATACAGTAAGACATTGAATTTTCTTATAAACTTGTATAAAATATTATTAATATTTAATTGATTGATTCGATTTACCGAGTAAATATATACTTATGTGTAACAAAATTATATTCTACTGTACTATATTGTTTAATTTAATGAACAAATTAAATAATAATGAAATAAACTATATTAACTTTCCAAATAAATCATTTTGAATTTATCAAAACTTAACAAAAAATGCCTTAAAAGTATGAGTGATTGGTCAGAGTTTAATAGATTTCCTGTATGTCATAAATTTTTTTAAGTATCAAGTATTTGTATATATGTATGTCTATAATTGTATCTCTATATAAATGTATATATAATATCTATGTATGTATTTATGTATGAATAATGTATGTATATATAAATGTTTGATATAACAAATAACAAAACTATCTTTATACTTAAATAAGTACAAATTTGGTTGAATGTATTAGCTTTGTGCAATACAGTGTTTTTAGAAAATTTGTAATTAGATATATGAACCTCATGCTAAAGAGTAATGTTTCAGATGTATCAATATGTAAATTTTCTTATTTAACTTATTTTAAAAAGAATGAATTAATTATTTAGAGATAGTTTTGTGTTGCACTTGTATTTTTAAAATTACCAATAAAGATGTATGTTTTTAATTATTGTTTAATTACATAATTGGCATTTAAACAAAATATTATATATACAACAGAAGAAAATAAAAGCAAACCATGACACTATATGTTATTTTTAGTTTTTTTTTATAGGTAAAGAAAAAAAGTTTGTCTTTTGGTCTTTCTTATAAATTAAAAATTAACCACCTTTTACGTACTTATTTGTGACACTTATGAATATATAGCTTTAAGCTTATGATTTATACATAAATATGATAATGGTACATATAAATATTCTTATTATAATAAAAAGACATGCAGTAGTAAAGCATTTTTTTATTAATACTTTATTTTATATCACTTTTATAACATAATAGACTATCCACAATTCTTTCTTTAAATATGCACATTTAAAAGCGTTATACCATTAACATAAAATTTGTGTTGTCTTTCAAATAAAAACCAATCATTAGTTTTCGCGTGAACTTCAAAGCATTTACCTTCGTTATTTTGTTATACTTTACTTAATTTTACATTTCAACCTTCTTTTACGTTTAGTTATAGGCTAAATGCACATCGATTATAGAATAGATTTATTATAACTGATACATAAGCATTAACATAATAAACAAATTCATATGTCAAATGCTTTTTTGACAAAACATTCTAAATAATTAGACATACAGATAAAATATATCCATTTTTTTAGGACGACTTCAAGATTTCATTGTTTTTTAAGTAAAAACAAAATAAATATGATTATAATATTGTTTTACGAAAATGTGCGTTTAAAGAATTATTTCATGAGTTATGAATGGTTTAGTTATGTATCGCAGATTTATCGGTATAAAGTGCACAACACTAACTGTCAGTTATACGGCGTATAGGATTAGTCAAAAAGAATATTAATCCGACTTTGAGAATGTGGTTTCAAGAGTACCAAAAATAACCGTCGCCGCAGGATTACATTGGACAATGTTGGGACGTCAAAATGCGATTGAAATTACTTTCAAGAGTAAGGCCCCGTATAAGGGCGCGGCAGATATCGCGTGATAAGCCATAATTAAGTTATTAATATTAATGACGATAATAGATTACTGAGATATTTTTGTTATTTGTATACCGCAAATAGAAGAGCAGGGCAGAGGAAGTCTAGTGTTAAGACTCTCTATTCCTCACTTTCTGCCGAATTTTTGAGGCATTGCGTGTTTAGTGGCGGAAACTCAATGTAATAAATAATAATTCAATTCCCAATGGGAATCGAACCGATAACCGACGCGCCTATGCCGCTGCGGCCACGACGGCCTTAATAATATTAATGACAATAATAGACTATTGAGATATTTCGGTTTACATTTAAGTAGTAATAAAATTATGATTTTTTATACCATTATAAGGCATCGCTCCATACCTGAAGCCTTATCATCATCTGGCTGGGGGCTGCCTTACTCTTGACGACAATATTCAATGATCAATCGTCAATAAATTCATTTCGTACTCTTGAAAGCAATCAATTGCTAAGGTCCACTACCGCCCGCTAGTTGACGCTTGCGTTAACTAAAAATTGTTGTAAAATTCGTTAGAATTGTGATATTTGGTACTCTTGACGCGTTTTGACAGCTAAAATGACAGCAAAACTAGAAGCGGAATTAGGAATTTAGTCAATAGCTAAAGTGTATCTTTTAAGGAATTGATTTGTTATTTTTCTCGTGAAAACAGCAAAAAAATGGCACGTTTAGTGCTTATGTACTGTGTTTTGAGGAAAACATATAAATTAGACCTTAAAAGCAAAATTCTGTTATAGAGGTGATACGAAGAAATGAGTGAAATTCGTCACATAAAGCCCAAAAATTTAAAACAAAATTATGACTGTAACTTACATATACTAGGTAAGTTAAGTATTAATCTAAGGAAATACATATGTAATAGTAACGGCTGATTAAAGTGCTAAACAATCACTGAGTGTTTATTTTCAAATGTATTTAAATATATTAAAAGTGGACTTTTGAAGAAGTTTTAATTGGAATGAGGCATTTGCTTTGTAAAAATACATATTAAATAACTACCAATATATGATTCAGGTAGCAATATACCAATATAGTAGTTGGTACTTAAATATTTTATAAACTACAATAGCAAGAATAGTAATTATACTATAATTTTATAGGCGACCATATTTTGGCCCAAAAGTGGATAAGTTTGATAGTTTAGATGACCTCTAGATGTAGATGCTTACACGAACTTACAAGAATATTTCGCCAAAATTCACATTTCTGCTCAACCTAATAAACAAAAATGTTCACAAATGGAAACACAGGGTGCAGCATTGTAAATAAATAACAAGAAACACATATTGCAAGTGACAACATATGTGTTAAGTATTATCTAGAACATGAGTTGGAAGACTTGGAGGTAGAAAGAAGTAAGGTCTCCAAACAGTACAGCTGACTGAAAGGTAGTAAAAACAGATAATGCTACAAAATTAAGGAAAGAAACAGAAAATAGGTCCACAAGTTATATAAATCTTTTATAAATAAATTTGTATGTTTTTATTTTAATATTAAGGTATTGTCGAACAATGTTTGTTATACAATAAAAATTACTTTTAAAGTTGAAAATAGTTGAGCAATACAGTAAGACATTGAATTTTCTTAATAAACTTGTATAAAATATTATTAATATTTAATTGGATTGATTCAATTACCGAGTAAATATGTACTTATGTGTAACAAAAATTATATTCTAACAGTACTATATTGTTTAATTTAATGAAACAAATTAAATAATAATGAAATAAACTATATTAGCTTCCAAATAAATCATTTGAATTTATCAAAACTTTAACAAAAATGCTTAAAAGTATGAGTGATTGGTCAGAGTTTAATAGATTTCCTGTATGTCATAAATTTTTTAAGTATCAAGTATTTGTATATATGTCTAATAATTGTATCTCTATATAAATGTATATATATATCTATGTATGTATTTATGTATGAATAATGTATGTATAGATAAATGTTTGATATAATAAATAACAAAAATATCTTTATACTTTAAATAAGTACAAATTTGGTTGAATGTATTAGCTTTGTGCAATACAGTGTTTTTAGAAAATTTGTAATTAGATATATGAAACCTCATGCTAAAGAGTAATGTTTCAGATGTAATCAATATGTAAATTAATCTTATTTAACTTATTTTAAAAAGAATGATTTAATTGTTAGAGATAGTTTTGTGTTGCACTTGTATTTTTAATATTACCAATAAAGATGTATATTTTAATTATTGTTTAATTACATAATTGGCATTTAAAACAAAATATTAATATATATATATAACAAGAACAAAATAAAAGCAAACCATTACACTATATGTTATTTTAGTTTTTTTTATAGGTAAAGAAAAAAAGTTTGTCTTTTGGTCTTTCTTATAAATTAAAAATTAACCAACTTTACGTACTTATTATGACGCTTATGTATAGCTTTAAAGCTTTATGATATTATACATAATATGATAATGGTACATATATAAATATTCTTAATTATATAAAAAGACTTCAGTAGTAAAACATTTTTTTTATTAATACTTTTATTTTAATCACTTTTATAAACATAATAGACTAATCACAATTCTTTCTTTAAATATGTACATTTAAGCGTTAATCCATTAACATAAAAATTATGTATGTTTCTTTCAAATGAAAACAATCATTAGTTTTCGCGTGAACTTCAAAAGCATTTAACCTTCGTTATTTTGTTATACTTACTTAATTTTACATTTCAACCTTCTTTTACGTTTAGTTATAGCTAAATGCACATCGATTGTAGAAATATATTTATTATAACTGATAACATAAGCATTAACATAATAAACAAATTCATATGTTAATGCTTTTTTTGACAAAACATTTTAAATAATTAGACATACAGATAAAATATATCCATTTTTTTAGGACGAACTTCAAAGATTTCATTGTTTTTAAGTAAAACAAAATAAATATGATTTATAATTACTGTTTTTGCGAAAAATGTGCATTTAAATAAATTATTTCAATGAGTTATGAATGGTTATTATGTATCGCAGATTTATCGGTATAAAAGTGCACAACACTAGACTGTCAGTTATAACGGCGTTAGGATTAGTCAAAAGAATAGTAATCCGACTTTGAGAATGTTGGTTTCAAGAGTACCAAAATACGTCGCCGCAGGATTACATTGGACAATGTTGGACGTCAAAATATGATTGAAATTACTTCAAGAGTAAGGCCCCTGGGCCTTACTCTTGACGACAATATTCAATGATCAATCGTCAATAAATGTCATTTCGTACTCTTGAAAGCAATCAATTGCTAAGTCCACTACCGCCCGCTAGTTGACGCTTGCGTTAACTAAAAATTGTTGTAAAAATCGTTAGAATTGTGATATTGGTACTCTTGACGCGTTTTTGACAGCTAAAATGACAGCAAAACTAGAAGTGGAATTAGAAATTTAGTCAATACCTAAGTGTATCTTTTTAGAAATTGATTTGTTATTTTTCTCGTGAAAACGGCAATAAAATGGCACGTTTAGTGCTTATGTACTGTGTTTTGAGGAAAACATATAAATTAGACATTAAAAACAACGAAACGTGCGTCGATTCGCGAACTTTAAAGAAAACTAAAAACTACTTACTGCCATAATGAAAAATTCTGTTATAGCGGTGATACGAAGAAATAAGTGAAATTCGTCACATAAAGTCCAAAAATTTAAAACGAAATTAATGACTGTAACTTACATATACTAGGTAAGTTAAATATATTATCAGTGGACTTTTGAAGAAGTTTTAATTGGAATGAGCATTTGCTTTGTAAAAATACATATTAAATAACTACCAATATATGATTCAGTAGCAATATACCAATATAGTAGTTGGTACTTAAATATTTTATAAACTACAATACAAAGAATAGTAATTATACTATCATTTTATAGGCGTCCATATTTTGGATAAGTTTGATAGTTGAGATGACCTCTAGATGTAGATGCTTACACGAACTTTACAAGAATATTTCGCCAAAATTCACATTTCTGCTCAACCTAAATAAACAAAAATGTTGACAAATGGAAACACAGGGTGCAGCATTGTAAATAAATAACACATATTGCAAGTGACAACATATGTGTTAAAGTATTGTCTAGAAATGAGTTGGAAGACTTGGAGGTAGAAGAAGTAGAAGTCTCCAAACATTACAGCTGACTGAAAGATAGTAAAAACATATAATAGCTACAAAATTAAGGAAAGAAACAGAAAATAGGTCCACAAGTTATATAAATCTTTTTATAAATAAATTTGTATATTTTTATTTTAATATTAAGGTATTGTCTAACAATGTTTGTTATACAATAAAAATTACTTTTAAAGTTGAAAATAGTTGAGCAATACAGTAAGACATTGAATTTTCTTATAAACTTGTATAAAATATTATTAATATTTAATTGATTGATTCGATTACCGAGTAAATATATACTTATGTGTAACAAAATTATATTCTACTGTACTATATTGTTTAATTTAATGAAACAAATTAAATAATAATGAAATAAACTATATTAACTTTCCAAATAAATCATTTTGAATTTATCAAAACTTAACAAAAATGCTTAAAAGTATGAGTGATTGGTCAGAGTTTAATAGATTTCCTGTATGTCATAAATTTTTTTAAGTATCAAGTATTTGTATATATGTATGTCTATAATTGTATCTCTATATAAATGTATATATAATATCTATGTATGTATTTATGTATGAATAATGTATGTATATATAAATGTTTGATATAACAAATAACAAAAATATCTTTATACTTTAAATAAGTACAAATTTGGTTGAATGTATTAGCTTTGTGCAATACAGTGTTTTTAGAAAATTTGTAATTAGATATATGAACCTCATGCTAAAGAGTAATGTTTCAGATGTATCAATATGTAAATTTTCTTATTTAACTTATTTTAAAAAGAATGAATTAATTATTTAGAGATAGTTTTGTGTTGCACTTGTATTTTTAAAATTACCAATAAAGATGTATGTTTTAATTATTGTTTAATTACATAATTGGCATTTAAAACAAAATATTATATATACAACAAGAAGAAAATAAAAGCAAACCATTACACTATATGTTATTTTTAGTTTTTTTTATAGGTAAAGAAAAAAGTTTGTCTTTTGGTCTTTCTTATAAATTAAAAATTAACCAACTTTTACGTACTTATTTGTGACACTTATGAATATATAGCTTTAAGCTTTATGATATTATACATAATATGATAATGGTACATATAAATATTCTTATTATAATAAAAAGACATTCAGTAGTAAAGCATTTTTTTATTAATACTTTTATTTTAATCACTTTTATAAACATAATAGACTAATCACAATTCTTTCTTTAAATATGCACATTTAAGCGTTATCCATTAACATAAAAATTTGTGTTTCTTTCAAATAAAAACAATCATTAGTTTTCGCGTGAACTTCAAAAGCATTTAACCTTCGTTATTTTGTTATACTTTACTTAATTTTACATTTCAACCTTCTTTTACGTTTAGTTATAGGCTAAATGCACATCGATTATAGAAATATATTTATTATAACTGATAACATAAGCATTAACATAATAAACAAATTCATATGTCAAATGCTTTTTTTGACAAAACATTCTAAATAATTAGACATACAGATAAAATATATCCATTTTTTTAGGACGACTTCAAAGATTTCATTGTTTTTTAAGTAAAACAAAATAAATATGATTTATAATTATTGTTTTTACGAAAAATGTGCGTTTAAATAAATTATTTCAATGAGTTATGAATGGTTATTATGTATCGCAGATTTATCGGTATAAAGTGCACAACACTAACTGTCAGTTATAACGGCGTTAGGATTAGTCAAAAGAATAGTAATCCGACTTTGAGAATGTTGGTTTCAAGAGTACCAAAATAACGTCGCCGCAGGATTACATTGGACAATGTTGGACGTCAAAATGCGATTGAAATTACTTTCAAGAGTAAGGCCCCGTATAAGGGCGCGGCAGATATCGCGTGATAAGCCAATAATTAAGTTATTAATATTAATGACGATAATAGATTACTGAGATATTTTTTTTATTTGTATACCGCAAATAGAAGAGCAGGCAGAGGAAGTCTAGTGTTAAGACTCTCTATTCCTCACTTTCTGCCGAATTTTTGAGGCATTGCGTGTTTAGTGGCGGAAACTCAATGTAATAAATAATAATTCAATTCCCAATGGGAATCGAACCGATAACCGACGCGCCTATGCCGCTGCGCCACGACGGCCTTAATAATATTAATGACAATAATAGACTATTGAGATATTTCGGTTTACATTTAAGTAGTATAAAAATTATGATATTTTTTATACCATTATAAGGCATCGCTCCATACCTGAAGCCTTATCATCATATCTGGGGCCTTACTCTTGACGACAATATTCAATGATCAATCGTCAATAAATGTCATTTCGTACTCTTGAAAGCAATCAATTGCTAAGTCCACTACCGCCCGCTAGTTGACGCTTGCGTTAACTAAAAATTGTTGTAAAATTCGTTAGAATTGTGATATTTGGTACTCTTGACGCGTTTTTGACAGCTAAAATGACAGCAAAACTAGAAGCGGAATTAGGAATTTAGTCAATAGCTAAAGTGTATCTTTTTAGGAATTGATTTGTTATTTTTCTCGTGAAAACAGCAAAAAAATGGCACGTTTAGTGCTTATGTACTGTGTTTTGAGGAAAACATATAAATTAGACCTTAAAAGCAAAGAAACATGCGTTGATTCGCGAATTTTAAAGAAAACTGAAAACTACTGACTGTCGTAATGAAAAATTCTGTTATAGAGGTGATACGAAGAAATGAGTGAAATTCGTCACATAAAGCCCAAAAATTTAAAACAAAATTAATGACTGTAACTTACATATACTAGGTAAGTTAAGTATTAATCTAAGGAAATACATATGTAATAGTAACGGCTGATTAAAGTGCTAAACAAAATCACTGAGTGTTTATTTTTCAAATGTATTTAAATATATTAAAAGTGGACTTTTGAAGAAGTTTTAATTGGAATGAGCATTTGCTTTGTAAAAATACATATTAAATAACTACCAATATATGATTCAGTAGCAATATACCAATATAGTAGTTGGTACTTAAATATTTTATAAACTACAATAGCAAGAATAGTAATTATACTATAATTTTATAGGCGACCATATTTTGGCCCAAAAGTGGATAAGTTTGATAGTTTAGATGACCTCTAGATGTAGATGCTTACACGAACTTTACAAGAATATTTCGCCAAAATTCACATTTCTGCTCAACCTAAATAAACAAAAATGTTCACAAATGGAAACACAGGGTGCAGCATTGTAAATAAATAACAAGAAACACATATTGCAAGTGACAACATATGTGTTAAAGTATTATCTAGAAATGAGTTGGAAGACTTGGAGGTAGAAGAAGTAAGTCTCCAAACATTACAGCTGACTGAAAGGTAGTAAAAACATATAATAGCTACAAAATTAAGGAAAGAAACAGAAAATAGGTCCACAAGTTATATAAATCTTTTTATAAATAAATTTGTATGTTTTTATTTTAATATTAAGGTATTGTCTAACAATGTTTGTTATACAATAAAAATTACTTTTAAAGTTGAAAATAGTTGAGCAATACAGTAAGACATTGAATTTTCTTATAAACTTGTATAAAATATTATTAATATTTAATTGATTGATTCAATTACCGAGTAAATATGTACTTATGTGTAACAAAATTATATTCTACAGTACTATATTGTTTAATTTAATGAAACAAATTAAATAATAATGAAATAAACTATATTAGCTTTCCAAATAAATCATTTTGAATTTATCAAAACTTTACAAAAATGCTTAAAAGTATGAGTGATTGGTCAGAGTTTAATAGATTTCCTGTATGTCATAAATTTTTTTAAGTATCAAGTATTTGTATATATGTCTATAATTGTATCTCTATATAAATGTATATATAATATCTATGTATGTATTTATGTATGAATAATGTATGTATATATAAATGTTTGATATAATAAATAACAAAAATATCTTTATACTTTAAATAAGTACAAATTTGGTTGAATGTATTAGCTTTGTGCAATACAGTGTTTTTAGAAAATTTGTAATTAGATATATGAACCTCATGCTAAAGAGTAATGTTTCAGATGTATCAATATGTAAATTATCTTATTTAACTTATTTTAAAAAGAATGATTTAATTGTTTAGAGATAGTTTTGTGTTGCACTTGTATTTTTAATATTACCAATAAAGATGTATATTTTAATTATTGTTTAATTACATAATTGGCATTTAAAACAAAATATTATATATATATATAACAAGAACAAAATAAAAGCAAACCATTACACTATATGTTATTTTTAGTTTTTTTTTATAGGTAAAGAAAAAAGTTTGTCTTTTGGTCTTTCTTATAAATTAAAAATTAACCAACTTTTACGTACTTATTTATGACGCTTATGTATAGCTTTAAGCTTTATGATATTATACATAATATGATAATGGTACATATAAATATTCTTATTATAATAAAAAGACATTCAGTAGTAAAACATTTTTTTATTAATACTTTTATTTTAATCACTTTTATAAACATAATAGACTAATCACAATTCTTTCTTTAAATATGTACATTTAAGCGTTATCCATTAACATAAAAATTTATGTATGTTTCTTTCAAATGAAAACAATCATTAGTTTTCGCGTGAACTTCAAAAGCATTTAACCTTCGTTATTTTGTTATACTTTACTTAATTTTACATTTCAACCTTCTTTTACGTTTAGTTATAGGCTAAATGCACATCGATTGTAGAAATATATTTATTATAACTGATAACATAAGCATTAACATAATAAACAAATTCATATGTCAAATGCTTTTTTTGACAAAACATTTTAAATAATTAGACATACAGATAAAATATATCCATTTTTTTAGGACGACTTCAAAGATTTCATTGTTTTTTAAGTAAAACAAAATAAATATGATTTATAATTACTGTTTTTGCGAAAAATGTGCATTTAAATAAATTATTTCAATGAGTTATGAATGGTTATTATGTATCGCAGATTTATCGGTATAAAGTGCACAACACTAACTGTCAGTTATAACGGCGTTAGGATTAGTCAAAAGAATAGTAATCCGACTTTGAGAATGTTGGTTTCAAGAGTACCAAAATAACGTCGCCGCAGGATTACATTGGACAATGTTGGACGTCAAAATATGATTGAAATTACTTTCAAGAGTAAGGCCCCTGATCTGCTCGAGCCGTCCACTTATTTGTTGAGTATCTAAAAGGTAATCTTTAACAAGAACGAAACGGCCTCTAATGAACGTGATAAAAATGGCAACTGAGAGATTGTAAAATTTTCTTATTTTTAACAAAGAATACAATCTATATTTCAACATTTCAATTCCATTGAAAAATGAAATGATTTTTATATTAAAAATCAAAATTGGATGTCTGTTTACAAATTTCGTAATTTTCATTGTAATTGTGATAAGTTCTGTTTGTGTTCGTAAAATTTCGTATTTGTATGTACCTAATATAAAAACCTTCGAAAAAGAAAGTATTCAAATACAAGATTTAGCGGGTGGTCGTTTAATGTATTGATTGGCAACAGCTTGAGGTCGCCACCCTCACTTGCTTGCAAATACCACGGAGAAAACGTGTGGCACTATTGTGTTTATCGATTGACTTACTTTTTTTTTGTTGAATACTATGAATAAGCGATCATTGATATATTTTTATTATTTACGGTAGAGGGAGCCGGAGGGGAGTATTAAAACACTCCGCTCCCCACTTTCCGCCAAACTCTAAAGGCTTTGAATGTTTAGTGGCGTTACTTAACGCGTTGCTTCAACCATTATAGTAAAAAATGAAAATATTTAATATTTAATTTTCCTGAGTGAGAATCGAACCTACAACATGTCGGATTTACAGTCACTAACTTGTGCCTCTGCACCGTGACTGACCTTGACCACTATACGTATATAATTTATTGTATATCAATGTTTTTAAAAATAAAACTAAATATTAGAACCTGTAAACAAGTTGAGTACCTTCTTAAATAAATCAAAACAACATTGCACCTAGGGTGGCAATTTATTTTTTGTATTAGGTATTAAATGACAGGACTTTATTATAAAAACAACCATTTCCTTGAAAAAGCTTTGAGTTCATAAAAAATCAATGAAACATACGAGCTGCACCTCGTATTGTTAACTACTTTATATTTTCATGTATTCAATCTATGGAATTATTCAAATTCAAATTGTAATAAATTATGTCAACAAAATTGGAGTCAGACGACCTAAGTTCCAACTTAAACTTATGAAGACTGAGTTGTTGAGTGCACTTCAAGATATGCAAATTTTGGTCCCGTCAACAAGAAACACTTGATATACTATAGAAAGTGAGGTAGGAGAGCGAAAATAACCTTTTCTAGATGCTAAATTTCAGAAGTTCCAGTCGTGTGCAGGAGCACAAGCGTATAACTAGTAAACGTGAGGTTGTGGGTTCGATCTCCCCTTGAGAAACTGAAATATTTAATATATTTATTTCTTCGCTGTGGTGTATAATAATTCGCTGTTGAATATATCTATACTTAAAATAGTAAGGGTGTAAACAATTCATATGCGAGAGAGCTATGACTAAAAGATGTGTCCAATTGGGAGGTTCCAAAGAAGGTTCAATTGGGAGACCCACGCTGAAAAATTGCTGAAAATGAGAAACACTGCTGCACAGACTCTGAAGGAGTATTATAAAGCTTTTGCTGATGATGTTTCGCGAGTTTTTGCAGATCATTCAACTTTGGTTTGGTATAAAAAAAAATCATATGAAAAAAGGCAAACCTGCAGACATTTTTCAATTTCATTACAAACACAGCTAAAAGCTTCCACTACACAGTTAGTGTCAATGTGTTGAATATCTTGAACTACTTTGCAAAGATCTCGAGTACAATCTGAGCATTGAGTGTTCTTTGCTTCGTACAAACGTAATCTGAAAAAATCAATTAGAACTAGGGAAAGTGTCAAAAACGAAAGATATTATCTTTTTTGGAGCTAAAATTCTTAAGTCTTAACTATTTAATTGGTTCACCAAGCTATTTTTTTAAATAAATTTATAGTTCTATTTGCTTTATATAAGTAGCTATATATCTAGTGTTATATAGCTATCTATATAAGATAATTACTAGAATTATTAGATTTTTTCCATATCTGTAGATAGAAAAAAAAAAAATTATGAATGTGTCCCTATGTCAAACAAGTTATAAGCTTCGAGAAAAAGATAAATCCAGTAGTTTCCTAGCTGTAAAATGTAATAAACGTTCCATAGATCCTGAAGTGTCTCATAAAATCCAGACTGTTTTTATTACTTGCTGTAAATGATTCGTATAACAGTATGTGTAAGGTTTCTATTAAAGTGTGATGTACATCGTCCAAATTTCTGATGGAGTTAACTCACTCCGAGTGGGATTTTTATTGTGCTTACTGGCTGGCTTCTTAAATGAAATAGTGAAACTACAACCTCAGTCAATGTTTCTTTGCCGCCAGTTAAAAATACTTATAGCGTGTAATGATTTATTAGCACTATTTTATAATCTGATTTATGTTTTCACGAACTATTTCGTGCATTTACTATATTTGACATTTCTATTAAATTTAATGGTGTTGAAAAATTTGGCGGCAAAATTGTATAATTGGGTAACCCTATAATGGATATTTCAGTTGGTAAACCTGTTATCGATAAAAGTTTTGCTCAAGAATGCTTTTAGACTAAAACGTCCAAAGAGTTTTGAGTAGTAAAAAGGCTATTTGTGGTTTTTGTTTGTTATGTTGTCAACAATGTTTTAAAAATAGAAGTAACAATGAGCGAAACAATGGGTTATGTAGGACAGCGTTCTTATTTTTCTTTTTAAAAAGAACAAACATTCTAAAAGATGATATTAAAAACTTTAGTTATAAAACAAATTGTGTATGTTTTTTTAGTTTGTTTAAATATTACATTTATAATTCTATAGTAGACTACGCCGTTTACGACAAATACCATATTATTCAGACAATATTGATACATTCATAATCCCATCGGGATAACTCAGACGTAACGGAATTATAGCCCATAAAATGTCATTACCAGAGTATCCTTTCCACAGTGATTTATTGAAAATGTTTTTAGCACACCTCTGTTCTAATAAATATAAGCTCAATTTTATCATCAACGAAATTACATAATAATATAACAATATAACAAAAGATAAAAGACACGAAAAGGAATATCAATTCATAATTTGGTATTTATATTAAAATGTGATTGAAGACCTAGATGCACTAGATATTTTTTATGAAACATATTTTCTAGTTTTGCCAGTAAACAAACTATTATTATATTGAATAATTTGGGTACCTTTATACTATAATTTTGAAAGAGTATAAAATACTATATATATAGGGCAAAAACTAAACATAACTAAAAATATATATATTTGGAGCAATTTAAAAATGAAACTTCGACCACAAATAGTGATTTTTGTTACAAAACGTCTGAAAAAGAAAAACACAGATAAATCAAAATTGTGGTAGAATGGATTGTGGTAGATTCTGCCACAATTTTGATTTATGTGGAAAAACACTTTCAACACCGTACATACTCTTTGTAGGTCTTTGTGGAGTACAGTAAATTTAATATAATGGATAAAATGCTATAGAGATTTCGAGATAAAACTTGTTCTATTATTATAAAATAAAGAAGTTTAAGCGTCCCACTATCTCTGTATGAATGACTGTGGCATAAAAAGTCTTTTGTGGAGTAAAATTATAATTTTGTTACATACATATGACCCATATTATGGCTCAGAAAAGTATACACGTATATTTATGTATACATGTATTTATTTTGACAAGTTACTTATTTTTATGTGCAAAATATCTGATATTGCTTTGTAACTTAGCATAAAAATGTTAAATTTATTTCTAAAAAAAAATAATGTTGCCCTCCGATCGGGTGGACTTTTCGACCATTATTTGCAGTTACCAACTTCTGAATTCGTAAAACGAGAGAACAATTTCACCTTCACTATATGAACCTTCATATCCGTCTGTATTTGTGTTATTGGTATACATATACGTACACAAAAGTTACCAAGACAATTATGTACTATGTTTTATTCAAGAGAAATGCTATAGAGCAATTTTTGTTAAGTCTATGTTATCTTTTTTTTTGATTGGCAGGACCCTTGGAATTCATTAAAATATCTCTTGTGTATTAGGTAGTATAGTAACACAACCATAGCGTACAATAAGGCTGTATAGATAACCACTGCGCCTAAGGAGGTCTTATCATTTTACGCATAACTTCGTTTTCCCCATACCCCAATTTTCGACGCGTTCATGTAAACAAATATAATAAATTAAATCCATGTTGAGACGGCAAGATGAATGGTCCCAAAAGGTTTGACCAGTACGGGCCGTATACCGAAACCGATGCTATGAATTGCCATTTAAATATGATTGAGCAATTTTGTGTAACTCTTAACATAATGTAAGTAATAAATTATTTTTTTACACCTTACATGACCAGGCCAGTCGTGGCGCAGAGGTACAAAGTGTGATTGTAAAATCAACTGGTTGTGGGTTCGATCCCCATCCGAGGAAATGAAGTATTTATTTACATTTATATGTTCATCGCTCTGATGTCGCGGCAAAGGGTGGCGTTGAGTTTCGTCACTTAACGCGCAATGCCTCCAGAACTCGGCGGAAAGTGGGGAACGGAGTATCTTAAGGGAATTTTTTAACTTACATGACAACCATTTTAAAATATTATTATCACTTTCTTGGTTAAGTAAGAGGAAAATTAAGCAGAGAGAGAGAAAGTTACCAAATTTGTTTTTAATAACTTTTTGTCTTTATGTTCTTAATGATGTTTTTTATTTTAATTTTTAGAAGAATAAAGATCTGCCTACCAGTACAGTAAAAAAACTTAATTTGAAATCAATGTACTTTTACGTTTTGTCACTATTTTAACGGCCTCTTTATAATTTTAATTGTTCCCTTACTTTTTCACACATGGACATTGCTTTAATAGTAAAGCGATATATTGGCCAACATTTGTGTCGGCTCCTAAGATCGCAATTTGAACACCTGGCCGAGGCGGCGGTAGCGAAGGCTGTGTCTTCTTGCAAGGATCCGGCAACGCCTTTCGTTCCGCTACCGCTACTTCTTTACATTCCTTTTCTTTACATTCAAGACTTCTAAATGGAGCTATGGAAAGAAACAAAAAAACAAAAACTCTCAGCCAGTTTCAGCTCTAAGCATGAAAGTTAAGTTTTCAGAACTTATATTAAAAACGCATTGTTTGATAGCTAAAAATAAAACTTACTTCCAAAGTTCGATCCGCCTTCCATGATTTTTAACTTTATTTTGTGCAAAATACCGTTTTTCTTCTTGCCCCACCTGTTACAAGGCTTTGGGCACACTGGGTCTTCCTCTGGCGGTATATCTACACAGGCACGTCTGCAACCGTCATCTTCATGTCTCTTTTTGTACCCACGACATAAAGCACTATTTTTAGTAAATATTCTGCAAGAACTTAGAGCTGTATCAAGCATATTTTTCGGCCTATTCAAAAAATGTTGTAGGGTCATTTTTTACTGCTTATTTGAGAATTAATTAGATTTAATAATTTGGCATAATCTATTGTTTTCCGTTTGAGCCCCAAAAATTATTGTAAAAATTTGAAAAGTTTCATTTGTATTAAGCTTTTAGTTTACGTCTCTATAACGTCATGTCACAACCAAAAAGTATTAATAGAATTGATAAAATAATAATCTAAAATGTATGGTAAGGTGTATGGTGAGGCAGTCGTGGCGCAGGGGCACAAAGTGTCACTGTAAGACCGAATGGTTGTGGGTTCGATCTATACTCGAGTAGATGAAATATTTACTTAAATTTATATTTCCATTTCTTCGCTCTGGTGTCGAGGAAAAGCGCGGCGTTGAGTTCTGCCATTCAACACGCAATGCCTCCAGAATTAGTTAGAAAATAGGGGAACGGAGTGTACTAACACTAGGTTCCCTCTAGTTACCCTGACGTGTGCGGGATACAGCGTGAAGCAGATTTTTTAACATGTATAATACAGTACGTAATAACAATAGTTTCCAGTTGAATAGAATCGTCTATTTTATTACTTTGCAATGAAAGCATGTTCAGATCGCAATAAATCAGCCATTTGATGAGTTCGCGAAGTTAATGAATGTAGGCTCGTTTCAATAGTTTCCGACATATTTATAGAGGCATAGAGCGAGTCGAGAGGGAAAGCGCCGAGGGCGGGCAACGCTCTACCTTGGCACTGTCGTATTTATAGGATACTCGGAACTCCCGATTATTTTAAATTTAAAGTTATTTGTAAGTTTATTTAGACTGTTAAGTTGGTAGCGTAATATCTTACGATTGGTTGTTGGGGAACCTAGTGTCATAACACTAGGTTCCCTCTGCATACCCTGTTGTGTGCGGGATACAGCGTGAAGCTGATTTTTTTTATAATGTTTAGAGAGAGTTCTTATAAGCTCAGGTTTAGCGCTACTCTTGAGGTGAGCAAGACCAGCTTACTATTACTGTATATGAAAAAAGTGCATATTTATATACTTATTTTATACTTATGCTATCCAGATTGAATTCGGAAGTTCCTGCAATCTTTAATGTCTTCATAATTTACCATCTTCGTATTTACGACTTTCTTTGTAGTATTTACAAAGTATTATATATACCTAATTAAGATTATAGTCTAGATTGCTTTAACAGTTGGGATTGCTTTGAAAAATATATTTTGTAGGTATATACGTATACCTATATACGTATGTGTGTATATGATGCTACGATGCTACGATTTCTTATTAGATTTTATTTTAAGATAATTACTATCATTTTATAAAATGTTTGACGAACAATTTAATATATAATTTTACAATAGACTATTTTTAGAAAAAAAAAATAACTGTCGACTTTGACAGCGAAGTCTTAACTGACCTCTCTGAAGCGGTGAAGCTTTAGTGACGACGTCATAACGAGGAGACCAATTACAGCCGAGTGGCTCGACCTGCTTTGGTCTGAAAAATGTCATTTACATCAATCCCGAAGCAAAAAGTTCAAACTTTCACTGGGATTAAAAACTAAAATGAAATCGGCTGGACTTACAATTTGACGTACCTAATTTATTGTATCGTCATAAAATTGTTTAATATTATTATTCAATGGAAAATAAATTTTCTTATTCAATTTAAATGTAGTAAAATGAATTTATTATATTTAGCAATTTAATAGTAGAATTAGATAATGGGCTGGAAGAGCAGGACATTTTTATATTGTGCAATTACTAGGGTAGTCGCGGCGCAGGGGCACAAAATGTCTGTAAAATCGACTGGTTGTGGGTTCGATCCCCACTCGAGTGAAATGAAATATTTAGTTGCGTTTATATTTTCATTTCTTCGCTCTGGTGTCGAGGCAAAGCGCGGCGTTGAATTCCGCCAATGCACACGCAATGCCTCCAGAACTCGGCGGAAAATGGGGAACGGAGTGTCTTTACACTAGGTTCCCTGCCCTGCTATGTGCGGGATACAGCGTGTAGCTGATTTGATTTGATTTAATTTTGTAATTACTAGGTTTTCCTATCAAAGATTTCACAATTTTCTCGCTAGAAAAATAAAAAAATATTATGTTCTCAATGAAGTAAGCTACCGTAAATATTTTTAATAGATCGATTAGCTATAAAAGAACTAATATTTCTATAGATATATAAACAATTATTTTTACATCTATATCGCTCGAAAAGATATCTACTTCATCACTATACTTAAATGTTATATATCAAGTGAATAAAATCGAAAATTTTCATACTATTAAGAATATTTTAAGCTAAAAACCTATTCGAAAACGAGTACCGTCTGCAAATTACGTAGCCTCGCTGACGTTCGTTAGGTCGGACGTCAAATGGGCGTGAATGTCAACTCATGATCTCATACGCCAATTGATTCCACGATCTACCCACGTTTGTTATTATTTTAGTTCAACGAAACACCATTCCGCCAACATTACGCTACATATATTTTTTAAATAACGCATATTGGACGGTCATTAAGCTGCTATTTGTCAGTGATGAAAAATCTATTTCTACGTGTGTTCAAATATGATTTGGATCTTACAGAATATTGTATAAAAAGTACTTTTCTTTCAATTTAGTTTATTAATATTTTATATTTTGATATTTTGTATGTATCATGATTATGAAATTTCCAGAGATTATTCAACACAAATATTAATATTTTCTTATTTTCTTCAAGAATGTGGGTTATTTTTTGAAAAATAACAAATTCCGGAATTTTCTGTGTAAAAACCGCTGTACATAAGAAGTATATGGGGGTAAAATGGGTACTGAGTTCCGCCATCCATAGACCATTATTGGTCTGCCGATCGATTTACACCCTGTATATTGTTGAATTTTATTTATTGTGTATTGTATAATCTTTAAATATACAATCAAAGCTTTAACCATTTTTTCAAAGAAGTTTCTATGTAATGGTATATAATGGAAGGTCACACACCATATCGCGTGTCCAGTTCGACCATTTGTGTCTGCTCAAAAATGACCAGTATTTTGCGTGATTCGCTTATACTTTTATCAATCTATTCAAGGTAATATATAACACTAATTGGTTTCAGCAAATTTGTACGAATTGATAGTGAAAAACCGTCTCGTGAAATTATTATTTTTTCCTATTAGTTGCTTATAAGTAGATACGTCTAATCATAATCTCAATTGGTGTATAAGTATATATTTAAAGATCATTCAGATGTGGTTCAAAGTGAAAACTTTTCAACTGAAAATCGAGGTCGCCTACACGATATTATCTTTTAAGTATAAAATAATAAATATATAATATTAATCTTGATTTGTAAATTAAAGAACAATGAGTATTTAATATCTATGGATCGAGATTTAAAATCTTTAGATTTGTAATCAAAAATACGACAAAAACGTAGAATTATTTTTCAGCAGCAACTCCAAGATAAACTAAAGTAAGTTAAAGAACAGATTATATGTTAAGATCTTAAGATCACTACTCACGATTTTAGTGTTGAGATGCATAAGCTCGCGCTCAGTCACGCGGCGCCTCGCGGTCTCCATTTGCTGCTGTCTGTATTGGTTATACTTGTACAGCAGGTACATCCCGGGCAGCGCCAGCACCACGAACGGGCGCATTAAGCTGGACGATGACGAAGCACGTTGCGGCATTTTATAAACATATCTTCAATTTATACAACAACACTTTTCCCCGCGATAGTACTCGAAATTAATTTATTGAATCGAATATTCTCGAAGCACACGTTTGAGATCATTTTGCAGTTGTTAGCTACTATTTTTAATGGAAGATACTGTATTTAACCTATATTATCACTTTCTATAGTCAATATTTATGGGGTTTCTATATATTATTATTATTATTGCTTTTTTATAATAGACCTTATTTACAGCACGCTTCACGCTACCACGCTTCCGCTTTTCCTGTAACAAAGAAAATAAATGCTATTATTATAAATATTATTATTTATTACTATTTGGAGTCAGTCGTGGTTCAGGGGCACTATCGTTTGACTGTAAACGCGTCAGATTGTGAGCTCCATTCCCATTCGAAGAAATGAAATATTTAATATTTTCATATTTTCGCTCTGTTGTAGCTGCAAAGCGCGGCGTTGAATTCGGCGTGGTTGCACGACTCGCAATGCCTACAACGTTAAGCTAATATGGATGCAGGAATAAGAGACGAGTGGTTCGTGCCTACCCATCATAGTCTGGTGCCCAGAAATTTTACTAGCGAAAAAAAAATATTTACACGGATATATCCATTTAAATAAGACACTTCCGTTCCCCATTTTCCACCGATTTCTCAAGGCATTACTTTCAAATATATTTAATGAAAAAATAGTTCATAGTCAGAGCATAGATTAAAATTAAGCAACTTAGAGTTAGTACCATCATTTTATACTATCCCATTAATACCAACATAATAAAACTATTAAATGTAAAAAAGTATTATAGTTCTTAACTCATCCTCACGTTAATTTGCAATATACAAAATATCTTAACGAAAGCTCGATGCAGTTTAGTTTAGTTGATCCAATTTGGCCGACAGCGGCGCAGAAATCGATTTAGGCGGCAAATTAGATTTTAACAAAGTTGCCGTCCAAGGGTAATTGGTGGAACCTAAAATAGGTAATAACAGGGGAACAGGCTGATTGATCGCTTCCTTTGGGGAAGTACGTTGACAGACTGATATTAGCGTTGCTGCTATTGTTGGTGATAAAATAACCTATAGATGATAGTTATAAAACGGAGTCGTTTATAAGTACTTAATGTCGTTTTGATAGTGATTTCGGCAGTTATTAAAATTGGATCCTTTTTGCATAACGTGATTTTTGACGATTTTATTGCAAATTCAAATATCACAAGGTTAAAAGTTAGAAGAATAAAAACAGAGTGAGTAGTTGAATTATTAGATTATTATTTCAATTAAGTATATTAAGAAGGTCTTAATTCAAAAGTTATCGTGAATTTTCTGCCATTGCGGCTGTGAGTATCAGTATCAGTAGCTGCCATTGACTGCAAGAAAATTGACTACAGAAAAATTTAAAACGTTTATATCTTGAAAATTTATCTTTCTCCATCTCAGGCACTAAATTATTATATTTGTGAAGCTAGCATAAAATTTTCATCTGAAATAGCCAAATTCAATTGACCTTTCTCGAAAGGAGAAAATAATGAAAGGGTCTCTTGTATAACTCCGTGCCAGTACACCGGCTTACATATCGATGAGAAACCGATCGGCTGAGTCACGACAACCTGCTTTTGATATCTATCAAAGTATATAGTATGACATGTTTTTACGTCAAACGCCACTGTGGTGCAATTGAATTATGGAAGAATACACGATAGTTTTGGGTTCAAATCATTTTGCGTGCAGTTATAAAGATATAGTTCTTTATCATTTTTTTTAAATATTATGTATGGAAGTCAGTCCTTCCTGCTTATAAGGTATGTCTCAGTCATAGTATGATGTGGTTCGCAATATAATACTAAACAAAAATTAAAAACATATCAATATCTTTTTTTTTCTTTCAATTTAACGGTTTGCTTATCGTATTTTGTGCGGGATACAGCGTGATGCTTAAAGGAAACTATATTTCAAGTAGCACTCTAGATACTAAATAATAAATAAAATAAATCAGCTGTATCCCGAACACAGCACGGCAGGCAGAGGAAACCTAGTGATTAGACTTTCCGTTCCCCACTTTCTGCCGAGTTCTAGAGGCATTGCGTGTTGAGTGGCGGAATCAACGCCGCGCTTTGCCTCGACACTAGAGCGAAGAAATGAAAATATATATGTAAATAAATATTTCTCTTCCTCGAGTAGGGATCGAACCCACAACCAGTCGATTTTACAGTCACACTTTGCGCCCCTGCGCCACGACTGGCCTCTAATTATAAATAAATGTTCCTCTAATTTCAAAACAAAATATATTAGGGACACGGATGGATGGATAGGTTAATCGAATGAATATCGAAAATGGATCGTCATGTTACTGATGAATGAACGTTTATACGCGAATTGACGCTATAAATACAATTTGCCTTTGAAAGATAGGAAAATATCTTAAAAATTGGTAAGTTTTGTTTGACATCGCTGTTTAATAGACACTGTCCTAAATAAAATAGTTACTAGCTTTTACTGAGTACAATAGTAAAACTTTAAAAAAAATATTAGCAATCCTTATTGAACGATTGCTTCTTTATTGAACGATTTCATAATAACTGAGAAACAAAAATTTATTTATATCGTATGTTCATTTTTGATTTAAGTAAGATTTATCTAAACTAAAGCAACAAGTTTAATCAAAATCGGTTCAGTAGTTTTTAGATATATATTCTATTTCTGGAATGGGCATCTTTTATAGTGATTTGAAGTTTTAATTTATGTAAACCATTTAAAAAAAACAATTATGTTAAGTATAGAATTTGGTGAAAAATGAGCAACAGAGCGTTCTCTCTGCCTACCCTGCTGTGTGCGGGATACAGCGTGAAACTAAATAATGTTAAATATATTTCTTCACCATCACACTGTATTTCGCACACATCAAATACAGAGGGAACTTAGTGTTACGACACTCCATTCCTCATAATTTCAGCCGAATTCTCGACACAACGAAGAAAATGTTACATATTTTATTGCCAGGAGTGGGAATCGAACCCACAGCTTTTCACGTTTACAGTCAAACTTTGTGTCCCTGCGCCAAGACTGGCATCTGGTTTAGTAATATGAATAAATAATATTTAACACAATTTGCAACCGATTTACGGAGGAGATTATTAATTCGATTGTATTTGTTTTTATGTTTGTGACCTCAGAACTTTTAACTGGATGGACCGATTTTGATGATTCTTTATTTATTTGAATGCTGGTGCTTCCCGTGTGGTCCCATTTTAATTTGGTCTATTTCTGATAATGCTATCCATGAGAAAATCACATAAGTCTTAAATTTGCCAAATGATTTGGATGAGAAATTCGACAAATGTACGAATAACTCAATTTCTCGCCCACCGATTTCAATAATTCTTTTTTTATGGAAAAGGATACACTTCAAGAGTAGTTTGATGAGAGTTTGGTTAGGTTCTGATTATGAGAACCAGTGGAAGTGGGTTTTCTTTCCATATAGTTTACAGTATGTAATTACAAATAGCCCAATAAGAATATATATAAGCCCCAAAACTTATAAGCTGAAATTAATCAAGTCTGGTTATCCCTAAAGATCTAAAGCGTAATATTAAGCTTAAGATGATGCAATCATTTACACCTGATGGCTTCATCAGGCACAAGCTTAACTGTGTCATAAACCTTCGAAATATTAGAATTAATATTCTATATCAATTTCGCTATGATCAAAGAAGCTAGATTTGAAAATTGAAAATCTTATTTCAATTTGATATTAACGCGACGGTTATGAGTTCGATTCCCAGTCTTGGCAATTAATTATGTTCATTTCCGCGCTCTAGTGACCTACGGCGTAAGACAAAGTACGGCGTTGACTTTTGTCGTTTAAAATGCAATGTAAATGCAATTTGAGCACATGATGTCTCGAAAATTGGGCTGAAAATGTGTAACGGGTTGTCTTTACTCTAGGTTTCCTCTTCCTACTCTGCTCTATATGAAATATAGGGTGAAGAAAAAAAGAATTTCATCTTTTAACATTATAATATATAGCCAAAAATATAGGTTAATTAAATAATAACGTTCAACAGAGACAAAAACATAGAAAAATTATAAATAAAACATAAAAGCATAATAAAATATACTTTATTCTACATCTAAAAGTACCGAAATGGATTCGATACTTATACAATAGTGTGGTACTAAAAGATGTGGTACTAAAAGTATGTAAATTGTGAGTCGGTAAGTAGGTCTGCAGGTAACAGTTTAGAGGTTATTGACATGGAGCTTGGCGCTCATTCTGTATCGATTTGTTTACTGTTCAGGCAATTTGAAAAGAAATGATGTCGAGTTTACACAAATAAAACAACTTTCGAATTATTTGTGAAAGGATTTAGCGCTTACTATTATTAAATCGGACATTTTGTTATGTTTTGTCATATAAACAGCTTTAATTAATAGCGTGTTGAGTGGCGGTCAACGCCGCGCTTTGACTCGACACCAGAATGAGCGATAAAAAGGAAGTATTCAATATTTCATTTCCTCGAGTGGGAATTGAAGCTACGACATGTAGGGCGTACACTCAAGCGCTTGTGCGAATGTAGAAAATTAAAACTGAAATCTCTTTTTATAGACTTCAAATCTCTAATAACAAAGTATATACTGAATATGAATTAAAAATAAATAAATCAAAGAAAAATGACACTCACTTTAATGCCATGGGAAAATTACTATGAACGTAACATAAAGCTTTTGCAAAAGTAATTCACTTACAATTGTAAAAAATCTCTTTGGTCTCATATGAATATGCTGCAAATTGCCTTATTATTCGGAGCTTATTTCAGTGACGAGTCTAATTTTACAAAGGATTTTTTTAATAAGGTCATTGAAATCGACAATGTTACTGCTTACTTATAATATGTTTTTTTTTAAGATTTTTAATATTTTTTAAAGTGTTATTTATTCCACACTTAAGTAAGGAAAATATTTATTTATAAAGCGTATACAAATTGGATCGTAGCGGGACTCGAACCCGCGCGAAATTTTCTAAATAAGTCGTTTTTTAATATTTTTTTTCTAACATCAGCCTGTCAGAGATGTATGGTAACTAAAGGCTTTCGTGCCTTTTTTCGTACCTTTCGTGTCAGAAACAATTGAGGTCTACATTATTGCGGTCTGTGGCCCTGAACACTTCACAAAATGAGCCTACACTCACAGAACGCAGATTTTCGTATTTTCTTATTGTGACATTTATATGAATATATAAAATTTAAAAAATTAAATTAGCTTCACGCTGTATCTCGCACACAGCAGGGTCGGCAGAGGGAACCTAGTGTTAAGACACTCTGTTCCCCACTTTCTGCCGAATTCTGGAGGTATTGCGTGTTGAGTGGCAGAACCCAACGCCGCGCGTATATATATATATATGAATATATACACTTCGTATATATATATATGAATATATGGCATATTTGGCAAAGAAGACTTAGTGATGAGACACTACGCTCCCGTTAAATCATATTAAAATAAACGTTATGATAATAGCTTTTTCAAATTATCTAGATGACAAGCAATGCTATACTATTATAAAATATATACAAATCATGGACTTGCAAAATGAAAGTAAAATAAAAATGGCCAACAATAAAAGGTGAAACAAAGAGACTGAAAATCAAATAGAAAATTTCTAACTCCAGCGTGGCGCATCTTGAGTTTATAATTTTCCGCACGCGCGCGTTGTAGGTAACAAGTAGGGAACAGACCATTTTACTTGAAGAGTAACGGAGATCTTCGCATATTCATTGTATTCTCATATAGTAACTCCACGCTGGTGCTTTTAATAATAGTATAAAAATAAAGGTTTGTTTACATTCTATGAATTATACTGTATTCCTATCTAAATGAATTTTAGTTTTATTTGAAAATTAAATTGTGTTTTTTCGCATAACAACATATAGTAAGCGTTAAATGCTAAATTAAGACTCGTTTTAATGAAAATATTTACTATGTGACTTCACGCTGTAGGTACCTATAGAGGAAAGGAAACCTCTTAAAACTCCCTAAAACCTCTTCTTCCTTTCCTCACATTCCGCCGAATTTTTAAGAAATTGTTTGATGAGCGGTGGATCTCAACGCCGTGTTTGCCTCGTTACTAGAGAGAGGAAGTGAAAATATTAAATATTTTATTCCCTCCAGTAAAATCGCTCCGACAGCCGTAGTTGTTATAACCTTATGTGAGTAAAGAGAAATTAATTTTTAATTAGTGCTAGCAATACTAAAAATACCTTAGAAGAAGCGGCAGCCCCATTTGTAAGCTACAAATATCTTCTATACACAAGTACAGCAGGATCGATAGAACCCACGTCAATATTCATAAAAATCACTTGGCACCCGTAGCCCTGGGCGGTTGCGGTCGAAGAGGAACACCGTGAGCTTTTAGTTAGTGTGAATAGCCTATATCTGCGATTTTAAAAGTCCCATCTAGTGTCTGGGCACTCTTATGTCTTTTAAATATATTAAGTAGAATGGAGTAGAACCCAAGATCGCAACTTATCTTGCCAGACCAGAAAATTATGAAAATTTATTACCGCAAATAGGAACCGAACATAAAGCTGTAACATTTAGTATACTACTGAACCACGATGGTGTGGCATTAAAAAGTACTCAACATTCTTAACATTTCAGATAGTGAAGCCTCATGCAGCACGTCAGAGTCTTTCACAAAATGGAACAAAAGGCCGAGCTACAATGAGAATGATTGAAACCGCCTAGAGACGAGCCGCATAAAGGCTAAATAATGTAAACATGACATATTGCGGGTTTTCCGCTGAACTACAACGAAAAAGGCATGGAAACAATTTATGCCGCTTCCATACAACTTCTTAGTATCTCTTGAGATGAATCTTCCCTATTAAATAAGAAACAGTTTATTCGTATCGTAGTAAGTCTAGATTAAGAATTTAGATGCGTTTAAAAAATACAGTTTTAGAAGTTTATGAACTATCTTCGCGCTGGATGCCGCATATAGAAAGTTACTCAGCTTAGCTTAGCTCAGCAATACTCAGCTTCACGCTGTATCCCGCACTCAGCAGGGTAGGCAAATAGAACTTAGTGTTAAGACACTCCGTTCTTCATTTACCGTCAAATTTTGGAGGTGTTGAGTGGTACTCTACACCGCGCTTTGCCTCGACACCAGAGCCAAGAAATGGAAATATAAATTTAAATAAATATTTCATTTCCTCGAGTGGTGATCGAATCCACAACCAATCGCGTTTACAGTCACATTTACGTTGTGCCTCTGCGCCACGGCTCAAAATACTCGAGATATTTTAATGTTCAGTGTCGGAATGCAATTTCGTACTTTGATTTATTTCTAGAGTGAGGAAATGACAATAATTAATTCGCCTGAGTGGGGCTTCAACCCACAACACCGTGATTACAGCCAGATTTTTCGTTCGTTGGTTCGTATTTCGTTTCAGAAAATTAAACCATTAGTAAATATTTTCATACAAAAAAAATATAAAGACGGCCTTATCACTAAAGGTAATCTCTTCCAGGCAACCACAACAAGCGGAATCAATTTAGTTAGGGTGGGCACGGTGCGGTGCTATATCAAAAGAAAATAGATGCCATAAATATTAACAAAAATAACAATACTATTTTAAGGGCGAGTCCCCAGGAGCAGAGGCACTAGCGTAAGACTGTAAACACGACAGGTTATGGGTTCGGTATCCAATCGCGGAAATTAAACTTTAGAATATTTTACTTTTAGAAATCGGCGGAAAGTGACGACGGAGGACGGAAATATGTAGGCTGTTGTAGGCCGTATCTTCTTTATATTTTTTCTGAATTTCGTCATGTACGTAAAACAAGAGATAAAAGTAACGTCGACATGTTCATGACCAATTTAAAATTCATATTTGTCTGGATTGAGTTTGATTTAACTAGATAAACTTAGTAGTGACATCACGCTACGACTCTAAATGGCTGCAATAAGGCGTCCGATAATTCATCATGTGTTTATCTCAGCTATTTAACATTATACTGTTTTGTAATATATCTAGGCACTATATACTATATACATTTGACGTTTAAAAAATCAAAAAACCGTTCAAGTGGGGGTCGAATGGTCTCAACGAGGGTTCCGTACCAATTTCAGGATTGTAGGCCAACGGGTAGTATACATTATAAAAGTTAACGAATTTAATTTTGCGTATGCTTTCATTTTGTATGAAATACTTTATTCTTGCCAAATTTCATAATTGTACATCTGCACGAGATACTTTATAGATTTCAATCAAGCGAAAAAAGTTGGCAAACTTAAACTTGCGAGCATATACTCTCGTTTTGTATGACATAAACTACATATATATTTTTGTGTTTGCTGTGATTAAAAGATTTTCTGTGTTACAAGAGACCGTGGACTTCTACATTAGATCATAATTTCAGAATCAAAATCTTGACAATCAACAACAAAGTAAACTTATAAGGCTTAATTTTTTTTTGATTTTGAAGTACGGAACCCTAAAAATATAATATATAAGTTTTATTTTTCTTTTGATTTCGAGTTAGTATAACATAGTTAAACAAACACGTCTATTCTGAAGAGCAACTATAAAATATTGAACACTCAACAGTTCCTAAGATAAACTGCTGCAAACTACAAACTTTTGTATAGAAGTCAGCCGGACATTGCGGTGACGTCATAGCCGCATCCGGGCACACCGCAACGCGGCAAATAGCCACTCCATTACCAGCTGTCCGTTATATGGTAACATATTTTTTATGTATTATGCCTTTGATTATATGGGTATTTTTTTTCTAATAAGTATTTCAATTCAATATGGTAATTACGGAGTAATTAAAATATATTTTTTTTCTCTAACGAGGCTCGAATATGGGACGAGATGAGGAGGTAACAGATACAGGAAAATGAAGCTTTTAAGTCAACGATTTTGCTGAATTTAAAAAAATATAATTAAAATCTATAGGGTACTTTCTGTGGGCCTACAGTTATGAAATTTGGAAAGAATTAAGAATTTACAATGTAAATAAAGAAAAAATATAGAAAAGTGACAAATTTAATGTATTTCATAGAAAAAAAAACCATTACAATCTTATATTTCTAGTTTATTTCATACAAAACGAGTGTATTCATTTCATGCAAATCTATATAGTTTGTCAATTTTTATAAGTTCTTCTCGTTGACCTTCCGATCTGATCCGATTCTTATTTAACCTCTTTTAGCTTTACAATATATTCCGTACAAATTTGGATATGCCTGAGGACTTAGTGTTAGGACACTTCGTTAAGACACATCTGTTTCCCCTTTTCCACCGAATTCTGGAGGTAGTGCCCCGTTACCAGAGGGAGGAAAAAATAATGTTAAATGTTTTATTTTCTCGAGTAGGAATCGAACGCACAACCTGTATAATGATATACTAAAAGAGAAATTAAGCTTTATTTTTATAGAGCGTAAATGAAATATTAATTTTATTGCGTTAAAATGTCATTAGGTCAACGTTTACACCAAATTTTAACCTGATTCCGTTTGAAATGCGTCATCACGTACCATCGTTCATAAATTCAAGATCACTGGTTGACACGAAAACCCGTGCTATATCTATAAATATAATAAAACTGTAAAAGGGGTCAGTCAATTCTCTACATTAAATTTAAAATTATGAGAATAATTCTAGGGGTTTTATTAATAGTTATAGGCACCATTTTTTTTTGATAATTTTTGTCTGTTTGTCTGTTCGCCCTTTATACAAAAGTACTGGGAGGATTTTGTCACTTTGTTTGTTACTTGACTTAAATAAATAATTAGTAAAAAAAAATTATTATAAAAAATCAAATCAAATCAAATCAGCTTCACGCGGTATCACGCACACAGCAGGGTAGGCAGAGGGAACCTAGTGTTAAAACACTCCGTTCCCCACTGACTGCCGATTTCTGGAGGCAATGCGTGTTGAGTGGCAGATCTCAACGCCGCGCTTTGCCTCGACATCAGAGCGCAAAAATGGAAAACTTTAAATTATAAAGATAAAATATTTTTTATACATAAAAATGTTTTAAAATGTGAAATGTGAAATTATTTTATGAAAAATTTGAGCCTTAATATACATACAATGTTAGATAAATGTATACCTTATATTGAATTGACTTAATTTTATAGTTATAAAAAAAAAATAAACATAACAAAATAAGGAGTTTTTCCTTCTGTTCGCATCGTTTGCTGTACTTTAAATAAATGATAAATAATAATGCAACTTTGCAACTCTCGCCTACAGTAACTACAGTAAGATATATATAGACTTTCTATATATTGTATATACTTTCTATGTATTCTATAAAAAGTGTTACTTATTTATTTATTTATTTATTTATTTATTTATTTATCAGGCAAGCCAACGTAATATACAAAAATACAAGAACTACAAAAAAAGTACAAAAATAGAAAAATATTTTACATTGTACATCACACTTACAGGCTAGCTCAACATGATTATGATTAAAAATCAGTGTTCTAAAACTAAATCTCCTACACCTAAATTAAAAAACAATAAAAAGAAACTAATAATAAACAATAAAATTTATGAACCAAATTATTTAAAAATGTTTTTAAAAATTCATAAAAATTACAAAAAAGCTGTTGTCTATTCACACTGTAACAAATATTCTTTTATTTTTCTTTTTAATAATGTGCTGGAGTCTCTAAAAATATCAATATTTGCCATGTTAAAAATGGAGTTATAATTTTTCATAGCTTGGTATATAGGGGCACTTGTACCCAAATTAGATTTTACTTTTCTACTTAAAAAAGTGTATTTTTTCTTCGTTAGCATTCTTGCATTCTGCCTCGGTATAGCAAACATAACTTTTTCAAGTAGTGTATTGCAATCCACTCCTCCATTTACTAATTTATGCAAAAAACAAATATCTAGCATGAGTCTACGGCTGGATAGGGAAAGCGTTCTATAAAACTTTAACATATCATTGTATCTTTTATTTTCATTTATCCCATTATCTTTATAATATAAATATTTTAAAAATTTCTTTTGTACTCTCTCTATTCTGTCTATATGTATTTGATAGAAAGGATTCCAAACAGTGGCACAATATTCTAGCTTACTTCTCACCATTGAGTTAAATAATATTAGTTTAATCTTTGATTTCTTAAATTCTTTACAGTTCCTTATAATAAGTCCTACTGTTTTTAGTGAGGTTTTTAACAGATTATCAATATGAGGTACAAAGCTTAACTTATTATCGATTATGATTCCCAAATCCTTAATTTGATTTGTCTTATTCAGCGCCTCTCCATTCAAGCTATAACTAAAATTAAAGTTATGTATCTTTCTACTGAATGAAACAGCAAAACACTTCTGATTGTTCAATTTTAATTCATTTTTATTACACCAAACAGCTAAATTCTCCAGGTCATGTTGCATTAACAGAGGGTCATTTATATCGTTTATTTTTTTATAAAATTTAAGATCGTCAGCATACAAATTAAAACTGCAATACTCAAAACACTTCGCTATATCATTAATAAAAATTCCAAATAATACTGGTCCCAGATGAGAGCCTTGGGGCACTCCCGATGTTGCAACAAACGTATGAGATTGATATCCTGCAATAACTACGTTCATTTCTCTATTGATCAAGTACGATCTAAACCAGTCCAGTAGTTTTCCATTGATACCATAATTCTTAAGTTTATCCATAAGAATTGAATGATTGACAACATCAAACGCTTTGGCAAAATCTGTGTATATACAGTCTACTTGGCTACCCTTATCTAGAGATTCAGACAAATTATCAACGAATAAGGCCAAATTTGACATGGTAGACCTCTTGTTAATAAAACCGTGCTGCTCTTCAGTAAATATAGATTTCATATGCCAATTTAGTGCTTGGCAGATCAAAGATTTAAAAATCTTGCCAAAAATAGACAATATGCATATAGGTCTATAATTTGATATTTCTTTTTTGTCATTGCTTTTAAATATCGGAACAACTCGTGCTTTCTTCCATACTTTGGGAAATTCTCCTTCCTCCAAAGATTTTCTATATATAAGAAATAAGGGCTTAGTTAAGAATGTTGCGCAGCGTTTTACAAAAATTGAGGGTATATCATCTGGTCCAGCTCCTTTGTTTTCGTTTACATTTTTTAATTTATTTTCTATTTCATCTTCCGTAATATACATTTTTTGCAAACAAGATATTTGGCATTCACTCATAGATTCATTTCTCAAATTCGATGACATAACTTACGTATTATGTCGGTATAAAGCCTACAAAATTTTTTCTAAATTACAAAGAAAACTGAACCAAATCGAGACAAGTCGAAAAAGCGTTACCTAAGTAAAGTACCAAGGTTATTTTTTTGTCTAAAGTAGGAAATTCGTAGTAATGAAGGAAATTTTGCGTTTTTAATTTTTTATACTTCGAAGTTTATTCATATTGCTACTCAGATGAACGTGCCGATTTATACCTATAGTAATATTTATAAGGATAATAACAATTAAATTGTTTATCCTTTGTAATACTATAATAATTAGTAACCATGTTTTATTAAAAATATAACCATACTTTTATTATAAATATATATATATATATATATATAGATATATATATATATATATAGATATATATATATATATATATATATATATATATATATATATATATATATATATATATATATATATATATATATATATATATATATATATATCTATATATATATATACTTTTATTATAAATAGAATAACAAAATTTATCGACAAGAGATTTTACTTTTGGCACTTAATAAGAAAATATATATTAAAAAGGCCAGCCGCCCTTCATATACAAAGTTTCTAATTAAAATAGTATACCTACTTATTGTTCTACAAATGTCGGTCAAGAGAATAAAGAAGGCATACATATTTTGATTCAGTTGGCTTTATAATTTCAAGTTTCGATTCATATTACACAATTTTACTACTTTTATTCATTAAATGTATCAATTTGATTTTGCCCATACCTCGAAGGAGAAAGCCGATCTTTTGGGCACTCTCTTTACCTCGAACTCGATTACTCTTGGACATCCACAAGTCGAGTGGGCCAAATAGCGTCTCTACTTTGATCCGTGTGTTGTTGAGCTAACGCCGGTTCTAACGCGTCTGTTTTGCCACTCTTAACTCAGTCGGCATAGTCCCCGGCTCATGGTAGAGCGCTCTTATTCACCCGATCCCGAAGACAACCGATGGTTCCGATCCAACTAACGACAAGTCTTCTGCTGTAATCACCCTACTTCAATAATGCTCATGCTCTTGGACCTCATATGGAGTACTGTATTCACCTCTGGACTGGTGCACCCCAGTAACAGCTTGATCTATCCGATCGCATATAATATAAAACCGTTTGAATCGTTAGCGACCCAATGATCTGTGTAAGGCTTGACCCTTTGGCCTTGCGTAGAGATATTCCCTCACTGTGCGTTCGTTGTTTGTACGGGTGTGTTTTGGGGAACTGTTTGACTGGTTACTTGCCGCCAAATTTTCTATCAGCACAGTACACTACACACTCAAATAACATCCACGCAATCGAGGATACACGACACTCCACTACTGTGCAGATTCGTAACATTTTGGCTACGACGAGCAAAAATTTCAAGAAGGAATGATAAAAAAATTATTAACTAAGATTCGACCTTTGAGAGCAGTATGTACCAGAGGACATTTAAAAAACATAAGCACTTCTCGGAGGGTATATATGACAAAATTGATTACAGAGAACCAAGTCAAAGTAGTTTTTTTACTGTCTTTCAAATATTATTTAATTCAAAAGAAGAAATAACAATAAAAAAATCTAATATTTTTTAAAACTATTAAATTCCAGAAGACGACAATTACAATGGCACATCCGTTGTGCATTGACCGCAAATTGCTCTTTTATATATTGTTTTTACAATTTTACGAGTGTTTATTGATGTCGTTAAAGATTAAGAGCGGTTCTTTCAAGTCTTTTTGTACGGTCTCTTGAAAGTCATTCATCTTTTAAGTAGTCTGGATGAGTGTCAGTATAAAAAGTGTGTGATAATAGGCTTTAAATTATTGTTCTTTTCCCTTTTTTATTAATTGAATTTACGAAAGTTAGAAATATTTAAATTCAGTTTAGTTCGCTTATTAACTAAAATGATTTTTTTATAGATTATCTTTCCTGAGACGGGCAAATGGAGAATAGGCCAGGGATAAAAATAAAAAAATAAAACCTTAGATATTAATCTCGAAATATTCCGTTTCGAAAAAAACATAATATATAATGTAAGTAGTTATTTATGTATAAATATTAGGTTTTAAGTAAGTACTCAATTTATGTAATTGTACGTTATAGTAGCCGCTTAATCCTCTTTACGTAACATGCATGTCCGGCGGTAGGCAAAATCCAATCAATAGCGTTTGCGAACTACGAAAATAAACAACAGTTTGTTCGTGGTCATAAAAATAATTTAAAACTAGTTTTTTCGCAGCGGCACGAAGTGTGACTGTAAAACCGACTGGTTGTGGGTTCGATCCACAAAAGAAGAGATGAAATATTTACATAAATTTATATTTCCATTTCTTCGCTCTGGTGTCGACGCTAAGCGCGGCGTAGAGTTCTGCCACTCAACACGCAATACCTCCAGAATTTGGCAGAAAGTGGGGAACGGTGTGTCTTAATACTAGGTTCCCTCTGCCTACCCTGCTGTGTGCGGGATACAGGGTGAACCTGATTTATTTTTTCTTAGAACAGTGGCATTTGTGTAGAACATTAGGGGTTCACCATTAAGAAGCTTCCTTTCGCCACTGTATATCCCGCGTAAATGTGGTGATCGGTGCTTTTTAAATGTCATAGACGTTCATAACCACGAGGTATGCTGAGTTACAGAATATTTTCTCTAGATTGACGTGGATATGCACAGGGATGTGATAACAATTGACAAAGGCCTTCTCTCTCCTTGGACAAAGAGACCTGTCGTAGGCCTGTAGTACTTACTACTTCAGATCGCATGGCTGTATGGAACAGCACGGATCTGCATGGAAGATCCCATAGAACCCTAGTACGCCCGGACGTGGATACTGCGTTCTCCATATTTTGGCTACAGTTCGAGGATATTTTCGGGGAAACTGAAGGTTTTGTCTGTGCAATTGTGGACGAAGTTAGTAAAACACGGAACTACTAGATACATATTATTAAAGATGGCACTATCGACATCTTCATCATCGATCTGGGGATATATTATCTCTGAATGATCGTGTGAGTATTTGCATAGACACAACCTCAAGTAGCCATGATAATAAGCCAGCAACTTGCTCTTGAATACGGTGTTGTGGAATTAGAGGTGCCTTACTCTATAGCAAGGCACCTCTAATTCTACGAGATTATAGTATTAAGTTGCAAGCTTGTATTTTTACGCCACGACGGCCTTTAAAATATTCTACAGACGGAAACTAGTCGTACATGCCGACTTTTCGAAGATTGGAAAAGCAAAGCCCGTCTATATAGCCGTATTCGTGTATTTAAATTACAATTGCCTTTACATATGCATATACAAAAAATAAAAAAGAGAAAACATAAAGTTACTTATATAGATACCTAATGAAAGACTATAATCATGTCAAATATTATATATACATCTAATAATTATAATTAAATTAGAACATTTATTGAACTAAATGCAAATAAAAAGTATCAAACAACTTCCAACATGTATTGTTATATGAGGTACAAATATACAAATCAAAATTATCATTTATAATCTAGCCCTAGTTCTATTCTAAGTATTTAACTTGGAATTGAATCCCACACTCACAACGTTAAAGAACAGTAACTAATCTTAATCACGTTTCGTTTTGAAAAGTGTGAAAGTACAATTTATACGATAGTATATTTTATTTGCAGCTTCGCGCGTATGTTCAAATACTATTCTTTTCTGTTCTTTGATTATGGTGTAGCGAACGTGCCAGTTGAGCACTAATCACTTCGTCAATATTACGTTATGTGGAAAATACACGAAGTTGGTTGTACGGTATAAAGAGAATGCATTTTAAAAAGGGATCCAGTTAAAAATTAAAATAAATAAATCGGCTTCACGATGTATCCTGCACACAGCAGGGTAGGCAGATGTAGCCAAGTGTTAAAACACTCCGTTCTCTACTTTCCGCCGAATTCCGGAGGCATTGCATATTCAGTGGCGGACCTCAACGCCTGGCTTTGCCACGCCACGAGAGCGAATAAATGAAAATGTGTTTAAAGATATTTATTTCTCAAAAAAGACTTTATAGTCACTTACATGAGATTTATGTAATTAATGTTTACAAATTTAAAATTTTACAAGTCAGTCTTAATGCTTGCAAAATGGTCTTCATTCTTACTTCGTCTTGCTTCACTTAACTTAGTACAAGTAAGGTACAAATTTATATAATAATTATGAAAATATAACGTATATCAATACTTTAAAGACTTCGTTATAAATATTTAACCAATAGAAGTTAGTTTATGAATTTTAAAGAAAAAATATTAATTTTAAAACCTTCAGTGAAACAAGATCTTTATGTCTGTACTATTATTGGTATTAGGTATTGTATAATATATACTCTATACAGGGGCGCAGGGGCGCAAAGTGTGACTGCAAAATCGACTTGTTGTGGGTTCCATCCCCACTCGGGAAGACGATATTTATTTACATATATATTTTCATTTCATCGCTCTAGTGTCGAGGCAAAGCGCGGCGTCGAGTTCCGCCACTTAACACGCCAGTGCCTCCAGAACTTAGCGGAAAGTGGGAAACGGAGTGTCTAAACACTAGGTTCCCTCTGCCTACCCTGCTGTGTGCGAGATACAGTATGAAGCTGATTTTAATTTAATTTATACATATTAGGTATTTCGGTTTCACCGAGCAGTGCCTACGTACCTAATACATGTAAATCTATCTTCAAGTGGTCTACTACCTGAAATAATATAAGAAAGAAGTTTGTGTATAAAATAAGAATAATAAACGCATTTATTTATATAAATTTCACGATGAGTGATAAAATATCACATAGAATTTTGCGTAACCTTATTAAAATGCTATGCTTTAATATTGAAAATATAAATTTACTTCACGCTGTATCTCGCAGGCAGAGGGAACCTTAACACTAGGTTCCCATACACACAGATTCCCCCTTGCCACCGATTTTTTTAAAGCTTTGCGTATTGGTGTGGCGGAACTCAACAGCCCGCTGTGGTTTTGGCCTTGGTGCCAGAGCGAAGAAATGAAAAGATTAATAAAATAAACATATTAAATATATGAAAATATTCAATAATTGTAATTGATATCGTCACAAAAATTATGCTATATAAGCCAAAAAAATAAGGATAGCTTCTTAACCTTTCTATGAACACAATCATATAAGGCATTTTTTTTTATATAATACTCTTTGTCAGGTACTGTCGATTAAATGAGTCATTACTCGTATTGATATTTAGAAGGTCATGCATTGAAGCTATTTAAAGAATGTTCTATTGTTTAATCACTATTTAGTTGCGAATAATGATATATTATTATCATTAGTATAATATCGGCGTTGAGTTCCGCCACTCAACACACAATGCCTCCAGGACTCGACGGAAAGTGGGGAACGGAGTGTCTTAACACTAGGTTCCCTCTGCCTATCCTGCTATGTGCGGGGTTCAGCGTGAAGCGGATTTGATTTGATTTAATTTGATTTAATAGTATAATATAAACTTTTGTATGAGTATTGGTTTCTTAATATATTGTAAATTTTAAAGAAGTGACTTTAGATATATATCGAGCTGAGGTCAAATATGATGCTTATAATGCCAACACAAAATTTTCAACTACAATAAAATAAACAGTTAACTCGAAAAGCTTACATCATAGATTAGTACAAATGTTGGACACGCTAACTACGAAGCATTACCCTGAAAAATACAATTTTACTGTAATTTTCTGAATGACTCTACAGAAGCGGCACGCGAAACGTGATTCAGGCGAGGTTCCCCATATGCATTTGACATTTCACAAGGGTAACCTTCGACCTTAACCATTACCACTCACCTCACGAAAACAACCAGCTCCAAGACAGTCACACTACAAAGGAAGACACTAGGCAGCGCTATCACGTGCTCCTTCACATAGGTTAATTGGCTAAATTGACATATTGCGGTGTCACTTGCGGTGCACAGACGATTTGGGGTGCATCTTTTTATTGATGAAAGTGCCCCCGGGACGTGGACACGGTCGCTCCAGGCCGAACGGCAGGCGAGCGCGCTAGCCGGCGCGCCGCCTCACTGTGACTGATATACGCGCCCGAAACCGTTTTTTGCGCAGGCGTCGTGAAACGCAAGGATCGGCCAAAATTCACCCTACTCTCTCCCTGGAAAAGGGTCACAACAGCCATTTCCCGTGGCCACGGAACGGAATTTAAATTCAAAGTAAATAGGGATGGTTTCGGTCTAAGTCTGATTGGAACGCTCGGACCTTTCGAAGCTAGGGTTGCGCGTGCCGCACTGCACACGTTGGTAATTAAATATGTGTTTGACAATACAGGGGAGGCTGTGCCGTGGAACTGATGACGTCAATGTGCCAAACAACGGGATGAACGCGCTATTAGGTAATTTTTTAAGCAGCAACGGGTTCAGGGCTTGCGGCGTCCCGTGAAATTAGGTTAGGTGTCGTTTAGCATCTCATAGCAAAATTTTATAATTTGGTCTTCGCTGCCTTTTCTGTTTGAACTTAAAGTATATTTGGAGGTCACAGAGAATTTGTATTATTTTATCTGCAGTAGCCAAATATGTTATATAATAATTGTGTTGGCTGTTCTGTATCGATAGAGTTATGGATGATTTCAATTTTGATGAATATTTTAATGTTGTATTATAAAAAAAAAGCTTTTACAATACAAGGACTTCTTTGTTTTCTTTTAAATAAATTATACCCATTTATGTAAAATGTATGTCAATGAAAGATTTAATTTAAGCATTAAGATTTATAAGATAAGTATTAAATGTGGACCACAGTCTAGGACAAGGAGAGGTCGACCTTTGTATGTAATTTAATGCACCCTTATAACAAAGCAAAGTGACATTGTACGGTTATTCCGTGATCTACTTTATATGGAAATTTTGTGTTTTGATCATGTGACTAATCATGCTATATTGCACCAAATGGAGAGATGGTTCAAAGTCAATACACATTGTTCGCTAGATAGCATTATAACCGTCCTTGTTATATCAAATCAGCTTCACGCTCTATCCCGCACGCAGCAGGGCAGAGGAAACTTAGTGTTAAGACACCCCGTTCCCCACTATCCAAGCAATGCCTCCAGCATTGCGTGTTAAGTGACGCAGTTCAATGCCGCTCTTTTCTTAGACACCAGAGCGAAGAATTGTTAAATATAAGTAAATATTGAATTTCTTCGAGCGGGATCGAACCCACAACCGATCGATTTTACAGTCACACTTTGTGCCCCTGCGCCACGAGTAGCCTCATAGTCATTGTTAGAATTCTCAATATTCAACGATAGCGCCTTGCGATGCTTTATTATTTTTTACCTTTTGTTTCTCACAGAAAAAAAAGAAAAAATAATAAATAAGCACAAATCCGTTATCCGTTATAAATATTCTGTAATTACACTGTTGCCGTTGTCTGGCTAAACATACAATAGTTACGGATTCACTTCTCATTAGAAAGAATGTTTATATGTTATATATATTTATTTTACTTATATAATGGCTGCCTGTCCTGTGCAATCTGTAGGCACAAGGCAAACCATCACGATATTATAATATTTACAACCAATTATTAGTGTCCAATTAATTGTTTATCTGCAAAATAAAAAAAAATAAAAATGAAGTCGTCCTAATATTTGATTTACTACTGATTGAAGTCTCAATACAGTCACATATTTTAGACTGCACTGTTTGCATGCGGTCAACGCTCTTGAACTTAGAAGGGTCAACAGCCCGCAGGAAATAGATTTGATGAAAATATCTCTTCTATGCAAATCCACACCTTCTACAGCCTCATCTATTCAGAGGTGTGAATGTCGTACTTTATTTACGTTTAAGTAATAAAATACGACTACATTTAGCGCTATAGTTGGTTTTATTTATTTAAACGATGATTTTTAATAGTACAAAAATTAAGTAATAGTACAAAAAGTAAGTAAGTAGAGGCCGGTCGTGGCGCAGCGGCACAAGGTGTGACTGTAAACCGACTGGTTGTGGGTTCGATCCCCACTCGAGGAGATGAAATATTTACTTAAATTTATATTTCCATTTCTTCGCTCTGGTGTCGAGGCAAAGCGCGGCGTTGAGTTCTGCCACTTAACACGCAATGCCTCCGGAATTCGGCAGAAAGTGGGGAACGGAGTGTCTTTCACTACGTTCCCTCTGCCTACTCTGCAGTGTGCGGGATACAGCGTGAAGCTGATTTATTTAAAAATTAAGTATCAGTTTTGAGGATGTCCAAAAATTTCTTATACAAATAAAATGCATTTTGTTAAAGCAAGTATCTACGCATGTTTTATATATATCGTACTAGATATACTGCGGTATTTATTTAAAAATATTTTCTAAATGGAAAACTACTTACTACTACTACTTTTTTATTTTTTTCTATTACTTTTTATTTTGATCAATATATTTTTGTTGTGTAAGAATTACATAGCAAGTCAGTGTATGTAGATAGTCTATCAGAGGAACTACTAGTGATGCTAGATCAGAGGCGGACCGTGAATTGTGGGGGACATGAGCGAGTTATTATTTTGTCGCTAATGAATAAAAAAGCTGCCATTTATTAAAGAACATTTTCAATACTAGCACTAACAAGCGTAGAAATAAAAAAGGACAAATGAAGTCACAAATAGTAAAGTGTTATTCCACACTAAGGAAAAAAAAACTTATTAAGAGAACGTATAAAAATTTTAACGTAGCGGGACTCGAACCCGCGCCTCCTGGAAACCGAGTACGAGTCCCGCAAGGTCACACTTCGTGCCTTATTTAACTGTAAGTCATTGCTTTTATGCATAATTACATATTATTAATCTTTCGATTTTGTTAACTAAGAAGATTTATTTTTCTGTAATCAAAGCTAGAATTTTCTGTACTATATTTGGTTATCATTGATAGTTATAAGACTTTTGTAAAATCAGAATTTATTAGAATGAGCAAAACAATACAGGTTTCCTATGTACGATAACTTGGGGATAGGACGCTCTGTTTTACGGCAAGTGATTTGTTAGATTCAAATACAATATATTTGGAGTCCAATGTTGCCTACACTATCTTATAATCTTTAAAAAAATTGACATATTTCAATTTCAGGTTACCAAAATTTATTTTTACACGTTATCATTGCTTTAAGCCCATGCGCCACGACGACCTCTTTTTAGCTTTACAAATATAAAATACAAAGTAAATTACAAACTTATCTACATATAGAGATTTCCGGGCTTACTATCCCGGTTCAGTACAAAGTTATCGAGAGCAAAGTTGCTAATGGTTATGATGCCGCTGTTTCCCAGCTAGTGTTTTAGTAGCGTATATTAGTTGAGAACTCAATTAAATGTTGTATCCCACTTATATCCGAAAAAAAAACATTATATAAAAAAAATTCACGCTGTATCCCGCACACAGCACGCAGAGGCAGAGGGAACCTAGTGTCTTAACACTCTGTTCTCCACTTTGCGCCGAATTCTAGAGGCTTTGTGTGTTGAGTGGCGGAACTCCTCGACACTGCATTCATTATGCACCTAGTTATAAAGGCAATCCTATCTTTTTTTGATTATAATCTCGTTCTATTTAATTAAACTAGATATAACGCAATCCAATTTCAGACTTTGTATTTTTTTTCTAGCATATTATAAAATATTTCTGGATATAAAGCATCGGCACGGGAAATTTTTATACGTGGATCTATAAATTACATTTAATTTTAGTTTTTGGAAATAGACAAGACAAAGGTTCTGGTATTTAATAGAAACGAAGAAAGGACGGGACACAAGATCAGTGTAAATGGTAAGATATTAGAAAAATGATTTACGAAGGAAAAGTAGAGATGATCTGTGTGTTGCCTATTAACTGTAAGTTCTAACTTTTTTATCAAATTTCATAGTTCAATGAGGCCAGCCGGAGAGCAAATGTGTGACTGTAGGCGCAAGTGGATATGGGTTCGATCCCCACTCGCGGAAATGAAATATTTATTTAAATTTATATTTTCATTTCTTCGCTCTGCTGTCAAGCGCGGCGTTGAATTCTGCCAGAATTCCGCGAAAAGTGGGAAACGGAGTGTCTTAACATTAGGTTCCCTCAGCCTACCCTGGTGTGTGCAGAAACACAGAGCACACAGAGTAAAGCTGATTTATTTCATTCTATTTATAATTCAAGAAAATGCCATATTTTTTTTCAGGTCAACACCTCCACTGATAACAGGGCTATTGTACAAAAATTCCATTTTTATGTAACGAAACTCTAAAAAATCCACCGTAATGAAATATCATAGAAAAAAATGAAAAAAAAGTGTGAATGGAACTGTGAATTGTTTTTTGGTAGGCTTGCTAGGTTCGTTATTAGGTTTTTGCGAAAATCTCTAGTAACATTGAATCTCATTAATATTTTTATTTATACAGTTTTTTGCTTTTGTAAATCATTTAAATTGGAGCCATCGTGGCGCGGCCGCTCACCGCCTGATTCTATATGTGAAGGGTGAGAGTTCAATTTCCATTTTTGGTCGAATGAGCTATTTTTATTTTCTCGCTTTTTAACAAGATGTTGACAAACGAATAGCTAACAATAAAATCAAATCAAATCTCGAAAATTATGCGGAGAAGAGAGAGCGTTGTGTCGTAACACTAGCGTGAAACAAAAAAAAAATACTAATTGTTTTTTTTTCATAATATTTAAAAAAGTTAAATATGTTTATTCAAATGCCTTTGTTTCAGTGCGTGGTGTAACGTAAATATATTGCCTCTTATTACGAAACAACGCGAAGTTGCGCGTAAATGCCACCATGCTATAGTGGCGTTGGTTGTAGAGTAAGAACCGTATTTATAAGCATCTCTCAACTGCGAGATCGAACTTGAGACCGTTTTCATTAATTAATTAATTAAAACGGCATCTCAAGATCATCAATTCTCGGCTTTGAGACCAGTTAATAAATACGTCAGTCAAACATAAAAACACATTAGCTACAAGTCAGCTATATACAGTTTTCAACACGATTTTGATCTGTATGTATATTGAATATAATTCAATATATAAAAATGTAAGAAAATATAACCCACTAATGGCCATTCAATATATTTCTATAGGAAAAAATATTTCTTTGCCAGAAATACCTCATATAAGAAAACATTACGGATAAATTTAATTGACTATAAATATATTAAACTTATTATACTACTGGTATCTATATATAATAGGTATCTATATAAGGTTTCCAGGTTTCCTCTTTCTACCTTAAGTAAATAACAGCGTGAAACTGAAAAAATAAATAAACTAGTATATGTTAAGACATTTTGGCAACTGTCGTAAGCCTTCGATAGCTCAGTTGGTAGAGCGGTGGACTGTAGAGGTGAAATTGCTGATATCCATAGGTCGCTGGTTCAAATCCGGCTCGAAGGAATCTTTTTGTATATAAAAAAGAAATCGAAATTAGTTATTATATTTAAAATATCGTTTTTTATTTCATAAACATACATATTTTTACTATTATAAAGACAAATTCATATAAAAAAAGCAGTATATGTTTCATGTTTACCCAATAACTATAAATTGATACTATATTCATTTATTTATTAATAATGTATTATTTACAAGTATATAAGAGACACAATTATAAAAAACAAAAAAGTCGCTGCGGACAGGATTCGAACCTGTGCGGGTAGAACCCAATGGATTTCAAGTCCATCTCCTTAACCACTCGGACACCGCAGCTTGTAGAAATCCCTTCCAAATAAAGTAATCCTATTCGTATACGTTCTTGATCATTAAATTATTTTTAAAAGGATAATATTAATTTAAAGTTCTCAATCATATTATTAATAATTTAATTTAATCATTTTAAAATGTTATTATGTTATTTTTAATATTATTAATAAATATATTGTGAATAAATACATAACAAAAATGTTTGGTCTTTTGTGTCTTTTGTGATAATTGATTATTTTTATTATTATTCAAAAAATCTAGTCTTACCTCTTAAACTTAATTTAATAAGCACAATTATTATTATTTTAATATTATTTTCTTATATATTAAATAAGAATTTAGCTTACAATTTTAAAGAATATATTGTATCAAATATATAACTATTCTATATCGTACCATATAACAGTTTTTTTAATAAGAAGATAATTTACAAATAGAAATCTTATTGTAACTGAAAAATTTAAAAAACCTGCAAGAAATAAAAAAGTTATAAATACCGAAATAAAGTAGCGACATCTAGTTTATAATCAAGTTATCATGCAATATATATCCAATGACAGTATTTTCGTGACTCGCCGTTATATGTGTTAATACTTCTCGACAATAGATGGCGCTGTAACGGATATTTTATTCTATTCATCACTAGATGTCATGTTTTACCCCGTTTTAATTACCGATAAGTGTGATGTGATGTGTGTTTACTTTTGTTAAAACGTTGAAAAAGAGCAACCTTTGAATTTTTAATAGGAAAGCAAAAATTTTACGTTTTATATTATTAATTCAAAATACTTATAGTATTTAGTTAATTTAAATTTTACGTTATTTATAATACTACGTTTATTTCTACTCACATGCAGCTATCATATAAATAATGCTTTTATAATCATACCTTTACCGTATTAAATAACGGCATATTAGTTATTTTAAACATTTCAAAATGATAATATATATTTGATGATGTAGTATGAATTGAAATAAAATTTGCGTTATTTTAATTAAGAAAAGGACATACAATGAATTGTATTACGAAAATTGTTTATATTGAGTAAATTACGTACGTTAATTCAACCGCGCGGACTATTAAGCGTAAGTTTGAGGTGTCTGTCAGCCAGTGGCATCCTAACTTCTCAATTCACATTTAGGACCACCACGACTTACTTAAATACGAAAATTCCAAAACAACATAACAACCCATTGGAGTGCAGTTTTTTGGATGGAAAGCCTTGTTCATGTCGATGTTTCTTGGCTGTTGTATAAAAAAGGTACAATCACTTTTCCAAAAAGAGGTATTTTTTGGGTCTACAGTTCTTTAAAGTTTAATATTTTCTTTGTTTGTATCTAATATATAATAATAACAAATATAGGATTTGCCGAAGGAATTTTGGGCAGTCTTATATTTGTATATTTTAGTATAAAATAAAAAAAATATCTTTCTCCACCTAGTTTCCGTCTTGCGTTGTCTAAAGCAACGGCAAAATTTTATAATAAAATGTGTATGCTGTAAATAACATTCTATATATTATTAAATATTAATATTGTAATGGAATGCATTAAAATGCTCTAAATACAAGCGATTTATACAAAAAAGTCATTGATTCAAGTTCTAAAGTGTAGCGTTGTTATCATTGAAATAATCAATTAAATTATACAATGAAGAAAACGTGTTTATTTCACTTTAAGTAACATAATGAAAGGTTTTTACAGAAAAGTCATTATTTTACAGCCATCTAGGAAGTCGGTCTGGCCTTCATGGGCGTTGGACCAATTGTTACTAGATCAGAAGAAACCATCCATTGTTTGTTGTATTGAATGGAATTTTGACTTAACGGTACATTGGTTTGGAATTTACGTATTTAATTAGGTTTATTGAGGCCAGTCGTGGCGCAGGGGCACTAGCGTGTGACTGTACACGCGACTGGCTATGGGTTCGCTGTATTCCGCACACAGCAGGGTAAGCAGAGGGAACCTGGTGATAAGACACTCCGTTTCCCATTTTCCGCCGAAATCTGGAGGCATTGTGTGTTGAGTGGCGGAACTCAACGCCGCGCTTTACCTCTACACCAGACTACTACCTCGAGTGGTAATCGAACTGCCCACGAGTGGCCTCATCCTGGTTTGTTTAATTTATGAAATTTTACATGAAATTTCAATATATTAGTAATCTTAGGAAGTGAATATCGTTTCAGTTTAATAGTTAATAAAACACAACATAAACTCCACCATAGTTTCACTTAGGCCGAAACAGACAGACGACGAGGGACATAAAGACAAGACTTTACAGGGATGAGTCGTAAAAGTTGCATTAGAAAGTGCTTACTAAAAGCATAGAGTACAGACGAGAACACTACTCTGAAAACCGAGAAATATATGTATAAAATATGAAAAGGGAATTTTACTTTAAGTATACATGTATTGTCCTCATAATGTATATTAATTTTCGAATAGAAATAATAAATAATAAATAATATTCTTTAAAAATTCTATTGCTTATCATTTTTTTTCTTTTCATTTTGTCCGGAACAGAGAGAAGTAAAAAATTATGTGTATTTTATATAGTAAAAAAGTAAATAAAGCAACAGTTTGCAAGAATGTTAGAGAAAAACTTTAGAATTTTTCTTACATTATACTATATTATAAACGTGAAGTAGCTATTTCCTTGTTTCTGTGGTTTCAGCTACTTAAAAGATACATGTCCAGACTATTACTAAAAAATTCGCTTTGCCTAGTTCAGCCCAAGTACAAAAGCCATCAACATTTTGATGACATGAAGCAAAGCAAGGTATTTTTTCCATCTTGGAGTTAACTTGGGGGTTAATGTTGTCCGCGTCCGTAGGCGAAGCCCATAATGGGCTTCATGACTCTAGATACCCTACACGTGACCCCTGGGCAGTGCTAAATGGACAACACTCTTTCCGGTGGTAGGCTTCGGCCGAGGCTGGTTACCACCCTGCAAGCTAAATCGTGCCGCCAAACGGGATCACCGCGTTCCGGTACGCAGCTAGTAGTAGCCTAAGTGGAGGTTGGGTCTGTGCAGTTGTATCTTGACAGTAAGCGGTTTGGAGCGGCTGATTGTTGCGGCATCGAGTGTCTGGCTCTGGAGGCTAGCGGGATCCGAAGCACGGTGCACCGCTGGCCGACCGTAGGCAGTTGGGGGCCCAAGTAGCGGGAAAGCCACCCGCGAAAGGCTGCCCCGCCACCTGACGAAAAATCCCGGGTTGTTCCACCTTGCCGGTTGGCGACCGGATGGGAGGACCAGGTGAACATCCCCGGGGGGGTTCGGGCGTCCCCGCGGTCTCCAAGCCAGCCTCTTCTGAGTGTGGTCGCAATCAGCTCGTTCCTCGGCTTAACAAGTCGGGATGCCTCGCACAACTGCCTCCTTCCTGCCTATTCACTTCTTCCTCTTCTTAAAAAAAAAAAAAAAAAAACATGAAGCACAAAAACAGGAACAAGATTAAACAGCGGTTGCACGTCCTCCCATTGAAAGTGCACCTCACTAATATTCGAGGCTTGCACTCAAATATCAACGCCGTCCACTACCACCTTGAGACCGAAAGACCACATCTTCTGTTCTTAACTGAGACGCAGATCAAAAGTCCAGCTGACGCTTCGTACCTCAACTACCCTGGCTATTCCTTGGAACATAGGTTTGAACAACGAGCAGGGGTCTGCGTGTACGTTCGCGATGACATCTGCATCAAGCGTCTCAAAAACCTTGAGATACCAGGTTTGTCTATACTTTGGGTACTGGTCGATACTGGAGCTACACAAAGTGTATATGCTGGTGTCTACCGCTCGCACAGTGGAGATTCGGAGACAACCAGGCTCTTTGCTCATCTTAGCGAAGCTGCTGATGAGGCTCAGCAGAGGTACCCAGCCGCACAGTTATTCGTTCTGGGGGACTTCAATGCTCACCACAAAGAGTGGCTGTTCCCATACCAGACGACTGACCACGCTGGACGTGAGGCGCGCAAATTTTCACTATCGCTAAATCTTTCCCAACTGGTCAATTGTGCGACGAGGGTCCCCGATGTAGAATCTCACACAGCTAATTGCTTAGACCTTCTGCTGACTACAGACCCAGACCGATGCTCTGTGGCAGTTACGGCCCCTCTGGGCTCCTCTGACCACTGTCTGGTGAAGTTAGTATCCGTGTACTCACCACCCGATCAGGGTCCATGCGGTATAAGACGGGTGTGGCGATACAAGTCAGCAGACTGGGATGAGTTGCGGCATTTCTATTCGGCTTATCCTTGGAGATCATGTTTTTCTTCAGGAGAATCGTCGAGCTGCGCAGAAGCCATAACCGAAGTCATACGGCAGGGCATGGAATATTTTATACCATACTCTGATATTCCTTCTGGTAGTAAAGCTCGCCCATGGTTTGACGCCGACTGTGACCGTGCAGAAGCGCGGAAACAGGAGGCGTATAATGCCTGGGCTAACGCTCGCGCGCGCAAAGCTCCGAATACTCGTCAACTGAAGAAAAACTTCAATAGGGCCTCCAGACTAGGCAAAAAAGAATTACGCGGAGCTCGTTTCGACGGCATTCGAAAAGTAGGCGCTAAGCTTGCCTCGTACCCAGCGGGTAGTAAGGCATTTTGGTCACTCGCGAAGGCGGTCGAAGCAAACTTCTGTCGATCCTCTTTGCCGCCCTTGCGGAGGCCAGATGGTTCGCTTGCTCACGCTGCGGAAGAGAAAGCGAATTTGTTCGCTTCTCTTTTTGCAGAAAATTCGCGTCTAGATGATGCAGGTACAACACCACCATCATTACCTCACGTCAACTGCTCTATGGCAGCTGTTCGCATTCGCCAAAAAGAGGTACGCGTAGCCCTGCAAAATTTAGATGTGAACAAGGCCAGCGGCCCAGATGGCATTCCTGCAATTGTGCTGCGGAACTGTGCGCCTGAGTTGTCTCCGGTTTTGACACGCCTATTTCGACTCTCATTAGAGACTGGACTAGTGCCAAAGTCGTGGAAGCTTGCAAACGTGCAACCTGTGCCCAAAAAAGGCAGTCGCGCAGACCCTGCCAACTACAGGCCGATATCGGTTACCTCTATACTCTGCAAGACTATGGAGCGTGTACTGAATAAAAGGCTTGTGGCATATCTGGAGGATAATGATCTCCTAAGCGATAGCCAGTTTGGATTTCGTCAGGGACGATCGACAGGAGATCTCCTTGTGTATGCCACTCACATATGGAGCGAGGCTATCGAGAGATATGGCGAGGCCCTCGCCGTGTCTCTCGATATCTCTAAAGCTTTTGACAGGGTCTGGCATGCAAGCCTTATAAGTAAGCTTCCCGCATACGGACTACCGGCTGACCTTTGCAAATGGATATCTGACTTCTTGAGTGAGCGATCGATACAAGTGGTCTTAGATGGTCGTGTATCTGATCAACAGGCTATAAATGCCGGAGTTCCTCAAGGTTCTGTTCTGTCCGCAACCCTATTCCTGGTGCACATCAACGATATGTTAACACCCGGTATCGTTGGGTACGCTGATGACAGCACGGTTGTTGACAAATATATGTCCAATGCAAAGGCTAGCCGGAACGAAATCCGGTCTTGTCGAGAGTCTATGATCGATCGTCTGAACCTGGCACTTCAGGGCGTCTCCGAATGGGGCGATGCCAATCTTGTCAGGTTTAACGCTACCAAGACTCAGGCCTGTTTATTTTCTGCAAAACGGAGCCCCTTCGATCTTGCTCCGACTTTCCGAGATGTACCCGTGCCGATAGCTGATCATCTTGAGCTTCTTGGCATAAACATTACGTCAGATTTGAACTTTGGACGTTACATCGAGTCTTTGGCTACAACTGCAGCTAAAAAACTAGGTGTCCTCTCAAAGGTTAGGCAGTATTTCACCCCGGGACAGCTTCTCCAACTTTATCAAGCTCAAGTCCGATCGTGTATGGAGTACTGTTGTCACCTCTGGGACGGATCTGCTAAATATCAACTAGCAACCCTAAACTCAATTGAAAATCGCGCCAAGAAGCTCATTGGCGACACAGCGATTGTTGAGGCAAAGCTGCAGAGCCTTGAACATCGTCGAAAGGTAGCCTGCCTGTCGATATTTTATAGGATACATTTCGGAGAGTGTGCAGCAGCGCTGCATGACTTAGTACCCTCTTCTCCTTTCCATCTGCGAGGCACTAGACGCAGGCAGGGATTTCACCCATATGTTGTCGATATACCACCTTTTCGCACGCAGCGCTTCGCCTCCACTTTCATAATGCGTACTGCTAAAGAGTGGAACTCCCTGCCTGCTGAACTGTTCCCCGACAGGTATAACCTGGCCCTTTTCAAGGCAAGAGTGAATAGGCATTACCTAGGTAAGCATGCTCCACCATCGTTCGCATCGTCACTTAACACCAGGTGAGATAGCGGACAAATGCTTGCCTATCTACAATAAAAAAAAAAAAAAAAAAAAAAATCTATACTAATATATCTATAATTATAAGCCTCTAGTGTTTGTTTGAACGCGCTCATCACAGGAAAATATTAGTGTGTTGGATAGTTAATTTATAAAAGAAGGCTATATAGACCATGTTAGATACATATATGTATGTATTTACATCATTAATAGATTCGATGTAACCCACTGTACCTACGGTCGTACAACTCTTAATTACTTCTGTTTATCAAAGCGGGCGAAGCCGCATGTAAAAGTTAGGTTATAAAATTGAAAAAATTATAATGATATAATTTTTTTCTTTGTGATTGTACCATATTCTCGAAGCGCCATACTACAACTTCAAGGATCCTAGGTGGGGTGATTAAATCCAACAAGACTTCGTTATGTCAGTTTTATAGTTATTGAATCGTACTATTGTCCAACAGCTTAAAATAAAGCTTTACTTGGAAGCTTTTAACTGATATTTACGTACTGTATTGTATAGTAGTGATTTATGTTACATGGAGTGTAGTAGTTTATCTGATGTTCAAAATAATTTCAATATATCTGTGGACAAGAAAGTACCGTAGAAGCCGTCGTGGCGCAGCGGTACGATCTTTCACTTTAAGCGCGACGGTTGTGAGTTTGATTACCACTTGAGAGAATGAATTGTTTTCATTTTCTTCAAAAATCCGGCGTTGAGTTTCGCCACTCACTCGACAGTTGGAGCCCGGAATGTGTGAACGTTCCCTCTGATTATCTTTCCAAATAATAATAAAATGATTTCAATTAGTTCAATTGAAGACAACATTTTTTAGTCATTATTAAACGTGAAGTATAGTAAAATTTGTCATGATAGTATTTTCGATTTAATTTAATTGTTCTAGAAGACCACCCACTGCCTTAATTTTTTTTAATAACCTGTCCTCTATATTTTTGCTTAGGGCAGAAAAAAAATCACTTCTTGTAACAGTATTTATATTGCCATATTTTATCTTTTGTACGATGATGTACAGTTACAAGTTATAAATATTTGAATAGTGAGGCGCCGAAACACGGTTCGAGTCTGCGTTTAAGTTGGCGAATGGTTGTTTGAGTAACTCATATATACTATTTGCTTTAGAAATATGAATATTTAATTATAAGATTTAAAGACTCCAGAGGCCGGTCGTGGCACACGGCGCAAAACGATAATAACGCGAACGGTTGTGGGTTCGATCCCGACTAGAGGAAAGGAAGTTTGAGGTGTCTGTCTGTCAGTGGCATCTTAGCTTCTAATTCACATTGAGGACCACCACCACTTACTTAAATACGAAAATTCCAAAACAATATAACAACCCATTGGAGTGCAGTTTTTTGGATGGAAAGACTTGTTCATGTCGATGTTTCTTGGCTGTTTTATAAAAAAGCCAATCAGTTTTCCAAAAAGAGGTATTTTTTGGGTCTACAGTTCTTTAAAGTTTAATATTTTGTTTGTTTGTATCTAATATATAATAATAACAAATATAGGATTTGCCGAAGGAATTTTGGGCAGTCTTATATTTGTATACTTTAGTATAAAATGAAAAATTTATCTTTCTCCATCTAGTTTTCCATTTTGCGTTGTCTAAAGCAACGGCAAAATTTTATAATAAAATGTGTATGATGTAAATAACATTCTATATATTATTAAATATTAATATTGTAGTAAATGCATTGAAATATGCTCTAAATACAAGCGATTCATACAAAAAAATCATTGATTCAAGTTCTAAAGTGTAGCGTTGTTATTATTGAAATAATCAATTAAATTATACAATGAAGAAAACGTGTTTATTTCACTTTAAGTAACATAATGAAAGGTTTTTACAGAAAAGTCATTATTTTACAGCCATCTAGGAAGTCGGTCTGGCCTTCATGGGCGTTGGACCAATTGTTACTAGATCAGAAGAAACCATCCATTGTTTGTTGTATTGAATGGAATTTTGACTTAACGGTACATTGGTTTGGAATTTACGTACTTAATTAGGTTTATTGAGGCCAGTCGTGGCGCAGGGGCACTAGCGTGTGACTGTACACGCGACTGGCTATGGGTTCGCTGTATTCCGCACACAGCAGGGTAAGCAGAGGGAAGCTGGTGATAAGATACTTCGTTTCCCATTTTCCGCCGAAATCTGGAGGCATTGTGTGTTGAGTGGCGGAACTCAACGCCGCCCTTTATCTTTACACCAGAGCGAAAAAATGAAGATATAAACTTAACTAAATATTTCATTTCCTCGAGTGGTAATAGAACTCACAACCAGTCGCGTTAACAGTCACACACTTGTGCCCATGCGCCACCAGTGGCCTCAACCTGGTTTGTTTAATATATGAAATTTTACATGAAATTTCAATATATTAGTAATCTTAGGAAGTGAATATCGTTCCAGTTTAATAGTTAATAAAACACAACATAAACTTCACCATAGTTTCACTTAGGCCGAAACAGACAGACGACGAGGGACATAAAGACAAGACTTTACAGGGATGAGTCGTAAAAGTTGCATTAGAAAGTGCTTACTAAAAGCATAAAGTACAGACGAGAACACTACTCTGAAAACAGAGAAATATATGTATAAAATATGAAAAGGCAATTTTACTTTAAGTATACATGTATTATAAGATATATATTAATTTTCGAATGGTAATAATCAATAATAAATAATATTCTTTAAAAATTCTATTTTTTATCATCTTTTTCTTTTCGTTTTGTCCGGAACGGAGAGAAGTAAAAAATTATGTGTATTTTATATAGTAAAAAAGCAAACCAAACAACAGTTTACAAGAATGTTAGAAAAAAACTTTAGATTTTTTTTTTACATTATACTATATTATAAACTTGAAGTAGCTATGTGCTTGTTTCTGTGGTTTCAGGTATTTTAAAGATACATGTCTAGACTATTACTTAAAAATTTGCTTTGCCTAGTTCAGCCCAAGTACATAAGCCATCAACATTTTGATGACATGAAGCAAAGCAAGGTATTTCTTCCATATATACTAATATATCTATAATCTATAATTATAAACCTCTAGTGTTTGTTTGAACGCGCTCATCACACGAACTATTAATTCGATTTGAAAAAATATTAGTGTGTTAGATAGTTAATTTATAAAAGAAGGCTATATAGACCATGTTACATACATATATGTATGTATTTACATCATTAATAGATTCGATGTAACCCACTGTACCTACGGTCGTACAACTCTTAATTACTTCTGTTTATCAAAGCGGGCGAAGCCGCATGTAAAAGTTAGGTTATAAAATTGAAAAAAAAATATATATATATATATATATATATATATATATATATATATAGATATATATATATATATATATATATATATATATATATATATATATATATATATATATATATATATATATATATATATATATATATATATATATATATATATATATATTATTTTTTCTTTGTAAAGAAAACTGCATGTAAAAGTTAGGTTATAAGATTAAAAAAATTATAATGATATAATTTTTTTCTTTGTGATTGTACTATATTCTCGAAGCGCCATACTACAACTTCAAGGATCCTAGGTGGGGTGATTAAATCCAACAAGACTTCGTTATGTCAGTTTTATAGTTATTGAATCGTACTATTGTCCAACAACTTAAAATAAAGCTTTACTTGGAAGCTTTTAACTGATATTTACGTACTGTATTGTATAGTAGTGATTTATGTTACATGGAGTGTAGTAGTTAATCTGATGTTGAAAATAATTTCAATATATCTGTGGACAAGAAAGTACCGTAGAAGCCGTCGTGGCACAGCGGTACGAGATCTTTCACTTTAAGCGCGACGGTTGTGAGTTTGATTACCACTTGAGAGAATGAATTGTTTTCATTTTCTCCAAAAATCCGGCGTTGAGTTTCGCCACTCACTCGACAGTTGGAGCCCGGAATGTGTGAACATTCCCTCTGATTATCTTTCCAAATAATAATAACATGATTTCAATTAGTTCAATTGAAGAGAACGTTTTTTAGTCGTTATTAAACGTGAAGTATAGTAAAATTTGTCATGATAGTATTATCGATTTAATTTAATTGTTCTAGAAGACCACCCACTGCCTTAATTTTTTTTAATAACCTGTCCTCTATATTTTTGCTTAGGGCAGAAAAAAAATCACTTCTTGTAACAGTATTTATATTGCCATATTTTATCTTTTGTACGATGATGTACAGTTACAAGTTATAAATATTTGAATAGTGAGGCGCCGAAACACGGTTCGAGTCTGCGTTTAAGTTGGCGAATGGTTGTTTGAGTAACTCATATAGGACTATTTGCTTTTGAAATATGAATATTTAATTATAAGATTTAAAGACTCCAGAGGCCGGTCGTGGCACACGGCGCAAAACGTTAATAACGCCAAGGGTTGTGGGTTCGATCCCGACTAGAGGAAATGAAATATTTATTCAAATTTATATTTCCATTTATTCGCTCTGGTGTTGAGGCAAACGCGATGTTGGGTTCCACCATTTAACATGCAATTTTGAAGAACAATAAAGTGTCTAAGGTACTTCTTTGTGTGCGGGATATAGAGTGAAGCTAGAAGATATTGAAGTAGAAAGAGATTTTCTTTTCTTTATTCTAGATGAAAAAGTGATATAAAACGATATGATATAAGTATGTAAGTTTCTAATAGCCTATGTATATTCTTATATTACCTACGAGTACATATGTAAATACATATGTAAATAAGAGTGTCTGTAATATAAAAATAATTCAGATGATTTTACAATACATAAAGTCATTTACAATTTTCCGAAATAGTCGAACCGATTTTTATGGGGTTTTTTACTATAAGTTCCAAGAGGTAGGATTGTCTAGACTCTAGAGCTTGTGGAGCGTGAGTTGCTCCACGGGCTGTTTTATCCCGGAATTCCAGCGTTATTGGGATTTACGCGGGGAAAACCGCGTTTACAGTGAGAGCATTATTTTATTTAAAGTCAATGTTGCTTTTATGCTTATAGTCGCTATAAAATGAAGAGATGCGTTACTTACGTAAATTAATAGCATGTTCTGGTGTACCTGCGTCATACAGATTTGTTGATGTATATGTTTTCTTTGCTTTGGGCAAGTTCTCGCGCGTGCTAAACATAAGGGGTTTTGAAAAAAGAGGTCGCTAGCATCGAATAAAAAACTATTAAAATGTTTGCTTTAAATAAAAAAGTTGATTCTAATTTTAGTTTTTAACTTTTTACGTATCTACATGCATAGGTGTAAAGCTCGAGATCGATCGATAATTATTAGGCCACATTTAAATATTTTTTTACATCACGCTGTATACCGCTCTCAGCAGAGGGAACCTGGGAACTTGTTATTAAAATACTCCATTATCATTAAGGCACTTCGGCTCTCTATTTTCCACCGAATTCTGGAGTCATTGCGTGTTAAGTGGTGGAAATCAAAGACGGGCTTTGCCTTGTTACCAGTGCAAAGAAACAAAAGTACTAAACATTTCATGTCTTCGATTGCAAATATTATATATTTCATTTCCTCGAACTCACAACCTGTAGTGCTTACAGTCGCACGCTTGTGCCTCGAATACAATTGAACTATGTTTTAGGTAAAGTTTTAGTAATTTGGTGTCTGCTATCTCTGAAAATAAAAAATCTTGTAAAAAAGAAAGCGTAAACCTAAAAAAAAACAATTCTTTATCTTAATTTGAAAAGCCCTGGTTTATAGCATTACATCGTCATTTCTTCGGAAATAAGTTGATTGGATATCGATATAGTGACGACATTCACATTGTTCCTTTAAGACAATCTGTTCCTCACTTTCCGCCCAATTATACAAACATAACATGTTGAATCGCAGAACTTAACGCCACGCGTTGTCCATCACAGTTAGAGAGAGAGAGAAAGAGAGAGATTAACATATAATTTTAAAATAATCCCATTGACCTATGTATCTTTATGTGTGGTAGAATCACGTCGCCAGCAATGGCAACACGCATGGGCAGACTCGACCGGATCATTACCACCCCCGGCATTTAAAACCGGCGTGAAGTAGTGGCTTTATGCCACTGCGTTTCGCATCAGCTAAAGCCGGGCCCCGGCGCCCAACCCATCTTAAAGGCCGGCAACGCACCCGTAGCTCCTCTGGGGTTGCACGGGGTCGTGGGCGGCGGTAATCGCTTACCATCAGGTGACCCGCACGCTCGTTTGCTGTGTGTTTTCCATAAAAAAATTATTTATTGAGTTTATTGAGGCCAGTCGTGGCGCAGGGGCACTAGCGTGTGACTGTACACGCGACTGGCTATGGGTTCGCTGTATTCCGCACACAGCAGGGTAAGCAGAGGGAACCTGGTGATAAGATACTCCGTTTCCCATTTTCCGCCGAAATCTGGAGGCATTGTGTGTTGAGTGGCGGAACTCAACGCCGCGCTTTACCTCTACACCAGACTACTACCTCGAGTGGTAATCGAACTGCCCACGAGTGGCCTCATCCTGGTTTGTTTAATTTATGAAATTTTACATGAAATTTCAATATATTAGTAATCTTAGGAAGTGAATATCGTTTCAGTTTAATAGTTAATAAAACACAACATAAACTCCACCATAGTTTCACTTAGGCCGAAACAGACAGACGACGAGGGACATAAAGACAAGACTTTACAGGGATGAGTCGTAAAAGTTGCATTAGAAAGTGCTTACTAAAAGCATAGAGTACAGACGAGAACACTACTCTGAAAACCGAGAAATATATGTATAAAATATGAAAAGGGAATTTTACTTTAAGTATACATGTATTGTCCTCATAATGTATATTAATTTTCGAATAGTAATAATAAATAATAAATAATATTCTTTAAAAATTCTATTGCTTATCATTTTTTTTCTTTTCATTTTGTCCGGAACAGAGAGAAGTAAAAAATTATGTGTATTTTATATAGTAAAAAAGTAAATAAAGCAACAGTTTGCAAGAATGTTAGAGAAAAACTTTAGAATTTTTCTTACATTATACTATATTATAAACGTGAAGTAGCTATTTCCTTGTTTCTGTGGTTTCAGCTACTTAAAAGATACATGTCCAGACTATTACTAAAAAATTCGCTTTGCCTAGTTCAGCCCAAGTACAAAAGCCATCAACATTTTGATGACATGAAGCAAAGCAAGGTATTTTTTCCATCTATACTAATATATCTATAATTATAAGCCTCTAGTGTTTGTTTGAACGCGCTCATCACAGGAAAATATTAGTGTGTTGGATAGTTAATTTATAAAAGAAGGCTATATAGACCATGTTAGATACATATATGTATGTATTTACATCATTAATAGATTCGATGTAACCCACTGTACCTACGGTCGTACAACTCTTAATTACTTCTGTTTATCAAAGCGGGCGAAGCTGCATGTAAAAGTTAGGTTATAAGATTGAAAAAATTATAATGATATAATTTTTTTCTTTGTGATTGTACTATATTCTCGAAGCGCCATACTACAACTTCAAGGATCCTAGGTGGGGTGATTAAATCCAACAAGACTTCGTTATGTCAGTTTTATAGTTATTGAATCGTACTATTGTCCAACAACTTAAAATAAAGCTTTACTTGGAAGCTTTTAACTGATATTTACGTACTGTATTGTATAGTAGTGATTTATGTTACATGGAGTGTAGTAGTTAATCTGATGTTCAAAATAATTTCAATATATCTGTGGACAAGAAAGTACCGTAGAAGTCGTTGTGGCGCAGCGGTACGATCTTTCACTTTAAGCGCGACGGTTGTGAGTTTGATTACCACTTGAGAGAATGAATTGTTTTCATTTTCTCCAAAAATCCGGCGTTGAGTTTCGCCACTCACTCGCCAGTTGGAGCCCGGAATGTGTGAACGTTCCCTCTGATTATCTTTCCAAATAATAATAACATGATTTCAATTAGTTCAATTGAAGAGAACATTTTTTAGTCATTATTAAACGTGAAGTATAGTAAAATTTGTCATGATAGTATTTTCGATTTAATTTAATTGTTCTAGAAGACCACCCACTGCCTTAATTTTTTTTAATAGCCTGTTCTCTATATTTTTGCTTAGGGCAGAAAAAAAATCAGTAACAGTATTTATATTGCCATATTTTATCTTTTGTACGGTGATGTACAGTTAAAAGTTATAAATATTTGAATAGTGAGGCGCCGAAACACGGTTCGAGTCTGCGTTTAAGTTGGCGAATGGTTGTTTGAGTAACTCATATAGGACTATTTGCTTTAGAAATATGAATATTTAATTACAAGATTTAAAGACTTCAGAGGCCGGTCGTGGTAAACGGCGCAAAACGATAATAACGTGAACGGTTGTGGGTTCGATCCCGACTAGAGGAAATAAAATATTTATTCAAATTTATATTTCCATTTATTCGCTCTGGTGTTGAGGCAAACGCGGTGTTGGGTTCCACCATTTAACATTCAATTTTGAAGGAGAATAAAGTGTGTACGGTACTTCTTTGTGAGCGTGATATAGAGTGAAGCTAGAGGAAGTTGAAGTGGAAAAATTTTTTTTTAATTTATTCCAGATGAAAAAGTGATACAAAACAATATGATATAAGTATGTAAGTTTCTAATAGCCTATGTATATTCTTATATTACTTACGAGTACATATGTATATATATATGTTAATAAAAGTCTGTCTGTAATATAAAAATAATTGAGATGATTTTACAATACATAAAGTCATTTACAATTTTCCTAAATAGTCGCATCGATTTTTATGGGGTTTTTACTATAAGTTCCAAGAGGTTGGATTGTCTAGACTCTAGAGCTTGTGGAGCGTGGGTTGCTCCACGGGCTGTTTTATCCCGGAATTCCAGCGTTATTGGGATTTACGCGGGGAAAACCGCGTTTACAGTGAGAGCATTATTTTATTGAAAGTCAATTTTGCTTTTATGCTTATAGTCGTTATAAAATGAAGAGATGTGTTACTTACGTATGTAAACTAATAGCTGTACCTGCGTCATACAGATTTGTTGATGTATGTTTTCTTTGCTTTGGGCAAGTTCTCGCGCGTGCTAAACTTAAGGGGTTTTGAAAAAAGAGGTCGCTAGCATCGAATAAAAAACTATTAAAATGTTTGCTTTAAATAAAAAAGTTGATTCTAATTTTAGTTTTTAACTTTTTACGTATCTACCCGCATAGGTGTAAAGCTCGAGATCGATCGATAATTATTAGGCCACATTTAAATATTTTTTTACATCACGCTGTATACCGCACTCAGTAGAGGGAACCTGGGAACTTGGTATTAAAGTACTCCATTATCATTAAGGCACTTCGGCTCTCTATTTTCCGCCGAATTCTGGAGTCATTGCGTGTTAAGTGGTGGAAATCAAAGACGGGCTTTGCCTTGTTACCACTGCAAAGAAACAAAAGTACTAAACATTTCATGTCTTCGATTGCAAATATTATATATTTCATTTCCTCGAGTGGGAATTGAACTCACAACCTGTAGTGCTTACAGTCGCACGCTTGTGCCTCGAATACAATTGAACTATGTTTTAGGTAAAGTTTTAGTAATTTGGTGTCTGCTATCTGTGAAAATAAAAAATCATGTAAAAAAGAAAGCGTAAACCTAAAAAAAAACAATTCTTTATCTTAATTTGAAAAGCCCTGGTTTATAGCATTACATCGTCATTTCTTCGGAAATAAGTTGATTGGATATCGATATAGTGACGACATTCACATTGTTCCTTTAAGACAATCTGTTCCTCACTTTCCGCCCAATTATACAAACATAACATGTTGAATCGCAGAACTTAACGCCACGCGTTGTCCATCACAGTTAGAGAGAGAGAGAAAGAGAGAGATTAACATATAATTTTAAAATAATCCCATTGACCTATGTATCTTTACATGTGTGGTAGAGTTACGTCGCCAGCAATGGCAATACGCATGGGCAGACTCGACCGGATCATTACCACCCCCGGCATTTAAAACCGGCGTGAAGTAGTGGCTTTATGCCACTGCGTCTCGCATCAGGTAATGCCGGGCCCCGGCGCCCAACCCATCTTAAAGGCCGGCAACGCACCCGTAGCTCTTCTGGGGTTGCACGGGGTCGTGGGCGGCGGTAATCACTTACCATCAGGTGACCCACACGCTCGTTTGCTGTGTCTTTTCCATAAAAAAAAATTGATTAATTGCGTGGGGATCGAATGTTGTTATGCATTTGAAAGAGAAAAATAAAAATAGAATGTTGTTGTAGTAGTTGTAAATTTTTTAATAACCATTTTTTCAAGCATATTTTCATTTTACAACACGCTAACATTTATATACACACATATATCCCTAAAAAATGTGAAAAAAGGAGATAGTCTTTTATTAATTTATAAGTCTTTTCTATATAAATTAATATAAATTTGATTTATTTGAATTTCTCTCTTCCACATAACGTGAAACTTGTGTATGAAATTGAAAACTCTTAAAAATTATGAATTCCTATACCTACGATGTGAATCATAAGGAAAAATAAAAAAAAAATCATAGGCTATCTTTTAAAAAAAAGTCAGTAAACAAAACATTGAAACCGTAATTATACAAAAAATCTTGCAAAAACCAATAAATTCTTATTCAATGAGAATTGGAAAAGTGGTATGCTTCCTTAGTTACGCGTGACTTCATCAGGTAATGGTTCACCTAGACGCTACTGTTGACTACGACTTCGCATGTGAATCTCTATTTGAATATTTATATCGACAAGGCCAGTCGTGGCGCAGGCGCAGGCACAAGCGTGAGACTGTAAATGGCAGGTTGTAGGTTCGATTCTCACTCGAGGAAATGAACTATTTAATATTTTCATTTCTTCGGTCGGATATCAAGGCCAACAGCAGCATTGGTCTCCGCTTTTATGATACAAGATTCTTTATTAAAATCTTTTGTTTATTATTATATTTTCTTACAAAAATTAAAAATAATACTATTAAACACTTCATTGATTACTTTGTATCAATAAAATGTATATGAGTCGATTTTACTTTTACCGTGTAGTGTAGCGGAAAATGGACGGTTGATTTTTTTTTGTATATATTTATAAGATTTCCTATTAAAAAAAATATTACGTATTGACTAACTATATTTAAAGGTTTTGTGGTAACCCATCCAAGCAAACTATTCACGTTTGTTAATATCAGTATAGATATATTCAATATTGGCTCATTCTTTGAAATCCGACCGATAATGTTAAATGGAAACTCTAGATAGTGGCAGGTAAGTGATAAGATAATCTTTAACGCTTATTTCAAATAGACGAAAAAAACTTGGGCAAGAATGCTTAATATTTCAGGAGAGTCAGGTCTCTCCGCATTCGTCTTTTCGAATAAAACTTATAATTTTAATTTTTTTCTCTGCTCCAAGGGTGTTGTCTACAGTAGACTTCAATATTTGATATTAATTTATGCTCTATTGTCTTCTTCATTCCACAGTCTTGAACGAAGAGACATACAGACATATGAACAATAGTGATTTGATTAGCATTTTGTTTTTGATTTTGAAGTACGGAACCCTAACGATGTAAATGGCCGTTTGACCATTAATGTGTTGGGGCTTTATTATTTTAGGAGAAACCCTAAACATATTTTCTTATCAACATTTTATAATTTATAATCATTTTTTTTATTTATTTTTTTACCATTTAAAAGAATATTACATAAAGTGTTATGCAGTCGTTAAACATGAAGCAATTTTATAATCAATATCGAGTATCTACGTTAAATAATATTTAATATAATAAACGCACATCATGTACTAATTTGGAAACATACAATTCGTGGCGACTTACAAGGGTGTGGCTGTAACCCGATTTTTGTGGGTTCGATTTCCACTCGGGGTAATAAATTAATATTTATGAATATTCAATATTTAAGCCAGTCGTGGCGCGGGGGCACAAAGTGTGACTGTAAAACCGACTGGTTGTGGGTTCGATCCTCACTAGAGGAGATGAAATATTTACTTAAATTTATATTTCCATTTCTTCGCTCTGGTGTCGAGGCAAAGCGCGGCGTTGAATCCTGCCACTCAACACGCAATGCCTTCAGAATTAGGCAAAAAGTGGGAAACTGAGTGTCTTAACATTAGATTCCCTCTGCCTACCCTGCTGTGTGCGGGGTACAATGTGAAGCTGATTAATATTTTCATTTCCTCGCTTCATGGCATGCCAGACATTCAATACGCAATGCCTCAAATTCAGTGGAACGTGGGAAACGGAGTGTTTCCACATTAGGTTCCCTTTGCCTACCCTGCTATATGCAGGATACAGCTTGAAGTTAACAATATGCACTAATTAATATCACGCAAGCTTTTTGCCAAGTTACATTTAACCTTTTAAAAAATATATTTTTTCTTGGTATTGCCGAACAGTATTCAAATACTTAGTACTTTCAAAGTAACTTAATCCTTATACTAAAGAAATGTAAAGATCACAATACTAAAATGTTATATCTTATCATATTTTGAGTCAAACGTTTATATCTGGAGATATTGATCTCCTTTGTTTTAATGTATTTGGGCGGAACGGTTCTTGAAACTAAATATCCGCTTATTATTCATACTTATCCATATAAACATAATAAAGACTTGCTTATAGAATGCATAACAATTAATTTTCAGGGCTCTTTAGGACAATATAAAACCCATTAAAGCTTTTTTTATTTTAAAAAAAATGGCCAGTTTTGGTGCAGGGGCACAAGTGTGTGACTATAAACGTGATTTATTGAGAGTTCAATCCTAACTCGAAGAAATTAAATATTTATTTAAATGTATATTATTATGTCTTGGCTATGGTGTCGTTGAGCTCCGCCGCTCAACACGCCTTCAGAATTCGGCGTAAAATGGGGAACGGAGTGTCTTAACACTGGATGCTCTGCCTAGCCTGCTCTGTGCGGGAAACAGTGTGAAACTGTAAAGAATGGTATCATGTTGCACAGCACAACATTTGATTTCGGTTGTGAATTCGATTCCTTGAAGGATTGAATTATATTTCTTCTCATTTTTTCGATCTGGTAACAAGGCAAAGCGGCATTGAGTTCTGCCACTCAAAACGTTTGTCGAAAATAATGCGGAGCGTGAAAATCGCAGTGTCTTAACACTAGGTTCCCTCTGTTTAACCTGCTCTAACTATGCACACAGTGAACCGAAAAAAAATCTTTTAGATATAAATCATGAATGTTGTTTTTGCTCCAGTAAGCATACTAGTGCCGATGATATGATAAATAAGCACTCCCGTTAACTCAAATAGCGTAAAATTGCATAATATGATATAATACAGTTGTAATATACGAACTTTTAAGATGTATAAGGTTGCATATTTTTTTCAGTTAGTTTTTTATATTTATATAGAAAAAAGTTATAAGGAAATCATGGGGCCGTAGATCGGAGCATATGGTTTGAATTTCAATTCGATATCTCGAAGAGTCCTTGGTATAAATGTCTTGACAGACAGACAAACAGATGGACAACAGAGTGATCTTATAAGGGTTTCTTTTTTCCTTAAAAAGTACGGAACCCTAAAAATCATACAAATCGATACATACATTACGTTATTTAACATTATATTACCAAAATTATAATAAATCTTTCTTTAAAAAAAAAAGCTAATTAATCTTGAAAACCTTTAGTTTCCTTCATATTTTTTACAAATACCTACATATATTATGCTATTAAGATACTAAGTTAATGTAATTTAAAATAAAATTTTATAAAATATATTGTTTACCCTTTCTAAGTAAAATAAAATCTAGATTTAAGTACTTCATTGAACTAACCAGATAAAAGACGGTAATCGCCTTTGTGTTAATATGATTATTGATATACGGAGGCGGAAGGCACGTGTAACGCTTACTTTACACAATGCAGCAGCTATTTGCATTATGACAAGAGTTTTATTTCTTGAAAAAAAATCAGCTTCACGCTGTACCCCAGACATACTCGTAGCAGGGTAGGCAGAGGGAACCTAGTATCAGGACACTTCGTTCCCCACTTTCCGTCGAATTCTGGAGGCTTTGCGTGTTGATTGGCGAAACTCAACACCACACTTCCATACCATAAGGAATAAATGAAAAATTAAATTATAAAATATTTCTTGGATAATATTATATATTTTTTTTATTTATTTGCATATTTTATTAATTTAATTATATTTTATTTTAAGGCCGGTCGTGGCGCAGAGGCACAAAGTGTGACTATAAAATCGACTGGCGAAGGTGCGGCGTTGAGTTCCACCACTCAGGCAAAGCCTACAGAATTCGGCGAAAAGTAGGGGAACAGAGTGTCCCTGGACACTAAATGCCCTCTGCTAAGAAAAAAATATAAGTTATTTACACGATATATTATATAGATTATATATGTACGTATATGCTAATAGATAAGATTTTGTTTCATGCTGTGTCAATTTTGACAAGATTATCTTTCTTGTTTTTATCTGTTGTGCAATTTCTTCGGAAATTTAAAGGTGACGATTGATTGATATCTTAGTGTATTGTTATTCATAGTTTATTAAGAAATATATATTTTATATTTATTTCAATTAAGTGTTGTATCAACTTTATAATATTTGATATTTTCATTTCCTTTCCCTGGTAATAAGACAAAGTACGGTGATGAGTTCTGCTACTCAACACTATATTTTATAAATAAGCCGAAAGTGGGGAACGAAGTTTCTTGAAACAAGGCGATACCGGGATACAGCGTGTCCGATTTTGACAAATAAAAAATTATTTATCACGACAGAAACAGCAAATAGTATTGTAATATATTAAATATTGTTATTTGTGAGGTCAGTCGTCGTGCGGGGCACAAAGTGACACTTTAAAATCGACTTGTTGTTGTGGGTTCGAGCCCCACTCGAGAAAATGAAATATTTATTTACATTTATATTCTCATTTTTTCGCTCTGGTGTCAAGACATAACGCGGCGTTGAGTTTTGCCACTCAACAACGATGCCTCCAAAACTCGGCGGAAAGTGGGGAACGGAGTGTCTTAACACTGGGTTCCCTCTGCCTACCCCACTGTGTGCGGGATACAGCAATTTATGTGATTTAAATATCAAAGTTAAAATTATGAATTAAGACTTAATTTATTTGTCAATTTCAATATTTTTACTTGATTATATTATAAGCTATTTAAAAAAAGGCTGCACTTTTTAATATGTGATATAAAACGAAAGCATCATTGACAGAAGACCTATAATAGGCCCCTATCCCAATCAGTCAATTTATTGATTGAGAATGTTCCTTTAAGCACTATTGTATATTAACAAAATGAGGTTCAATGAACTTTATTCCAAACTTGGCAGGGTTGGCGAAATTCTGTATGTTGTCAGTTAGGGTGCCCATATTACCATACAATAAATAAAACACATTAAAATGTTAAAAAAATAGGTATATTAAAATTAAAATATATTATATATTTTATTGTACAAGATTTAAAATCAAAAACACCAACAATTAAAAAAATGTTCAATATCACTCTTAATATATAATAAAAAAATACAATTCTTGTCCTAATATCGAAATCGATGCGTCTTTGATATTTCAGTATCATCAAAACTATGTTCTCGAAGGTCACCTGAGGTCTCTCTCTGCCTCTTTTACGATTCGCTCTTCAATCATACGTACTTTAATATTTTTAACTATTCCCTCTTTACTTATTCACTGCATAAATCTTGTGAAGACGTTCTTCGTAATTATTAATGTAACATTCTAGGAAGTATCTTCCTGCCATTCTTTGCATCTCTTCCTTGTACCCTTTAAACAGATTAATAAAATATTTTAATATTGAAAATGGTCACTCTAAGTACTCTGGACTGATGCCAGACAGTTTGTCGCGCTCCAATTCGTATAACTTACCCTATATAGGCATTTCTTGATTTGGCCTCAGCTTTGTTTTGATACTATAGTATTCTATATATCATATGACATAACAAACAAAAGAAAAATTTACATAATATTTATTATGCAGAAATTAAAATATACCGACCACTGTACAAGCTGACAGCTGAGTAGCGTCTGAGTATAAAAGCATTTTTACAGCTGTATCGCGTGTAATTTGGTCATTAAATTATATTTTTTATACATCCGACTTTTTGGTCACTTTCCAGTAGGCCATGGTCACGGTAGGATACATTATACTTAACTTAACTTAACTTTATCCCTAGCGGGGTAGTAGAGAGAACTTTCGCCTCGTCCACTGTCATCAACCTCTTTATACATGCCCTCCGGGGGATCCTCATGCTTTTTACGTGACGTTTTCCAGTATCTTTGATACTGTGTTTTCGAAGGTCAACCGAGGTCTCCCCCTACCTCTCTTACCACTCACTTTTCCATCATAAATCTTACATTATACGTTTAATTATTAATGAAAAATCATATTATTACGCATATTAAATAAGTTTTTATAATAGTTTTTATAAAACCAAGTCATTACTTTATCTTATTAGGATGAACATGTTGTACATAAACGGTTTATAAACATACGAGTATAAGGTAATTTTATTATGCTATATTGACCATGTAATCTAAATTATAGTTCTAATTAACTTTTACATACAAAGCGTTCTGGTTCTCTTCTTCTTCTTCTGGACTTTCTCTTTCACTTTAGAGCCGAATTCAAGACATTTTGAGTGGCGGTACTTAACACCGGGCTTGAGTGGGGACCGAACTCATAACCATTGCGTTTACAGTCAGATGCTTTCCCTATGTGCCAAGATCGACTCTATGAATCTGACAAAACATTACTATTATTATAGGCAGACAGGCAGTCGAAAACAGGTCATCTATACTAGTCTAATCTACTACTACTACTACTACTAGTATAATCTTTATTTTTTGGATAATGAAACTTAAGCTTTGTCTGTGTTTAAAGAAAAAAAATATATTCAATTTTTTTTATAAACGCTCATAAAAACCAGTGTCTTGAGATGCTGTCAAATTGTTATTAGGGATTTAAAAAATTGTTAATTGGTATACATTGATTAGTTTGACGTTTGGTAGCCGGGCGTAGGCGTGTCTCTTAATGACAAAAACATCAGCTGTCATTACCCATTCATCAATCATTATCAAAAATTGAAAAAATGTACTTGCCATATATAGAGTGGTACAAAAACTTGCAAACTACTAGGTATGTGTAGAGCGATGACTTATTTTTTTATATGGCAAGTATTATGTGAAGAAAGATTTTATATTATTCAACTACAACTTTAAGCGGGCGGAGCCGCGTGTAAGTCACTAGTAATTCATAATTATCACTTAATCTAATATCTAAAATCAAAACAGGGTAGGCAGAGGGAACCTAGTGTTGACACTCCGTTCCCCACTTTCCGCCTAGTTCTAAAGGCATTGCGTGTTGAGTGGCGGAACTCAACGCCGCGCTTTGCCTCGACACCAGAGCGCAGAAATGAAAATATAAATGTAAATAAATATTTCATTTTCTCGAGTGGGGATCGAACCCACTATCAGTCTATTTTACGGTCACACTTTGTGCCCCTGTGCCACAACTGACCTTACAAATATAAATATTCATAAAAATACATTATTATTTGCCAATTCCAGTTAGGTTTAATAATAAAAATGAGTAACTATTTTTTTCCTACCTAGTTTCTCAGTAGAATTTTTATTATAAGTAAATGTTATTTGAATATCCGTTGTATATAAGTATAACGGAATATATAAAAATTTAATTGTTATTATTAACTTGAACGAATGCCAGAAGGCCAGTCGAGAAATTTCATTTAATTAAATTAATTATTAAGTATGTGTACCTTCCAAAATCAATATCACGGAGTGTCATATCAATAGGTTAAAGGCACATGCAACGCTTCCAGAATTCAGCAAAAAGTGGGGAACGGAGCGTGAAGCTGATTTAATTTAATTTTTTATAAGAAACAATTAAAAAAACATACAATTAATTATACAAACATATTTAATAAGTATTTAATAAGATAAGACATATTAAGCGATCGTATCGACATATAAAAGCACCCACGTATAGAAGTTTTGCACATGATGCGTCGTATACAATTAACTCATCCCGTCCCACGGGTGTCGTTGAACTTTACTGCCATTGTTTCCAACCATGTATGGATTGAGTAAGGTTTCTAATGAAACTGGAGGTCGAACCTGGTACCTATTTGTAAAATATCATTAATTTAAGCATATCTTCTAAGACAAGACTCGAGAAATGATTCAGTGAACGATTCAAGGGAAATGATATAATAATAGAGAATGTTTTGTGTTGTTGCCTACGCTTTTGCTGAATATATTAATAACTATAAAGTATAAAAAGGAAAAGAATATTTTGAGTACGACGGTTTTGAGTTTGATTATCACTCAGGGGAATGAATTGTTTTCATTTCCTCGGTTTGGCGGCGTTGAGTTCCGATACTCGATACGCAATGACGAAAGTGTGGTGGAAATAGCGAAATTGGAGGAGTGCCTTAACATTAGATTCCTTCTGCCTACCGTGATATCCGAAAAGAAGAACCTATTTTTTTATCAGAGATTTTAACTTTTAACTTCAGTAGCATTCAATTTATGACACTGACATATGACATGACACAGTACACACCAGTATCTTTATTAAATTTTAATGTCAAATCAACGCATTAATTGACATCTCTGAGTGCGTCCATTAACTCTATTAATACAAATTAGCAAACCAATATTAATTAAGGTGTTTAGTCAACATCATTGTGTTCCTCGGGCGGTGACCCGACAACAAAAGAGACGATGTAACTGTATACTCGCAAAATATTTACAGAGAACTCTTCCGCGTGTATACGATCCGGTAATAATACTTATTAAAATACTTCTATTGTCCAAGTACTTTTGTCCAAAAAACAAATCACCTTCACGCTGTATCCCGCATACAGTAGAATAAGCAGAAGGAAGCTAGTGTTAAGACCCGCCGTTTCCTTTCCGAATTTTAGGATGCATTTTTGTTGAAGGGTGGAATTCAACGCCGGGCCTTTGGCTTGGAGCTAGAGCCAAAAAATTAAAATATTAATAATAATAATTCATTCCCTCGAGTGGGGATCGAACCTACAACTTTCGCGTTACAGTCACATCCGTTGTAGGATGGGTCACGACGGCCTCTCACGTAGCTCTTTGATGATGCCGAAATAATCGTAATTTTAAAAGATCTAAAGAACCCGAGCGCTATAGATCGTTGTGTAATGTCAACATGCGGGTCCAGGTTCAAATGACAGAAGGATTTGTTTTGTATGTGATAAAGAATTGATTGCTCATACTATTAGGTATGAAAGTTATAACACGGAGCCAATGTGATGATAAATAAACTGTTCTTTCGGATAATATTATCATATACATCATAATCCATATTATTATATAGGATTTAGTGGTTACTATAGAGTCGTTGACGTATTTAGTGGTTGGGGAACCTTTTCTTGATCCACTTTTATATCATTCTTTGTAGCAGGGACCACTGTGCATATAGGTTATACCAAATATAAAAAATAACTGTGATAATCAAAAAGAAACTTCGCCTTCGCCTTCGCCACCATCCCCAGTCATAAAATTGAAATCGTTCGCGGACCATTTTAATTTTATGACTGGGGACTCCACACGATCACTTGTGGTGCAGGGGTACAGTTGTGTGATGAAACGTGACGGGATTTGATTTCCAGGAGGTTTCGAGGAAATTAAATATTTGATATTTTCAGCTCTTCGCTCTGGTGCCGAGAATTTTTTGGCCGTATCATCTTGGCGGAGTAAGAAAACGTACGATCGTAATCGTAACGGTTACGTCAATCTCCATGCGCAAAAAAATATTATTATCATTTCTCCATTCCGAAAAGACAAAGCATGTTGAGTTCAGCCACTTAACAATCAATATCTCCAAATTGAGCTAAACCCTGAAATTGAAATTGAAAGTACAACATGACTCGACACTCCGTTTTCCTCTTTAATCCTTTCAACTCTCTGCTTTTCCTGCTTTAGAACAACAAAAACAAAGCGAGAATCAGAATAACAATAATGTAGGTAATAAATGCTGTCCCAACAGCACTAGTAGCTCACGTCTACGTGGAACGCATCAACGAAATTGTAACTCGATACTAAGAACAACAAATCGTTATTTAACGCCGTCCCAAACATTAATAAGATAAATGAGTTTAAATTTGAGAGTCAACTCGCGATTCTAAGAAGCTCATCTTTGAGGCCTTTCATTTATGAAAGGCCTCAAAGATGAGGCCTCACATGTTAGGATTTCATTTATGAAATCCTAACATGTGCTGGTCACTTTTCGGAGTATAGTCTTTAAGTGGTACTTTAAAAAAAATGAAACGCCTAATGATGTGTTATTTTGACATTTCTTCACTTATATCAGCTTCACGCTATAGCCCGTATATAGTACCTTAGTATTAGGACACTCTGTTCTCCACTCCGCCGAATTTTTTCGAAACATTGCGAGTTGTGTGGCGGAACTCAACGCCGGGCTTTCGCCTTGGTGCCAGAGCGAAGAAATATTTTAATATTTCTAAAAAAAAACTTACCACTTAAGTTGCCTACAAACAAACGCGTAATATATTTATTTAGAAAACGTATAAAAATTTAAACGTAGCGGGACTCGAACCCTCGCCTCCTGGAAACCGAGCAGGCGCTCTGACCACTAAGTCATACGTTTATTTCAAGAGTATTTTTCTTTCCTAAATGTGGATGTGTGCGTTTTTAACATTTTTATTTTTAAAGTGTTACTTTAAAAATAAAAATGTTAAAAACGCGTAATATACTTGAGATACACGAGTACGTGTAATATATATTTTTTAATAATATTTTTGTTTATTATCCAGAAAAAAAACTACAGGCCTCTAAAAATACTGCATTTTATCTCTATTTCTATTTAAATCTTTGTATATATTAATCTAAAGAGTTTATAATGATTATTTTAATTAAATTTAAAATATAAATGTGTTTCCGTAAACATATATTAAATTAGTTAGTATTAACAGTTAATACATTGTGAGAGCAGTACAGTCTCACGGGTCGTGGTGTTGGTAAGTTCGTCCTCGGCCTTCATGGACCATGTGCACTGACCGCGCTTCCTGGTTCAACATATAATTTATTTGGTTACCATCAAAAGTATGGAGTGTGGTTAAATATTATTTAGATAGTAAAAATTTGTTATATTTTTTATAATTTGTGATATAATATTAGGATATTATAGTTTTTTTTTGGAGATAGAAGGAACCTAGTCTTTCGAGACATTGTGTGCTGTGCTGTCTCAAAAAGATAGAATGATAGAAAAGAAACTAATTCGTTGTTATATATATATTAACTTCAGTTTTTAAATTGTAATGTTAAAAGATAATTTTAATTAAATCGTTATTTAGTCATTGGTAAATACGATATTTTACCAAATATAAAGTAATTAAATAATGTCAGTAAAACGCCAGCATATTTTTATAAATATGAATGTCGATAAATAAAATATTTATTTATTTATTTATTTATAATCAAAATATGAACTAATAATGTCAGCGGTAGGTAATATATAAAGTCGCAACCCTTTATAAGGTTTATTTTTAAGCATGTAAATTTAGATTATAGTGTTAGATTCAGTTAGTAAGTGGCCACTCAAATGAATAGCTGGACTGTCTTAGGTAGATATTGTATAAATATAGGAATATATGTATGTAATAACATAGGTCTAGTTCTGGGTAATATACAGAAAAAAGTATTAAAAGAAATGTAAAACTAACAAAAGGTACTGACCATAAATCTGTAGTGTAAGTAAGTAAGTAAGAATTAAAATATAAAAAAAACACTTTTCTTTATAGTTTCATATAACAAGAGATATCTTGACTAGATCTGTATATACGATAGTTGTGAGTTCGATCTCCGTTCGGAAAAAATAATTATTGCCATTCCCTGTTATGGCAAGATAAAACGCGGCGTTGAATTCCGGCATTCAAATTTGGGATTGTGGCTTGACACTACGTTCTAGTTGTGAAGCCTATAATTAAGCTCGCATTACGCACTCCGTTCCCATTTAAGCATTTCTAATTCTCAATTCCCCTCAAATTATGGGCATTGCGTATTCGGTGGCGCAACTGAACTACTACTACTTATTAGGAAACTAGCAGTAGCGGAACTCGTACCCGCGATTATTGAAAACCGACCAGGCGCTCAGACCACTAAGCCATACGTTCTCATCAAGCTACGGCGAAATTTTTATAGGCTTCTTACAATTTAATTATGTTATTAGCCTCTCTGTAGAGAGATTTTTACAAATTTCCGCTACCCAAAAATAATTATCGTCTAAGAATTATCGTCTGCCAACCATAGCCAGAGTCCTAACCAGCGATGGCTTGGACCATTTTCCCACCCTTTCATCCCACTCTTATGTAATAAAATTATATTTTGAAGTATATTCATATAAAATGTAACCACGAAAAACCTCCATATATTAACCAAGAGTAATTTTAAACAACACTGAACATGTTATTTCTAATGTTATAGCTATTATGATAGGAATTTATTGGTTTTGGTTTCCGTTACGTAGACTAGAATAGTTTAAGTTTCATTTCATAATAATTTCGCAATTTACTTTAAAAATGTAATGTAAATATGGTTAAAAATGCAGTAAAAAGACATACGGGTTGATAGCTTTTATCACCATTTTCACTGGAGTGCTGAAATTTTGCAATCATTCTTCATTATCAGTTGCGTAGGTTTTGTTATATTTTTTCAAACAGCTATTTGCAATGTGGTTTAATGATAACGTATATTATGAAAGTGTAGCTACTGCTGGAGTTATTATAGTATTCAAAAATATTATTTTTTATGTATCCATGTGTAAATATAAATTGTACAGTAGCTAGTAACTTATTTCAAATTGTTATACGGTGTCATAAAAGTATTTTTCTTTCCTCAGTGTGGAATAACGCTTTGAAATAGTTAAAAATATTTAATATCTTTGGGTAGTATTATCTTTGGGTAGTGGAAATTTGTAAAAAATCTCCCTACAGAGATGCTAACAACATAAATGAGCCGTAACAAGCGTCTAAAAATTTCGACGTAGCTTGATGAGAAAGTATGGCTTAGCAGTCAAAGCGCTTGGATGGTTTCCAAGAAGCGCGGGTTGAAATCCCGCTATGTTTAAATTTTTATACGTTTTTAAAAAAAGTAGATACAAAAAGATTTATGAGTAAATCAAGTTTAACATTTAGTTAAGACAGACCGATATTCACAAACAAAAACACCAGTAAAATTCAAAAATAAAATAGTAAAATTAAGACGTAAAATTGTTCAGTAAATGTCTTTTGTCTTACAAATCCTATGTAATCCACAGATAAAAAAAAACACTTTCGAAGCAACGACATACTAGAATCTGGATATGTTTCATATGGTAATAACTAGTGCAAATTACAAGTTTCTAACTATAAGTATGCTTTTCACGTGTTTGAAAGTTCTACCATATCAGGCCGGCTCGTTTAGATCTCGAGTTGATTGCAGAATTTATAACGTTTGTGTCTAGAAATAATTGTTGAAAGTGTTATGATGTGTGATGTTTTGATTATAATACCGATGAGAAGTTTTGAACGGTTTTGTGTGTGCGTGTTCTTTTATAAACAGTATTTGGGGTTCTTATTTTCGTTTGGATTCGTTTTAGGTTCCTGTATTCTAGTTTCTGTGGGATTTTTTGAAAAAAATCTCCGAATAGTACTTGCCTGTGACTGACAAGGAATCTAAATACCAAATTTTTGCATTCTACCTGCAGTATTGTTCATCGTCTGTCACTCTATTAATAGAGAAATAGAAGATTATCATAATTATACAGAAGAAGGTAAAGTAAGCTATTTAATTTTGATATAAACATTTTAGTGGTCGGTAGGTACTTGGCCAAATATGTTTTTGTCAATTCAATTGGCCATTGAGAAAGACTAAGACCGGTATGTATAAGTCGCTCTCAAGTCTGAGATTGATATTGAGATGCCGTTTTCATTGACATATATAATTTATGAATAAAACCAGCATCTCAAGATCGACTTCAGAGTTGAGAGCGACTTACGAATACGGACTTTTTCACGCAAGTTTTTAATTACTTTTCAAATTTTACGATACGATACGAAACTTTGTGTTCTACGGAATATTGTACCCTGCCGGAAACCAACGCCATAGTCCGCCATTAAAAGCTGGACTTATATTATAAACCAAGTCATTTATTTTTAATTTATTTTAGGTTCATTTCAACTCCATGAACTATATTTTTAGCATTTTTAAAATGTTAATCCAAACTTAGGATAGAAAAATAGTTATTTACAAAACGTACTGTTAGTTCGTTCTGTGTCACAGGCCCTATAATAAACTAATACTAGAAAATGAACACTTGATTGATACTGTACAGTTACAATAGCTAAGAGCAAATTAACCTTGAAAAGTAGACCATGGCAAAGCCATGTCTAACCCATACCTCGCACCTTTCACCGTTCTACAACAATAAGTGAAATAAATTATATTTTCAAATAACTACTCTATAATATTATTATAGATATTCGTTATTATATAAAAAGATAATAATGAGTTTTTGATACGTGCACATTTAAGGTCAGTACAAAAAAATTACGTGTTCCATTTTTAGTTTTATAATGTAAATGTGAAAGCTATTCAGTCAGTTAGTGTTTTTGTTACTTTATAGTTTATTCGGTGAATTGATTTTATTTTCAACAAGGTAGGCAGAGGGAACCTAGTGTTAGGAATCGATCCCACCACTGTCGCCCTTATAGTCAGATACAGCATCACTCCAAATTTATTGGTAATTGATAATATACTAAGAAACATTAATCGTCAGAACGAGACAAGGGCTTTGTTTCGTTTTATATTATTTCAAATAGTTATAAGTAATTGGTTAGTGATTTATTATTGAGTGCAATTTTTTTTATAATAATAATAGAAATATATTCGACAACACTTTTTTTATGTTGGATAGAAAATACAATCATATGTAGAAACTAACCGTTGAAGAAAGAAAATAATACAGAAATCTTTTAAATTTTATTAATTTGTTCATTAATATTATGTAATTTCAATGGAGAATGAATAAATTAAGTTTATTTTACATTTTTTCTTTAAATAAGTATTTATTTTACAAAAGTCGATGCTGTACTGCATATGAAGAAGTTCATCCTTCTTCGTCTACTTTAATAATATCCCGCTCGGCTAGGCTTATTGCTGTATCCCGCATACAACAGAGCAGGCAGAGTGAACCTAGTCTTAAGACACTTCTCCACTTTCCGCCGCATTTTTCGAGGCATTACGTGTTGAGTGTTAATAAAAAAAGTAAATAATTAACTATTATTTCTAATATCAACATCGTAATATTGGCTACGTAATAGTTAGCGAAATATGGAGAAATCAGCCATAAACATACGTATTTAGTTTAATTAATATCTTTATGACTGTCATTAAAGAGTTATTTCGGAATCTGGAGCAAGAAGTTCCAAAATTACTGCATGCAACTGCTTACTAATTTGAATTCTAAATGATTTGTTACGAATGCCAGTCGCAATACCAACACAGAATAGTACTGTGACTACTCAATTATTACGGCGTGTTTTTAAGGTCGATAAGGGACTGTATACATTTAATCGTTATTTTTTTCAAAAGTAGTTTTAATTTAGAAATAATAATATATTTACTAGAATACTATATACTATAATTTAATGCAGTACAAAAATGCACTTTGATTCAAGTTAATGATGTTCATTTTCCTCGCTCTGGTAAAGCACGTTCCTTCACTCAACACGCAATTCCTTTAGAATTCAGTGAAAAATGGGGAATGGAAGTGATTCAATAGGAACAAAGTGTCTCGACAATAAGTTCGACCAGGTACACTTTATCTACCATATTATGTTTGGGATACATCGTGATGCCAAAATAAGAATTCAGCTTTATAAAATAAAAAAAAAAGTAATAGATCTTGTCTAATGCTCACTGCAAATGCAATTTATTACAAAATATAACAATAATAAAGAACCATTTTCTTTAACTAATTTATTAACTATAAAATATTACCTCACAACGTGATAAAGTATCATTATTATAACGAAATGATCCAGATTCATTTTTCCGTGAACGAAATTATATTAATAAAATCGTGTAGAAAACCGTAAAATTATTGGGACTCGTAGCTAATGACTTATGAAGCTTATTAGTTTGTAAAAGCGTGACGTATATAGAAGTTGTGATGAAATTGAGAACATGTCCAACCAGTCTTTAAGTATTGGCTTATATTAGGGTTAATGGACATATATGAAAAAATCAAAAGATTTAGTCGTGTAGCACATAGTGTTATTTTTTTATTTAGGTGAAATTCTTCAAAAAATATTTTAAAGGCTATATGGGTGGGTTAGGAAATAAATATATTTCATTAGTTATTTGAAAGAAGAAAAAAAAACCAGTTATTGAAACGATTGATTGTGGAGTGTCCCTTTAAAATAAACATTTAATTTTTTATGTATCTAGAACGAACCTGTGTGAGTATAAATTAATTTGCGTAAAACATTTGCGTAGTAAATGTCTAATAATATTTGCACGGCGTTGAGTTCAGCCACTCAACCCATTTGCCGCCGAATTTTGATATTACTTCTTTTTCTACTCTGCTATATGTTATAACTGAAAAAAAAAACAACATTTGTCAACAACTCAAGTCCAAAGGTCCGTATGATCTACAACTTCTTACACCTTTTAGTCACTGCATACACTAAGAACTAGCTAGACAGTAGACACCCCATAGTCTCATAGCAAGTCAAAAGAACAACTTTATCTAGTTTCATCAATACAAAAAAAATATACAAAAGTTCACAATCAAAAGAATGTGTCAAAAATATTCGCATACTTCCACAATTACGTATCTTGAACCTTCTTCATTGAAAACCGGTTCAGATTTGCGATTTATATCTTCATGACCACAAAGCGTTTAAAGGGTTTAAACTATTGACAGATCAGGTTTCATAATAAACGGCTTTAACAAACTAGTTAGTGTATGCGTGTTCGATGGGGGACCCGGTGTCACTCGCGGGACACGTGGCCCCTCCCAAGGACGTGTCACGTGATGTATGATCTTAAAATGGGGAGAAAGCAAATGTAAATACTAGGTGTTCTGTGCAAACTGAAGTAAATCGCCGTTTTGTAGATAGTGCTGTTCACTATTATTAATAAGCTTCTTTTGGACAGCTTGCAACCCCAAGTCGGTTCCAAACTAGACCTCTAGATAGAAAGTACTATGATTGTTAATTAACCGATTTGGATAATTCTTTTTTTGTTTAAACTGGTATACCTCACAAGTGGTCTCATGGTGACCTTGTCACCATGAGACCACTTGTGATGAAGACCACTTGTGGTGAGACCATGGTGAAATCGAGGTGACTCGTTAAATTCTATAAGCACACTTACAAGGATTTCAGTATTTTTTTGTACAGAATCGTGTGTTTGATTTCGGAAATCACAATTTGATGATATGTAACTGATGATGAAGGCCATAGATTTCGGAAATCACAATTTGATAATATGTAACTGATGATAAGGCCATAGCCTAAGCAGTTGTACTATAATAGTTAGAAAGAAAACATTGTTAAAACTTTTCGCCATAAATAAGATTCCTCAATAGTTGCATTTCTTTCTAACCAACTTTTAAAAAAAGGTATTCTCATTTCAATTCGAATATTTTTTATATACGTTCTTGTCAGTATGCCCAATTAAGATTGAAGCTACTATGTAATAGTACAACCACTACGTACTCGGTCGAAAAGCATTCTTTTCAGGTCTACCCATCACTTAAAATCGTAAAATAAATTAATTTTGAACAAAAAATAAACCGACTTCAAACAACCTAAAAATTATAAAATAATTTTACTTAACATAAAGCAATAGTACTTTGATTTTGTTAAAAATATATATTAAACAAAGACTTTCGATGGGTTCGATCCCCACTCGAGGAGATGAAATATTTACTTAAATTTATATTTCCATTTCTTCGCTCTGGTGTCGAGGCAAAGCGCGGCGTTGAGTTCTGCCACTTAACACGCAATGCCTCCGGAATTCGGCAGAAAGTGGGGAACGGAGTATCTTTCACTACGTTCCCTCTGCCTACCCTGCAGTGCGCGGGATACAGCGTGAAGCTGATTTATTTATTTCTTTATTTAAACAAAGACTTAGCTTCCTGCTTTATCCCTAGCGGGGTGGTCAGAGAGAACGGAGCGCCAAACGCTACGGTAATACGGTACGGTACGGTATTAAAGAAAGATTTTTTAATTTTTAAGTCGGTGTCAAGCCAATGCTCCAAAAACCTTACTACAATATCAAGCGATACGATTGATCGTATTGATACGACGATTGACGAGCGAGAATTTTGACCAGCGTTAGTGCACAATTTTTAAGAATCAGCTTCACACAGCAGCAGGCAGAGGGAACCTAGAGTTAAGACTCACCGTTCGCCACTTTCCGCTGAGTTCTGGAGGCATTGCGTGTTAATTGGCGGAGATCAACGCCGCGCTTTGCCTCGACACCAGAGCGAAGAATTGATAATATAAATGTAAGTAAATATTTAATTTCCTCGAGTGGGGATCTAACCCACAACCAGTTGATTTTACAGTCACGCTTTGTAACCCTGCGCCACCACTGGCGTCTCTACATCTACACTTTGGTGATCTCTACTCTAAGCTGCTCTGTCTATAAAACGATGGGCCGTAGACCTTTATAATGAATCAACAAAAAACCAAGGAGTTTCTTCTCTCCTAAATCTAGACCCGATGCAACAGGTTAAAATAATTTCTTATAATTAAACCACAACGTTTAAAAGGTAATTCGTGAAGTAATCAGCTCGTAGGGAAACCCACTCAAATGCATACCTAAGTAGTTGACCTGCCTGTTGACCGGTTACGTTAGTGAGGCTTCCCTCCTAGCAATCCTATACACAGTTTGACTTCGAGAATTATTTATTTAATATTTTATTATACTAACATAAACAAACACAAAGACGAAAAAAAATCTTCTTACTCTCTTCTTATGTAGGAATTTCAGGATTGTACAGTATTGCAGATTAAGAAATACAACTTATAAAAGTTGATAAATTTACACACTGATTTTTTATAATATAAACAACAAATTTAAGTTTGTAATGACTTCTATGAAATACTAAAAATATATATTTTATTATTATATTTTTTTTTGCGTGGGGAACGGAGTGTCTTTACACTAGGTTCCCTCTGCCTAATAAATAAAAAAACATACACTTCCTCGTTTATTTTATTATAAAAATGTTTTTTCTCTTTTCTTATTCACAGTTCGTCCTCTCATAGTATTATTTTTTTTATTTTTTCCTTATAATCGACACAGATATAAAAATAAATGTATATTTTTAAATATATGTAGGTTAAATACATTAAAGCAGCCGTATTAATTGATTCTACGTCGCGATTGTATAAAATGAATAACTAATATACAAAGAAGCCTTGGTTCTAATGATTTATATCAAAACCGCATTCCATGGCTTTGTTGATATTTGCCTATAATCTGACAGGTATACAGATTTACTATCAAAATATGACCTTGGGTTACTCAGTGAGTTTGTTCTGAACAGGTACTTAATTATAACGTAAGAAGATTTTATTTTCCGCCGTCGTGGTCTAGTGGCACATGAGTGTGACTGAATCGCGACGGTTATGGGTTCGATCCCCACTCTATGAAATGCATTATTATTTCTTAATATTTTTCGTCCGGCGTTGAGTTCCACCACTTAACAAGCAATGCCTCCAGAAGTCGGCAGAAACTGGGGAACGGAACATCTTATCACTATGTTCCCTCTTCATACCCTGCTGTGTGCAGGATACAGCGTGAAGCTGATTTTTAATTTTTAATTTTAAGATTTTATCTTTTTTTAGCTTTAGTATCTCGTGCATAATCGGGAAGGTAGAGGGAAACTGGGAACTTAATATTAAGATACGCCGTTTCTATTTTATTTTAATAATATCTTAAATTATTGTTCATTTGACATTTAAGCTAATTTAAAGTTAATAAAAATTTACCATTTCTAGAAAATTTTGTTTTAATTCGGCTTACCTACTTTTCAAAAATAATTTTGTTTTGGATGAAAAAAAATTGGTAATTTTTACTTGCTTAACATTTTTCATAACACAATGCAATAATACATTATTACAGATTTTAATTAGAACAGCCATTTGATTTTGTGCTCCACTAATGTCAATCAAAATCATCAAGTTCAACCAACAAAAATCTACTTTCTAAGCGACCACAGTTATAAAAACCACAAGGAATTCCGTTCAAAGGTTACCGCAATATTTTGAGCCCCAGTTTTCTGTAACGGGCCTTAATGATATAATAATGGAGACGGTCGCGTGTGTAATTATCCTTATTTGGCCCGGATTGAGGTGATTCGTGTGTTGGTGATAGATGTAAGAAGTTGAAAGCTTTTGATATGGCATCTAGTATGTTACAAATATCAATAATGGTTTATTTTTAATGTAACTTCTGAAATCAATTAGCGTCGTGCTGTACAGGAAACAGGAGGGTAGGCAGAGGGAACCTAGTGGTAAGATACTCTGTTGTCTCCATTTTCCGCCGAATTCTGGAGGCATTGCCTGTTGGCAGGCGGAAATCAACGCCGCGCTTTTTTTCGACACCAGAGCGATTTATTCTAGTGGGAATCCAACCCGCACTTACATGTGTCGCGTTTAAAGTCACACTTTTTTCTCCACGGCCACGACAGGCCTCCAATTCCAAATATGGGGATACTTGTAGATCCCACCTGTAAGCGAGCGTCCTGTTTTTTAGTGTCACGCTGTATCCCGCAAATAGCAGAGTAGGCAGAGGGAACCTGGTATCATAAAGTGTTAACACAACAGTGTCTTAATGAGAAAGTGGGGAACGAAATTATCATAATGCGAACAGTCGCATTATGATACTTTCGTTCCCCACTTTCCCCCGAATTTTAGAGGTATTGCGTGTTGGCGAGTGTTCAAAAAAAATTAAAATACAGGATTTTCCTTCTAATAGATCGTAAACTACTTAAAAAATAAATATTATATGAAATTATTTGTAACTTTATCATCGCTCTTTGGTCCAACAATATCTTTTTGCTTCATCTTTCGGGGGCGAGGACCGGTTTTCGTCATTTTGTGTAATTCAGATAGATTGTGTCCGTCATAATAACATATCATAAATGTGATGTCAATTTTGTGAACACAGCGGTAGTGGCAGGAAGTGGTAAATCGCTGTAGATTAGGTATTGTACAAAATTGTTTTACATTCCATCTCAGGCGATTCTTTTAATCTGTAATTTCTACATATTATAGACACTCATATCACCCCAGGGGGATACCTCGGTTGACCTTCGAATACCCAGTATCAAAGATACTGGAGGAGAGTCACGTAAAAAGCATGAGAACCCCCCGGAGGGCATGTATGAAGAGGTTGATGACAGTGGACGAGGCGAAAGAGGTACTCGTATATAGAGACCATAGCGTTTGGCGCTCCGTTAAGGACAAAGCGTGAAGCTAAATAAGTAAGTAAAATATAATTAAATACGAGCGTTTCTACTTTAACTAAGATGAGCGTGTACTTTTAGTTGGCGCTATCTCTGAAAAAGCCTTAAATTCAAATTAGTGAGTACACATAATGTTTGAACTACATATTAGACGGATAGTCCTTAACATTTCAGCTTTGCTAAAATTACGTAGTTCTGGGGCCCTATGAATGAAGACGGCATATCAAGATCGATCTCAGACTTGAGAGCGGTTTGTAAATACGAGCCTTACTGCCTTACTGTCCTCCTGCAGGCCAGGCAACCTGGTCTTGATACGGTGAAGTTTTCACTGACTTTCGTGCCCGTCTTTTAAAACATAATTATAGAGTGGTCAGATAAAGTCTATTGCGTTATCATCGTTTCATCCATTTTACTTACTTTGTGTATTACTTTCATGAACAAACTTCGCACTGTGTGTTATTCTAAAGCTGAAAAACTAATATAAAAAATATTTAATGTACTTTCAATCCTAAAATCTTTTACCTATGAGTGGGTAGATTTGAAAATAAAAAAGCGATCGTTGTCGTAATATCGTTACTTATATGAAATAAATATCGTTATATATGTTAATACATTTGAAGATTAAATATAATAAAAAATGAATACAGCCTTGAATACAAATGCACTTGAAACACGAAAGTGTGTAAATTGATGGAGAAAGTTGACTTGAGTTGTAAGTTGAGTGTACGTGGACATAGTTCACTGATTCTGTTTTTACTTTTTAGGAATCCGTGTGGTTTAGGTTGAAACATTCAATTCTGTTATATAAATATATTAAATATATTGTTTTTTTTTTCATAATAGTTCACAACAGTCTCACATTTTATAATGACATTTTGCAAATTATCTAAGATTTAAAATAAAAATTAATTCAGTACAATTCTTTTGTTAAGCGAATTCAAGCTCACCTCCGCTGTACCTAGGTACTTAGATAATAATCAAAATATACATATATTTGTTACTAAAATACAAAAAAAAAAGTAATTTATAAATACAAATGATGTCTTTAAAATTGAACAACTCATACTGAGAAATTTTAAATATATTTTTAATCATTTTTAAAAAGTATAATCCAACGTAGTGATATACTTATGTCATATCACTACGTTGGATAGAGTGTGCACTAAAAACCAAGCCTGTGGTAACAGATGCAAAAATAGCTATTTGTCCTTATATAGTATTCTAGATTACATGAACTACCGAGTTATTTTTTTTATTGTCACGCGGTATCGTGCACACAGCAGCTATGACACTGCCCTCCGTCAAGTTCTCAAGGCATTGCGTGTTGATTGGCGGAACTCAACGCCGCAATTTGTCCCTAAACCAGAACGAAGAAATGAAAATTTGAAATTATTGATATCCTCAAATGAAAATCAAACTTACAATGTTGCGTTGACAGTCATACGGTTGTGCCCCAGCGCCACAACTGACCTCAAATATTCAAGATTCGATACATCACTATTACCCTAATACTTTAACGAAATAGTTGTCATATATAGGGATTTACGTCCATATAATTTTTAAGGGAAAGGTATAACTATATAAATTTAAGAATATCAGTCTCGGGCCCTCTTTTATTTCATTAATAAAGCAATGAATTTTTATTGTGGACTAATAGCAGGGCTTGGCGCCACGGTGATACGGACTTCGAATAATTTGTCTCTAATAAAATGTCTGCTGTACAATTTAAAATTATAATATGATCGTAAAATACTTTAATATTTTATTGTGGGTGTCGTGTGTATCGTCGCCGTCGGGTCGTCGTCAATTAAGCATTGCGTTGTTGTGGATTCAAGTCTCAGTTAAAGAAATTGTTGGAAGTAATATATTTATTAATAATGGAGGTGACTGTAAAACCGACTGGTTGTGTGTTCGATCCCCAGTCCAGGAGATGAAGTATTTATTTAAATTTATATTTGCATTTCTTCGCTCTGGTGTCGATGGAAAGCGCGGCGTTCAGTTATGCCACTGAACACGCAATGCCCCGAGAATTCGGCAGAAAGTGGGGAACAGGGTGTCTTAACATTAGGTTCCCTCTGCTTACACATATAGCGTGAAGCTGATTTTTTTTAATAAAATTATGAAAATAAATATAGATTGCATCTACTATGCAACACTTTCTTATGTACAAAATAAAAATGTTTTTTTTATCAACTATCTGATCTTCTTATTTAAACCCATCATTCTTAAATTTTTTCAGCAAGCTGAGGCCATTGTAGTGCAGTGGGACAGAGTCTGATCTTAAACGTGTCAGTTTTTGGTTCGATTGCCATTAATTTTTCCAATGAATTATGTTTATTTACCTTCTTTGGAAACACAAAATCCCAAAATCCCGCCTTAACTTAACTCAAATTGGGGTGAAAAGCTGAGATCGGAGTGTCTTGACACTAGATTATTTGTCACCACCACCAAAGCTGATTTTATAACAAACTTTTAGTCTTCTTGTATTGGTACGCTTTGGCTTAGTAGAGGCTTAGGACTATAATCTCGTCGATAACTTTTAGGCTCCAAATAAGAAAGTTTTCTTATTGACTTGTTTTAATCCAAACCCTCACATAGTAGTTTATATATAGTTTTTCTTATTACATACGCTTAACAGATTAGACATAAATCCCGATTGTCCTTGAAACATCGCCCACTACATAACCGATACGTGATCTCCATTACAATGAGACAAATTATAGGGAGTCACCACAATGACTGCGTATAGAATAAAGTAAATAATAAATCATCAATAGAAAAATAAAATTTTGAGCAGGTGTGTTTTTAGTTTCACGCTGCATATTGCATATAGCAGGGTAGGCAAAGTTAGCCTGGGAACCTGAATGTGTTTCTAGTAATAAAATAATAATTTCTGCAAGATCGTTATGATTACGATTTTTTTAATAAATTTATAAAATGAAGGCCTGAGGGTGGGTGCGTTCGATCAGCACTCGAGGAAATGAAACATTTATTTACATTTATATTTTCATTCCTTCGCTCTGGTGTCGAGGCTAAGCGCGGCGCTGAGTTTCGCCATTCAACACGTAATGCCTCCAGAACTCGGCGGAAAATGGGCAACGGAGTGTCTTAACACTAGGTTTTCTCCGTCTACCTTGCTGTGTGTGGGATACAGCATGAAGCTGATTTATTTATTTGATTTTAAGTATATAATAAAGTTGTTTTGGCTCTTAACAATAAAAATATTAATTTGATTTGTAAACGCGACGGTCGTGGGTCGGTCGCCGTTAACGTCTCAAGAAAACTCTAGTTTTCGCTTGCGATGCACAACACTAAATAGCAGATGAAAGTAAGTGTATCCTGTATTTTACATAAAATTGGAATACAATAGGTAGGTTTTGATTGTTTGTTTTTTTTTTATTTAAATATGTATAAATACACAGTCATTGTGAATAGAGCCCTTAACGGCCTTTTTATTTTGGACGGTTGGCAAAGGAATGTGAGCAAAAACTTAATAAAAATCTATAACACGTGGCATCGGGGAGGCAAGCACATGACTTATTCATTTTTATATGAGGCACTTACAATTGTCGATTGCATTGATTTTATTTAATATATTAGTAAAATATTTGCGTAGCGTAGTGTTTTCACACTACGCTACCACTACGTTTAGGGCGTGACACAGTTTCCTGTGTCACGCCCTAAACGTGATGGTAGTGGGTTTAATCCGTATTCGGGGGAATGATTAATTTTAAATTAATGAGTGGCGTTGAGTTCCGCTACTCAATACACAATAAATAGGGGAAAAAAGCGATGAACGGTGTGTGTTTGTCGGTTATACAGTAGGTTCGTTCTGACTATTCTACTGAGTGAGGGATATTGAGTAAACTTGAGAAAAAGAAATAAAAAACAAATATTTAAAAATTTACTTTAGATGTTCCAGAGCGACAGTAACAGAATAGAAGCTAGATTGTAGAGGCTAGTTGATTAAGATTTAAGATTGAATGTGGTGTTGGATCAGGACTTAGCATAGAAGATCATTCGAATAAAGCAAAACGCATAAAAGAGGCCGTAGCGGCGCAGGCGCATACGTGTGTCTGTACTCAGCAAAATGAATAAAATAATACAGAATGATCCTGAAAAAGACATTAAAAGCAATTTCTTCACATTTAAAAGAAAGCAAAAAAATATTAATAATAAACTTTTGCCTTGAACGTACTCATTTAAAGACAGCAATTATGTGGAACGCTCATATTGTATTTTTTTTATCATTCGGTCAACAGCACATTAACCGGGGTCTCGACAATTGACAAACGACCAGACAAAATAAAAAGATATGTAGATACGTCTCGTTGGTCGCAGATGGCTTAGCCAAAGATGGTTTTGATTAAATTGATTTTAGTATTTTGTTATTACTTTCTTGTATTACTTTCTCTTTTCAGTTCTTGGTATTTGGGTAGAATTTATTAGGTATTTATTGTTAGTAGATCCATTTTGTGCTAGATTTACTGTCTTGTTTTCTATATATTATAATACACCTACAGTCAGTATGTAGGGTAAATATTATCATTTCATTTTTATATGTTACCGAATTACTACTATATTATTTAATATTAATAGAATCAAAAGTCATCAATACTATTCTATAGAATATATTGAGTCTTCTGGTAAAAGATTGTCAAAATCTATCTATTGTAAGGTTTTTCTAATAGGGTTAACCAGAGGGAACCTAGTGTCAATACTCCGCTCCTCACACCAGAGATAGGAAATGAAAATATTCAATATTTTCGATTATTATTACATAGTAATAAATATTATTAATATCAATATTTTATTTTATTGTAAATGTTAACAACATTATTTTGTGAAAACACGAATATGGGACGAGAGTTGATATTGTTATGTACAAAACCTGTATTTCATAAATATTAAATAAATCTGGAGTGGGAATCGAACCCACAACCGTCGCGTTTACTTTATGCCTTCGTGCCACGAATGGCCTCAAGCTATATATAAATGTATACATTTTAATTCCATTTAAATATATGGGTAGTAATAAAAAAGTTGAATTAATTAGTAACATAGTATTAAGGGAACATTTCAAGTAAAAGCTTCCTTTGTTCTTTTCGAAACGACATAAAGCAGAAGTATTATGGGACACTCAGTCGGCAGCTGGCATGGATCAAAATGACTAACAACTAACAAGTGATATGAAACCTAAAAATATATCCACGCGTGGTCCTTCCGTTATTATATGTACATCTAGAGTTGAACTGAAATGCGGTCATTGATATAATAAATTATCTAAATTCATTTTTTTTTACCGCACATAGCAGGGCAGAGGGAACCTGGGATCTTAGTGTTAAGACACTTCGTTCCCATTAAGATCCTCCGTCGATCGATCCGTTCCTCACTTTCCACCGAATTCTCGAGGCATTGCGTGTTGAGTGGCGAAACTAAGCGCCGCGCTTTGCTTCGGTACCAAAGCAAGAAAATTAAAATATTAAATTTTTTATTTCTCCATGTGGGAATCGAGCCTGCAACCGTCTCCTTTATAGTCACACGCTTGTGCCCCTGCGCCACGACTGGCTTTAGATTATCGAATTTAGTTTAATTTTTTTTATCTTCAATGATAACGTTAATTGCGACTTTACATGCATTTTTTTTTTGTCATGTACACCAATATTGATTTCCTTAATCTTGTCCGGAGTCGTTAAACTGACTGTTGCATTTAATTCAGTTCAGTACTTAGGTATAGCCGACTGAAACTGGGCCTCTTCTTTAGTAATTAATAAATTTAACAATTGTAAGTTAGCCTATATTTTTTCTTATCTTATTGCAAATTATATATTCTTTACAGACAATAAAAACTCAAGTCCAAGGCATAGTAAAAAATATTAAAAACATTATAATGAGATTCACTCTGTATCCCGCACACTGCAGGGTAGGCAGAGGGAATCTAGTTTTAATACACTCCGTTCCCCACTTTTCGCCGAATTCTGGAGGCATTGCGTGCTGAGTGGCGAAACTCAACGCCGCGCTTTGCCTCGACACTAGAGAAATAAATATAAATCAATATTTCACTTCCTCGAGTGGGGATCGAACCCACAACCAGTCGATTTTACAGTCACAATTCGCGCCTCTGCGCCACGACCGGCCTCCTGCGGCATTAAAACATGTAAATTCTTTATAATATTATTATAAGCCTGTACCAATTAATGCATGAGTATATTATATAATATTATATATTAATTCACATTTTATATTAATTTGATAGGGCTAGTGATGTCCTAAATGTGTCATAGACCATAGCTGATTCACTCGGGACGTTTTAAAGGGTTTTGTTGCCATGAAATGCGGTTAAACTTTAATATATTATGTAGGTTATTACATTCTTTCTTTTACTATTCATAACTTTTGTTGTTATTTGTTTTAAATTAGAAAAAGTAAGTTTACGCTATTAAGTTTATTTGTTTAAGTTTGTTTTCGTTAAGTATATATATATATATATATATATATGTAAACTTATCAAATGGCATACTACAAATGGCATACTATAATGGCATACATATATATATGTAAACTAATCAAATGGCATATATAACAATCAATGGTATGTTAGTTTCTTTGGTTACAGCTATACACACTCAGTTTAAATGAGAACCGGGACCAAATTAAATATTTTATGCTCCGAGCAGGGATCGAAGCCAAAACCATCGATTTCACAGTCACATTTTGTCCTACTCGATGTTAATTACAATAAACATCAAAGATTTAAATGCAAAAAATTTACTTTTTTACAGTTATTCGTTACCGTTAAAATTATAATTTACATATTTAAAAACATATTCAATTTTAGCTAATAGTATAAAACTACCTAATACGAATATTTATGCAGGAAATACCTTATTTAAGCATTTCCTTTTCTTTATCACCATATATCGCTATACAAGAATTTTGAATCCAACTGAGTGTTTTTACGCTTCTGGCGTTTTTTAGTCCACCGTATTAAAATACGGAAGATATATTACAAAGATAGTGATCTTGACTAAATACGTATACATTGATGCCTATAAAATTAAATTAAAGTTTAGTTTTGGGTGTTTCTTGTAAGGTAGCTTACAAACGAGTTTTTAAATGACGTGATTATATAATAGGAAAATTAATTAATTAATTATTTTTATATATTAATTAGAATTTAATTCAGCGGAAAGTGTGGAACGGACACTAGGTTCTGCCTACCCTGCTACAGACGGGATACAGCGTGAAGCTGAAAAAAAATAGTATTGTTATTTAATGTGTATAATTAATAGTTCTTATTATTATTAATAATAATTCTCATGCAGTTGATAAATTTGATTCATACTCTATTACAAAATAATTAACAAGTTTTTTTTGATTCTGGTTGGCAAGTTTATATATTATTATTTTTTCAATTTACCGTATCGTAAGTATATTATAGACATAAGGATCCGCTTATCAATACTCTCCATTTTCCACGCATGGGTCAATTTTCTACACGCTTTGTTTTTAATATCACAATGAGCAAAGGAAAATATATAATGCATTTTCCCGTTTAAAAGTTGAACCAACAACTATCGTGCTTATAGTACAATCGCTGTCGGCATGTCTCTATGGCACTTAAAAAAATATCATAAATCATTATTTAAGCCCAATATCCAAATTGGTATTATTTTCGTTAGTAAACTGTCTTAGATGAGAGTCAGATAAGATAATATTATTATTTTCAAAGGATCCGGGATAAATTAGAAAATGCTGTTAATAGAAAAGGGATTTGACTATAATAGTTTCTATTAAAAGATAACCAGTATCTCAGTAATAACATTAATTTTAATGATTACTTAATATTTGATATATGTCTGGTAGTTTAACTTTGTGCTTCCTAGAGCATAGCTTCACACTGTATCCCGCAAATAGCAGGGTAGACAGAGGGAACATGTGATAAGACATTTCGTTTCCCTCTCTTCGTCGAATTCTTCGAGGCATTGCATGTTAAGTGGCGGAACTCAACGCCGGACTTTTGTTTGGTGCCAGAGCGAAAATGAAAATATTAAGAAATAATAATTCATATCCTCGAGTGGGGATCGAACCCACAACCGTCGCGTTTCAGTCATACCCTTTATAATGATTGCTTGGTGGAATGTGCATGTGTGGTGGAACTCAACGCCAGATTATCTTACTACGGTATGGTCTAAGTCTATAAATGTTAATATAATACTTTACAAAAGAAAATAATAAAATGTATATACAAAATTCTTTAGAAGTAAGAAAGAAGTATTTCAAAATCAATTTTCATCGAGTGAAATTGTAAAAAATTAGTTAAGCGCGAATCGGAATCGCTCGCCGTGGCTTTTTAGACATAACTATAATTTATTTATTTCAATTCTACTAAGCAGCGATTTATAATACGATTTCTATTTAAATAAAAGTCGCAAAAAAAAACTATAACTACTCACTGTATGTATGAATAATAAAAAGCCTACATTTACTTTGTTATCAACGCGCGTAGGCGTTTATTTATTTCGATTCAATTTCATATACATATGTATCAATAAATATTAAACCCACAAAATTGGGTTTCGCCATTATTTGTAATTGTTTACAGTTACAAAAGGAAAGTATGAATTGTTAATATTAATATCTCGGTCTATTGGAGGCCAGTGGTGGCGCAGTGGTACTAGTGTGTAAGTGCGACTGGTTGTGGGCTCGATTCCCATTCGAGGAAATGAAATATTTACTATTTTCATTTCTTCGCTCTGGTGTTGCGGCGTTGAGTTCCGCCACTCAACACGCAATGCCTTCAGAATTCATCGTAAAATGGGGAACGGATTGTGTTAACATTAGATTCCCTCTGCCTACCCTGCTGTGTGAGGGATACAGAGTAAAGCTGGTATAGTTTTAAATTCTTTGGTTGGTAGAGCACCCATTCATTTACCACATTTTTTGCATATTTCATCATACTGGATTGTACAGTTAAGTACGCGGCACTTAACACGAATATTTTAATTGCTGCTATTGACAGTTTAAATGTATTTTTATGTAACTGTTTATATTATAAAAACAAGTTATTTTGAATAAATCACCTTGTTTTTTTTTTCAATTTCATAATGGAAGATCGTATAGTAAGCGATGTTATAGTAGACCCTATATTTGATGTTTATCTAATCTAAATTTATATTATAAGGCTGAATACTCTGTTGGGTTTATTGCTCCTATCTCCTATCAGGAACTACCAGTTTAAGTCGAATACTATGTGGTGGATAATTCATTTATCGAAGAACGCTATATATTCACCGTTTTATTTTAAAACGTCTTGTTTATCAACTATTTTTTCAGTACATTTCGCCGCGAGAGCGAAGCCGCAAATAAAAGCTAGTTTATAATATAGATAAGATTTGTATACGGTTAAATTAATTGTTAAAGTACTTTGACACTAACCCTTCAAAGTGACTTAATCAATATATTTCTTAAGAAATTGCTAATAACGACGTTTTTTTGGCAATTTATGTCATAAATTCGAATTGGTTTATTTAGTTGCAGATGCGCGAAATGATCTCTCTATGGTTTACTTTTTTATTTAATTTTTTCTAGTAGGTACTTCCTAAAATACTTCGTTATGATTTTTCTATAATTTCAATTTAACAAAAAACGTTCAATATTTTTTATTCACACTAAAGAATTTTGTAAAAAGAACCTAATATAATCGTGATTTGTTTATATCAAATTACTGTTCTTTTAAAGGTCATACAATTGAAAGCTAATAAAATCAAAACAGAATGTGAACTTTACGACGCACCGACAATAAAACACCTCGTTGTTGTATTTAACATCTTTCAAATCCTATAGAAATTCTCTTATTTTATACAAAATTGTGTATTCGATGTAATGAAAGTTTATTACCTTTATCTAAAAACAAATTTTTAGAAGATTTTTTTTATTTTATTGTTTGGTGAAAGGGGAATATGTTCCCAAGGACATGATTTTGTATTAATACCGAACTCACTAGGGGTGGCGAATCACGTACGCAGGATAGACGTTATATTCTTAAATCAACGTATAACAAATTTAAAATGTAAAACCCTAAAGTATATTTTTACTTGATGGAAATCAAGCCACATGTTTGGACCGCCTATAATTCCTTCTCAGAAGTTATCCAATTTCAAAGACCGTATCCACTGATGGCCTCCAGCTATGAGTAACAAGATGTTTATCGAATTAAATATACTATTAATTAAATATGCTTTTTCCTATTGTGGTAACATTGTTAATTTTTTACTAATTTCCTTTTTGAATTTTTCTCACAATGTCACATTGCGACGTATGTAGTGCTCTAGTAAAAAGTTCGGAACGTCATAATCATAGAACAGAACTGAACAGAATAGAATTAGAAATATGGATTAAAAAATATCAGTGAATTCTTATCGTTACTAATATGGTGAAATTGATATCAGGAGGCATTAGATAAATTAAAAAGTTAAAACTTCGTTGGTTTTTAGGAATAAACTATAAAAAAAAAATTACATACCAGTAGTTCTCGCTATTAAACTATAAAACCTACCTACTTTTGAACTATGTTAAAAATATTTGGCGTTATTATTTTAAATATAATAATCTTAGCATTCAATATCTATAGTATAGCAGTATCAGTGGTTCAAATTTAAAAGGTTATTTGTTTTTAAAAATGTAAGATTGATGATAGTTAGGTGTGAAGTTTTCACTCGAAAGGAGTCGGGATCTGTCACCGCGAGATAAGTGGCGTGTTCAGAGATAAAGAAAAAATATTTTGCCTTGATTTATTGTTTAACACATAGTCAGTATAATACTGTCTTAATTTTAGATTAGGAAACGATTATATTTGAACTTACTACTAGTATTTGATATTATATGATAGATAATGGAGGTCGTGTTTATGTTTAGATTTTTTAATATTTTAGATAAAGAACCGAGTAGAAATGAATGAAAATGAAGAAACACCCTCTGTATTAGTGGAATAATTGAAAACTGCTGAAATTGTATTTAGTTTTTTTTTGTTTGATCGTAGAGAGAATCTGGGAACCTAATGTCAAGACACGCCGTCCCCATAAATACACTTCCGTACTTTAATATCCGTCGAATTTTGGAAGCATTGCGGGTTGAGTGGCGAACCTCTACGCCGCGCTTTTCCTCGTTACCAGAGCGACAATCGAACCCACAACCTTGTGCTTTTGTAATTTTCTCATTAATATCATTGTCAGGAATGAATATAAGAAAATGGGGCCACACGGGAAGCACTAGCACTAGCTTAGCACAATTCACCCAGTCAAAAGTTCTGAGGTAACAGAAATATATATATTTTTTAAATACACTACGAATTCATAACCTCCTTTTCTTACAGAATTCGGTTAAAAAATATCATTGTTTTAAGAAGAAGAAACCAAAATTAGTTGAAGTTTTCGATATTTATTACATACCTATCACATTGTAATAAATCCTAATAAGTAAAAGCATTATATATTTAAAAATAAAAGGACGTAGCTGTCTCGGGTCACGTAGACATAGGAGCTATTTTGTTTATTGAAAGGTAAAGTATTAAGAACGTGGCAAGCTTCCAGGCAACAAGATTACCGTATAATAATTCTTTACAGCTCCACAGCAGGGAAGTAGAGGGAACCTGGGAAGTAAGTTTTAAAACACTATTTTTTTATTAAAAATTCTTCCCTTTAAAGAATTTTTTTTTAAAAATTCTGAAGACATTGCGTTGTGTTCCCTTGCACTCTTGGGCCTCTGCGCCACGACATTTTAATGTTTAAAACTTATACGTTCATTTTTATTATAATATATATTAATATTTACTGACCTAATTAATTTATATAATAAGGATAATGAAAGTAAGTAACATTTTTTTATGATGTCTCTGCAATAGATTAATATTTTAGCAGCACATAGTAAAGTAGGCTGAGTCAACCTGGGAACCTAATGCGTTAGTGGACAATAAATTGTCTTAAGCAACAGTTTTTAAGATACTTCGTTGCCCCTTAAAACGCTTCCCTTTCTTTTACTTTTAAAATCTTTTTAAATTGTTGAGTCTTTACGTGGTGATTACCGAAATTCAACGGTGCGCTTGGCCTCGTTAATGCAGAGGAAAGAAATGGAAATATTAAATATTTTATTTGCCAAGGAAGAGCCGAACTCACAGCCGTCGCGTTTACAGTCGTACGCATACGTACGACTATAAACGCGTACGATAGTCGTAAGTACGTACCCCTACTCCAAAACGGCCTCAGCATAATATTATTAAAAAATAAATATTTTCTTCTGACGGTGAACGCGGTTGATGTGGGTTTTATCACCACTCGGGGGGAAAAACTACATTTAAATTTATTATTATTAATTATTTATTAATTTAATTTTACTGTTTTTGTAAAATAATGCACGGCGCTAAATTTCAAAATTCAGTAAATTGAAAAAAATGCCATGATTTCAAGATGCGTGTACCCACTCTGCTATATGGAAAAATAAAAAGATGGCAAGCTGAAAAAATATCTTATAAATTGTACTATAGTAAATTGCAAAAAAATAAATGTATTTGTTTTAATAATAAGAATAAAAAGGATAAACTAAAATCTAAAGAAATAACTTTAAAAAATGCCGCCAGGACACTAAAAGCGTAACGTTACCACAAAGTTGGTTCAAGATAGTGCCAAGCTCGATATGTTATCTTGGCATTTTATCAATGCACTCGTTCCTGACTCACTTCTAAGAACTTTTAATGCATAGCAATAGAGGTCCTGTGATTGAATAAGTGATTTAATAGAATTTATTTTATTTAGTATTTATTGAGGAGACTTGAGGTGACTGTAAAACCGACTGGTTGAGGGTTCGACCCCCACTCGAGGAGATTTTTTTATGGAAAAGACACGGCAACCATGCTTTTTTTAAATACTAGAGCGAGGAAATGAAAATGATTTGCCCTCTGAGTGGGATTCGAACCCACAACCGTCATGCTTACATTCATACGCTGTGCCGCTACACCATGACGGCAAAAATAACTTTAGTATGGAAATTACAGTAAATATATAAAAAATATCATGATACACTGATTTTTTAAAAATTATATATTCGTATAAAAGTTTATAAAAGTATTATAGATAACGAAACGTAAACAACAGGTAGCAGGAGAAATGTAGTGAAGCGATTAGAACCGTAGATCCCTTTTTTGTAATCCGAAGATGATTTATAGGTCGTTTTTTTATTTTTGTTTTGTTGAATCCTGAATATCGTTGATGGGTTGATGGTTAATGTTTATGTCGGGATCGTAATCTATAGCTTTTTTTTCTTTTTTCTTTTCTTTTTTTTTTTTCTTTCTTTCTTTTTTCTTCTTTTTTTCTTTGTTCTCTTTTTTCTTTTTTTCTTTTCTTTTTTTTTTTCTTTTCTTTTTCTTTTTTTTCTTTTTCTTTTCTTTCTTTTCTTTCTTTCTTTTTTTCTTTTTTCTTTTCTTTCTTTCTTTTCTTTTTTTTTTTCTTTCTTTCTTTTTTTCTTCTTCCTCTTTTTTTTTCTTTTTTTTTTCTTTTTTTCTTTTCTTTCTTTTTTCTTTTTTTTTTTTTCTTTTTTTTCTTTTTTTTTTTTCTTTTTCTTTCTTTTTTTTCTTTTTTCTTTTCTTTCTTTTTTTTCTTTTTTCTTTTCTTTCTTTTCTTTTTCTTTTTTTCTTTCTTTTCTTTCCTTTTTTTTTTTCTTTCTTTCTTTTTCTTTCTTTTTTTCTTTTCTTTTTCTTTTTTTCTTTCTTTTTCTTTTCCTTTTGTCTTTTTTTTTTCTTCTTGTGGATGTGTGGATGTATGGATGTATGGATGTAGTGTATATTTTTTCAATTATTATTACCAGTAAAGTATCGATACTAATGTGATATCTATATATTTAATATATTAAATATTTTTATAGTAAGTTTTATAATTCTAATAGAATTAAACAACTTTATAAAATGATTTTTTCCTTGCATGCGTTGTAATAATTACAACATAATATATAAGATTTTATATGTCACTTTAATTATTATCTTAAAATAATTAAATGTATTTTGATCAAATTTATTTTCTTAAAAATTAGGAGTGCCCAACAAAGCTATCATTTCTCTATGAAGATATAAATAATTAGTTATAAGGTCAGTTATTTAATCATTACACCATTCATTCAACCAATGTTATATTCGAAACAAATGAATTGTATGTAATTTTATTAATACGTTTCAAGTATGAAAAAAAGAAAAAATGCAATAAAATTGCGTTTCTGTCTTTTCTTTCTTTTCTTTCCAATTATTTATATTTCTATATATGTGGGACGTAAATGCAGGAACAGAGCTGCCATCTTGGTACAGAGTAACCTCTAAAATATATATTTACGTACAGTTAAAGAATAAAAAATGTGAAGAGGAATGTGTGATTTCTCTATAGAATATATTATATTATTCTACATTATATCATAAAAAAACAGTACATATAACGGTATCCTCCTGCAGTATAATTATTTTCAATCAACATTTTTGAACTTTTAATTTTGAACATTTTAAATATTTTCGTGCCATTATGATGAAAAACTTAGACAATTTTTTAATTTGAAAAAAATAATTTATTAACGATAAGAATGTTGGTAGTGTTTCAAAAGGTATAAGAACTTAAAAAATGTCTAAAATATGCTTTCTTGGCAAGTATTGTAATAACTATTAGTTCTATTCACTAAAAATCACTATAAATATTAAATATGCTCAATTTGTGTTTTTGTCAGCACCACTTTAAATGAAACCATAGTTAATCACTCTATAAAAGCCTAATACAATAAAAAAAAATCCTGAAAGTGAAAAAGTTATTTCTCATACAAAATAAATCATATATTATCGTTAATATTAAAATAAAACGCTATTTGTCATTAAACACGCAAACAAGCATAAGCCTATCAAAGGGAAACCGCCGCATACGCCTCATTCCTAAATCGAGTCGTAGGTATTGGCGACAAAGTTCAAAGTTGCTTAACCTTTAGTAATACTTTTGTAGTAGTATGTGTTAACGTTATTGGTATCTATGCGTAACTGCGTCACACGAAATACAGGTATGGATAAACATCGATCGTGAAATGAAAAAAAAAGTCTACGTCTAAACTGTTGAGGTATCTTGATTAATTTCTTTAGGTATGGGCTTAAAATATTTTATCCTATATATTGCCCCCGTAAAAGGAGCGCTGACGCTTCCATTCTGTATTAATATTAAAGGCCATCGCGGCGCAGGGGCACAAAGTTAGGTTAAGTTACTTAAATCGGTTAAGCCCTTTCTGAGATTATCCTGAACGCACAGATAAACAGACAAACTGACCAAGTTCAATGTCCATAATAATAATTTTTCTAATATATCTTCCACGTACAGACATCGATGAGTTAGGATTTTATTGTAAGTAACGATATTACTATAACTATATAGCTATAACTATAACTTAGGTCCTAAAGACTCCTTAAGGCAAAAGTTTAAAGAAATTAATATATTGAGAGTTGCATCTCTCTTATGGGAGGTAGGAAAATGCGACTTGCGTGCGTTGCAAACATACATTATAGATGTATTAAAACACGAACGTAATTTTAGTGTATTAAGCAAATAATTCTGTGGTTTAAGCGGGCGAAGCCGCGAGCGGGCCGCTAGTACTAAATAAAACTGGTTAGGTATGAGTAGCTTTATCGTTTCTAAGCTGAGGGAAGAATAACATATTATTATTTGTATAATATGGCCCAATTTACTTTTATATAATATATTCAATTATACTCTATGACATATAAGACACATATGTATTTTATTGTGAAAAATGTCATAGAAATAAAACAAACCAATCAAAATGAATTTGTTTTTTAACGTTACCTAGTAAATATGTTAAATTTAACAATATTTATTTTGTCTATTATTATATTCCCTATACATGCAATACCAACCTATGCTTATATATTACAGTATTGATGAGTATTGGCTACTAGCACAACAAATCTTGTAAACATACAAAAGTCTAACAATCTCGTTTGGATCTCCGCCAAAGCCAACCAACTTTTAATAGTATAACCATAATATACCACATTTAACTTGGCTCTCAGTGAAAATGAAATAGAAGAAGCTTAAGCACACATAATGAGATAAAATATGGGCAGCAATAAACATCTCATTTGAGTCGTTAAAAATTTACTGTCTGAGAATAAAGAAGGATATTAAATGCGTCGTAAAGCTCTGCCACCCGCTAGATGGGCCTACTGCGCAGATGGTAGACGCAACGGCCTTGTATTGTTATTTTACACGGATATAGGTATAGGTATAGGAACGGTATAGGAAATATTACATTAAAATGTGTCAAATATAAATATATTTTATAATTTTATTTCTTTTTCGTTTGAAGATTAAATTTGAAGAATTAGGTTTTTTTAACTGTTATATTTTTTTACACCTAAAAATAATCTTAAGATTGTAATTTGGACATTTAAATGGCGAAAGAAGATTTTTTTTCTTCACGCGTTTTGGATATAGCGGGGTAGAGGAAATTTTTAACCGATAACCTATGTAAGCCGATAGGTAAATGATTTTTATTTGTAGTATTACATATATATTTAATTTTTCTTTTCAATTTTACACTCTGTGTGGCCGTTACATGTAAATGTATTCTAAATTTTCTTATCGGGAGGACAGAGCATTTCTATTATCGTCAATGTCCAACGATAATGCGTTGATAGGCGGTGTTTGTTATTGAATATTTACCTGAATCCTCAGCATATAGATTTTGTCAAAGACTATACGTATGTATATGCAGAATTAAAATTTGTAACTATCTATTTATCAGCTTTAACCTTTATCCCGCATCTATCAGAGTAGTCATAGGGAGCCTAGTGTTCAGTGTCCACTTTCCGCTAAATTTTCGAGGTAGTGCGTGTTGAGTGGCGGAACTCAACATCGGGTTTTTTGCCTTGGCACCAGAACAACGAAAACAGACAAAATCTGCTTTACGTACAGCGTGATTTTTTTTCCTTTTTTTATGGAAAAGACAAGGCAAAGGAAAACGCACAGATCAAGTCAAGTCTTACACAGTTCATTGGGTCTCCAACGATTCGAATGGCTTTACTTTGTATGTGATCAAATGGGTCCAGGTTCACTGGAGTGCCCCAGCCCAGAGATGAGAATAGTACTACTAACATATGAGGTAATTGGTGTTTTGGCGTGAAGTATCGTCTCGTTCTGCTAATGACCCCCAATTTCTTCGAGGCTAACTTGGTCTTGCTTTCCAGATGATCGCAATATCTATTTCCATATTATTATGTGTTTATTTTTGTTTTATTTTTTTAAATAGATCTCAAACCGTGAGACATACCCTTATGGGTGGTATATTTTCTTAAGTAGTAAAATAATTAGTTATAGGACCAATGGCGGCATATGACAGTTTCTAAAAACCTGCAAAAAGATCGATGTCGGTCCTAAACAAATACACTCGAACGTGCTCCAAACAATACAGCATATGACGCTCAGTGAAACCATGTTGTTTTAAAACACAGCGCTAAAGTAATATGTGTTGTTGTAAAAAATATTTAGAATACCCTTTTGGTATTTGAGTTTGAAAGTTTTTTTTGTAAAGCCAGTGTAGTGGAAAATCGTCAAGCTGTAAGCACGATGGTTGTGGGTTCGGTCCCTTCTTCGAGGTTTATCATGTTGGTAGGCAATACTAGCCTCTACTATTACCACCTAACACGCAATGTGACAATTTCGAAAAACTTCAAAATAGTCGATTTACAACGCACACAGCAGGGTAGGCAGAGGGAACCTAGTGTTAAGACACTCCGTTCCCCACTTACTGCCGAATTCTGGAGGTGAAGTTGATTATAACGTAGTCGTAGTAGCTTAAAGAGATTAAACTAAAAAGGTTAGTATGTAATCTTTTTATCTCTAATGCTTTTAACGGTTTTTGCGATTCACATGTTCAGATTCAAGGACTGACCTCCACCGTTGCGATAAATTCTTTGGAGCGATAAATTTGTCGCACATGTCCGGCCGGCGCCACCGCACTAGATAAGGCTTGCAGTCCACTGAATACTCAACACTAAAACACGTATACTACACATATAATTGATATACATTTTGTACTATTATTATTTTTTTATTTATTCAATTAATAGCATAAATAATTTTGCTTTACATTTGATAATTTTCGTTATCCTCTCCTTGCAGGAGTAAACTTCGAGAATTGAACGACAAATCTCCCAATTTTAAAGGTAAGTGAATAAAAAATAAATAACAAAGAATTGCCTTTATAGCACATTGTAAACTAAAATGTAGTTCTATACATTGAACATTGTTTATATAGATTTGTCAAATAGAAAAACACATTTATTATATTAAAGAAGAATATTTTTCGCCAATAATAGGTACCAATACACTCCCTCCTTCACTTTCCAGTTCCGCTTCAATTGTGTGTTGAGTTTTAAAATTGAACGTTGTATTTAGATTTATACTTAAAAATAAAAATAAATTAGTCCTCCGAACCGCAATCCATTACCAACAAGCTAGAACGATTTTTAATCCTTATTCATTTCATAAAGATTTTATTATCGATGAGGGCAATTGAACATTAAATTTGTATGATATAAAATAGGTTTCTACTAAAGTTGCATGTCGCACATAATAAAAACATAGTATGCGAAACGCTGTAAAGCCCAAGACATTGGTAGCTAACAATCCTTAAACCCTTTTGTTTTTAAAGCTGCTAAATGACTATAGAAGCTAATGTTATTTGCTTTCAAAATGTTGAACGAAAAAAAATATATATAATTAACTTGCACAAACAGTCGCCTTTCACGTATCGCCGGTATCTTGACGCCATATGGCGTACCAATGTGAATAAACTCTTCGTCTTTAATTTATCTTGTGGAACAATATATAATACATACTATCTAGATTTCAAGTAATTTTGTTTATTTTTAACCAACTTCTAAGACGAGGTTATCAATTTGACAGTTATTTTCTAATTTCTGATTTCGCAAATGTTGTTTATTCAAAAAAATATTATAATAATAGTCATTATGTACAATTTTTTCGTTAGATCCCATTTGACGTTCAAGATCACAGTAGGTATCGATGTTACTGGGGGAAGGTCACGTTTTTACGTAGTAGTAATAGAAGAACTCCCTAAAGATTATGAATAAAGAGGTGGATGCTCTGGTGGACGAGGCGACGAAGCGTTTGCCTACCTCGCTGGAAATATTTTTATTTGTTTTTCGTATATATCTATAGTATACTATTAAAATAAGGTGAACTAAGTTTTAGAATCTAGAAGCTTGAACTTAATAAACAATATATAACATCAGGTATATTATTATTCATTTGTGATTGAAAATCTTAATCTTAGTCTTGGATTGTCCATTTATAAGAGAGGGCCATAGGCGAGACCAGTCGTGGCGCAGTGGAACGAAGTGTAACTGTAAAACTGACTGGTTGTGGGTTCGATCCCCACTCGAGGATATGAAATATTTACTTAAAGGCGTTGAGTTCTGCCAATATGCAATGCCTCCAGAATTCGGCAGAAAGTGGGGAACGGAGTATCTTACACCAGGTCCCCTCTGCCTACCCTGCTGTGTGCGGGATACAGCGTGAAGCTGTGAACATATAGGCTATAGCCTATATGTTATATATAACATCACATTAATTGTGTTATTATAAAAGTTACCTCTTGCACTTAAATGTATTGTGTGTAATAACACAATTATTAGGTATTGGCTATTTAACTGCAGGTTACAGGTAGTGGAATACAAACCTGATTTATTCGCAACGCATTTACTGATTCGAATTTCACTATAATAATTTAAACTAGCTTTTGCTATAATTTCGACCAATTTCAGACATTACCATAGTGAAACTGAAACACCGACAGCATTCCTTCATAATAGTCATATTAGTCATTAGAAATTACAAAACGTTGTGTTTAAACAGATAGAACAAAGTGGAGACATAATTATTTTAAGCTATGTGATTAGAACAGTAAGAGTCATTTCTATGTGTTTTTGAAAGTATTAATTTGCCAGCAGCGTAGAGTTACTGCACGGAGTTCAAATGTCTTGGAAGTTAGTCACTGGGAGTCGTTTAATAATAGTCTTATAGTATAAGTTACAAACTGTGCTCTATATTACTATGTCAATAATAACTTTAGAAACAGTCAAGCTGAAATATTTAGTTGTAATATTAGAGTTTATAATGTAGAACAAAAAGTTAAAATCTGTTTTTACCTGTTCTTGTAGGAATTACGAGAAATCTTCGCTTAGTGTTTCTCTATACTCTCCAAAGACGCTACATACAAAATTCCATTTTTCTACGGTACGTATTTTTGTCCGTACGTTGTCCCTCAATCTTTCAGTAACCAAAGAAATTTATATAGGTGAAGTATCTTTATTAATGTAGTGTTTCTATTATGGGTGATGTATGTATTTTCTAAAATGATAGTGTTAGACAAGCTATTAAAAAAAACAGCCTAAGTGTTGCTTTCCAATAAAAAAATTATAATATTTTCCACTAGTATTGCGTTATTGCCAATTCCATTGAATATTCTTTCCACTTGGAAAACTTTCAAGAAAATAAAATATTAATTAAAAACTATTTTGTATATTCAAAATGTTCTCTTGAACACACTTCGTGTCCAGTCTGGATATTTTTTTAAGGTGTATTGTATTTTAAAAAACAAGTGCTTTCGTTTGATACCCATATTAGGTGGGCGGCATAAGCGTTCTATTCTAGATAAAGAGATCGATTCAACTACCTTCGGTTTAGCTGCAAGTATCCCTAACCACTAGACCGTCAGGTTACTAACAAACATTCTCGCAATTAATGCAATAATAGAAAAACGTGGATATAAACCTACGTTATTAATAGTCACATTATTCACTGTCCTCCTATCATTGTTAGAAGAGTAAAACAAATTATATAATCCAATAGCTGTCAAACGAAGGCCGTGACACGCGGAAGATACTTAAACGGTGTGGATGCAAAAAATATATAATAAATAGTACTTTAATTGCTTTTGAGATTGATTGTCTATTTTCAGTTGAAACTTGATTGAGCATTTCTCAATGTTAAGTGATTATTTCTCGATTCTTTTTTTTTTTGTTTAGTATTTCAAAAGGAAAATCAATCATTACCTCAGTGTGGTAACGAGGTAAAACGCGGCGTTGAGTTGCGCCAGTGAACTCGCAGTGCCTCAAGAATTCTAGAATATCTTATATGATATTATCTAATTAGTAAGACTAGAGATGGAAAAAAATGTTGATTCTTCTTTTTCTTTTTATTATGATAAAGTAAATACAGGCATTTATTTTATTTCTATATTAATGTTAACTTTCATTTTATAAGAAAAAAAACAATAATTAAAATACCTAATTTCTCTAAATAAAATACATATAGAATAGAAGAGTCTAGTTTTCATTGAATATATTATATTTTATTGTTACTTTTATTATATTTTATAGTTTTTTTTAATTGTTACTGTAATTTCGTTTTCTATTTTTGTATGTACATTGTGGAATGTGTAAGGTCGAATTGCTTAATATATTGCTGACAAATCAGTTAAATTTTATATTTTACTGACGTCTCCGTGGGTGTCATGCGTCGTTAAGGCAAAGTATGATGTATGAAATTGCAATATTTTTTTTTCAACTTCACGCTGTATCCCGCACAGAGTAGGGTATACAAAAGGAGCCTAGTGCTAAGACACTCCGTTCCTCGCTTTCCGATTAATTTATTTAGAGATATTGTCTGTTGACGAATTCACAACCTGTCGTGTTTACAGTCACACGCTTGTGCCTCTGCGCTACTACTGGCCTCAATCATATACATACTCCTATAATGCAATAGTTAATAATCCTATTCTTTTTCCCGATTAGGCCAGTCCAGTAGGCCAGTAGTTAGTTGAGGCCAGTCGTGGCTCAGCGGCACAAAGTGTAACTGTAAAACCTGACTGGTTGTGGATTCAAGCCCCACTCGAGGAGATGAAATATTTACTTAAATTTATATTTCCATTTCGTCGCTCTGGCGTCGAGGCAAAGCACGACGTTGAGTTCTGCCACTCAACACGCAATGCCTACAGAATTTGGCAGAAAGTGGGGAACGGAGTGACTTAACACTAGGTTCCCTCTGCCCACCCTGCTGTGTGCGGGATACAGCGTTAAGCTGATTTGATTTTGTAATTTTTTTTAACGTTCCTGCTATAAATATTTTCTAATTTACTTTTTTTAATTTTAATTATAAATAAAAAAAATATAAAGTAATTAAAACATATATTTTTATTTAAAGATATAAGTTTTCATCGTAACGACTCGAAATTATAACAAGTTTCAGATTTTTAAACGAAGCTAAAACATGTGAAAAACAAAACGTGGTTAATATTACTATAATAATTTATGTTCCACAGGTAGGTATGTAACGTACACTATTTCTATATGTTAGAAAGTGTAGAGTTTGTTTGATTGAACACGCTAATCTCGGGAACTACTGATTCAAATTGAAAAAAATATTTTGTTGTCTGTTTGTCTATCACATTACACTACTATCAATAAGTGATAATTAATAAATACTAGTAAACATAATAAAAAAAATGTTTTTATTTAAAAAAAATGACTTGAATAAAATTACATAGAAAAGATATGAAGCATTGTTAAGTATCGTTACGCTTAAAAGGGTTCCTATCATTGCCGCTATTGACGCTCTCCATCATTAATGATGACCAATTAGAGTGATGTCGTGAGTGCGTTGACTCGTAACCTACTATTTGCTACGCAACCTAAGCATTCCTATTTTACTACGTAGGTTACAAAATAAATATTACACAATAAGTATCACTTCCTTCGCGTTGTATCCCGCATTTGCAGGGTAAGCAGGCTTACCACTTTACGCATAATTCTGGAGGCACTGTGTATTGTGTAGCGAAACTCAACGCCGTTTTCTTTCTCGACACTGTATCAAACGAATAACATTTTAAACTTACCTTTTCAATTTTCATACATTACGCTATATGTAAAAAAGAAAAAAGAATACAGTAGAAAATTAATAAATGCGTAATATAAAACATATTCGGTTTAAATAGATTCTGTGTCCCATTTGTAGAAGAGAATATTTTATTAATGACATTTTCGTTAACTATCTTTGAGGTTACCACAGCCTTTTTTATATACTTATAGGCTGCACAGTATTTATTGTGGGATTTGTCCGATTTGTCTCATTGCATATCATCATACTAATATTATAAGTGAGAATGTAAGTTTGTTTGTTACGTTTTCACTTTACAACTACTCAACCGATTATCATGAAACGTTGTATACATATTCTAAGATATATTAAAAAGGTCACAGGATACTTTTTAGCAAAAAACTATTTTTAAAAAAATATTATCCTTTTGCTATAACATAAAAATATGTTTAAAAGCAGGCGAAGCCACGTTTGAGTCTCTAGTACACATAGAAAAACACGAATGCAAAACGTTCGAAGCAAATTTTAAATTCTTATGCAAATTTCTCAGGCTCTCTTTGATGAATGATTAAACGGCTGATACATACATTTCATATAGTAATTACAACTTATTCACCGATCAAGTTGAATGAAGTGTGGGTAAACAATGGTCATGATGTAAGATAATATGTAAAAATCTTTATGAGTCAGGCCAAGGTTGCTCCATCTGGCCATGGCTTAGACACGTCCACGTTCATGCCCTAAAGAGGTTATAGTGAGGAAATGAAGAATATAATATATGATATTTATCATATGTAAGGTAAACATATTAAAACTTCAATCACGTTTCAAAGATAAAAATAATAAATTTTGTAATTGTAGTCCTTTATAAAAAAAAATTGTTCTTCATTAAGATGATATTTTTTTTGATCTTCACGCCGCGTTTTGCCTCGACACCAGAACGAGGTAATGAAAATATTAAATATTTCCTTAAAAGGATAAATATTTAAATTTTACATTGACTTCCGCTTTTGTTATGCAGTAGACACTTAATTATTTCATTTGTGTTTATACTAAACACTTCCGGAGTATATGGTGCTCTTACTATTGATTTATTTATATTATAACTCTATTTATTTAGAGTGAGTAAGGAGAGTGAATATCGCAGTTGCTAAATATGAAATGACTATATAAAAATAAATTACATATGATCATTGATTTAGAAAAAAGAAATGAAGAAGAAATATAAACAGACACTTTTTTGATAATACGCACTAAAGTCCACTAATTAAAGTCTCTTGGTATAAATTATTTTTTAAGGTAACTAAACTAAGAGGGGAACGAAAGTGTCCAAATGGGAACGCTTCTCCTACTATATAATATTATCTCTTTTTTACTGTACAATCTCCTTCATGTGATCTACATACAACTTGACATTGGCGAAGTGATTAGTGCTCAAGTGTCACGCCATAAACTAAGAACTGAACTGAATTAAATTGGAATGGAGTGTCTTAATACTAGGGTCCTAGGGACTAGGACTAGGGACTACTAGGGACTAGGGTCCCTCTTGCCTACCCTGCTTAGTGCGGGATACAGCGTAAAGCTAAAAAAAATAACGACACAACCAATTACCTTATGTATATAATCAACAAAACCGACCAACGAAAGTGAAAACCGATAAACATTGGATCATTGATTTAAGCCGCTTTCTTGCGGCTCAACAAATAACGAAGTTATTTACGAGGTAAACAAAGCCGCTCCCAGTTATGACTAACGTGACCAGACGTTCCATATTGAACAGGACTGTCCTGTTTTGTCCTTGTATATCCTGTTGTCTCGGTACATGGCACCGGGACGTACAAATGTCTTAAATTTGCATTAAGTATGTGCGTGACAAATGGACAAATAACTCAATATCCCGCCATTTTTAAATGGACGCTTCAAGGGTAGTTTGATGAAAGTTTTAATAGGCTCTGATTATGGTATCTGGTTGAAATTAAAGAAGTCGGTTATTTTTGTTATTAATTATAATCATTCGAAATGCCACTTAAATTTCGTTGGTTGAATTACGTTTAGACGCCATTGTAAAACAGACCTAAAAAAAACAAGGGATCCACCCTAAAAAACGAAAGCATTCATGTAAAAAATTTAAAATAATAAAACTGATGTCCCGTTTTGAGCTGAACAAAAAATGGTCACGTTAGTAGTTATGGCTGAAAGTAATCATAAAGGCTTACCTACGTGCCATTTACGGCGAAAAACGGGTTGTAACGTGAAATATACTCTTGTGGTTTAGTTATAGGATTGATAGTCACTACAGAAGGTAGCATCGCATCGTTACGCAAGTACGGAACCAGTTCCGTTGGCCCACTTCTGTGCAGGTGCGGCGCCGCGCCGTCTGCTCGCCGGGACTGGATTGTGCAATCGATGGTTTTTTTTTTGTTGGTTTTAACTTTAATATTATAAGTTTTTGTGATACGATTTTATGTATATTTTATTTATTGTTGTTCACTATAAGTTATATATCGAGAAAATATTAAGTACGATGCGTAACGTTTAAACATTTGGTTGGTAACTTTCATAATAAACAGTTTTTTTTACTAAAAATCATACTATTATGAAATTATTCTATAAATATTATGTTATTTAGGTACTTATATTATTTACTTGCTATTATTAGAAGTAGGCTAACCGCGCTTAGCGTAGTATAACATTGAGACATAAACGCATTGAAGGTTTAGTAAGTTCTTAAGAAAAAATACAGCCATCATTTTAAACGACTACAAAAAAACATATTAGATAATATATAATATTAGATAATTAATTGTTTTTATGTACTTACTTATTGATAATTTCTTTGGGAAACTATCTTTACCTATTGAACTTAATTCAATTCGTTAGAAAAGTCGGTGACTAGGTTTATTCTGATCTAAATCAATAAGTTTCTCGCTGTATCCCGCGCAAAGTAGAATAGGCAGAGAGTTACCCGGTGTTAAGAGATCCCCATTTTCTGCTGAATTCTGGATGCGTTGCGTGTTGAGTGGCGGAACTCAAAACCGCGTTTGGCTTGACACCAGAGCGACGAAATGAAAATATTTATTTAAAATTAATAAATATTTTATCACTTAGAGATGGTATCGAACCCACAACTAGTCGCGTTTACAGTCACACACTTGAGCCCTTGCGCCACGATTGGTCTCGAAAATAAAAGTAAGTTAATCCTTCAGCCTATTTTATATTAAGTCTACTATCGTTGCACTTATATAAATGGAAAAAAAAACTACTACAGTTCGAACTATAATTTAAAATATGAAGATTCTATGGGAACAAGTTTCAGAGAATTATTTCTGTATTTATCTATGGCATCTAAAATAATTTTAATAATTTAATATTAAAAATAATTCATTTTAACAGTAAAGCAAAATAGTTTCAGAAGTTTCAAACATTTTTTTTTCTTCTTTTTTAGCGTCACGCTGTATTTCGCATGTAGGAGGGTTGGCAGCGGGAGCCTAGTGTAAAAAAATCTGCTCCCGACTTTTCGCCGAATGCTGAAATCATTGCGTGTTAATTGGCGGAACTCAACGCCGCGCTTTACACCAGAATGGAGAAAGGAAAATATTTCCTCTAGTAGGAATCGAACCCACAGCTTTTACGCATTTTTATAATTAAAATGGCCAAGTACCCACAGTGGCAGTTTAATATAACCACGTCGTAATTGCAACACGCTAACGTTTAACCACTGTATAAGTTAATTAGACCAATTTTAATTATTTTACGCGTTTTGTTTTGAAATATTTCATTTACATAATACAACTTTGAACATGTAATCCTCTTAATAATAACTAGTAATGAGCAGTTTGTTATATCATATTCTTGTTCTGGTTAATGTAAATATTATGGGTTTAAAAAATAAGCTTTCGTATTTAATCTGGTTTCATAAATTCATAAGTACTTATGTTTTTTTTTTAGCTTCACGCTGTACATAGCAATGTAGAGGGAACCTAGTGCTTAAAACTCTAGACATCTAGTTTGTTTACCATCAAATGTAATAAAAATATACTGTTTTATGAAGGCTGTACTCTTAACTGGATCTCTTTTTTACATGTATTCTATTTGTGTATAGTTATCCTTTTTTTACCGGTCAAATTTCCTCGTGTGTCCCGCATACAACGTGACATTGACGAGATGAAATGTGCTCAAGTGGCACGCTCGAAACGCCATAATTTAAGAAATCAATCAATCTGCTATTTTATTAATAAATAAATTTTAATTTTATTTCATTTAAATTTAATTTACCTACTATGTGTAACTTATACGAAATTGATTAAAAAATGTTAATGTTAAAAAAAGTGTTAATGTTATAGTATGAATATACCAGCTTCTCGCTTTTTTGCGCTTGTGGTAGGAAACTTCACTCCGATCTCCACTTTTCGCCCAATTATCGAGACATTCCTGTTGAGTAACGGAATTCAACGTAATACTTTAACATCTTACCAGAGCAAGGAAACGAAATACATTCATTCTTCCAAATGAGAATCGAACCTACAATACATATACCGACCAGTAACAAATGATATCATATACCGACCAGTAACAAATGATATAATGAGGCCGTTGTGGCTAAGGGGCACAAAGGTGTGACTGTTACACGACGGTTGTGGGTTCGATGCCCACTCGAGGAAATAAAATATTTATTCAAATTTATATTTCCATTTCTTCGCACTGGTGTGGAGGCAAAGAGTGGCGTTGAGTGCCACCACTCAATACGCAATGCCTCTAACATTCGGCCGAAAGTGTTAACATTAGGTTCCCTCTGCCTACCTTGCTGTGTGCGGGATACAGCGTGAAGCTGATTTATTTAATTTTACTTTCACAAATGATATAAAAACTTTTTGTTCGTTCAGATTTTAAAAGGTTGAACATTTTAAAGTATTCTATAATCTATTTAAATATCAATGAACCTCATCCATCACGCGGGTCAAGTTAAGTTTGATGGTATGACAGCCTTACGTTATCAGTCAATAAATCTATCTGACAAGTGATGTGATAACGGTGTATCTATGTTTACTGAACCGACGTTTTTGTTTGATTCGTTATATATGTTGCGAGTATAGAGGAGAAAGTGAAGGTAATGTATTTGTTTTACGAATCGATTTCATATCGATTTACATTTACATTATATTTCATTGATTTATTCGTCTTTAAATACCGGTAAATATTTGTGTATTATTAGTTTTATCTATAGATTCCGGATGGAGAAAATTTACTATGCATTTCTTCGTTTTGACCTAACTTTAAAATACTAATTATCTACGCAAGATGGAATTTTAGATACGTGTGGTAGAGTCACGTCGCCAGCAATGGCAACACGCATGGGCAGACTCGACCGGATCATTACCACCCCCGGCATTTAAAACCGGCGTGAAGTAGTGGCTTTATGCCACTGCGTTTCGCATCAGGTAATGCCGGGCCCCGGCGCCCAACCCATCTTAAAGGCCGGCAACGCACCTGTAGCTCCTCTGGGGTTGCACGGGGTCGTGGGCGGCGGTAATCACTTACCATCAGGTGACCCGCACGCTCGTTTGCCGTGTCTTTTCCATAAAAAAAAAGATAGAGTTATGCAACGTTTTGTCTATTTGGATAACTTTAAGTTAGAACATCTAATACTACCACTAATATTGTAATCAAATAAAATAAAAAAAATATTTTTAAAAACAAAAACCCCGACTGCATAAAACTAAAAAGAGAGTGAACAAGCCCAATAGTTTATTAGGATCGGAGGATATAACAGTCGGGATCTCTTTAAATTATGCGGGGTTCCTGGTAAAAAAAATATTTGTTGAAGAATTACTTATAATTATACGTAAAAATGCAGTTAAAATGATGTATAAAAACTGATATCTTTTGATTGCGTCAGTTTTGAACCTTGATTTTGTCTGTACTTCTAGGGATCGTAGACCTGATAATTTAATAGTTTCTATAGTATTTAGCTTGATACGTTCACGCTATCTAAGATAAATGTCCGTACAGGCGGACAAATAGATAAAAAGTGGGCCTAGAAGGGTACACTTTTTCCTTTTAAGGTCATAAAAAAACGTAACTTTCTTAATATCCTAATTCCTAAGCTGTAAAGATGATTTTTATATATTTATAATTAAGTTTTATATATTTATAATCACCTGAGAACCCTAGAAGAGTGATAGATATCTGCTCTACACTTTTCGTTAATTTCAAGGGCATTTCATATTGTAGGGTTGTACCTCATTAGATTCAGAACTTTTATAGCGCCTTAAGGAGTTTATAGATTTTTTTATCCCACTCATAGCCAAGTGAACCTAATGTTAAGTTTTGCGACACTCGTTAACTTGTGGCCCTGTGTCACGATCGGCCTCATATAGATAGTTTTACTTGAAACAAATATCTTATGCGAATGTAATGATTTTATATCCATTAGATTTAACTAGCTTAAATTGTTTGTATGTTTGTAATTAACAGCAATAACAAAGGAAACATACTTCATAAGGCTATCAGCATCAATCATTTTATAATTAACCCTTTTTTAAAATTACAAAACATAATAGGTATGAATAATTATTAATATATTATCGTAAACCTTATTGTACAGAGTAAATAACAATATGTAATTATATAACTGTTTAATGTGTGCTAGTTATGCCTCATGTTGATACCTCATTTGACCCTGTTCAAAGACCTTTGAGGTCATTATTGTAAAGAAACTAAGTCAGCTTCACGCTGTATCCCGCACACAACAGAGTAGGCAAAGGGAATCTAGTGTTAAGACACTTCACCACTTTTTGCCGAATTCTGGAGAACCAAACGCCGCGCTTTGCCTCGACACCAGAGCGAAGAAATGGAAATATAAATTTATATAAATATTTCATCTCCTCGAGTGGGGATCGAACCCACAACCTGACGGTTTTACCGTCACATTTTGTGCCCCTGCGCCACGCCTGGCCTCATTCAATATATAGGTATAGGTAGGTTGTTGTAGATTTAGTATCCGTAAGTCTGGTAAAATATTACATTCTGTTTTAAATGTAGCAGCAGAACAAAATACTAGGAAAAACGGTTTTACGTATCTCGCTTGACATCATTTTATTAAGCAAATAAACACGTCAACCTACTATATACTGTAAATACAAATACCGTGTACTGTAAGGACACATGGTCCATTATACGTCGCGATTCGCAACGCCTGACATTAATATTAAATATTAAATAGGGCTAACTCTCGAATCACGATAAAAGGTATTATTATACAAATAGTCATGTCACGATGTGGTTGCCTTAATTTGTTTATATTTTATCAGAAATCAGTGATTTGGATAAGTAAATGTTAATTTGAGATCGTCCGGTCCAGTGTGTGATTAAATCCAACGGATGTAAGTTCGATGCCGAATTGGAGAATGAATCATTTTCTTTTGTTTCTTGTAGTAGAAAAAGAAAGCGCGGTTTTGAGTTTTTTGTCGGTGTTGAGGATTGGGAGGAAAGTGGGAAACGGAATGTCGTTCACTGATATCACTCTGCATACCGTGCTACATGCGGGATACCTACTGCGTGAAGTTCAAAAAAAATTTTTATTAAATCTCATAAAAAAATAGAGGCTGTCGTAGCGCATTAGCACAAGTGACTGTAAATGGAAATGAATTAATATTTATTAAAATTTTAATTTTCTTTACTCTGGCAACACTTGAAGTTCTGCCACTTAACATGAAATGGCTCAAAAAATCGGCAAAAAATGTAAAACGGATTGGAGAACATTTTAGAACTACTGTAGCATCACCCACATATTTCGTAACAGCAAATATAAAGGTCAGTTCACACTCGATAAATGGTGACATGACAAATTGAGGCCCGTTGATAACTGCTGATAATGAGAATGTATGTCTTTATTGACCCTTATTGATTGGTTGAACGATGGAGTATAGTTTGCTTAGTGAATACGACGTATCAGATTTCAATTCAAGCTATATTGTTTATGTGCATTTCCTTTGCGTAGTGTCCCTGTTCTCCTTATTTAAGTGCGAGATGTTAATGTTATGAATGTCGTATAATATGTGTTTGTTTTTTTTCTTGTTTATTGCTATATAGCTGTTTTATCTATTTATTTATTAGTTAACAGGTTGTGGGTTCCATTCTCACTCGACGAAATGAAATACTAAATATTTTCAATTCCTCTCTCTGGTAAAGCGCATAGCCGAGTTCAGTCTTAAAAATAACGAAGTGTCTCAACACTTCGCTTCCAGGTATCCATGGCGTACCCCGTTTTGTGCGGATACAGTGTGAAGCTAAAAATAATAAAAAAAAACTATATTTTGAACGACACCTTGCACGATTTTGCATGCGTTTTTTCCTTTCGTTTTGATTTCACTTTGAATTCAAAATATCTATTGTTTTAAAATCTGTACTATTTTAATATAAAACTCTCTTATATGTAAACATGAATATCATTGTATATAATTGTACGCAGTTATATGTAAATTTTTAAATTAAGTGCCTGTATGAATACTGTATACGTGTGAACTACTTCGTTTACCACATTATTATTCATTAACTAAGAATTTTGTAACTAAAAACTTTGTGGTCGTCCATTCGAAATTGTACAAACAGAGTCGTATTTAGCCCTCATATTTTACACAATTAGTCATAGATACTAAAACAACCTATATACATAGCTTGAAAATTATAAAAAAATACCATGGTATCAATATTTTTTTAGGAGGGCAGGCAGAGGGAGCCTAGTGCTAAGACACTCACTCCATTTTCCGCCGAATTCTGGAGGAATTGCATATTGAGTGGCGAAACTCAACGCTGCGCTTGACCTCGACACCAGAGCGAAGAAATGCAAATTTTAAATATTCTATATCCTCGAGTGAGAATCAAATCCACAACTGTGCCACGTTTGGCTTTAGGAAAAAAACATTAATGTTGGAAAAAGTCACCTGAAGGCTCATTCCTCAACTGATTTAAATAAACGTAACTAAACTCAATTTATATTTGTGAAAATAAGATTTCCTCTGAGCTATGATCTGTTCACCTTTAATGGAAAATCCGTCTTTTCCATTTCAAAATTAAGCAAACGTAACGAGCACGTTTTGGAGCGTCAACATTGCTCCTGATTGTAAACACTATGGTTGTGAATTCGATTCCTACTCTAAAGGATTTTTTATTTTCATTATCTCGTTCTGATAACAAAACAACGTGTGGCGTTTATTTCGGCCACTCAACACACAATGTCGATAATGGGAGTATAGGGGTGAACGGAATGTCCTGTCTTAACACTAGGTTCCTTCTGTGTTCCCTGCTATATGCAGAATACAGAATGCAGCTAAAAATAGCTATAATATTAACCTGATTAATATTAACTTAATTAATTTACTTAAAATATTTAATTGCATTATATATTAATTATAACTACTTTGTTGGCAATTAAATTTATGTTTGTTAATTGTTATTGTAAAAGAAAGTAGGTACGAACCGAGTAAACACCGGGACGGGATGTTTTCTTTAGATATTGTGGGAACTGGATCGTTAAATATCGTAAATTGAGGCTATGTTATTATATGTCTTTATTATTGTTAAAAATATTATTATATATTTTTTATGAAACATATATTTTATTTCTAAATATAAAGACGCCAGTCGTGGCGCAGGGGCACAAAGTGTGACTCTAAAATCGACTGGTAGTGGGTTCGATCCCCACTCGAGGAAGGGAAATATTTATTAACATTTATATTTTCATTTCTTTGCTGGGACCAAGCGCGGCGTTGAGTTCGGCCACTCCATACACATTGCTTTCAGAACTCGGCGGAAAGTGGGGAACGGAGTGTCTTAACACTAGGTCCTTATGATTATGATTAAATATTTTTTTTTATAATGGTAACATTCATAAATTTGTACAATTTACGAAGAAAAAAAGTAAAAAGTAAAAATTGTCAAAATTGTATTTTTTCATTTTTACCTATATAGATTTTTTTAATGTTATTTTTCTAGATTTCTTCTTTTGTCTTGTTGTTGATATGATATTTTAAAAATGTATATTACGACCAATAATACTCTCAAATAAATGACTTATTATTGAAGTCGTGTTTTCAAAATGTCCGCGCTAAGACTCCCCAATGTCAAATTGGTTTGTAATTGTTACAATTATTTTGATAAATTCAAGCATCGAGGACGTATATGTTTGAACGATAATATGAAAATTATATTTTTAACTTTAATATAACGGAGAAAAGTTTATATTCTATTGGTTTTATATTAATTTTTAACCTTGCAGTTGCAATGAAAATTTGTAAATTGCTTTTCTTTTGCTTTTTGGTTCGTAAAATTGGCTGATAATATGAAAACACTTTTTGACTCTTTTAAAGCATTACATTGGTCCGATTAGTCAGCACAACTCTAGTTTTAATTCTATCATTAACAACAGCAAATTATAATGAAGAAGGATTGGTCGTCGTGGGCATAGAGTTTAATTGTAAACCCGTCGGATATGAATCTTTATTCCTCGCTTGGTTAACAAAACCTCCACCACTTCACACGAAATGTCTCGAAAATTGGGAATCGAAGTGACTAGGTTCCCTATGCCTTCCCTACGATATGTCAGATTCAGATTTTTAAAAAGTTAAATATATAATAAAATTCTATCAACAACCAGTACCTACGCTACAAGATTTACAGCATTTTTTCACAAAAATATTATATTTGTGAGCTGATGATGATATGTGTGTACTTAATGAGTTGTGGTTTTGTGTGTTTGTTTAAAGTATATAAATTGTTAAGGTATATAAAATATGTTTACCCTATTGTTACATTATAACAATGACATGTTCTTATCACTTAAAAGTATGTGTTTATTCTTTAGTCATTTTAATTATGAGGCCTTCGTGACGCAGTGGTAAATGTTGTGGTAAGTGGTAAATTTCGACTGTAATTGAATAGTTACGTTCTCAATATCGGGAATATATTTATTGTTTTAGGAGTAGTAGGCGAGCAGAATAACTAATATAATAAAGCGGATGAGTTTGTTTATTTGCTTGTTTGCTTAAACGCTAAGATTTCCCGAACCACTTGGTCTGATTTACTTAATATTTGTTTCTGTATGAATGCTACACTCTTCAGAAATATAAATAAATAACGAAATAAAAATAATAAGGAACACAATCGAAATGCTTTAAAATTGCTTTTAGCGCGTCCGCTGCACACATAGTTAATTATACATCAATAAATAGTATGACAAAAATATTAAAATTTATTAGAGTTAAAAAAAGTCCGCGACAATATGTATCTATCTGTTATTAATAAATGACAACAAGGCATTTTGTGATAAAAAATAATTGAAAATCGATTTAAAATCGTAAGGTGATACTTCATTCATTCATTCCTCATTCATTCCATCGATTTTTGTTTTACATGTATATTTAAAAGTTACGAGCGAAAGTTATTTTATCATTACGAAAATTTAATAAAGATAATCTTTCGGAATGATAAGGTTTTCATAGCATGTAATTTGGACGTATACTTCTTGAGAAAAAGTAAAATTAAAATAATTCAACGATCTCTTTACGGCCGCAAGCCTAGGCTAGAGTCCCGCGGGGGCGCCCTTGCCGCCGATGACGTCTTATCATACAGCTACGTAGTATTCATGAATGAATGTATCAATCTGTTGGCAAATGTATGTGCATAATAAAAGGTTGTATGCGTGTGAAGCCGCGAGTGGACCGCTAGTAAATAACATATGCAAGTAAGCCTAACCCTTACTTTGTTATTCATCAGGTACAAACAATATACATTTTTTTCGTTGCCCTAAATCCTGACCCTAAAATAAAAATCAATAAATTACAACCGTATAACCCTTTCAACTATTAACTTTATACAAAAAAAATATATATAATTACAGGTATTAAGTATTCATGAATTAAAACGTCTAATCTTCGGTCATTGTTGATACAATCTAAAAATTAAACGATTTTTTATTTCCTGCTTCAACAAAGGGAATAATAATGGGACATCTTCTGAATAACAATAGTGCATTTATATTAGAAATGTTACTTCTATTATTATATAGACAATAAACAATTGAGATATGTGCGGCGTATAAAAGCCAGAGCAGATGTCAGTTCAGACTATTTATTTTAATATATATAATAATAAATGCCTGAATAATTTGAATTCCCGTCAATTTCGATTTTTTCAGCTTTTCGCTGTATCACGCATTTAGAGGGAGCCGTGTGTTAAGAGACTTCGCTTCCCACTTTTCATCGAATTTTGGAGACATCAAAAGGAAGAACAGAAAATTTTAAATATTTTATTTTCTCCAGAGGCAGTCTAACCCACAGCCTATGTATTGCGTTTCACACGTTTGTGTCTTGCGCCACCATTGGCCTCAGAAATATTACTACTTTTACTGTATAGACAATAAATAATTGATATACCTATGTGCGGCATATAAAAGCCAGAGCAGATGTGAGTCCAGACTAATTCAAATTTACGGCTTAAACTTTAACTTACCTATATTTTTATATACTGATTAGAAAAAAATCATATATCTAACGAAATATATCTAACAAAGCATCGTTTTAATATTTTAATTTCTTTATTAACATATTAAAAAAAAGAGGCCTGTGACATGGCGCAGGGGCACAGTGTAACTGTAGCACCGACTGGTTGTGGGTTCGATCCCCACTCGAGGAGATGAAATATTTACTTAAATTTATATTTCCATTTCTTCGCTCTGGTCTCGAGGCAAAGCGCAGCGTTGAGTTCTACCACTCAACACGCAATGCCTCCACAATTCAGCAGAACGTGAGGAACGGAGTGTCTTAACACTAGGTTCCCTCTGCCTACCCTGCTGTGTGCGGGATACAACGTGATTTATGATTTTAACATGCTTAAATGTTAATATAGATATTGATATACATAAACTCTTTTCTAATTTGAATAACATAACAACTTATGAATCAAAACCGCAAACATCACGTGTACTTTCATTATTTATATATACATATATATAGCGATTTAATTGAAAGAACTCGTTACGAAACTCTGTCTATGGGATTTCATTGCAAGAGCTCTACAAAAGTATTCAGACACTAGAACTTTTCCCTCTAATTAAAAATACTTATATTTCGCTTATAATTGCATACTTCACCGGTTGATGACTGTCAAAGTGCAGGCTATTCATTTGAACAAGTGGTATTTTGTATCATATTACGTATATAAGTATAATAATATAAATCCATATATTGTCTGTCTGACTATATTGTATTATTGTTATATAAAGTTTTAGTTTATAATCTACACATCTAGCAGCCTACTCGCGACATTTTAATTTTTTAACACCACCTTTTAATGTTTTTATTATGCTTCATTTTTCATAATTTTAAGAAAGTACAAGCATTGCGAGGACGACATCGATTTGATTTACGTTTGGTAAATTCAGGGCCATTGCATTTTTTTTATTATAGATTTTCTCGAAAAATATACGTCCAATTTACATGCCATAAAAGCCAAAGCATACATTCATTTCTTCGATGATGGAATAACTTTCGCTAGCAAGTTTCAATATCATTGTCAATAAAAAAAGTTTTAATTATTTAACCGACTGACTGACTGACGGACCGACCGACCGAATCGAATCGAATCGAACCCACAACCAGTCGGTTTAACAGTCACACTTTGTGCCCCCGCGCCACGACTGGCCTCCTTAAATATTTATATTATATAAATGTGTCTAAGACAATTTTGCTTAATGTCTGTGTCAAAACAATCAGTGAGGTGTGAGATGTGTGCGATGGTAAATAGCTCGCGTCCGGCGGTTGTCAACTACATAATAATATTCTAAGGGCGACACTACGATAAGTCTTGTGTAGTCTAGGAGGCTGATAGCCCAAAATATTGTTAGAATTCTTATTACTTATACGTTAGTTGTAATTTTGTACACTTAAATAATAAATGTATGTTTTAAAAATTATTTTTATAAAATTTTATCTTAGCATGTATTTAAAAATATGTAAAGATTTTTGTTTTGATTGGCTTGAATATGCAAAATGTAAAAACCGTCGTGGCGCAGCTGCGCAGGACGACTATAAACTCGACAGTTATGGATTTCTGAATTGTCACTCGGAGAAATTAATTATTTTTATTTTCCGGCTTTAGAAAAAGACAAAGCCATTCACGTTCTGCCATTTTACACATATTGTTTCGAAAGTTATGCGAAATCTGTGGAAAGGAGCTTAACACTAAGTTCAGTCTGCTTACCCTGCTATACCCTGCTGCATTAATAAATAAATACTAAAGATAATATTAACCAATAAACCAAAACAGGTCGATTGTTATTATATAAAAATATCTAGATCGCATCTCCATCATATATTAATGAGAATTAACTATTAAAGACAATATTACTCTATGATTCAAAACAGCAGACGTCCCCTATACTATACAACATGGAAGGTAGGTAAACTACATTCCGTGGCGTAGTTTTGCACTGTATGAATTAAGCATGGTTACGTAACTGGGCCTTGGGTGACCGCAGCTGGCCACCCTGTCGACTGTTATTATATGAAAATATCTAGATCGCACCTCAATCACATACTAATATTATTGATAATTTAGTACAAGCACTTTGGCTATATTGGCATTGAATCTTGTAAATGAAATATAGTAAATAATGTATGGTTTTTGAATATATTTATATAGAAGAGAGATTTGAGGCTGTAAACGCTGCAGGTTGTGGGTTCATTTCGTACATTCGAGGAAATGAAGTACTTATTATTTTCATTACGTTGCTTTGGCGTCAAGGCAAAGCGCGGTGTTTAGTGAAGCCACTCGCAATGCCTCCAGAATTCTGCGGGAAATGAAGAATAGATTGTCTTAACACTAGGTTACATCTGTTAGTAGTGCGCTTACAGAGTGAAGTTAAAAAAAAATACAAAAGGTGTTTGCTTTATATTAACAGAATAAATAGTAAATAGTAGTAAAGAAATTGGACAAAAAAATTAAAATATAAAAACGTTATTTTTATTTTTAACATATATAGAACAAATAATACAGTTTTATAAGAATCAAGATATTATTTAATTTAGCATCAATTGTATCAAGGCCTTGAAATGTGAAGGAGCTGTAAAGTTTGCTTGTTGCGCAAAATGCGTCCTATATTGAACGCAGTCACATTTATTTAGCTGACCTTAGACTATGTTTAAAGAATATTGCTATAGTTCAGTAAATATAGATTATTATTACAAGGTAGAATATTTACTAGTGACAGTTAAAAAAGTTATGTATATATATATATTTTAATAAAAAGATATATAAATGTGGTATATAGCGTGAGCAGAGTAGGCAGAGGGAACCTAGTGTTAAGACACTCCGCTCCCTACTTTCCGCTGAATTTTTTGAAGCATCGCGTGTTATTTACATGAATGTAATTGTAACGTGAATGCAATTGTAACGTGACCGTTGTGGGTTCGATACCTATTCGCGTGAATGAATTATTATTTTCATTCCTTCACTCTGGCACTAAGGTAAAAAGCCGGTGTTCAGTTCCGCAATTTAACACACAACGCCTCCAGAACTCGCCGTAAAGTAAGGAATGAAGTATCTTAGCACCGGGTTCCCTCTACCTACTCAGCGTGAAGCTAATAAAAAAAACATAATTGCAACAAAATAAATGAAAATATAAAAATGCATTTGGCTTAAAATCAAGTATGAGAAAGAAATACTTAGCATTCCACGGATTCCCCAGGCGGATGCAGGTTCCGTCGCGTTGCAGGAAAGCACCAGCGACCAGTTATGTTAAAGATGGGTATCTATAAACATCTATAATATACGCCATTAATACTCACTTCCATCGTCCTTCCTTACTTCGAATTCAAAACGATAACATTTTCAAATAAATTGGTGATTGTTTTTTAGTAAGCTATATAAATTACACTACTACGTAGCCGCTTACAAATAAACTCAAAACCTATTTCTAAAACAGATGATATTAAGTCTAGTTTTTAAAGACATTTGAAAGGTCCTCACAGGCAGCAGTAGTGCTTGCATTGGTGTCGCTGTAAAAGCCAATAGGGCTAACAGCAATAACCTCTTGATCGAAAAAACAGACATTCGAATTAAAAAAGAATATATTTTCTACTTTTTTCCTCAAATAATAAAATCTGAATATTAATATTTGCAAAAACAAGGAGAAAATGTGGAAAGAAAATACTTTTTTAAAACTTACAATGTTTTTTTCTGTGAACATAAGATTAAATGTGTCCATTTAAATTGTAACAGAGAGCTCTTTCACGTCATTTATCATCCTTTTCCCTTCATCCACCTTTCACTGTATGTATGTATATTGCCTAACATCTTTGTAACTCTGAATCACTAACACAGTGTATAAATTACAGTATGCAAGTACATTCACAAAAATAAAAATAGTTCGTCCTCTCAGAATAAAGGTATGTGATTAAAATAAAAAATAACTAATAAAATACTACAAGATAAAAAATGTAGCCCCGTTCTACATGAAAAAAAAATGAAAAAAAAACAAAATTAAATTAAATCAGCTTCACGCTGTATCCCGCACACAGCAGGGTAGGCAAAGGGAATCTAGTGTTAAGTTACTCCATTCCCCACTTTCCGCCGAAATCTGGAGGCATTGCGTGTTGAGTTGCGGAACTCAACGCCGCGCTTTATCTCGACACCAGATCGAACTAATGAAAATATAAGTATACATAAAAATTTCTTTTTATTTATCTATATTATTCCCTCGGCAAATGAAACAAACCTACAAACCTACAATCGTCGAGTTTACAGCCAGTAGCCGTCCTACCGTCACTACGCCACGACGACCTAACGGATAACGTACAATCTATGTCTATTCTACATTAGACCGAATCAGTCTTAAGTAGCCTTTACACTATTTAAACTATTGAGATTTCATTTTTAATGTAGTATTATAGATTTCATAAATATTAAAATATTTATTAATTATATATACAAATTCAAGCTTTAATCGGTATAATAAAACTAAATGACGAAATATGTGTATAATGGACGTAATAAACAAGGAAAATTTATATATAAATATTTATTGTAGTATTGATTAATTATATTACAGTATGTAGGTCCTCTAGTTACATAAATTGTTTATAGCAGAGAAAAAATAAATGATTTTAGCTTTGAGGCAAACTATTTTGCTTAAAAAGCAATTAAAACATAATTTAATTATAATGATTTCAATTATGAAAAAAAAGAAAAAAAAATTAAACGAAATAACATTCGATTTAGTCGTCGATATTAATAACATAAAATAGTTAATCAATAGTTTCTACGTTCTTATTAACTGTTTTATTTTTTGGCTTTGATACAATTTATATATATAGTAACTTCTATGTTATTGATTTTTTTAAAACATTTTTTAAAGTGTTATTCTACACTTAGGAAAGAGAAATTTCTACTTATTTAGAAAATGTATATAACACGAAACGTAGCGGGACTCGAACCCGCTCCTCCTGGAGGAGGCCACTTCCTAAATAAGTATCTTATTGGTTTTGTTTTTAGTTACGATCCCACATGAAGCATAATAGAAACAAAAAAAACTTTATATTAAAGCACTCCGTTTACTACTTTTCCCTTTAATTTTATCAAGACATTGCGTGCTGAGTGGCAGAACTAGAAACAAGAAACAGAAATTCCGTAGTTTACTGAGCGAGGAATAGAACCCACAACTAGAATCAACCTCTGGGCCGCTGAGCCACGATAGCTCAAACTTATTATAATAATCTATTTTTTCATATTAATAGAAAAAATCATGCATAATTAATAATTCCAGTATCCTATAACATTATGATACTCTATGTCATTATTCGGTATGAATGGTGCGAGTGGCGGTTAATTATAGCAATGCAACGACCTAATGATAACCTCCTATATACGAAACTGTTGCAAATGTTCTCGTGCTACTTTAGTTACATTTATTTGATTTTAACTTAATATTTATTCATATATTATTTATTGAATAAACTTTAAATCAATAATATAATTTTATAATAAGAAGAGAGAAATTGAAAGGTTTAGTGTACTATAAAAATTATAAGAGCTTCACGCTGTATCCCGCACATAGAAATATAGAGCAGAGGGAACTTGGGAACTTAGTGTTAAAACTCTTCCGTTCCCCACTTTCGTCGAATTCTGCATGAATTGCATGTTGATTTTATATAATACGAATCTGTAAACATTACGAGCCAACAACGTCATCTGTACTGTGGCACAAAAATTTCATCTTTACATCTCTTCTAGCTTTTATAACAAATAAAATAAATAAATCAGCTTCACGCTGTATTCCAGCACACAGCAGGGTAGGCTGTGGGAACCCTAATGTTAATACACTCCGTTCTCCACTTCTCCACTCCACTCCTCTGCCGAATTCTGGAGGCATTGCGTGTTGAGTGGCAGAACTCAACGCCGCGTTTTGCCTCGAGACCTGAGCGAAGAAATGAAAATATAAATTTAAGTAAATATCATCTCCTCGAGTGGGGATTGAACCCACAACCAGTCGGTTTTACAATCACACATTGTGCCCTTCCGCTACGATTGGCCTCAACACTTTTGTAACAGATAATTAAAATACATCAATTTAATTAAATTTTAATTGATAAATGTAAATAATACTATTTTTATATACCTATAGGTTATTTCAAAAGCTGTCAAAATTAATTAGAAGGTCCACAGTACAATCTAGTCTACGGTAATAAAAATTAGAAACGAGTGTAATATGTAAATTTTAATAGTCAATTAATGTTAGTTGGAAGGTTTTATATTGAGAAACGTTTATCGTTTAAGCAAAAGCGTGTCGAAATGGAGTCTAAAAAATTTCTTTGGTCAGATCACGTACGGTATTGAGAAATGATCTAGTTGTGACTATCTACTGCTAAGTATATGTACTTACACAGAATACCAATTTCATAAATAGTTTTTTTTGAATGTTGGGTGTACTTCCGTTTCCCAATTTCCCGTGATATGCTTGATATAGGAAATGAAAATATTGAATATTTTATTCTCCCGAGTAGGAATCGAATCCAAAACCGTCGCTTTGACAACCGCACGCTTATTCCCCTTGGCACGACAGGTAACTTAAGTTTCCACGTTCCAGTTATTTAAAATATTACTGTTATCCTAGCCAGTCTTAGCATAGGGGCACAAGCGTGCGACTGTTAACGCGATAGATTGTGGGTTCGATTCCCACTTTAGGAGATGAAATATTAAATTTTTTCATTTCCCTTCTCTTGTAACGAAGCAAGAGGCAGAGGTTTCGGCGGAAAGTGCGAAACGGTAGTATCTTAATGGGATCGGAGTATCTTAATACTAGGTTCCTAGGTTCCCTCTGCCTACCATACTATGTGCGGAATATAGCGTGAAACAACGAAAAAACTTGCTACTCTTTTAAATGCTAGTAGTATATATAACCATACATATTTACAGAGGATATAAAAAATAAGTTGACTTCACGTTTGTTAACTACACGAGTGAAGCTAACTTCACGCTGTATCCCACACACAGTAGGGTAGGCAAAGGGAACCTAGTGTTAATACACTCCGTTCCCCAGTTTCAAATAAGTTACAAGTTTCAATGAATAATGATTCAGAATAAATAAAGCTTCAATAACTTTAATAAAAGTAGGTCATCTTTGTTCTGACAGCTGGCGAAAACGATAATAAATGTCAAATGTATCATTTGTTTCAGTCTAGACTACATTTGTACATTTTTTTTGTTTACCAATTTTTATTGTGAGTATTTAATTTTTTTATACATTGCTTTATTTATTTTTTAATAACCATTTTTGCAGGGTAGGCAGAGGGAACCTTTTTTAGCTTGCTTTTTGAGCTTTTAATCCCGAATCTGACAGAACACAGGGAACCTAGTGTTGTTAGTACATTCCTTTTCGCATTCCTCGCATTCCATTCATTTTTCAGAACATTGAGTGTTTAGTGGTGGAGCTCAACGCCACTCTTTGTCTTGGTACCAAAGCGCGAAACAAAAAAGTGCAATGGCCGTAATATTAAGATGTATACATTATATTTGTACTTTATGATTTTTTTTAACCATAGCTTGTCTCCATTGTTCTAGAATGACAGTATGTCATTATGTAAAGGAAATTAAAATCTTTCAATTACCGATATATGTATATGTTAATATTTGTTTGTAAGAAAATATTATGTTGAGGCTGTCGCGGAAACACAGTAGCGTAGTAAATGCGATGGTTGTGATAGGTTCTATTCCCATTTGGGGGTAGAAAATCTTTCATTTCTTCGCTTTCGTGGAAAACGAAAAGTACCGCCTTTCAATATGCAGTGTTCAAACATGGGGAAGGTGGGAGTGCTTCTACTTGCGGAATTCAGAGTAAAACTAAAAAATAATAATAATAAAGAATATAAATAGATACATTATATATTTCGTAACTTATAAGTAAAATAAATGTACTTCGTATTTATTTCAATGACTGTAATTTCGACACAAAATTAAACTATTTTAAGTTGTGCTTCATTACAAAATGGTTGGAAACGGTAAAAAAAATACGGTAAATTAGAAAAAAAAAATGTGTTAAATAATACCTATAGTTCCTACATATTATATGTAACTTGAATCCCGTCTCGTTTCTTAAAGGCCGTCGTGCTACAGTGTAATATTGGTTGTGGGTTCAATTCCTACTTAGTGGAATGCATTATTTTCATTTCCTCGCTCTGTTATAAAGACAAAGCGGGACGTTAAGTTTCACCGTTCAACACACAATATCTCAAAAAATAATTATAGTATAGAACTGAGAGTATAATATTAGGTTCCCTGTGCCTGTACGCGGGATACAGAGTGAAGCTTGAGAAAAAAATAATTAAAATTAAATTTTGACTAACCATTTAGAACTCATCAAAAAATTACCATCTTTGCATTTAATAGCTTCATTGTTTACCTTTTATAGCAAGCACCTTTTAAAAATTATATTAGAGACTAACAGACAAGTCACAGACTAAACTTCCAGATTTAGAAAAAAGTTTAAAGCACTGAGAAATGATTTCTTCAAATTCCAATGGAAACGAAAAAAATGTCTCAAGGATCAAAAAAGCTATAGGCAACGATAAATCTCGAATAAAAATAATTAAGAGAGGATTATTAGATTAGGAGGAGGAGAGAATTATTATAGGTTAATATTATGAAAAAACCGAGTTTAAACAATAGAACAAAAATATTTTTTAAAATCTTACTTGAAATATGACTGCGTATCAGTTAAGTCGTGACTACGGCAGGTTATCAAGCATTCGGTGTATGCTGATTGATTCAACCTCACATCCAGAGTTGAACGGATATTGAGTCGTGATTCACTGGACATAGACCTTTACCCTTTGAGATTGAGGTTCCGTAAAATATATTGTAATGTGGTAACAGACGATTTTAATGTTGTGATGTGGTTTTTATTGTTATTTAAATTTCGATATTGTTATTTTAATAGAAAATGTTAATTATATTAATAACTACGGAGACCGTCGTGGCATAGCGGCACACCGTCTGATTAAACACTTTTGGTTGTGAATTCGATTAATATGTTGGGGAAATTATTTTCATTTGCTCGCTCTGATAGCGAGTCAAGCGGCAGCGTTGAGTTCTGACACTCAAGCCGCTGTCTCAAAAATTCGACAGCGCTTGGGGAACGCAATGTATTTACAATAGGTTCCCTCAGTCTAATATGTTATATTTGAGATACACCATAAAGCTAAAAAAGTTTTAATTTTAGTGTATAAAATATGAAAAATCAGCTACACGCTGTATACTGCACACAGCAGATGGAACTTAGTGTTTAGACACTCCGCTACCCACTTTCGGCCGAATTCTGGATGCATTGCGTGATGAATGGCAGAATTCAACGCCGCGCTTTTCCTCGACACCAGAGCTAATAAATGGAAATATAAATTTAAGTAACAATTATGTTGAATACAAAAAAGAGTACAATAAAAAAAAAAAATATTGTCTAACAAATTCTTTTAACAAAATAAACATCTTAAACTTTTATTGTTATATACGGATATACTGTCTATGTTAATATATTTCTATAATAAGCAAAACGTGTCTGTGATTAATTATAGAATCATAATATGTACTCGTAGCGTGATAACGAACAATGTGCAACGCGCATGTCTTTTCTATTTAATTAGCTTAGCTTAACATCAAGTTATATCCTACATATATATGTATATACAAATCAGCTTCACGCTGTATCCCGCACGCTGCAGGGTAGGCAGAGGGAACCTAGTGTTAAGACACTTTGTTCCCCACTTCCTGCCGAAGTCTGGAGGCATTGCGTGTTGAGTGGCAGAACTCAACGCCGCGCTTTGCCTCGACGCCGGAGCGAAGAAATGGAAATATAAATTTAAGTAAATATTTCATCTCCTCGAGTGAGGATAGAACCCACAACCATTCGCTTTTACAGTCACACTTTGTGCCCCTGCGCGGCGACTGGCCTCATATAGCCTCATATATGCAGTCTAGTCAAGAGAAATGTAGCGTTAAGACTACCTGTACTCGTTACTAGAGCGAGAAAATGACAATATTAAAAAAATCTTCAAGTGGGAATCGAATCCACAACCAGTCACGCTTCAGTCGTACGTTTGTGCGCCACGTCTGGCTACCGTTCAGCGTAGCGTATCTAGAGATGGTTTTCTAGGGGTGAGGGTGGGGGGTGGTCTGGACTTTAGCTTTGAACAGATATGTTCGTATAAACGGTATTTTTTTTATTATTCAAGGTAAATTAAAAAAAAATAGTTTTTTTTACATCTGCATAATTATTCAGATGCGGAACCAACACTGTGCCGGCGCTTGAAATGCAATAATCGGTTTATTATTTTTACTAAATGACCTCGTAATACATCTAGCATTGTTTACGTTCGATTGTTAGCTTCAATTTGTGTAAATAATAATTCCGTTGATTATTATTTTTTTATTATTATTTTATTTTTTATCGATTACTGATAACGGTACTTTAGGTTACAAAAATCAATGTTTTGTTTTAAGTACATGATTATTATTAAAAATAGTGCTGGATATATGGGCGTAACACAAGTTACGGTTACGGTTAAGTTATATGACGAATTAAAATAAAAAAACAGCTTCACGCTGTATCTCGCGCACAGTAGGCATAGCAGAGGGAACCTAGTGTTAAGACACATCGTTCCCTACTTTCCGCCAAGCTCTGGAGGCATTGCATATTGAGTGGCGGCACTCAACGCCACACTTCGTCTCAACACCAGAGCGAAGAAATGAAAATATAAATGTAAGTAAATATTTTATCTCCTCGAGTGAGGATCGAACCCACAACTAGTCGATTTTACAGTCACACTCTGTTCCGCACAATTTTCGATATGACGTGTTGAAATGACAGTAATACGTGTATACGTGTTGATGTGATAGTTGAAATGATAGTCCCCTAACAGGAATCGAACTGACAGCCGTCACGTTTACATTCAAGCACTGTGTGAGAGCGTCAACTCAGAATTTTACAAGGAGACTTTGAAATTTTTGTTTCTATTCTTACAACAAGATTATCTCAAGATAGCTTGTTATATTTGTTTTCTCTCAACAAATATAATGAGTAAGTTGTTATTTTTGCTGCCTCACTTATCACAAGTAAGCACTTACTACGTCTACCGAGTGATTCTGCAGTACAAGACTTCACTTATGAAATATTTACTTAAATTTCGAGGCTAAGCGCGGCGTTGAGTTCTGCCACTCAACACGCAATGCCTCCAGAATTTGGCAGAAAGTGGAAAACGGAGTGTCTTAACACTAGATTCTCTCTGCCTACCCTGTTGTGTGCGGGATATAACGTGAAGCTGATATATTTTATTTTTTAAGACTTCACTTCTAATGTTACTTAATAAATGAGATCGTTTTACGATAAAATTGTTGTGTAATAAACAATGATGTTGACGTATAGATTAGCGGATATTATTTATTATATACTATGAGATTGTAGGTTCATGTCACGTGCGAGGTAGGATACGGTTTAAAAAAATATAAACCTGGTTAAGTGCGAGTTAGACTCGCGCACCGAGTTTTTCGTACCAATTTCAGGATAATCGGTCAACTGGGAAAAGGAAGTACAACTTACTTAAGTTCACAAAGTTAAGTATGTGGGCATATGTATTCATTTTGTATGTACTGAATTACAAATATAAGTTTTTAATTTTTTTTTTCTATAAAATTCCCATAAATATTTACTTTATCTATACTATAGGATGCGACCTTGCGAGTTCCGAATTTGCGGTTTTCATAGTTCCAAGACAGTAGACTTGAGTGTTTCTGTTCCTGAGATAAAGTGTCTTGACAGACGGACGGACAACTAAATGATCCTATAAGGGTTCCATTATTCCTTCCGAGATATGAAACCTTAAAATAGATATAAAAGTCAAATTATTAATTAACTTCTATAGAAACCATGATAATTCCACCTTTTCAGTTAGGTTTAAATCGAGAACACAACATAGTGTATTTTTCGAAATAAAATCGAAAAAGACATGAGAGATGACTATTTTCATATAAAGAAATATTTCATATAATATTTTTTAGCTTTTAGAAAAGTGCATGATCCTGCCACTCAGACTGTTGAATGACCGTAATCAGCGTTCCCATCAGACATTCACTTAATAGCGTTGTGACGTCTCCGTGTCGTTAACCTACACGTACTACAATATACAGAAACATGTTCTTTTTAGCTTCACGCTTTATCCCGCACATATCATGAAAGGTCGAAAGAACTTGGAAACCCATAATTATTTCACTGACTTAAGTGGCGCTATTGAACAGCGAGGAAATGAAAATAATATTTCATTTGCTCGGGTGGGAATCGAACCGACTATCTGTCGCGCCTTTTTCCTACCTCTGATAATGAGAAAACAGTGCAGCGTTAAGTTTCTCCACTCTCACGCAAAATTCAGCAAAAAATGAGGAACGAGAGCGGGATTTCTTAACGCTAGGTTGCTAGGTTCCCTCTATTAAAAAATCAAAATATCAATAAAAAAAATAATTATATAAATACACTAAAAATATCAACGCCTGAACTGAAAACTTACCAACCATCCCCGGTCACCTCCAAATCAAAAATACTGATCATAAATAGATGATGTGGTAACACGCCATATGCATAATACGACATAGCGTTATTTATCACTTAGGGCTGTTCCACACTTTCGACATGTCGCACGCTGTGAAAGTGTTATATGACATGACCTTTACGTCTGTCGCCCACTCGTGTCAAATCTATCAGGGCATAGGGTAAGTGTTAGAAGTGGTATCATTATTATAACTATTACTAATATTGTTATTTTTTTTTTGCAACATGTCAATGGGTCATAGATACTATTTAAGGGGATTCAATAATTATTTGCTAAATACTTTTCTGAACTTTTATGTGTTTAAGTGTGCATATAAGGTATATACTATTAAAATTGGCATTTGCAATCTTTTTAGCTCATAGTAAAAATATACTAACTAACAAAGTTGTAGAAAATAAATTATTTATGAACATTTATAGAAGATATGTTAAATATATACGCCACAGGTTGTGGGTTCCTTTTCAACTTGAGGAAATGAAATATTTAATATTTCCATTTCCTTGGTCTGGCAAAGCACGGCATTAAGTCCTGTCATTCAACACGCAATCCCTCTAAAATTTGACGAAAAGATAGAAACAGAAGTTTGTAATGGGAACAAAGTATCTCCACGCTAGGTTCCCATGTTCCCTCTGCCTACCAAGCTATATTCTGAATACAGCGTGAAGCTAAACAAACAAATCGAATCAATTCACAACAAAGCAACAATCTCATACATTTATAGATATAACCCTTCTAATGCGCTCTCACTGGCAAAGCCACTTTTTCTCAAAATTAAATAGCGGAAATGATCATCACGTTCTAAAATCATCTTTAACCTCCAATATACATAGATCATTGTCCAAACGCAACGTGAGTAGTAACGTTTACGTAATAGATCGATAACGTAAGCTTTAGCTGTCATATAATTTAGCAAACAATTGCATCTGAGATACTTAATTTTTTTTATTCGATAACATTATCGATCACGACTATGGGTTGGTTCCTCGGTTCTAATAAGCAGCAGTTCGAGTTATATTAACATTAATTTGAATTTAATATAACTTTATAACATACAAATTCCAGTCCAGAGGGCCAGTAGTGGCGCTGGGGCACAAGCGTGTGACTGCAAACTCGATAGGTTGTAGGTTCGATTCCCGCTCGAGGACATGAAATATTTTCATTTCTTCGCTCCAGTATAAAGGCAAAGCGTTAAGTTGAGTGGCGCCAATCAACACAGATTGTCTGCAGGATTCAGTGTAAAATGGAGAACGGAGTGTGAACAGCACTGGCTTTCCTTTGCTTACCTTGCTGTGTGCGGGATTCAGCTTGAAACTAAAGAAAGAAAAAGAACATGCATATTAATAATTCCCAGTATGTTTCTCACAAAATTGCTTACGTAGGCACAGGTGTTAATTATCTATTCTGTAACTTCCTACTTGTATTAAATATTCTATTTGTTTCCATAATTGCTTTCACTAATTACTTGAATACATTAAAAATATATATTTATTATGAAAACATAAATAAAACATTTTATACGACTATTGCTCAACTATATCACTATTATACATATATGTATGCATAGTTTCATGCTGTATCCCGCACATATCAGGGTAAGCAGAGGGAACCTGGGAACCTAGTTGTAGTTTAGTATAGTGTAGTAGTTTCACTCTGTTCACATTAACTTAGAAACTTTCGTTCCTCACTATCAGCCGAATTCTGGAGGCATTGTGGGTTGCGGAAATCAACGCCGCGCTTCCTTGCAAGAGCGAGAAACTGACCATATTAAATATTTGATTCCTTCAAGCGAAAATCGAACCCACACGCGGACCATTTTACAGTAGCACGCTTGTGCCTCTGTGCCTTTATCCGTCTTATATTGACATTTCGAAAAGCTACGTGTTGAATGATGGAATTCAACGCCGCTTGGAACGCAATTTAGAAGAAAATGAAACAATGTGTGGACTTGACCGTAAAATACAGACGTGTAAATAAAAAAAACGTGAATAACTATAATAAGTACATAATAAACCTGAGTGACGTCAAGTTTAGGAGATATTGCGAAAAATACATTTTCGCGTTTTTTTCACACGAGAACAGTTAATGATGCAAGTCACGTAACCATTGTGCCAAAAAATTATGAGAATTTTAGAGCTAATAAAAGTACAATCTCACTTTAGTTGCTTATGAGTTAAGTATTCATTTTAAAATGATTTTATATTATATTGTTTCACTTTTAAAGTGAACTTATATTATATTTCTTATATTTTTGAATGTCAACGACCATAATATCCGTCTTATTATAACTGTTTTCACAGGTAAATCATTAACCCCACCTTGACTTTAGATAGGAAAAGATAAGTTTTTTTTATTATATATATTTTCCGGGTTTTCTATAATTTAAAATGAATTACTTTTTTCGTAGTATTTTAGTAAAATAAAATATTATCAACATTAAAAAAGCAAAACCCTTTTTTTAATATATATATTATAAAAAATATTAAAAAAAAAATAATCTATTAACACATAACTAGCTACCATCATATTACTTTAAAATATAACAGTAATAATATGGGCACATTCCACAACAGTGTCCACGAAAGGGTTAAAACCACCCGCTGAGTAATTATTCTTGGACACGCCACTACTTCATATATAGAGTGACGTGAGAAAGAAATACCAACCCTCAAATAGTATAACAAAAGATTGAGAAATACAGTAGTATTGTATATAAGAAGTGCCATTGTTGAAGCTGATGACGATTTAATCACCCATATTACTATTGATTTTACTTTCATTGAACCTTTTATGTAACCGCTATTTTATTTTCTTGTTAAAATTTAAGTAGTCTTCATTGTTTTCGTGACTATAGATTAGATTTTTTTTAGCTTCACGCTGTATCCCGCACACAGCAGTGTAGACAAAGGGAACCTAGTGTTAACTAGTAGTAGGGAAGCTAGTGTTAATAGGGAACATTCAGTTTCCCATTTTCACCCACATTGCGGAGGCATTGCGTGTTGACTAGCGGATCTCGACGTCGCGCTTTGCCTCGACACCGGAGCGAAGAAATAAATGTATTAAATAATTTTTTCGAATGAGAATTGAACCCACAACCACGATTGGACTATAGTTTGAACTTAATAAATTGATTATATATCCGTCTTATTAAAGAGAATTGGCTACTTGAGGGAACAAATTATGAATATTTACTCGATATGAAAAAGAGAAACCAGGAGCTTGAGCTTCGCTAAGTAACGTTTATGGAGAGCCCTAACGCTCTACGTTCCCAGCTATATAGAGGATACAGCGAAAGCTAAAACTATATACAGGGATATTTTAAAGATTAGAAAAATATATTATACAACGCTACAACTATTTTTATAAAGAGGGAAAGAGAGAGAGAGAGAGAGAGAGAGAGAGTTACTTATTTAAGACAAATCTGTAAGACTTGGAACACAAGTGTCTTAATGGGCTCAGAGTTTTTTAACACTAGGTATTCTCTCTGCCTGCTCTACTATGTGCGAAATACAGCGTGATGATAGTAAAAACAGGACGCAGGACATGCCACAAAACTGACTAACTGACTAACTGTGAACATTGTGGTAGTGGGTTCGCTCCCTATTTAGGAAAATTAATAATTGTTTCCTCTCCGTAATAGTAAAATAAAATGTGACGTTGAGTTCGACTACTAACAAGCAGTCTCAAGTTTTCCCTGCCTACCCTCATATACGTAGGATAAAGCGTATACAATTAAAATGTATGGAAGGCTAATGAAACTGTATAAAATATTATAAATTTTACTGTTTTAATTCATTTTTGTCTATATTACATTATACGTATTTAATCAAAAATTATTCCAATTCGCTATCGAATACAGTATTAACTAAAACTTATAGTGGAGGTTAGCTGTCAATATGTTTTGAAATAATGCTCGGACAGTCAGACGTGAATAATTCTCCTTGAGAAGTGCGTGGTGTCTTGTGAATGTTAGTTCGTACATTTATAAGGGTTGCGTGTGTCCAAGGTGACAGATTTTCTAAAATATAAGAACACGTTTGGTTTCATATTGAAAATCTACTAAAATAGCAAAATTACGATATTGTGTTTAATTTAAATTATTAACAACTGCCAAAAATATATTTTGGGTACCTAATAATTTTGATTTTATTTCGTTGTCATTCATGTAGGCTGAGGGAATCCAATGTTGAGAGAGTCTGTTTCCCACTTAACATCTGATTTTAAGCGTAGTGGAGCTAAATGCCGCAGTTTATCTTCCTACAACATTAAAATAATTCATTCCCCCAAATGGATTCGAACACACGATCCGTTTCCGTTGGCAGTCAGACGCCGAAGACGATTACAATCAGCCACCTCCACGATAGTACTACCTACTAATCATCTTGTCATACATTTTTAATAAAAAGAAAAGTTATTTGATAGCTCCATCTGAAATTTCTGAAATCAAAAATAATTTAAAATAAAAATTAGACAGTGTTTTTATAATAATATCATTTATTAACGATTTTGAAATTTTAATTCCAGGTACGACAATTGAAGATAGAAAGTCATGTGAAAAGAAGCTTAACTTAGCATTATAAAGGTATATTACCTACCTATAGTTATTAATGTGATATGAAATCTCTACTTCATTACACGAACTACAGTCACTACCGTACTATATAAACATAATCTCGAAATTAACCGTTAAGCGTATAATTTCTAGCACAATAGTGTAGCATTTTAACTTAAAATGTTATCTTAATCTTTTAAGATAAAAATCGTAATGTCGCCGAACAAAGAAATATTCTTATAAACATTTTGTTTTTTTTAAGTGGTAAAGGTGAATTTAAAGAAATTGTTGAAAATAAAGGTTGTAGAGATTGCAGTTAGATGTTTTGATATTTTTTCTTGAAATAAATTTATAAAGTAATAATTTAAAAAATCACTAAATCAATTTTATATGTATATAACTTTCAAGAGAGCCCTTACTTTATTTTAACATATCAAAGAAATGTTCAGCAAATTTGATGGAACGTTATATTTTTTTTATTAGTCTTCCTACTTTGACCGTAATCATAAAAATGGTAAGAAATATCTTATAAGTCGCAGTCTATGAGAATACCTATATCTATGTTTATAATTAAACGTGACGCTCGTTACAATTTCTGTAGAATTTTAGTAACGATATATCAAAAATGTAAGAAGAACTTATGAATGTTAATAGACTAAGACCCAGGGTCCCCAGACCTTCATCATTTTAGGTAAGACGGTATGCGTCCTTACTAACTTGAAAATGGTGCCCTTTCAGTGGTGACGACAACTTATGGAACACACTCACCTACGTTAAAGTAGAAACGCTCGTATTTAAATATGTTGTTAAGAATAATATTAAACATGTATATTTATTATTACCATTTTTTATTATGGCAAAATACGTTAAACTAGCAAGCTTTAATTTTACATATATTACTTACGGACTATTTCAAGACCCATAATGAAATAAAAAAAAATAAGCACACAGACTCATTCGATGGCTCAAATGTCCTCCCAGACAGAGATATAGCTTTATTTGGCGCAACGTCAGAAAGGGCCTCTTTTACAAGTAAATGAGTACACATACTGTCTTAACCAAACTCAAAATTCCAGCTATGTTAAAATGACGTAGGTCTGGCAGCCCTCAGATCTTGGGCTATAAAGTTCATGTGATATTTTCACTAACATTTATTGAGTGTTGTAATTAGAAATTAGAGTATAAAAAACTATACATTATATATAAACGTACAACTAAATATCAACCGTTTATAACCAATAATCACTTAAAATAATAATAATATCCAAAATGAAACCGTTTGTCTGCAAACTACAGCAATACATCAAAAGAGGCAAAAATAGAGAAGCATTCTATCACGAAAACACGCTATCTTGATCTTTGTGAATAGACAATCGCGCGGCTCGTACAATGCCATTATTATTTGCTATTATTTTGTAGTTTCTGTTGCCAAAACATCTGATTATCGTATGGAACTTATAAGCTTTGAAATTCCACCTTTTGGTGTCATTTTACTTTAAGTCAGCTTCACGCTGTATCCCGCACACAGCAGGGTAGGCAGAGGGAACCTAATGTTAAGACACTCCGTTCACCACCTTCCACCGAGTTCTGGAGACAATGTGTGTTAAGTGACGGAAGTCAACGCCGCCCTTTACCTCGACACCAGAGCGTAGAAACGACAATATAAATGTAAATAAATAACAAACAGCCGTGCGCTTGTACTCTGCACCACGACTCGCCTTTATCCTGGATTTATTTCCTTTGTTTACTATTATAGATATCCAGCTATTAATATATGATTTATAAACAAAACTGCATTATTTACAATTCTAACCACCTTGTTTTTTATAATATATATGATTTATATACAAAAATAGCCGTCTGATTATTATAATCATATACTTAATTCAGCCCAACAAGATTACAGCAATTAGCCTCGCACGCTGTGTCGAACCCCATTCCTAACTTCATCAATAATAATGGTCGACCGTGTCGCAACGGACTCATGGGAGTAAAATAAGTACCCATTTCATACAAATCTTATTCCCTGGTGATTAAGAAAGTGAAAGGAATGGACCCCCGCTGTACTTCCCAATGAAAAATTAAACACATTCGTCACCCAGCAGTATTTAACGGACGATGTATTGAAATAAAATAGTTGAATGTATGTTATATTATGTATGTCTGAATGATATTGTATTGTTGTTTTTACAATTTTGTAACTGTTTTCTATTAATATCTAAAATATATTTTTTTGTGTGTTTATATATTTCTCTTATAAATATTATATCTATCTGTTGTTCACTTTTCGACTGTTTTAGAAATTTATTGTTATATACAAAATTGTGCCAGACTGAAAAATTTATAAAATCAAATTAAATCATCTTCACGCTGTATCCGGCACACAGCAGGGTAGACAGAGGGAACCTAGTATTAAGACATTCCGTTCATCACTTTCCGCCGAGTTCTGCGGTGTTGAGTGGCGGAACTGAACGCCGCCCATTGCCTCGACTCCAGAGCGAAGAAATGAAAATATAAATGTAAATAAATACTTCAATCCTCAAGTGGGGATCGAACCCACAAACAGTCCATTATACAGTCACACTTCTGCCCCTGCACCACGACTGGCCACAAAAATTATATTATTTTAATTTATTGCGTCATACCAGACATCAATATCGACACTGTAACGTACAGAATATTTATTTTATGTAAATTAACGACGCGAATATGACGTCCTTCATTTAACACTATAACGCAAGAAAAAATGTCAAGTATATCTATATCGATATATATATCTATATATTTTTTAGCTTCACGGCACACAGCTGGGTAGGCAGAGAAATTATTTTCGTAAAATTTTCAACATTTATAGGTTCTACTTCCCTTTGACTTCCAATCCTGAAATTTGCATACACTCGTGCGAATCCGATTCCCACTTGACCTTTTTATTATACAAAGAACTATATAAAGAAGCTATATAAGCATTTATTTTTCAAAACAAATGAATACCAATCGATCCGCTCGTATGTGGTATGGAATTCCCCATGGTAGTTTTAATCTGAGAGGAGCTCGCCGCAGCTTGTTTACAGCTTTATATTTTATGTTATAATTCATTTTAAATGAATTATCACAATACAATCACAATAATATTGTTTGTAATGCGTAAATAAAATTTTCCAGCTGAACAAGCTGTCTCTTATTTGTCTACCATAAAAAATATATATTTTAAGATTAATAGATAAAAGGGCAGTCAAGGCACAGGAGCACAAAATGTGACTGTAAAATTGACTTGTTGTGGGTTGGATCCCCACTCGAGGAGTTTAAATATTTATTTACATTTATATTTTCATTTCTTCGCTCTGGTGTCGAGGCAAAGCCGGGCGTTGGCAAAGTCCACCACTTAACACGCAATGCTTCCAAAACTGGGCGAAGTGAGGAATGGAGCGTCTTAACACTAGGTTCTATTTGCCTACCCTGCTGTGTGCGGGATACAGCGTGAAGCTGATTTTTTTCTTTTAATAGATGCTCTACATGAAAAAGATTGATTTAAAAACTGTAATTATTATTTATTTTAGTAAGAGGACGTCGTGGCGCAGTGGCACACACGCGTGTGTGAATGTAACGTGACGGTTGTGGGTTCGCTTGAGTACACTAGAGGAAGGAGTTTTTTATTTATTATTATTATATTGATTTCTTCGCTCTAGTAACAAAACAAAGCACTACGTTAAGTTCCTTCACTCAACACGCAAAACCACTAAAATTCAGCGAAACATGGAGAACGGAGCGTCTTAACACTGGAAAATAGCGTGAAGCTGAAAACAAATTGGTTACAAGAGTTTTTACATAAATAATTGTGACAAAAACATTTTTTTTTTCAGCTTAAAGCTGTATTCCGCAAAGACAGACGGAAAACGGAGTGTCTTAACACTAGTCTCCTTCACTAAGCAACCGCTAACCATTCACATTCAATTACTGCAACATAACAGCATTACATGGTATAACATGGGTTTCGCAAACGAACCTAAATTATTTCATTGTTCTAAACAATCGTAACAAGTATTTTTATAAAGGCTTTGGACACGCTCACATTAAGCGTTTCATCACTAGAACATCAAAGATGTCGACACTATTTTTTTGTTGTCGGATAAAGGTGGTAACTATGTGTGATTTGTAGATGAGGAAGACGAAGAGAGGAAGAGTTATCAATATATTTGAATATACATTTTTTTTTGGAAAAAGTATTAATGGAATAATATAAATGGAACGGGATGTAGCCCTCGCCTATCAGAAACCGTTCGGTGCATATTCAAATCCCGCTATGTTATTTTTTTTATATGCTTGCTAAAAATCTTTTAGAATTAATAAACTGAAGAAAATGTAGTCGAAATCAGCTTCCCGCTGTATCCCGCACACAGAAGAGTAGGCAGAGTGACGCTAAAGTTAAGACACTCCATTTTCCACTTTCTGCCGAATTTTGAAGCATTGAAAGTCAAATTATTATTAATAATAATTAATTGTTTCTTGTGAGGATCGTACTTACTAAACTGAAAAACTCAATTAATGTCTGATAGGACTCACGATAGAATTTTTAAAGTTATTGTCTGTTACAAAGTGTTATATTTCACGCTGCATCTCAAGTCGTTTCCTTTTCCTCCCATTTTTTGAAAAATTGCGTTTTTTCGAGACGACCCCAAGTTACTATCTATTTACATATTAAAACTTAAATTAATTTTAATCCTGTTAAATATACATGTAAATAATATAAATATTATAGGCATTACAACAGAGTTATCGAGTTGTTTTTATTAGCGAGCGGACGGAACACTTAGTTATCGTATCCTGTACCTACTGGCGCTGGATTTTCACATGGCGATTAGATTTAATATAGAATAACCGATTTATTTTTATGTTTATAATTCGTTTTGTTAAAATAAATGGAATTAAAATCAGCTTCACGCTGTATCACGCATATAACAGGATAGGCAGAGTTGCATGAATTAATGAATTATATCTAACAAAGTAAGTATCAAAATCGCATCATTAGGGCAAATTTCACTGAAGTGGAAAATAGTGTGAACGTGGAACACGATAGACAAAACATGAACGAACACCTTCTGCTCAAAATTAAAAGTTAAAGAAATACATAGAAAATAAGTTCTTTGATTTTCACGATTATTACACATTTTAAATGAAACTGAAATAATTTAACCGGATTAATCGCGTATATTTAAGATTTTACATTTTGGAAACACGACGTTTCGAACACTTTGCAGTAGTCCGTGGTCACGGGTATTCTACCCGGTAAAGGAATTGGCATCCTCAAATTCTTTATGTAAAAAATATTTAATAATTTGTATTTTATCTTACTAAATAATCGTTTTAACAAATGATCTCCCTACAGATGTGAAAACGTAATTAAATTATAACAAACATTTAGGAGTTTCGACATTCGAAGTTAATATGCACGTATATCTTGCCAGAGTCAGCTCGGACGGCCCCAAGAGGTGCGAGCTCAAATCCCGCTACATTCAAATTAAATATACATTTTCTAAGAAAACATTTTTCTTCCTAAATATGAGATAACACTATAAAAATATCAAAACTCCAAATTGTATTTGCTATTTCGCCATTATCACATACAAATATAATTCCGCATAAATAATATACTTAAAGAATAATTTTCAACCCTTCGAGACTACAAAGACGGGACTGTTTACTTTAAAGGTAGGAATAGCTAACAATCACTAGCTACGGTTAGGAAGGGTTCAGTAGGGGTGTGTATTTAATAAAGAAAAATAACCGCAAACCAACTTACAATATTCTGTGAAAGCGGAGAAAGTAAGAATAATTTCGTCCCTACATATTAGATAGGGCTTTATTATACTACTATAGACCATTATTATATTGTAAACGAAATGAGAATACGAAAATACTGTTTGAACGTCGTCGTGGCACAGTGGTTGACTGGAAACGCGACGGTTTTCGATTCTTATTCGTATTAACAAGCGTAATGTAACACGCAATGTCTTAATATTTTGTGATTTGCGTGGGTGTACCTTAGCCCTAGGCTCCCTTCTGCTATATGCGAGATACAGGGAAAAAAAAGTTTTTAAAACTTTGAACCAGTGTCTCTCTTAACTAAAGATATGTGAAATATTAAAATGTACCTTGGTAGTGGCGAAGTGCTACAAATGTGATGTTATGGATTCAATACCCACCCGGTGCAATAAATCATATAATTATCCGTAAGACAAAGCGGACAAACCGCTGAGTTCTGCCATTTAACAAATGTATAATACCGGAAGGTACTTACCTAACCCTCCCTATACTATTTACTACCCTCCCTGTACTATCTGTGTACTCTTACTAAGCGAGTAAAGCGTGAAGTTGAAAAAATAAATAAAAAAGAATGTATAAAAAGCGGACCGAGGGTAAACGTAGAGAACGAAGAAACTAACCGGATTAATCGCGTATATTTAAGATTTTACATTTTGGAAACACGACGTTTCGAACACTTTGCAGTAGTCCGTGGTCACGGGTATTCTACCCGGTAAAGGAATTGGCATCCTCAAATTCTTTATGTAAAAAATATTTAATAATTTGTATTTTATCTTACTAAATAATCGTTTTAACAAATGATCTCCCTACAGATGTGAAAACGTAATTAAATTATAACAAACATTTAGGAGTTTCGACATTCGAAGTTAATATGCACGTATATCTTGCCAGAGTCAGCTCGGACGGCCCCAAGAGGTGCGAGCTCAAATCCCGCTACATTCAAATTACATATACATTTTCTAAGAAAACATTTTTCTTCCTAAATATGAGATAACACTATAAAAATATCAAAACTCCAAATTGTATTTGCTATTTCGCCATTATCACATACAAATATAATTCCGCATAAATAATATACTTAAAGAATAATTTTCAACCCTTCGAGACTACAAAGACGGGACTGTTTACTTTAAAGGTAGGAATAGCTAACAATCACTAGCTACGGTTAGGAAGGGTTCAGTAGGGGTGTGTATTTAATAAAGAAAAATAACCGCAAACCAACTTAAAAAGCGGAGAAAGTAAGAATAATTTCGTCCCTACATATTAGATAGGGCTTTATTATACTACTATAGACCATTATTATATTGTAAACGAAATGAGAATACGAAAATACTGTTTGAACGTCGTCGTGGCACAGTGGTTGACTGGAAACGCGACGGTTTTCGATTCTTATTCGTATTAACACGCGTAATGTAACACGCAATGTCTTAATATTTTGTGATTTGCGTGGGTGTACCTTAGCCCTAGGCTCCCTTCTGCTATATGCGAGATACAGGGAAAAAAAAGTTTTTAAAATTTTGAACCAGTGTCTCTCTTAACTAAAGATATGTGAAATATTAAAATGTACCTTGGTAGTGGCGAAGTGCTACAAATGTGATGTTATGGATTCAATACCCACCCGGTGCAATAAATCATATAATTATCCGTAAGACAAAGCGGACAAACTGCTGAGTTCTGCCATTTAACAAATGTATAATACCGGAAGGTACTTACCTAACCTTCCCTATACTATTTACTACCCTCCCTGTACTATCTGTGTACTCTTACTAAGCGAGTAAAGCGTGAAGTTGAAAAAATAAATAAAAAAGAATGTATAAAAAGCGGACCGAGGGTAAACGTAGAGAACGAAGAATAATATACATATATTACTGCAATAACAATAGTTAATAGAGAAAATAAAAATTATTGCTTAATATGAAAAAAAAACAAATTCTTAAAAAAAATCTTTTTGTCTTGTCTAAAAGTCATCAGTTTTGTCTGATGTCATACATTCCTTGTAATATTTATTTAATTATCTACAGTACCTACTACGACCGAGGAGTCACGGGCGCCCTAAATTTAGATTAAAAATTAAAATTAAATTAGCTTCACGCTGTATCCCGCACACAGCAGGGTAAGCAGAGCGAACCTAGTATGGAGTCATTGCGTGTTGAATAGCGGAACTCAACGCCGCGCTTTCCGTCGACACCAGAGCGAAGAATATGAAAATATAAATGTAAGTAAATATTTCATCTCCTCGATGGGGATCGAACCAACCAGTCGCTTTTCCAGTCACACTTTGTGCTCCTGCAGTCGTGGCGACTGGCCTCTGAATTTAGATTTTTTGAACTTTTGAAACGAATGAAAAATAGTAAGAAAAATGCTAAAAAAATCTGCATGACAATCTATAGCTACAGAGCGGCCACGACTCGTCGACCGTACTGTAGCCTACTTTCAAAATTAAATTTTAGTCATAATATCGGCGTCTCTATTATTAGTTAGCGGTTCGTTAGTCAAAATTCATTTATTATTTCATCAAAGACTAACCAACAATCGTCCAAGTATGGCCGTGTGTGGTGCAAAAAATATCTTTATGCAACAATAATGACAAAGGATATTCACATTTGTCTCTCTCTCTAAAAGGCTGAAAATGGCGTAGCCATATATCGTTTTTTGCACTCACATTTTAGACAATGTTAATAATTGCGTAGATTCAACTTCGATACATACTAATTGGAGCAAAACAAAGAATCTAACTCTATAAAGTAATGCTCTATATGTTTTAAGGTATTTTTTTAATCTGTTGATATATTATGTTTCTAAACTTGTTTTTCTCTTAAGAAATTTGAACGTTTTATCTTACCGCTTTTTATTATAATGTAAAATTAAAATTAAATCAGCTTCTCGCTGTATCCCTCACACGGCAGGGTAGGCCGAGAGCTCCCAGTGTTAAGACACTCCGTTCTCCGTTTTCCGCCGAGTCCGGAGGCATTGCATGTTGATTGGCGGAACGCTGCGCTTTTACCTCGACACGAAGAAAAGAAAATATAAATGTAAATAAATATTTCATTTCAAGATAACGACACCCCATTTAAAGAATAAACGTATACCAATAGTAATTTAGCTTCACGCTCACACGCACCATAGTGGTTAGAGGCAGCATAATGTCAAGGCACTCCGTTCTCGACGTTCCGTTAACAACAGCCAATTTCATACTACGTTAGTAAGTTACACAAAACTGGACCACGCGGGTTTGCGTGCATTATACAAACAACTTACAGCCCGTCAAAGGGTAGTCGGTACTAGCAATAAAATAGTAAAATTATGAACTATCCATGCAAATGATACATAGCCAAGTGTTCTCACGTTGTTTTCAAATAGGGTTTCATAGATGAATAGTTTTTCAACCCCAGTGTCTCGTTTTAATGATGGCACCTTTACATTCTATGTTTATTTTGTGCTTTTTATGTGTCATTTTGACATTATAGGGGTGGCTCGGACCAGGGATGAACGATCATCTTTTTTTTATAGTAAAACTTTGCAGTTGTTTGTCAAAATGCGTAATTAGGTAATTTGTTTTACACATTTTTCCAATTTTTCTTAATAGAATTTAACGTTTTTTTCGTTTTGTTGGCCTTTTTTGGTTGAATGCTTAGGTGGATGAGTAAAAAAATGTGTTATTATATTTAAATATTCAATGATACATTTTAAATATGCTATTTTTGTATAGTGCTACTTATTTGAAGCTAGGGTCTCTAAATCCATATCAATTTGTCCAAATATTGTCTCTACAATGCGGGACGTGAATGTCTGCGTCACTTGGGACATTTAAATCTTGTATAATATATATTTTGTATAATATATGTACCATATGCAAGTTCATCTTATTTTTCAATTAAATTATTAATTTTGCCTTTTATAAATAAAAAACTAAAATAATTAAAGAAATCTCAGTGACTTATAACTTAGATCTATACTTTCTCTCTTATTTTCCTTTAAGATTCATATAATAGATAAATCTACTCAACTTAAGACACAGAAATTAAAATTAATAGGCTATATTTTTATTTGTAGAAAAATGAATAGCGTAGGATTGTTACCAAATAAAGAGGCGACGCTTTCGATTTCTTGTTAATAATTTCTATCTTTCAATATGGTGAACGATATTATTTATTAAGTTGAAGTTAGATATTTGTTTTCCCTAGTTTTCTCTAAAATTTTGAGATATTACATGTAGGCGCAACTCAACGCCGCACTCTGTCTTGGTACCAGCGCGAGGAAATGAAAACAAAATCATTCTCTCGTGTTTCAATCGAACTCACGACCGTCGCGTTTACAGTCAGAAATAGTGTCGCCTCGACGGCCTCTATAATAATCTTTCTCTGTAAAAAAAACATAGGCGCGGAGTCTACGTGTTCATCAGCCATGGTTCCCTCCAAGTGACCTCCGTGGACCTCTATTATCCTCCATGGTTCAGTACAAGTAAGTTTATTTCACCGTTCAATCAAACCAACATTCCTATCCGGCCCAATTCATCTTAAAGACGTTCCATTATAAGTAACCCGACCCGCATTAGACGGTAATGGGGCATTCATATAATAGTACCGAATGTAGAACTTCTCTGTTCGTCTTTTTGGTTTTTTTTGTTATATAGCTTTAGAGGGGCTGGTTTTTTTCTAAAATATGTCACAAAAATTATATTTAATTTAAATTTAATAAATTCTAGAATATTCAAATATAAAAAAAAAGGTATTTTTTTAATATTATTCAATCCTTTCTCTCCATTTACTATAGCTTAATTAAAATGATAATATTGCTTAATACACTTGAAACACACGTTGTATGAACAAAGCATTATTTTGTTTTCAAATAGGTATAAATGTACGCACATATATTATGCTGTTTTTTGTAAATATATGTGATTGCGTTTATGTAATATTATTGTAAATAGTTTTATTCAAATTGCAATATAAATGTGAAACTTATTGAGTTGTGTATATATATTGAGGCCAGTCGTGCAGCAACGGCACTAGTATGTGACTGTAAACGCTACAGGTTGTGGGTTCGATTCCCATGCGAGGAAATGAAATATTTAAAAACGCTGTATCCCGCGCATTACTAGGTACATACACTACTAAGTATTTAAAAAAATAAGAGTGAGTAGAGTATTCACCCTAAAATTATATAAAAAAATCTAAATTATTCTTAAACGACAACCATATATGTTATATGCTTAAACGTTTTATTGTTACTTTATATTTACATTATTTATGTAAATGTAATAAAATTTATTAAAGTCGAACGTGTCACGCACCTAAACTTCAAACACCAAAACGAATACACTAGATATAGGCATAAAGCTTAAATTATGTCACGGTCCTTATTCCTATGCATAGGACAGTGACACGCCTGCTGTACCCGCCTGTCATATCCGAGTGATCAGCGTGACATCCTCAGACCTACCACATCGATTTAAGGAGCTTTCATGCGACAGTTGGTACTTTACTTAACGCGGCTTATCTTTATTTCTCTCTATTTTGTCACGCTGTATCCCACACGCAGCAGAGTATGTAGAGGAAACCTATGTTAAGACACTTCGTTCTCCATTTGATTAACCGTATTGAGTTGCGGAACTCAACGCCGCGCTTTGTCTCGACCCCAGAGCAATGAAACGAAAGTATCAAATATTTTATTTTCGCGAATGCGAATCGAAACCACAATCGTTTACATATTATGTGCCGCTGCGCCAAGACTGCCCTCAATCTAGGTAGTTGTAGATTCGAACTCCATATCTGTACATCAACGACGTGCTTTAAAGATACTAAAACAATTTTCGTGTTTAGTCTTTTAATATTGCGGTAATAAATTATTACTACAGTAATCTATTAGAAAAGCCAATTTCCTTTAATTAACTTGGTTTTATTATTTTTTATATTTATAGCTTTCCTTATATACAACATAATTATTCTTTCATTATGAGAAATGACTATGACTAACTATAAGACCCAGATTTACGTTTAATATGTAAATAGATGGCCAGTCGTGGCGCAGAAATACAAGCGTGCGACTATAAACGTAACAGTTCGCTTCCCACTCGAGGAAATTATTTTTTTTTAGCTACACTCTGTATTCCACACACTGCAGTAGGTCGGTAGGCAGAGGGAACCTAATGTTAAGATACTCCATTCCCCACTCTCTGCCGAATTCTGGAGGCGTTGCGTGTTGAGTGGCAGAAATCAACTTGTCCTTTACAGTAGAGCGAAGAAATAGAAATATAAATTTAAGTAAATATTTCATCTCCTCGAGTTTGGATCGAACCCACAACCAGTCGGTTTTACAGTCACACTTTGTGCCCCTGCTTCACGACTGGTCTCAATGAAAAAATATGAAATATTTAATATTTTCATTTCCTCGCTTTGGTAACACCAATCAATATGTGATTACTCCAAAATTGGGCGTAAAGCGAGGAACAGAAATGTTTTAAATAAAGGGAACGGAGTGTCTCAACACTAGGTTTTCACCAGGTTGTTTCTGCTTTCCCTGATATGTGCGAAATTTAGATTTAGTTTATTGTATACATACAATGAAATAACACATTTGCATTTTACTCGTTTATGCATTATTATGTAACAAAATAACAAAACCACAGCCTGTCCTCTTAAGCTTCTATACCGAGATAGCATCTCTTACGTCGCGTCGTGCAGTGAAGTAACGAAAGTAAGAGTTCACAAGTGACCCGACACGGTTTACCGTTCGTTAATTATGAACGTTATTCACGATGCACGGCGATGCGCCTGCGCATCTTATACTCTCACTTTCCGTTGGTATAGAGCTTGGAAGCTATACGATTTTTTATATGAATTTAGGTGGTTCAAAATATTAGATTTACTTATGTTTGGGAAAAATGACAATATTTGATGTCTACTATTAAGAATAAATATTTTTTTTATATAATTGATATATAATTGATGCATTAAAATCTAATTAGTCTCCCAGTTTAGTTATGTTTTATTACCTAATAGATTAAATGAACAAATAAGTAAATATTTAAAACTAAAAAATATTATTCTTTTTATTTTTTTTTTCTATTAATCGCTCTGGCATCTAGACAAAATCTTGGCGTTGAATTCCGCCGCTCCCCACCAAATTCCCCACGAAATCCCCCTCCGTTCCCCACGAAAGTGTGGAACTGAGTGTCTTAACACTCTGTGTTCCCTCTGCCTATCCCGCTTTGTGCGGGATATCAAGTGAAGCTGATTTTATGTTAAATTTTAATATAATTAAAACTTCTATCTTCTTCGTAACTCTATATAAAGTTACCAGCACGACCGTCCGCGAACTCCTTTGTTCGTGCAACTTTAAAAAGCTTGTACTTTCACGACTTCATAACTAATTACTGGAGTCTAGTATTGTTCTATTGCAGTTTTTACGCAATTTATCATAACTATTATGATGTAGAGACAAATGGTTTCTTTAATGAATATGTTTGAATTGCTTATTGTGTAAGATATCGTAGGAAGAGATACATTTATTCACATGTATTCTGTAATTGTAGATTGTTTATTAAGCTTTTTTTCTTTTTTTTATTCCGTAGATAGGGTAGGCAGAGAAAACATAGTGTCTAGACACTCCGCTCCCTAATGTCTGTTTAATTCTGAAAGCATTGAGTGTTGAATGGCGGAGGTCAACGCTGCGCTTTGCCTTGAGAGAGAGAGAAGAAATGAAATATTAAAATTTAACAAGAATCAAAAAAAATGAAATAATAGAAATATAACAAGAATCGAACCCAAAACACGTCGTATTTGCTATCTTCCGAATCTTTAAATATTATATACATTATATATTTTTATCGAAATTGTTTTTACAAAACAAACTGTTTCTACTGCCACTGAGCAACAATGGCCTTATTTATTAATTCAATAACTAAAATTACAGCCTTGAGTTCCGCCACTCAACATACAATGCCTCCAGAACCGGAGGAAAGTGGGAAGCGGAGTGTCTTAACACTAGGTTCCCTCTGCCTACCCTGCTGTGTGCGGGATATAAATACATTATATCAAATTACTGTTTCCTTTCTAATATATCAGAATTTATATAGCTTGCGACTTTTATATTAAATTTTAGCTCATAAAGCGTATATAAGTGCATACCAATTGAAGTTTTTACGATATTCGTCATTTAAAAGGCTAAATAACGTAATACAAATTAATAACGGTAATTTAGTACCGATTACAGGAAATAAGGAAGTCGCTACGTTGCATTCACCGGAATCTGTAATCATATTTATTGTATTCATATACTATCGCCTGCATGTAATGGCCGGTTTGAAGTTTATTAATAAGTTAACATTAAATTTAATTTTATAGATATACTAGAAGAGAATGTAGGTTCTCTTCTAATGTTACGACGTAGAAAAAGTAATAATTAAAATAGTAATTCAGAGTTGATTGATGACTTTTATAATAATATCCTATTATTTAACAATATTTAGTAGGTCGAGGCCGGTCGTGGCGCAGTGGCACAAAGTGTGACTGTAAACCGACTGGTTGTGGGTTCGATCCCCACTCAAGGAGATGAAATATTTACTTAAATTTATATTTCCATTTCTTCGCTCTGGTGTCGAGGTAAAGCGTGGCGTTGAGTTCTGCCACTTAACACGCAATGCCTCCGGAATTCAGCAGAAAGTGGGGAACGGAGTGTCTTTCACTACGTTTCCTCTGCCTACCCTGCAGTGTGCGGGATACAGCGTGAAGCTGATTTTTATTTTTTTTTATTTAGTAGGTATAGGTCAAAAGTCAAGTAATAACTAAAAAGGCATTAAGAGTCTATAAACTATCTAACTATGTAGATCAACTTCACTAATTTAAAAAAATTTTTCATTGTCGATGGTGAAACTGAACGACGCACTTGATCTATCACAGTGAGAAAATTAAAATCTATTAAATATAATAATTTACTCAATTGAGATTCAACCCACAACCATCAGCTTACGATCAGATGCTATTCCACTGCACCACAACGACTTCAAAGAAAGTAAAACATCGAATATTTTTAAGTAACAAAAAAATGGTGTCTAAAGAATAAGAAATTCACGACTACTTTTTAGCAAACAGAAATTAATCTATTAGCGACAAGTGGCGATTGCCCTAAAAAAATGGACAGTTATTTATTAACGTTTCTTCTTAATATTAATAGTAATAGCGTTCTTAGAAGCTCTTGAAAATATGATTGATAGATTAATGCGAATTCATTTTACATACATTTACAGTATATTGTTTCAAAAGTAAAGTATTGTTAGAAAGTGGGGAACAAAGTATCTACAGAAGGATCTCAGGTTCCCTCTGCCTACCCTGATATGCTCGAGATACAGGTGAAAAAACAAAAAAGAAATATTATTCCTGATATTTAGTAAAACGGTAAGGTACGCGATTTCTAACATCCAAACAACAATTTCAACACAAATCTATGAACTTCGTGATCATACACTAAGAATGCAACGAAATACATTATACGAGTAATAATCGTGTTGTATCTGATATGAACAAAACTGATGAAAATCTACATACACGAATTTCTTACACGAAACTTTTTTATAATATACTTAGAAGGTTAAATCCATTTATTTATTCTCATTTAAAAAAAATCATAAATAGATGATGAGGCCAGTTGTGACGCAGGGGTACAAAGTGTGACTGGAAAACCGACTGGTTGTGGGTTCGATTCTCACTCGAGGAGATGAAATATTTACTTAAATTTATATTTCCATTTATTCGCTCTGGTGTCGAGGCAAAGCGCGGCGTTGATCTCCGCCACTCAACACGCAATGTCTCCAGAATTCAGCAGAAAGTGGGGAACGGAGTGTCTTAACACTAAGTTCCCTTTGCTTACTAGTAGGGTGTGCAGGATTCAGCGTGATTAAAAAAAAATGAAAGATTATATTTATTTTTAAATTCATGTGCAAAGAGCACAGAACTACAATGAATTTGATTTAATGCTTAAAATTAAATATAAAAATTTAAAAAACTAAATTATGACTTTTAGCCCAACATATAAATGTCTCAAGTAAGATAAATATGGTCCGGCTATTCGGCGGAAAGTGAGGAACGGACTATCTTAACATTGGGTTCCCCCTGCTTGCCCTGATTAATTTATTTTTCTGATGATTTCATCAGAAACTCCATACTAATTTCTATCTGAGTGCAAGACATTGTGTAATGAGCGATGGATCCTAACCTCGTGCTTTGTCTTAGCGGAAAAGGGAAACAATCAAGCTAACCTTGATTGTTTTTCTTTTTTATTATTATAATCTATTAAAACAATTAAAAGGAAACACAAGTCGTCGTGGTGCAGGAGTACAAGGGTGTGACTCTAGTGCGGCAGTTGTGAGTTCGATCCGCGTTCGAGGGAATCAATTATTATTTATTGATATTTTCATTACTTCGCTCTAACACCAAGGCAAAAAACCCGTTGTTGAGTTTCACTACTCAATGCGAATTGGGCGAAAAGTAGGAAACGGAGTATCTTAACTCTATGTTCCCTCTGTCTACCCTGCTGTATGCGGAACACAGCGTGACGCTGATTATTTTAATTAAAACAATATTAACAAAAGACGATAAAACTTTTCCCGTACCCAAATTATTCATTTCGGTCACCAACCATTTATAGTAACTGAATAAAGAATACAAGTGAGTGAATCAACGAGCACCGCTCGGTCGTGACCCATCCATAGCCTGTCAGTGGAGATTAATATAGGAACCCTTGACTCACCGAAAAATATTCGTTCAATTTAGATGAACACAGTAAACTTTTATATGAAGGGCTTACTTTGTAAATAGCTATAATAAAAACAATTGGTTGTATTGTAGAGAATATCTTTCAAGGAGTTAGATTGTATATATTTTTTATGATTATTATTTTTTTTTGGTTTAACGCAGCGTTGAGTTCTGCGACTTAACTCGCAATACCTCCAGAATTCGGCAGAAAGTGGGGAACGGAGTGTCTTTACACTAAGTTCCTCTAACTACCCTGCTACGTGCAGGATACAGCGTGAAGCTGATATAATATTTTTATATACGCATTGGTGTGGTTTCCGCATTTTGGAAAATTACATAAATTCCGGCAAGATCCCATTATTTTAACAATTAGTATATTCCAATGATCAAACTGGTACCTACTTCTCTATTATATATGTAAGTTTTGTCCATCAAAAAGATAGGATTGAAAACAATACCGACTGATCGACTCCATAGTGACGCAATGTTTAAGTAAATACTTCAGCTCTTCGAGTGGGGATCGAACCCACAACCAGTCGGTTTTACAGTCACAGTACCACTACACTTTGTACCACTGCGCCACGACTAGTCTCTATATTAAGTTAATTTTGAAAATTAACCAGAAAAAAACAATCAAAATAGTGGACGTCAACTTAATAAAGCACCAGTACTTGTGCCTGAGCATAAAAAAAATGAATTTCTCAATGCTCGTATAAAAAAAATCTTTTTTATATCATTGAATAGTTAGAGCTTCGACACCGCCATTTATATTAATTTGCATATATCGACGTTTATTGGAAGTAACTTTGAAAATATATACAAATAAATTATTTGTATAAAAATATACAAGAAATTTAGGAATTTAAGAAATGTCGCTATTACTAATCACCTCGTACACTACTTGAGTTATTGCAAAAATCTGTGACAGAAACGCAATCTGAAAGGCAAAAATCTAAACATGTTTTTTTTATTCGTATATTATACTTAATAGTGTATATTATACTTTTACATATGTTTTTAAAATAAATATTAATTAATACCGAGATAAAAGATAATAAAACTAAAAAACTCATTTCATCTTATCTCATCTCATCTCTTATCTCCCTCTCTCTCTCTCATATCATTACATGCTTTTTTTTCAGGTTCTCACATCTAGGTGGAAAGGCAGAAGAAATGTAAGGTTCCGCACCACCGCCAAATCTTGAAGACATTGCTTGCTGATTCAGCGATGTCTTTTGTGTTGTTACCAGAGACTGCTTTTTGACTAAGAAATAACTCAACTCTCGGGGTGGTAATCAAACCCATAACCGTTTCGTTTACAGTCTGGCACTGTGCCACAACGGCCTTAGTACATTATTTTGTAAGTTGTATAATTTATCTTCCCTCTTAGTATTTAACTGATTATTACTATTGGAGGCAATATCACTCATGTTGATAACATAACTAAATAATATTAGAATAGACTAACATCCGTTTCGAACGTTCAATATTTTTACTATGTATAGTTTAGGGTTGTCAATACTTACGTTGCGTTTTTTTTTCTGTATAAATTTTAAAGTGGCATGTAATTGTAAACGCGACAGGTTGTGGGCTCGAGTCCGAATCAAGGAAATTAAATATTTAATATTCAAATTTTTTCGCTCTGGTGACGAGGCAATGCGCGACATTGCTTTTCGCGATTAAACACGCAATGCCTCCAGAAAACGAGTGTAATGTGTCTCCATTAATCGAGAATTATATAGCCATTATGTGCTGATTGGCGGAACTGAACACTATATAACTGGAAAATGACAATTTATATTTTTATAATTTGGTCACTGGCATATTTGTTGAAGATGTTATCTTAAAATTTATTTCTCTTTAACTCAGCGACTCTTCAACTAAGGAAGTCAAAGATCTGTTAAATGTCATTATACAGAAGTACCAACCAATAATACAAATTATTTTTTTTTATATTGTTGGCCAGGTTGAACTTATCTATAACAGAGTTTTTTTTTTAAGTCAACCTATACAAATTTTCAACTCTGAAAGTGCAAGTGCAACATATACTCATATATACATAGATATTATATATACACCTATTAGATGGAAATATATCATAAATTAACTGAATTAATTTTATAAAAATAGCAAAATGGTTCACAGTAATTGTGAATTAGTGTCCAAGCTGTTGTTTCTTTAAAGAAATTTATAGAAAATACGAATATAAAAATGTGGAAATTTTAAAGCATATGGCAACCCTTGATCCATAGCGCACGATTACTGCGCTCCAATATTGACTGTTGACAGGAATCGAATAATCATTATAGCTTCCTCAATGTAGCTGTTTTATATTTAACTTTAATCGTTTTCCAGTTTCACGCTGTATCCCGCACACAGCAGGGTAAATAGAGGGAAGCTAGTGTTAAGACACCATATTTCCCATTTTCAGCCGAATTCTGGAGGCATTTCTTCTCTGAGTGGCGGAATTCAACGCCGCGGTTTGCCTCAACACCAGAGCAAAGTAAGGAAAATATCAAATATTTCCATTTCCTCGAGTGATAACCAAACCCACAACCAGTCGCGTTTACAGTCACACACATATCCCCCTGCGCCACACAGTCGTGGCCTCTCGAATCGTTTACAATAAAATATAAATTAAGTTATTCCATTTAAAATTCTTTGAACGCTCACACCACTTTTGTTGATTGCGAACAAATTTATAAGCTTCATTTTTATCTTCAATTGGGCAGACAGTAATTAATGGACTGTACTCGAAAATGTCTTAAGCAATAACGGTTTTTTTAAGTACAAAAATATCATTAAAAAAATGTATATGCTATATTTCTGATAAATTTTTAAGAAGTTCTATGGTTGTGTGGTTTTTGGACTTGAGTTTAGAATTTTAAAACTAGTTCTAAGCATAATTCGTGTAGATAAACAGTGTGATAGTTATCTTTCTATTAAAAGGGTTGTTTATAATAAGAAATGTCGTATAATAGTTGACAGATCACGTTAAAGGACAAATCACGTCAAAATATATTTATTTATGAAATGAATACAAAACTAATATATTTATTACTTTGTTTCGAGAGAACATTTTTTGCAATAGATTAAAATGCATTCATAATGAGGAGTACAATTTTGTGACTGTAAACGCGACAGGTTGTGAGTTTGGTTCCCACGCGAGAAAATGGAAAAATTTAATATTTTCATTTCTTCGCTCTGGTAACATAGCAAAGCGGCAGTTTTGAGTTCCCCAATTCAGTACCCAATATCTCCAGAATTCAGTGAAAAATGATTTGTTATTCGACTCTATTGCTGTTGACCTGAACTGGTCTTGACAACGTCTCCGGGATAAAGGTAAAAGAGCAAGGGGAATGATTTAATGGGAACGGAAATTCTTAAACCATTAATTCTTAAAAGGTTCCCAGGTTGAATGACTTGTAAGAAGTAGGGCTTAAGTCATTTAATTCCTTGTACGTGATTTTTGTACCTACTTACAATATTCTATATGTATGTAGCTACCTACTTGATTAAGAGCTAGGACGTGACGGTAATACCATTATCTGATTTGTATTAATTAAACTAACAGTTAGTAAGTTTTAATTAAAATAATATGCACTATCATTCAAATAATAAAAACAGTATTTTATGCTATATCCCGCACAAAGCAGGGTAGTGTTTTAACACTAGTTTTCCAGGTTAAGACACTCCGTTCCCATTATGGCACTTCCTTTCACCACTTTACGTTGTAACCCGCACATAGCGGAAAGGCAGAGGTTAGGACACATCGTTTCCACTTTCTGCCGAATTCTAGAGGCATTGCGTGTTGAGTGGCAGAACTCAAGGCCATGCTTTGCTTCGACACCAGAGCGAAGAAATGGAAACATAAATTTATGTAAACATTTCATCTCCTCGAGTGGGGATCGAACCCACAACCAGTTGCTTTTACAGTCACACTATGTGCCCCTGCGCCACGATAAACAAATTAAATGATCAAACCGATGTTTATTCTCCCTAATACTGATGCTGTATTTATAAAAATAAGTATGTCATTGAATAAATGACTATAAAATTGAAATCTTATGGAGATTGATTCGTTGATAACGAATCTCTTTATAAGGTAAACGTGAGATCGATAACAGATATCGAAGTGAAATGTAGACGTAATATGCCTTAAATAAATGTTTGACATATTTTATAAAAGAATATGTGTATATAATTATTAAATATATATAATATAATTGCTTAATTAACTTATATTATGTGTTAAGAAACCTGTTTGTAGAACAAGCTTCAGCTTCACGCTGTATCCCTGCACACAGCAGGGTAGGCAGAGGGAACTTAGTGTTAAGACACTCCGTTTCCCCACTTTTCGCCGAATTCTGGAGGCATTGTGTGTTGAGTGGCAGAACTCAACGCCGCGTTTAGCCCCGACACCAGAGCAGAGAAATGGAAATATAAATTAAAGTAAATATTTCATCTCTTCGAGTGGGGATCAAACTCACAACCAGTCGGTTTTGCAGCCACACTTCGTGCCACTGCGCCACGACTGGCCTCTTGTCTCTTGACTTGTAGAATAAGTTCTATCAAATTATCAAATATATTATTACTCGATACTTTAAAATAGTTACTTTTCATATCTTTGATCTTATCGATTCTTCAATTTTACATATCTCACATATCAACACAGATATAAATATTTAAAGATGAACCTTACGTATAACATATACTATAGGTTCAAATCTAATTTGGGTAAATGCTTTCTTAGAATTAAAGGAAGTTAGAAAGTGACCTGATGGAAAATCTCCAGTACTCATCTTATGATCCCATATTACAGCAATTTCTTTTATGAAAGACTTTATTAATATTGTATTCTATGTAATGAATACAATAGATACGAATGGGTCACTTTTCTGAACTTAGATATTCAAATGTGTTCCCACATTACCCCTATGCTTAAACCACATACAGGGCTCTACCTTATTACGATGCAAGAATAATTCTATTATACCCACACCTTTCATCAAAACATCACCCTTTTACTACCAAGTTAATCCAAGCCTAGATGTACTCTCATAGTTAAATGTATACTTAGTACGAAAGACTGACATAAAAAATTATATGGCAAAATCACCATTATCGCAATCGCTTTAAAATACACTCTTGTATGTACAATATTGTATTTTGTAGAATTATAGGCAGTCTCGACCAGCTGTTTATTTTCTAGGTTACCGGTGTGCGAAGGACGAATTCGAATAGCGATTAAATAACAGGTTTAACGCCGATTTCGCGTTAGGCGTTCAGGGCGGCCGCGGTGACATCAGTGGAATAGCTCAGATTTTCTTATCTTATCTGTTGTGTCTAATTAATTTACTTTCTCTGCATCTTGTAACTTATTTTTTTATACTTAAAATAAAAATAAATAAATCAGCTTCACGCTGTATCCCGCACACAGCAGAATAGGCAAAGGGAACCTAGTGTTAAGACACTCCACGCCCCACTTTCTGCCGAATTCTGAACGCATTGCGTGTTGAGTAGCATTAATAATTAATATTAATAATATATTTTATACATTGAGGCCGGCCGTGGCGCAGTGGCACGAAGTGTGACTGTAAAACCGACTGGTTGTGGGTTCGATCCCCACTCGAGGAGATGAAATATTTACTTAAATTTATATTTCCATTTCTTCGCTCTGGTGTCAAGGCAAAGCGCGGCGTTGAATTCTGCCACTCAACACGCAAGGCCTTCAAAATCGGCAGAAAGTGGGGAACGGAGTGTCTTAACACTAGGTTCCCCCTGCCTACCCTGCTGTGTGCGGGATATAGCGTGAAGCTAATTTAATTTAATTTTTTAATTTTATTTTATACATATGTCTTATACGATAGTAAAACATTTAATAGTAATAATTAGCACAAGCAATTATATCGCTATGGTTTTGGCTTAACATTTTCATTTCTTCGCTCCGGCGTTGAGTTCCGCCACAATACGCAATGTATCTCAAAATTCAGCAGAAAGTGGGGAACGGCAGTGTCTTAACGGAAACGGGTTGTCTGTCTAACCTCATGTACGGATACAGCGTGAAGATAAAAAAAAAATATTTAGAAGTTATTGATTTTATTACTTTAACACCGTATCCACAACGATAAAGTAGGCAAAAGGAAACCTAGTATTAAAACATTGTACTCAATTTTACGCCCAAAATTCAAGTTTTGTTAAGTGGCGGAACTCATCGCCGCGTTTACTCTCATTATGCGCAGAAAATAAATAAATAAATATCAATGAGTGCTAATCAAACCCAGAAACCAAATCTACACTTGATTTGTTTTTATTATAAAAATATAACCCATCCTGTTGATTTAAAATCTACACAACTTAAACAATTATTAGAAATAAATGCATTTTTCTTTTAGGGAGAAAGGTTTAAAAATAATAGATAATAATCAATTAAAAGATAAAAATAGGGATGTCATTATTTAATAATATATTACAAGGGTTAAAGTGATTAAATTATGCAGGACATATGGGCGCGTTATCGCACGATCAAATGCATTACTATAAATATCATCTAACTACTCTTTTAATTCATCACACACACACTGGTATTTAGAAGAGAAAATGTAAAATCTTCTTTATCTGAGGCCAGTCGTGGCGCAGAGGTACAAAATGTGACTGTAAAATCGACTGGTTGTGGGCTCGATCCTCACTTGGGGAAGTGAAATATTTATTAATATTTATATTTTCATTTCTTCGCTCTGGTGTCGAGGCAAAGCGCGGCGGTGAGTTCCGCCACTCAGCATCAGTCTCTAGAATTCGGCGGAAAGTGGGGAACGGAAACACTAGGTTCCCTTCTGTTTACTCTGCTGTGAGCGGGACCTTAATTCGCTTCGCCCTACTATATGCGGGATACAGCGTGAAGCCGAAAACATATTAATTTTAAAACTTGCTTCATAAATTTTGCTTACCTAAACATAAAGAGAATTGAATTTAATTGAGGCCGGTCGTGGCGCAGCGGCACAAAGTGTGACTGTAAACCGACTGGTTGTGGGTTCGATCCCCACTCGAGGAGATGAAATATTTACTTAAATTTATATTTCCATTTCTTCGCTCTGGTGTCGAGGCAAATCGCGGCGTTGAGTTCTGCCACTTAACACGCAATGCCTCCGGAATTCGGCAGAAAGTGGGGAACGGAGTGTCTTTCACTACGTTCCCTCTGCCTACCCTGCAGTGTGCGGGATACAGCGTGAAGCTGATTTATTTATTTTATTTATTTAAACATAAAGAGCACAAACTTTACTTTATGCAGAGTCGACCTTGGTTATATAAGTTAGAAAAAAATAATATCGCCAGTCACTTGAACGTGAATCACTCGAGCAAGTGCACTCGATCGAGAGATAAAAAAAAATCATTTAATGGCCTTCTATGGACCGCTAAATGTTAGCTCGTAAGGGTAAAGGTCAGTGTATAATAAAATTTTGTGATTGTTTACTTAAAGTTATATGTTTCGGTTATTGTTATTAGATGACATTTTTTTATTTTATTTTATACATGTTATGATTGTAAGCAATCTGATTTTAAAGGCGACGGTTGTAGGTTCGATTCCCACTGGAAAGAATGAATTATCTTTATTTGATATTGAATTATCTTAAGGAAACTACGTAGTGTTGAGTTCTTTTTGAAAATTAAGCAAAAAGTATGGAACAAACGGAGTCTTAACACATGGTTCTCTCTGTCTAACCTGCCACACCTCCGTAACTGCTATAGTTAAGCGGAATACATTGTGAAGCTAAAAATAACAACATATTCTCCGTTTTCCATACATGTTACAGTGATATTAATTATTTATAACTAAAAATCTACCTAATTCTATTTATATAAATGTTTTTTCATGGTTTTCATGTCTACAGCCTCGTGGTAATGTGGAGTTTAAGTGTATAAAAAAAAATTAAACAACTTCCTCAGTTGAAAATATAATCCTTCATATTGCATATCCAATCGTTGACACATTCTTTATATTAGAAAATAGTAAATTTGATAGACACGGTTTTATCACAGTGCCCCGGCACCCTTTGTCCCTTTTTTTTTCCTTTTGTCCAATTTTTTTTGTGGACACAAAAAATGTGGTGTCTGTTAGCTTCCGACACGCTCGCATTCCAGCTGCTAATTTGGTAGCATTTGAACATATTTTTTAGAAAACGTATAAGAATTTGAACGTAGCGGGACTCGAACCCGCGGTAACCGACCAGGTAGGTCCTGGTACGCTACAAATTTTTATACGTTTTCTAAATAACTATTTTTCTTTCCAGAGTGTGGAATAACACTTTAAAAACGTTAAAAAGCATTAGAATGTACCTGGACATAGAGAAGGTATCTCTTTTTTATTATAAATGAAAAGTATATTGTAAAAAAAACTGGTAGTTTATTTATGATTAGAATATAAAATCTAGTGTTAAGACACTCCGTTCTCCCCTTTCCAATTGTCCAGCGGCGGAACTTAACGCCTTAACCTTTTTTCCAAAGCGTTATATTATATAAAATCTACTCATGATGATGACGTTACTAAAAATAAACAAAAATATATTGAGATAAATCAATTGTTTAAAAAAATAACAAAAACAATTACAACCTTAAAGTTCTAAGAATCTTTCACTATTAGCGAAACACAATTAGTTAATGTAAATACTTAAATAGTCTCTTAGGTTGGCATCAGTACTTAGTCTCGATTAAAACGTTCATTATTTCAGTTTAACATCTGAACTGTTTAGTAATGGCTGTATGTACGCTCAAGGAATGTAAGCTTCTTGTGCAACCAATGCCTAGTTCGTTTAAATGTGTTTAATTGCTGGCCAAGTATTTATTGCAAATTAAAAGGTAGAAATAGGAACAAATATTCGTTCTACTAAGTATACTGAAGAATGGTCATTAGCGTATTTAGATTTTTTTTCTGGGGTGGGAGGTCTGGTGTTTAAAATATGTTCGGGTAAACGATGTTTTTTTGTTAGTAAAATTGGGGTGGGCACCAAACTATTCTGGGGTGGGCAAACAGTATTTTTTGCCCTATTATTAAATTATAGAAATAGTAACATATACCTGCTATATAGATCTTTAATGGTTTTATTTTATATTTACTCTCGCATTACACATTTACTAACAAGCGTGGAATGACAGGAATCTAAATAAGATAAGATACATTTACAAATGACTTCCGAACAAGATAAGCCATAACTTAAGGATATCTAATTACCAAAACTTATATGACAAATAATGCGTCATGGGAACGGAGCGTCTTAGGTTCCCAGGTACCCTCCGCTTATCCTTATATGTGTAGGGTATAGCGTAATGTTTAAAAAATAACTTACACATTTAACAAATTAACTAGCTATGATAAAATTAAAAAAATAGCTTCACGCTGTATCCCGCACACAGCAGTGTAGGCAGAGGGAACCTAGTGTTAAGACACTCCGTTCCCCACTTTCTGCCGAATCCTGGAGGCATGGCGTGTTGATTGACAGAACTCAACGCCGCGCTTAGCCTCGACACCAGAACGAAGAAATGGAAATATAAATTTAAGTAAATATTTCATCTCCTCAAGTGGGAATCGAACCCACAACCAGTCGGTTTTACAGTCACACTTCGTGCTGCTGCGCCACGACTGGCCTCAGCTATGATATTGACATTAAAATATATTTTTACGTATGCATTCAATTCCCAATAATATTTTAGTTAAATATTTTCATTTCTCCGCACTAGTAACGAGTCAAGCTCGGCGTTGAGTTCCGCTACATAACAAGCAATGCCTCGAAAATTCGGCGGGAATTGTCCCTACTTTCTCACGGAGTGTCTTAACACTAGGTTTCTTCTGCTTCCAATACACAAGATACTACGTGAAGCTGAAAAACAAAACTATTGATATAATATTCCTATCAGTTTTACTGCCAGGTCAAATTATAAGCAATGGAACAGGATTACAATACAACAAAATGACATTATCGAGTACAGACGTCTCTCCTTATGAAGTAGAGTGGGGGCGTTGGAGCTTTTTATAGAATACGTGCTGAATTAGTCACGAGAGTTAACTAAGACTTGCAAAATCCCAAGTCATACGATTTTAATGATCTATGTATGGGTTGGGATAATATAATTGATATTACTGGACTTTCCATGTGTAGAGTGGTGGTTTGGTGAACTGTCTTTTCCTTCTTATATGAAAGCACTTGGGAGTCTTGGGAGTCCCACGCGCGGGTTGGCCCGCTTTACCTCATACTATATATATTACTAACAATAAAAGAATTACATATTAGATTTACATAAATTGTACCCTATATGTTATTCTGATGTATAATCTAGATAACTGTCAAATTTTGTCTAAATCTCAGGCCAGTCGTAGTGTAAGGGCACAAAATGTGACTGTAAAACCGACTGGTTGTGGGTTCGATCCCCATTCGAGGCAACGAAATATTTATTTATATTTATATTTCCATTTTCTCGCTCTGGTGTCGAGGCAAACCGCGGCTTTGAATTCCGCACGCAATGCAATAACACGCAATGCCTCCAGAAGTAGGCGGAAAGTGGAGAACGGAGTATCTAAACACTAGGTTACCTCTTCCACCCTGCTCTGTGCGGGATACAGCTCTTCTTCTCTTCTCTTCTTCCTGGCATTAATCCCGGCTATTTGCCAGGGTCTGCCTTCCTGCTCAGCTCTGTGCGGGATACAGCGTGAAGCTGTTTTTTTTAATTATATCTACATCTATTCAGGAGTCGTTGTGAAAGTGAAACGAACATCGATCTTCATAAACATTAACATTTATAATATTAGTAGAATACCATTTTAAATGAATAGCCAGATATCCTAGTGGTTATAATATCTAACACTCGTACATTGTGTATCTTTTTATTATAATCGGGTATTAATTTGTCTATTTATGGACTATTTTAATTTTTTCAGATTCTCGTTGTGTTTGTATGTGGCAGGGTAGGCAATGGGAATCTATTGTTAAAACACTCCATCCTCCACTCCATCACTCACGTTCTGCCGAATACAGGCAGGTAGATAGCCAGGCGTTACCAGAGCGAAAAGAGAACTGAAAATATTAATAAATAATAATTCATTCTCTCGAATGGGGATTGAACCCACACGTCGTGTTTACAATCACACACTTGTGCCACTGCGCCACGACGGCCTCAACAGAATAAACAAAATACGATATAATATATTTAAATATAATATTGAAGGTGAACAATGTAATAACTTACAACACAATAAACAAAAACTGAAGGACTCTACCTTTAGAGCACTACGACTAACTATTACTGTCAAAACGCCATTAAGAACATATCTGTGTTTTAGTTGCAAATAATGCGTGCCGTCTACAAAAACGACTATTTCTATTAAAATTTAGCCACTTTATTCGGTCACTACCTTTTTTTTCTTGATATATATTTTTTTCTCCTGTATATAGCAGGAAAGGCAGTGGGAACCCAGTGTTAAGACACTCCGTTCCTTCAACACCAGAGCAGAGATATGGAAATATAAATTTATATAAATATTTTATTTCCTCGAGTGGGGATCGAACCCACAACTAGTCAATTTTTCAGTGACTGGCCTTTTTGGCTTTAAATTGGCTGAAAATATTAATAAATAATAATTTATTGTACCGAGAGGGAGTCGAACCCACAATGCTCGCGTTGCAGTCACATGCTTAAGAGACGGCTTACTGTATACATTAGCATATAAAGGAATAAAAGAAACACATCATATAGTTAATACATTTTATATTAGGTACTTTATAACAATACTTTTAACAGTCTTAAAACGAACGACTTAGTGACAAACGGCGATCAACGCCAGTCTATATATACAATATGTACAAGAAGTCAAGCTTGCCAACATAAAGGAAAACAAGGAAGTCACTTTTGGGAAGCTTAAAGTTCATTTTTGGCATTCTGGGAGTAGAGTCAAAATATGATCAATAAAAAATTTCATTACCAACTAAACAACTGTGAGGGATGTGAAAACTCTCGACGCGGGATTAGGGGGTTCACTGTATCTCTGCAAGCCTGAACACTGTCCTGCGCCACGAGCCACCGCTTCAAAGAACTGTCGCAAGTCGCTGACCGACCTCGTCGGAGGCGCTTGGAGGTCATGCAACGAGGCCGCCCTCCTCGGAGTGTCGTTCACAATCACAGGTCGAGCTAACTGTTCACTACTTCTTGCCAAACTTCCACCGCTTTTCGAAAGCGACTCAAACAGTGCCCGCCTCTCACGCACTGGAACGTATTTTGACACAACCTCGTGAGAATTTGGGGAGCACGATCTTGCGCGATTCTCTAGTGATGCCGCCTTTCTTCTTGCCGCGACCATCGCAAATCGGCCCCGTTCAGCACCTCCTGTAGTGCCCTCCCAACGTTTCAAATACCTATGCCTCCCTATATCGGTGTCGCTAGTCCTCGCTCGTGGAAGAGTGTGATGTTGAGGGCTGTTGTTTAGTTTGCTGCAGTTATCACACTTCACGACCTCAGCTTTCCGCACTGGCGCGTCGACCACATCAATTGTCTTCAGTGCGTCTAGTGACAGAGACAGATCGAGGCTGCGATCGGACGATGAATCATAATCGTCGTCTTCTACGACGATGCCCTCGTCCGTAGCGGCAGGGGAATGGTCTCTTCTAGGAAGCTGGGTCTCCGGAGCGGTTAGCAACCTTCGTCTCGCTCGGGGAGGTGGTCTGGGAGGGCATACAGGCGTCTCCTGAATGGGTACCTTCTTTGGTTCTTTGCTGGACGTGTCCGCAGCCGGTAGGACATCCAAAAATCTGACTTGTGGCAATGGTGTCTGACCGAGTATCTCAACGCAAAGCGCTCGCACCCACCGGGCGTATTCCGTAGCATTGCAAGCCTGCAACAATAAAATACAAATTTACTATTGATAAGAAAATACAGTACAAATTTATGACTCAATCGTTGATTCGTTCTGAATAGAACCAAATTGTTATTTAAATACAAATAATAGTGTCACAGTATGAATATTTAAAGGGCTGCGACTTGGAGCTGATCTTGAAAACGGAACTAGTTGGGACTATTATATTATGCAGAGGAACAAGGATTTCCTTTCGTCATAACGTGTTTCTTTACGTGTCAACACCTTCGCTTTCTAGCCCTTCTTATGTTAAATAGTGGCATCAAAAGATCGTACAGTACAAAGAAGCAATGATTTACGGGTGTTGCGCTTTATTGAGGTCTATTAAATCGAGCGGGTCGTGAGAAAGGTGAGCTTCGAAGGGGACCCGAACGTCTCACAAGACGTTGATATCCTATTGTGAACTAGTAGAACTACAGTTTTAGAAATAAAAAAATATATAATAGACTTATAATTCGGCATAATAAATTCCAAAAAAATTTTTTTACTTTGGAATGATATTAAACGTTTTTCTGGTACAGTGCGTCAGTTATGTGTACAAGATTTATTATAAAATCGTTAGATTTAACGCTCAACTACTTAAAACTAAACACGATATTTTTAATTGAATGTTCAACAAACCATATTGTTTCCAGGGTGTGGGGGAGCATGTTTACTTTTTAATGACACTTAGTCATGAACTAACCCCGACGCAGCTACAGACTTAGCGGATTTAAAAGTTAGGCTATGCACCAGCAGCATATATGAAATATTTATAATAATTCATACACAGACTGGACGCTCTAGATATTATACATAGCCGAGGTGTCGTAAAGAATACCTGAACTATACAAACATACATATATAGAATGCATACAAACATATATAGACATTGTCAGAACCGTCTATCACGTAATGGCCATCCGATCACGCAGAATTTATAGTTAGCGTGCATTCACAGTGCAGCCAGTAGTGTTTGTATGGAATAAAAGCAATTATTCAATCTACCGCAGCCTATAGAGAATATCTTTGCATTCACACGAAGACCTATTGTAAAACAACAATCTTTTCATAAATTATTTAAAATACATATTTTGTTGAGACATTATAAATGTTGTAGTTGATTCCGCCGACTTTATAATTTTACTATATTTAGTTAATGTATATTTTATATTGTTCGTATAATATTTCCTTGTGAGATATTAAGTACGTGGCCTTCTATTAATTATGGTTATCTATGGTTGTGGCGGTTTGGTTATATAATGGTCGTTAACACTGTAAGGTGTTTCGAAGTCATAATTACGATCTTATATTAAGAGGATTATAAAAAAATGTTTTAAGTTAATGCTCTGTTTTGAGAAATATGTATGTATGTATATTAAATGATTAGATGACTGTAATTTATTTTCAACTTCACGTTTCGAGCATATAACAGGGTAAGCAGAGGGAACCCAGTGCTAAAACGAAACAAAGTTAAGTGGCCACCTAAAAGCCGGACTTTTTTGCCTTGCCACACACAGCGAAGAAATGAAAATATGTATATAAATAATAATTAAATTCCCCCAAGGAGGGAGTAAATCCACAACCAACAGCTGCATCACAATTACACTCTTGTGCCTAAAGTTGTATATATTCTATTTAAAAGAAAGATTCCCGTTGACTACAAATATTCTTATCAAATATTTAAAAAGAAAATACAGATATATATATACCTAAATCTAAAACAAAAAATACCGGTATTTAAAAACGAGAACACACACACAACACTACATTAATTAAACATCATTAACATGTTTTCTCATTGAACACACAATCTAACCATTAGCTAAACAAATGTTAAACGCTCAGTTACATATACGTCCACTTTGTCAGAGATTCCTTGATGACATTATGCAGCTCACTGCATTTTAATGACATTTTCAAGGTCTATCTTACATAAATATGTTTAGGAGTATTATAATGTTACAGGTTCGATATTCATAATTTTTGTACTTTTTATTATCTTTTATTATAAGATTTTTTTTCAGGTACACGCAATATAGCTACCCGCACACAGCAGGATAGTTAGAGGAGACTTAATGTTAGGACACTCAACACGCAATGTTTCCAAAATTCGGCTGAAATTGGAAAACAGCGTGCCTTAACACTAGGTTCCCTCTGCCTACCTGCCCTGCCGTTTGCGGGATACAGCGAAACTTATATTACAACTTTTCCTGTTATGTAGTACAGGCAGAATGAAAACACGTTGACTCAACAAGTACAAACCACAAAGGCATAACTTATATGTACGTAACTTAACAATTATTAATAATTATTATAAAATAAACCGACGGTGACTGTACGCAGGTGTTATTTACTTATGGTATCGAATTAATACATAATTGCAATAGTAAACGAGTCCTCAAGGACGCGGTCGAGGTGTGATTGCGATCTCGTAACTTCTCGAATAGAGATATATTTTGGTTATATAATATGTTCGTTTGAACGGAACGAGACCGTTTGTAACGCGACGGTTGTAGGTTCGATCTATGAATTATTATTTATTAATGCTCTGGCACCAAGGCAAAAGACCGGCGTTGAGTTCCATTCAATACGCAATATGTAGAAAAAATCGGTGGAAAGTGAAGAACGGAGTGTCTTAACACTAGTTTTCCTCTGCCTACCATGCTATAAGAAGGATACAAACAAAATATATTTTTTATTATAATTAAAATTTTTAATAATTATTTATACATAATAATACATACAACAATTATGTTGTAAAGAATAAATTAAGTTTTTTTTAGATTACATTTACATATAGAATAAAAAAAAACAACGTACAGTAAACATTACTCATACAAAACATAACCTTCTAAGGGAAAAAAGAAATTCTATATGAATCATAGTTATTAAATATGTTATTTTACAACAAAACTAAACTATTTAACTTGGCTACCATAATTGAATATAATACGATTTATTATATAAATAACACAGTAGCCAACGACTCTAACTAAATAATGTATAAGAGAGTGCGGTCGCGTGTTTTCCTGTGTATTATTACGATAAAATTGGCGTCGTTTGTCCTTTAAATAATTACATATGAGCTGGTTAGTTGATGTACCAGTTCAACAAGATAATAGATAAGTAGATCAATCAGAATATTTATTTATGTTTTTAAATAGATAAATATTACGGAAATTTCAGGTACGTTTAAGGCATTTTCTTAGAATAACACATTTTCTTATTCATATATTTATCTATATCCATGTATATACTTAAAATGGTAACGGATCGGTGTCTTTTCATAGAAGATGTATAAGAAAACATGTTATTGATGTCATTTCATAACGCAATAGAACCATAACTAATGTTTTTAGTTTTTTTTGTCTGTTTGTCTGTGTGTTTTTTCATGTTAATCTCAAATCAGAAACGGCTTAACCGATTTAATTGGAAAAAAGGAAGCCTTTAACATTTAGTATTTTTTTGTAAATTTCAATTCTTTATATAAATGTATTTTTTTTTTAAATTTCAATTCTTTAAAAGAATGAATTGGCTGACGGTTTAATTATTTGAACGAACACTAAGAGTCTACTCGAGTATAGTTTGACATTTAGTACATCGGTTTATCTGTAACCGAAACGAATAATTTATTGACAGATCATTAATCAAACGCCAATTATTCAAATAAATGACGTGTCAGGATATCGATTGACAATCACCAGCAATTGGCCGAGGGAATAAACGATTTTAGTTTGTTGTCGGGTGTATAGAAAATGTATAGTTTTTTTAGATTTGATCACGATGTATCCCGCATATAGCAGTAGGCGGAGGGAATCTAGAAACTAATATTAAAAGTATTCCGTTCTGATTAAGACACTTCCTTTCTCCATTTTCCGCTAAATTCACGAGGCTCTTTTCGAGTGGTAAAACTCAACTCGCTTTGCCTCGCCTCCAGACAAAAGAAATAAAAACATTAAGTATTTCGTTCCCCTGAACGGTAATCGAACCAACAACTGTCGCGTTTACTGACATACGCTTGTGCCCCTGCGCTACGATGGCCTCAAATTTTCACAACACATTGATTATTAAATTTAATTTATTTACATATACTTCCCAATTCTAGGCTCTAAGACTTACCTACCAATCACTAACACCAAAACTCAAACAAAACAACAACAACAAAACGGTTACCTGAAACGTGGCAACAGCGGCGTCATCCCGCAACCTGGACAACTGGAACGCATTGGGCAGGGTGGCGGCCGCCCGAAGGTGCAGGTGACGGAGGGGCAGACGAGCAGCTGACCGCCGGGGCAGGGTGCCGTCACGCCACGCCAGCAAGCAGCCCCCTCGTACCGCCGCCCGCACCCACGCGAACGACTGGTCGTCGTCATTGTAGTATTGGCGTAGAACACCTGCGGACGAGATTTTATATTAGTGTTATTTGTTTTGTTTTAGGTTCACGCTGTATCACTTTCCGTTGAATTCTGAGGGTATTGTTTGTTGAATGAGGGAACTTACCGCCTCTTTACCAGAGCGAGGAAGTGAAAATATTTAATATTTTATTTACTCGTCTGAGAATTGCATCCACCCACTATAAACACAATAGTCGCGATGGTCGTGGGTTCGATGTCCACAGGAGAAGGATTAAATTCAATTTATTTTCAATTCTAGGCTCTGATAGATAAGGCACGGCATTGAGATCCGCCATTCAAACATGTTATGTCTGGACCATTGGACAGTGCGAGGGAAATGGAGTGTATTGATATTAAGTTCTCTATATCTAACCTGTTTTATGCGGGATACAGCGTGAAGATAAAATACAATAATTATCGTTTACTTTAAAAAAAATAATGGTGTGTGTTAAGCCCTGGTCTTTGGCCACCCAGAGTAAACAGACACAAATCAGACGTTCTACTTCAGTAAATTTCAACAAATCTATAACGAAAACTTCATTAGGTTTTTTGATCTAAATTTTAAGGTGTTTTAAGACAGGTATTTAAATGCGAGCACATCACCATTAACAAAACATCATCATTTATTGAATAAAGTATTTAGGAAATTTTCGTAAACTTTTTCGGAGAGAATAAAAATAATTTCGAAGCACTCGTGACTTGATCTAGATACAAAGCAACAACTAATTTCACAAAATTATGTAAATTAAATAATTAACACTCTCGAGTCTAGACGGCCGAATAACAAAAACAAATAAACCAAGCCATTTGAAGAGACCGTCAAGTTTTATGTACACAAACTAACCAATATTATGTAACTACAGTACGGTCAACGAGTCGTGGCCAATGTAAAGCTAGGTTTTCTGAACTTTTGCGTAATATTGCGCAACGCGAATATAAATATTATTTTTACAAAAACAAATTCGAATTCTTCAATTTTAATCGGATTCCATAATCAGAACCTAACCATACTACACTTGAATTGCATACTTTCCAATAAAAAAAGTATCATCGAAATCGGTTGGCGAGATTTTAAGTTATTCGTCCATTTGCCGCGCACATACTTAATGCAAATTTAAGACTTATTTGATTTACTCATTTAGTCAAAAATGGCCCAATTCAAAATGGGACCACACGGAAACCACTAGCTTTCAAATAAAATAGAATCATCGAAATAATCCGTTCACCAAGTCAAAAGTTTTGACAACTGAAACAAACATTAAAACAGTCGAATTCTCAACATACTCCTTTTATGGAACTCGGTTAAAAATAAACGTAAGAAAAACGGTCAAAATCAAATCTGCGCAGTTATCTAGTGCCAATTTCACAGCGGCCACGACTTGTTTACCGTACTGTAAACGAGTTACGAAGCAAATGTCGCTACTACTCACTCAATACTTAACCTAGTTAGGACCTTGAATGGTTAACTCCAACAAATAAATGCCTTTTAAATTTAACTCTAACGCAGTAACCACACGTGACCTAATTCTTTAAATGACCAAGCACAATAGATTAATTCGCAAATTGTTGAATGTTCAATTTTCTAACAAAACGAACCACTTATATTATACATATGTTTCATTTTCAAAAATTTTGTAAAAAGTAACGATGTGCGGCATTGAGTTCCGCCACTCAACACTCTATGCCTTCATAATTCGACGGAGAGTGAGGAAAGGTGTTTCTTAACACTAGGTTCCCTCTGCCTACCCTGCTGTGTGTGGGACACAGCGTGAAGCTGATAAAAAAAATAGTATTGAAATTTATCTAGTATGTCGTGCTTGGACTATATAAATAAAGCATAATTATGGATATTTTCTTATTTAAATCTTTTGAATCTCTTCTTATTTAAATCTCTTTAAAGTCTTGTAAGTCTTTGATATTTTCGGCTTAATTCTAACATGTTTATGTACCTACCGACGCGAGTCGTGGTATAGAGGAAGAAGCATGCGAATGTAAACGCGACCGGTTGTGGGTATGATTCCAAGTCGAGAAAATTAAATATTAAATATTTTTAGTCCCTCCAAGCGCGTCGTTAAGTTCCGCCACTCAACACGCATTGTCTCTAGAGCTCGGCGGAAAATGGGGAACGAAACTGTCGTAATAGGGACGAATATTTCAAGGTTCCCACTAAAAAACCTGGAAACAGCATACGTATGAAAGTTACTCTATAATCACTCTATATAGTAGTGATTGTTTTATAGGTAAACTACAATAACGTAAAAATAAACATAGACAGTTGAGTTATGTATTGTAGAAGAATTTTCGGCGTACTTATGACATGGTGTGTGTGGCGGTAGGCGAAGACTTACTTACTTAGAAGAAGTGGATTCGATTTACGTTCAAGGGCAGTGATATTTGAATATTTTCGTTTACTCATAATTAGATTGAGGATGTTGGGTTCCGTCACTCGACACGCAATGTCTCTTTAATAAGCAGAAAGCTGAGAACGGAAGTTCGCTCTAAACACCATGTATAGTGTTTTCTCTGCCTATTACATTTATTTATTTTTAACTTTACTCCGAGTATATAAGTTTCTTTTCCTTTCTTTGCTTCATGCTGAATCCTGCGAGTAAGAGAAGTAAGGCACTTCGCTCCCCACTTTTCATTGCCTGTTCAGTGGTGGAAGTCAACGCCACGCCTTGTCTCGACACCAGATCGAAAAAACGAAAATATTAATTTATATTTCACTTCTTCCCGTGAAAATGATTCATAATTTCTACATAGGGGTTTTAAATTCTGCTATAAAATTTAGAAGATCTAATATAAAATTTAAAAGATATAATATAAAATTTTAATATTGTTTGGTCTAGCGCAGTCCACTGAACGACCTCAATCTTCATTTGGTGCAATAAAAAAAACATCGAATCAGCTTCACCTTCATCAGGCCCTCTGTCTAGTGTTAAGACACTCCGCTCCAAATTCTCCACTGTATTTTTCGAAGCTTTTGCCTTGGTGCCAGAGTGAAGAAATTAAAATATTAATAAATATGGATCACATTACGGTCACACCCTTGTGTTATTGCGCCACGAAGGCCTCGTTTATTTAAAAAAATATCGATGAAACTGAACATGGAAGATGGGAGTCCTTATAGCATCGGCTAAATCGTCACGCGATCGAATATCGATTTTATAGCGAGTATCGACAGAGCATCCAAACAATATTGCGTGTTTTGTGATAATGCACGCGATCTTATAACGGAAAAGTATCTATTAGTTTTATTTATTGTTTTCGATTTAAGGCAATAACCTAAAGGTATTGCGTGTAGGGTGGCGGAACTCAACGCCTCGCATTGCCTAGTTAATAGAGCAAAGAAATGGTAATATTAAATATTTCAATTTCTCGATGTGATCGAACCCACAAACAGTTGCGTTTCAGTAACTTGTGCCCCTACGCCACGACATACCTCTATATAACACGCAATCCCTCCAGAATTCGGCGGAAAATGAGGAACGGAGTGTCTTAACACTAGACTGCCTCTAAAAAAAGTCACAATGTCTCCAGACTTCCATGGAAACTAGGGAACGGAATGTTTTAACACTAGAATCCCACTAACACTAGGTTCCCTCTGCCTATCATGGCATATAGAGTGAAGCTAAAATAATTTAAATTTTTATCGACATCCGATGAGCGTATGGGTTGTTATTAAGTTATAAATACTATTTACATATATTTTTCTGTATAGCAGGGTAGAAATCTAGTGTCGAGACTGTTGTGGTGGAACTCAACGCCGCGCTTTGTTTTGTCCGTGCGGGGAACTCACACTCCGTGGTGTTACAGATACTGTTCCACTGTACTACGACGGTACCAATTAATACATTTCGTGTTTTATTAATTAATACATATTTATATTTAAAGTATATTTTGCAATAGATTTCATTTGTATAATTAATTGTTTTTTGCGTTGAGAAATAAATATTTCTATTACATACAATAATTTGCCAATTTTTGACAATTAGCCTAAAATAAATAAAGTTTACAAGATTTTTTTTTATAATCTTGGTTTTCACACAACCGTGGGATTTTCAATAATCGCTGTAAGGTTGTTTACAAGATTTCGCTATATATATATATATATATATATATATATATATATATATATATATATATATATATATATATATATATATATATATATATATATATATATATATATATATGTATGTATGTATATATATATATATATATATATATATATATATATATATATATATATATATATGCCCTTAAAAAACTTAACAGTTTTAAAGTGTTAATCCACACTTAGGAAAGAATAATATTTATTTAGATAACGTATAAAAAATTGAACGTAGAACGAAAAAAGACAAGGACTCGAACCCGCGCCTCCTAATCCTGGTCGGTTTCCAGGAGGTTATACGTTTTCTAAATAAGTATAATACCAATTCTTTTACATTTTTTTAAGATTGACTGACATTGTAGGTTTTAAAAAGAAATAGGTTGTTTTTCAGTGAAAGTTTAAACAGTTTTATGTTACGAGAGACACAAACGCGGCTTTGCTCACTTAGGATTATTTTTTAATTATAGCCAATAATGGATAATATATTTTTTAAATTTTTTTTTTATTATTATTTTTTTATTATATAAATGGTAAAGGCAGACAGATTGGTTTACGTAACCAAGGTCCGTAATTATAAGCCGCTCTCACCTTTAAGATCGATATTGAGATGCCGTTTTCATTCACAAATTACATATATACTAATGAAATCGAAAAAAAAACTTATTTAAGCAAACTCAAATGAGAAAGCAATAAGTTTACATACCAGAATTTAAATAACCACTTTAGTTTGTAATATATTTAACAATATGATTCAAACGCCAGAAATGTTAAAGGGCGCCTAACGGAGCAGCTGCTTAGATAACATTGTAAACAATTGTGTTGATAACAACCGAATAGAATGAGTCAATGAGTCTGATATTCCGAATAATGTTGGTGTGGGCATTCAAATAAAATGCAGCAAAAAATAGATAAAATGAGATAGAGCACGGCTTTGGATTTACTTCGTGAGAAGAGTAGGAAAATTGAAAAGAAAGGCAAATGACACGCGTTAAGACTTTTGTACAAAACTTGTTGTAAAACATATAAAAAAAAATTATAAATTAGCTTCACGCTGTATCCCGCACAGAGCAGGGTAGGCAGAGGGAACCTAGTGTTAAGACACTCCGTTCCCCACTTTCTGCCGCATTCTGGAGGAATTGTGTGTTGAGTGGCAGAACTCAACGCCGCGTTTTGCCTCAACACCAGAGCGAAGAAACGGAAATATAAGTTTAAGTAAATATTTAATTTTCTCGAGGGAGGATCGAACCCACAACCAGTCGGTTTTACAGTCACACTGTGCCCCTGACTGGCCTCAAAAATTTTCTGTTAAAATGGATCACAGCTACATTTTACAATAATTTAAAAGGAAACGCCTTTAAGCAAAGAGACAAGATGCAATCACTCAAATAAAACAATGGTGTACTGTCTGCCAGATGTCAATTCCCATTCGTTTTCCGCCCCATTGATGACATATGTTTATAATATAACATGTAGGATGTGCAATTGTATAATAAATTTCATAATATTATTTATTGACAAATGATTAAAATAATATTTTTAACGATTTATATATAATAAAATTAAAAAATCGCAATATTTTATTCATTTTTCGTCACTACTACGACGATGTGGTTAATGTAAAAAAATTTCTAGGTACATACTTTCATGTCTACCCTCTTGTTATTATTTGAACCGAAGAAAATGTAGAAGACGCAATAGTTGTAATTGACTATTATATATTCTATAACCTATTTATAATATCAATTATATTACTAAGGGGTCAATGTGCCGGTCAGTTTGTTTTGGTATATTAATGAAGGGAATTATTTATACTAAACGATTGACATGTTTCTATAATCATTCATATAAGACAAGAAGAATAAGATTTTTACCTGATATCCTTAGATTGGGATCCGCTGGCGTAGGCACAGGTCCTGGTGTCAGTTCAGGTCTAAGTTTCCGCAAGCCGGCCACCACTCGCGGTGCCGGCGATTGCTCCCCCACAAGCATTGCCTCACAACAACATTTTCAATAATAAACACTTCACTCAACACCAAAAAAACCACCACTTTTTGTTTTTTTAAATGATTTATTATTAGTTTGAAATCTAGTTGATATTGTTGTGTCAAAAATTTTATTATAACTGTCAAATCGCTTTTAAGCTTCGAATGTGTTCGTTAGAATTCGCGCGCAATTCATTTTGTTATCTGTTACCGACACCGACCAGCCTGCTCGCCGGCGCGTCATTGAATAAATGGAGTTGTTGCGCCCCACTACTATACTACTACGTGTGAGAGTGATAATAGTGAGATTGTGTTCAGCGCCATCTTGCGTCGAATAGATTAGAGACTAATATTTTTATTAGATTCAGTTTATTTGTAATTTAAATTAATATTTGTTTCTGAAAATAAGTACTTGTTTCCTCTTTATTTAAAAAAATATTTTATTTTATATGTGATTAATGTTTTTTATATGTAATTAAATTTTTAATAAAAATTCAAAAGTTAAATATAGTTTTTAGAGCTTTATCTTCTTTTTCAATATTATTACTACTATAATTATAATAATACTTAATAAAAATAATATAATTAATTATCTATAATTAAACATATACTATATTTAAAAAATACGAAAATGTAACTAAGATAAGTAAATAAATTATCAGTTTATATGTTTTTAAGTTCTATTATAAATAATTTTATGCAGTGACATCTATTGCTCAGTAGGATATCATATTCGGAGATGACCTGTTTGAAAAATGATTGATAGATGGCGTTAAAAATTTACTTCGTTAAGTGTGTTCTTGTGTTTTCTTTATTTCACGATAGGCAGCGTGCTTAAAATTATTGCAAGTGCGCCATCTAGTGCAAATTGTGTACTCTAAAATTTTACACAAACTCGAGTACAGATGTCGCTAGGAATGTTAAAGTAGTATATCTTAAGAATCATAAAATCAAGCTTTACTGACGGACTGACATTTTGTAAGCTACACTTACTGACTGACATTTTGAATTTTTTTTGACTGCCGGATTAGATTAGTGTTTTGTAATAAGAAAAAATATATATATTATGGATCGGGAATTTTGCATATTTTTTAAATTGTTTGTTTTTGGTGTATTGTATTTATCCTATGATTTTTTAAATTGTTTTTATATTACTTTTAAATATTTTTTTGTTGTAGTAGAAAATGAAAAAATGGAATTAGATTTTATTTTTTTTTAATCTCTGTAAATTTAAGTAGAATCACACAAAATTATATAATCGTACTTATAACTAAATATAAACAACAATATGACATCAAATAAAAAGCGACTCCGTATATAAAGGAAGACATGGAGATCAGATACATGGCACATACTTGCAATTTATTGTTTTTACCTTTAATAAAACTTAAATATACAATTCATAAGGCACTAATGTGATATAATACTTATTCTATAATATAACAAATTAAAACAAATTAAAGCTTTATCGTGGAAGAATTGTTATCACAATGATAAAATGACTTATTGAATCATCTTATATTGATTTGATCGTAAAAATCATCAAAATTGATGGCATCGTAACAAGATTTCATGATTTCTCTCGTTTTAAAATCGTCACTAACCATAAAAATAAACTATTACCAGGGGCGCCACTTGCTTGCGTCTATCTCATGGTCCGCTGGTGGTCCTTCTCCTTTTTTTTCAGCATAAAAAGCGTCGAGTTGCCGTCTCGCTTCTTCTTGTTTTTTGTACTCTTGGTACTCAATCAATTTCCTTTTCTTTTTTGGCGGTAAGTTGCTGTAATCCATGGGCGATTCGCATTGTTTGGGAAGATTAACGCTGATTTTAGATTTTCTTTCATATACCGGCAATTCCGGTTCGCGAGGACATTTCTTTTCGACATGACCGTTTGGTGACAATGGTTGCACAATAGGGGGTTTAGTTGGTGACCGTACTTTTCTTAGATCTAACGTGTCATTGTTCGGGTAACTTTGTGTAGGATAATGGTATGCGGCGTCGTTTCTGTAGGTTTCATCTCTTGAATACCTCGGCTCCATCTGTGCCTCGGCATTTACATTAACTTCAAAGTGATTGTTTTCATTTCCGCGCTTATCCATTATGTGTTGACGTATTTTTTGCAAAATAACATCTTTGGCTTCGGCTGGAACCCTGTTAAAGTAGCTTCCATTTCTATGACCATTTATTGTTCCATGTTCGGAGTTGTGATGTGAAACTAGTTTGTCGACTGTTGTGAGTAGACCGGTCATAGGGCCGCTTTGTTTACTATTAGGCCTAACATACGACCATTGTTTAGAAGCACTTTCTGCCGAATAAACTGAATCTTCTGCGTCCGATGAAGATCTGTCATGGTCGCTGTAGTAGTGCTGTCTATCGGAGGCGACGGAAGACGGTGAAATTGGTGGTGAAAAAGATGGTCTCTCAGGAACTTGGATACTTAACGGTTGGACAGTTATCATTCTAGATAGGTGTCCTATTAAATTTTGGCTGACGTTAGAATCTAGGTCTGGTACTGACATTATAAATCTGCACGCTTCCGCGGCACATTGTCCAAATCCAGCTTGAAACTTCTTAGCTTCCAAAACAGGATCTTTCGGCCTATGCAACTTTGTAAGATGGTTAACTGTTAATTCAAGGATATCTGCCTTCTCCAACTTGCTCAGGTTGTCGTCATCGATCTGAGAACAAAATAAAATAGTACAATGAAGGGCAGGTGCACTTCGAGCTCCACGTTACGGTAGTTGAGGGTTACATTAATATAACTGTACTAGTTGGCTTCTGTTTATTTTTAGTCATCAAGTTTCGCATTTATTAAGTCAGATAACAAACAAAAAAACAACCGGTCAGAGATAAACACACTCTGGCGCATGAATGAAACGAGACAGAACTATAATTTGATGGCGTTAGTAGCAAATTAAATGAATATAAATTACCCACACGATTTTTAAGGTATATGTACTTTGCTATATAAAATTTATTTGATTTTATTTAAATTGATTATAATCTTATAACTCTTAGGTATTACAATTAAAACTTACCTCCAAAGCGCCGACCATTAGATCCTTTAATTCGTCCAGGCAACGGTTGATGCGCGCGCGCCGTTTCCTTTCAAGCAGGGGCTTAGTTATCTTCTTGTATTTAGCCGTCTTAGAAAGCGGTGCGGGATCCGACGACATTTTGTTAAACCTGACAAACAAAGTGATTAAATTGTAAAACTCCGAAATTTGTCACATAAATAAGTAGTTGTTAAACTTTAATATTATAATTTACGATGATAATAATGAAGATTAACTCGATATCTAGTTTTTAACTTGTTTATTATTATTATGTTTAATTCCTAACCTTGAAACACGATCACTGGTTGAAACTATAAACTTTTTATTTTGTGGGAACAAGCGCGTGCGCCTCCGGCCGCGTTTCGGCTAGCACTGCCTGAAAAAAGCCTTTCCCCCCTCATCCCGTGCCTTCCCGTCCCTTCCCCCATTCATGGCGTGTGCATGCACGTGTGGCCCCGCTCTGGGATCAACTTACCAACACGCGTGAAATATTTTCCCAGGAACAGATTAATTTACTGTCAAATAACTTAAAAAAAATTAATGAAGAATCTTGTTTTTATATTAATAAAGTTCTTGATTATGCAAGTTTGTATAGAAAAAATGAAAAAAATCCCACCAAATTGAATTCCGTGTGGTTTATTACTCCAACGGGATATGCGATAACAGCACGTTTTGCTTTTGTTCTTTTTTTCCTTTTCTGTATATCCATATATACCTACTGGTATATTCGGCTTGCTTTGAACATTAAGATAATAATAAAGTATTGAATACACTTCGTAAGGCGTTAGGGTCATTAAAGTAACGCTATACATAAAACAAAAACATAACTGTGTTTCAATTCATTTGTATATAAATATCGCTATTTATCTCAAGATACCGACATACAATTTTTACTTTGTCGGTGACTAAAAGAAATAAAAAAAGTAAGGCAATAAATGAAGCGGGCCCAAAATGGGACACAAGCTAAATTATCTTTTTCTACTCAGGTAGAATTTGGCGCGAGTCTTCTTTGAAATTCTCAAATAGTTTGTCTTTGTCATTTTCGACCCTTGCTTTATAATAAAATTACCGTTTAAAAACTGTTCAATTATAGCCTGTAGGTTAGCGTTCGTTGGAAAAAAAGAACACATGTCATTCTTTAGTTATTAAATATAATATACCGCCATTATATTAATATTTTACCATTAACACGGATTTTTTTAGCTTCACGCTGTATCCCGTACATAGCAGGGAATTTAGTGTTAAGACACTCCGTTCCGCACTCACCGCCTAAGTCTGAAAGCCGCGCCGCGCATTACCTCGTTACCAGGGTGAAGATATGAAAATATTAAATATCTAATTCCTAAAATGGGAGTCGAACTTACAATTTGTCGCGTTTACAGATGCACGTTTTGTGCCCAGCTCCAACAAGCCTTCATCAATTACTACAGATTATACTCACTTAATCTGTTTATAACTGAACCAAAAGTACAAAAGCGACTCCACAATTATTTACTTCCTAAAGAAATAATATAAAATCATTATACGTTTTAATTGTTTTTTATGAGTTGACGCAATATACCTATTACCAGAATTTTATATTTTACACGTAAATTGCCTAAGAAACGATCTGAATAATTCAAAAGCCAAATATCACTAAGTCTAGAATAGGTTAAAAGGAAAAATTCTTTAACTAATAGTCATCAGACATCTCTGTTGTTTCCTGTATGTGTGGCTTTGTCACGGGGCAGTATCTCATAAAACAGGATATTGGAGTTTTAAGGATTAGTCAACAAAGCTTCTTGAGTTTGTTTGGCCATTAAAAAAAATTAAAAGAATACGTGTTTTTTAAAGCCGTCGCGTCGTGGGGCAGTGGAACAGGTACTGGTTGTAAACGCAATGACTATGGATTCCACCCACACTCAAGGGAATCTAGACTTCAATAGTAATATTAAAAAAAGAGAAGGAAATACTGATTTCTGACTCATGACTGGTTCGATTTGAAAAATTATGTCTGTGCTGGACTGGTTTCTTTAGCGATATCCACAACTGAAAGACTAGAGAAATGAAAATCACATTAACTAAGAAAAACCACTTTTACAGCCTATCAAAAAAATATATTCAAAATGGTATTACAGTTTTAAATTACAGTAAGGAAGTAGTCCTCGAGTAGCGCGTGGACAGGACTCGCGGATGTCATAAGGCGCGGGCGGCGGACGCGGCACCGAGGCGCGAATGCCTAATATCTAACATAAAAAAAAAATCAGCTTCACGCTGTATCCCGCAAACAGCAGGGTAGGCAGAGTAACCTAGTGTTAAGACACTCCGTTCCCCATTTTAATTAATAAATAATTCACTTCCTCGAGTGGGGATCGAACCTACATCTAGTCGATTTTATAGTCACACTTTGTGCCTCGACCCCACAACCGACCTCAATAGTATTATTGGTTAATAATTTGTTAAATTACTATTAATATACACTCTATATATTTGTATAACATTAAAATTTATCGTTGAAAATTATAAAAAAAATATAAAACATAGAATGTATAGTTAAAAAAGTCTAAATGTGTATAATCTGAGTGTATGTAAATATATTATAATACAACTATTTAAATTCACGCTAATCAGGCTTTTTTTATCTAAATTCTTATCTCATTATCAAATTTATTGAAAACTGCCAATTTTATGGTATTTTGCGTAAACGAGGAATACAAAATTTTATATAGAACTAGCTACACACGCGGCTTCGCCTGCCAAGTGCTACCAATTTATTTATTATGTCATCTAAGTTAGTTTCGTGATCTAATAACATTATCATTTTAAAGACAATATCTATACATTAAAAAAGAAAAAATTCAGCATACTACACATGACAAAACTTTTTAAACTATAAATCTAATCGATTTGAAATCAGCATACTACACATGACAAAACTTTTTAAACTATAAATCTAATCGATTTGAAATCAAAATACATATATACTACCTCTGTATGTTAAGGGGAAGGTCCCAAATGCAATAGTGGTAACTACGTTAAAAACGGTTAAGCCGTTTCTGAGATTTGCGTGCACACAAAGACAAACAGACAAAAATTAAAAAAAAAACCTTCTTCTTATTACACTGATTAACGCACAGTCGCGTTGAGTTCCAGCACTCCGTTGAGTGCCGGAGATGCCTCCAGAGTTCGGCGGAAAATGGGAAACGAAATGTCTTAACAATAGGTTCTTTCTGCCTACCCTGCTATGTGCGGGATACAGCGTGAAAAAAAAACCGTGCACTCACTTTTGCTTCAAGCTCTAAAAGAAATCGTAGCCCTTGTACAATAATCTCAAAAAATAATCTTAATTTCATTCATTGAAATTTTTCATATCGTATCTTAATCACTTGCTCATTCTGTTGGCTTTTGGTATATATTTTTAAACTGCTATTAATAGTTTTCCTATATCTGTCAAATTAACATAAATTCTTGTGTTGTCAAACAATAATTAATATATATTTTAAATTAATATACTAGAGACCAGTCGTGGGGCAGTGGCACGAAGTGCGACTGTAAAAGCGACTGGTTGTGGGTTCGATCCCCACTCGAGGAGATAAAAAATTTGCTTAAATTTATATTTCCATTTCTTCGAAGCGCAGGCGCAGGTACAGCGATGAGTTCCGCCACTCAGCACGCAATGCCTCCAGAATTCGGCGAAAAGTGGGAAATGGAGTGTCTTAGCAATAGGTTCCCTCTGCCTGCCCTGCTGTGTGCAGGATACAACGTGAAGCTGATTTTATCTATTTTATTAATATAATATATTTAAAATTATAATAGGAACGTATGATTTAAAATATTCAAATTTATGTGTGTATTGCTTAATTATAATATTATATTGTTAAAATTGTACTTATATATGAATGAGCTAAAAATGTTTATTTAATGATTTAAAAATTATAATTTGTAACTTAATATTGTTGAGAATTTACGTCATCTAGTAGAATTTTGTATTGCTTTACAGTCTCCTATTAAATAATCTCCTATAAATTCTCACTGCTATCCAGCTGTGTTTGATTTTTTATATACCCATGGATATCCTCCCCTTACCTGACTCCAACTCCTGGGTCACTGACTCCGGCTCCTGAGTCACTACCGCCGGTGGTCGCTGGTCGTCTAAGCCGGACCGAGGCCGGGGGGCCCGAGGGTCTCATCTGGCTGGGCAGACCGCTCTGGCAACATATTTCTCATACGTCCAGTTTTCCTCCTCTCCTGTCTCTCTGTTGAAACCAGTTACTTGGGCTTAGGCTTCCCCAACGCCTCGTCCATAGTCATGGTCGGAGAGAGAAACTGAAAATGATTGTATTTATAATTTTAAGTAATTCCAATACATTGTACGAATTTTATTTTAAACTAGCGGCCCGCTCGCGGCTTCGCCCGCTTAAACCACAGAATTATTTGCTTAATACACTAAAATTATGTTCGTGTTTTAATATACCTATAATGTATGTTTGCAAAACAGTCGCATTTTCGTACCACCCATAAGAGAGATGCAACTGTCAATATATTAATTTCTTTAAACTTTTGCCTTAAGGAGTCTTTAGGACCTAAGTTATAGTTATAGCTATATAGTTATAGTAATATCGCTACTTACAATAAAATCCTAACTCATCGGTGTCTGTACGTGGAAGATATATTAGAAAAATTATTATTACGGACATTTAACAATGTAATAGAACTTGGTCAATTTGTCTGTTTATCTGTGCGTTCAGGATAATCTCAGAAAGGGCTTAACCGATTTAAGTAACTTAACCTAACTTTGTGCCCCTGCGCCGTGATGGCCTTTAATATTAATACAGAATGGAAGCGTCAGCGCTCCTTTTACGGGGGCAACATATAGGATAAAATATTTTAAGCCCATACCTAAAGAAATTAATCAAGATACTTCAACAGTTTAGACGTAGATTTTTTTTTTTTCAATTTACGATGTTTATCCATACCTGTATTTCGTGTGACGCAGTTACGCATAGATACCAATAACGTTAACACATACTACTACAAAAGTATTACTAAAGGTTAAGCAACTTTGAACTTTGTCGCCAATACCTACGACTCGATTTAGGAATGAGGCGTATGCGGCGGTTTCCCTTTGATAGGCTTATGCCTGTTTGCGTGTTTAATGACAAATAGCGTTTTATTTTAATATCAACGATAATATATAATTTATTTTGTATGAAAAATAACTTTTTCACTTTTAGGATCTTTTTTATTGTATTAGGCTTTTATAGAGTGATTAACTATGGTTTCATTTAAAGTGGTGCTGACAAAAACACAAATTGAGCATATTTAATATTTATAGTGATTTTTTAGTGAATAGAACTAATAGTTATTACAATACTTGCGAAGAAAGCATATTTTAGACATTTTTTAAATTCTTATACCTTTTGAAAAACTACCAACATTCTTATCGTTAATAAATTATTTTTTTCAAATTAAAAAATTGTCTAAGTTTTTCATCATAATGGCACGAAAATATTTAAAATGTTCAAAATTAAAAGTTCAAAAATGTTGATTAAAAATAATTATACTGCAGGAGGATACCGTTATATGTACTGTTTTTTATGATATAATGTAAAATAATATATTCTATAGAGAAATCACACATTCCTCTTCACACTTTTTATTCTTTAACTATACGTAAATATATATTCTAGAGGTTACTCTGTACTAAGATGGCAGCTCTGTTCCTGCATTTACGTCCCACATATATAGAAATATAAATCATTGGAAAGAAAAGCAGAAACGCAATTTTATTGCATTTTTTCTTTTTTTCATACTTGAAACGTATTAATAAATTTACATACAATTCATTTGTTTCGAATGTAACATTAAAATTGATTCATAAAATAAATTTGATATTTCCCTTACATGATTATTTCATGTATTTTTTTACATACAAATTTTTGATTAAGTTCTCTTGAGAAATATATCTACTATAAATTAATATAACGTACCTACATGCCAATGATTAAAACGTATTGACATCACCACGTGATCCATCTATTATAATCACAACATAAAATTTTATAAAATACAGCAACCAGTTCGCGGCTTCACCCGCTTAAATTTGTGAATTATTTGTTTGTTTCGGTACAGGGAATTACGTTCCTGTTGTAATAAATAATGTATGCTTGCAGTGCACTTATGATTTCTAATGTGAAAATTATTAAAACCATGACATTTTCGATTTTCATTAAACAAATTATTATTGGAGCAATTAACAAAGTAATAGAATCAGCAACAATAATATTTATAAATTTTGTCGGTTTCTTGGTTTTTCTGTTAGTCGACGCTTATCTCAGAAACGACTTAAGCGATTTAAAGAGCTAAGACGTGAGCGCGGTGCGGGAGCGGTACAATCGGCTTAATTGTTTTTATTGTAATATTCGTCATGTATGAATGGTGTAATGATTAAATAACTGACCCTTATAACTATTTATTTATATTTTCATAGAGAAATGATAGCTTTGTAGGGCACTCCTAATTTTTAAGAAAATAAATTTGATCAAAATACATTTAATTATTTTAAGATAATAATTAAAGTAACATATAAAATCTTATATATTATGTTGTAATTATTACAAACGCATGCAAGGAAAAATCATTTTTTAAAGTTGTTTAATTTTATTAGAATTATAAAACTTACTAAAAAATATTTAATATATTAAATATATAGATATCCCATTAGTATCCATACATCCATACATCCATACATCCATACATCCATAAATCCATACATCCATACATCCTACATCCATACATCCATACATCCATACATCCATACATCCATACATCCATACATCCATACATCCATACATCCCATACATCCATACATCCATACATCCATACATCCATACATCCATAAATCCATACATCCATACATCCATACATCCATACATCCACACATCCATACATCCACACATCCACACATCCACACATCCATACATCCATACATCCATACATCCATACATCCATACATCCATACATCCATACATCCATACATCCATACATCCATACATCCATACCTACCCACCTACCTACCTACCTACCTACCTACCTACCTACCTACCCACCTACCCAACTACCCACCTACCTACCTACCCCACCTACCTACCTACCTACCTACCTACCTATCTATATACCTAGCTATCTACCTACCTACCCACCTACCCACCTACCCACCTACCCACCCACCTACCTACCTACCTACCCACCTACCCACCTACCCACCTACCCACCTACCCACCTACCCCCTACCCACCTACCCACCTACCTACCTACCTACCTACCTACCTACCTACCTACCTACCCACCCACCTACCTACCTACCTACCTACCTTCCTACCTACCTACCCAACTACCCCTAACCTACCTACCCACCTACCTACCTACCTACCTACCCACCTACCTACCCACCTACCCACCTACCTACCTACCTACCTACCCACCCACCTACCTACCTACCTACCTACCTACCTACCTACCTACCTACCTACCTAGCCAAGACCCAATCTCCAATTGATAAAATAGATAGCGTTTCTAGTATCGAGTTCTACTGTCTCAAATATAAGCTTCTTGGAAACTTAAATACTTATATCTTTTGATAGAGTGAAGCTATTACAATGAAATAAACACTAAATGTTACTTTGATTTACTGGTAATTTTTACGTATAAAACTTGCTTAAATATATTGTGTACTTTTGACGTGATACGTGTTCACATAAACAGGAAAACAGACAAACAGACAAAAATTCCAAAAATGTTGGAAATGGATTCTGTTAGTTATCCTTTAACACCCTAGCTAATTTTTTTTTAAATATTTTCAATGTACAGAAACGACTTTTCTACAGATTTATTATAAGTATAGATTATATAGATCAAACGAATCAAATCTGACATTTGTAATTAATTGTACTCAAAATATTTTAATACTGTACCTTTTATTAATAAAGGTTAGTTCTGAGTAAGTTTCTTCAAAGTCAACAGTGTTTTTATTTACTGTCAAATATAACAAAATTAATAACTTGTTATGGGCCCAGGCCGTCCCCGGACCTTGCAACTAGTTTCTCGTGACTGAGTATTATGTAGTAACAGAATAGTCAGTTGCGCGTAGAGCGGTTATTTATGCACGTGTAATAGCGTCTAACTCAAATTATTTGGCTAGCGTACCGAAATTCTAAGGACGCGAAAGCTACACAGAATGCTGTTTTGCAGAAGAGAACTTTCTAGTCTTAAGAAGGCACACTAGGATGCATCAAGCTGGAGAAAGATCAACCGGTAGTTGGCGCAGCAGATGAATCTAAAATCAGAGCTAAATTAATATTAACTATAGATTTAGATTCCATTTATGTTCATATCAAAGAAGTAAAATCTACAAAATAACTTTGAAATAAATTAATATCATTATATGACGATTCATTATTTCGATTAAGAAGTTAAACATTCATCCGACTAGAAAATTGTACTTCTAGTTATGTGACTCAATAAGTAGCGACAGGTCAGAAATTAACAGGAATACATTGTACGCTATCTGCTGTGTGATCCCGGCCTAGAATAGGATCATCCTGGTACTGGTGGTGTCGTAAGAGGCGACTAAAGTACGTGTGGTAGAGTCACGTCGCCAGCAATGGCAACACGCATGGGCAGACTCGACCGGATCATTACCACCCCCGGCATTTAAAACCGGCGTGAAGTAGTGGCTTAATGCCACTGCGTTTCGCGTCAGGTAATGCCGGGCCCCGGCGCCCAACCCAGCTTGAAGGCCGGCAACGCACCTGTAGCTCCTCTGGTGTTGCATGGAGCCGTGGGCGGCGGTAGTCACTTACCATCGGGTGACCCGCACGCTCGTTTGCCGTCTCTTCCATAAAAAAAAAATCTGGTTTTAACATCAACGACGAATGATCGTTGTTGTTGGCTGGCCTAATTGAAAATTTTGCACCAATAATTAAATTAAAGTACTTAGACATGGAAGTGGAAGTAAATGCCAATCACAGTGCTGAGTTTGGCGTTTATAAGATTAAAGTAAATGGAGCCAAAATACGAAAAATGTAATAGACAAAAGTTATCAAATAAAAGAAAGCGGACAGTGTTAAATTCGAAAATAAAGGGTTTTAAATGTAAATAAAACGGCTATTGCCGAATCTAATGTAAAATTATAATGAATTCCAAAGAAATAATAAATAATAAGCAGCAGTATAGTAAATTGGACAACAAATAGGCATTGGTTGAAAAATGTATATTATGAACAACCTTTAAAGAAAATTGTTGTTGCAAATGAAAAAAATAGAGTACCTATTAAATATTTTGGAGAGGTGCAAATAACTACTTGCACTGATGACTGCAATTACGACGTAACAGTGAAAGTGGTTGTGTGTTCCTAGTTTAAATACTGTTATCCTTTCTGTCAGGCAATTAGTTATTTTCATTATACTTTATCATTAAAATAAAAATATGATGACTAAATAAAAATGAAACAAAATACAGTTTTCATAAGATGACATAAATAGACAAAAGGTCATAGTTTTAATTGTATAATAATTGTATAATATTTAATTGTACAATTATAATGAAGTCGATTTATGAGTTTTTTTTATAAATACCTCTTCTAAGTAATTATTATCATTTTTTATTAGGAATTAACTTAAAATATAACGTTATTTTGTATCATTTGATTGATGTCTCAATTATTTTATATGTAGACTGGTTGTGGGTTCGATCCCCACTCGAAGAGATGAAATATTTACTTAAATATATATCTCCATTTCTTCGTTCTGGTGTCGAGGCAAACGGAAACGTTGAGTTCTGTCACTCAACACGCATGCCTCCAGAATTCGGCAGTAAGTGGGGAACGGAATGTCTTAACAGTAGGTTCCCTGGTAGGTAACCTAACCCTGCTGTGTGAGAGATACAGCGTAGAAGCTGATATATATATATATATATATATATATATATATATATATATATATGTATTAAACGTTACTGTGGTTATCAAAAAGTTATGCTTATGAGATAAACAATATCCTGCAACTTAAATTGAATTATTTATCCAACCGGTTAGAGTAACCTTAACAGTAAAATAAATGATTATTATATCTTATCTTCTATAATGTGCGACTTTTAAGTTACATCCACTTAGGTACATCCAATTTACATTGATTTTCTATAAATTTGTTTTTTTTTATCTATTTACATATAAAATATATATTAGTTTGCTTAATTTCATTAATTTTATCGAATTGACAGCAGACAGCCGGCTGTTTGCCGATATGGCCCAACTTCTTATTTTTATGTACGACTTGGTTTGCCAATCGTACTTTTTAATACCGAGTACTGTCATCATCACGTACGAAGCGTACTTTATGATCTATAACACCTATAAAGTACGGTAAAATATTCTTTTTTTTACTATTGGGTAGAGAGAAACAGAGTTTCATTGAAGTTGATTAAGCATGAACTCTTGATTTATATGTTTACAGTTAGAATGTGAAGCATCATGTAAATTTGATATTTACTGCAAAAAAAAAATTTTGAAAACATAAATTGAATGAAACTTTATATTGCTTGTTTACTTTAAGGTTATATTAGAAAAGTCAGAGTTCGTCTTGACACAGTGACCCAGTGTCTGATTGTAAACGCGACGGTTGTGGGTTCGATTCCCACTTGAGGACGTATATTTGTTTTATGTCCTCGCTCTAGTAACAAGACAAAGCGCAGCGTTGAGTTGTTGAGGCGAAACATTTCGAAAATCGGGCGGAAAATGCGGGACGGGATTTCTTATGATTAGGTTCTTTTTGCCTTCCTAGCGTGAAGCTTTTAGTTATATAAAGCTGATTTATTTATTATTTTGTCTTTGCCATAATTTAATACAGGACCTACAATATTGGCCGATTTCTCTAATAGTAAGCGAGAGATCTTTGGAAAAAATATACTAATAAATTAGAAAGTTTACTAAATGTGGAATAACAAATTAAATACTACAGAAAGAGATCCTTGGTTCATTTCTTACCTTGGAAACATTTGTGCTATGACTATAGTATCAGCTTCACGGTGTATCCCGCACACAGCAGAGAAGGCAGACAGGTGTTAAGACATTTTTATGGGTAGACTCGACCGGATCATTACCACCCCCGGCATTTAAAACCGGCGTGAAGTAGTGGCTTTATGCCACTGCGTTTCGCATCAGGTAATGCCGGGCCCCGGCGCCCAACCCACCTTAAAGGCCGGCAACGCACCTGTAGCTCCTCTGGGGTTGCACGGGGCCGTGGGCGGCGGTAATCACTTACCATCAGGTGACCCGCACGCTCGTTTGCCGTGTCTTTTCCATAAAAAAAAAAAAAAAAACACTCCGTTTCCCACTTTCTTTTTCGTTCCCCACTTTCTTTTTCACTTTGGAGTATAGAATAAATTTAAATAAATATTTAATTTGCTCGATTGCAACGCGATGGTTATGGGTTGGATAACCATCGCGTTACAGTCAGAAGCACAGCGTGCAGTTGTAGTCGTGACGGGTTATGGATGTGATTCCCATTCGAGGAAATGAAGTGGTTAATATTTACATATTTTCGTTCTAATAACTGGTTAAGTTCCGCCACTCAATATGCAATGCTTCCAAAATTCTGCAGAAACTGAACTGAACGGAATGTCTTAACACTAGCTTTCCGGGTTCCCTCTGTCTACTTCACTGAGCGTAAAAAACGAAAGAAATCAAATAAGAAAAACAAACTAACAAACCATTTAGAGTAGCCAGCCTGACACAGTTTAGAGGAATTAGTCGAACAAACGTACACACAAACACATAATTACTTCATTATAATTAGCCAGTGGGTGTACCACACGCGGCACGCGTGGGAAAGGAACGAATGACAATTCTCACCACGATCGGATACGTAAACATACTTATCGGATAAGAATAAGAATTTTTTTCTCAGTAATATGCATTATGTATGCAGTATAATTAAAACAATAGCTTTGACGGTAAACATTGGAACGTGTCAATATTATTATGGCCTTAATTTTTAAATTAGATTTATTTTTTTTCATATTATCATTTCTTCGCTCTGGTAAGGCTGGGGGCAAAGCGCAGCGTTGAGTTCCGTCTCTCAACATGTATTGCTTCCTGAATTTAGCAGAAAATGGGCAACGGAAGTGTAATGGGGATGGACTGTCTTAACACTAGGTTCCCAGGTTCCTTCTGCCTACCGTTCTATCTGCGGGATATAGCGTGAAGCTAAGACAACGTATCGATAAGAATAAGATTTTTTTCTTGTTAATATGCATTATTCATATATTGAAACTATAGCCTGTAATGCCCATATAGGTACTATATATATGTATATCTTGTCAATTGTAAATATTAATATGGCCTTATTTTTTTAATTTGAATTTAAAATGGCCAGCTCTATCAGGAAATGATTGTTTGATTCAGATAATCTCGTTAATAGAACATTTTTCATGATTAGATGAGATGATAGAAGATTTAAGATTTTTATTGTATTTAATACTTTGATCTTTTTTAGGGTTTCGTAGCTGATAAGGAAAAAAAGAACTCTTTTAAGAACACTTTGTGGTCCGTCTGTTTGTCTTTCTGTCTATCAAGAGCCTTTGTTTCAGGAATGCTTGGAGATATTGAGTTGAAATTCAAACCACATACTCAGATCTACAACCCCATGATTTCCTAAAAAAATGTATTTCTAAATTTGCTTAAAAAAAAGATATAGACGTTTATGTAGAAAAAAATGCGTAGTTCGACGCTATAAAAGGAATCAAAATTTATAGGGTATTTCCGATTGACCTAGAATTATGAAATTTGGCAGCTTGTTCAGAATTTAAATTGTAAACTATACATATATACTAAAAAATTATAAGCCTTAAAAGTGAGGCTAAATTTGATATATTAAAGCCGCTTGTTCAAGTGAGGTATCAGATGAAAGTGCTCTGGCTAACCTTATCTTGAATTTCAGAAAAAGCTCGAGATTTCCAATTTTTGTACGTACCCGTCGGTGGGCGAGCCCGACTCGCACTTGTCTGTTTTTTTTTAATATTTAAAATCGACTTTTTAAAATTCAATACCTTTAGAAATACTACCTTTTGAAAACTTGAGGGTGTTGTGGCTCATCGATACAGCTTCTGACGCGACGGTTGTAGATTCGATTTTCACTTGGAGGAATGAATTATTTTCCTATCCTTGCCTCCTGATAACAAGACAAAGCGCGGTGTTGAGTTTCGCTACCCGAAAACAATGTTTCGAAAATTAGACAGAGAGTGACGTATGAAATGCCTTGAGACTAGGTTCCCTCAGCCTACCTTGTTATATGCTTAAAAAAATAAACCTTTTTAAGAATATATCGGAGATTGAATTCTAGTGTAACACGTGTAAATAGCTTTCCCTTGCCTACCCTGCTGTGCGCAGGATACAGCGTGAAGCTAAGAAAAATATCTAATTAATTAACGGTATAAAGAGTTCTGTTATATTTGTGAACTAGTGTCTTAATTACTTTATCATATATATAATTATATCTCTTTTAATGTATTGGCGCAGTGGCACAGTCTGATTGTAAAATATAAACGTTTTTTAACTTCAGTTTCACGCTATGAGTGGGTCATAGCAGGATAGATGGAGAGGAGCTTGTGTCGAGACACTCCATTCCCCACTTACCATATTGCGTGTTAAGTAACTGTACCCAAACGAGAAAAGAAAATAATTCATTCCCCCGTGTGAGAATAGAAGCTAATATCATCGTGTTTAGAGTCAGACGATGTGCCACTGTGCCGCCTTACAATTAACTCAAAATCTTATTTAATATTTCTTCTGTTAGTATATTTTGTTTATTATTTTCTTTTACTGTTAATTGCATTTGTACTCTCCCCGTTGTTTTGATAGAATCCACTTCCACTGGTTGGAGATTTCTTTTAGAAATAAGTCCATCCTTGTCAGCTTACTTTTCATTTTATATTACTGTATATTATGTTTGATGCAATAAGGAATATAACTAATGAAAGTGAAAGCAAAAGTAAAAAAAATAAACATAAAATAAAATAATAAACACGTTCAATACGACATATGTATGTTTTATTACATTATCATTATATTGCTGGGCTGAGTGTACCTTTTTTTTTTATTTTATTATTTTCTAAGCGCGAGCATCGCCTCTTAGGCTCGCATCCCACAGTGACATGTGTTGTCGATTTATTATTTAATTATGTAAAAAAGCATTTACGTCTTTTGAAATTTTCTCACACCTCCGAACTTTCCTTTTTTGTATTCAACGGCAATACCGTATGTGTGTGTGTGTGTGTGTGTTTTTTTTTATATTTTATCCCACATAACATAGTAAGTCTAAATTTAATGTCAAGACATCCCGTTGTTTTCCACTCGATTCTCGATCAATCGAGATATTGAGTGGTGATTTTGTAACCACGAAGAAAACAAAAAAAGGTATATTTACAATATTGTTCCTCTTAAATTAAGTGTTTGTAAAATAATATCATATTTGATTTTAAATTTTTTTTTACTACTATGTTTATCTTTAAAGAATTAAATAATTAATACAAAATTAGTAGATAAGCCGCATATAAGAATATCGAATGGTGATGATATAAGTTGTAACATAAATTTTAGAATAATCTCGTAATCGACACAGTTCAAGGAAAACAACATTATTTTTTTATTTGGCGTTGCCACATTTAATCACAAATAGATTAACTGACGTCTACATAAATAAAGTCTATCAATAATTTAAAAAGTTGTAGCATAACATTATTTATTTTGCAAATTTTACTACATCTATACGGAATAAATTGAATATAAATAGGTATTTAAATTATTATTAGGTACATAATTAGTTATTTTTTCAATTTCACGCTTTTTCCCGCATATAGAGTGTCGCTTTATCCCGCAGTGTGTATAGATAAAACCTAGTGTCAAAACACTTCGTTCTCCACTTTCCTGCCCGTAATCGAGACATTACGTGTCGCAGTGGTGGATAAATATTAATTTAAAATATATGGCTTTAAGTTCCCAGAAAATATTTCAATTTCTTGCGGATTTGTTTGAGGGTATTTTGAAGTAAAATTAAAACAGACAATCGTCACATCGTCGCAAAAGCCGGCATATCACCTAAAATATTTTTTATAGCACTAAATAATAATTTATAAAAAAATTATAATTTATGTAGTAATCTAATTATTTAATATTTATTATTTAAAGATTTGAAAGAAAAAAAGACTCGATGGAAAATTAATCATAATAAATAACAAAAATGCTTAAAGAATTAACACCATTGTGAAGTTTAAATAAATAATCTATATTTTTTTTCGCTTTTATTTTCTTTTTTTTAAGAAAAAATACTTTCGAAATTCCTGCATAGAATCGAAGATAGAGAACACACTCCACTCCACACACAAGACTCACTCCAGGCACTTCGCCTTTCGCTACTTTTCACTCAATTTCGAGACAGCGTATTAGGAGTTGTAACTCATCGGGTCAATTTACGACCCAATATAAGTTAATATAAAAAATAAAAACCAATATTTACAAAACACCATATACACATGCTCCATATTAATGGGAATTATTGACTTAATAGTTCATAAGTGTCGTTGTTGATTAGAAGTTAAGATATAAACGATTGAATAAATTTCATTTATTGTCGTAATCGCCAATAATATTAAAGGCTTATTTAAAGTAAATATTCAGCTTCACGCTATATCCCACACACAACAGGGTAGGCAGAGGGAACCTAGTGTTAAGACACTCCGTTCCCCATATTCCGCCGAGTTCTGAAGGCATTGCGTGTTGAGTGGCGGAACTCAGCGCCGCGCTTATCCTCGACACAAGAGCGAAGAAATGAAAATATAAATGTAAATAAATATTTCACTTCCTCGAGTGGGGATTATTACTAAATAAATTTTAAAATACAGGTATAAGAAAAACGTAAAAATTAAGTGTCTGCAAAAAGTTTTTTTTTTTCAGAAAGTCTAAATGTATATTTAATAACCGTAAATCGTTCGAAATTCAAAACCAGAATGTCCAAAATAATGGATACGACATATGAATGAACCAACGAAGTAATATTTCTTCTTCAATTGTATAAGCCATAATAAATGATTAAAATTTAATGAAATATAAAAAGAATTTAAACTTAATAAGCTATAAATCAATCGTAATTAACCGCGTCCGCTACATAATTTTGTTCATCAAACGTGACATGATAAAAAAACCTTACTTATTAACGTTATCATAATTTACTTAAATTTGACCCACTGTAAGCTTTACATGATTAATATAAACTCAGCAGGGTAGGCAGAGGGTACCCAGTGTTAAGACACTCCGTTCCCCACTTTCTGCCGAATTTTGGAGGCACTGCGTGTTGTTGTTGTGGCAGAACTCAACGCCGCGCTTTTGCCTCGACACCAGAGCGAAGAAATGGAAATATAAACTTAAGTAAATATTTCATCTCCTCGAGTGGGGATCGAACCCACAACCAGTCGGTTTTACAGTCACACTTTGTGCCACTGCGCCACCTATGATTAATATCGCATTGGCCTCATATGATTAATATTGCAAATTGTTTTTTTTTTTCGAATGGACTTTATTGCTTCTGACCTGGACTGATCTTGACCGTCACCGAGCGGGGAGGGTTGAGAGTAGCTCGCTCCTGAAGAAAAAGTACGAGCTTCGATGGACAACAAATTTGATTTTTTCCTCACTGTGTCATAGAAAAGTAAAATGAAAATATTCCATTTCTCCAAATGAAGAATTAAGATTGAACCCACAACCATCGCGTTTATAGTCACGTTATGTCATACTGCTTCACAAAAGCCGTAACGGAAAGCCTAAAAATATTTTATTATCCATTTAATTCTTTTTTCTACATAAACAAAACTGTTGGATAGTAAAATCTTCCTTAATTAACATTCACCACTTTTTAAGTTTATACACTTTATACATTACTACATACAATTGGAATGTTAAGCTTTGCTGTAGCTCCGTCCTCTAATTGCTCACAGGTGGTTTGGACGCTGTTAAGAGAATGAGTGAAGAATGAATGTCGAAAAAGATTTATGAAACCAGAGTGAGTTGTAAGGAGGCAACAGTCTCAACAGATTGTTAAGAAAAGTCACGAGAAAAGGCGAGAGGTTCCTCTTCGTTAAGGCATATATGAAGTGTTTGATGAAAAGGGACGAGGCTGAAACGGTTGGTCGTTCCTTTTGGCTACTCTGCTAGAGATAAAGCATAAAGCAAACAAAAATACCTCTTTTGTAAATATTTTGGCTTAGTGTTAAGACACTCCGGTCCCCACTTTTCGCCGAATTCTGAAGGCATTGCGATGTGAGTTGCGGAACTTAACGCTGCGTTTTACCTCGACACCAGAGCCAAGAAATTGAAAATATCAAATATTTAATTTCCTCCAGTGGAGGTTCTCCACAACGTTTACAGTCACATAATTGTGCCCCTGCACCACAGGCGAAGTATTTAGTATAGGCCTAAATACATTTATATAATATAAATACATACTTATAAATATGATACAAATAAATGATCTTGTAGGTCTCTATTCTCGCTAATCGTTCACACGGTAAGTGACAATGTCGTGTAAAAAATATAATTTACAATAGAATCTATAGATATAAAAAAATTAATGTATCGATTGTCGACAGTAAAAACAGTATCATCGATGATAGTGAGTGTGGAACTAGTTTGCGGCAGCGTGGCGCCCGCGCTTAATTGATGGTCATTCTTCTTTGATGAAAGCGATAGCAGAAAAATATTTTGAAACTTTCTTTTTTAAATTGAACTATGTAATTATATTCACTGAATATTAATGTATAGTGCCTATTTAATTAAAGCTTATTTTTAATCTGTTACAAGATGTGTGAAAAAAGGAATTTTTTCTTTATAAAGAAAAATAAACCAAAATGTTTTTTTTTACATTTAAAAAAAATAACTTATACCATTATAAACATTTGAAAGGATAACGAAATGGATTTTCCTTGTACGTCAGGATAAAAAACATGTGTATTCAAAAAACTTATTAAATTAACTTTTATTAATGACATGAAATATGAAATAAAAAACTATACGTATTTTAAATCAAGCTACTGTTATACATATACATGATTTATTACAACATAATATTATGTATAAAATATGGCGGCCTGTGTCAAAATATTGCTTATTTCCTCTTAAGGTTTTTGTTTCTTTAAAGGGAACTTAATCTTATAATATGATATATATTGTGCAGAAATGTCGGATTCTTATTGGAAAAAAAATATATTCTCTCAATCTCTCAAAAATATATTAATATATATTTCTTTAACAATAAAACCCCAATATAATTATTCTATAATTTTCCAAAATAAAAACATGAAAACAAGATTATAAACACTTTTTTTAAGAAATAAATACAGAAACACTACATATATTTAAATCAATTATTTTTTTCTTTGATATGACCATAAACTAAAAAGTCTGATAGCAAAGACATCACATCAACAACTATCTTTCAACGGAAAAACATAACAACACGAACGTTGAACATATTCGATAAAAAAAATCTAATAGGACGATTGTTTTAAAATTATATTTAAAAAAAAACATGTTATCAATTTTTAATGTTATCCCTACACAGTTATCTGTCAAAATTCGCTCCGGCCGGAAACTCGGCCGTGGGAACGGGAGACGATCGGTTTTCTCAATAAAATCGCGAACTGCTGTATTAAATAGATAGTTAGTTATAATACTTTTTATATTTATAGTTTCACGAATCGTTAAATGTTCCGTTGTTTTAGACTTGTTTCCGTTTTATTGAACTATACGTGCTTGTGCTCGGGGGTTATTTTAACGTTTTGCCTTAAGTTAATGTCTTTATTTAGTTAAAAGTTAAATTATCTCTTAATAGTTTTGACTTTAAGCGGGGTGGTTGTGAGTTCGATCCTCATTTGAAGAAATGTTTCCATGCTATGGTCTCACAAAGCACAGTGTTGAGTTCCGCCGCTCAACATGCAAAGTGTCTATGCGGATGCAAACTCTTCTATGTGTATGGTACAGGGCAATAAAATGAAAATTTTAAATTTGTCATTCTTTGTCAGTGAGAATCGAACCTACGAATATCGCGTTTCCTGTGTGGTACGACACGGCATTATATTACCTAAAATTACAGGTGTTAACAGATTCAAAACTATTTATATAATTAATAGAGCCTTTAAAAAACTGGTTACTAAATAAGTGCGTCGTGTTTTTTTTAAAACTTGTCCCTTTAGAAGATTTATTGAGTATTTTATGTTTGTTAATATAAACGGACTGATAAGATCGCCATAGTTTGTATACTTCTTGAATACATCAAATTAGAAAAGAATATTTCCGAATTGGTTGAAAATAAATATTTAAAAACATGGTTACCCATTATTAATTATATCCTGCGTATAGCAGAGTATATAGAGGGGACGTAGTGCTAAGTTTGTACTTTACACCATTTTCCGCAAATTTTCGAAGCATGGTGTGTTGTATGGCGGAATTCAACGCCGAACTTTCCCAGCTAAGAATCGAAAATATAAATTAATAATAATTAATTCCCTCTAGTCACAATCGATCCCACAACAGTCGCGTTTACAATCAAACGCTTGTGCCACTGCACCACGACGGCCTCTAAAATTGATTTAAATAAATGATAGACAACGACATTTTGATTTGTCATGGCCAAACATAGTTTCGACGAATTACAAAAAAAACCAAGCGTATTCATTAGGCAATAACACAACGCCTACACTTTATCAAAATAAAATAAAATGATAATTTTCAATATTTAAGAGATATGTAACAATAGTAAAGTATATATAATTTTATAAATTTATTTTAATTGGACGTGAACAAAAATCTAACAAAATAAGCAATTAAAAAATCAGCTTCACGCTGTATCCCGCATACAGCAGGGTAGGCTGAGGGAACGTAGTGTTCAGATACTCCGTTCCCCACTTTCTACCGAATCCAAAATTGGGCAATGCGTATTGAGTGGCCAAAATCAGCGCCGCGCTTTGCCTCGACACCCGAGCGAAGAAAATGTAAATGTAAATAAATATTTCATTTCCTCGAGAAGGAATCGAAGCCACAATAAGTAGAAGTAGAAGAGAAGTAGATTTAATAGTCATACTTTGTCACGACACGTCACACGTCTTAACTCAAATATTGTAAAAAGTAAAACTTATATAATATAAGTAAAAAGTAAGCGGCGTTGAGTTCCGCCACTTGACACACTATATGTCGAAATGAAAGTGGAGAAAGAAAACAACGTAATGTAATTAATTATTCATTAATACAGGTAACTAAATTTCAATTATATTAGAAAGGAGGATAATAGGCGGTTCATGTACTATCACTATTATTTTCTAATGTTCGGTTTTTTAAAAGATCACACTTAGAATAATTATATCTGAAGAGAGAACAGGTATTAATCAGCTTCACGGTGTGTTCCGTATATAGTAGGTAAGGCAGAGGGAACCCAGAGACCAGACACGCCGTTCCCTTGTGAAGTTAACATGTTATATGATGTTTCCCGAAAGGGTAGTTAGAGTTATTATACTATTAAACTAAAAAAAAATATATATAATTGCAACAATTTATAAAAATTCACAGTGTTAAGAAACATTGTTTATAATGAATAAGATAAATAAATTCTTTGTCATCTTCAGCGAATTCATTTTGTTTACTGGTAGGTTTTTCCACCACAAATGGCTAGTGGCTACATTAGAAATAGTAGAGTAGAATTTCTGATTGAAATATTTATTAAAAATTAGAGTACAGCAACTAAAAATGCATGTTTATCAATGCAAATATATTTTTATATTTTAAAATAATAAATGATTTTATTATTATTTGGCAGCGTATATTATTATAAGCTAAATCAGTATTAGATTTTAATAAAATATTGCGCAACAGTTAAAAGCGTATAAACAAAGTGTTAGTGGTATAAAGAAAAAGTTAGTGTTTAGGCACTTCCGTTTCCTACTTTCCGCCAAATTCTGAACACATTGAGTGTGGAGTAGCGGAACTCAACGCCGCGCTTCGTCTCGCTACCACAGCGAGGATATGAAATATTTAATATTTCCATTTCCTCGCCGTTATACCGTCGCACGCGTATGCCCTTGCGCCACGACTGGCCTCTTAAAACGTTTTTAAATTTATAATATATTTATATTCAGATAAGCACAAATAGCTACAAATTAAGACCGGACAGTACACCGTCAACAGACAGCTACTCTTTTGTATTTAACCTTTCCTTTATATTTAAAATCAAAATCAAAGAATTAAATAAGCTTCACGCTGTATGCCGAGCATAGCAGGGTAGGCAGAGGGAACCTAGTGTTAAGACACTGCGTTCCCCACTTACTGCCAAATTCAGGAGGCATTGCGTGTTGAGTGGCAACTCAACGCCGCGCTTAACCTCGACACCAAAGCGAAGAAATGGAAATATAAATTTAAATAAATATTTAATCTCCTCGAGTGGGGATCGAACCCACTACCAATCGATTTTACAGTCACACTTTGTGCCCCTGCGCCACGACTTTGTATTTAACCATACATATCTAAATATTTCATGTTTTATCTCAACATAATTGGGATACCTAACCGTCTCTAAGTAGCCTAGAGGCCGCTCTAAAGTACCTAATGAATTGGTTTGTATAACCTAACCGAATTGAATATAGCCTGTTGTTTATGAATTTATTGAAACACAGACCACTTCTCGATTCGGCCGCGTAACCGAGTAGGCAGTGGGGGGCGGACATGCAAATGGCAGGACTATACTTGGCCGTTCGCGACCGTGGGAAAACTATCGCCTGTGGCGAGTGATGCGCAGAGGTGGACTTGGGTTCTTGAAATTTTAGTATTTATTGTTTTTTTTTTATCTATATTTATTGTCGTGAAGAATTAAAGCGCTATTTGTAAAATAATGTGTAGGTTTTGTTATATTAATGTAAAATTATAAAGATATGAATTCCATTTAATATTAATATCATCTCAAATTATTTATATGATATTTGGTAAAAACACATTTCTATTTATTTTCAGTGCCATTTGTAAAACCAGATGAGTTGCATAGAAAATTATGAGATATTTTGTCGCTAATGAATGAAACAATATGTTTTTAAGCACATTGCCAAGTTATGTTGCAGTATAAACAATGGAAAACACCGACATAGGTACTATTTTAGTCTCTTCAACTATTGTTTCCAGATCTTTGGTCAACCAGGTGAACTGTTCAACTGTCAACAATGAACCTCTTCCAGTTACTATATTTAAACTAAAATTATCATTAAAATATAGTATAGACTATAAACTTCTATAAACTATTCATCCAATTCAGTTCAATGTCAACACAACATTTAATCTTATTTCAAATCATTAAACCATTATTATTTAATTTAATTATAGTATAACAACTAAACGTATCCCACAGTCCGTCCCCAGCAGCTCGTGCAACCGCGGGCGCGTGACGACGGCGGCGCGCGCCTCGGTCACGACGCCGACGCTGAGCACTGACGCGCTTTACGCAACCGATACCGCGACTTTTACATACTTAAGTATATTGTATGGGTATATAGATACTAATTTATATTTAAAATGAAAATCAAATAATTAAATCAGCCTCACGCTGTATGCCGCACATTGGGTAGGCAGAGGGAACCTAGTGTTAAGACACTGCGTTCCCCAATTTCTGCCGAATTCTGGAGGCATTGGGTGGCAGAACTCAACGCCGCGCTTAGCCTCGACACCAGAGCGAAGAAAGAAAAATATAAATTAAAATAAATATTTGATGTCCTCGAGTGGGGATCGAACCCACAACCAGTCGGTTTTACAGTCACACTTTGTGCCACGACTGGCCTTCAGTATTGACTAAATCATACATTATATGAACTAAATGCGTCACATTTAGCTTTTAAAAGCATTTACGCTGTCCGCTACACTTCACGCCATCAAAATACATTAATAATTACATGTTCTATACAAAAAATATAGTAAAAAAAATATGAACGTGACCAAACAGATTCCAAGAAGAGATTGATTAAAATTTATAAATGTTTATTTCCTACGGAAGCTTAAGAGCGTCATGTAGTCCGCTTCTGATTGGCAAAAAATGTTAATATTATCATATCTTTTCAAATAATGTTGCTATATTGAAAAAGAAAAATATCGTGTTCGAATGCTTTTGTAATATCAAATAAAAAGATATCAAATATCATTCTTTAGAATATATTTTGCAGGGTAGGTAGAGGAAACCTAGTGTTAAGACACTCCGTACCATATTTGCCGCCTATTATTTGAAGATATTGCGTGTTAAAAGGCGAAACTCAACATCGCGTTTTGTCTTTGTCATCAGAGCGATGAAATAAAAATATTTAATTCTTCCGAGTACGAATCGAACTCACACACATTTTTACGCTGCGAGCGAGGAATAGGTACATGTATATATGTATATTTTAATATTGATATTTTGAACTTAAAATGTTTTCTGTTGAATAAAAATAAAAAAGCTTAAGTTATTCTGATATCATAACAACAGGACCGATTCTTTAATTGTTATGTGTAGAAAGTAAACCAGTTACGATACAGATTGCTATTAAAATTAATTAGTGCACCTGAATTTGCACCAATATAATAAATGAAAGAGTATTTTTGTTTGTTTATTTGTGTGTATAAATGCTAAGATCTCTAGACCTACTTGCCCGATTTACTTATGTTTAGTTAAGTATGAATGCTATGTTCACCAGGAGTGTTATACGCTGTATGACATTATATTTTAAGTCGTAGTTAGCCATAAATTACGAAATAATAATAATAATAATAAAGAACGCCATCGAATTGCTCTAGGTGCGTGCTGCAAAAATAGTAAAATATATGTACTGAAATTGTATAGAAAAAATTTTATTACTTCTAAAAAAGTCCACGATACCGTATATCTATCTCTTCTAAATATATATACATACATACATACATATATTTATATATATAAATATATATATATATATATATATATATATATATATATATATATATATATATATATATATATCTATATATATATATATATATATATATATATATATATATATATATATTATGATGAAACGAGAGTTCTTCAGTGCCACCAACTATGTTTATATTCGGAGGCTTACAAATTTGTGTGACTCGTACAATCGATACATGCTATTTTATACTCTTTTTAAAATACAATCACCCACTTTTACAATTTATATTTAAGCACGTTACATTTCTCGATATCAAATAATTATACTTAGAAATAATAAAAATACTATACTTTATATGCTAATACAAAATTATTATTAATTATATTGTATTAAATAATTATTGTGTGTATTATAATTATCATCATAAATTATTATTGATAATTAAATCATATCATATTGAAGTATAATACAGAATATAATTATAATAAATAGTAAGTGGTATAATGGAGGTATTATATTATCTGTTTACAATATATATATATATATATATATATATATATATATATATATATATGCGGGATACAGCGAGAAACTGAAATAAAAAAAATATAATCAACTTCACGATGTATCCCGCACACAGTAGGGTAGGCAGAGGAAATTTGGTTCAGCGGCGCAACTCGATGCCGCGGTTTGCCTCGACACCAGAGCGAAGAAATCAAAATATAAATGTAAGTAGATATTATATCTCCTCGAGTTGGAATCGAACCCTCAAACAGACGATTTTACAGTCACACCTTGTGCCCCTGCACCACGACTGGCCTCTGGAGTCTTTTAAGACTATGTTTAAAAATATGTTTTTTATTATGTATCTTTCAGACGCTTTGGTACAGTTTGTTAGTATACACCTATATTTAGTGTTAAATTCATCACGACTCTTCCGCAAATATCATAACAATGGACTGACAGAAAGTATTATTACGTATAATAAAGTGGCTCAAATGTTTTTTGGTTACGTAAAAATTGGAAGCCGATTCGAATCAGCTCCAAAGAGAGTACTATGCCTTTTACTTTTTTGTCGTTACGTTTTGACACGATCACCATTTTGTTTTGGTTAATATATTGTAAAAAACAAATTTATTATTTAAGCGAGTCTAACGATTCTTTGTGCAATATGATGTGCAAAAAAGGTTTATCATTTTTGTAAAATCAATCTTTTTTAAGTAGAAGTTGCATAGTTTTAGATACAAAAGTGGTTGTTTACCTAATATTGTAAATTCAATCCATAGGGCTGTGTTATATTAATTTTATAAATGCTCAAACGTAAATAATAACACAATTACATGAATGTAATAAAATATATATTATAAATATTTTTTGTGCTTTTATACGATAATATCTCATTTATATATAGCGATGAGAATCTCTATCTGTACTTCATGTTCAGGCAAATCAAATCAGTCAAAACATGACCTGATTACATTTCTTAGTTCGGAAGTCCAGATAAGCTAAATCAAGTTAGTAAGCCACGTTCTGGCTTCATCTTCAGACAATAGTGTCTGAAGATGGAGCTAGAGAATCATAGGATTTAGCATCAGAGTTAATGGCAAGATAAATCAAATAGGACTGAAAGATAGATAAAAGAGGACCGTACAGAAATTTATAATCTACAATTTTGTTGCGGTGGCTATTTTGAATTTACAACCATATTGATTATATGTAATTTCATTGATTCAATTCAAGCCACTGGAAAGTGAATGCAATCAGATGCTTGCAAAATTAAATTTGTCGGCAGAAATGTTAATTCGTAATAAAAGAATCAATTAAACGAGTTAAAAAAATATTTAATTATAAGATTATTTCATATAAAAAACAACATTGTTATGACTAAAACAATGTTATTTATGTTTATTTTATACAACAAATTAACAGCAAAAAATATTGCCGCATTGGCGATTGAAGCAAGGATAATAAAATACTGGTATAAGTAAGAATTGCCCTGATATTAACCTCCTGGTTCTAACGAAACGTAAAACAAAAGAACATTCGTGAGTATGATTTAGTGATTGTTTTAAAAAATAGATATGTATGTTTATGAATCACGCTTAACGGTTTTCCGCATAATAGGGTATCTAGAGGGAACCTAACGCCAAGACGCTTTCCTTTTGACTATGCCAATACTTTGTAAGTTATTCGCTTCTAAAGTGGTAAAAAATGGGAAAATGATAAAAAAAATTGGATTATAGAATTTTTTGCAAAACATTTAAACGTCCAAAACAGGACATTCGTGGTCTCACTTTTCATAGATTATGATTCTGCACAATTTGAGAAATCTTAAAAACTTAATTAACTGCATCTGGTACAGTGTAAAAATATCAGTTACTGTTTCAAGTATGAGTGGCGCTTTCCCCATTAAAAAAAAAACCTTTTTATTGCAACCACAGAGCCAATGTAAAAACTGCTGAGTTTTTTATGAGTCTAATCTAAAGAATCCCGACTTTTATTGAGAACGTTTAAAAAAAATCTCATTAGAATCTGTCAACTTTAGTTCTTACATTAATAAAATTTTAATTGCATGAATGAGTATATCAAATTAAATGTATATCATTAAGAGTTTTATAATACGTATTTTAAAAAACGAAACAAAAAAGAAATATTTAGTCTATTATAGTAGTGACTTAGTGGTTATTTCTATTAGCGAAACATTTTTTTTTTCAAAAAATATATTATCGTATGCTTAAATTAAAATCAAACGTTACGTAAAAATCAACAGAAATACCTCTAAATAAAACTTGCATTCACTTAATTTTTTTACAATCGTTTAAATATAGCATCCATAGATTACATTTATTTTTTTTTTATCTCCAAAAGAGTTATAAAGCGTTACAATTAAAGATGTCGGGTCTCGTGATATTTTGTTACACCAAATCGTACACCATAACTAAATTCAAATTGCTATCCGATGTTTTCACTGTGGATGCTGTAGTTCCCACGGCCGCGCACGCAACGAGACCAAATTGGAGTGGCGATGGCGGGCTAATGTCTGGGTGCCCATGGCTGGTAGTAATCAATGCTATTAAATGCTTGATAGATGGTTAAGATGTTTAAGTATCGATATGATGTATGTAGAGTTGCCACTCGCTCTAATATTAACGTCTTGGATGTAATTGTGCGTAGGTATAACTGTTAAGTACTTTACTTTAATAAAGGAGTGATTAAATGTCGCGGATAATTTAAATTTTATGTCAGAGTTTTTATGTCAATTTTTAAAATATATACTTTTACATTAATACATTTTACATTAGTCGTGGCGCACAGGCTCAAAGTGTGACTGTAATCGACTTGTTGTAAGTTTGATCACCACTCAAGGAGATAAGATTTTTACTTATATTTATATTTCCATTTCTTCGCTCTGGTGTCGAGCCAAAGCGCGACGGTGAGTTCTGCCACTCAATGCAATGCTTCCAGAATTCGGCAGAAAGTGGGGAACGGAGTGTCTTAATACTAGGTTCCGTCGTCCTATCCTGCTGTGTGCGGGATACATATTGAGTGAAGCTGTTGTTTTTTATATTTCTTCTGTTACTCAGTAATTGACAGAAACTGAGTAACTGAAAGCACGGACGAAAGCACTATACCTACTTAGAAAAAAAGACTTGGCACCTAGATAGGTATGTATTGGGAATCACTGAAAAATGAAATTTACCATTTCTGTCTTTAAAGTCAACAGAAACAAAATTGTAGAAGACGACTACAGAATATAAGAATTCCATCTTGATAAAAAAAAAATATGTTGAATTCTAGCTAACCCATCCTTATATTATCAGATAAGCATGGCTGTACAGCTTATATTGATGTAATTTGTTTTACAATCCAAAAAATATATAAATCCAATTTTAAAATATTTTCTGAACAAAAAACACTTAAGGAACATTTAATAACTCTTGATTGGATCAAATGTAGAGCAACAAATGTATCAAAACAAACTAAATAGTTTTCTTTTTATCGTGCCATTCGCAATAAAAACATCCAGAACGAAAGCAATAATAGTTAAAATTTAAGTGTTTAACTTTTTAAAGTTTTATTTATTGCAACCATTACTTTGTCGAGTAAATATGGTTATTATACCCATAACAAGCGATTGCTATATTGATACCGTTGTTTGCAGATTTTGTAGATTCGATTTGTTGGTTGTGCCTCTTAAAGAACTCTTCCGTACATCTCCAATAGTAGGTGGTAGTTATTAATAGTTATAAATTAATATGTAATCTGACTTGAAATCAAACGAAACCAGTAGACTTTTTATATTGGCTAGACCAAATGAATTTATTAATTTATATACAAATATGTAAATAAATTAACACATTTAAAAAGAAATTGATTGTTAAGCGACATTGTGCGAAGTTAGATTCTGCCACCCAGCGTCCAATGTCTCGAAAATAAGTGGGAAGGATAAAATCGAATGTTTTAGCTAGAGATTCTATCTCAACGCGAGATTCATCTTACAGTCTTCATCAATTTTGACGAAGGCTTGACAATGACTAGGAGTCATGTTTTGCTATTTATTTATTTTGTCGACTTTAGATAGTTATCCAGAGTACTGATATTATAAAAATAATAATTCATTGTGAAGAGATTTAATTTTTTTATATGTGTTAGTCTAAAACTTTATATATAAACAAATATTAACTTATTTTTTGATAATTCTCAAATACAACCGGAAACTTTTTCTATATAATCAAATAACTTTTTTCTATATAATCAAATAACCTAATTGAAAAAAATATGAAATTTAATGATCAAAATCCTTGTATTTATTGCAAACATAATCTTCTACTGTGCTAAATCAATTAAATCGTTTGAAAATAAACTATCTCCGGCCACAAAGAAGTAAGAACCGTACGTAACGGCTGATGTTCGCGATAGTCCGACAGCGTGGGAATTGACATTTACTCGAGTCACTCTTGAATATTTCATGATTATACTTTTATTGTTTGTGCTAACTTGTTTTATCTTCATAAATTCATATAATAGTATTTTTGTATTTTAAATATTCATATTATAGTGTTTTAGTATTTTAAATATTCATATTATAGTGTTTTAGTATTTTAAATATTCATATTATAGTGTTTTAGTATTTTAAATATTCATATTATAGTGTTTTAGTATTTTAAAAATTAATTCTTAATATAAATATACAACTATAATGTATGCGATAAGGATTTCGCTTGAATGTTTAAATTACCAAGAGAATATTCACACGCTTTCCAGTTTCGTCGACATTGTAATTTAAAATCTCGAATTAGAATATTATATTTAATTGAATTTCATTAGAATTTCCTGTTTTGAAATGTTAAAAGTTATTCAATTCAATTAGATTAATATAAATTTACTATTACTATATTATACTACATATATATACTATACTATATTATAATGATGGTGGGATTGAACAGAAACAATATAAATATATTTTATACAACCTTTTTTATTTGTATTTTTTATTCACTTTATAGCGATTTTAGATATAAGTTTACTTCTTTATATACGACCTAATAAATCCTATTCGAGCGTAGACTACGAATAAGTATCACAGTATTAACTTAGGTGCTACTACTACACTACGGTATTATGTGCTTAACAGGTAAATGCATGACCGATGCGGAAGACGAATTTAGGAATACAAAAATAACAGTTAACTCGTAAAAAAACAAAAACTTATTTTATTAAATTAAAAACAAACTTCAACAAGCAAAGCGAGCTCATGCATAGTTTTTAACACACATCGGTTCTAGGAACGTTAACGGTATCAAACAAAACATTTGTAACTATCACACTGGGGTCACAATCCTGGACGAGCAGAGATCATGGGTGGCGGCGTGGCGGGTCTGGTCACCACGGCCGCCACATCGACTGGGCGGAGTCTGTCTCGGAGGCGGGGCTGTGAGGAGGCGAGGGCGGCGCGTATGCCCTCTTCGTACTAATCGCCTCCACGTCGATCAGCTCCTCGGACTGCCTTTTAACCCCTCGTTCCACTAACGACGTCCTTTGAAGGACTTGGGGAGGTTGTGTGGCCTGTGGTATCGCTTGCACCGGTGTAGGTCTCGCGACACCGTTAGCCGCTATAACTTGTGGCTGAACTACCGGTGGAGTCTCCAATCTTCTAATACAATTACTCAAGTGCTGCAGTAGTCTGGCTCCAGCTTGAGGGTCTACAGGTCCCTGTCGATGCATCGCATTAGCGGCCACTGTCGCGTTCGTGATAAATTGTGACACTTCCGTAGCACACTGCGCAAATCCAGCACGGAAACGTTCCGCGTAAGACATCTCAGGTTTCAGGACAAGCTGTCCCTTCCGCTTTAGACTATGAAGGTGACGAACTGTAAGCTCCAGGATGTCGGCTTTTTCTAACTTTGATACATTTTCGCCTTCAGCTTGAAGCGCTGTCACCATGAGATCTTTGAGCTCGTCAAGGCAGCGATTGATGCGGGCACGCCGTTTTCTTTCAAGCATCGGCTTCATAACTTTCCTGTACTGATAAGTACGTGAGACGGGTTCCTCGTCGGGATGTGCGTGTGTCGGCGGGTGGAAAGCCCCATGCGGTGGGGACATAGTACGAGTTGGAAGGATCATTGTTGTTGCTCTCGCGACGGGTTGTGAGCGAATGGCGCGCGCGACGGTCGCCTCTCTCCTTTTATGCGCCCTACACCGATTGTGGCAAAGCGCCCGTGATAAAAATAGGGGTGCCACGCACAACGTTGTTGTTGTAAGGTAATATACGTTGATATTGTTGTATTTTGAATAGAATAATAATTGTTTATAATAGATATTTTCATGTTTAAAATATTTTTAGCTATGTACGTAAAATTATGGAATAAAATATTTTTGTTTATTTAATAAAAACAAATTTCTCAGTTATCTTGAATGGCCTTGGAGAAATTATAATTTTATTTATAAGAATATATATTTTTATTTTTAATTCTGTTATTTTATTAATTATCACGTGCATTGCATTTTTATTTTTCATATATCATCATATCGTTCTCATTTTATTAAAATTTTCCAATAAATATATTTTATATATGTGTATATAAAAAATATTTATTTGAAATTCTTACTTAATATATATATATATAAATTCTCTACTTAATATATATAAATTCTTAATAGTTGAAAGAACAGCTGTAACACCACATCGGGGCCATCAGCTGATATCACCTGGCAAGCACATTCCCACGCGTACCCTCCAAAAGCTGCAAGCGTCGTAAGACGCTCCCCTAAATATGAGACAATGATGTAATGACGTCTAGCTATGTCTCCCTCTTACGACTCGTGGCAATTTATTGTTAATTTTTTTATATCACGATTTTATTGTCATTTCAAATAAAAAATATTATAATATAATTAACGAATTTTTTTTGCAAGAAAGCTGAAAATATATGCCTAAAAAATACTATCCAAAAATAAAATTACTAATAAAATTGAGAATTAATTTATTAATCTTTATTGTCAAAAAATATAACAAAATGTATGATTTAGAAAATTTCGCAATTATTTATTGTGTGTGGCAACCCTATCATCACAGGTCCCGCGACACGCGGCGTGTTATCGTCGGTCATACAGACAGACAAGGCGGATAGAAATTGCTATACAAACTTTTTATTACACATACAATTATCAGTAAAAAACATGTTACCTATATGTTTGTTACATTTTGAAAGCTTTACACGATCGTTTCTCTTCGACTCATGATTAAGCTCCTTTAGGTTTATCTAGAAGTAGCAATCGGAAATTCAATAATTTATATTTATTTCTATGTACTTATAAGAAAATATTGCATTTATTATACTTCTATATTATCTATTTATTCTATATAGAAACCGTGATTCACCTTTTTAACTTACACGTGTATATTTATTTACCTTGAGTTTATAAAATACTTACTACAAAGAAATTAAAACTGGAATTGTATTTTCTTTAGAAACATATAAAAAAATTAATATACATATATTCAATACATTTTCATATAAAAATATCGATATATTCAATACATCTTAATACAAGTCAATATTGATATACTGAAGGTTTTATAATTTCGACTCTACAGTATATATCTATCTATCTATCAATCTATCTTAGTATAGATAAACTCATCCTAATTAGTCACAAAAACAATCACACCATTCTATCGATGCAAAGGTGTGAGTGGTTCCCAGCACCGCTAGTCGACTCGACACCAGCCCATTGTGCGGTTGAAACTGCCGTGACGCTACTTACTCCAATTCTGTCTTACGCGGCTAGACTGCGAAACGTCTTAACTACCAGAATCGACCTTCTTGATAGGTTCCAACTACCGCGAACCATCAACAGAATCACTTACGACCTTTCGGGGTTTAGTGGTTATTATGGCTCAAAGTACAAACGTCGTAAGTGCGATACATTTGTATACAGAAGTGACATTCTTCTCCGCGCCACGCTGTCGTGGGAAAGCCCGTGCCGCGCGCGTTCCCACACACTGGCGGCACAAGCCACCCGATAAATTATCATAATTCCATTGTAAGTGAGATGGTACTAAGAAATTTTATACTTCATCAATCGCCGCGTTGAATATATTAGCGCGTGGTCCGTTTTGTTGACTGGTGACGCAAGGAACCACCTGGGTTGCCTTTTGTATCACTTAGTTTGACCCGTTATTATTTTTAAAATGTATGTATGTTTCGTACTTTCAAGTTTGTTTGTATGTTAAGTCACTATTTGGCTATATTGTGAACATTTTCAAATTTTCAAACTTCTTTTAAATACAAATTCTAGAGTACCTATTTTCCGTTTTTCTGTCTTTTACATACTTGACTGTTGTCTCGTACACGTTAAACAGAATTAAACATGGTAGATGACTACAGATTTAATCTTTGTTATTTGTTTATATATTTCTATTTTATTAAGTGAGTCGTTTTTTTTTTTACTTTTTATTTTTATTACTTATTATTTTTGCTTTCAATCAAAAGATCCAATATTTACCTTAAGCTACATAGATTATAGTAGTTTAAATATTTTTTGTTGTAAAATAATTACCTTTAAAAAATACTGTTCAAATAATCTTATTCTGTAGAGGTACTTAGAAGAAAGAAAAGTAATAAAAAGAACCGGTTTTGATTTGTTTAACCTTCTATTTGTTTAAGCTCTTTAGCGTGCCGAGACGATAAAAATAATTACGCCAATATTATAAAATAAAAATCTTTTGTTTATGACAATAAAAACAATACAATTATGTGAATAACATTCATAATATAAGAAAAAAAATCTAATAAATTTTACATAAATTTGTAGGACTCAAAAACTTGAATTATTATTGTTATTGTTGTAAAGTTAGTGAGCTTCACGCTGTATCCCGCATGCAGCAAGGTAAGTAAGCAGAGGGAACCTAATGTTAAGACACTCCGTTGCTCATATTCCGCCGAATTCTGGAGGCATTGCGTGTAGAGTGGTGGAACTCAACGCCGCAAACGGAACGCAATGAAAAAATAGTACTAAAGTTTATATCAATTTGTCTGTTGCAATACCGCCTACGGCTGCCAAATGATACGCCACCGCGCGCACGAGTAAACCCACGTTCCACCGAATTATTTCAAATTACTATCAAATATTTGAATATTTGGGTGTATTGAACTCCCACTACTAATAATCACTATTAATAATCTATAAGAACCAATAAGTAATGTTTGCGTTGGGCACTTGATACGGGAATATTATCAAGGAGCGAGGTAAACAGGTTGTCGCACCTGGCCGCGCCCATGTTTTGTACGTAGATATCACACCTGGTATGGAAATTTAGGTATTCTAAGAAATATATGATTTTTTCAGCTATATTTATTTTTTAGTTCAAAACTAGATAGTGTATTTCGTAAATCTTTGGGCTTAAACTTGAACTTGCTTTTTTTAGATTTACGCGAGGAGGACAGATATATGGAGTCTAGTGTAAGGACGCTACGCTCCCTACTTTTCGGCGAATTCTGAAGGCATTGCCTGTTAAATAGCGGAAAACAACGCCAGAGCGAAGAAATCAAAATATTAAATATTTCATTTCCACAAGTGATAATCGAATCCACAACCTGTCGAGTTTACAGTCACTTATTTGTGCTCCTGCGCCACGACTGGCTTCTAAAAAATTTTAATTACTATTTACAATATATAAAACAATTAACAATTATATTCATTCCATTAGACATTCACTAAAAAAATTATCTAAGTTTAACAATTTACTTAATAACAACAACAACAGTTCTTACATTACATTTATATACAAAAAAGGGCATAGCACGTTTAATGCATAGATCAATATCACATTAATATTTCATAAGATAATTGACATCGAATCTCTTATAGATCGATCAATGATTGAGACAGATATAGTGGCCAGGTTTTTTTTTATAGATAGTAAGGTTCCGTGAGGTACCTTATTTAAACCCGCCTACCGCCACGCCTGGTACGAACTAGGGTACGCCACACGCATAAAAATTTATTATTGTATTTACTCCTATTTAATTAGTAAATCGTATTGACAATTATTAGGGTTGGTACACTATTGTTTTTTTAATTCTATTTATGTTATTTTATTGTTATAATATAATACAGAGGCGAGTCCAGTGAGGCCAGTCGTGGTGCAAGGGCACAAAGTGTGACTGCAAACGCTACTGGTTGTGGGTTCAATTCCCACTCAAGAAAATGACATATTTAGTAATTATTTAAAATGGGGATCGGAAGTGCCTTAATAGGAACGGAGTGTCTTAACACTAGGTTCCCAGTATCTTTCTGCCTACTTTGCTATGCGGGATGTAGCGTGAAGCTAAAAAAAAGAATAATGTGTGTATTCACATTTATCATATGTTAGGATCGTAAAATTCAATAAGGAAACATCTCACTTCTATTTTAATTATAAGAATTTTCCTTGTTGAATGTAACATATCACCAACAAGGTTAAACCTATTAATATATACCTACATGTACTCTTTTACTAGGTAGTGAGTATAAACTATGAAATAACTTAGTATAAAATAGTATATATTTATTTGTTTAAAAAAAATGTAAGAAAACTGTCGTAGCGTAGGGGCACAAGTTTGACAGTAACTGCGACGGTTATGGGTTCGATTCCCACTCGGGTGAATGAATAATAATTTGTTAATATTTTAATTTTTCTCGCTCTAGTACCAAGGCAAAGCGGTAGCGTCGAGCTCCATAACTCAAACACGCCTCGTAAATTCCTACTATATGCGGATACAGCGTGAAGCTGAAAAAAAAACCCAAATAAATATAAGCGTTAAGTATGTCAACAGGTATCTCTCATAAATATAAATCGATCGCTCTAAAACGTACTCGATTACGCCCACTGAAATGCACGGTCGTTATAAACCTAGCATTGGTTAAAATTATTCAATTGATTTTGTGGAAATATTTCTAGTTTCCTTTAAAAGTATTAAAGCGCCGGCTATTACTGGTAACACTTAATATATATGACCGTAGGTATTAAACATTCATATATATGAACAACATTTTTCTAATAAATATAGTATGTATTTTTTGCAATAACTTAGAGCCGTTAAGTGCGGCAGTAGTAAAGTAAATATTTAGTTATTTGTATCCGTCTAGACGATAAGGTAAAAACGGAGTTGTTGTCCAAATGGAATTTGAAACATTTTTTTTAACTTTTTATTCAGTTTCACAATGTATTCCACATGTAACAGGTTAGGAAGAGGGAGCCTAGTGTTAAGACACTCTGTTCCTTACTATCAGTCGAACTTTGGAGCTATTACATGTTGAGTGGTGGAATTCAACGCCGTGCTTGGTCTCGTTATCAAAGAGAGAAAACGAAAATATTAAATATTTCACGTCCTTGAGTTGGAATGGAGCCCACAACCTGTGTTATTCATTTTCATATTTTCTTACCTAAATCACTCTGTTTTTTATACTGAGATTTTGAATACACTGAATCTAAACACATCTGAATTACACGCACTTCTAAATATACTTTCATCATGAAACTTGGGACATGATCAGATGACAATACAATACTATGGTACTAGGAGCTGGTCTGATGACGGAATTTAAAGATGGCTTTTTTTACTTAGCTTCACGTTGTATTTTACAAATAACAGGGTGGGCAGAGGGAACCTGGAAACATAATGTTACGAGACTTCCGATCCCAAAGCCTCAAGGTTGCGTTTAAGTATTAATTATTCATTTGTTAGTTACTCTGTTCCTAAATAACCATTATTCTTTAATAGATTTCTCAATATGTTATATATCCTATATTATAAATATAGGATTCTTTTAAGAAATTATGTCATTCGCTAAGTAGCGGTTTGTGTCACGATGTTTGTGTAAGATCGTACACGCTCGAGCAAGTTGCACCCACGTCCCACGTATCTACGCTGTAAGATAAAACTTATTGTGCATTCATATGAAATTTTTGTGTAAACTAGCAGAGGACACTGGTTTCACTTGTGGAAAAGAGAACTTAAAAATCATTTATAATAAATATTAATATTAAGCAATATAAAATTGTTTTTTTAGCTTCACGCTGTATTCCGCACACAATGAGGTTGGCGGCATACCTCAAGTGTTAAAAGGCTTCGTTTTCCATTTTCCACCCAATTCTGGAGGCATTGAGTCTTAAGTGGCGGAATAAACGCCTCGCTTCGACATCAGAACGAAGAAATTAAAAATATTAAAATTTCATTTCCAATCCTCGATTGGGGATCCAACCCACGTCTTGTCACCATTGCTGTCACACAAATAGTGCCCATACGCCACGACTGGCCTCAATAATATAGTTTAAAAGAAATTAAATCTTTATAAAATAGTTAAATATGTTAAAATGTTTTTTACGACATACAGACGTTAAGACTGTGATGGTATTAAACATGGACGTGTACATTTTGGTACTACGTCGTGTGCGTGACAGGAACTTAGATTTTAGTGCATCAATTAAAATATTATTTAAACTTGAGAACGCTGGGAAGTTCATTAATGAAATAGTTTTTACGTGATGAACCTCTTCGTATTCTCTTCCTCTACGTATTTTTTCTTCAGACGATAAAAAATGATTATTAATTTTAATGATTAATATTTTTTTAGCTTCATCTGGCACACAGACATCCCGTTCCTCATTTTCCACCGATTTCTAAAAGCATTGCGTGTTGAGTCCGAATCTCAACGCCGCGTTATGACTTACCAAAGCGCAGAAATAAAATATGAAATATCTAATGTCCTGGACTGCGAATCGAACCCAAAACCTGTCGCGTTCACAATCACAAGCTTGTAATCCCTGCTCCTTATATAGCCTGCTGATTATATATTGCATCGTTAAATACAAGAAAAAAATTTACGACAAAATTATGCTTTTAGAACAAAATGAAATGTAACCCAATACGCTGTAGGTGTAATTGACATACGACTGACACATGAGTCCAAAGTCAATTTTATCAAGAATGTAAACAGTGTGGGCCAAAGTCCAAAAATGTTGACATTTTTTTTGTATAATTTGTAAAATGCATAAAGGTAAATATATTTTAAATATTTTTATAATTTAATAAGGTCAATCGGATATGGTGTTCTAATGAAAATTATAACTAATAAACAAATACAAGATATAATTATATGTATGAATAGGGGCTTTATATTTTTATACAAAATCACTGCAAATTCTTAAAACATTATCTATATATTTCATTTCTTTTTAAGCAGAGGCCTAATTTTAGTCTCAAATTTCATCAAATCGGCGGAGGTTCTACTCCGCACGCCATTTTCCGGCGAAGTCTAGAGAAATGTAGTGACGTAACTCAACGCCGCGCTTTTTCTCGACACCAGAGCGAAGAAATGTAAATATTAAATATTTCAATTCTTCGAGTGGGAATCGAACCCACAATTTTCGTGTTTACAGTCACAAGCTTGTGCCCCAGCGCTGCGACTGCCCTCAGTATGTTAAATAAGTATTAAACAGATTTCAGATTAAACGTATGATTTTATAGCTATATTGTACGAAATCTACGGTTTTATTGTATGATGTTGTAAGTACTCTATTCAACCATATATTTTTATTACTATCCGTTACTTCATCTGGTAGTCCATTTTATTAAAATATTATTTTGTTAGAGGCCGGTCGTGGCGCAGCGGCACAAAGTGTGACTGTAAACCGACTGGTTGTGGGTTCGATCCCCACTCGAGGAGATGAAATATTTACTTAAATTTATATTTCCATTTCTTCGCTCTGGTGTCGAGGCAAAGCGCGGCGTTGAGTTCTGCCACTTAACACGCAATGCCTCCGAAATTCGGCAGAAAGTGGGGAACGGAGTGTCTTTCACTACTTTCCCTCTGCCTACCCTGCAGTGTGCGGGATACAGCGTGAAGCTGATTTGATTTTTATTTATTTTGTTTTCGCCTCAGCCTTTAGAGATAAAAATTTTTTGTTATTTTTCAAAACAAAGAGTTTTTATTAACCTCTCGTTATTATATAAGTAACTAAGAAATATTTTTTTCAAATATGAGTTGTATGTATTTATGTATGTTAACGGACTCACCTTTTTTTGAATCGAGTTTAAATGAGATTTTTTTTTAATTCCAATGGAGTAATAAGTATTAATTAGGCCGTAATGGCACAGCGTGACTGACTGTAAGCGAGACATCGTTCGATTCTCGCTTACGAGATTAAAATGATTTAATAATTTCACTCTCTCCATAGTGGAAAACCAAGTGTCTTAACACTCAAAAATCAGCTTCACGCTGTATCCCACATACAGCAGGGTAGGCAGAGGCAACCTAGTGTTAAGACACACCGTTTTCCACTTTCCGCTGAATTCTAGAGGCATTGTGTGCTAAGTGGCGGAACTCAACGCCGCGTATTGCCTCGACACCAGAGCGTAGAAATGAAAATATAAATGTAAATAAATTCACTTCCTCTAATGAGGATCGAACCCACAACCAGTCGATTTTACAGTCACACTTTGTGCCTCTGCGCCACGACCGGCCTCTCACAACTCACCTTTTCCAATTTCCAAGTATTCGGGATGTAAGGATAAAACTACAAAACAAACACCCAGACGACATATAAAAATTACATATATATAAATAAAAGTTAGCAAAACCTTATTACATTATCAAGCATTGCGAATTTAGAGCATCTGCTGTATATTTCTCTTTTTATTTTGTCACATTATAAATTATAGCCAATGCTGATTGTGCTCACATACGTTAAAGTCATAGTTTAATGTAAGCAAAAATATTCTCACTGCCCACTTATATCATTATACATGGTCTCGTGTGTTTTATGAGCAAGGGCTGTGACGCGTTCGACTTGAAAGTTTTGGTTCTTGTGGTTATTATTATTATTAAATAATAAAGAATATATATATATATATATATATATATATATATATATATATATATATAATTTTATTACTTTTAATTAATTTTTATAATTTTCGCTGTTTTGTTTGCTTATTAATAATGAAAATAATATATATATTTTTTTATTACGACTACAGGATAATTTAGATTTCTAACTATATAAAAATCACCAAGACGTAACTTTTGTTATTATTGACTTTTGAGACTATATACAATAGAAAAGCAGCAATTAATTAAACTATCTCCTTTACTAATAGCTTCTCTTGTTTTTATAATTTTATCTTTCTTATAAATAATATTTAAAAAAATGCATATATTCATAGAATTAAGTAGAATACGAAAACGTCCATCGACGGTAAGCCACGGAGCCCTATCAAATAGAGGTCTTTCTTATGTTCCTTTGATTGTTCCCACATCATGTGTCAAAGAGGTCCAAGAGGGGCCAATTTAAATCGCATTACTATGATAACTCTATTCGTGTGCAATATTATGCATACCTTGGATATTACGAAAGAGCCGTACGTATGGATTTTTCTAAGTACTACAGAGCTAAGAATGTTATATTATAGACTTTTGGTGAATAGGTTTTAGTTTCCAATTTGACCACGGGGGCGAAGCTGCAGATAGTTTTTAAGTAAATTAACATATTCCAATATTGAACGTTCAATAAGAAAAATATAATTATTAAATGAAATAAACTGTATATTAACAATTTTTATGTAAATAACCGATTAAGTAATATAATTTACATAACAGATATTAAAGATATAAATCAGTCAATGTCGGACTAACTTCAAGGACAAAATAGTAAAATATGTTTAAAAATTTAAATTAATATTATATTTTAACAATGAATAAATCAAGAGATAAGCAAAGGTCAGTCAACAACAGCCTCATTTTATACAAAATGTCTATAGTCTATCTAATAGTCTACTTTGAATCAATGTAAGTAAACAACTTAATAAGATATAATAGTGTAATATCGTTAAACGTTTGTATATTAACTTATGCACTCTGTGGCTTTTTATATATTTAAATATATATATATATATATATATATATATATATATATATATATATATATATATATACATAATATCAGTTTCGTGATTAACTGTGGTGGGGTTAAGTTCTGCATAATATAACATTTAGAAAACATTTTTTGATTGAGCATACGTCTATTCCGTTCTCAAATTCTTCAATAGTCCTACCTACTACTAAGATAAAACGGGAAACGGGAACACATGCGGGAAAAAGAGTGAAGTTTAAAAAAATAAAAAATAAATGCCACTTCTATATAATTGTAAACTCTTCTTTCCAGTATTTCAGTGCTGGACAACGATACATTAAGCTTTATTTAAATATTAGCGTTGCTCTGCCCCGCGCAATTTGTCCAATAAAGGCGTACATTAACGCATTAATGCGTAAATAGTGCGGCGACACGCATCGTTTGCGATTCAGTTTTTGTTTAAATTATATATTTCTACTGGAAAGTCATTAATATCTGTTAATTTAACCTTGTACGTAAACTTGAAGGCCAGTCGTGGCGCAGGGGCACAGAGTATGCCTGTAAATGGTCTGGTTGTGGGTTCGATCCCCACTCGAGAAGATGAAATATTTATTTACATTTATATTTTCATTTCCTTGCTCTGGTGTCGCCATTCAACACGCAATGCCCCAGAAATTGGCGAAAAGTGGGGAACGGAGTGTCTTAATATCAGGTTCCGCACACAGCAATATAGGCCTATATTGTTGTGTGCGGGATACAGCGTGAAACTGAAAAAAAATTAAACTTGTAAAGTATTATTATCAACGCTGGAATGTTGAATGTATGTTTTTATTACTACAAATAAAAAAGATGTATCAATCTTGGAATACTCCGTTCTAATTTTTCCGCCGGATTTTAAAGGCATTGTGTTTCTACTTATTTAATTTTATTTACAAAGCCAACAAAGAGTTATATTAAGAATTCAGTCAGAGGAAAATAAAAACTTACAACTTTTTTTTGCAAGAAAGTCGCGTGAAGATATGAACCTTGGATATCTCACTAGGATTCCCTGTGCCGAGATAGCCAATGATTGCTGTACGGATCAGTTCATTGGATATGATTTAGGGTGTGTGGTGAGTGACTTAACGCCGCGCTCTGCGCCACGACTGGTCCCTGATTTAGATAAATGTTATTAGTTTGTATTTGAGATTTATTCCTAGTAAAAATACCTATATATTCATTTCTAGTATAGATATTACGAAATAAATAGTTTATAATTTCAGTCGATTTAAATCTATATATGTATAAAGAGTAAGGAGATCAGAAGGCTGGGTAATAGAATTCAAACAAATAGTTTAAAAATGGAAAAAAATAAGAAAACCAATACTAATTGTTTACTTTTGATATATTCATACATAATATATACCACATAAATCAGCTTCAAGCTATATTCCTCACACATCAGGATATGCAAAGGGAACTTAGTGTTAAGACACTGTTCCCCTTTTCCGCACAAATCTGAAGGCATTGCGGGTTTCGTGGCGGAAGCCAACTCCGCGTGCACCCTCGACACCAGAGCGAAGAAATTAAGATATTAAATATTTAATTTTGTGTAGGAAGTGAATCTCCAAGCTGTCGCGTTTACAGTCACATACAGTTTTGCCTCTGCACCGCGACTCCACCTCATATCACATAATATAATATTTAAAAAAATATATAAATAAAAGCTTAATATATTATACCGCCTAAATGATAAATGACCATAAGCGTATAATAATTAACATGAACAGTACTCACTAATAATTCGCAATAAAGACGCTACTACCACGTTTTTATGAAAGAAAAAAAAAACAGATAAACATAAAAGGAGATCAAATTAAATTAAAAAATAAAAATGCAACTACGACTTTTTGTTAAAAAAAAAAAAGATGAACATAATACTCAATACGAGAGAAGATCAAATTAAAAATGTAAAAGACACGCGAAGCCACTACGAACCAACTACAGTGTTGCATTTTCAATGATGCATCGCTCCGCTTACGGGCTCAATTACGTTTTTTTTACTTAACAATTAAGTACTAGTTGCTGTCTGCGGGTGCACTTGGGTGGTGATAAAGATTTTTTTCCATTTTTACTCAGCTTATTTTAATATGGGACGTGTGGATAATAATTATAGATCGGTATTTCGCTTTAACTACATTTACTTTGGTATTTCGTTTTCATTTAATGATAGACTAAGTGGATCGGGATAAAAACGTATGAAGGAGCATAGGTACCTGTTTATAAAAGTTTTCGCTACTAGGAGAATGATGGACTACGTACAGCCGAAATGTCGCGTAGAATAGTAATATTTGTTATATTTTCACATCTGTAGATTTATGTATATGTTGATATACTTAGTATGTGTACGAGAGTACTAAAAGTCTTCAAGAGGATTTTCTTGAAATTCTGGTGGACACGGGAAAAATGGGGTTTTTCGTTTTCAATCGCTAGCAACAACGGACATTCTATTTTTCAGAACTTTTCTTCCAATGGTTCCAAATTTTAAACTGACTGTACTGACTCTCAGGTATCAAGTTTTTAATTTAATTAACTGATAAAAAATTTTCTTGTCTTCGTCTTGTTCTCGTCGAAATCAATCAAATAAACATTTAACTAAATTCCTTGTAAATTATAAGCAACAGTTAACAAGAATTCGTAACACATATGTACATACATTCATAATATATCAAATTTCGACATTAATAAAACCGTAAGCAACAATTACTCCATATCGGGTGATACAGACACTACTAACAAATGTCTTAGAAAATTCCATACAGCCTAAGGTTATGAAAAAAATCATCTTCACGCTGTATTCCGCACACAGCAGGGCAAGCAGAGGGAACCTAGTGTTAAGACACTCCGTTTCCCACTTTCTGCCGAAATCTGGAGGCATTGCGTGTTGAGTGGCAGAACTCAATGCCGCGCTTTGCCTCGACACCCGAGCAAAGAAATGAAGATATAAATTTAAGTAAATATTTCATCTCCACTCGAGCGGGGATCGAACCCATAACCAGTCGGTCTTACAGTCACACTTTGAGCCACTGCGCCACGACTGGACCTAAAATAAGGCTAAGGTTATACTTATCATTATAAGTTATAACTAGGGTTATATATCATCAAGATCTGACTTAACTGGCGGTAATCATGAAAGAATAACAGAGTCATTTGTAATCGGATTATGGAGGCAAGTACACGCTTTTATTATATTAAGCTAGGTTAAGTTAAGTTTCATCTTCCAACGTATTTTTTTTGTTCGTATGCAATTCGTATACTATTAATCATTATTAAATGCAGCTTTACAAAATGATTAAAATCGTATTAATACTAGTTTCAAATTATAGACTGGTTAACATATTAGTGCAGGGGAAGAAATATTGAGTTTCGTCATTTAAATTTATTGTTGAGTTTAAGAACTGTAGGTTAAAAGTTATTTATTACTTAGTTATTTATAATTATATTGGTTATTTATACATTTAAAACTATATTAGAAGAACCTATAAGCAGCAACGGGAACCTGGTTTTAAAAAACTCAATTTTCCAATTTTTTTTGTTATTTCTTTTAATTTCAAATTATGCTACATAACGTTTAAAGTAAATGTTAATATAACGATGAGAATGAAGAAGAACGTGCTCAGCTGGTTTGGACACGTCGAACGAATGAGTGATGAAAGAATGGCAAAAAAGGTTTATGATGGAAAAGTGAGTGGTAAGAAAGATAGGGGGAGACCACGTTTGACCTTCGAAAACACAGAATCAAAGATACTTGAAGAAGGTTACGTAAAAAGTATGAAGAGGTTGATGACAGTGGACGAGGTGAAAGAGGTATGTAGAGACCGTAGCGCTTGGCGCTCTGTTCTCTCTGTCTACCCCTCTAGGGATAAAGCGTGAAGCTAAGTTAAGTTAAGTTAATATAGAACTCAAAAAAAATCAATACAAGCCAGTAGTTTCTGAGAAAAATTACTCAAAATACTCAAAAACTTCAGTTTTGTATTATTAGTGTAGGTACCATTTACATATATTTAATACAGAATCTCACATTATTACTATGTAAAAAAACTTAATATCTACAATATATATATATATATATATATATATATATATATATATATATATATATATATATATATATATATATATATATACTACAAGATTCAGAGTCACAAGCGTGGGACTCTACCCTCCTAAATGATGGATACATCGTGAAGCTAAAGAGGAAAAAAACGGACATATCGTTTGCTTTGCGTAATAAAGTTTGCATGTTCTTTATAATGTGTTTACTTATAACATTAGAATTCGGGCTAAGTAGTTTATATTGAAAATAGATAAATATTTAGTTTGATCGTGACTGGTTATTTCGAGCTACTTAATTGAGCATGCCTGTGATGAATAAACTGGGATCTATGTACCAGTTTATACACTAGCAAGCCGTTTGCGGCTTCGCCTGCTTGAAAATATTGTTTTATTATAGCCAACACTTATTTACATAAATTTTAAGCTATGTGTTATTCTGATATATAATATAGGATATACCATTTTTTGTATGAAAATTATATCACTGAAACTATGCTGAATGTAACTGTGTTTATAATAATTATATTTTTAATAGACATTTTCAAGTTCTAGTTCTTTTTCTATCGTGAAGGATTTGAACGTGTAATAACATGAGATATCGACTTTCCTTATCATTTAATCTTAATAAAATAAAGTCATAAAATTTAATGTATTTTAAGCACAGGTAATATAATAAATATAATTTAAGATTCTAATAAATAATTGACTTAGAAAATATAACTTATTTTTGAGGCCGCAGTGAACAGTGTATGACTGTAAACGTGGCGGGCGTCGGGTTGGACTCCCACCCGGGGAAGTTAAATTTATTTTCATTTCCCCGCTCCGATAAAGGACGGTTCCTTTTCCATTGCGATCTGTCACACAAGACGCAATGTCTCGAAAGTCGAAAATTATTTTAAAATGATGGGACGGTGTATTTAAAACACTGGGTTCCCTCTGTCTATCCAGTTATACGGAAAAAACTAAGCTGTAAAACAGTACAATTTCGTATCTAAAGGTTATTTTAGAATATTAAAAACCGTCTTCTTTTATTTTATTGAGCTTAAAAATGATGTCAGCTCAAGATAAACATCAAAACAACGTAAAACGTACAACTTCGCCATAAATCAAAGTTCATCTGTCGAATAATAATGATAGAAATACGTAATCCTGCGTATATTAGATGCTGGTATTTGCTTGTTTGAATATAAAATGACTATATGATGTTCTAACGCAATTCGAGTTGGTACGGTAGGAGTACGAAATTAAGTAAAATTACTCCTTTCAAGTCGTGGCGCAGCGGCACGAAGTGTGACTGTAAAACCGACTGAGACTGGTTATGGGTTCGATTCCCACTCGAGGAGATGAAATATTTACTTAAATTTATATTTCCATTTCTTCGCTCTGGTGTCCAGGATAAGCGCGGCGTTGAGTTCTGCCACTTAACACGCAATGCCTTCAGAATTCGGCAGAAAGTGGGGAACGGAGTGTCTTAACACTAGGTTCCCTTTGCCTACGCTACTGTGTGCGGGATACAGCGTGAAGCTAAAAAAAGCTACTCTTTTTAGGTTTTTAGGTCCATATTAGAAATTTATTTGGTATTTAATATTTTATTTTTTAGTTTCATGCAAGTTCTCGCGCATAGGAGAGTACGTAGATGGAACCTGGGAACTTAGTGTTAAGATTTCCTGTTCGCTACTTTCCGCCCAAATATTCGAGACATTGTTTGTGAGTGGCGAAAATCGACACCTTCCTTTGCCTTTAGTATCTTTGTTATTTGAACCAAAAAGAAACAATTTAAGACACTCCGCTCCCCACTTTCTGCCGAATTTTGGAGGCATTGCGTGTTGAGCGGCAGAACTTAACAAAGTGAACGAACAGAGTGAAGAAATGGAAATACATATTTAAGTAAATATTTCATCCCTTCAAATGGGGATCGAACCCACAACCAGTCGGTTTTACAGCCATACTTGGTGCCGTTGCGCCACGACCGTCCTCGACTTTATTAGCAGTAAAACTTTAATAGTAATATAATATACCATATTATATTACCAATATAGAAAATATTAATTTTAATGCTAACATTAGAATACAACTACAGTAGGTACATACACAATAATTCATTAATAGTGAACGGTACATGTTCTCCGCATAGCGGTATTATATCCGTACAGCGTTTCAGCAAAGTAAAATAGCAATTAATTTCCTTACCACCTGTTCTTAAATAATTTATTTTTAGGGTTCCGTATCTAAAGCGGTAAAAACTGAACCTTTATAGGAGCGCTTTGTCCGTCTGTCTGTCTGTCAAGACCATTTACTTCGCGATTGAGAAATGGTATCAAGCTGGAATTAACTATTTAGATTTGTGGTCCCTTGAAGCATAGAAAAAAAAAACTTTTAATTCAACGCAAAAATAAAGTACTTCCTGTAGAACTAATACTTATTAATTTTGGGCATGAAGTGAAAAGTAAAGTAAAAATTTATACGTATTTAATAGACAATAAATCATTACAAACTTAAGTTTGTAGTTCATTTCGTACAAAATGAGTGCTTATGTCCGCAAAGCTAAGTTTCTAAACTTTTATAAGTTGTGCTTCCCTTGGCGACCTACAATTCTGGAACTGGTACGGAAGCCTGGGTGGCTTAGTCCGACTCGCACTTAACGAGTTTTTTTAAATAAAGGAAATCTTTAATGATTTCAAAAGTAGGTTATGAATGCAAAAAGAAGATGGTGACTATTAATGATTATTTACAATTAAACCTGAGATTTAAAAGACTGACGTTCTAAATTGTTTTTAATATATGTTTTAAAGTGGAACGTGATGTTATGTGAGTTTGATCATTAAGAAGAATGAACTATTTTCGTTTCCTCTCGTTTGGCAAGACAAAGTGGGACGTCGAAAACAGTCTTAATTTTTTAGCTTCGCGCTTTATCCCACTAATAGCAGGCAGAGGAACCTTCGGGAACCTGGTATTAAGATACTTCGTTCCCCATTACCTTACTCCGTCTCCGATTTTCCGTAGAATGTTCGATTGGCTTTACTTGGCGCAACTAACCGCCGCGCTTTGTTTCATTATCAAAGCGAGGAGAAATTAAAATTATGAATATGTCATACCCCCGGGCAGGAATCGAATCTACAGCCGTCGCGCTTACAATCACACACTTCTACCCTTGCGCCATGAGGTCCTCAAAGTGATTCAATTCAGGGGCTATATGCGAGATACAGCTTGAAGATGACCAAAAACCAAACTTTACTGCTTTCTCTACCCAATTATTTTTAAATTCTATAAATTGAAAGATTTTTCCATTATCACAATTTTAATAAAAAATCGATTTAACAATTTTTTTGTTTATAAAATTATTAATTCTCAAATTTCTTTGTCAATTTTAATATATTAAGCAAATAAATCTATTCATTTGAATACACAAGTAAGCTTACGAGATTAAGATTCAGCAAGCAATCTGTTCAAGAAACATATAATACAGTAGTATTTACAAACACATCATCAATCTAAAATTCACAATAACCATTTCCCGCTAGCACAAATATCACTTTATCAATTTATCGGATTTAACGATCCTGGAACCGCGTGTTTTACGACGTTTCATTTGTTTCAATGGAACGACAGCCATTTGTTGACAATTGAGGAGATGGCCAGATGACACTGTTACTGTATAATGGAATTAGATTGATGTTTTTGAAGCAATTATATATATATATTTTTTATTTTTGCTATATATTGCCCGCGATTTTGGTTGTGTAGAGCTCCCGATTAACATTCATTTTTTTATTTCAGATTACACGTTGTATCTCGCAAATGGCAGGGTAATCAGAGGGAACCTAAATACTCCGTTTCCTTACTTTCCGTAAATATGTAGCCATTGTTTGTCGAGTGACTGAACTCAACGTCGCGACATCTTATATCTATCTCTTATAAATAAGTCACATTTTGTGACAAAAAATAATAGAAAATTGCAAAAGGATATTTCAACGTTTCTTTATTTGACGAAGATATTGAAACTTAGGAGATAAAGTTACTCCCTCATCGAAGAAATTTAATGACATATACTTTTCGAGAAAATGTAAAATTGAAATAATTCAACGCTCTGTTTACGAATCAATCATAGACTCGAGTACCGCGAGGGGCCGCGCACCTTTGCCGCCAATTACGTCCTCGCAAGCATCCACGTAATGCTTGCACTTTGTCATAATAATGAAATATGATTGAATGTTCAAATTATATAATTAATCTTATGCACTTCTTAGGCACATGCAGCCTAATAATTAGTAGTGTATGCAGGCGAAGCCACAAGTGGGTCGCTAGTATAATATATATACGCTTATGGTGTAAAGACAATAGTTAATAAAATTTGCGTAAACAAAATTGTGAAGCATATGGAGAAACTAAGAAAACCATGTCAAAGAGACTGAAAAAGTTATGGTTGCATGATTATATAGATACATACATATACCTATTAGGCTGTTTAGGCCAGGCGTGGCGCGTGGACACATGCGTGGTTCGGTCTCCACTTGAGGAAATTAAAAATTTCATACTTTAACTTTCTTCGCTTTGATGTTAAGGGAAAGCGGCGCGTTGATTTCCACCATGTTAGATGGTGGAAATCAATGCGCCCCATTACGGAATGTGGGGTACGAAAGTATCATAATGGGAACAGAGTACTATAACATTAGACTCCCAGGTTCCCTCCGCTAACCTGTGAAGCTGATAATAGCATATGTTACTTAATATCTACCGAAACATAAACTACTTATCCACTTAAGTTATAGTAAGAGTTAATAAATAATTTTAAAAAGTTGATCACGTTCTAATTTTACGCAATGTAAGTGGTCCTTAATTGAATTAATTAGTAATAATATACAGTTAATAAATATTTCTCTCACTTCATAATTTATTCATTTCTTCGGGAATAAGTACAAAGAATACAAAACATTTAAATTAAGATTAGATAAAATATAAAAGTTATAAATAATTATAAGTTTATATATTTAAATTGTGTTGTCCAATAAGAGCCAGAGTTCCTATCTAAAACAAATCTCCTCCTTTCTCTACAATCCTCTTTATATTCTGCATATATTATAATGTGTAAAAATCGCGAAAATCCAAGATCTTGAGGTCGGACGTGGCGCAGGGGCACACTCGAGGAAATGAAATATTTATTTAAATTCATATTTCTTCGCTCTGTTGTCGAGGCAAAGATCTGCATTGAGTTCCGCCACTTAACACGCAATGGCTCCAAAAATCAACGTTCAGAACTAGGTTCACTCTATCTACCCTTCTGTGTGCGGGAACGGACAACGGAGAACAGCGAAGCTGAAGAAATGGAATACTTAATACTTTTTTTCTCACTCAGGTAAAATTTGAAAATCGAAAATTTGGCAAACGGATTATTTTAAAATACCAAGTTCTCTCTTCTTACAATGAGTGAAGCTACAAAAAATCTAAGATCTTATTAAATAAAAATAATTTGTTCCCCCGAATGGGATTGAATCTTATTACATCACGTTGAAAGTTTACTGCGCCACGATGACGATATTTAACATCGATCAAACATAAAGTATTCATAATCTCGTAGCACGTTTCATAAGCAAAAGCTTTGGACTGTTTCAACTAGAAGAACGAGTTCGATTCTCACCGAAATATATTTTTAGGGATTATTATTAAAAAAAAATATTCTTAGTGACACAATTATATTTAAAATTCCCTGATTTTATTTCTAAAACCGAATAAAAAAAGACATATATAAATAACTATAAACCATATGAAATAACTATAATTAATACAACACTATTAAATTGGAATATCGATGACATTTTACTCGAAATAGACCTTTTATGTTCAATTATAATCATTTTTATTGATTTTATATCGTGGCTGTGTGTTTAATATAAGATATTTACGATATTTTTACTGTTGATCGAACCGTTTATAGGAATTTAATTATCACGTAAATTATAACTTTAAAACATTTTAATATTATATGTGTTTCTACTATCTTAATAAGGTAAATAATAAAATTTTTATACTCTATACGTATTTAGATATGTAATGTAAAACAAAACGATTTGTGTCACTGTAGTGGTACAAGTTTTTCGTTGTAATATCTCAACTTCTGGTGGAAAGTGGAAAGTTTCTCTGTCTGTCGGTGTATGAAGGATTCATTGTGAAACTAAAGATTTTTTTTATCTTCTTTCTACCTATACCAAATCTAAAATATTTATTTTTAAACAGATTTGCCCAATTAAAATTCTTGTTATAGTGGAAAATTTTAAATAATTTAATATTTATCTTAAATGTTCATTTAATATGTATGTACTAACAACGTTACAAAAACATCTATAAAATCTTTGATTACAAATATCCTAGTGAATAAATAGTAAATAATGTGTTGAGAAATAATATCGTAAAATATATGAAATTTTACAGACTTTTATATATTATAATAGATTTTATATATCGTAGAACTCGTGTAAATCTAGTCTTCTACTATGCTCACATATGCGATCATTTCATTTGTTTTTTATTGGTATATATGCAGGAACTTTGTCTACCAATAGTTTTACTATTCTCGGTGGTTAGACCATTGTAACCAGCGCTTCCTTAGGCGTCCGGGAGGTTTTACTCCAGGGACTGATATAAAAAGACACTTGCATCCGACATAGGCCAAACCATCGCAGGACGCTCTTGGAGTTTATTCGCTACGTCACGGGCTTCAAGAGTACCTCGAATGAATGTGTTACATTTACGTATGCGGTCATACCGCGTTATGCCGCACATTTACCTCAGCATCTTAGTAGAGGTAGTACTAGCCAGCATTCGCTGCCGTATAAAAGAACCGGTCGATTGATGCTCTTATATATCAGCCCCTTGAGTTTGGGCAGTATTATGCATTTGCTGACCACACCGCTATAGACATCGTGATTGATGCCTCCAGACTCGTGCATAATGGATCCAAGGTACCTGAACTTTTCCGACTTAATGTCTGATTCAGGGACCTATGTGGATAGTACTCGAGTCTGGGCTCCAGCAGGCCATATACGCGGTCTTCGAAGTTTTATTTAGTTTAAGACCACCGTTCTCAAGCGTACTCTTCCAGAGGTTCACATTACGCTCCAGCATCAGTCAGTTCTCGCCAATAAGTGCTATGTCATCATCAGCAATGGAGACTGTTCTTGGATGTGAGCCGCTACAGTATTGAGCATTGCATTGAATAAGAACGGACTTAGAGCCAAGCCCTGGTGAACCAATGCTGTAATCTGGAAGGGTTTAGTATCGCCAACAGGAGCTTTAACCATAGAAGCGGAATCACGGTACATGTCTCTCATAATTTCAATATGGGCCTCAGAGATCCCTTTGGATTGCAGTGCCCACCAAATACACTGACGAGGCTCACAGAAAACTCTCTTAGCAAAACTCTCTTTTTTTGACCATCACCAACCTCAAACCACGAAACGAATTTGATTTAAAATCTGTCATTGGGTCTTAGTTGTCTATCTTCAAAATATATCAAAATATCATCGTATTATGTTCAAATTCGGCTCAAAGAGACTAAAAGGTTGCATACATTATTGGGCAGAACTGCAGAATGTAAACTAATGAAAATAATATGATTTAATAGATTCAGGAACATCATTTTATCCCTGAAAATTCTGTCAGTTTTAGCAATCAGAGCTATTAGAGATTTGGTAGAAGTGAGGTTAAGTTCACAGTACAATTAACCTCTATAAAATAGGTGATTACTGAGAAAAAAGCAGCAGTCGTTGAAAATATCAAACAAACTGGAAAGCACTCAAAACGCATCGAAACGAACGAAACGAGTGAAGGGAATACTAAAATCATTAGACAAGATTTCAATGTCAATTAGCTGTCACATCTGTCATTTAAAGTTTAATTGATTTTAATCGATTTAAATAAATTTCGTTTTGTTACTTCAGTAATAAATTAATATTTTCTTTATTTATACCGTAATTATATGCACTAATAAGTACGTTATAATATTTAGTTAAATTTAACAAATATTTTATTTTCAAAGTAATCGATAATTTATATCGAGTAAGAATCTAAAACTATTTTCTCATTCTCTCAATTGAGCTGATTTTTAGTACTCTAAAATGAGTAAAAATACCAATTTTTAGACCATATCTCAACTCTTTACATTTGGGCCCAAGATTTTCCTTTCCCTTTAATATATGAAACAGTTTTCTAATATACTTACGTCATTTTATAATTTATTAGGGCTTACTTAACTATTATGACACTAGGTTATTTTAAATAATTTCATTATTTTTATGTTACTATTATGATTCTGGCAATAGATTTCCACTTCAGCATATTGTGTTTAGTATATGGCAAAACCAAGTACCTAAAAGCATTTCTTTAAAAACACTATCATAACCCCAAATTATGTCTCTATTATTTATATAAAAAAATAATAATAAATCAGCTTTACGCTGCAAACCGCACACAGCAGGGAAGGCAGAGGGAACTTAGTGTTAAGACACTCCGTTTCCTACTTTCCGCCGAATTTTGGAGGCATTACGTGTTGAGTGGCAACGCCGCGCTTAGCCTCGACACCAGAGCGAAGAAATGGAAATATAAATTTAAGTAAACATTTCATCTCCTCGAGTGGGGATCGAACCCACAATCAGTCGGTTCGAGTCCTGCTACGTTCAAATTTTTATACGTTTTCTAAATGAGAAGTTTTCCTTTCTAAGTGTGGAATAACACTTTAAAATGTAAAAAAAAGTATTACGTACGTTTCAATAGAATCAAATAGGATTAATGTATGTATTAGAGTATACCTATATATTGTTGTGTTGTGTCAATCGGGGGTATTTGCTTGTAGGCAACGGCCTTATTGGAAGGAAACTAGTGTGAAGTATTGTTATTAGGTAATACATATTACTTATTGCAATTACGTAGTATCTCTTTCCAAATAATTTAGAAACATATAGATGATATGTGTTTATAGTGTTTTTTTTTCAATAACATTAACCGCTTCCGTTTTCTAGAGATATATATATATATATATATATATATATATATATATATATATATATATATATATATATATATATATATATATATATATATATAAATTCAAGAATTCGGCGGAAAGTAGTTAGCATGTTTTCTCTGCATACGTAGGGTATATATGCGTTAAGTTAAAAATAGAAAAAAACACCAAATAAATCAGGGCACCAGGTGTGACAGCGTCGGATTGAAAACTCGATGGTAGTAATAATAAAAATATTTTAATTTTCCAGCAGAATAAGTGCGGCGTTATGCTCCTCAAATTCAGGTGACAAACTTAAAATGGAGTATGATTAAGCTTAATGATAACAATATGTACCTATATATTGATTTTTATTTTTTGCGATACTTAAACTAGTACCTATTAGTAACATTTCTAAAAAATACGTATCTTTTTTTAAATTTTTTATCTTAACCATCATTTTCGACCTACAAGATCTACTAAGATAAAAATTTTCTGACAGTTATAGCCGGTAACTCCAATAAATTACCGAAATTACCGTTTTAAATCCTTATTATAAGGTTTTATTATTATGGTAATATTCTATAATAAATTATAAAGTGACGTAAGGGCAAAAGTCAACACACACTGCCTCAAGAAAAAGGAAGTAACGTGTTTAAAAGGAACGGAGTGCTATTACACTAGGTTCCCAGGTTCCCTCTGCTTACCCTGTAATGTGCGAAACTGATGCTGATAATAAATAAATAACTGAATTACAATACAAAATAAACGGGAGCTACTAAAACATATGTTTTAATGACATACTAAGCCATAAAGAGAATCGACAAATTTTATTAAGTGAAGATGTACCATTGTAGTGGTCAAGCTCATAACGGTAATAAACATAAAATATTCTTTAAAAAAAATGTATGGCAAATGTTTTTTTTTAACTTCACGCTGTAGGTAGCAGGACAGGCAGAGGGAACTTGAAAACCTTGAAAGTATTAAGGCAGTCCATCACTATTAAGATTTTTCAATTCCCCACTGTCTATCGAATTTTGGGGGCATTCCATATTCATTTTCATACCTTTGCCTCTACACCAGAGCAAAGAACGAAACTATTAAATATTTCATTTCCTCGAGTGGGAATCGAACCCACAACTTACAATGCTTACTGCGCCACGACTGACCTCACGTTTTAGATGAACTAAACAGAGAAATTAAACATAATAAACTAACGAAGGTGTTTTTAAAGTATACATATATGTTTTCAAATACCTTCAACATCCGTCTGCCTGTGGGAAAAGAAGACAGGTGTCACTTATCGCTTTATAACGAAGTCTTGATTATAAAAGTGTCACTTAAAATTCAACTCTCTTTCAAATTAATAAGGCATATAATTGCAATGTGAAATTTTCCGTTCGTTTCTTATGCGATCATAATAATATGGAAAAAAGCTAAGTGCAAGGAAGTATCGGTAAGTACGGTCGTAAGTCGGCACTGATACGCCAACTTAACATCAATTAGATGTCAGTAATTTTTGAATCTAATTAGGGTAATTAGGTTTTTTTTTGTGAATTGTATTACAGTTTCTAAAATCCATGCCTGAAATGGTAACTCACTTTTGGAGATGATGAGATCGATGCCCAAATACGTTAAGTATTTAGTTAACAACATGAGTATTTTTTTCTCTACATATTTTATTGCTGTATTATTTCAAAGCGGAACGTCAAGACTTGCAATGCCTCAGATACGGACAAGTAGCGGAAGACGGAGTGTCTTGACACACTTTTTTTCATTGAGCTATGAATAAAACTATTCCCGTACGGAGGGTAGATTTGAAAGAAAAAGAAAAAAAATTACAATAGATAAATAACACTAGAATCTCTTCGTCTATTCTATAATTGTTATTTAAAAATTTCAAATACGTCAACTATATAATAAAAGAAAATAATAAGAACCCATATATTTACAATATCATACTACTTCCGCCCCCATCTCGTCCCCATTAATGAATTTTGCAAAAAAATATAATAAGATATCCAGTTACTAAAGCCAAATAACTGCACAACCCTTTCAGATTTACTCACTTGATTTAACTTTGTGTGTAAAAGCGGCTTTTTGCGTAATATAAAATATAATTACATATTGAATATTTGAAAAAAAAAATCAGCTTCACGATGTATCCAGCATATAGCAGGGTAGGTAGAGGGAACCAAGAGTTAAGACACACTGTTCCCCACTTTTCGCTGAGTTCTGGAGGCATTGCGTGTTTGATTAGCAGAACCCAACGCTGCGCTTAGCCTCGACACCAGAGCGAAGAAATGAAAATATAAATGTAAGTAAATATTTCATCTCCCCGAGTGGGGATCGAACCCACATCCAGTCGATCTTACAGTCACACTACGTGCCCCTGCGTCCTCAAACGACTGGCCTCAAATATTTTTATTTAGTTATATTATATTTATTTTTTATGGTAATTTATCTAATACAATAAAAGACATTGAGAGAGAATGATTATATATTTTTTAAGTCAGTCAATTTAGGAATTAAAAAATATATTCACATTTAACATCTCTATCAGGAACTGTCCCAAGCAAAAGTTTAAAATAAATTTTTGATTACCTAATACTTTATGTTACTATATTTTCTAGATTTTGGCTCATTTTTTGCAAAATAATACATAATAAATATGAGCTAGCTCAAATAATGCCTTATAAAAATAATAATTTTAATTAGTGAAACCTAATTACAATATAGTATTTACAACACCTATTTACAACAGTTGACGCTTAGTTGTTTTCAGCTTCTAGCAGGGTAAGCAGAGGGGGCTTAGTGTCAAGAAAGTCCACCCTCCTATTAACCGCCGAGTTCTACAGGTATGACGTGTTGATCAGCAGAATTCAACGCCTCGACACTACCACGAAGAAATAAAACTATTAAACACCACATTTCCTCAAGCCGGAATCGAACCCACAGCTTGTCATGCATACTGTCACCTTGGTCCATATCATTCTGTTTTAATAATATTATTTACAAACTAATGATATTTAAAACAGCGTTTGAGACGTAGATATTAGACGTACGAAAGGGTCGTGATATAAATTGGTTAAATGAAGACCGACAGCAGGAAAAAGAGCACGACGGGCGCTTTAGCACTAACAATCTGAGAATATAAGGTGCGAATAACATAATCTATAAATATTTAATTAAATTTATGATGTTAAGCAAGTTGGAAGCCTAACATGAGTAACTAAAGAGAGACCAGAATGGAGTAGGTTGTGGGAGCCCTTTCTCGATTGGTAAACAGAATAACAGAATATAAAAAAGCACCAAATATATAACTAGTTTTAATTTAATATATATTATGCTTGTATTTATATAGTAGTAATCAATTGTAAATACTGTCATGTCCTTTAAAAGGGCTTATTAATTATATACATTTAACTAAAGTATTTCAATATAAATGCTTAATAAATATAGCCTAATTAATCTCCCAGTTTAATTGCTTACTAGAGACAAATTGGTCAAATATGTCGATAATAATGTCAGCTAAAAGTAATTGACGTGAAATAGGTACCTATTTATAAAGCTTAAAAAATCGTAAAAGGCTTACTAAGTACGTTTACTTATTTAATTTCAAAACATATATATTTTTTTAAACACATTTTATGATCACCAAAAATTATTTTTGCAACATCTTAAAAGCTAATTCGTATTCAATTTATAACCAATTTCACTTTTTATTACCATAAAACAACTATCATATAACAAAAATACTCCAATAATGCCTTTTTTACTTGTTTTTTATAGCGTAATACAAATAAAAGTAGTTTTTTATACAATACTATATGACTTTAGCCCCTTTATGTGGACCACGGGTCGTGATTCAACGAGGCGACGACACCAGATGGCAAATCTTCTTTTGAGTGCCATGTATTCAATCAAACGGGCACATTGATGTAATGTGGATATTCCGTTCAAAAATTTGGTTTATAACAATTTATTTAAACTTTTAAACAATAAAAAGAATTGCTCAAATTAATTAATTATCGAAATATAAAAATATCACACCTCTAAATTAAAACGCTGAATAAAATAATATTTAAAATATAATAAAAAGCTTTCTAGGAATGAAAAAGTCTGCAATATATGGCGATAGTGGCAAAATAATTCATAAATGTATTTATCTATAAGTTTAATAAACTCCTTGTTGTAAAACAATAAAATGGTGTATAGCAATAAAATATCTAATACAAAAAAAACTGTAACTAACTTCACGCTTTATCCCTAGCGGGGTAGTCAGAGAGAATATAAAACATCTATATAAAATAAAATAAAAATATAAAAAACAAAAATAAAAATAAAAAAAATCCAGTCAACAGGCATATCAACACTATAACCGTTGCAGGCGGGCATGTGCTCAAGAAACAATATCCTCATACAAAATCCCGAAGGAGCTAGTTCCCACGGCCCCGACATGTGCTATATATATTTTTATATCATTAATTTACTGCTTATCAAATAATTCATTGTAGTCATTTTTATGTCACGTTTCATTAAAGTATAGTATTTCATTTACAGTCATTTATTTTATTTGAAAATAAATACAAAATAGTAGACCATATATTTTCTTAATATAGGTAAATGGGAAATGAAGCGTTATGCTGCATAATGTCAATGAACGGTCGTAAATACTTTCTAACAAATTTCAGTTCGGTATTTATTTTTCCTGAAAAAAAAATCATACATTGGGAACCTTCTAGTTTTTCAAAACGGGCGGTACAAGATGTTGCAAAAAAATATTCTAATTAAGTATGTCAAATATTTGAGCGATAAAATTATTCATGTCAATCATTATAATATAATAACATATTAAAACGAGAAGGTCAACTTTACAAGAAAAAGAATTTAATTCTAAACCTAAACGTCTAACCGCCACTGTCCAACCACGTGTCCTTTATAAAGAACTATTATTAACGTCAAGACGAGAAGGTAGCGGCGTGCGCGCTCATAATTGTATTAATCATTCAACGCGACCGGCAGACGTCGATTTTCTTCAACAAAGTGCTCTTGTTTGTTTTTTTTCGTAAGGAAGTCGGTAAAGGTGAACCGTGGGAACGCCGGGCGGGTGCACTTCCCAAAACATCGCACGGCAGCGAGTCGACGTGCGCCCACGCCGGCGGGAGCGAGATAAAACATATATTTACATCTTAAGTGTGACAAGGATGGGTGACATGACGTGTGCGCGCCGCGCGACAGCTTACAATCGCGTGATCATCTACAAGAAATAATAAAACGGCAATAAAAGAAACACGAGACAACGGTAAGAGTGGCGCGCGCGTGCGAGCGAGAAGCCGCTAGTGGCGGACGGGCTGCGCGCGCGCACTCGACTTACCGACGAATTTCAAAGATCAATGATCGATGCGATAAGAGCGAGACGCATGACAAGCACAATATAATATATAGAGATAGATGATAAGGATTAAGGTGTGTGTGAGTGAGAAAGCTATATATTTGGCTCGTGGCAGATTCTTCAAATTGATCACAAAAGAGGGCGCTATATAAATTTCAGGGTTTTTTTGAAGCTTCAGTCCATTAAAAGAGTTATGTTCCATGATATTACGAATAAAGATTTACAAATAATAAGTAATATTGGCATGTTTTATAAGATAAAAAAAAATTAGATATGGTAAAGAAAAGTTTTATTATTGTAAATATTCGTAAAGTTAAATTACAAAAAGCAATTAATAAAAAAAAATTGTAATCTTACGACTTCAGACAGACAGACAGTACGACAGGACAGTCTTAGCAATTATACCATAAAAATGGATAAAAATGATCTTTTACTTTTTGTCAATTAAAATAAGAAGTATAGGTATATCAATTTAAAACAAATCGCGATATTGCATCACTAGCGCCAATGGAAAACAAACAAAGCGCCTTAGTTCTTTACTGTATTCATAGATGGCGTAAGCAAGGTCATTGTAAAATAGGTGCATAAATCTACTCGTATTGATTTAGCTTTGCAATAGTAGAAGGGTCTTAAATGGGAGCGGAGTGTCTCAATACCTAACTCCTAGGTTCCCTTAGTTTATCATAATATTAAAGCAATGCAATCCAATTTAAAGGTTAACCAAACGGGACTTAATTTTTTAAAATCTATACTATAAGTATATAGAATAGAGGCCAGTCGTGGCGGAGTGGTACAAAGTGTGACTTTAAAACCGACTGGTTGTGGGTTCGATTCCCACTCAAGAAGATGAATTATTTACTTAAATTTATATTTCCATTTCTTTAAATTTATTTTTTATAAATTAAAAATTATTTAAATTTATTTTCCAATGCAAAACGCGGCGTTGAGTTCTGCCACTCAACACGCAATGCCTCCAAAATTCGGCAGAAATGGGAAACGGAGTGTCTTAACACTAGGTTCCCTCTGCCTACCCTGCTGTGTGCAGGATAAAAGCGTGAAGCTAATTTAATTTAATTTTTTTAAGTATATATTTTTTTATATGAAAAATATAAAAAATCATACTTTCCATTAGTTGTAATCGTCTATTAATATTAAAAGTGTTATTACCGTGCAATTGCGTTTGAATAAATTTAATATCTTTTACCAACTACCGTCAACAAGATACCGCTTTTATTTTAATTACTAACATGTTTTGTAGCAACTTGACAAAGTAAGTTATGACTTTGCACACGCATAAAGAAATTAGATAAATTTTACGGAACCAAATAAGTGATATTAAAATTGATATCTTAATAAGCTTCAACTGTTTTGTTAGGTATTTAGGATAATAACCTAAGAGAAACTTAAACGAGCATTACACTCGCAATCTCGCTCGCTGATACAGTACTAGCGATCGACACGCGGCTTCGCCCGTTTTCTTTTATTATAGACAATTTTTTAATATAAATTTATGCCTATATGTTGTTCTGATGTATCAACTATTTTATGGTAAAGTTTCAACTAAATCTGTTCAGTAATTTGTACGTTAAAATGTTTTAAAGGTCGGCAAAGCACCTGTAGCTCCTCTGGTGTTGCACGGGGACCTGGGCTGCGTTGATCACTTACCATCAGGTGACCCGAACGCTCGTTTGCCTTATCCTTTTCCATTAAAAAAAACATTCATCCTTAGATGAAATAAGAAAGAAAGAAAGAAAGAAAGAAAGAAAGAAAGAAAAGAAAGATAAGATAAGATAATTATGGCGTTTTCGTTATTTTTGCGGGCGTACAAATACTTGGTGTTAATCTCGTAAATTGTAGTTTAATATATTTGGTCCATATAGTCAAAATGTAGCGATCACTTCAAATTAAATAACAAATAAATATGAACTTTGTAAAAAGCAGTCGGTAATCAAACTGATATATTTTTGAATTATTTGTAAGTTATGCAAGAATCTCAGCTTCACACTGTGTGTCGGAGTAAACCTAGTCCTAAAACACTCTATATCCACGCACTGGTGAATTTTCGAGACATTGCCAGTTGGAGAAACTCAACGCCGCGCAACGTCTACCAAAATCACATAGTGTAAACATATAAAATATATCCCCCTAGTGGGGATCGTATCCACAATCATACGTTTACACTCACAACTTGTTCCACTCCTCCAAGAAGGCCTCAAGCACAAATACAAGTTTTCATATAATTACAACATAATAAAACCTAAGTGGTTTACAGAGAGCTCTCAATAAATACGTTAATATAACAGCGTGGTCGTTGCTACGGTTTATATATCTTATAAATCGATGCACCGGAAGCTGTAATTAGCTACCTATACATCAATGTTGAGATTAGATTTACAATAACATGGTTTGATGTCGTCTTCTTGCAAGCTTTACGTAATATTTATAAGCTATATATTAAGCTTCGAGGCCAGTGGTGGCACGGTGGCACAAGTATGTCACTGTAAAAGCGACAGGTTGTGGGTTCGATTCCGACCTAATGAATTGTTTAATATTTGCATTTCTTCGCACTGGTATCGAGGCAATAGCACGGCGTTGTGCTCTGCCACTCAACATACAATGTCTGCAGAATTTGGCGAAAAGTGGGGAGTGTCTTATCACTGCCTACCCTGCTACATGCGGAATACAGCGTGAAGCTTACAAAAAATCTATAAAGCGGAGCGGATATAATATCGATATTTAAAAAGACAATAAGAGTTTACAAATGGGTTAAAAATGGAGAATAGATAAGTCTCCATGATTTCTTTGCTTATCTTGAAAAACCGGGGATGCAAAAGCATCCCCGCTATTTTTTATCGCATCCTTTTGGATGCGATAAAAAATAGCCTGCTTCTGTAACATTATAAATAGCTAATATTTAATACCCAATGAATCTTACCATCCCTACTTCTACAGAAGAAGGAATTTCTACAGAATAACTCAATGTAATATCGACATTTTTAACAAGTAATGAAATAAAAATATGTTTTTTCTTTTTTCAGAATCAGCATCACGCTGTATTCCATACACAGCAGGGACGCAGAAGGAACCTAGTGTTAAGACTCCGGTTCCCACTACAACTTTTTGAGTAATTCCCCACTATCTTATCTAGAAGACGATAAATCTAGAAAAGGCGCCAACCTACAGTAAAGCTTTTTTTTATGCTTTTTGTTCGACGTACGACAGTATCACTTATTTAAAATACATACCTTTATATCTTTAACTACTTCTGGAAGCTGAATTATCCAATAAATAGATACTATTAAAAGTTAACCAATTTATCTTATTTAGTCGTCGTATACTTCCTGCATTCGATAAAACTGTCATCGTGAGAAGAAGTGCCTATCTAATAAAATATCCAATACTGATAGTCCATTTCCGTAAAATGAATATCTGGTGATAGTATCTTAATTATGTGGAGAGTAAATCAGATACGTACCTACATGCCTCTTATTTAAGACAGATCAATTTACCTCTGAGTACTTATGGGTACCTCAGCAGGAGTTACGGTTACGACTTCCTATATTTAATGACCAACGTTTAAGTTGCCAATGGGCCGAAATTATATGTTGTTTACAAAAAATATGTTGTGTTTAATTTTATATTAAATTAATTATTTTTTGAATTTTTTTGTACTTTCAGATTATAGCAGAGTTGGCAGAGGGCACCTAGTTTTAACCTAGTTTTAAGACATGTCCGTTTGCCACTTTCCGATGATTTCTGGATTGAACTCAACGCCGCGCCTAGTCTTATATCTCATCTGTTATGCGGGATAAAGCGTGAAGCTGAAAAAAAAGACATTAACCACTACAACATATAATCCCACTATATCACACACCCAATCCCCACTAAATTTCACTAAAATAGCGAAAAACTATATCAGCAATTCCATAAAGCGTGACACATTTAAGTGAACATTAGTAGAATATATTTAGATCGGAAAATAGCGGTAGGCGGGCGCGTGCGCCTCTATTGGCCGTGCGTGAACCAATCACGGCGGGAGGCAGAGCTAGGTCAGGAGTTTTCGCGTTTAGTGTTTAGAATAATTGTTGCAATTATCTTATTTTGTTTTGATGATTTTAAATAATGTGTTTGTGTAGAATGTATTCTACGTTCCTTCGTTTTTACGGTATGATTGGAAAATTGTGATTTTAATTTTCGATCTAATTCTTAACATATATAAAATACTAATTTGCCAAAAAATAGACGAGTATATAAATAGTAGTTAGTTAATAATTACCTGAAGAAATAAAGGCCGTTGTGACGCAGCTTGACCGTAAGCTTGACGGTTGTGGGTTCATTTCCCACTTGGGGGATTGAGTTATTTTCATTTTCCTGCTCTGGTAACAGAACAAAGCGTAGTGTAGGTTCTGTTTATCTTGATATATTCAGCATATATGATAAAAGTCAAACAACAAAAGGAAGAGAGATATGAATAAATAAGGCTTGCAGTAGTGAACTTTTACCTGAACTTTTCCAACGTAATAGCTGGTTCAGGATCTATATGGATTGTGCTCGAGTTGGGGCTCCTGCAGGACATGTACTCGGTCCTCGACACATTTAGTTTGAGACCACCGCTCTCAAGTCACCCTTCCAGTGATTCTGAAGAAGCCTACTGACGAACAGGGCGTCTTAATACTAGGTCTCCAGGTCCCTTCTACCTTTCTATGCATGGAATACAATGTGAAGCTAAATAAATATTCATTGTATAAAAAAAACATATGTTTATTTAAATTTATAATTTTAAATTTATAATATAGAATTCGGCAGAAAAAGAGGAACGGAGTGTCTTAACACTAGGTTCACTCTGCCTACCCTGTTGTGCGCGGGATACAGCGTGAAGCTGAAAAAACATAGAATACAACATAATTGTTCGTCTCTTCTCGTACCCGTCTCTCAAACTTACGTTTAGATACAATTATTAAATCATTAAAAAATAAGAAGTAAAGTAAGTATTATATTCAATAATAACTTTTCAACTCATCCTGACCTTTTTCGTATATAAGTTACTTCTTTTTTAAGGATGACTTACGTCCTTAAAATCAACATGACAAAAATGACGATAAGTACCAAAAAAACCATCTTTTATCTCAGACAAAAAGCCGAAACCTTGACCAAAATCAGTGTTACCCCACTACCCTTACTAAATACAAACGCAAAACTAAACAATGCAACACCTGTGAAGGCTTCTTTTTTGTCAACCAAATGTATTTGGGGCGAAATTTTTTTTTTTGGTAAACGCTATTGTAATATGAAATGGGTAAATCAAATTCATAATGTTTTTTTACGCAAAAAATTGGGCCTATCCATTTGTAATGATGATATACTTTTTTGTCACTATCGATATTTTTACTTTTTTACCAATAAAGATAATCGTGTCAATCTAGTACAGAACCTCACTGGCTTGTATTATTAAATACGTAATTGTGTTATCTACAATAACAAGTAACATTTCAAAGTTATTTATTATGGTGAACTCTTACTCAATAATGAAATTAATCTACACCAGAACTTAATTCAGGAAGAGGATTTGATTTTTTTCTTTATGAAAAAAATTTGTATATTTAGTCCGACTTTAGCACCTACAGCACCGTTCAAAAAATTGTATAATCAGCATAAAACTTTTTTTCATATTCTTATTTATAAAATAACTTAACATGCAAAAAAAATAAAAATATAAAAACAATTTGAGGCCGGCCGTGGCGCAGTGGCACGAAGTGTGACTGTAAAACCGACTGGTTGTGGGTTCGATCCCCACTCGAGGAGATGAAATATTTACTTAAAATTTATATTTCCATTTCCTCGCTCTGGTGCCAAGGCAAAAGCGCGGCGTTGAGTCCTGCCACTCAACACGCAATGCCTCTAAAATTCGGCAGAAAGTGGGGAACGGAGTGTCACACTAGGTTCCCTCTGCCTACCCTGCTGTGTGCGGGATATAGCGTGAAGCTAATTTAATTTAATTTAATTTTTAAAAACAATAACAATCCCCAATCGACCATAAATATATATATACAAAATAAAAGAACGAGGTCCAATAATTTAAAAATTGGAAGGAAAGTTACTTTAAAATGCAAAGGTAAAAAACGGCAAAAAATTGCAAATGCGATGCTTTACCGTGGGAGAAATAGGCAGGTGTGCGCCCGCGCATGACACCGTATCGTACCCTATAGTTTTTGCGGTCATATTGATTTTTAATTAACACTGGCTGGCTTTAAAAAAAATGTTAACTAAGTAATCGTGTATTGCGAGTTATTGGCCGGAACTGTTGGATCGAATGGGTTTTTTTAATTGGATTGTTCGTGAGAAAATTTTATTGTATTTTCTTAATTAATGTTCGTTATAAACATTAAATTGATAATAATGGAATCTGTGTTTATTTTTAGCAAAATGATATAATTTATATATACTTACTACTTAAAAAAATTGGTGTTTTCCTTTCATAAATTTCTTTGAGAAAATATAAAAAAAAGAGTACTTGCTCACTTATATATTCGCAATATGTTTCGCCTTGAAGAATAGGATACATCATTTCTTAAGGATAAACATATCATCAGTGCTAAAAAAAATACCAGTCCGTTAGCTCTCAATAATAACTACTTTGCCCATTTAATATCAGACTCTACAATTCTATCCACGTCAATTCACCATTAAAGTGGTAGTAGCAAAATAATTGTATGAATCTCATTAAAACTAGCAAACAAAACACGAACAACAAACAAGTTAAACAACTAGATATATACACGGACGGACAATTCACACATCTATATTAAATATAGATAGATTATTCCAATAATAACCCCAAGCGGTACTCGCAACGGTACTTCTCGTCGCAATTTATTCAGTACTTATTTGGCCTACTAATATATTGTAAACACCCGTCTAGCCTATCGTTTCTTTTACTATTTGTTACGATGTGCGTAAATACGTTTTGCTCTTTTTAAAGTAACGGACACTATAAATGTTATAGTGGGTTTATATTTTTTATTAGTGCTATATAAAACTTGTTTAATAAAAGACAACTTTTTTTCACTTGTTTTGTCTTCTATACTAAAAATATCCTGGTGATAAACAATGAAGTTAGGAGTAAATATTGGTATATTATTGAAAATTATTAACAATTTCACGTATAAATAAAGATTTATTGCGTTAATAATTGACATATCTCGATAAATGAATATTGAAATAGGCAGCCATTATGATGGCAGAGCACGTCCGCAAAGTGTTAAATCGTAGAATTAAAAACGAATAATAGGGGTCTTATGACTCAATACAAATATTTCTAAAATTTATCAGCTTTTAATAAAAGATATGTTTACAAATAAGAAAATTAAAAAAAAATCGTTCGTATTAATAAATATTTTTTGTACTGGGAAATGTATTTACCTAGATCAATCATACCAAAAGCAAGAAATAAATCTGTTTTAGCAATTTCATTATCGCCAGTAGAGTAACCTTATTTTAGATAATTTTTCATACAAAAAACTCGAACATAACAAACTACAGAGTAAAAATCTCATTCACAACATGTTGTATAATATCTTATTATAAAATCGCAAGCAAAAAAATCAGTAATGTTCATAACAAGTAAAATCAGGCGACGCGGTTAGTTTTTATGCGCACACGCCTGTAGCCGACCGCGGCCGACGCAAGCCGAAGACGCACGAACGCAATCGTGGGAAAACGCGGCAGGTGTTACCGATGCGAAGCACTTCTTACTGAGTAAACACTCGTATACAATATTATACCCGCCTTGGAGCGTCTGTGCAAATGAAAAACATACTTTGTGTATTTAATGACAATGTTTACTTTTTTCGTACGGCGGTTATCATGCGACAGCTTTTTGCGACGCTTTTGAGGGAATGAGTTTAGGTTTTTTTTTTCTCTTTATTATTATTTAATTTATTAAGTCATTCGTAATTGGTGCCTAAATAAAGTGGAGTCGTTAAGATCGACGAGTGACCTTTGCTAATGTAGAGGATGGCAGTACTGTCTCTTGTATGAAATGAGAGGATATAAATTATGTTCGCGCGACTCATTTATCAGATTGCTGAATTGCGATGCTCCTGCGCATTTTTTGTTGTTAAAAATATCAAAAGTGATTAGATGTGGTAGGTTTATTTTAAAGGACAAGCATTTATGTTGAATATGTTATGCAGGCTTATCGTATTTATCGTTCTTAATTACAAAAAAAAAAGGTTGGTGTCTATATTGCTCGAAAAGTACTAACGTTAAGTGTTTTTTATAGAGTACGTTTATTATATTGAACCTAATTAACTATGATAGATTTGATTTGTTACTCCTCTAATTACAACGGTATAAAAATGTTTATGGTTTATATTTAACATTTGAATTTCCTGATAGTATCCACTAATGCAATCAAAGCAGCAGTTAAAAAGTTGTAAAGTTAACAGCAATATTTATTATGGCTATCGTAAGTGTAAATAACGCCTACACTTCCACGGATGTAGCGTTTGTGGCACTTTATAGTTATTTTATCTTAAAATATTATACATTAAATCGACCATCTATATATACTTTCGGACACTCCAATTACGTATGAAGATTTGATCATTACCAATTTAAAATTTTATCACTGATTGAGTTTACTATTTTTATTACGTCACTAGACTTTGCCTGCGATTTCGTCCCCATATGACATATGAAAGTTTTTAAATGCCCTCGGTAATGACATCATCATTGATATATTGACTATAGCTATAGCATTCATCGACAATTTGACTATCCAACACGAGAATAATTTTTAAATTGTGACCAGCAGTTCCCGAGATTAGAGGGCTCATTCAAACGAACTCTTCAGCTTTATTATATTAATATAAAAATATAGATTTAAAAGAAAACATTCTTGCAGAAGTTGTTAACGAAGGAATTGTGGACTTATTTTAAATAAAATCGTTAAATAAAAGCGTCGCAGGTTCCTTAATTAAAATTGTCTTTTTAAATTTTTACATATATTGCATAACGTATACGGATTCATATTTATTCTAATCGGCTTATCATTTACATATATAATTATAAAGTATTTCATGAAACATTGGATTTTTTAATATTTGATTATTTATTCAAGGGGCAAGTATATAAGTACATATAGAGGAGAGGGAGAGGCCAGTCGTGGCGCAGAGGCACAAAGTGTGACTGTAAAACCTGGACTGGTTGTGGGTTCGATCCCCACTCGAGGAGATGAAATATTTACTTAAATGTATATTTACCTTTTTCTTCGCTCTGGTGTCGAGGCAAAGCGCGGCGTTGAGTTCTGCCACTCAGCAAGCAGTTCCTCCAGAATTCGGCAGAAAGTGGGGAACGAAGTGTCTTAATACTAGGTTCCCTCTGACTACAGCGTGAAGCTGATTTATTTATTTATTTTACGACATTAAGAGTTCCACTAAGTAAATAGGCAGAGGGAACCTCCGTCAATCCGTCCACTCCGCCTCCGTCCCCCACTTTTTGCTGAATTCTGGAGGCATTGCGTGCTGAGTGGCAAAACTCAACGCCGCGCTTAGCCTCGACACCAGAGCAAAAAAACTATTTTTACTAAAACTTTTTTTTAGCTTGATGCTAGTGTTAGACTCCTCCATTCCCTACTTTCCGCCGAATTTTGGAGGCATTGCGTGTTGAGATCTCGTTGAGAGAGAGATACCTCAATGAATGTAATGAATCGTATCCAATTTCTTACTATTCTACTAGTCATTTTCACCCACTTGGAAAAAGAGGAGAATATCAGTTCAATTAGTATTCATGTGACATGATCGTAATTAGATAATATTTGAATATTAGGATCTACTTTTGTTAACGCTACTAAGTACTTAATTTATTGACAACGCGAAATATATAAAAAAAAAATTTTCTTCTTATTATTTGAAATAACGAGATTTTTCAAAGAACAACTGAGCATATGTAAAAAAATATTTTTAAATATCTATTTTTCAAGATGACACATTGATTCATCAATTTACTAAAGGGCTATATAAATAAACCATATTATGATCATACTGAAAGTGAAGACTGGAAGTGTCTGAATTGATGACTGAATGTTTTAAAATTAGGTTCCCAGGTTCCCTCTGCGTACCCTACTATGTGCGATACAGCGCGAAGCTAAACAAAATTTCAAACGTATAATAGATACGACCAGCGTTGCCAAATTTTTTCTCGATGAAAAGCGATATTCTTGAACATTTTAAGTAAAAAAGCGGGTTCTTTTTCCAAAAGCAGAACATAAAAATAAAATAATCAATTTCATCTATTACTTATTTGTTTTTTGAGTTTTAAATAAAGCTTTCAATTATAATAGATATTTATATAAAATGTTTTTTTTAAATAGAAAAACGTCACTATGCTTAAGCGATATTAATTTGGCTTACCATATGTAAGGCAGTTAAGTCTTCAGAATAATTATACGTAAATTACAAATATATTTATTTATATTTCTATTATTTTTTTTAATCTTAAGTTTATAAGAAAAAAATTTCACAGTACGTGGAATAATTCGTAAAAAACGGGACAATGACTATCCCGATCAGGACATATATTTTTTTGGACGTCCCGCCAAAATCGGGACATCTGACAATGCTGGATACGATACAACTTAATCGAGAGTAGAGAGAGAACCAGCGAGTGAGTACTCGCAATACCGCATGAAAAAATATTTCAATACAACAATAATTATGTACTTAAACCTGCCGTATATTATTTGGGCCTACAATTTATCGACGGCACGATTCAGATATAGTAAGGTCATCGTATAATTTTTCCAGCAAATTGCTTCGAAACACCTTTCGGATGTACGTTAAAAAAAATTGCAATCCCCACCTTAAATTAAGACAATCATGTAAACCACAACTAGCTATTATTACCAGCCCAGGCCCAGGTGTGCCTCGTAATGATAACTTATTATTTTTGTACGTGTAACGTAGGTACTAGAAGCCTTTATGAAAAATATAGGTGGAGCTGATTATCCATAAGAATGCAAAAATCGATAATACAGCGACGTTTATTCTGCGTATATTATTTTAGTATGTTCTTCAAAAATCGTTAAAAAAATAAATATAATAGTTATTTTGATGTTTAAGTTTATTTTCAATGGTTTTCTATTAATTTTATAAATTTAATGGATACATCTTAGAAATTAAAATGTGCAAAAATATCTATACACAAAATTATAATTAAATATTTTCTTATGTGCCAGGATGGTTTTTAAAAATCAGCTTCACGCTGTATCCCGCACACAGCAGGGTAGGCAAAGGGAACCTAGTGTTAAGACACTCCGTTCCCCACGATGGGGTTTTTTTTACTTAAAAAAAAGTTTGGTTTGTTTGTGAGAGATTTTATAGCTATGTGATATCGAGATTATCCTGAATTCTTAAGATGGACGAATGATAGAGAACGGACAATTTAGAACCATTCCCCAAAAAATCCCCATCAATCTGATTTGTTTTTAAAAATTTTCAAACGGTTACGGCGATATGAGAGTAGGTTTGAGGAATAAAGTGAACTCGGGCCACTTCTATCAGCGTAGATAATAAAATGAAATTAAAGGTACGAGATACAAGGGGACATAAAATAGACGTTTTATTCACAAATTGCTTAACGTTTTTTTTTGACATGAGATGTGAAAATCACGTCAAAATTTTATTATAATTTTTTTTTTAATTTCGTAAATTCTTTTTTGCTTAATTCCTAAAAGTTAAGCGTGTTCATTTATGAAGTAAAATTCTCTGACGTTCTTCGAAACAAATTCCGATTTGCCAATTACAATAACAAGTACAGTTAATTAGGCTCAAAAAAAGTCAACGAACGAAAATTACGTCTTACTTCCCGGTGAACTTATTACAATATTTTTTAATAAAAAGATTAAATACTCTTATTGCATTCCAATATGTATTTTACAATGATGTGAGTGTTTTGACTGTAAGCGCGATGACTATAGGTTGGGATTAGGTAGGGGACTAAATTCGGTGATTATATTTTAATGATGTGGCATTGATTATTTTTCGTCACTCAACACTTGATAGAAAGTGATGCGGGATAAAGTGTATAGCTGAAAAAAATATATATATACCTACAGCTTATAAGTCAATAAATTTACACATTATTTAAAAATATCTAAGAAATATATACCTAGATATTCTTTATATTTTAAAATAACTTTAATGAAAAATTTGTAAAAGCGTTCAACTTAACATACTTATCGAGACTAAATAATATGTACACTGGCGTAGAAAAACGACAATTAAATAATAAAATTTCACCTTTTTATTAACCACACTATAATAATTAGATCGATAACATAAAACATAAATAATCTATAATTAAAATAAAACATATTATTTTCTACCCACAAAAATAAAGTGGCAGCCCCAAAAATCTGTTAAAACAACAAAGTTTCATGCAAAACAAGCGGATACAGCAAAAATTGCCAACCACATAATAATTATTCATTCTGACAGTTTTTACTTTGTTTTAAACGTAACCTGAGGTACCAAGAGGTGATTTTGACAATGCTTGTTGTGCACCCTATTTTTAAAGTGGCTGTAGGTGCATTTTACCCGTTGATTACCGCTCCCCAGGCCGCTACGCCCACAATAACGTTTAACATCGCCTTCATAATTATTAGTCGAAGTGACATTTCGCCCGAGGCGCATACCATACTCAATACTTACGATTTAATTGAGGTGTTGTTGCCACCGTTTTCCGAATATGGCAACTGTTGTGGAAAAAAAACAAAGATGAAAGTTTGGAAAAAAAATATATTTTGTATGACTCGTAATAAGATTTGAATAACAGTATGTATGTACTGTCGTTGTATTTTTGTTTCGTTTCTATGTTTTTATACGTTTTATTGATGTTAATATAGTTATTTTATTTAATTATGTACAACAGTTGACAATTATTCCTCATAATTTTTAATGAAAATAGATATTATACATTTATTTAATTTTTTATTTTATTTTTTTCTTTTAAATATTTACGATTCCTAAGTATTTACGGTCGTTGACTGATTTAATAAGTAATTAAATCGATATTTATTAAAAAATCAGTGAAGCATTGCATACATTGGAGGTGACTGAAGCTCTAAAAGTTTAAAGCGCATATCGCCATCTAGTCGCAGTGTCATAAACTAAATTTATCACTTCCATGTTTTTTTTACTTATTTGCGACATTACTTTAATACAAATTTATCTTACAATATTTTCATGTTAAAAAATAATTAAAAATAGATTTAATAATCAGAGGAGTTGAATTTTGATTAAAAATTGTTTCTAATAACCATTTTAAAGAGGCTAACTAACTAACTATACTAACTCTTAACACAAGGTTTCCTATGCTGTGAAGCTAAAGAACGACATTAAATGTTTTATTGAAGTTTTCTTAGCGAACCGATCCAAGCCGATCGTGACGCAGGGGCACTAGCGTGCGACTTTAAGCTCGTCCAGTTGTGGATTCGATTCCCACTACAAAAAATGCAGTATTTTATATTTTCTTCAGAATTCGTCGGAAAGTGGGTAACCGAAGTGTCTTAATGGAAATATTCTATTACAATCTTAACCTAAATTCCCAGTTTCCCTTTGCCTTCCTGATATATGAAGTATGCAGCTAAAAAAAAACAAAAAACAACAACAGATAGTTAAAAAGCTTAATTGGCATCACTATTAAAAAAGGAGCATACGTTACGACAATCAACCGCCAGTGACGTCACTAACGGCCATAACGCACGACCGGAAATACGCAACGACTCGTGACATTTGTATTACGTTATACGTAATGGATAGTTAACACCGGAATAAGTGTAAACGGCAAGTGTAAAGGTCAAATATTGGTATTTATTTGTAACAGGGGGAGGGTTGCGCCTTGTTACCGGCAATTTGATAGAATATTGAATTTTATCAGACTAATAAAAAAAATGTAAATAAAGCTGTTTTTGTACTGTAATAGTAAATTGCAGATATTTATAATAAAAGAAATTGAGGCCAGTCGTGGCGCAGGGGCGGAAAGTGTGACTGTAAACGTGACAGGTTGTGGTTTCGATTGCCAATCGGTGAAATAAGATATTTTATATCTCTATTTTCTTTGCTCTGATATTGAGGCATAGCGCGGCGTTGAGTACCGCCACACAATACGCAATGCCTCTGGAATTCGATGGAAAAGGAAGATTGGAGTATCTTAGCGTTACGTCCCCTCTCCCTACGTAGGCTGCTGCATGAGGAATACAGCGTAAAATTAAAAATAGGAATAAATTTCATAAAAATTGAGTTTAATGTAAAAAAGAAAAATAAACTAAAAAGTACATATTTAATGTTATTGTAAAATATATTATATTTTATGTCGAAATTGAGGTACCATTGAATCAATAAAATGATTGTAATTACACACTATCCCTTCTCCTCACATCTTAAATATTTTTTAACGACATTTTACACTTTGATTGATTAATTTCAATATTGAATTCGCCATTATAGTAATTTAACAAGTGACACCACCGGTCGCGAACGACGGCGGTCAGGACCGTAATTATAGATAATATCCTCCTCTTAATCTTTATAAGTCATCATAGAATAAAGACAGGAGTGAGCTAAGTGATTAATATTTAATTATCCCAAGTATTTTATAATAGGTTTTGCATGTAAATTTATCAGTGGGTAATCGATTAGCTCCAGGAGACGTCCATCAAGGCACCCTACGCCCATCGATCGTTTCGGTCCAGTATCATTAAGATAAAATTAATTAGTGCCCCCACCGGTCTTCCGCGTCCCCGTCGAGATGAAAAAAGTGCGCACACGTGGTCACTACCGTTCATTTACGAACGCGAATTATGCGTAGTACGGCAGGTGGCAGGTGGCGGTGAGCATGGGAACTCGGGGTTGAGTCGTGTTCCCACGGCCGCGTCATTCACCACGCCGCACCTGCGCCCCTTAACGGGGATGTTACACACACGACTGCCACGCGAAGCGAACGAGCGGGAGTGTGTGCACGCTCACGCTCACGCTCGCGGTGACGCTCGAGCGTTGCGCGTGCGCAGGCGCGCGGTTGTGTGCGTGCCTGCGTACGCGCATACGGGCCTCGATTTCAGGATTTACTCAACTAAGTGTCCACGCCAATAGCCCTGATCTACATACATGTGTGCGGGATTTGATTTATGCGTGCTTATGCTATTTTAATGATAATTGACGACGATAATAGAACCATGTTTCCCATGTTTTTATTAATGCATCGACTGGAGCGTCTAATTACTTCTACGGTAGTTTCTCATTTAGATTACATCTGTAATAATTGCATCTTAGAAATAAATTGTTGCACACAGCGCATTTACAAGAATTAAGTACAGATTACAAATGAGTAATTCGCGCGACTTGTAACATTATTAGTTTTTTTTTCTGCTGTATAATCGGGAGAAGTTAATTGCATGCGTTAAGTTTTAGCTTTAGTGGTCGTTGTGGCACAAGAGTGTGACTGTAAATACGACGGTTGCGGGTTCGATTTCAACACGGGGGAAAAATTATAATTATAATTTATTTATATTTTTACTTCTTTGCTTTGGTAACAAGGCAAGGCCGGCGTTGCGTTACACCACTCAACACGTAATGCCTTGTAAATTCGGCGGACTGTGGGGAACGGAGTGTCTGAACACTACGTTCCCTTTGCTTACCGAGCCATATGCGGGATACGGTGTGAAGCCGAAAAAAGAGCTTTAGTAGAAAGAAAACAATAACAGCATAATGTTAATGGATCATATCCTCAAAATCTCAGAACATAATAATAAAGAGGTTCAATTGATCTATTGTCGGCATCCATACAACGGGGTCCACTCCGATACAATAGCTGGTACAATCAAAATGGTCAACACGTCTGTCGTCTGGTCATCCAACGCGCTCGGACATACAAAGTGACATTGTTATTGTTACCACAATAAACTATTATTGAAACATTATCAATCAGTACTTACTAATATATTGATTGAAAAATTTAATTTAAATAACTTAATAAAACTTTAAAATATATATTTTTTTGTAATTAATTTTACTTATTTATGAAAATTCGCGAGATCACGACGACACAAAAATATGACTGTAAACGTAATAGGTTGTGGGTTTGATTCTCACTAAGGGAAATGAAAAAAATGATATGTTTTTATTAGTTGAATTCCAAAATTCACTCAAAACACGATCCTTCCAGAATTCGGCGGAAAATTAAAGTGACTTAACACTAGGTTCCCTATGCCTACTCTGCTGTTGCGAGATACACCAAGCTAAAAGAAAAAATAATAATATCTTTAAACATCATATTTAAATCAAGAAAAATGTTAAAAGCAAACAGGTATAAATATATATAATATTTTCGAAATTGAATCCAAAAACAAAACACAATATTAAAGCATTCTTTCACGTCATATGTCATATTATAGTTTTATTGATATACACAATAAGCACTTCACAGTCTGTCGAGCAGGAAAGGGGTTTTGGAAAACAATCACGTCCTCAGATAAGCGGGCGTACGCCTAACACGCGACAGTGCGTGCATTCCGACAGCGGGCTATAGGGGGCTGATGGCTGCATACGAAAATAATGTATTAAAATTTAATGAAACGTTATTCTTTTATTAATTAGGTAATGATTTCAAATTGCTTTTATAATTTTAGATTGTTTATAATCGTATTAATTCCATATTAATTTTTATAATATTTCTTATTATATTTTATGAAATTAGTATTCACATATAAATGAAAAAATAATTTTAGCTAATTAAAAATATTATATCAATCAAAAATTTATTATTTAACAAAAGAAACGCTATACATCAATGAATACATCAACATAGATTTCCCTATTCAAAATGACAAAAGATATTTTCATAATTGACGCCTCAGACCCGGGCAAAGTCAACAATAAGCACACTTTACGCACACGAACAGGGCTGCCCCTATACGAATAGCCTATACTTCTACTTCTATAGTAGATACTATACTTGTATAGCATAATGTATACTTTTGATACGTAACGTACGGAATACGAAGTCCCATTTTGTAACCCTACCCTGGGACGCGGCAAAAAGGTTAAGATTTTATATTCTTTTTTTTAAAAGCGAAGGCTGCACGTGGTCGGGTTGTGGTCTAAAGATTTTTTTTCTCTTTTAATGAAAGTATTATGTTGAGTAAAAATTCTTGAGAGCGCAAGGGGATCGGTTACGACGGCTTTCGATGGTTTCGGTTATGGACGGTGTTGCGTCGTTAAATTATTTTAAAAACAAAGATTAACTTATGTGATAATTATGACTCAACTTAGTGTTTTTTTTAAATTTTCGTAGGTATATTTATTATTGGAATGTTTTCTAATTAGAATTGTTGACACAGTAATAAATATACGTACCTACATGAGATATATTTTTAGACAATTGTAGTGTGTGAATAATTTTTTTTTATCAGCTTCACGTTGCATCTCGCAAACACCAGAGTAGGCAGACCGTTCCCCACTTTCCGCCTAGTTCTGGAGGTATTGCGTGAGGAGTTACGAAATACAACGCCGCGCTTTTGCCTCGACACCAGAGCGAAGAAATGAAAATATAATATGTAAATAAATATTTATATAAATATTTCATTTCTTAGAGTGGGGACCGAACCCACAATCAGTCGATTTTACAGTCACACTTTGTGCCCCTGCGCCACAACTGACCTAGTGATTGATTGATTCCTAAAAATGTATTATTATTTTATTCAAATATCCTATTTCGCTTATCATTTCGAAAATGGATGATATATTTACATCCCGACCGGAATGTGAACTAATATTCATACCAGTAATTTACAATTTAAGCACTTTTAGAGGTTATCGTAGCACAGTTGAATAGCGTCTGACTGTAAACGCTTTGGTTGTGATTTCGATCCTCTCGGATGGACTATCTTAATATAAAGTATGACGTTGAGTTCAGCTACTCAACAAAGTCTCTTTACACTAGAATTTCTATGGCGACCTTTTTATATAGCATAAATAGATATATAGACATACAGTTGAAAAAGAACTAATTACGAATCACATTATTAATTAACAATTCGTAATTTACCTAACGACACATAATTTAAAATATATGAAAAAAAAAACCAAATATAAATTAATAAACTTAGGCATGTAAACTAAATAAAAATCAAAGCACTTCTCATACATTTTAACTTTCAAATGATAGCGAATTTAACTTTCAAAATTCTTTTAATGATTAATAATTATTGTTTTATTAACGAACATTTTTCATTTAAAAAAAATATATATAAATTCTTATTAATCTTATTAGAAAACAAATTGAATTGGATATTTTTAAAGCCATATTGTTGCATTGTATGCAAGGACTTGGCAAACATTTTAAGATATGAAATATTATGTACTTTCTATTTATATTTAATAACCAAATTGCTTCTAAGCCTAATAACAATATTTAATATCCTTGGCAATGTTTTTATGATTGACAATCTCAACACTAGGTTCCCAGGTTCCTCTGCCCACCATGCTGTTTGCCGGTTTCTTAATGTGGCTACGAAAAAAATTTGAGTAGTTAATACGCTTGCCACTGTCACGCCCAAAGAATGGTCAGACTGGCATGTATTTTTTTCTCGTTTTCAATCCATACGACACTTCATAAAATATAACAATTTACGACTTGCTTATAGTAGTTTTACGCACATATATTATGTCACACCTACATTTTAAATTTATTTAGATGGATTTAAACTTAAGCTGGGCCGTTAAAGAATATACTAACATGACCGTGACTTGATTTATAGACCATTAAATATATAAAAAATGCTAAACTAAAAATAGTACTGTCACATAAGCTTATAAAAAAATTATGGTAAATTTGCGTCATATATGTTATGTGAATCATTTTAAATTTTCATCGCTAATCAGGGAACACATGTCATCCTAAACTTGATAATAATACAAAAATAAAGAACAACAACATAAACTAAATAAATTAAAAACATTGTTATAAGAGAATCTAGTAGATATTAAAATAATTCATCAGTATATCTTAAGCTAGAGACCAAAGGAAATGATTTATCAGAGTTTAGTACGTGATTTGCGAGCGGCCGCCGTACGGAGCCGATGTAATCGCAGGAAGCGACACCGGCGCGGGCGCAGCAATGATCAATCTGCAGCGGAACTTATCTATCCACTGCTGGCCAGCTGCTAGTCGTGATTCATAATAGTGCGATAGCCCTGTTTATTCTAAAGATTCGCCAGAGGCAACCTGGCCTGTCTAGTTCATGCAAATATATGCAGAACATGATTACGATGAAGGGAAGTTATGTATTCAATATTAAAATACAGTAGAGAATTAAACGAACACAGTATATGTATAAATTAACGTCAAGAAATAAATGTTCTTTACAGCCTCTTCCGCATGCAGGAATGTCTGGCTTAAGAGACTACTAAAAATAAAACAACTCGGAGGTATGTTAAAGAAACGAATAAAAACATTAAGAATCTCGGAGACTCATCCGAGTCGGGTAATAGAATGATTAATAAGGCTTTATGAGCACAATCTAGTCAGTGAGTATTCTAAGTCGCGGCACGTCAAAGGCTCTATTCGTAGAAGGTTTAGTAAAAACCAGTCTGTAGGCGCGCGCTACTGCTCGCGTGCTGCGCGCGCGCCTCCCGCTCCGGGACGCACGCGCGGGCGCACACGTAGCGGGGAACCACTATATAAAGCTGACGCCCTTCCTGATTCCATCATTCCCTTCGTACGCTCCGTGTGTGCATGTTGCTTGCTCTCACGCAACTTTGTAAATACGTAGTACTAGCTCATCGGATTATTTTTATCGTAGTATTAGTTTTATTACTAAACATGTGTATCATTAAGGAAGATTCACAATCGCCCCAGAAGGAGGCTCAATCACCTCGTTCGCCCTGGATGAAGCTCTTGAACCGTCAGGTATGAATCGATTTATATTCTCAAGACATTAACTTTTATGTTTTTTAAATGTTGTTTATTTTATTTATAGTATATAGATTACGAATTATAAGTACTAATTATCGTTTTATTGATTACAGAGCTCAAAACCAAGGCTTCCACGAAAGGTGACAAGCTCCACACGAGTGAATCTGAATAAGTGCTGGTCGAAACTTGGAGAACTGATCTCCAACTCTTCACCTCGCACTGACCTGCCATCGCATAAGACTGCTTATCTCGAAGAACCGGTCCTGGTGCCGTTCTCCGAGTACTTCTATCCAGTAGATCCGGTCAAACCGGTACCTGTCGAAGACAACGATAACGCCGAAAACCAGAATATCTTGAACTCTAACAGGTTCGAACTAATCTCAGAAGAGGAGATCAGTGACAATATGGCTAATGAAGTTCGAGAAATCTGTTACTCGGCGGCCAAATCTAACTGCTTTGTATGTAAGCTCTGTTATTAATATGTGTTTTCCAAATCACTTCGTTTTCCAGTAATCTTTAAACGTTAACAATTCGGTACTAATGCAGTGAACACAAAATCGTGTCTTCCAACGTTAGATTTAGTGAGTGCTTCGTTAGCACATCGACGTCTTCCATTAGACTTAGTGACGTGGAGTTCTCGTACATCTATTCGAACAATTGTGATTTCAGTTCATGTGATCTTAGATTATCCTAGATTTATATAGTTTATATTCGAGGTAAATGTGATATAGATGTACGGGGACACCGCGTATGTTAGTTTTTGATATTGTAACCATATAAATTGCCGTCATGTTTTGGTAGACAGCTTTAATGTTACTGCACTGTAATTAACGATGCACCAATTTCCAATTCTAATTTTACTCCTTGGTAACATATCATTTTGAAATCTTTGTCCAACGTCTTCCATTAGTTTTGTAAGGATTCTTATCTGTGATATAACAAGTACACGACTTAAAGCTTTAATTAGGTTAAGCAAAGAATATAATATAGATATATTATAAATATATTTAACAACAAGTGCAATGGAGTGGTGATATTTAAACAAAATCACGTCTTCCAATTATTGACTTTTTGTTTTTATATAAATTTTCATTGCACTTGTTGTTACATTGGAAAGATTATTATATGATAATTTTATATGAATCTCAAGCTTTAATTATTGATAAGTAGTTTTTAAGTTGAAATTTATTAACTTTTTGCTTGTTCATGTCTTCGATGTTTTGTTTCATGTGTCATGCAAAAAATAGGCCGAACGTGCCAATTTTAATATAAGTTCTTTATGTGTAGATTCCTTAGATCTTCCTTAGACTTTAGTTAAGTTTAGTTTTATGCTTGTTTTAGAATTAAGGTTATATTTTTTAGCGTATGATTCCTTTTTCTTAATATAATTTTGTCGATTTGCCTATTACTGTATTAATTTTAGAATAATTTTTCTATTTTCTTATTGTAAGTTTAGATTATAATACCTACTTTAAATGTAAGATTAGATATTAGGCCAACCTGTAGACTGATTGTTAAGAAACTTAAGACTTTCGTTTGATCTCTGAATCTTAATAAATATATTTTTTTAATAAAATTTATTCTTTTGATTTCGACTTCATCTTCTTCCATTAAATTAACAAATATGAATAATAATAATCATATTACAGCTATAGTCAATGCTGACTTAACTTTGAACACTGCAGGTTTTGCCTCTAATAGTTAAATAACACATATTCCTCATATAGACGTGTCCAAATTTTGTACGTTATCAAAAAATTAAACAAAAATTATAAAAGGATTTATAAAGAAATATAAATTTAAGTAAATATTTCATCTCCTCGCCTCGCGCCACGACTGGCCTCTAGATACCTACAGATTTTTTTTTTTCGTTCTATTGTAAATATTGTTTTAATTACTTTTTTAGGCCAGTCGTGGTGCAGCGGCACTGTAAAACCGACTGGTTGTGGGTGCAATCCCCACTCGAGGAGATGAAACATTTACGTAAATTTATTTTACCATTTCTTCGCTCTCGTGTAGAGGATAACCGCGGCGTTGAGTTCTGCCACTCAACACGCAATGCCTCCAGAATTCGGCTGAAAGTGGGGAACGTAGTCTCGTAACACTAGGTTCCATCTGCCTACCCTGCAGTGTGCTTGATACAGCGTGAAGCTGATTTTTAACTGCTCAATATATAATTAAATTAGTAATTGGTTATTTATTGTCATATTACAACGATAATCAATTCGATGATAATGATTATATGGAGTTCATAAAGGCGGGAAAGTGAGAGCATTTTTTCTTTCGGATTCTATGAAGCTTAGAGATAAATAATAAGGTTCTATTTTATCAGCTTCACGCTGTGTCCCGCAAACAGCAGGGTAGTCAGAGGGAAACCTAGTGTTAAGACACTCCGTTCCCCACTTCCCGCCAAGTTCTGGAGGCATTGAGTTTCTATTTTATTTTAAGCAAAATACAATTATAAAACATTTGTTTATGTTTCCGCTCTCTATCTTAGTACAATAGGCTATATATCTAAATTTAAGAAACTCCGTTTCCCACTTACCGCCTAATTTTCGAGGCATTGAGTGTTGAGTAGCGGAACTCAACGCCTCGTTTTGCTTTTTAAACAGTGTGAAGAAATTAAAGTATTAATAAATAATTTCTCATTTCCTCGAGTAGGGATCGAACCCACAACTGTAGCGTTTATAGTCGCAAATTGGACGACTAACGTCAGACTACGTCTAAGAGGAAATATTATAGTGACTCTTTTCTTATCCCGAATATCATAGTGGACAGAGAGAACATAATGAAAACACTCCATATTCTGCCAGAATTCGTTATATTCCGTGGTGACTGACGGAACTCAACACTGCGCTTTATAAAATGTAATTTTCTTTTCAGCTTCACGCTGTACCACGCTCGTAACGAGGTAGTCAGAGGAACACTCCCGACTTTCTCCCGAATTCTCGTGACATTGTGTTTTGAGTGGCGGAACTCAACGCCGTGCTTTTCCTTATACACGCTAAACAGGCGAAGAAATGAATATTAAATATTTCATTTCCTTAAGCGGGAATAAAATCCACTACCTGTCACGTTTACAGTCACAACGACCGACCTCAACGTACATCGCTATCAATATAAATTTTATTGACCACGAATACATATCAATAAAATTTTATGTGTTATTCCACTTCATTACGCCATAAAAGTTCAAGAGGGCACAGATATCTGTTTGCATGTATGTCGCAAACATCAATCCTCCAAACCATTATGTACTAATCAACTCTGATAAATGGGTGTTGCTGTAATTTAATTAACATTAATGTGTTTTTTTACTACTGTTATTATCAATATCACTATATGTATTCAATATATTATTTGTTTGAAGAAAGATGAAAAGAAAAACTGGTAATATTAAATAAAATAAAGCAGCTCAAGCTGTATCCCGCACACAGCAGGTTAGATTCTGAGAACCTAGTGTTAAGACACTCCGTTCCTTACTTTTCGCCGAATTCTGGAGGCATTACTTTCATTTATATTTTCATTTCTTCGTCCTGGTGTCGATGTAAAACGCGGCGTTGAGTTTCGTCACTAAATACGCAATGCCGAAATTCTGTGGAAAGCGGGGAACTGAGTCTTGTCATTGAAACAAATAGTGGTAGGTAGTTAATTGAAGTTGATTTTGATTGTTAATCGGACCAGAAAGCTTAAGGCTTGGAAAAAAATAATTCAGTGTTGTACGATTTTCGATAAGCGTCTTTATTGTTAAATATTATATAAATTGAAATAAAATGAATGCCGTAGAGATGCGATTTCTTCGTAGGATATGGGGAGTCAGCTTAGCTGATCGAATCCGCAATGAAGAGGTACACAGCATGGCAGGTACTAGCGAGAATGTCACGGTGAGAATGAAGAAGAACGTGCTCAGCTGGTTTTGGCACGTCGAACGAATGAGTGAAAAAAAAAATTATGACGGAAAAGTGAGTGGTAAGAGACATATGGGGATCTCAGTTGACCTTCGAAAACATAGTATCTCAAGATAAGAAAGATAGAGGAGGGTCACGTAAAAAGCATGAAGACCCCCCGGAGGGCATTTATGAAGAGGTTGATGACAGCGGACGAGGCGAAAGAGGTAGGGTCCGTAGTGTTTGGCGCCCCTTTCTCTCTGACTACCCCGCTCGCTTAACTTAACTTAAGTTTGAAATCGAAGTCGAGTCGAGAACTTTCGAGTCAGGCGCTTCCGACTCCGAGAGTTCCATATCCATCTATATCCACGAAGAAGTATAACTCATAAAAATAGACAAACTTTACTCGTTTTGTATGAAATGAAGTACAAATATAAGTATGTAATGGTTTTTCCTGCAATATTTTAAAAATCAATATTTTCAGAAGTTTTCTTGTATTTTTTGTTCATAGGTACATATGTTTTTTCTACTGATTTAGGCTGTATCCCGCACACAGCAGGGTAGACAGAGGGAACCTAGTGTTAAGATACTCCTTTCCCCATTCTCCATTTCACTTTCTGCCGGATTCTGGAGGAATTGCGTGTTGAGTGGTAGAACTCAACGCCGCGCTTTGCCTCGACATCAGAGCGAAGAAATGGAAATATAAATTTTGAGTACATGTTTCATCTCCTCGAGTGGGGATCGAACCCACAACCAGTCGGTTTTATAGTCAGACTTTGTGCCCCACGCCACGACTGGACTCTTTTGATTTTTTTTAATCTTTTGGGTATTTTAAATATATATTTCAAATAAACAAATATTTGAAATCAATTTCATTGCCTCATTTCTCCGCGATCTTGAGAAATATGTCCATCAATTAGACTTACTCTTAGGTATACATATGCGCATAATATCTATTATTCATATGCTCACATAAGTCTCCAAGTAAAAAAATATATTCAAAACTGGACATAATACGTAAAAAATATAACAGATATCGATATTACGTGTCAAGAAACAGTTTAGGATACGTGACATTATACCAAAGTGTTGGATGTCCATTTACGTATAATGCATCCGGGACAAACGTTTAAGAATGATAAATCGGTACTTTTCTAAGGGCGATTCGTTCCGAACCTGCGATACCGGGACAAAAGCGCGACTTAGCTCACGACACTATCAAAAGGCAGTATTAGATGGGATCCTGAGGGACGTAGTAATAGGGTACCGTGAAATCACGGCGCTGTGACGAATCGCGGCAAAATTTCGGTTTTTCGGTTATTTCTTTGGAATTTGTACGGGCTTTCTTCGTCGATTCGTCGCGCTGAACGGGTGTCAGTATTACAAACACATGGTCTTTGATTTAGTCTAGTTTTCCTTTCATCGATCCGCAACGGTTTTTAGATTTCGCGACACATTTCACGGTTTGCGACGCGTTACATTGATGTTGACTTACCTTCCGTCACAGCTGCTAGGACCTCGTTTATTGGAATTGGTCAGAAAATGTAATTTATGGTTATGATTATATGCATTATTTATCACAAGTCAGTTTTGTCGATCATATAACGATTTTTATTAATAAAAAAATAAACTTGAAATATTATTAATTAACTCAATTGCATTAATATTTTCATAACGCAAATAAAATTTTTAAACATTTTTAATCTGTTAGTTCTGTATATCGAAGCAAAAAAAGAGTATAAATATAAATGTTGTCTTCATTGCGCCGCTAGCAGCTTCAAATGTATTTCACCATCAATGAATATAATAAGGTATTGTTAATCTAAACCCAACCCCACAATAATACCAAACTACCACAGTCCTTATCAACACGAACTACACCTTTCAAAAGCAAAGAACTGTGAAAATCAATAGAACTTGCCACTTGCCTTGTTAAAATTCACAACAGTTCTTTGTGCAAAATATTGGCGTAAGACAAACAAGTCTCGCGTAAAATTCGGATGAAGTTGTTAATAAAAGTAACTATACAATCTTAATTCAACCATTGGAATCTATATATAGTATGATTCTCAACTTTAAAGTATTAGTATTAAGGTTTAAAGAATTCCAGCTAGTTTTGGACAGAAGAATATATAATTTGGTCGTAGCAGGAAGAGTTCACGCATCTATTGCCTCAACGAGATGCGATCAAAGTGCCGCTTTTAACAGTTGCCCAGTTTGTGCTAAAAGGACCTTTTAAGGGTGCCAACGAGGACTTCAAGATGTGTGAGCGTTATCAAAAAAAAGATGTTAATTATAGACCAATATCACTCAGGCTAGCGTGAATTTTCACAAAGGCAATCCTAAATTTATTTAAAAGTAACTAATACTTATCAGTGGTAGGTAGTAGTTTAATTTTTTTTTTAATTTGCAGGAGAGTAGGTGGCTCTGTTTCCATTAAGAAGTTTTCGTTGCCCAAATTTCGCCGATTCTGGAGGAATTGCGCGTTAAGTAGCAGTATTCAACGCCTCACTCGTAATCAGAGGCAAAGAAAAGGAAATATAATATACTCCAATTCCATGAGAGGGAATCGAACCATCAACCACCACATCACCATCAATCACCCTTGTACCTCTACGCAACGACGGCCTCAGAATAATAAAATAGAATAAAGCCATTTTTGATATACCTAGACAAATACAGCATAATTAAACCTTCACTTTTCCTGGCTACACCACTCTTTTTCTATTACTCCCAAGAGGACTAACAAAAGAATGCATTTAAATTTTAAGTGTCCAATAAAAACTAAAGCAATATCCTTCACACATTTTTTTTTTGTAAAACAATAGACTTAATTACCTTTTGCTTTCAAAATTCAAGTGCTTTACTTTCGAAGTGTCGAAGTATGAGGAAATGGCACTTTGGTGTTACTGACTAATGCTATTTCGCAAGGACGTGTTAAGTAGCCAGGAAGTACCTACTTTAGGGCCACAACTATACGGTTGTATAATATAGCCTACCAATACTTTGTCGGTTTTTTTTAGCTTTACGCTGTGTGTCGCATTAGCAGAGTAGGTAGAAGGATCTTAGTGTTAAGACACTCCGTTCTCCATTTGCCGCTGCAATCTCACATGACATGCTTTGACTCGAAATCAGGGCGAAGAAATTAAAATATTAAACATGTTTTTTCCTCGAGTGGGGATTGAAACCTAAATCCTAAATATAATCTAAATCGATCTGCAATCGAGGTAAACCACGAGATGCCACCACTGGTCTCATTTGTGGGTATTTTTAAAAATATCATTCTATCAATCAAATATCATTATAATATTTGACATTTATACTGTACTTAATCACCTAAAATAAAAATTATGTACATGTAGGTATAAAATATATAGAGTATGTAAACATACAGTGTGTGTGTATGCATGCAATAAATAATGCTTATTTTAAATACAAAAAGATGTCTCTTTCATTAGCTTCACGCTGATTACCCGCATATAATAGGGAAGGCAGAGGGAACCTACTTTTCATACACTACGTTCACCGCTTTCCGCCGATTTTTTCGAGGCATTGCCTTGAGTGGTGGAACTCAAAGCTGGACTTTTGCCTTGGTGCCAGAGCAAAATAATGAAAATATCAAATTTCCTCCGATTTCCTCCGAGTAGAAATCGAACCCACAATGCCTGCAGATTTTGGCGGAGAGTGGAGAATGGAAGCGTCTTAATGGCAATAAAGTGTCTTAACATTAGGTTCCCAAATTATTACCCCTACTCTGCTAAGCGCGAAAGGTAGTGTGAAGCTAAACTAAAATGTAAGTACGATGTCAATATAATACGTATTTAGTTCCCTTATAATATTTTTCTCGTATGATCATCTTATCAATCACGTGTAATGACCATACTTATCGCTATACCCATTCCCTATAATAAGCTTGAAACTTATATTTTGCAACAATTTCAAGTCCGCGGGAACGTTAAACGCCAGGAAACCGTTACTTAAGAGTCATAATTAGGTGGTTAAGTAACACTTGTGCACTTCCTATTGGGTGTAGGAGTCACTGCGTTTTTGAATGTCTTGGATATTTTTTTTTTATATAGCAGTAGCAGGTATGATGCTGGGAAGGTAGATGGAACCTAATGTTAAGACACTCCATTCTCTTTGAATTCAAAAGTGAAAACACGTTGAGTTCCGCCATTTAATACGCAATGTCTCGAAAAATCTGAAATGGAGCGCCTTGACACTAAGTTCTGTCTGCATACACTTAAAAAAGTGTAATGAAAAGTAATAAAATCAACTGTGCGATCTTAAGAAAATGGAAATAAAATTAAAGATACCTAAGCTTAATAAAATTGATTATTTTAAGATCCATTACTTACCACATAAATAAAATGAATGTCAATAAGATAAAATGTATTTATATATTTATTTATCAGGTAAACCAAGAATATTTTTCATTATATACTGTCGTGTTTACAGTCACACCTTTATACCTGCGCCCTAACGTGGCCTCATATAATTGCTTCAATAGTATTTATTAAAATGTCTCAAATATCCAAATAGGAAAGTCTCACAAGACGTAAATAAACGTGGATACAACATAAAGAATCGTTTTAAATGTGACATCGACGCAATCGGAAACAGCAACACGCCATTAGTGGCAAATCACTAACACATGAAGATAAAATATAATAAAAAAAAAGTGCATTCCACTTCGTTTTTATAAAACATGGCAACATTTGAAAAAATACTGCACGTGTAACGAAGGCTATTTTGTGCGGTTTTAAATTACGGCGTAACTTTTTTAAGCGGAAACTGCCGATTTTTTGGGTGTTGACAAAAAGAAGTAAAGTCATATTTTGACAGTTATCTGTACCTTGCGAAATGAGATGTTGATGCTAACGTAATGTTAAGATATTGTACGTAATTTTGTGTCTGTGCAATCAAGTTTCAAATGATTTTTTTTTTGCTTGAAAATATTTATAAATTTTAATTTTTATTTCTTATATATATTTTTAGGTGTATGAAATATTGAAATAAATTACGTGTAAACTAACATAGTTAATAAATTATACAGATATTAAATATATTTTTTTGTCTTATGCATCTCCTTACAGAACAGTGAGTATGTAGGTAGAATCCTAGTATTTAGCCCCTCCGTTCTCCACAAAGCATTATCAGAATTTACAAAAAACATATAATTGCATTATAGGTGATCTTCAATAACAAAAAAATTGCAACACCGGTGCGGTCAAAGAAATCTCGAAACTCAAAAAAAAACATATCCAAAACCATTTTCGGTTAAAAACTGCATTTGTCTATCTCTACACAACGTCTATCCGTATTTTTTGAATCAGTAACATAATACGGGCTGACCGAAAATTAAAAAAACCAAAAAGTTGCCGAAATAATCTAATTGTATTGCAAAATTCGAACGAGACTAGTAGCCTCAGGCCAAAATCACAGGAAATGAAAAACCGGCAAAAACGGGCAAAAACTCCATAGAAGCCTACGTAGTGTCTACGGTGTGATGGATCGCCGTAACACAATCATTCGCTACGACATCACTAAGACGGTTAAAGTGCCCCTTAAAAATAATGTGATATTATTGAATTTTATGCTTGTGAAAACTAGACTTTATTATACATAAAAACAACTAATTGATTTTAAGCCTTATATATAAAATATAAGATTCAAATTGAATTAAAACTAACATAGATTTCAAAATTTTTTGCAGCTTCTCTACCGAAAAAGCAAAAAGGAATTTGCACTCTATCTCTTTCTAATTAAGCTCTGAAATAGCATAGCGTAAAATATAGTGAACCTCGTTATAATTGGACTCTAGTGTAACCAAATAGTCGGAACACGTGTTAGATGGCCACTAGAAAACCATTGGGGCTTGTTTACGGGAATCACGATAACAGGGAACCTTTTAACAAGCGTGGGTTGGGTTACATTGTCGAGGTTTTAATTTAAGAGTTGACTTTAGATAACGCCTATTTTATCTTCTAAAGTGGAGTATCTAAAGTTTTATATTTATACACTTTCTAAGTGGATTTTTGGAGTTAATGAAAGATATTGTTTGTCTGTTACAATTTGGTTAAGTTTTTCTTTTTTATATGATTTTTAGCTATTTAAATGTTTCACTGATTTTTATTTTATTTATCAGTATGTGATGTTTAAAATGGTGCATATTTTTACTGCGAACCAAAAAACTAGTGGAATGAAGGAGGATATACATATATGTGCATGTCTTGCCGCCTCTTAACACCCAATGCCTTAACAACTCGACTCAAAATGAGGGACGGAAGTATCCTAATGGGGAACGGAGTATCCTAACATTAGATTTCAAGGTTCCCTTTGCCTAGCGGTACCCCGCTAGAACCGGGATACATTGTGACCCTAAAAAATTTTTTACGTATATAACTGTATATATTATATATAAAAAATATTCCATAACAGATTAATAGAATCTAAAACCGATCGAAATTCTATATACTAATCGTATTATATGATCTTTAAAAATTTTTTGAAGACGCAGACACAAAGAATTTAAAAAGTGGGCGTAACTTTTACTGTCATTTCAGTTCGGCATAATAGTTGGCGGCGTTGGGTCGAGCTATTATCTAAAAAAAGGAAAAAAAAGAAAAAAAAAACCTGGCCCGCCTTAACAATCGAAATGTTAAAAGGAAGCGTAGCCTTGCGAATTTGAGCAATAAATTCTTTTTGATTGAATTTCGGACTCACGCTGCGCTATAGGGGCTCATTATACTGCCGATAATTTTATATATATATTTTTTCCGCAACACGCTTTTTACGTTGGCTTATTCTACGTATTTAACTAGACTATCTAGTTGTATCTTTGGAAACATATATTTTTTATATTTTATATGACTATAAATTTTTACGGATTTTAAATGACACCTCTCGTTACACATTATAAAATATTTTATCTTTTTCTTTTTTTGAGGCACTTATGTGTGAATGTAAACGCGACTGGTTGTAGGTTCGATTTTGAAAAAATGAAATATTTGTTTAAATGTATATTTTCATTTCTTTGCTTTGATGTTGAGGCGAAGCGCTGGATTCTGCCACTCAATACGCAATGCCTCCAGAATGCCCTTCAGCAGGTTAGGTTGTAAGTTTAATAATATAAATATTTATAATTTTTTTAACAAGGCAAGGCAAGGCATACATTTTTTTAAATTTTGTATCATTAATTTTTTTTATCACACATTTAAATAAAAATAAAATTAAGTAAAATAGAAATGCACTTTAAAAAGTTTTTGCTTTTAAACTTACAAATAAATACAATATGAATTGTGTTATTATTTCAATATTTCATACTCCAAATAACAATAGCTGTCTTCCGCGACTCTTCCTTGAGGATCTCTGCTTGGTCAGGCTTGTGAATGAGCTGCGTATGCGCAATCGATTAGCCAACGGCTCTTTGATCTGAGTAGCGGATACCGTAAGGCTTCCATTTTACATGTAATATTTAATTTTTTTTATGTTCTAAAGCGGATAATTCGTATTTCCTTATTATCTATCCTATACAATATGCAGTTTATGAATGAAGCGTCTCTACTGATTTGATACGGATAGTTTTCGATCCTTTAAAATTCTTTTGTAATTGTTGTTGAAGTGTAGTCGAGTATAGTTTGAATGTTCTTGTACGCTTATGCATAATAAAATATAATTTTATCGGTGATCGCATTATTGGTTCCACACAAAAAGCCATTCTTTGACAGATATTCACCAAATATGGAAAAATATGTGCAATATGTATGGAATATTAAAAACTGTTATAAGTGTATTAAATAATGCTTTGTATTATTCATTAATAAACAATTAAGTTACAGATTATTATACAGTTAGGAGGCCAGTGGCAACACCAATGGCCTCTAGCTTGTGATCGTAAACATGACAAGTTGTGGGTTTGTTCCCGAGAAAAAGAAAAATGTAATATTTTCAATTCATCGATATAGTAACGAGATAAAGCGCTGTGTTGAGTTCCAACACTCAACACAACACAATGCCTACAGAATTCAGCGGAAAAAGGGGAAACGGAAGTGTCTTAATGGAAACGAAATCTCTTAACACTAGGTTCCCATGTTCCTTCTACTTACCTTGCTATGTGCGAGATACATAGTGAAACTACAAAAAAAAATACAGCTAAATCATATGAAAAACAAAATCCACGCTCTTAAATTTAAAACCTACTTACATAAAAAATACAGGGTGTACCTATTTATGCCAATAAGCTTATGCTGGCGTTATTTATCGAACAGCGAAATCCGACAAATCTTAACTAAACAAAAACTAAATTCGTTTGGATATTTACTGCCGCCATTTTGTGATAAGTAAACATACATTTTGTTAGCAAAGATAACATGAGTCGGTCCGAATCGAAAAACAAATATGTGCTCAAGATTCAAGGACGAGACTGTTTAGATAGCATTGGGGACCCTTCAGTGGTATAAGGCCCCTTTTTTACAGGTAGCATCGAGGGCGTAATACCTATTTAAGAATTTAATGCGTCGCCTTGTTGATATTGTCATATTTATCTATTTATTATAATAATATATGCACTTTAATATTTTATATCAGGACCTTCGAGTGTTTATTTCTTATTAAACGTGTATTGATCTTGACTCTGTCAAAGAGGGCTCTTGTTGGTTATGAATAGAGATCGGTTTATATGAATTTGCATGTTTGCATATGCGAATGCATATAATTCTACTTTAGTAGCGTTATTGCATATTTTTGTACTTTTTCATTATAGTACATGTACGTGCATATGCGTTAGGCGTATTGTATAACGCCTAACACGTACACACATACGTAATTACTAAAATTAAATACAGTTTTGTATGAAAATCCTAGTCTCGAAGGAATACAGAAAACTGATGCACTTATCAACAATATCGGACAAACCTGAAGAGATTTTGAAGAACGTCAACATTAGTTGACGTTGAAAGTTCATTTCTAACCTTTAAATATTAATATTGAGTGCCAATTATGACAACTTTACTGCAGAAAACATGTAACAATATGGTATTGCTTATTGTCACAAGAGTTATAATAAATAAGTATAATTTTTATCATTTATCGTTTATTATATATCAATATGCCATTCATTCTAATATTAATATATCTATGTATAAATATACTGTGAAAATAAACGAAAATTTTTAATGTTAAATGTTGTTTCGATTGTCCTAAGTGTGATAACGTTGTGGGTTCGATTACCGCTCGGGGAAATGAAGTATTTGGTATTATCATTTTCACGCGAGATTTTATACGAGGTTAACTAAGCCGCGCAGCGACAGTAACTTCCTCATCCTTTTTCCACATTCCCCAAGTTCGCCTACAGCCTTTGCTATGGTCTGCTCTTACGTGGCAGAGCGCGGCGTTGAGTTCTGCCACTCAATACGCAATGCCGCCACAACTCGGCGGAAAGTGGGGAACAGAATGTCTTAACATTAGGTTCCCTCTGCCTACCTCTGTGTGTGCGGGATACAGCGTGTAAACAACTGACTAAAGCTGACAAAAAATATATATATTTTTTAGCTTTTCTTCTTCTTTCTAATTTTACATTATCGACATAATTTAATTACCACAACATGTAAGTAGGACCCATAATTCAATTAGGTCACGTAAATGGGAACATTCCTAAGGGTCCATTCAATGTGCACGTGCGACAACAAACCTCGGCACTGCGGGTTGCATTCACAGAGCTGTCACTTTTGAGTTTCCAGCCTACATAGGTGTGAGCATAATGACGCAGCGAGCGGTCATTCGACGTGCCATCTTTGGAAATAAGTTATTTTATAGAAGATTTCCTGTGATTTAATTAGGAGTTGAGTATTATTTATTTGTGGGTAAATAGACATTTTACTATTTTATTTTATTGCATATGATAAAATAACATAAATGAATTATATGGTAAATAAAATTACAATATATGAATTACAAGTATATTTTTTCCGTTTTTAATATTGAGGTTGTCAGTTTCGATAAGTCAGCTTAAGTCAGTTCTGCAATGGATGCGTATTTATAATAAAATCGGAGCATATTTATAATATATTATATAAGTATTAATCGCTTGAGACAAAATACGATGTTAGTTTGAATAGCCGAAAAGAACTACCATATATACATTTTTTATTATAATATATTTTTCCTTAAAAAAACTATCAAAGATACCTATTTTGATAATAAAATTAAAAATAAAACAGGTCGTTATAAAAATACATAGGCTTGTAAAAAAAATATAAAAACAGAACAAGTTTTATAATTGTTATATCACTTTTATGACCTTCTTAGCATATTTACATTATAATTAGCAAAATTATAGTCGTAGTTGTCCCATTTAGATACACATTACATTATATTATCATGATAACTAAATAGGTAAATACCAAAGAAAATTTCATTTTATTTTATTTCTTATATGACAAGGTCTATTTTCTTATATGACAAGGACTTGTTCGTGGCGCAGGGGTACAAAGTGCGACTGTAAACCGGTTGTGAGTTCGATTCCCACTCGAGGAGATGAAATATTTACTTAAATTTATTTTTTCGCTCTGGTGTCGAGGCAAAGCGCGGCATTGAGTTTTCCCACTCAACACGCAATGCCTCCAGAATTCGGCAGACGGCGTGAAGCTGATTTATTTTGATTTTATATTCTATTTTGGAATTCTGTCCATCTAGGACCTACCGTAATACGGTTGAAAATATAAAAGTTTATATTTTATAAAAGTACGGTTTTATTCCATACATCATTTTTAGATATATAAAGATAAAACATTTACAAATAAAATACTATGTAAGTGTATATTAAAATTATTAAATTAATTATTTAAATTTAATTAAACAGTTCTCTATTTTTATACATTTTGAGAAATATCTATATCAAGATTTTGAATTAGATAATCAAAAACTTTAATGTATGTCGATAAACATATTAACAAAGGAAATTTGAATCCACAACTATCGCATTCAACCGGATGCGTATTCACATTTTATATGAATCTAGTAACAGATTTATAGGTACACTAGTTCTTTCCCAAGAGAATATAAGCATCTCCTGTCTTGTAATTTCTTTGAATTAAATTAAAAATAAATTATATCCGCTTCACGCTGTATCCCGCACACAGAAGGGTAGGCAGAGGGAACCTAGTGTTAAAACACTCCGTTCTCCACTTTCCGCCGAGTTCTAGAGGCATTGCGTATTGAGTGGCGAAAGTCAACGCCGCGCTTAGCCTCGCCACCAGAGCGAAGAGTTAAAATATAAATGTAAATAAATATTTAATTCCCTCGAGTCGGGAACGAACCCACAACCAGTAGATTTTACAGTGGCACTTTGTGCCCCTACGCCACGACTGGCATCACTGGCTTTTTTAACTATAGACATTTGCATAAATTTTGCTTATTTACATAAAATTTTAATTATTATTGAAAAAGAAGAATGCATGAAAAAAAAATATAAAGAAATACTGTAATATATTTTAGTCCTTTGTAAGCTTGTCCTAACTTGATTTGGTCAGCTTTCCTTCTTTTCTTCACCACTAAGCTCTATTCTGTACATTTCTGTACGTTGTCTTATATATATATATATATATATATATATATATATATATATATATATATATATATATATTATGATTACACTCTTACTATTTTTTTATTTAAATAATATAGTGTTATCTTGAACACATATATGGATGCTCAAAATATATTAACAAAATATGTTGTTTTGCTAAATGCCAATTATTTATTATAAAAACCTACAGACAGGTTATACATCAAAATACGTACATTTTACAAAGAGATCTATCTTAGTCATTTATTGTATAAATCAGTTAGTTGTTTATGTAGTATCCGCTGGGGAAGCTATAAAGTATCAAGTGATTTACACCTTCCTACAGAGGTAGATGGAATGTTGCTAATAATTTTAAATTTTCTTATTTCTATGAACGTTTTTTTGCTTTTACAGGTGCTTTAATAGGATATTTTTACATGTTCGGCCGCTCAAATATCAATTTTTATCCAATCAGCTACTACCGTTGGCTACTATGCTATACTATAAAGAAAACATACGCAACAATATGTTTTTGTATATTATAGTAATAAATAGCTTAAAATTTTGCTTTAAATAATAATGCAAATTTTATATACAAAAATATAGTCTATTTTTATTTAATAAAATTTTATGTCATTTTTAAGTCATCAAAGTAAGTTTTAATTTAGTTTCAAATATAATACTGCTGATACCATATGTAGTATCCCACGCATCAAATCCTACTAAAGACATCATTTAATCTACTAATGTCTCTTTCTGGTTGAAAATAACTTCAAACGAAAGGAAAGTTAATACCAGAGTGATATATCACAAAATTTTCTATACTCTCCTACGACGACACAACTTTTTTTTAAAAATAATTAAATAAAATAAAAAAATAAATGAGCCTCACGCTGTATCCCGCACATAGCAGGGCAGAGTGATATATCACAAAATTTTCTATACTCTCCTACGACGACACAATTTTTTTTTTAAATAATTAAATAAAATAAAAAAATAAATGAGCCTCATGCTGGACCCCGCACACAGCAGGGTAGGCAGAGGGAACCTAGTGTTAAGACTCCACGTTCCCCACTTACACACTACAATAATTAATATACAACAAAAGATTTTTTAAATCGCTTCCTTCATAATCACTCAGGAAGCCAACGCCAACTTGTGACATCTTAAACACTTAAGCCTTACAACAATTATGATGCTCTCGGGAAAGAAATAATTCTGAGCAAAAAAAATTAAGTAGAACATTGTTACTAGAATAGAATGGCTCGTGGTAAATACAATAAAGTAAAAAAAATAAGTAGAATTTTGAGGTGAATACAATATATTAAGGTGGTCTCGCCTCCCGTAGAGACGACGTGGACGTGCAAACATAGACGCCTTTGCTCGCTAAATTTCTTGTTAAGGTTCCTTTCCACTGCTGATATTAAATTATAAATATTTATTAAGGAACTGAAGATTTAAATATGAACCACACATATTTGTTATGTCCTGTTAAAGTAAACTTGGTTCTTGTCGCCCTTTATCAGTACTAGCTTTTTGATTTGTCTATGATTCTACTTTCTAAAGGAACTAACTAGTCGGACGATTTAATTCAATATTAAATAAATAATAATAATTTATTATATGGAGTTAAGTAATGTCGGATCAAAAACGAATAATAAATAGTAATAAAATAATATTTTGATATTGATTATTGAAATAAACATCATCTATTTTAATTCCAGCAACAAAAAATATAACAACAAATTATATTTCATAAACAACGGTACATTACAACAATTAAAAATATACAAATATAATAATGTAAGAATCACTCTCAACGAAACCACACCTTAACATTGTCCTCGTGACTCGCAGGAAATCGCTAACTGTCCCGCAGCCCGTGGGGCATTGTTTCTTTCATTCGTAACACAAACATTGAAGCAGGCTCTTTCACAGTTTGCAAACACAGCGAGTGGGTGGCGCACAACAAAACTATTTCTAAGAATATGCGTGACAACTCTCCAAATATGGTGATTATCTAATTGTTGGTGCACCTGGACTTATTTAGTCCTCAACACGAATGTCATGCTTGAGGCTGGTTAATTGATGACCACTCATTGTGGATGTTGAACAAGTCGCGATCAGTTTTTGGTGATTTGCACCTGGGTGCTCCGGTCAGAGACAAAGGTAAATGATTTATATGTGATGTATTGATGATGATGTCGTGGCGCAGTGGGAGAATCTGATTATTAACGGGATGGTTGTGAGTTAGATGCCGATTTGTGGAGTGAATACTTTTAATTTAACTTAACTTAGCTTCACGCTGTACTCCCAGCGGGGCCAGAGAGATCGGCAAACGCTACGGTCTCTGCATACTTCTTTCGCTTTCTTCTTCAAAAGAAATGTACAGAATTCAGATGAAAAATATAATAACAAAATAATTTGAATTTTGAAATATGTAAACATGCCTAAGTTGGGATTGAAATTACAATCACACCTTTCAGGCTACAATGGGGTCAAATATAAACATTATTTATTTATTAACCAGCTTCCCGCTGTATCGTCCATCTTGCAGTGTTGAGTAGCGGAACTCAACGCCGCGTTTTGCCTCGAAACCAGAGCAAAGAAATGGAACTATAAATTTAAATAAATATTTCATTTCCTGGAGTGGGGATCGAACCCACAACCAATCGCTTTTACAGTTACACTTTGTACCCCTGCGCCGCTACTGATAGCAACTAATAGGAATAATTATTCAAATAAGCATTTACAAGAAGGCAGGTACGAGCATTTCCGATTTGTCTACTAATAAATGATAATGCCTAGTAGGAATATTACGTATTAACATTTTCATATTTTTCCAGTTATATGGGGGGACCACATACGCAAAATGAATGGCTGATGGTTGATGATGATGATGATGATGAGAATATTAGTCACACAAGTTGGTATTACCTGCTGCGATAACAATAATTCAATAATGAACACTGTGTAACTAGTTGACCTATAATTGGCACGAATCGTCATAGCTTTAGTCTGTGTCTGTCGTTTGGATTTGTTGTAAATTTGACTCTATCCATTTTTCCACTCTGGTGCAACACAAGGAGAATTATTAAAATAATATTTTTTTTATTTGAGCGAGCAGAGCTGCTGAGGCTAGCTAGGAACCTAGTGTTAAGACCACCGTAGTTCTCCATTGAGACAAGCAACTCTCCACTCTCCGTCGGGTTCTTAGGGTACTGCATGTTGAGTGACGGAACTCAACGTCGCTCTGCCTCTTCACTATAGTGAGGAAAAGAAAATATTAATAATTTCATTCCTACGAATGGAATCGAACCCAAAAGCGACACATTTACAGTCCCACGCTTTGGCTACTACGCTATGCGGCAGCCTCAATTAAAATAATATATTTACTGATAAATAGCAATAATACAAATCTATTCTTTTTTGTATTTTAGATTCCAATTTTATTAACAGTGCAAATCAAACATATTTAAACGACATCAATTAAACCTTAAAAAAAAATTATTCTGGAATCTCGAATCACCCAAATAATACCAGTAGTTATTTAATAAAATAACTACTTAGGTTTCCAGGAGGCGCGGGTTCGAGTCCCGCTACATTCAAATTTTTATACGTTTTCTAAATAAGTTTTCCATTGTTATGTCGACAGGATCACATCACTCTTACCTTATCCTGTTTGTTTGTTATCCTAATAAAATTACCATCATCACTAAGACCAAGACCAACCAACTAAAATCAAGACTTTATTTATTCAATATTAATAGATCCTATTTAGATAATATCCAATACAATATTTATATAAATAATATTTAAAAGTCCTCGTAACAAAATCTAAACCAACTGTAATATTCATACATAATATTTGTTGCTTCTATCACAATGAATACAAACCTCTTCTATTCGTCTTATACTAAAGTAACAAGAAATAGTCCTTTATATGGCACCAGATTTCAACAAAGACATCGGCCTATCCTTTCTGGCCTGTGTTTGGTTAGCTGCACTCTTTATTGTCGACTCGGAAATCAATTTACGATAATTGTCATTTATTATGAAATAAATATGATCTTTTATACAATATGTATTGTCAAATCCCAACTTCAAAAGGAGATCAACGTTTTCTATAGAAATTTTAAGTTTTGGTTGTAAGCAAATTTTATATTTTGAAAAATTCATGCATGAAATCGGAAGAATGGTTCGACTAAAATGATGTATATCGAGACTTTTGAAGTAAATTAGGTGGAATGTGAACATGGGAGTTGACGTCAAAGAATGTTTTCTCAGCTTATAGTTGCAGCTGTAATGAGTGCGAGTTTATATTCAATTTAACATACTTAATTTGTAATGTAAAAATGGCTATTATCATAATTTTGTATGTATGTGGCTACTGGAAAACATGTAGATGGTAATACCCAAATTCCTCATCAATTACAATTTTAAAACGAGTTAACGAATTGTATTAAAAAAATTAAATGTTAGGTTTCGAGGCCAGTCGTGGCGCAGGGGCCAAAGTGTGACTGTAAAACAGACTGGTTGTGGGCTTCGATTCCCACTCGAGGAGATGAAATATTTACTTAAATTTATATATCTATTTCTTCGCTTTAGTGTCGAGGCAAAGCGCGGCGTTGAGTTCTGCCACTCAACACGCAATGCCTCCAGAATCCGCCAGAAAGTGGGGAATGTTTTAACACTAGGTTCTCTCTGCCTACCCTGCTGTGTGCGGGATACAGCGTGAAACTGACAAATGTCAGGTTTATATTTAAAGCATAAATAAAACTATAAAAATAGATGCAGCGTTGAGTTTCGCCACTCAACAGTCAACACACAATGCCTCCAGAATTCGGCGGAAAGTGTGGCGTGAAAACTCTTAATAACACGCTCCCGTAACAACCGGGATATAGCATGAAACTAACACTAACATTAATTATATAAATATATTTTGTATTTTCATTTATGTAAAATTCAAATCTATAAAGATGTTTAACTATATTAATCTAATGTCAAATATATTTTAGAGTTTTGAGGCCGTCGTGGCACAGAGGCACAAAGGTGTGACTGTAACGCCAATGCCTTAAAAATTTCTGCGAAAAGGGGGGAACGGAGAGTCTTGACACTAGGTTCTTTCTACCTTCCCTGCTGTATGCGGGATACAGCGTGAAACTCATTAATTCTATTTTATTTATAGAGGTTTCATTAAAATTCACAGGTTAACCTCACCACCAGGGTGACGTATTGAAAATATTAAATGTTTCATTTCCTCAAGTGGAAATCTAATCCGCATTCAGTCGCGTTTACAGTCACACGCTTGAACCCCTGCACCATGACTAGCCTCAGTCGTGTCAGTATTAACAAAATTATAAATTTATTATTCTTAATTCGTACAAACAACTCTACGTAACACGAAAAGATATTGTTGGACTCATAACATTTATTACATCAATATATTGATTTACAAGCCACGTGCTTTTTATCGATCATACAAAAGATCATACGTGTCATCCATTATCCATTATTTAATACATAAAGAAATATGGTAAAATTCAATGAAATTCCTCGCATGAATTGAGAAACGTACGAATTGACTTTAAAGTGAATTTGTCTCCATTTAAAACGCTAAAAGGTCCATTAAATCGCTTTTTGTCCTACATTGATTTGTTGTTGACTGCAACGATATGGTTATATACAGCGTGTTTTCGTTTGTATTTCTTTTTCGTCTTTTGTATGTAAGATAAGAAACAATTGCCTTTATGTATTATGTTGAACATATTAAGCTTTCACGCTGTATCTCGCACACATCAGAGTAGGCAAAGTGAACTTAGTGTTAAGACACTCCGTTACTCATTTTCCATCGAATTCTGGAGACATTGCATGTTAAGTGTCAGAACCCAACGTAGCCATTTTTGTTTTTTTTATTTTTTATGAAACTTTAGGTACTATCTGAAAATTTTGTATATTCAATTTTTTAACGTAACACAAACAAGAGTTTGTGTTGTGTTCCAAATACAAAAAAAATGAAATCACATTTATATTTTAGAACAGCCTATATAAAATTCATTATTTAGTAAGATTGCCGAACGATTAAAATAACAATACGTCTAACAACATCAATGGCAGTCAACTCAAAGTCATCATATATTCCGCTCGAACAAATCCTTTCATATATTTATATGTAGCATGAACATATGAAGCTGTAACTATTAACTCATAATGACTCCGCTATTATGAAACTAATTGACACCTTGAGTCGTTGAGTCGTCGGTTTATTTGTATAATATTATAAACTTTTAAATTGTATTTCAAACATAAAATGATATTTTGTTCAACTTTATAATCATAATCTTCATAAATGTCATTTGAGGCCAGTCTTGGCGCAGGGGCTCAAAGAGTGACTGTAAAATCGCAGTCGACTGGTTATGAGTTCGATCTCCACTGAGGACATTAAATATTTATTTATATATATTTTCATTTCTTTGCTCTGATGTCGAGGCAAACAGCAGCATTGAGTTCCACCACTCAACACGCAATGCCTCCAGAACTCGGTGGAAAGCGGGCAGCGGAGTGTTTCAACACTAGGTTCTCTCTGCCTATCCTGCTGTGTGCGGGATACAGCGTGAAGCTGTCTGACTAAATAAATGTACATAAATATTTTCGTTTACAGCTATATCTCGCATAAAACAAGGAAGGTAGAGAGTACCTAGTGTAAAGATACTTAGTCAAACAGTTTTAGTTTTATTAGATGATTACTTTCTATTGTGATAATATATAATCATTAAAATTGTGCAATTTTTTCTGCAATATATGAGGAATATTTAATAAAAATAAAGTTAAGTACGCTAAAATAAATTTTCAACAATATCATATTTTAAGACAGAAATCAAAAAAATAAAATATGTACATATGTTTATAGAAGATAATAGACGATACCTAATACGATACCTAAATATCTATAGAGCGGTAGGTTACTATATAATATTTTGTTTTTGTTTTATTCTGATGTATATTACTGTAAAGTTTCATCTTGATCCGGTAGTTTTTTCGTGAAAGTGACACGAATGTCCATCCTTGCACACTTTCAGATTCATAATATTAGTTCATAATATTTTGAAAAAACGTCTAAGTTATAACTTGTACCAGAAACGATTCTTATATCAATTTTATTTATTTATATTTTTGTGTTGTAGCTGCATCCAGTCTTAAGAGGCACGTCGTCGTACACGCATCAGGTTAAAGATTAATTTCCCATTCGAATATATGAGATATTTAATATTTTTATCACTTCGCTCTGGCAGAGGCAAAGCGTAGCGTTGAGTTCCGCCACTCAACACGGAATGCCTTCAGAATACATGCAGGATACAACGTGAAAATGAGAAAAAAAACATATTGAAAGTGTCGGCTAAACCTGATGAAATATAGTAACAAGAAATACAAAAAAACCTTGTAATGACCAATTTGAATGGCGTGAATGGCCACGTGTGGACCGACTCGGGTCCATTGTGTGTATACTTATGGATTAGACCCTAGATCGCTGATAACATCTTCCGATCAGATAAGGGCCGAGACTTATTGTCTAACAAACTAGAGGGCCCAATAGTATTGAGTGGTCCTTTTTTTATACTTCGAAGAGACAGTCTTCGAGTACTGACGTCTTTGTATTTGTATAGCGGTACTTCGTTCTGGAAAATACGCTCTTTTGTTTATTTTTTGCAATCCATTCGTTTTGAAGTGTTAAGTAAATGCTGAATCAGGGTGAAGCTACCGAAATCAACAATAAATTCATTTATGAAAAGTTAAGTATCGAAAATATATTTTATACAAAGTTACTTATTTACAGTAACATATAATAATTTTAGTCTTTTTAGAGGCTTTTGTAGAGGCCAGTTGTGGCGCAGGGGCCCAATTGGTTGTGGGTTGGATCCCTATTCCAGGAAATGAAATAATTATTTAAATTAATATTTTCATTTCTTGACTCCGGTGTCGAGGCAAATCGCAGCGTTGAGTACCGCCACTCAACACGCAACGGCTCCAGCATTCGGCGGAAAGTGAGGAACAGACTGTCTTAACACTAAGTTCCCTCTTCCTACCCTGCTGTGTACGAGATACAACGTGAAGCTGATTTAATTTTATGTTCCTAAAGACATGGCTTTCGGACGTGACAGTCGAGCACCAATCACTTCCGTAATGCTACTTTCTAAATAGAGAGAATAACGATATTCTTATTATTATTAGAAACCGTATCTTTCAATTCTAGAAATAATTTCAATACCGTACACAACAAAGTACAAATACGTGCTCATTTCAAGAGTATAATATCTATTCATTCTCAAATATTTTGTCTGACACCTACAAAACTTCCTAGAAATGCGGCGTTACATGAAAGGAAGTAATCTTGGCGGAACAATTTAACATTGCCGCCTTTGGATCCAACAGTTTAACGTAACTTCGCGTGCTAGGCGTGATTGGGCGGAGCACTGGATACCTAAGGCGGGGACGGAGTGTTTGGCTTTGTAGAAATTTGCGTTATTAATTATGTAGGCGGACGTTTACACTTCAAAAGACAGAAATATATAAGAGGCAGATGTAAAAATATAGTTTTTGGAATACTTATAACCATCTATTAATTTTTCGGGGCAATGCTTTGAGTCGCCAGGAACTCGATGCCATGCTTCATCGTCTTACTAGACCCCAGGTATAGCAAATATTTTTTTTCTCTCAAGTGGAAATCAAACCAACAACAACCACTTTTATAATCGATGGAGGCTGTATCTCTGCGCTATGACGACATCTACTTACTTTAAAGAGTTATACGACCCTAAACTTATTAGCTCGCGATGTATTATTTAATAGTACAAAATACTGTATAGTAACTAACAGAAAATTTTATACTAACAAAATATTTATTTTTTTCTTAACATTCATAAAAAAATGTTAACTAGAGAAGCTTATTAACTACTTCTTTTAACACCTGCCGAAAATAAATTTTAAAAGTTTTTAAAACTATCATAATCAGTTCCTTACAAGCAAACTAGCTAGGCGTGATAGGGCGAGGCACACGAAACCTAGGGCGGGGACGTCTATATGTGAAATAAAGAATTCTTATAATTTGTAATATTAATTATACTGAATGATGTTGCAGTTCTTTTACAATATAGCAATTTTTTCCTAGTGTTAAGACACTCTGTTCCCCACTTTTCGCCGAATATAAAAAATGTCGTCGAGTAACCGTCTCGCTTACAGTCACACATATATACAATGTTCTTGGATAAAAACTTTTACTTATATTTATTAGAGAGGCAATTATGGTGAAATGGACTGTCTGTATACACTTTAGTTGTGGGGTCAATCTTCACTTAGAGAAATGAATTAAATTTATTTACCTGGTCTGGCTAGACCTAACGCGTAGTTGAGCTCCATCAATTAACACGCAATTTTGTCGAAAAATGGACAAAGGAAGATTATAATATTAGTTTGTCTTTGCTTACCCTTATATGTGCGGGATAAAGCGTGAAGCTATTTATACTTATATAAATTAATTATAATAACATAAGTAGGTACCCTCAAAACCGATCGTCTAAATATTGAAAAATGGTATTAAATGCATTAGTTTCATACAATGAGCACGGAACAAAATAAAAACGTATCACAAAAGGCACTATTTATAGCAGCTCATATTATAAATGTGTAAAACCATTTAAATAGTAAAGTATCAATAGGAGAATGTTTCTTTATGTTATGGTGAACCAACTTGGCCGTCATGTTTCACGCGTATTTTACTTCCAAAATTTATTATATATTTATTAAAAATAGACTTTAACTGAAAATAATAAAGCTTAAAATACTTTAACCCAATACATGTACCAGCAAAATACGTTTAAATTATAAAACAGACTCGAGTTACTGCTAAATAAGATTGAAATTACAAGAAACGTAAAATTTCTTTTAAATTCGCTTCTGTGTCATAAGAAGGCTTTTATAAGGCAGCTAAAGGTCCACGTATTGTTGGTAATCATTGAAGCAAACACTTGTTATTTTAAGAGATCATCCACCCTTAAGGCTTCATATTGAGATTCTTTTGAGTATAATGTATTATTTATAGCACGCTCTTGGGCAGATTTGGGGCCAATGCCGAGTATTGTCGATTGTATGATTGGGGGGAAGTCCCTATCATCAATCAGTACAATTTATTTCTTAACAATTGATTTCAATATTGTTCGCTTTAGTATGCGGGTGAAGGCAATTTTGTTATCGATAATATACGTTAATTTAGATATTAGTATTAGGTACTCAACAAATGTGATTCTAGAACTATCTTTCAACATAATATCATAAAAACTATCTAATATCACAAAAATAAACATAGTATCATATATGATGGTGGACAAACACACAGCACTACACACGCAATGTCTCGAATAATATTGGACAGAAAGTTAGGAAAGGAGTGTTTAAATTCACAGCCCTTTTTGGCTCTCCTAATATCTTAATTTTTTTTCTACGCTCTCCGCTCTCTCCTTTTTATGCCAGCTTCATGCTTTATTCCGCACACAGCAGAGTAGGCTAGAGAAACCTAGTATTAAAACACTGCGTTCTTAATCTTCCACCAAATTCTGGAGGCATTACGAGTGGCGAAATTTAACGCCACGCTTTAACTCTACCCCCGAGCGAAAAAACGTAATAATACTAAATGTTTCATTTAGTCGAATTTTATAATGTATAGATACATAATTTCATATTTTATATTGTCAAAGCCAATTGGTAGAATAATTTAAATAGTACATACATACCAGTATATACCTAATGGTGAGAATAAGAAAGTCCTGTACATTGTATTTATCATTATATTTGCAATTTTTGATTTCAGTGGTGTCTCTCAGAAGTAGTTAATATGATTTACAAATGTATTTAAAAACGACTTTTTTTAACAATTAAAGATTTTGTGAATTTAGATATACTGATTTCGTCAATATTTTTAGGCTCCCTAATATTAAAAAGCTAATTATGAAACGGGGCGTGGAGATCCTTAGGATAGGCCTATACGCCCACCAATGGACGTCAAAAAGATGATATCATGAATTTTCAAAATCAAGCATACAAAGGAAACATTAATAAATATATAATCTAATTTTAAAATTTAAAATAAAAAAAAAAATTTTAGCCCGCTTATTAGGCAATTTGTTATTTATTAATGCCGTTGTCACAAACTCAACAAAAGCAAATATTTTTTTCTTACGTAAAAAATCACACGGACGCGGACGCTAATCTGTCAGACCCCGGGGCTTTATACGTCCACGTAACTAAGTAACCATTAAATAAATTTAGAAAAAAAAAAGGTTTAAAAATGTCCGCAGGCGAACCACTTTTAAATATTTGTGCACATATGGTTTCCGGCTATTTCGAGTGGGTTATGCTAAAAAGAGACCCTTTTTTTGTTATATACGTATATTATAAAAGAAATGGTGATTTATGATTGATACAAAGTACGACACACGTTGAATTCATAATGACACCGTCTCACGCAGGTAGGAATATTTTTTTATATATTTTTTGTATTTTTAATGCTAAGCAGAATTGGCCTAAATATGATCATAATTTTGGTGTCCACATTTTACACACGTTGTATATAATAAAAACGAGTATCAAAATTCATATTTAAAGAATATTTACTAAATATTATGTTAATCAACAAAGGCGCAGGCGACAGGTTGTGGGCTCGATTCTCACTAGAGGAAATGGAAACTGCAATTAATTAATAATTAATTAGGGATTTTTCCCTCTAAGGGACTTAAAGAGAAAGGAAAACTTCAAGTTCCGGTAAAAGTAAAATTTCAACACTTACTAATACATAATATCCTAAATCGTACAGAAGAGTGGAGAAAGGAGTGTCTTAATATCAGATTTACTGACCACTCACTGAACTAAGCGGCAAAAATATAGCGGCAAAGTAATATTATATATATATATATATATATATATATATATATATATATATATATATATATATATATATATATATATATATATATATATTCAGGTTCGATCCCCACTGGAGGAGATGAAATATTTACTTAAATTTATATTTCCATTTCTTCACTCTGGGGTCGAGGTAAAGCGCGGCGTTGAGTTCTGCCACTCAGCACGCAATGCCTCCAAAATTCGGCAGAAAGTGGGGAACGGAGTGACTTAACACTAGGTTCCCTCTGCCTACCCTGCTGTGTGCGGGATACAGCGTAAAGCAAATATATATAAATCACATAAAAATATTATTCCAAAAATATTCTGACAATTCAAATCAACATTCTCTATCAAAATTCTTATCACACCGCGAAATTCCTCCATTTGGTTATTGATTTTTAATATTAAACAACGTTGGCTAATGACCCAATATGTGAAGTCAGGTAGCTTGTGAAATGTTATTTATTTTGGGCACCACAAAAAATAAGTTCGTGAGGTAGCGCTTGTGTTTCTTAGATGTTAATTAATATGCTATATATGGGTATTAAATTTAAGGGTTATTTATTGTTCCGACCCGAATAAAAAATTCTAATATGATAGGTAAAAATATAAAATTAATCTTGTTTCACAATTTATTTAAAATCACCAAACACCAAAGGAAAAAAACTCTACATTTAGATGTTCCCAACGTGGGTCAGATGTTTTGTAATACGGTTATATAATCTTAATGAAGCAAATCTTCAAACATACACGTTCCAACAATACCTACTAAACATAAAAAGTTAAGCACAAACTGAAGGGCCCATAAGAGTTGCGGCAGAAATACAACGAAAATTAGGTAGCGAGACTAATGCAAGAATCGTAAACGCTTCGCAGTCTATTACAGATCTAAGACCATGGAATAGGAACAAGGCATGAAACGTGTTCCATCAAAGGATTCAAACCCATTGAAAAACCGTAAAATGGTCGGTTCTCCTAAAGGACCTTAGTTATATTGTAAGGACCTCTGAGCCATTGTCTGGCAAGACGCTACAAACAGCATTGTGCCGCTCCTCTTACTGGTTCCGCAAACCCGACAAAGAACTCTGTAGGCTGTAAAAACAATCTTTAAATTTTTGAACATAATCCTTTACAAAGTGTACCGCCTTGCACGTTCTATTTTCAAAACAGTACAAAATCCTTTTTCGATACCAATTTGCCGCCTGAATTATTTCTTTCTATTCGTTCTATATATTGGACATGTTTTATAAGGTTTTTACAAGATTGCCACCTTTGCACATAAAACGACAGAAGGTTTTTTTTTAATATAAATTTTACCAATCAATAAGACCCAGAACTGAGGAAGAGAGGGTGAGATAAGAATTAAATACTGAAAAATTCAAAATGTTAACCCAATGGATTGTTGGATATTTGAAATAAATAACGAAACTACACAAGTAGGTAAGTTCGCAAAAAAAATCAAAGATGTTGCGTAACATGATATTTCATTAAGTAGGTATTCATAAGAAAGCTTAACTGTCTGACACCATTTTTTACAGGAACAATCGCATAGAACTTTTACGGGACCCATAAAATTCCGAAGCACAATTGGACCACGCCCACAAGTGCACTATTCTGCTAGATGTTTCATACAATCCTGGAATTCCGCATCTGGTCTTCCACAATGAGTTTCCTGTTCGGATTACGATATAGATCTTATATCGCCGGAGGACATAGCCGTTATCTCGATGTTTCGCGCATTTTTTTTTTTTGCAATTCGACATTGATTGATGGTAGTTTATTATTTAAAAGATATATTATTAATTGTTATAATAAATGGAGTCCAGATTAAAATATTATGTATGTATTTATTTTTTAATTATATTTAACAATATCAATTGTAAGCAATTAATGTTAATAACAATAGACACTTTTTCAATTAAACATTTTTAAATATTTTTTTGGCTTCACGTTATATCTCGCACACAATAAGGTAGGCAGAGGGAAGTTAGTGTTAAGACACTCCGTTCCCCATTTTCCGCCGAATTCAATTTAACTCAATGTATTTAACTCTACTGATTAAATCGAATAGTCCATTACTCAAATTTCAAATCAGCTAAAGGAGCAGTATCCGAAACTGTTATTGATTTTCATCTGCTTCTAGTTCCAAAAAAAATTTAATAACACATAAGAAGCAATTTAGCTAAGACCACCCCATTAGTCCCTGTCAAGTGCTCTAAGAATCCTCGAGATATCCTCACAGCCTACCTAATTATGAGAAATAAGACATATTTTGCAGTCCGCATATACGTTTAACACGTGCTCGTATAGTTTTTTTCTGAAACATTCCTGTAAATATTAATTTTGAACGAAATAGGCGAGCAAAAAACGCTAATTGCTTTTTGTCCTCGTAAAGGTTTTTGCGGGTCGGTTCATAGGTCTGTCGAGTAAATGTGGGCTTTGTCAAAGAAAAGTGTCAAATTACGTGGCACGAGATGGAAGATAAGTTCAGGGTTGGAGAGTATTTACTTGAGTATGTAAGAATTGATTTTTGTGATCGATAAGATCCACTTGTTGTGTACGTTTTTTGATATTAGTTATAGTATTAATGATGGCATTTGTATAAGACAAACATGTAATAAAATAAATTTTGATTTTAATTTCGTTAGTTCAAAGCTTTGTATTGAAAAACAATTTAAAAAAGTATGTCAAACTTAAAAAAATACATAAAAAAATATGAGAATTTTATTATAAGACATTGCTTTCTGAAAACAAATTGTCATAAAAAGTTAGAAACGGAATAAAAATTACAAAATTATTATTTCCTTTTTTACTTTAATTTTGTTGTAAGCAAAAAAAGTTTGAGGAGCAATATTAATTTAAATTTATAATGTATAGCACAAAATTAATATTTATTAAAATCAAATTATTATGAGTATAATAAATTGAGATTTATATGACATGACAGCCCTATCGTAGCGCACAGATCATGTTTTTTGCGCGCATCCATTTTAAGTTTTTCGTAAAGATTTCGCTCTTAGATAATAAAGCGATCGGTATTAAATAACGACGTAACCAACACTTTAAATTATTAAATAATGAATTTTATTAATACAGTCTCAAGATATAAATTAAGTTGCCCTTTTCCATTTTTAGGATATTTAAAGAAATAAATAGCAAAGCAATGGGCAACTAAACGGAAAGAAGCGGTAGATAAAACGGCGACAAGTTGTAGAAATATTTCCAAAATATTTGTAAGTGAGGATGCAACCCGCGGGCGGGCGCAGGGTGTACAATATGTTGCAGTCTATTCTAGGATTGTGAAGTATAAAAAAATATACTAATTAAATATTTGAGTTTGAGTTTTTTAACTTTTGACAAGAAATATAATTTATTTAATAATTATTTGCAATAAAACATTTTTTCTTTTAATTTCATTTGAGTGATTTTATATTCAATATAATATAGCAATATGATGTCAAAAATATGGAATAAGAAAAATAAAGTAGTCATATCATGTCACAATAATAAATTATCCCACTACCACTTTCTAAATAAAAATATTCGTAAATTTATATCTAAATTATTATGTCTTCGCATACACTACATCAAACTAAAAATACAACAACACAAAAAAGTATCCATTATTAAAAAAGAAACATCGCAAAAGATTATTTAACAAAAAAAATATTATATAAAGATTCAATTTTACCATCTCTCATTCTGAAGAAATTAAGTCAGGCGTAAATTTTATAATCGTGGGTCAAATAAAAAGATTTTTAAGGTTTACATTCAATTCCTTTTCTTAGTAGCTTGTGAGTATTGTAACTCTATACTGGACCAGAGATCGCTAAGATAACAGCTTAGGAGTCCTTCTAAAGCTTTTATTGGACGAGCTTTTAATGTTTGTCATACACGATGAATGGTAAAGGTGTTTGTTGCGAATTAAAGAATACCTATAGAAGTGAATAGTAGAACTAAATATTTATGAAACATGATTTGCATTTTTCCTTTTAAAATTAATAGTTTTGTGAGGCATATTTTTTTTGGCAAATCTTATAAATGATAAAGATTTTAATAGATATAAGCAGCACATAATAGTTTATAGCAGGGTAGCCAGGAGGGAACCTGGGAAACTAGTGAGAAATTCAATCCGTTCTTATCGTGTTAATGGGTATTTCTATTTCCCACTATCTTGAGGAACTCAACGCCACACTTTGTCTTTGTGCCACCACTGAGAAGAAAGGAAATCATAGATCAAGATCTGCCTTCACGTGTGGGTAAACAATGTCAGATCATGTTTTATAAAATATTGAAAATATGTACAGACCTGAAAAAAGGGACGTTAATACTCTTGACTATATTACAACAATGAAATATAATATAAATACTTAAAAAAAAGTCAAAAAATCTAAATCTAAATATAAAGCTAAACCAACTAAAAGAAAAAAAATATACTAAGCTTAACAATATAAATATTATGCTGTTATTGTATCAAGATGTTCCACAAACTCCTAGCTAAGGAAGAATGTTTGCGAAAAGGAAATATTGATAAACATCGCGGTAATCCTACATGAATGCGCGTGCGCATACGCGTCAAGTGTACCGTGTCGAGATTATTATATTGTGCAAAATAATGTATAACATCTCTTTGATGATTATGTTGGGTGTTGTTAAACCATGTGTCACCAGATTAAGATGTTGATTCTTATCGTGCTTGTACATGTTAAAATATTTTAGGTGAAATTTTAGAAATATACATATAAAATAAATATTATGATCATTTTCAATCAATAAAGAAAAATGCGATTTTAATAGATCGATTTTATAGCGAATCGAAATATAAGTATATAAAAAATTAAATGTATGTTTGAGTTCAAAAGTACACTTTAAACAAAATATAATTTATTGTAAATTTAGTTTTTATTATTGACAGATACTAATTATTCCATGCAAAATGTAAGAGACGATTGAGGCCATCGTGACGCAGTGGCAAAAGCGTGACTGTAAACTAGATAATTTTGAGTTCGATACCCACTAGAGAATTTGAAATATTTAATCATTTTATTTCATCGCTCTGTTAACAAGGATGAGCGCAGCGTTTAGTTCCGTCACACAATACAAAATGCATCAAGAATTCAGCGGAAAGTGGATAACAGAGTCTCCGTACAAAAAGAATAACAAAATAGTCTACTATATTTTTACTCTTACAGATCCAAGCAACGTCATTCACTTTTACGTTCATTATTCATTATGTCACTTAAGATGTTCTCAGTTTGTGTTTTATATCTGCCAAATATGGGAATAATTGGACTCGTGTCCTACTAGTACTAGAAAAAATATGTAACCTTTTTAAGAAGGTACCTCCATATATACTTGTAAATTGAATATATATATGCTTAATAATTTATTGATTTTAGATACCTGTTTTAGGTTTATATATTAATTGTTATTGAGGTATACATAGTTTACTAACTAATTTAATTGTACTATAGAATTGTAAATGCGTAAAGCTTCGAATCATTGTATATTATGGGACAGAACTCAACGCAGCGTTCTTACCAGAACAGTGAAATATCATTTATTACTGCATAATAAAAAATATATTTATTCCGAGTGTGGATTCAGCTCGATGCGTGATGAATAGTGTTTTAATTGAACGGCGTTGAGTTCCGTTCCACAACACGCTATGATGTGTCGAATGGCAGATCTTAACACCACGCTTTGTCTATAGGAGCGTGGATATCAAATTTATTTAAATATTGAATATATTTAAAGTTATTCAGTCAGTCGTTATCCCAGTACACCACAATAACCCCAACAATACAATACAACTTAACAAAAACAAATTAAACCACATCCAGTGCAAAAACACAACAACATAACGCGATTACTCTAACCCAATCAAAGAAACTTAGAGATAAAACGATAAGTAAAAACCCATAAGTTGTCGACAAAGCGCCACCAGATAGCTATCAGTGTCGCTGATACTCTGTAACTAACACCGGAGATGGGAGATACGCGTGAATTAGTAGAGTTTATATATACAAGGTAAGTTCGGGTAACAAGGCCTAAAGGAGAATTGAAATAAAATAAAAACTATGAATCCTACAACTATGAATCCGATAACTATGAATCCGACAACTATGAATCAATAAATTTTAATAATAATTAAATAAAACCATGCATCCGACAAGTATGAATCAATAAATTTTAATAATGTTTCGGTCATTAGAATCAATCAGAATTCGTTGGGAAGCATCAAAATTTTTAAATCAAAAGTCTCAAAATTTCTACAGGAATGGGATTGTGGCACTACCCATAAAATGGCAACAAGTCATCTATCAAAACGGCACATGCATATTATAAATAAATCAAAAATTATACCCAAAAATAATATTCTTCTTTGTATGAACAATATGATAATACTTTTGTCCCGATCTTATATGTAACGATAAGGTGTATTATCGGTTTTATGGTTTTAAAGATTAACTTTTTTCAATGACAATTTAAAGTGAGTCTCTTTCTTAATCTATTATACTACTATAGTTATTTTAATTTGATTTGTACTGTGTAGGTATGTTTAAATCACAACTATATCAATATATGTATGTTTAAAATTTCAAATGTTAATAAATTTCGTGGCGCAGGGGCCCAAAGTGTGACTGTAAAATCGACTGGCTGTGGGTTCGGCCCCCACTCGAGGAAATTGAAATATTTATTTACATTTATATTTTCATCTCTTCGTCCTGGTGTCGAGGCAAAGCGCGGCGTTAAGTTCCGCCACTCAACATGCAACGAGAACAGAGTGTCTTTACATTAGATTCCCTCTACCTATCCTGCTGTGTGCTTAGATTAGAGATAGATTAGAATAGAAAAACCTTAAAAAAACTAACATTAAGCATCAAGGACTACATTTGGAAAAGCTTTTAAAAAATCAAATCACCTTCACGCTGTATCCCGCATCACGGCAGAGTAAGCAGAGAGAATCTAGTTTTCGGAAACTCCATTCTACACTTTCAATTAAAATCCAACTTCTAACTTATTTTAAGACTAATTAATATATACTTAACATCAATTAAAGCCACGTATCGTTCACACCATGAAATGTAAACATTTGGCATATGGGCAACTTTTCGTCGACAAATCTCTGACGATCGTTAGAAGTAAATTACAGAGCCCTAGAGACGTAACTAATCAAATTAAAGTAAAATCTTTCTGTCGTCGTTAGTTTCTTTTGTGGGGTGATATATTACATAGAAACTGTACTATAATTATCTTAATATATAATTAAAATAAAAGTATATTTTAATAAAGTAAAGGCCAGTCGTGGACCAGCGGTACAAAGTGCGCTTGTGAAACCAACTGGTTCTGGATTCGATCCCCACTCTAGGAGATGAAATATTTACTTAAATTTATATTTCTATTTCTTCGCTCTGGTGTCGAGGCAAAGCGCGGGGTTGAGTTCTGCCACTCAACACGCAATGCCTCCAAAATTCAGCAGAAAGTGGGGAACGGAGTGTCTTAACACTAGGTTCCCTCTGCCTACCCTGCTGTGTGCGGGATACAGCGTGAAGCTAAATTAATTTCATTTCATTTCATTTAATAAAGTTTTGATTATACTACGATTTAATTATGAATATCAAAACTACAAATTACCATTAAGTAATTTAAACTTTTATTCTATACTGTAAGTTATTAATCTGTATTACAAAATATTAGCGCAAAAGTTATTAATAATTTCAGTCATTTACATTATAATTTTGAGAATGCCAAAAAAATAATAATAAACGAAAATGTTATATAGAGCTTTTAAAAAGTCTATAGATTCCATAAAGCAAGGCGTAGTTTCCATCGCTTAACGCATTAGCGGAGAACGGAATGTTTTAACACTACTAATACTCTAAATACTCTGTTGCATACGTAAAAATTATAAAAAAAAAACACAAGAATAAACAAGTAAAACCATAATTGTAAAGCCAATTTATTTATTAAGTAGAAATAATATATGCTTTCTTATCGCATTACCTTCCAAGCCACGTATTCAGCTATGTGTTAACAAAATCTTAAGTGCATTGTCTATCCGGAATGTTGTATTGCAATGGGCTATCCAATTCAATGAAATAATTTTGTCATAGACTATGATAACAATAGAAAAGTATTAAAATATTATGCTTTTTATATATATATATATCCCGCACATAGCGGAGTAGGCGAAGGGAACCTTGGTAAGCAGAGGTTCAAGTTATCTAGGATGCTCAAGAAATCAAATTATCTAGAACGTTGCTTGTTAAGTGGTGGAATTTAACGCCACATATTGTCGTGGCATTGGGACACAAAGTGTGACTGTAAAAGTGACTGGATGTGGGTTCGAGTGCCCACTCGAGAAAATGAAATATTTACTTAAAATTTCAGTTTCTTCGTTTTGGTGTCTAGGCAAAACGCGGCGTTGAGTTCTGCCACTCAACACGGCAATGCCTCCAGAGTTCGACGGAAAGTGAGGACCGGAGTATCTTCACATTAGGTTCCCTCTGTCTACCCAACTGAGTGCGAGTGACAGCGTGAGGCTTGATTTTTTATACTCATTTTTCAGAGTAAAAATCCAAGACTGCAATTTGAAATTTGCAGATATGATTGCATCATATTATAGATTATAAACATATATAAAAGTTAATCAATATAGATTAATTTTATTCTTAAAATATACAAGAATAATTGTAAAAAGATATCCTCCATACAAAAACTATTTATTTTTAACAATAAATTTTTCAAAAATTTGTTATTGTATACTTTTTTACGCATATTGAATCTCTCCAGGATCTCAAATGACTTTTTCTTTGTAAAGACGAGGGCCTACTTTGTAAACAAAGGACGCCACGTGCCGATGCCGCGATAACATTGTTCCCCGTAGAGTTCCTAATGTATGCAATATAAGTTATGATCTTCATTGAAAATATGATTTTAAAACTAGTATTTATTGTTTGTGTGTTTATATTTTCGTTCTTATATATTTGATTTAATTAATATGTATTTAAATTGTTGATTTCACTCTTTATCCTGCATATAGCTGGAGCCAACATAAGTGTTAAGACACTCCATCCCTATGCACCGTCCAAATCTTTGAGACGTTGCGTATTAAATAACGGATCTTAACATCGAGTTTAGTCCCTCGAATGGAAATCGAATGCAAAACCGTTGTACGCTCAGATGCTGTGTCGCTACGCCACAACGGTCTCTGTCAATTACTATACTTGCAGTAAGTTACATAATAACAAAACACCTCCTCGACCGACCTCGACGCCACTCTAATTATATCATATATATGAAATATTTATTATACAATACGTGTACGTAAAGGTTCTAATCTCAGAAATATTCTATTTTTTCAAATAGGCTGAAAGAATAGGATAAAATGTAGAAATAAAGAAAAAAATATTTAATATGTTTAATTTATGTATTATATCGAGGAGCTCTATTCCAGCTCTACCCCACAGGGTAGATAGAGAGCTCTGTGTTATGACACTCCGCTTCCCACTTTTCGCCAAATTCTGAAGGCATTGCGTGTTGGCTGACGAAACTCAACAACACCAGAACGTAGAAATGAAAATATTTAATTCCATTGAATCGAACCCACAACCTGTCACGTTTACAGTCACACGCTTCTGCCTCTGCACGACTGGCTGGCTGACTTTAAATAAAAAAAATATATATTAAGATTTCTCTCTGATATATGATTTTTTTTATTATTATTAAACATACGAGAATCCACAAACCAACAGTGGTTGACACGAAACAAGATGAACACGTCAAAACGCATCACATTCTTACTAAAAATAATAGAAACACAGTCTCTAATCATTAATTTCAAAATCTTTTCGCCTTGTCAAAAGTCAACGTTTCCCAAATATCTATCACGGAATCAAATGATCTTCAACACGCAACCTCTGAGGCTGTATTATCTTAAAGGCAGCTTACAAAAAAAGCGTGCGCAACCCCGACCCGACTATTATCTTTGGACACCGAAGTCATTTTAGCCATAATAAGATAACATTAAGGAACCGAAAATTTTGTGGTTCTCAAACTTTTGAGTCTTGTATATAAATAATTTGAATTTTGTATAAATAAATAAAATTTCGTTATGACGAGACAGAGTTTATGTTTTATTTTAGTGGTTTACTTCATATTATATAACGTTAGTAATATATATATATATATATATATATATATATATATATATATATATATATATATATAGAAGATATTTATAAAATCATTAGGCTTGAATATTTTCAATTTATTACTGTTATCTATAACAATAAAATGCTAATAGAAATTTTGAAAATAACAATTAACTAATAAATATAGCTTGTTAGTTTTTTAATTTATTTTTTTTTTTTTTTTTTTTTTTTTTTTTTAATCTAATTTAAGGGCTTTGTCGCTTATGCGAACATGTCGCCCTGGTAAGTTTTACATAAATAGAATATATAATATAACATAACTTAAGTTAAGCGATTTATTGCTAACTCATATAGTATTTTGGCTTCATCTGAAAGAGGTGAAGCCAAAATTGCATTACAATAACCTACTTCTAGTGATCTACAGCTTATTTCTTTTCTAAGCGCTTCATTCTGGACACATTCCATCAATATATGGTAGACATCATCAACTGAATCAGAATGGCAAAAAGAGCAGTTAGCGGTCATTGACTTACCCATTAAACATAAAAATTTATTGCCTGGTATGTGTCCAGCACGAAGTCTAAGCGCTACAATTGTCTTTTTCCTATTTAAAACTTGATTATTAATCCATGGTGAAGTTAAAGGATGGGGTTGGATCGTTTTATACCAGATACCTTTTTCTAACGACCTTTTATCAAAATACTCTGTCCAAAATCTATAACAAATTTGTTTGATTTTTGGTATAAAATTAGTATAAAAAGGAGAACTAGTAATGGGAATTCCATCCGATATTGCTTGCTTGGCTAATAAATCAGCAATGTCATTGCCTTCCAGACCTACATGAGACGGTATCCACTGCAAAACTACATTCTTTCCCAAAGATCGCAATCTCAAGACATTGTCCAATATAGTATAGGCTATCGAAGTTCCTCGAAATGTCGAGGTACACCGAGCCAAATGTTGAAGCGAACTTTTAGAGTCTGTCAATACTACTGTATTAATATAATCGGTTGATTCTATGTATGACAGAGCTTCTGCTATAGCTATTAGTTCAGCATCCATTATACACATATTGGAGTCTATTTGAAATTTTACGGCTATCTTTTGTTCATAGTCATAAAAGGAAGCCCCCGATCCCTCCTTATCCTTAGAACCATCTGTAAATATTTTGTTATAATTACTATATTGGGAGGTGATAAAATTACTAAATAGATTATTTAATTCTACGAAATTAAATTCTTTTTTTGGTTTCGTCATGAAGTTTACCTCGTATTTAACAAAAGATTGAGTATCTATATAACTTATCCAAGTATTTAATGAAAACATACCTAAATTTTTAGAACTATTAATTTTAAAATGTTTCAAACAGTTATGAACCAAAATTAATGCTGGCGTTTTTTTATTGAGCCAGTATCTAGAAGTATCGAATAATGAAACAAGCTTAGAAATTATATTTAGGTCTCCACTATTGGTCTGACGAGATTTAGTTCTTAGCCAAAATTTTCCAGCTAAGTAACGACGACGGAGGAATAATGGTTGTATACACAATTCACTTTCCATCACATGAATGGGGGTCGTTTTAATAAAACTACCTATAATTTATTTGATTGAGTATTTATTCCATAATTAAAAAATATGATTTCTATCCATAACTATATAGTATTGTCCTCTTTTGACATTACAAATATTGGATTAGGTCAGTTACCCTGCCCTAAAAATTCAATATTATCTAAATAAGCATTTTAAATCAAATGAAGACAAAATTAGACTAAAAACAAATTTGATATAAAATAATAACTAACATTTCTTAACTAATACTACTAAAACTAAAATATTCTATGCAAGTAACTTTGAGAAGCACCCCTCCCGTAGCGTCGAACTCCAGGACCTGTCGCGCTCGAGTAGGGAGCAGGTACAGTTTTTTCTCGGTCGTTTCTGCGCACGTGTGTCGCCGCCCCTTAATTACCGACCCATACCATAAACAGATATTTACGCTCCTTTAAATAAATCTTCGACTCTACTTTTTTTCTTATGTTTTCTTAGGCCATAGTTGCTAGAGACTTATGAATCTCATTTTGAATAATGCAGTCTCTATAAGGAAATGATATACTAAAGGAAAATTTTGCTTCGGGCTTATTTTTTTTATTTATTAGATAATAATTTTATTTTATCAGTTATTTTTTACGTTTTGTCAGTAATATAAAATATTATAATGATTCCAATATCTCGAAATTTGGGCCGAAAGTTTGGATCGGGATGTCTTAACACTAGGTTCTCTGTGCCGATTTAACACTAGGTTCTATGTACCATGTTATATGCTGGATATAATGTAAAGCTTAAAAAAATAAATAAATAAATTTAAATATTATTAAAATAATAAAAAATCTATATAAATTTGACGAATTTGAATTTTATCATCAAATTCTATATCACATTCTTGATTTACTGATACGAACACCATAATCTAAAAATAAGCTTCAAGTAACTAATCTTTCTTCACACAAAAGGGTATGCGTTTGATATTTTCAAAATGTTATCTTTAGAGTTGGTTAGGTTGCACTGCGACCTCCGCCTCACTCCGCACGAGATATGCGAGGTTTATTACGGTGTTAAGCGATATTTTATCATCAAAGCGATAAACTCTCCGCCTATACATATTTATCTTTCGGAATCTTTTTTATTCGGCACTTTATCACTATTATTTAGGGTCGCGATAAAACGCTAAAAGTCCTTCGTTATTATCTCCATTAATGTTGAGATTCGGAGTTTAGTTTATGTAAAGAAGGGTTTTGGTGGAGGCGTAAAAAATGAATACGATTCGATAAGATTCGTTTTTTTTCCTTATCCCCTCAGTTTAAAAGTAAAATTTAGGAATACTTTTAATTTCGACGCCGTGTTCTTTGATAATAAACCAAAAAGAATACATAAAAGGATGCCCGCAGAGTTGGGAGCGTGATTACTGTGGCATTCAAGTTATATTAACAAACTGTTTGTAGCCTATAATTATAATTTGGTTGAAAAAAAAAGCTCAATAAAATTCATGACTCTAAATAGACTCACGTTATGAAGGATGCCCAAAAAAACATATATTATAATGGTAAAAGTTAGTGGGACGCACGGGCCGAGTTTACAGCGTCAATTTTAAATCATTAAGACAAATCAAGTAAAATGATGCCCAATCATCAGTAATTAGGTGATCAGCGCCAAAAAGGTGTTACTCTCGGGAATTTAAGTCTCCTCCATTAAAAGCTCATATATGGTTAACAAAAGGTATCATTTACCACCAAAACTTAAGTTAATGCTGAACAGTTTGCCTACATATAGCGGAAGTCAAAATTTTTGGCGTTTAACTGCTATTAAATATTATAATATAAGGTATTTTCTTTAATAATTGTAAAAAATATATAATATGAAAGCAAGCAGTTTTTTTTTGTGAATATACGTAATTATCAGCAATCAAGGTAAAGTATAAAGTTTTTATCTGAGACTTTTTTATGCGGGTAACATTTTGATTTAGCAAATAACATCATTTTTCCGTAAGCTTATCTTGTCTTATTTGGCACTTTATGGTAATTAAGAAAAATATAATGAATACATTCAAATTTAAATTTTTGATTTTTAAACATTTTAATTGATGTCCTGGGCGGTGTCCGTTGAATGATGTACATAAAATTAACGTCACTGAGGGATAATTGTAAAGCATTTCTTAAATAAATGAAATTTTAAAAAATCAGTTTCGCCACTTTCCGAAGAGCCGGATTTTTAAGGCATTGCGTATTGAGCTGCGGAACTTAACACTGCGCTTTGCTTCGACATCAGAGCGACAACAAATGTAACCTATTAAATTAGAAACTAAATATAGTAATCTTGAATGAAAATACCTATTTAAACGCGAATACTTGAGAACAAAAATATTGATAATTTTATCGATGTAATTTTAATAGTGATCATAAAAACTTTTCCCAAATCAATTAATTCTCTTATAATTACACAAAATCACGTATTTTAAGGCCTCCTGTTTTCCAAAACAGATTTAAACCACGTATAATAGATTAACCACCGATCATACCATTCAACCCCTGATTGATTACAGGTTAAAGTGTTCGAAAAGGGTTAAATTGCTATCCCACCTCAATAACTACATAAAAGGGTTGTTATAAACATCCCTTAACTGACGTGTTAATTCCGTAATAAATAAGGGATCTTTTGTTATGGTTGAAATTGAAAACGATCGATTTGATTGTAATATTTAGTACGTGATTGATTTTTGAACGTGATGTTTTTGTTACGTAGTTGCTTGTTACGACGGTTTTGGATTTGAATTCTATGTGGGGGAAAATATTTAAATTAGTTCATTCATTTTCAACAGTTTTATTGAAAGTATTTTTTTAAATTAAAGTCAAAATTAATAATTCATTTTATTATGCATTTTTTTTTATCTTCACGCTGTATCCGCATACAGAAGGGTAGGCTGAGGGAACTTAGTGCTAAGACACTCCGTTACCTTTATTACACTTTCAGAAATGAAAATAGTGAATATAATAAATAATATTTCACATATACCCTTAAACAGGCACATAAATAAAATTCTAATAACATTGTATAATATGTATGTAGGCTAATTAAGTTTTTAATCATGTTTCAAATCTAAGCTGCAATAACGAGCGGGAGGATCGTTAGAGGACGTAAAAGGAGGTGATAAGGAACCTCCTTCCTCGTTAAGCTTCTATTTTATTTTGAATAACTCAGAAATGAGTTTCGGAGTAATGTTGGAGCAATATCAGTAAAAAAAAGGTTATTATGCTCTGCTTTTAATTAAGGATTCGATGCGCTCTGCTTGAGCGGTCTAATAAAAATCAAATAGTTTTTTCTACTGATACAATCGACTTTATTTTAGATTATGGCCGTGATTTGGAGGAGTTAGTTGGTAGGGCGCTTAATGGATTCTGTGTCAAATTGTTTTAGTACTGGTTTTATATCGAGTGGGATTTGAAAGGTTTTTTTCGGAATATTGTTTATTGTTTTGATACGTTGTAAACCAATATATCTTTATCTATCTATATATTGTCTACTTAAAATAGACAAAGAGCTCTAATTAAGTATATATTTGTAATATGTATTATATATTGTTAAATTTAAAATTTTATAAACACTCGTTTATCACATTAGATCTAAATCAAACTTTATAAAATTATGTAAAGATTAAAATAATATTTTCTTAAAATATGTATTAATTGTATGAATGTATATAAAACAATAGTGTTATTAATATACAAGAGAAAGAAAATGAGATAATAATAAAGTACTAAAAAAGGATACGGGCCAAGTGTCTGTAGTGCTGAACTAAATAAAAAAGAAAAAAGGGATGTATCTGAGTAGTGGTCACGTTCTAAGTGAATATTTTTTCTTAATAGAATTTAATACTAAAGTATAGGTAACTCCTAGTAAGTAGGTGAATAAATATAAATTTTATTTATTTATTGGTAGCTTAAAATTTGTTATATGGTTCGGAGTTATTTCTGTATATTATAATTTTTGAAACATAAAGACACTTAAATATTTACTTGAATTGTGAAGTTAAAGAGTTCAAAAGACTTAGTCAGGTCAGTAATAGTATCTAGCTTTCCATTTCTTATACTTAATGCCAAATAAGCCCGCCGTGACGTCTGACTGTGTGATGGTTGTGGGTTCGATTGTCGCTTTCTTCTTGAAGAGTCATGACAGAAAAAAATGTTACTGAAAATTGCTTTTGCTTGCTTAATTAAAAATGTGAATATTCTAATTTGCCTCGGTTATTGTTACTTTCGATTAAGACAATTGAGCCAAGTGATTCACCAAGTGACGTTTCAAGAGAAATGCAACACCAACAAGAGTCATGAGCATAACTAACAATTAATTTAAGCTACATAGTAGACGAAGTCAGTGACACAGTGGACTGGGGTCGTTTTTATATATTTTATTTTGATCATACAAATTTTCATTTATTTGGTGATTATAATAAATATTATTTAAGAAAATATTTAATTTCTATGGCCGTCGTGTACATGGTTTTTCTAGGTTACCTCCTTAATTGAAATTATTTTTATTTTTCATCCTGGTCTGGAAAATGCGCAGTGATTTCCTAAATTTATTATAGGAAGGTATATGGTTTCGCTTTTAGGTGGAAAGCCAATTTTCGATATACAATTCACATTGTATTTAATTTAATTTACAGAGAGTTTAGTCTAATATTTCCAATTATAAATAACTTTAGGTTCAGGTTACTCAGGTAAGCACTTATGCCTCTGGAATAAAGATGGATTTTAATGTTTTTCAGGAGAACTCCTGTCGGAGTTCTCCTGAAAAACATTAAAATCACAAATTATTGATAAAGGCTATTCGTGACACAAAGTGTGACCGTAAAAAATTTAAATTTATATTTATTTTCCGTTTCTTCGATCTGGTGTCGAATCAAAGCGCGGCGTTGAGTTCCGTCACTAGACCCGCAATGCATCCAGAATTCGGCGAAAAATGGGGAACGAGAACCTAGTGTTAAGGCATTAGGTTCTCTTTACCAGCGTGAAGCTGATTGAATAATAGAAAAAAATTATCAAAATATAAGAGAAAATTCAAAATTGAATTAACAACATATTGGAAAATTCAAAATTGAATCACATCATATTGAATACAAAGAATTATTATTTATAAACCATCACATAAATCATTCATACTAATACATAATACAAGTCCAAGTCATGTCGATGTCGGTACTTGGTAACCCGTTGAGACCTCGAACGCATGCCTTTGCGTCCGTGTAATTGAAGCTAATGTTGTCGCGCGCCGTGGTCGACCTGCACGCGATCTTTGTTTATATTTATATGGTTTTTTTTTAGCTACACGCCATATCCCGCACATAGCAGAGTGTGCAGAGGAAATCTAATATTAAGACGCTCCGTTCTCATTAAGAAACTTAGGGAACCTTGTGTTAAGATACTCTGTTCTCATTAAGACATTTCCCATTTCCTCCCTTACTGCTCTACATTCCTTACTTCCTCATTTTGACCTCGCCGAAATAATATCAAGTTAACTTAACTTAGTTTCACGCTGTATCCCTAGCGGGGTAGTTAAAGAACGGAGCGCCAAACGCTACGGTGATAAGGATATTTTTTTTGTATAGTGTAGTGTATGTATAAGTGTTTTAAATTACTTACATATTTTTGTAATTTTTAGAATTATTTTTATTAAAATGAATTGATATTGTTATCTTGGATACGTAAAATATTTAAGAAAACGTCTAAAAATTTTAGTATTTCGTAGCTGGATAACACGCATTTTTAAATTGTCAAATTTTTAGACATTTCAGTTCCTACAAGGAATGTTAAATGCGTTCAATCTAAGTTAAGTAGCAAGTTCACGCTTTGTCCCGCATTGTAGGGAGTGACTTAGTGAGAGCACACTCCGTTCCCCATTTAACTCTTCTAAGGTAGGTATTCATTAAAAATAATAAAAGATCTCATCGCTTAGTAAAATGATTTTTTTTTATTCCACAAGAATATTTAATACTACGAATATATATATATATATATAAAAAATAATAAAAAACACTGTCATAATATCACATTTATATAACAATAATAAAAAATCCAATACAAATAACTATTAATAATATTAAAAATCTAATCACATCTATACAAATGCAAGATCATCTGACCTTTTTTTGTATCAAATTAGTCTACCTGCGATTTGGTTAATTGTTCAAATACCCCTGTAATTCACCTCCCCTATATTCCTTTCCCCTTAACAAAATAAATATATTTCTTAAACTCCACATATAAAGGAAACCTGAGCCTTATTTTTATAAAGGTAAGGTTTAAATTAATACCCTTGTCAAATTTAACTACGAAATATAAGATGGTTAAAGTATTATATAAGCGTGGGTGAAGCAACAAGTGTACAAACCAAAAAATAAACGATTAGGGGTGATTTATACGTTTATTTTCCACCCCCGGTTTGTTCCCTTAAATCACGTAACTGAAATTCCCACACGAACATAATAAGCAATAATACCACCTTGACAAAAAAAATATCTTATATAAGACTATTATCAGTTAAAATGAACATAGTAGCAAATTTAAAATGATTTTTTCTTAGTTTAAACCTGTACCCAGCGGCCAGCAGGGTAGGCAGAGGGAACCTAGTGTTAAGACTCACCGCCGTGCTTTGCCTCGAAATCAGAGCGTAGAAATGAAAATATTAAATATCTCATTTCCTCGATTGCGAATCGAACCCACAATCTATTGTATTTACTGACTGGACACAAAATGACCTTGCTACAATCCATCGTGCGTGGTGTTGAATTCCGCTACTCAACACGCAACGTTTGAACTTGATATTATGTCATGCTAGCTTACGCTGCTATACGGAGAAAGACGTGAATCTATTATATTCAAAAAAATGAGTTCAATAATAAAATAATATTAAGACATAATTTGTTACTAATCCAATTACGACAATACAAAAAAAATATATAAACTATTATCAAATTTTATCTTGAAATAAAAAAAATAAAATAAATAATACAATATATATATAAACAAAAGTAACAAAAATCACTGTAAAACGCGCCCCACTCTGACGCTCCACAACAAGTGCAATCACAAACAAGGCGTACAATAGGGAGGCACCCTCGACCCCTCAATCTCGCACTTGTCACGCCGGGAGGTATTTATTATACACAACTTTTTAAATACGACGCAAAGTGTTTTTTCCATGAAATGTATTCTTTTCCGTTTCGCTGATCTTCGTTTTTGCATTTCAAAGTGTGGGAATGATATCACATCTACATTACAAGCTTATTTAGCTGCATAAAACAAATACATTAATATTTATTATCTGTATCTTGTATTTTATATCTGTATTTTAATTATTATTTGTCAAAAATATAACATGGAAACAAAATTAATAGTTCATTTAAGCAACCATTAATGACAAAGCCACCCTTAGCTCCAGTTATGAAATCCTAATTGGTATAATTACAACAAAAAAAGCAAAAAGGTATAACTACACAATCCGTCCTAATCATCTTAAAATGGCTCTAATAGACATTTAATTACAGCCCCGGTTGAGTTCCACTGACCCCTTTTACACTTGTTTACATCTCCATCCCTCACCCTGATACAAAACGCGCTGAACCATCTAAATGGAATGTTTAATTCCAATACCCATACAATTTATTATAACAAAGCAGAACGGGATCGATCGACCGCTTGCCATCTGTCGTTGTTCCGAATCTCGAATTGCCGAAAAAAGCTCAATGTGCGAGCAACCCTGGGAACCTACGATCGGAGAGCATTCCCACGAACAACCCCTCAATTTTCAATAACCAAATTAGCCTTTGCGTTACCCTATTTCGGATATGAAGGAGTCGTGAATCTATTCATATCGATAAAAAATATAGGGGCTCTCGCTCGTTTGAGTGCATCATCCATATTTTCATCCCCTTCGAATGCACGTGTTCTGAGATGTTGTATTTAAAGTGACGCGTATGTGTGCCCGGCTCGATCGCAGCACCTGCCGGCGCGCGCGCACCCCATTGGCTGAGCGCCCACTATCACCGCTATACTGATTTCTTTTAAATTTAATTTTTTTTGTAATACTTCTCCGGCACGCATAGAAAAAAATCTTACATGTTTGGACCGGTACGAGCCGAATATTTTGTGCGTAGGTGGCATCGTATGTCTAATCTTTCTTATTGTAGAGAAAATGTTGATGAGCTTTAATTTGAATATTTTAAAAATAAAAAAAGAAAACAAAAGGTTGTACGTAAAACGCCTTAAATCTACATAATTTGAACATTTACATTTTTAAACTAAGAAATCCATTCCATAATACATATTTACATAATATTTATGAAAGTGCTACAAATATAAACATATATATTATACAAAAACTTGACAAATAAACTGATAATACAAGTTCTTAACCCTACCCTAAACACATTCATTGTGATATGATGAAGTTACCTTAAATCAAGTGCACCATTTCAGGCACCCCTGCAAGGAGGTCGTCACCCCATGACCTTTACGAGTGGCCTCATGCCGCGGTAATGAACAATAGCATCATTACCGAGGGCGCGTGGACCGCACGTGGACACTACAAAGGACTAATAGAATTAGACAAAGTGATCTAATATTTGTATTACTCAATGATGAATATTTAAATGTCCTGTTGCACTAAAGTATTTTGTTATAGTATAAAATAATATAATATATCCAAATTACAAACAATTGTGATAGAATAGATTAGTATTACAGTCTAAAATATTCTTTCTTATGTAGATAACGAGTAACGTTAACTCATTCTTAATAGGAAAATTGAATTTAATTATTTGTATTCGTACGCTATACCTAATTAATACTTAATTAACACTTAGCTTATTACAAAAAGTGTATCTCCCTATAAGAATTTATGTTTGTAAGCTTTTCTTCAACTAGAATATGTATAACAGTTTCTCAACAGATAAAAATGATAAGGGACTTCGTGTTTACGAAAAATATAATAGTATCGAATAAACCGCTTACACCCACACATAGAGAGGGGATCTTTTCACGCATGCGCAGCTTTTTATGTTGGGGGCGGCCGACCAGGTATAAATAAGCGCGCGTTCTGATCAGCCCTACATTCCCGCTTGTAAACTCACTAGCAACACACGCTCTCATCTCTACATTTACTTTCCAAAATGTCTTTCTACGCGAATAACGAATACATCATTGCGACTAACAACTCTATTAACGAGAACAAATATAACAGTGAAAAAATGAAAAACAGTGGCTTCAAGGCTTTACTGAAGCCAATCATGAAAATGATTAAGAAAACCACCAAACGTGCTCCTGCCAAGATCGTCGACACGTGCTACGAAGATGAACAAAACTCATGTAATGAAGCACTGGAGCGCAAAATCTACAATGAGATGGATTCGTGCCAATCAGCAGCGTTCCTGGTCACCAACGAGGATAACTCTTATGATCTGATGCCAATTTCCCGAGAGGATTTCTACATCCCCGTACACTTTGCTCGCACCGACGCCGGCACCTTCTTCTGGACTGCTGTCTCTAAACCTGAAGCTGACTTCGCAACGGCCGACTGCTACTCCGAATGCCAAACCGCTGAGCAGCAGCATCCAGTGTATCAAGACCGCTGGGTACAAGCCTGAATGCAGAATCGATACAACGATCAGTGTCTTCCGAGAAACCAAGGCCTTATTGGTTTCAGCAACCGTCTGTGATGTTTAGCTTTAAATATATAGTTCTATGGTGCCATATAGATAAGTCTAGTAGGAAAAATAACATTAGTTACTGCGCTCAATGTTCGTGATAACTCCAGTAAAGCTTTAATTTTGTTTATTACTTGGTGTTGTGATATTTGATAATGTATAAAATGATTAAGCGTAGGAATAGGGATTTTATCTTTGTGATCACTCGTATCTCAGCTTTAATTGTATTAGGAATAGTAATTTATATATTTATATGTTAAAAGCGACTCGTCGACAATGTTACAAATAAAATAAAATAAAATAGTAACTAAAACAATTACTTTCTTTCCTTTATAAACCCACTTTACAAAATATGATGATGATACATTAACAAACACTATAAACAATAATTCATTAATTTCTAAAATGCTATAATTTAAAATAAATTTGTAATAAATGGCTTAGTTAAAGTTAAATCGCTTTAATATTTTAAAGCGGCTTTGGAATCCAATGCAGTCAAAAGTTGTCCAACGAGATATTAACGAAGGCGAGGCGGCTCGCGCCAACGTCTAGTATACATACATATATTACGACCCAACTTTTGACCAGCATCTGAATAAATCTTAAGATACTATACCCTAAGATTCAAAATTGGTCCAACATAAAATCAAATACATTTGGCGCCAATACACTCTGATATAAGACTGACCAGTCCGTACTCGGTGAACAACATTTCATGCGCGTGCGCACGTGCAGAGCTTGAGGCGGTCTTCGCTACTGGATTTTTAATGGTCATCTTTGGGTAGTAATTTTCTTTTTCAAGATAGACTTAATGGGTATTATAAAATTTAAGTCAACATCACAAAAAAATATATTTTTTTAAGTTAAGCATAATAACATTAAATACGGTACAAATATTGCATTAAATTATAACTATGTTTTAAGATGCAATTAATTAATAAGAGTATTAACAACAATTATATAACAACAGTTATTTTTAGCATGCAAATTATATTATACGACATACTTGAATAATAGTTTAGGACATTCGTACAAGTTAAAATATTTAACTTAAAATAATATGACATAACATGCTAAGTAAATATTTTTTAAATATGCTACAAACGAATAATATATATTTAAAAATATTTTATATATGAATATAATAATATTAAAATGTAAATATTAAGTACAAAACTTTGCTTCACGCTATATCCCGCACACAGCTGGGTAGGCAGAGGGAATCTAGTGCTAAGACACTCCGTTTCCCACTTTCTGCCGAATTTTGGAGGCATTGCGTGTTGAGTGGCAGAACTCAATGTCCCGCTTTGTCTCGACACCAGAGCGAAGAAATGGAAATATAAATTTAAGTAAATATTTCATCTCCACGAGTGGGGATCGAACCCACAACCAGTCGGTTTTACAGTCAAACTTTGTGCCACTGCGCTACGACTGGCCTCAATTTTGTTCAATCAAATAATATATAGTGTAAATCTTATAATACAAATTTTATATAATATAAGTGAATTATTTTAAATTCTTTACTTTATAGTAAATCGCATTAAAAACAAATACTAATATTAAATTAGCTAAAATAAGCTAAGATAAGATAAGCTCTACATAACACACTGAAAACGCTACAAAGCTCTACAAACTTAAAAAAAAACTGCTGAAAATACCAACCATTCAAAAATCATAACGAAATTTGTGCAGTTTAGAAAAAAAGCCAGCAAAAATGAAAAATACTAAATATCTTGAATTTCTCTATTATTTTTGACTGGATTCAAAGATAAGTAAAACTAAAAAACTACATTCAAAACAACAACAAATCTTTAACCATAGGAAAAAATATAAGAGTAGATGAACGAAGTCTAATATTATTCAGCCTAGTTAGTACTTTTACCAGTACGGTAGCTCTCACATATGAAAAAAGATCCACGACACCGTAGATGCATGCAAAATTGCAAGAGAGTAAAAACCGATTCGTGCACGTCTTGACAAGTCTCAACCTGTCCTGAAGTCACCTAAAGACGAGTTGCTTCTTGCTCAACTTTTATATGAAAAAAACAACTTGCACAATACTACAAAAATAATGAACAACTTTTCTGCTATCCCACTATACACCTTGTGACAATACAATATTGTACGCGCACGTGCAATTTCAAAAGCTCACTTTCTTAATCATAATTTAGTGTAGGTACTACCCAAAAATTGCTCGTCAATTTTGTCTTTCTAAAGAAGAACAAATTAATTGTAAGTAAATAAAAAAAATCAGCTTCACGCTGTATACCGCACACAGCAGGGTAGGCAGAGGGAACCTAGTGATAAGACACTCCGTTGCCCACTTTCTGCCGAATTCTGGAAGCATTGCGTGTTGAGTGGCTCGATACCAGAGCGAAGAAATTAAAATATAAATTTTGGTAAATATTTCATCTCCTCGAGTGGAGATCGAACCCACTACTAGTCGCCTTTACAGTCACACTTTGTGTCCCTTAAACGCCACAACTGACCTCAAAACTTCTGCAAGTAATTATTTGCAATATTATAGTCAATACTATTAAAATCCTACAACTACTACTACTGCTTTATCCAATCATACCACTATAATTATTTATTTTAATTCCAAATTTCAATGTACATAATCAGTATTCATTTTATATACAACAGTAGATACGTATACCCATTTTTTCAAATATAAATCTTTTTCTCTTTGCAAATATATAATAAAATACAAAATTACATAATTATATAACAAGTATTTACAAAACATATGTAACGTGTGAACACCAAAGAAAAACAAACACGAAACACGACCGCGACTGACAAGACAATTTGCATACGAAATGGACATTGCAGTAACTTTTACCTAAGTCTAAACGGCGTCAACGAGACCAAACCAGATATGCAAATGAGGATCTATTGATTAGCGTCTCCAAGTGTACCGCTAGGCCGGTTGTCATAATCAGTGGACACCAACAAGCAGATAGAGATAGTGGAGTGCGTATAATAATACCATACGAGAGCGCTCACGATCGCATCGTGAGAATTTCGGCAGATGTATGAGGCAGCGCGTATCGTTGGTTTTTTTTTTCTTCTTATTTTTTTTTCTTATTCCTCTTAATAATACCGGAGTCCGCTTCGGTATCGACGTTTCGGGTCGTTCGTGACTCATCGACGCATTGTTACCTCATACACGTGTTCGATGCGTCGGACTTTGGGGTTAGAAAGGATTTTTTTGCAACCCCTTATTTGGAATTCCGCAACTCTTGCGATATTTGGGTTGATTTTGTTTTTTTTTTGAAGTAATCTCGTATGCGGCTCGCTCGGTACACGTGCAGGGCAATTGTTGAAATATCAAAGTGTTGGATATGAAAGTATAATTCTACACGTGCATTCTTTTTTTTATCTGAATTACATAATCCTAATCGAGGCCAGTCGTGGCGCAGGAGCACAAAGTGTGACTGTAAAATTGACTGGTTGTGGGTTCGATCCCCGCTCGAGGAAATGAAATATATATTTACATTTGTTTTCATTTCTTCGCTCTGGTGTCGAGGCAACGCGCGGCGTTGAGCTCCGTCACTAGACATGCAATGCTTCCAGAATTCGGCGAAAAATGAAGAACGGTGTGTCTTAATAATAGATTTTTTTTACCTGCTTTGTGCGGGGTATAGCGTGAAACTGATTTAATTTTTTTACATAATCCTAAGCAATTTTCTTGCTACACCTAATAATGAATATTACTAAAGAATCAAGGACTATATACAACTGAAGATTGTATAGAGGTGAGCTAATTAGTTACTATTTACAATTAAGTTGCAATTACAATTAAATTGCTATAATGGATCCGACGTCTATACGAATGCGATAAAAGCAATAAGAGCAACAGTTAAAAAACAGAATATCGTATCGTGGAGCTGGAGTAATTACTGGTATCTACTGCTTTCAACATCGTTTTTATTAGATGGATATCGCCTAGAAGGCGTTTTATATAATATAATCGATAAAGCAATTATCGATATTTATTCATGAGAATAAATATGCACAAAAAATATATGAAATAGCTAGAGATACTCAGTTGAGATTATAATCTTGAGATTATAACGTGTTATAATATTATAAACAAGAAAATTATGTAATTAGATATTGTATTGTATTTATAAAGCATTGACCACAAACATAGATTATAAAACAATATTTCTATTTTAAAGTTAATCCTGAATAATTGTTACTTACAATTTTTGTTGTAATTCTTTTAAGTTATGTCAAATATACAAAATATAAATAAAGCGTTTATTAAGTTTTTACATTTGTTTGATTTTTTTTTGCTTCTCATTACTCCCATTAGGTTATTTTTCACAAAAACCAAAAAGCGCGGGAAACGTGTGAAGATGAAACCAACAAATTTACAATTTTTTGCATGAAATTTCCGCATAGCATAATTTTTTTTGTTTATATCCGTTGACGAGGAATTTACAGAGAGGATGTTGCAACTCAGGAATTCGTTTTTCACTTTACGACATTTTTGAAAGGCTTAATGATGATCATGTAATATGATACGTCCCGATATAAAATGTATGGGAATTTAACCATTGTGTTTTATTAAGGATATATAATTAACATTTATATTTTTTTCTTAAATATTCTATATTTATCCGTTTTGCAATAGTTATTGACATGGGCGTACCTAGAGATATTTTCTGGTGCTAGGCTTTAGCTTTCAACAGGTATTTTCATGTAGCATTTTTTTTGTTTATAAAATTTCTGGGGTGGACACATGATTATAATGGGGTGGGCCCGGATTACTCTATTCCTACGCCAATAGCTATTGACTATGTAACCGTATCACACAGAAATTATTAAATTAAAACGTTGAAATTAAAGATTCTGTTACTTTAAAAAAAATAGGCGAAAATATGAAATTTTTATAATTATATTTAAGAAGGCCTTTTGTCGATACGTCATTCACACGCATATTTTATTGTTATTGGTACACCTGAACAATTGTTCGGTACTGGTGAGATCATCCTGAGTCGTGTGTACTCAGATGATCGCTTTGATCGTCAGCGCGCGTCAACAGCATGAGCTGGCACGTTCGCTGTTAAGGTCAATATGGCGTTTTTTTTAAACTTATTTTTTTAATGAGACAATTGTTTTGATATATATATTTTTTTGGTGTATTAGTTTTTTTTTTGTTAATTTGTTTGTTTGAGAGTCGACTTTGACTTGGTAGTCAAATTCAAGTTTAACTTTATACTGTTAATACTTTACCAAAGTATTAATTATTTAATTTTTTTTTTTCTTTGATTTTATTTTTCAACATATTAAAAAAAAATAATTAACAGTCGTAATATCTTAATTATTATAACTGTCTAATATATGGTAAATATGGAAAATCACAGATTTCGTTCGTATTTTTCTATAATTCTTGCAAAAATCTATTTTAATAAAGAATTTATTGAAATTTAAATTAATAACGTATATAATACAATATACTAATGCTTAATACAAGTACTTTCTTTTATCACATATCATATTATAAATAAAAGTGGTCACCGCTTAACAACACTAAAACAGTATGACTCATCGCCACGGTCCTCAAAAGCCTCTCGATAAATAATTCATAAAATTCTCTATAACATTTCATATTTTTCACATTATTATATACTATTTTAAATTAATAACACTATTATTTAAAAAGACACTAACACAAGATCATTAGCTGTAAAATGATCACTTTTTAGATTTGCACTGTGATTCACATGACTACTACATTTCGTTACTTCCTGTAAGCGATCCAAATAATAACTGAGCGTACAACGGTAAATGTACAATTTTATATAAGATTCACCCTCAAATTATTTGCAAAATCTCTTTCTCACGGTCCCTAGTTCCTTAAACTTTGACCCGTAGATGATATTGTTCGGTAAACAATTGAAGACACTTCCGACTCCCCTTTTCCTTATCACAACATTGTAATATTAGTTCTAGAACGGTTCGCTAGATGGCAGAATTTTGAATATCATGTATTATTATTTTAAGTACAAAGTATATTATCCATGATTTGTTAAAGATGGATAAATATATCGAATTAAGATAGAATTAATTAATTAAAGTAACATAAGGTTACTTATATTGAAAAAATAGTTTATTTGAAAACGTATTATAGACAAGCAAACGTCTTCCCAAGCAATATTCTTCGTGATATCTCAATTCGCCCATTCTCAAAGGAATTTTATGTATGCAATCGTAATAAAAAAATGCATTATAATGTGATAAAAACTGACTGTGATGTTATGAAACCAAAAAATCCTATAATTCTTTCATATAAAAAAAATATATCTACACAATTTTTTAATTTAAAATATTATAAAAATAAACTTATAATAATTTAAAGTTAAAATAATATATTTAACAAAGTCCTCTAACAGTAGCTAGTGCCTAGCGGTTAGCGGTCCGCTGCGACCGTCAACAATCATGACTCGTGCGCCGCACGCGTGTACTTTACACTGGCAATTACTTAAACAATGCTAGATAATAATGGTCCTATTCGAAACAATTACTAAATGTTAAATGTTACAATGTATTACGTTGTTATTTTTTTTGTAATCTTAAATTCTTTAGAAAATGGGTAAAATGTTAGGTAAGTATAAATAAAAAAAGTAAAGGCGTAATGAACAAACTCTCTGAAAAATGTCAATGCATGATACTTAATATGCACTCAATATAAATAATAACATCATATAATCACACATAATTATGAAGGAAATAATTATAATGTTAATAAAGTTCTTAAAATACACGAAGTTGTACTTTTGCAGTTAAATTTAAAAAAATAAAAAAAGTAATTCAAATGTCAATGTCAAAAAAAGGCCCCAAGCAACAAAACAAGAAACATCCAAAGTTGATAATTCGAACAATTTCCAATTTCATAATTGGCATACGAAGTATGACGCGAACGCCCGGTGCTCGAGCCGTGGGAACGGCGACAGTTGCGCGCGCGCCACCTGCCCCCTTCTATAAAATAAGAAAATTCTAATTTACGTACGATTTATATGACCTTAATTTTTTTTGTTGATTCCCATACACATTGTTGTTTTGTTTATGTTACGCTGATGTTATGAAATCTGATCTTTTTAAAGAATTTATATGGCATTTTTGTTGTGTTTTTTTAACAAAATCTCAAAAGGACATATATACTTATACTATTTTTAATTAAATTTATTGTAAAACTCTACGTAAGTTTAATCTATTTAGAATTCAATTTAATATAGTAAAATCATAGTATTACTAGATTAGCTATAACATAATTTAGTTATAAAATAGATCTTAATAATGATAATTAAATAGTTTATCTATCACTACTTAATTCATAGAGCCCTAAGTCCAATGTTTTTTGTGCACGCGTCGCCCCTCGCGCGTAAACGTTCCCGCTCGCGCCATATGTCGCGTGGACCGTGGGAACGCGTCGAACACGACCAAACGCAATGTGCTCGTCTTTTGCTCGATTGTCAAAGCTAGAGTGCCTGTTTTCTTATTTTATATCGAACCTCTTTTAATATAGAGTTCCGTTTACAACTTCGTTAAACTCTGTTTATTATATTATAAAAGAAATAAATATAAAACCTCCATGGTGAGGCTTAAGATTGAGTTTCAGTTGGATGTGCGTTGTGTATCTCATATCCGCACATGCCCCATTGATCGACAAAATTAAGATTACTTAGACCAAGTAACCGAGAAAATATTGTTTATCTGTATAATGAATTGCTTAATACTCTAGTGGTTGACGATAATATATACTTAAGACTGTTTACTGTTTTAGATAACAGTTTATCTTTAGACTTTACTAATCGTATATTAAAAACAAAATAGAATCCAGATTGCAAGCTTCCTTAAACAACAGCAAAACAACGATATCTCGTTACATAAGTGAACGTAAAACTTTTACTATATTAAAAACAAAGTGCTATAGAATTTAATGATACATATAAATATTGATATGGTAAGAAAAAGAAAAAAATACGGAGGGGAGACGCGCAACTGGCGCGAGCGAGCGTGGGAACGCGACCAGTTCTCGAATAGGTAAAGAACGTCTTAGAAAAGGTGCAATTCTTTTTTGTCCACAGCTTTTTGTTTCTAATGGCAGCCCGAGTGGAGTAGTGGCGAGAAATTCGAAAACGGCACCAAGGAATGCGATATTAGAAGATGAAAATGGTTAATAGTATTGCAAAAAAAGATAACGTTTCATTTAATACAATTTTATGCTTGTTGCGTTTTAGATTTTTTGGCAAATCAATTTTTACAGGTTAACAATTTGCTTTTCGAGTCTAACATTATTTCTAATATTAAAAAAATGTAGATAGGATATACGAATCATCATCTGAACATGCAACGATAAAGTTTAAGAAGTTTTATCATTGCGTAATTAGATAGTGATTTCAACATTCAACAAAGTAAAAACAATTATCCTTAAATACAAATAATATTACAAAAATAAAATCATAAACAACAATTGCATATTACACCATTATATTTTCGTCACGGTCACGAAAAAATTCCAATACGATTTGCCAACAAAGTCGCGTCAATCAATCCATTTACTATTCCACACTTAACCCTAGAATGCATCTGCCGTTACAAAAGAGGCCCCCGCATTATGCCGGCACGTTTTTTTTCCTGACCTCGGCCTTTATGCCCAGGGGGCGAATCGTGGGAACGATCTTGCACAATCCACCGTTTCCTTGGGCATATGCGACAGAAAAAAGTGCAATTATTCCCCCTCGAAGAAAAGGGGAGTTGTGAGAACGTGACCTAACAATGCGCTTCCTGGCTTTCGATACACAATCTGTCTTGCCGAAACGTTATTTTAGCTCTTAGTGTAACTACACAGAGATACCATTCCGATAACCTGTGGCTTGTGTTCGATGTTTAACAAATAATTTTAAATGGTTGTTACAAAATTTTAAGGCCAATCGATTATACGCTTTATTCTTTTCGAGTAGAGCTCAAAATGTCGTGTAATATATGTGCGTGCAATATTTACGAGCTATAAATGGGATAGTTTCTTCAATATAAAGTGATGTAGTGGATGGCATACGCGTGACCTTTACATATGGGTTATGTGAAAATATGATTGATCTTGTGTCAGTACGCGGATGTGACTGAGAGAATTTAAGATATTAAGTACATTTAACTGTTTATAAACACGAATCGATTTAGAATATTTTAAATCTAGATAACAATTAGTGAAACCTTACTCAAAATTAATGAAACCCGTTACAATTGTCTATTTAATCGAACAATAGTATGTATTATTATTATTAATATATTAGACATATAACAGGGTAGAAAGAAGGAATCTGGAAAACTAGTGTTAAGACACTCCGTTCCCATTCTTCTTCTTCGTTAAGTAGTGGAACGCAACGCCGCGCCTTTTGCCTGGTTATCAGAGCAAATCTATTAAATATTTCATTTCTCCAGTGGGAATCAAACTCCCAACTTGTCGTGTATACAGTCACACTTTACAGGCGCAGGGTCACTGCGCCACGACTGGCCTATAAGTGAGTAATCCATGATTAAATAATAACTATAAAGATATTTCTTTAATTTTAAATAGAGTATTAAAAGTTAATTAATAGGAACTAAGGATAGTCTGTATAAGACAATGTAGGTACTATCTCGATTATACGAGACACTTTCAAGTGAGCAAAGTTGTATCAAATTGGGAACAGGCAGTAAATAACCATGTAATGTTATTCGTTAATTAACAGTAGCCCCATTAGCTCTTGTTAATTCCTACCTACTCTCATACAAAACATGTTCACTTACGCTGTAATTGAAGTAAGCTTAGTACCGCGTATATGTTATGCGTATGCTAAACTATATATAGCTATATAGACTTTATTTAATATAACAAAATGTTTCTCTCTACTTATAAAATTGCAATTTTTTATCAAATGATAGTTTACATATATTATTAAATTTACATTTTATTAATATAAAACAATAAACTTTTTAAAAATAATCGAAATTATTATTAATATATATATAATAATAAATATTGAGGCTGTCGTGGCGCGAGGGTTATTGGTTCGATTCCCACTACGAAGGGTGAAATATTTAATATTATCAATTCCTCGCTCTGATAACGAGATAAAGTGCGGCGTTGAGTTCCGCCACTCAACGAGCATGTAAGATTTTGACGGACTCTTTTTTTACACTCTTTAAGGTCCTCTACATTATGGACCTATGTCACAAGGCTCTTAAAAGACTGGGTTCTTTTGAACCCGATATCCATGACGAAAGAAACATATAATAATAATGATTATTGTCATTATGACAGTATATCTTCATATAATAAAATACATAAACGCTATGTCATTTTTACGCGTTAGACAAACCAATATACACTCAAATATCAGGCATAACATTTACTGTCAAGTAATATGAATAAATATATTCAAATTTATTGCAAAGAATATTTAACAAGGCTTTTAAAAGAGTCGCTTGTTGCGTAGGAAGCAAACTAGTTGGCAGAACATTCAATCGCTTAGCTAACATAATCAAAAACGCATTCGTCCCAAAAAAAAAGACAAATCATTTATAAAAAAACTATTAAAAAAATCTTATCGCCATTTGAATAATAAAAACCGCGGAAACTAACTTAAAGCAGAAACAAAACAAAAAGTGAATGTAATCAGACAGTTAAGTTTTTGCAAAGTGTTTTATCAATGGACAATTACGTTCAGAGACTATTCAAGATATTCAGCAGCAATAGAGATGCTAAGGTTACCCAACCCAGTTTCATTACCACGAAATCTTTAAGCAGCGTTTTGCAATTGGAACGTGCTCTGTGGCACTTTATTTCATTGGCACGAGTGTCCGGAGTGAAGTCACGCGCGGGTTGGCGCGGGTTGGTGCGGGGTAGCGGGGCGCGGCGGCCGCTCGAGCCCGCACCGTGGGAACGCTCTGCCTTTAACGTGTCGCACGTGCTCGCGACGCTACTACAATCCAAACGAGACTGAGCGAGACGGTGAATACGATATTTTAACGAAAGACAAGGATGCAATATAAGACAAAAAAAATTATACGACAATAAAACAACAACTGACAATTATTTGTGAGCGTTCTGAGACCGAATCCTTCGTTCGAGGACCATGAAAGGGATTTTAAAGAGTAAAGCTATATTGGAAATGTTGATTTATCGCGGTGTCTTTTCGATAGCTCGTTGCTACTGTTTATATGTACATTTGTTCGCACTCGGGTGTTGTAAATTAACGATTTGTATGTAAGTTTTATTAATGTATCATAATATTCTCTGCGATATATATTATATGGAGGCTGAGTCAGTTTTGGAAATGTGTCTGGCTTAAAAGGCGTAACGTAATCTTGAATTATGGTGACGTAAACATGGATGGTCATAAAAAATACCACCTCGGTCGACCTTTAGCGTGGCGTGCCTTGCCCATGTGTCGCGAATCTCGGCGTCGGGATCGACTTTCACAGCTCAGATTTCTTGTGAACGACCACATTTGGCGACCACACTGACCCCGAAAGACGCCAAATGTCGCAAAAAGCCCGCCATTAAGGTCTAGAGCCAGTCCGCCGTGAAACCACCGACCTGGAAATCCTACTCTTGTACGTGATTCATGATTGAGAGTTTAACTTTAAATATGGCTAGGTTAAAAACGATACAAAACAAATTTGTTTGATTCTATAATTAGAAAATATTACGTTAGTGTATAATATTGAGGCCAGTCGTAGCGCAGCGGCACGAAGTGTGACTGCAAATCGACTGGTTGTGGGTTCGATCCCCACTCGAAGAGATGAAATATTTACTTAAATTTATATTTCCATTTCTTCGCTCTGGTGCCGAGGCAAAGCGCGGCGTTGAGTTCTGCCACTCAACACGTAATGCCTCCAGAATTCGGCAGAAAGTGGGGAACGGAGTGTCTAAAACACTAGGTTCCCTCTGCCTACCCTGCGGTGTGCGGGATACAGCGTGAAGCTGGTATAATATTCTAATAGACTACAATCATCTATTTATCAGCAATGTCAGGTATAAAATTTAGTAAAGCTAAATATTGAGCTGAAGAATACTCTTTTTTTCACGCTGTATCCCGTATGTAGCAGGGTAGGCAGAGAGAGCCTAATTTTAAGACACTCCACTTCTTACTTTTCACTAAATTCTGAAAGCATTGCGTACGGCGGCGGAACTCAACGCCAAGTTTTGCCTCGATACCAGAGCGAAGAAAAGAAAATATTAAATATTTTATTTCCTCCAGTGGGAATCGAACCCACAACCTATCGCATTTACAGTCACACGCTAGGGCCCCTGCGTCACTAAATTATTTTTTTTTATTAAATCACAATATAAAACATAGAAAATAAGCCTATACATAGATTACACTCAATTATACTATATACGCAGCATAAAAACCAGTTTTTTGAACAAGCTATAAAATTATAATCGAACTTTCAAGTAAACAAGGTATAAAGTGATGTAACATAAGATTTAGTTTTTGTTAAATCTCTGAAACTTAATAACCTCATCCGGTGCTCGGGAACCCGATTTATAGACTGACCTACATGGTGGACACAATCTCTTCAGAGAAAATTTAATTACAATAATGAACCTTATATTTAAGTGATAAGAAGCAATATCCATTTGCACATCGATGACGTATTGAAAGGCTGAGATGAGCAATTTTTATTGTTAATTCAGCTATAGCATCCATTGGTTTGTTGGGAGCTAAATAGCGAACATCCGGGGTATCTATTAATGTACTGACTACTTTAGTAAGAGAAAAGTACGCTTCGTTCATTTATAATGCAAGAATCTCATTGCGTATTTATATGGCCGTCGATGATTGACAGGCGTCAGGATAATTTTTATTGGTAAAAATAAGTTACTAAAGTCTGCTGTATCCCTCGTATAGCAGGGTAGGCAGAGGGAACCTAGTGTTAAGGCACTCCTCTTCCCATTTTCCTCCAAATTTTGGCGGGACTCAACGCCGCGCCTTGGTACCAGAGCGAAAATAACATGATAATATTGATAAATAATAATTCATGCCCTAGAGTGGTGATCGAACCCACAACCGTCGCGATACAGTAATACGCTTGTACCGATGCACGACGGCCTCAATTTATGATGACGAATTTATTCTAAATATATTTAAATAAAAAAAATACATATTTCTGAATCCACAATATGGTTTTAAGTTCTTCTTAATGTGATTACAAGGAGATGCTTACATTTGAAATGTTGTCTCTGTCTCTCAACGTTCTGTTTACGGCCGCAATCACAGGCACGAGTCCTGCGGGGGACGCCTTTCTCAAAATTATTGAATGTATAAATTGTATTGATTATATAATTTTTACAATAAAAGAATTATAAGTGATATGCGGGCGAAGCCGCGAGTATGAATAAAATTGGAAATACAAATAGAGCAACAAAATGATACAGACATATATATATATATATATATATATATATATATATATATATATATATATATATATATATATATATATATATATATATATATATATATATATATATATATATATTAATTTATTAATTTATGTATATATTTAGTTATTTACCTAATAACCTCAAATGGTAGACTAATAAAGGCTAGACATCTTTTTTCTAAATTTGTAGATCTATAAAATTTTAAAATATCAAAGGCCAGTCGTGGTGCAGTGGCACAAGTGTGTGACAGTAAACGGAAATGGTAGAGGATTCGAGGTGTGAGGGATCCACTGTGAAGCTGATTAAACTTAATTTAAAATATCAAAGTCATCAACAGTCGTTCTATATTTTTTTAGTTCAAAAATATCATATCAAAATATGTAAATTAAAAACTTTATTTTTAGATTACATCTTAGTATATGATCAAAACAATTTGAAAATAGACTTATCAAACAAGGTCATTATGTATAGTAATGAATAGGACAGCTATCAGTATTGTTAATTTATGTAGATTCACTTCTAGATAAGTAGGCACTTAATAAATAACTAACCTGTTTTTAATTTCTTTATTGTGTACAAATATACTTGAGCCCTTAACAGTTGACTATTATTTAAAAACACGCTAATATTAGCTTCGATTTCCACTCGTGAGTATGCTTATATTATATAATATATTTTCATTTTCCTACTCTTATAAACAAAATGCGGCGGTTACCTAAGGCACTCAATACGTAATATGTCGAAAACTGGGCGGGAAGTGAGAACCAAATAGTTTTATACTAGGTTCCAAAGCGTGAAACTGTAGAAGAATATACCTATATCAGACGACCTAGATGTAAAACTAGAATAAAATCTTTAAAAAAAAACATTACACGCTGCAAGAAAGCAATTAACCTGATGAATTCATGAAACCCGAATAATACGTTCCATTGGACCAAATTTTTCTTTCATAATTCAATAAAGAACATTAATCGACACATAAAAAATTCAATTACCAAACCATCTAATTAATTGTGTTTTTCAGCGCTACGGAGCTACGCGCTACGCTATCGCCGCGCCGGTTGCGCACGCGCAGACCACGCGAGTAGTGCCTCTCGCTCACACATCCTCAACACTGTGGGAAAAGACGGCAGGTGTTATGCGGGATCGTGAACAACCACGCATTACCATTCACATTATTCAACAATAAATAATAATAATAAGAAGCCGTGGAGCGAGTGGCGCACGCGCAACTTATACTTATGTATAAGCGTGTGAGTGTGAGGTTTATTTTGTGTGCGTAAATCCGTGGACAATATTTTTTTTAAGTCGTGTGGGCGGGCGCGCGTCACAGATTTACAGGGGATTAAATTTTCTTCATTGTTTTAACATATTTGGGGCACGTGATTTATGGAGGGATAAGCTACTTTGGTAGTCTGTTGACACTTGGATTTGAATGTTATGCAGTTTTACCTGTATTTTGTAAACTTATTGAGATTTTTTGGACAAATGCGTGTAATATAACTTTGTCTATATCATTATTATTTCTTATTATAATTACTTATTAAATAAAATGTGACACTCATTAGAGTCGCTCGATAATAATTTGAATATTTGGTAATGAATGAACATCTAACATCGTCTATCCATTCACATACATTAAGTAAGAGTGAATTGGGTTATATGACATTAAAATTCAATGAAATACCTTAGGCGACATGTGTACTTTAAGAAAGGCGTGGGAGTCGAATTTCCTACGCTGCGATTGAAAGTTTTAAAATAAAACTAAATAGAAATGATGTGTCAACCTGAACAAACATAAATTTATAGCTATATATAAAGCTTATTTGGAAAATATTAAGTGAGATATGTAATAGTAATTATTTTAAAGTAAAGTAATTATTTTAACAGTAATTATTTATAAAATTTTTCAATATCTTAATAAATATAGCCTTCACAGTTTCAGAAATATGTAGGTGTCATTGCGACGTTGAATCTTATGACAATCGTGTATTCCACGATGACAAAAAAGTCTAAGAAGTACAGGAAGGAAGTACACTAATTTATATTTAAATGTCGGTATATACAAGGCGCGGCGTTGAGTTCCACCATTCAACACGCATTGCCTTCAGAATTCGGCGGTAATTTGGGAACGGAGTGTCTTAACACTGGATTCCCTGTGCCAACCGCTGTGTGTGCTGTGTGCGGAGTGTGCGGAAAATAAAAATAAGTATATCTTTTAAAAGCTCCACGTTTTATCTCGCATAGTATTGGTAGAGAGCGTCTAGTGTCAAGATACTCCGTTTTTCACATTCAGCCTGAAACCGAGACGTTCTGTTTGTAGTAAGAGATAGTCATATTAAAAGTAAAGTATTCCTTTAAATGGGATCATTGATAATTAATCATTGAACCTACATAATACATATCAGGGTATGAAAATATCATTGACAAAATAAAAAATATAAACAAAACAAGTGATTTCACTTATTTAGAAAGCGTATCAAAATGTTAACGTAGCTTGACTGGAACCCGTGACTCTGGAAACCGACCAGGGTGGGTTCGATGCTCATTCAGAGGAATACCTTTTACGTACCTAAAGTATTTTTTTTCTTAAGTGTGGAATTACACTTTAAAAATTTTAAAAATACAAATCACGCAATTAAGATTGCTAGAATTATTAACTCGATGAAAATTTCATAATAGCAAAATAAAAAGCCATAAATTTTTCTTAAATTTACATAATGGTGTTGACGGTCATTAGTATTATTGTCAAATATAAATCTTCTCAAGGGGAACAGGTTCGACACTAGCCTATTAACACTGAGAAGCCTTTTATGTTTAAAACGTCGTTCAATCAATCTCAATAATTTACATATTATTAATATAAAATTAGATATAAAATATAACTTGCCATTACTCTTTGATTCTATTAGCACGTGAATATATGTATATTACGTTCGGATACCCGGTTCTAAATTTTATTTTGGCAACTTCGACTATTTTAAATTGCTAAGAAAAAAAACTAAAGTTGTTATAACTAGTTGTAATCTATTTTTGTACGCATTTAGCGTTGATCATTAATGTTTGAATATAAGAAATAAAGTACTACTTTTAAATAATTAAAATTACATTATTTACTGTATGTTGAAATGAAAATTTGGCAAAGTAACGCCTTTAAGCATATTACGTAAATATCAGAGGCCAGTCGTGTCGCAGGGGCACAAATTGTGCCTGTAAATCGACTAGTTGTGGGTTTGGTCCCCACTTGAGGAGATGAAATAGTAGTGTCGAGTGGAAAGCGCGGCGTTGAGTTCTGCCACTCAGCAGGCAATGTCTTGAGAAATTGGCAGAAAGTGGGGAACGGAGTGTTTTAACACTAGGGTTCACTCTGCCCTACTGTGTGCCTGATACAGCGTGAGCTGAAAAAAAACATAAATATAAAGAAACCCCCGTAATAGATTGTGGGTTCAACAATGATCAAGCAGTCCTCATTTTGTATGCTTCTTTTTTTTAGCTACTAGAGGGAATCTAATGTTAAGACACTCCGTTCCTCACTTTCCGCCGGATTAAGCATTCCGTGTCGACTGACGAAACTCCACGTCGCGTCTTGTCTTGTTACCAGAGCTAGGAAATTACGATGTTACGAAAAAAACATTACCCTGTGTAGCAATCGTAGTTACTATTAAGCCGTCGCGTTGACTGTCACAAGCTTGTGCCACTGCGCCATGATAATCTCCACATTTTTTTACATAAAAATTTTAATATAGAAAATATTTTAAAAAATCACGTGCCTTGTTAAATTTATTCGTTCATTCATTCATATACACAGTTTTCTCGTGATTACAACACTTGAGTAAATAATGACGCATCCGTGAGAGTAGTGAATACTTAAAAATGTAACCGTTGAGCGTTGAAAAAACTGGGGAGAAGCCTAGTATATTCTATATAAAAATTTATTTTTAAATCCTTGTAACCAGCCACAACGCTGCAAAATGTTACATAATAAATTAAATAAAAAATAATAAATAATAAATAGATAATAAATAAAAACAAATAATTAAAATACGATAATACCAATATTAAACTCTATTGTATTCATAATAAATTAATATTCTTAAAATAAAAATAGATTAAGTAATTTGATATAGAGAATAAAATTAATGTTTTTATAACCAAGCTTACAAATTTTTATATTTTATTTTATTTAAAAAGTATATAGACAATTTAATCTGTTGTTACGTTTCTACTTTATTCCGTATACAGCAGGGTAGGCTTTTATATTTCGCCCAATTTTCGTGATATTGATTAATGCTTTTGCTGTTTTTGCCTTCTCACCAAAGAATGAAAATTATTTGTTCTCCCAAATGAGAATCAAACTCATAATCGCCGCATTTACAATTAGATACTGTACCGCAGCACCACGACACGCGTCTATTTCCTGAGAATTCTCTTAATTAATAACATAAAAACATTACACTTTAAAACTTTTCTCAATAAACAACAAAACATCATAATTTTAAAGTTTACAACTGTATTTAATTTATATTTAATATGCCTACCTATTAAGCAACAACAACACTATCATACCTTTGAAATATTTTTTAAATGTCTGTTATTATTTTTAGGTATTACCACGGCGGACGTCGTGAATTTTTATCTTATATTTTCTTTTGTATGATTATATACAACGTGGAGCCTCAAGATATAAAAGTTCAAGAATAAATAAACGATAGCTAGTCACGAAGCTCACAGATGGATTGATGGAGTCATTTAAAAATATTATAGAGCACTCTAGCTGTGTATCTTGTAATTGATAACCTTTATACATTTATAGCTATAGTAGCCATACCAATAACTGTTTATAAGTCTAATACTACTAGCCTACTCTCTCTCTCTCTCTCTCTCTCTCTATCTGTCTTCACTTATAAATTTTTATAACTAAATAATATACTATATTCTTGAAGTCTTCATTATTTTTATTTTTTCACTCAGCTCTGGTTAAACAAAATACTGCATTGAGTTCTGCAACTCAAAACTCAAACTTTAAAACTCAACGCTCAGCTCAAATTTGGCCTCCTCCTTCTTAATTCCATAATAAAATCCCATAATATGAACATACATACTCCATCAACACCTTATACAAGTAGAGCAAAAGAGCAGAAATGCTCACAAAAACTAATAAATAGTTACAAAACAAACTAACCCTAGATAGTTAGAGTGTAAACCAATCAACGACAACCATCTAGGATCTTCATTACTTCAAAACAGTTAATTTATTTTTTGTGCAGCGAGAGGAAATGAGAAAAATAATGAGCAATCAAAGCAACATGCGCCACTAGATACTTGTTATAATTTAAGTATACGTCGTTTTTTAGAGACAGTATCTTTAAGTCTATTTATTTAGATATTCAGCTTCACGCTGTATCCCGCATATAACGTGGTAGGTAGGGGGAACCTAGTGTTAACCTTCCTTTTCTACTTTCCACATATTTTTAATTGCATGCGTGTTAAGTGGTGGAACTCGACGCCGCGATTTGGCCTTGGTACCGCAGCAAAGAAATGAAAATTATATAAATAATAATTTATTTCGTGAAGTGTGTGATTCGTGACGGATGTGGGTTCGATTTCATCGAACCCACATCCGTCACGAATCCGTTGCGTTATAGTCACGCGCTTGTGCTTGTGTGTCTCTATTAACATATTGATTTTTTTAAATAATTAAATATTAAAGTTTAATAGTTTACACTGTTAGTGCTTATTTTAATAATTATACTAAGAGAAATATTTTTATAATAGTAGTATTAATTTTTACATCAAATCAAGTTTTATAATAAGTAAAAAATATTACATTATTTTTTACTTATTATAAAACTATTTAATTATTATATTAATAAAGTAAATAATTTAATAATACATGAGAAACTGTGACGTAAAATAACGTAAAAATACGCGAAGGACGTGCAAGGACTTACGTCATAGGCACCACGACGTTTCGCTTCCTTAGTAATTGAGTCTTAATAAAATATTCATAAAAGCTCAAGTCCGTAAAAGTGGTAGAAGCTTTTGCTTTTATTTGCATATATATTTTGATCTTCTTTAATTTGTCTCGAAATAGTAATATTTAAGTTGAAAAATTCTATAATTGAAAAAATGTATTGACTTTTATATAATTTTAATAAATTTCTTGCTTAATGGTAGAGTCCATTATGTTTTGTTATACGATATATATATATATATATATATATATATATATATATATATATATATATATATATATATATATATATATATATATATATATATTATAATTTACAGAAATGCATCTTCTCTATTTGGAATAGCAGGTAGAAAAAAATTATAATATAATTATAAACATTCCTAGAATCAAATTGAATAAATCAAATCAGCTTCACGCCGTATCCCGCACACAGCAGAGTAAGCCGAGGGAACCTAATGTTAAGAAACTCCATTTCCTTTCCATCCACAACCAGTGGATTTTACAGTCACACTTTGTGCCTCTGCGCCACGACTGGCCTCATAAAGCATTCTTAAGCGTTGAATTAGAAGCTACGACCATCGTTGTATATCTTTCGCCTTTTAATAACACTAATAATCTTTATAGCAACCATTTCCATGTATTTACAGTTCCGAACGTAATCTAAAATATATTACACTACCACATAACTATTTAACGAGGAGTAATATAAATAGAAAGCACTCAACAAGTGATAAATAAATAATGTAATTAATAATAATCAGTTTCACGCTGTACATATCCCGCACACAGCGGGATAGGCAGAGGGAACCTAGTGTTAAGAGACCCCGTTCCCCACTATCCGCCAAGTTCACGAGGCGTTTCGTGTTGAGTGGCCAGGGCGGGGAATGGAGAAATGGGGATCGGAGTGTTTTAGCACTAGGTTCCCTCTGCCTATCCCGCTGTGCGCGGGATACAGCGTGAAGCTGATTTAAAAAAACATTAAACCAAGCTATTCTTTGAGCAATATGATAAGAAATTTAATTTAAACGGATGTTTTTTTTCGCTGTAAATGAATAATGAATTACATTTCTACATTATCATAATATAACCACCTAATTTAGTATTAACGAGTACTGACAGTGACGGAAGCGGTACAGGAATTAGAACTCCACCACAGCGGGTTGCACCTGCCTCTCAATTAAAGAGATTATTTTAAGAAAAAAATGATAAGTTTTTGATATTACTATCGTCAAATTGCTGGTGGTATCTTGTTATTTACCAATAACGCGTCTAAGTAAAAAAATGCGATCATATTAGAATTTCTAATGCGTAAATTCTTTGGTGATATTGAAAATTTAATATTTTAAATTAAAATAGTTACATACTTAATTACATTATCGAAGTACCGTTATTATAATAGTTTTACATTGTAACAGTATCTGCTATTTACTGGCAGCATTTTTTTTAAATTCAGCTTCACGCTGTATCCCGCATGATGCAAGATAGGTAGAGGGAACCTATTTGTAAGGTACTCTCCACTTTCCGTCGAATTTTCGAGGCATTGTGTAATGAATGGTGGAACTCAACACCAGACACCAGAGTCAAGAAATAAAAGTTAAATAAATAATATCCAATTCCCACCGAATGTAAATCAAACCGACAACCGTCGCGCTACAGTTACAAGCTTGTGCCTCTGCGCCACGATGGCTTCATTTTTTATTTAATATGTTTAAATATATTTTAATAGCTGAAACTGCGTATGCCTATGTGCAACATACCACAGAGACCGAATGGGTCACAGCCTATTTCAAAACTAAATAAACACGTTATCGAATACATTACAAGTTGACTTATTATCTCCATACAGAATGACCGGTAGTGATTAAAGATTAAGATAAGCCGCAACTACGGGCGGTGGTGCCTAGATATAAGATTTAAATAGTAAATACTGAACTGATAAACGGCTCGGACACAGCGTTTGTTGTTTTGATTAACTGCAAGCGGAGCTGAGGCTTTGTCACTTTGATCTTGGTAATTATATACTTAAAATAAAAATATATTAGCTTCACGCTGTATCCCGTACACAGCAGGGTAGGCAGAGGGAACCTTGCTTGTTAAGTGGCAGAACTCAACGCCGCGCTTAGCCTCGACACCAGAGCGAAGAAATGAAAATATAAATTTAAGTAAATATTTCATCTCCTCGAGTGGGGATCGAACCCACAACCAGTCGGTTTTACAGTCACACTTCGTGCCGCTGCGCCACGACTGACCTCAATTAAATATAAATTAAAAAATAGCTTATTTTGTATTTATTTTTTTTAAAATATGAGATATTTGAATGTATTTTACTGTATTTCTGAAACATTTTATTGTATTCTGTTGTAATTAAATGTTATAAGTACCGTAGTAAGTTAAAAGAACTTAAAAAAAAAATTCGAAATTTATAGAAATATGAAATTAAGAAAAACCTATACAATATTCTCAGTCAATGATGTATTGTAGTTTCAGTGTTAATATATCCCGCATATGGCAGGGTAGGCAGAGGGAACCTGGGAACCTAGTATTAAATTACTCCGTTCCCATTAGAACACTACCGTTCTCTATTTTCCGCTGAATTCTCAAATCATTGTGTATTTGCCTCGATACCAGAGCGAAGAACTGAAAACATCAAATAATTCATTTCTTCGAATAAGAATCGAATCCACAACGTGTCGTGACTGACCTCCTGAATAGTAATGTACAATATAATTGTAATTTGTATTCTTATATTTAATTTTTCACCAAACTCACGGTCTAATCATACGAAACGAATCGAATGAACCAGATTCAATAATTTTAATTTCTGTTTCCATATTGAAAACGGAAACATATATCAAGATATGACCACATTATCTCGCAGTTAACACCTCGAAACATGTGAACACTAAACATATGTAAATATTAATTACATTTAATCTTAACGGAATACATTTGTGGATAAAATATGTCTATATTATATTATTAGAAATGAGAGTATTCGTTTTAAACCTGGCTCTTATTCTACTTATATTGTTTTTCCTTTGTTACATAATCAAATAGGTATTAAAAAACCTAAAAAATAACTGGAAGACAAAAGTGGAATGACATCTAAAATTATTAAACTATTAAAGGTATAAAAATTGCCAAATTATTACCATAAGAATGGCTCATATTATTCTATTTATCTTATCCTTTCAATTTGACGCACACTGCAGGGTAGGCACAGGGAACCTAGTGTTAAGACACTCCATTCCCCACTTTCTGCCGAATTCTGGAGGCATTGCGTGTTGAGTTGCAGAACTCAACGTCGCGCTTAACCTTGACACCAGAGAGAAGAAATGATAATATAAATTTAAGTAAATATTTCATCTCCTTGAGTGGGGATCGAACACACAACCAGTCCAAGGTTTTGCAGTCACACTTCGTGCCGCTGCGCCACGACCGGTCTCAATTATTGATGGTTTAAAATAATGTAGATATATGTATAGATTAAAAATATTTTAAAAATTGGAATGAATTAAACCAATCATTTACATCAACACTATAATATAGGCACGTGTCAACTAGAAATAAAATATTTGAACCTATAATAAAAAGAACACAGAAGCTTCCTATGTCAATGGCCTCAAAGCTTGCATTATACCATTAACAAATTACTAAATAACAAATTGTCGTCCACTTCCCACCCTACAGCGTGGTACCCAGCAATTTATACCCGATAGCATCAAACATCAGCTACCGTTCCCGGAGGCGAATCTTAACATTATAAAATACCTTGTATGGTTCATTCTATACTAGATTTATAATCTTAAATACATGTTGATTTTAGAACGAAATAAAGGACTCGGTAGAACGTGCCTTTTATGTATATTTTAATTTTATTATAGCATTATAAATAGGTACTTATAGAGTAAAATAATGATATTTTTATGTGTTGTTAATATTGTTTATATTATATAAATTATTAAAAATAAGTACAGAGTATTTACAAACACTTAGTACGATAGGTAGGAAATATTATGTATATTAAAAAAAAACGTATTGTTATTTCACCAAATACATTTTGGTAATAATTATCAAAATAACCGTAAAATCTCGGGGACACAACAAAGAGGTCATTATAAATATATAATAGGATCCTCGAGAATAACATAAAACTTGAAAATCATAAAATTACAAGAGAGACCATAAAATTTAGGCAACAATAAAATATGACTTTTAAAATGTTAGATCACAGTCTATTCAGTGGGAAGCGGTGCTTTTGATGGTTTGTGGCATTTTATTATTTTCTAGCGCGGCCGTCATAAACCATAGAAGCCCACTCTTTGTAAAGTATACTGAGGCCTGCTTGTCGGCACGTGATATTAGCAAACATTTTTGTAGAAAAGGGGTTTTAATTTTACAGTATTCTCAGAATTTGTATGTCAGTTAGAACAAAAACGCCATTTTAGTTTGACTTCGTCTTGGTCGATGGTAAATGATTTTTTGAAAAGCAGAACTCGCTGGACAAGAGGCCTTTAGTTCAAAATTATGCGCTTCCTTAACTTCTTGTAAGTACGCCTTTTTTCAGTAGCCTTTGTATTATAGTATTAGTACCTGGTTTTTGTTAAAGTAGTAGCTATTATGTATTATTCTTATTTAAATTATTTGTACTGTGTAAATGTAATCTACGAATAAAACATTGAATTTTGAAGTATTCAATTAAAATTCTGTATTATTAATATATCTATTGATTATAATTATTTTTTAAATTCTGACCATACATTAAATGGTTGTAAAGGTATGACATTTCCGTTGCTCATTATAATAATAATTATTTGCATTTAACGTTTCAAGTGTCCTGTCCTCCAGACACTTGACGGTTAATACAAAAAGCAGACATTTCACGTCGTTTGTCCCGTCACCTCCCCAAGTAAATGTAATCTCTGGAGAAACAAGGGGCAAAAAATTGGCGCCGCATTGTATTATCTCAGCCCTTGGGATTTGTAACTGTTTCGAGAGCGACTTTTTGTTTGCGATCCGCAGTTGCACTTGCTATACCTACCTGTTTTAGTGTTCAACGCTATTGTCTATTCATTTCTTAGAATATAATAGACAAAGGAAGCCACGGACACGTGTCTTTTGAGCAGTTTTGTGGGACATTGTCTTCACCGAATGGGCTTAAGAGATGCCGATGAGATAACCTTAATATCTTATGGAAACAAGTTATAGCGGCAGTTATGACTTTATGGCCGGAGTCCGTTAATTGTTAACACCTCATTTATTACCTAACAGGACTTACGCTGATGTTTGAGATGATAACGTTGTAAAGGAAACTCGCAAAGCCGTATGTCGCCAAATAAAGAAAACCTAAAGAAAAAAATTAAGCTAGTCGTGGCGCAGAAGGTTGTGGGTGCGATCCCCACTCGAGGAGATGAAATATTTATTTAAATTTTTGTTTCTATTTCTTCGCTTTGGTGTCGAAGTTAACCGCGGCGTTGAGTTCTGCCACTCAACACGAAATGCCTCCAGAATTCCGCAAAAAGTGGAAACTTTTCCCGTTGGGGAACGGAGTGTCTTAACACTAGGTTCCCTTTGCCTACCCTGCTGTGTGCGGGATACAGCGTGAAGCTGATTTATTTATTTTTATTTAAAGAAAAAAAAGTCGCACACATGTACTCATTAGTAAGGTCTGGCATCTTGCAGTCAAATATTTGACGTTGCTAGCAAATCTCGGCGCCACCGAGACGACAGAGAAGCCGCTACCTTTTGTTGGTGCCGACTGGGTGCCGACACTGTGACGGCAGCTAAGATAATATTTGAAGAGACGCCAAATGAACACGAATGACCATAAGATTAGGTATCGAAACTAAGCTAATAGGCGACTAACGGGTTAGAACAGTGATTCTCAACCACTGTGCCGCGGCACTTTTGTGTGCCGCCAAATTTCAAAAGTGTGCCGACACATTTTGCAAATATGTTAAAATTTTTATGCAGTGTGTTGAAGTACGTAAATAATTTTTATCTTTTTCTTTGTGTGCCGCCAATTTTTGAAATCGTTAAATATGTGCCGCAACAAAAAAAAGGTTGAGAATCACTGGGTTAGAAACAAGCAACAGCTGTTCGTACACTGCAAAATCGATAACATATCAAATGATTAACATACAAATTATATAAATGTAACGGTATAAAGAGTTTGCCAAGGCCAGTCGTGGCGCAGTGGTACAAAGTGTGACTGTAAAACCGACTGGTTGTGAGTTCGATCCCCACTCGAGGAGATGAAATATTTACTTTAATTTATTTATATTTCCATTTCTTCACTCTGGTGTCAAGGCTAAGCGTGGCGTTGAGTTCTGCCACTCAACACGCAATGGCTTCAAAAAATCGGCAGAAAGTGGGGAACGTAGTGTCTTAACACTAGGTTCCCTGTGCCTACCTGCTGTGTGAGGGAAGCTATTTTTTTTATTTTTATAAAGAGTTATAGAAAAGAAAGTTTAAGAGTTTTAGAAAAAAATTAGCATTTCATGCTTATTATATTTTTACATTTTCATCGTAGATAAATAATCAAAGATATCCGCGTTGATAAGGAATTTCCATATACTATAGAATATGTCAATAGAAGTGAAATTAATTAATATCCGATTTTTTGATACGAAATATACACAACAACGACGATAACCTTATAAGAAAGATATGGGTGAAAAATGACGCAACTCTACATCAGAGTGTAAAAGGCCAAATAAGGAAAGTCTCTTAGTCAGAGGTATTTTTTACGTAAATAGTGAGATGACGTCAAAGAAGAAACGCCACTGTTTGACGACGCGGCGCGTCACACAAACGCCCTCAGGCGACCTTCGCAGTCGGATTAACCATCAGAAGTGAGAACCGGTTCGCCATGATAATAATAGCAAGTCCGTCATACAATCCGGAACCTTAGATTGTTATCAGGCTGTCTAACAGTATATAAAGACTGAAGTAATTCCAGTAGCTATGTATATTTTTCCTATGTTTAGTTAATATCAATGTAAATATTCATCACCAAGCTGTACGTTACTGACTATAATATATAAAGATTAAAACTCTTCCTAATTCCCTATACACATCTGAAATATCAAATATTTAAGTCTTATATTTATTTATACTGATATTTAACGCAAAAGTTATTTAATTCAATCTCTTAGTCATCACACATATTTATACATTCTCATAAAAAATAATAAAAAAACCATATAGGCCCGCGACCCGCGCACGCGCAGGCCATGAGTCACGAGACGCGTGGCAACCTCCGAGTATGTCCCTAATATCACGTACGCGCAGTTTCGCTGACACTTTACCCTATGCTTTGTATACGTGACTTTAACTGTGATGACAATTGAGGAAAACCGACTTTGTTAATATAATCTATTAAAATGTGTCAGCGTTGTACTAGAACAATGTTAAGTTGAGATTTATTTATTAGGCAACTATATTGTTGTTACTGTTAAACCTAATTATTATTTCAATATGGACCAATACAATATAAATATGTGATCGAAAGTTATATTATCCTAGGATATACTCCTAGGATCCTAGGATATTATCCTAGGATATACCTTTGAATAGTCTTAAATATATTGTAGTCTATTTTCACAATACACTTTAATAACATAGTAAGTATTGTATATAATAATTATTTTTCCAAAAAAAAAAGTAATATTAAAATATTACAGAGCCCTCTGTAGATATCTTATGCGAATAAGATCAAAGTAATTAACAGGGTATCAAAACGCGTTGTGGACATCCTGTTAAACGTTTGTCTAATTACATCGGAAATAGTCATTAGCCGTCCTATAAACACATATCAAGAGGAAAAAAAACATCGTGTGACGAAATATCATATGTAAATTTGCAAGGATTGATAAATACAAGAAGAGTTACTAATGATAGAACGTATCAAGACGACAGCTCCAGAAGCGGCGGTGATTGATGTAGCCGTGTATGTACCTATCTCGTTTATAAATGGAACATACGAGATATCTTATCTGATACGATGACTACTTAACATCGGTGAGCAATTGCTTGCGCGTGCGCACGTTAACACCACAAATAAGTACTTTAATGATAAATAGGAAAATTCCTATAATTACTATCAAGTGCAAGTCAATTGTGGAATGAACATGACCAACCATTAACCCGAATGCGTTTCAGATAAGACGTGTCGCAAATAGACTTTAAATCGTTTCATTCATTAAATGCTAATTATAGAAAGGAAAATTTAGCGAAATCTAATAATATTCCAAATATTCCCAATAACATATTGGATTTTGGTTTTATATCCGCGCTAAGCTCATCATGAATTTTGATGAAATTTCGAGAAACCAGGAAATGGCATATAACGGGCGCGTTGACTTATCAACATCGTTCCGTGTGAAAAATATCGTTGCGTCAACCATACTAACTTAAAATGCATGTCTGATGAAGCAAATTACTTAAGCAGGGAAATATATAATTTAAAACTACGTATATGATTTTTTTAAATAAATATATTTTGTGTATATAATAAATATAGATCTTAGAGGTTTCTTAATTTCTGTAAAAATATTTCTCTACTTTCAATCAGCCAGTCAGTCACTCAAGCTAAGTTACGATACTCTACGTCGCACTTTAATGAACAGCAATCTCACATTTTTTCTCAAATGACGCATTGCCGTGTCCTAACAAGTGATTTCCGTCATGTTTTTATTATTACACAACAAATAGATTTTTCATTTAATTTTGCTGTAACTAGAAATTGAATCTTTTTAAAAATAATACATTTAACAGTAATCAGGTATCTAAGGGATTTCAAGCCAGGAAATAAATCAATAGATATTTATATTATAAATTTAAGTTATTTTGTTTCTCGTATATATCTCGTATCTTAAGATTGCAATAATTATATACATGTGTTTTATAATTATATTGTGTATCAATTATATTGTGTAGGATATAAAGGTTCCATGATGAGAACTGATACCTATTTCTAATTTCTTATCATTATCAAATGGAATTCGACACCCAACAATGTCGACATTTTTATACTGGCACTTCTAATCTAATATACCTTTGTTTAACCTTACCCATCCGGTATGCATTTAAATACATAACTATGAATTTTAATATTATTAATGCAACCCATATTAAAATACAATGGACGAACAACACTGCACGTCATAATATATAGATTCTTAAATTCAATCGATTTTGACTAGTTGCTTACGGTGTACATAGTAGGTGTATTTTAGAGAAAGTAGGTGGGTAAAGAAGATAATTTGAAATGTATATACGTAGGATGTGTCGGCACAAGTCGAGTGGACAATATCTCAGCGCTGACGCTGGCGTGGGTGACCGCCCACGCGTCTGAGTAATGCGCCCATCCCTGGAACAGCTACCGGCGTCCGCACCGCGCACACATGATAAATTCAATAGCTCGCTTAAAATATTTTTTATTAATAAAATAATAAAAAATCTACCAATAAATGTATTATCAGATTATTAATAAAATATTAAGAGAAACAACAGTGGTTGCTATTCTTGGATCCAAGTTCTAATAATTTGCATTTCAATGGCATTATCGTATCCTTGCAAAACGTATCCTTACTTACGATGACTGTTTAACTTCAAACTCTTTACTCATTAACGGACACCCTTATTGGACAGCAATGCAAAATTATCTGTAATTCTGTCTGTCAATAATTATTACTCAGCATAACCCATGATTGATGAACGCCAACAGTAGCAGGTTATAATTGACGCGGGCCATTGTGCGGCGCCCGTCGGTTGATTGATCGAGTTGTGGCACCAATATCATGTTACGACACGCAAACTATATAAATCTATAGTCCTAATTAAATGCAAAAGTTTAATTACATATATAAATTATGAAATGAATCCCTGATATAGTGCTGTAAGAACCAATAGATTGTAAATACTTTAATACTTTTGTGGCCATCACTAATCAATGAACAAGTGTACTGTGAAATCAACAAATTTTATTTTGATTTTTTTTTTGTTTTTATATTACAAATACACGAAGTCTCTGGAACTGCCTAAACCAGAGCACGTATTGTTAAGTATTAACTTAGCACTTAATAAACATCATTGACTCTACATGTAGAGCCCCCGCTTTTTCACTCATATTAGTATCTATAGCAATGCGAGGCTTACGCAAGCCCGAGATGATATTTAGATAGGAAACAAAATAGCGTTTAGTACGTCTATGGGATGGGAGCGAGTGCAATGAGCAACAATTAGTGGGGCCAGGCGTCGCGGCGTGCGCTCGCGCCGGCGATTGTTTACGGCTCGCACGCGCGGCGCGGCGCGTGTCCCCCCGCGCCCCGGCGGCAGCTGCTCCGCACAGGTGGCGCGTGTGGGAACTCGACGGCTCTGCGCGTTCCCACGATCGCGCGCCCTCCGCTCCCTATATAAGCCCCGCTCTACCGTCTCGCCGCATTCCGCGTTCAACGCTCAGCGCTAACGCAGCTCACTACTCACTTACACACAAATGTCTACCATGTCTTACGATATCGCGTATCCGCTCACAGACGACGGCCCGCAGCCAGTCTCGCGCACTTATCAATATCGCAAAGTGATGAAGCCGATGCTCGAGCGCAAAAGGCGCGCTCGCATCAACCGTTGCCTTGATGAACTCAAGGAGCTGATGGTCAGCGCTCTCCAGTCGGAGGGTGAAAATGTGGCCAAATTGGAAAAAGCTGATATTTTGGAATTGACTGTTCGCCATCTTCACAAGCTTCGCCGTCAGCGCCGCCTGTCGCTGAACCCATCGGTTGACGCTGACCGCTTCCGTGCTGGATTTACTCATGCCGCCAACGAAGTTTCTCGGTGCTTGGCTTCCATCCCTGGAGTCGATGTGAGGCTAGGTACGCAACTCATGACCCACCTCGGACACAAATTGAACGACATCCAGCGTGCTGCAGCCGGCAGTGACACACCGCCCGCCAGCCCACCAAGCCCAGCACTGTCCACTGTGTCTTCCTCATCTGGCTATGTGACTCCTTCACCGCCCGCCTCACCAGTGCCGATGCACACCGCCGTGCCCCTGGACTGCAGTACAAACAGCTACCCCAAGTCCTCTCCAGTGTGGCGGCCGTGGTAAAGAACGGTACTCGGAGCGGGCGGACCCGGCTCCGCGGTTACATCTGTTCAAAAACCGCTCGGAGTCGCACGCCCCTTCAAGTGTCCGCCCTGATCCATGCTAAAGTGAAGTTATCAAGAAACTGTAGATCTCACAACTTATTAGTGTAGGTTTAAAAATGTAGTTCATAAGTTTAAACCGAAAGCTTTAATCAAAATAGTTGTTAAGTATATTTGTGATATTAAAGAATAATATTATTGTAAAGAGATATGGAGCCTTGCCGACTTTGAGTGGGTTCTATTTGTTATTTTATTGTCGTTAAAAAGATTTCACAGAATTGTGAACAATTAAAAAAGAATAATTTAATAAAACAATTTTATTATAAATTTTATTTCTGCATTTTATTCTAAATACCCCCCATTATAATTAAATAATCAATTTATTGTGCCAATCAATATATTTAATTTTAATATTATAAAAAGAGAAAATAAAAGCAACGTTATAGTGAACATTGAGTACAAAATATAATAATAATAAAAATATGAATAATTACAATTTTTTTACGAATTTTAAATTGAAATGCTTTTAATATACCGCTAGAAACATAAGTATTAGTATATAAACAATACATAATAGACGTGATAAATATTAAAGAGGTTAAGGGCGCGGACCTGTGACACCGTAGCCTCCGCGCGTGCTCGGTAACTTTCCTATTTACAGTACATAGTTCTAGTACACTGAAGACGCTACGAAATATTTATTTGTAATAGCAAAATACTGTTTCTTACTAAATACTTAATGTAGCACGTTCGGAATTATTTTAACGATAAATTTTAAAATGTTATAATACGATGGTAGATGGTATTTATATTTTTATTAATATTATATCGCTATAGACACTTGCTGTATTCTGCGTAAGTAAATATCAATTTTAATTTTGCTTAAAAAATAAATATTTAAAAAATATATTTTTTTTTTAATATAATTAAATAACCTTTGGATTCCGCCATCCACATTTCGGAAAAACAACGTAGAGACAAATATTACAAGATTTATTGTTACGTTCTCTAAATTTTCCACACTCATTTGATGTGGAATTTTTAATTGATAAAATACGTTATTATCTAATATTCATTTTACATATCAATTAAGATTATTTTTTTTAAATTATATTGATAATAAATAGCTAATAATAGTGATCATAATCGAATCGAAATGGAATATATAACTAACTAAAATATTAATACAATAGCTAATTTCAAAAGCAATGATTAAATTTATTAGCATAGCCTGGCCAGTTCTAGGTTTTTCTTCCAATTAAATATTTACTTTAAAATTCATAAACCGCAACTTATATAATACATGTTCGAAGCATAAATACATTTAACATGTCAAGAAAATTTGCATTTGTTTATATAAACAAAAAAATTTAAAATAGGGGATAGGTATAAGTATATCGGCAAAAAAATAAATCTATTCATATATAGATATTATACATATGTATGATACTTATAAAAAAAGTTTACCCAATTTTAAATAATATTTCTTAATGCCTATAATACAGCCTAATAATAATTTTAATAATTAAAACACGTGATTTTTAAATTATATATAAATACTATATTCATTAATACTATATTCATAAATACTATATTCAAAAGCTTATGTTCAGTTATGATGCAAAATGATGTACCTAACGCCATCTACATCATATTAAAGGCAAACCTAAACCAATGAAAGCTTAAAAGCTCCACTCCATCTCCCGGAAAGCTCTTAAACTTTAGATAAACTTTCAAATACAGCAATGTCCTAACGCTTTGACGTTTAAAAGAAGATAAAATACTATTAATGTTAGTTTTAGTAAAACTCAATATTTTTTCAGCTTCACACTGTATACTGCTTATAGCAGAGTAGACAGAGCAAACCTTGTGTTAAGACACTTCGTTCCTCACTTCGCGCTGCCTTTTCGAGGTATTGTGTGTTGGGAGACGGCACTCAACGCCGCGCTTTGATGAGATTAGATGAAGCTTAATAAGACGAATAATATATAAAAAGGATAATAAATATCCTTTTTTATATTGTGAATTATATTTATCTTAATGTTACATGGATAGTACGCCTTATTGCTAAAGAAACAACGCCTGCATATTTTTAATTTTTTTAGTAGGTATGTTTAAAGTCAAGATCAACTTATTATTTTTATAGTTAGTATCTAAATTAAATATATTTCACAAGAAGATAATCAAACATAGAATAGGTCATCAGTCACACGCCAATAGCCATTGATCCCTGGAGTGGGCGATAAGGCGCGCTGAGTCAGGAATCTTTTCTGTTGCATCATTTCTGATATAACATTAAGGTATTAAAAATATCTCTCCTATATTCTTTTAGTAATTATAAAATATTTATTATAGACGAATTGAAATTTGTTTCATCATATTCTTAATTATACTAAATAACATTTTTATCCGGCTCCGTTATGTAATGTGGTAAGTAAGGCAGCGGGAGCAGATGGAGTTACTGTCGAGATAATCAAATATGGTGGGCTACGCATCTTGGACTTATTCTGGTTTTTGTGCAATTTACGCTGAAAATTTATATTTCCATTTCTTCGCTCTGGTGTCGAGGCTAAGCGCGGCGTTGAGTTCTGCCACTCAACACGCAATGCCTCCAGAATTCGGCAGAAAGTGGGAAACGGAGTATCTTAACACTAGGTTCCCTCTGCCTACCTTGCTGTGTGCGTGATTTAATTTTGATTTTCTTATGCTGAAAATCAGGGGAGGTCTCAGATTATTGGCGAAGTACGTATCATCGTGGATTTGTATAAATGCAAAGGTTCACAGATATACTGCGCAAACCATATGGTTATCAGTTTGATTTGATTGGCTTCTGTAGTAAATTTTATGCTAAAGTATTAGCAAGAAGAAAGCAAAAGAGATCTGGGACGCCCAAGGACGCTTTAGACCTGGAAGAGGATGAATGGATCAGATATTTCGTCTTCGCATGATCACGGAAAAACTATTGCCCGTAACTAAAAAAAATCTGTGCTTTTGCTGACAGAGTTGTGAGAGCGAAATTATGGCAGGCTGCAGGCTGTAAGGTCCCTTTACAGAGATCACTCAACCTGCGTGCAATTAGGAGCTGGCATGTCGTCTTGGTTTGACATCCAATCAGGTGTTAAACAAGATTTGCGCCATGTCACTTTGGTTGTTCTATTTGTATTTGAATAGCTGTCTCCAAGGAAAGATTGATATGGAAGTGAAAGTAGGTGACTTGGTTGTAAATTGCCTGCTGTACGCAGATGATGCAGTGCTCGTTGCATCATCAGAATATGAGTTGCAGGTAATAGTCACCATTTTGATGGAAGGGTGTGAAAATAATAAGCCTGAATGCGAATTAGACAAAGGTTCTGGTTTCCGAAAGAGAAGAAGAAAGGGCAGAATGCAAGATCAGTGTAAATGGCAAGATGCTAAAATAAATGAATGAAATGCTTTATTTGGGAAGTATGTTCAGTAGAGATGAAAGATATGAGATGGATGTGGAAAGGCATATTGTGACCCGTAGCAGGGTTAACGGAGCCTTACCCGCAATGATGAGATGGTAAAACAACAGCACAGCTGCGCGTTTAGCCGTACATAATGCAGTGTTGGTACCGATGCTGTTATACGACAACGAAACGTGGGTATTACAGAAGAAGAATGAAAGAAAAATGAATGCCGTGGAGATGCGATTACTTCGTAGGATACTCTTAGTAGGATTGGGATCCCGCACATAGAGCAGAGTAGGCAGAGGGAACTTAGTGTTAAGACACTCCGTTGCCCACTATCTGCCGAATTTTGGAGGCATTGCGTGTTAAGTGGTGAAACACAATACCCCACGCCTGAACACCAGAGCGAAGAAATGCAAATATACATTTAAATAAATAAATTATTTCTTCCAGTGGAGATCGAAACCACAACTTTTTGCCCCTGCGCCACGGCTGGCCTCAAGGTAAGGTAAGGTTACAATCATTTCAATATTTGCTATTTAATTAAAATAATAACTTTTAGTATCAATTATAATTATCTATAAATATAATAAGCTGTTTAATTATAAAGTCACGCCCTAACACGAGTATTTAATCATTATCGTCGTATCACCACGCGACTCTGTGGTGGTAGATCAATTGCATGCGATACGCATATATATTATGTAAATATAAAAGTAAACAAAATGAAATATTAAAACATTTTTTTGTACATAAAATTCTATATCGCGGCGTTGAGTTCCGATACGTAACCCGAAACGCCTTGAAAATTTTGCGTAAAATGTGCATCGGAACTGTTTTAGTGAGAACAGAGTGTTAACACTAGATGCTTTTGGTTACTCTGTTATGTGCGGTATACGGCAAAAAACTAAAAAAAATTGATTATATTTTTTATATAAGTCAGAAATACAATTTATTTTGTTTTGGGGTCCATTACATTAAGACATGTTTCACGTCAGTCGTGATGAAAATGTGGTAGTATCCCGTAAATAGCAGGGTTGGCAGACAGAACCTAGGCTTAGAAAGGTTCCCCACTTTTCAACCAATTGCAAACCACAGCCACCAAAGCGAATATTTAATTCCCTCAAGTAGGAATCGACTCCACACGTCACGTTTGTGCCACTGTGTCACGTCCGACTCATTTATTTAGTCTCTACGTTTAAAGTGCAAATTGGTAAATATTTCAATATCTTCGCTCTGGTGTCGAGGCTAAGCTCGGCGTTGAATTCTGCCACTCAACACGCAATGCCCCCAGAATTCGGCAGAAAGTGGGGAACAGAGTGTTAACACTAGGTTCCCTCTGCCTACCCTGCAACATTTATTTTTGCAAAATAATCAACATATATTGATAGCGTGGAACCTTCCGGGTTGACACGGGGTAGGTTGTTTTCGCAAAATACCTACGTCACGCTATGAGTTATCAATACCTAATCATATATAATAAAATATGGGCTCGTGTCTACCGTGTGACTTTTATCACTACCACAAATGGGGCTTATAAAATCGTCGTGGTACACACCTGCTAATGTTTCTTTATATATCACCACGTAAAAATATTTATTAGGTATTAAATATTTATTAGGTATTTATTAGGAGGCCAGTCGTAGCGTAGTGGCACAAAGTGAGACTGTAAAACCGAACAACGAATCAAACGAACACAGTGTTAGTATTCATAAAATAGAATTATACTAATTAGCTCTATATTTAAGTTTGAAAACAGTATTTCAATAAATAATATTAGCAGTAATAAATAAATATTTTATTTCCCCGAGTTGGGAACGAACTCACAACCAGAAGCGTTTTTACAGTCACATTTTGTACCCCTGCGCCACGACTGGCCTAATATAAAAATAAATATCTAGCATACAATAAATCCTAGTATGGCGCCTTAGAAACTTACAACTAATAAAAAAAAGACGCACCAACAAATTAGTGGTAACTAAGTGGTATCAATTACAGCCCTTTCCCCGCTACGACACATGCTGACCCCGAGATTGTTGTGAGAAAACAACTGACGCACTATCTCGTATTTACTGTCTTTTTAATGTTGTTTTTATTATTGTTATCTACATTTTTTTATAATTATTAACTAGTGACGTGTATTATTATTGTTTTATTAAAGAAATACACGTGAGGCCGTCGTAGCGCTGCGGCACCACGTGTAGTATATGCGACGGTAAATGCGACGGATTTGGGTTTGTTTCCCATTTGGGAGAATTTATGATTTTAAATAATATTTGTGTTTTTCGAATAAACGGGGCTAGGGGCAGGGGCACAAGAATGCGATTGTAACGCGACGGATTGTGGGTTCAATTCCCATTTCAGGAAATGAAATATGTAAAATTTTCATTTTCACCGTTTTGGTAACGACGCAGAGTTCCGCCACTCAACACGCAATGCCTCCTGAATTCAGTGGAAAGTAGGTAACGGAAGTGTCTTAATGAAAGTGGAGTGTCTTAACCCTCGTTCCCAAGTTCCCTCTGCTTACCCTGCTAAATGTGGGATACAGTGTGAAACTAAAAATTTAAAGAAATGAGGCGGAGGCGGCATGTAGGTACAAGCTTACTCATGCATACATGTTATACGAGTACTTTATCTAATCAGGACAGATTATATTTTTCATTTGTACCGGTATATATATAAATATTTAGCAATGGCATGTTACAAGGAAAGGATTCGAGTATATTTATTGATCTTATATGTTCTCTACTAGTACTACTATCATTAGGTATCTAGATATTATTAAAAAGTGGTCTCCAAAACATTAAAAAGAACGATTTTAGTATGCCTAATATATAGGGAATTTCCTTTAATAATAATAATTCTTTTTCAAATACAAGTATTCTATAAACTATTATACTTAGAACATGACTAATCTAAGTTAATAAATTATTAGGAAAGAATAACATTTTAATGTAACACTTGCAATATATATTTGATATTGCTAAGTGATATTAACTTATTGTGAAATGAAAATCGTATGTTGTCTACAAATTCTGTTCTTAGTTTATGGCGTTTCGAGCGTTCCCATGGGCGGAGGAAGAGGAGGGACTGAGTGGGCCGTGCCCATCCCAGAATAGACTAATGCACACTCCAGAAATTTCACTAACAAAAAAAATTTACGAAAAAAAAACACATTTACACGAACAACGAGAGATGAATACGACCAAAGGACCTGGGCTTTATCCAGGATCGCCCGCCAGTGAACGTGCCAGTTGAGCTCTAATCGTTCCGCCAACGTCACGCTCTATGTTCTTCATGCGCTAAAGAAATTATACTGGAAAAAAGACATAATGTTATACAATAGAAGAATTAATGTATAAAGATAATTTTCAATACGAGTGCTTTGTTTATGGGCTACCAACGCAATCACGCGACGCACCGTGACATTCAAGAAGTCACTTCTCCCTTACGATGGTAGTTACGTGCAAAGTAGATCTTGTGGACAAATACCGCAAATTGACGGTAAAGATCAGTCTATAGATTAAGTACTATTTCACACCAATAGCTAATTTAATATTTTCTTTTTGTATTTTCTTTAAGTGTTTTCCTTAATAAAAAATAATCGTTTAAAAAAAAAACAGCGGTTGTGAAAACAGTTAAAAATAATTAGTAATTGTAGAAAACTTTCATAATTTTTTCATTTCCCAGTTTTACCAGACCCAAATCTCGTAAATTTATTTAAAAAAAAATTATAATGGCTTACTGGACTGGACTTTAACTTTAAACGAGCGTTTAATTATTTTCTTAAAAGAAATACCATTTTTACGTAACGATATTATCGCATAATCAAAATTAATATTTTTAATACTATAAAATATTTTTATTGGCAACATTCATATTCACCTATTGAAAAGCTCTAAACATCTGTGTACCACAAAAGTAATGAAAAACGTTACATAAGGTAAGATAATAGTTTTGTACATTAGCAAAAAAAAAACAATCAAGCAGATTTATCTGTGACCTCTCACAAGTGAAGACATTGGCGCTATATTTCTTTCTTAATAAACCATTACTTGGTCGTGATAATGAGAAATCACTGGAATTCAGTTGATATTAGGGCAATAGGTGACATAACAACTATATTTTATATACACTGTTTTCGACATTTTGTTTTATAATCTTTGACGTTTATATTAATGGCGCTATATAATTAAATAGTGACCCGCTCGCGGCTTCGCCCGCTTTAACTACTGATTTTTTTTTAATAATCTTGAATTACTTTCGTGTTTCTCTGCGGGATACAGCGTGAAACTGTTTTTTTTTTTACTATCGTGTTCGATTAAAATTTTCGTTTTAAAAGCAATATTCAATATACATTGAAAAAAAAGAATAATCGTAAAATTTTGTCAAATACAATATTTATTTTTAGTTATTTTTATATAAACGATTCAAATAAAACTAACACTATACATAAAGGCAAATTTGGCAAAAAACAACAGTGACTACCTCATTTAAATCAAGCCGTTTCTCAGATTGGCGTACAAAAACGCACTGACAAAAAATAAAAAGTAATTGTTTTTGGTTCTATTATATCTATAATTATTCTCAATAATAATATTTTCTCGTATAGTTTCCAGTACGGACAGAAATCAATTACAATTGTATTATAACTAATATAGATCAATCGATTAATTGGAATGGGGACGATGACCTATACTATATATACATAAAAAGGTTGCTTACAAAAAATATATATAGATATTCAAAAGTTAATTCAATAAATTAATCAATCAGACCGGGATACTATATTATGTTTGCATATATTAAAAAAACATTCCGTTGGGACTCAAATCCATAACCATCGCAACTACGCGCTTCGTTCTATCCCGCCTATAACAGGGTAGGAAGAGGGAACCTAGTAAATTAAGACAGTCCGTTCCTCACGTTCCGCCCTGAATTTTAGAGGCACTGTGTATTAAGTTGCGGAACTCAATCTTAGTACCAAAGATAAAAAATAAATAAAAATAAAATAAATAAGCGTCACGCTGTATCCCACACAGAGCAGGATACACAGAAGGAACCTAGTGTTAAGACATTCCGCTCCCCACTTTCCGCCGAATTCTGGAGACATTGTGGAGGAACTGAATGCCGCGCGGAAATTAAAATTTTAATAAATATTTCATTACCTCGAGTGGTGATCGAACCCACAACCAGTCGCGTTTACAATCACACTTTGTACCCCTTCGTCACGCCTCAAAAGATAATAAAAGAAAATATTAACAAATAATTATTTATTACCACGAATGAGAATCGAACCCGATGATTGCGTAACGTTATATCCAATGTACTATATTGATTAATATCAGATACAGTTACACAGTAAGGCGATAATTGCCTAACAAATACAAGAATTATATCATGTAGTAGGTAGTCGAAATTAACATGAAATATCTGTAAATATTTAATCATACTTTTATCTCGTGCAGAAGTATGTAGTTAGTATGTAGTTTGTATAGGCATTGATAAGTGTTCATATAATTTTTTTTATTATAATATTTTTAGCTTCACGCAGTATCCCGCACATAGCAGAGTAGACAGTGGGAACCTGGGAACCTAGTGTTAAGATTCACTCAATTCCCTCCAAAACAATTCCTCTGGAGGTATTGCGTGGTGAGTGGCGGAATAAACGACGCGCTTTTGCCTCGTTACTGGAGCAATAAATTTAAAAAATATTAATATTTCATTTCCTCGAGTGAGAATTGAACCCACAACCGGTCGCGTTTATAATCGCACACTTCTAACCCTACGCCATGACTGGCCCCACTATCGTTATTTAATATTTATATATTTTTTTTATTCATTTATATAAAAAGTAAGACGTAAATAACATACCAGATAAATATTATATTTAACTACTATGTCATATATATTTTTATAACAAAAATATAAAGATAATGTTTTTATTTAAATTATTATTAAGCTACACGCTTTTATATAGCAGAATAGGTTGAGAGAACGTAGTACGAGTAGGTACTCGTAGACACTCCGATCCCCAATTTTCGCGCGAATTCAAGGTACTGCGTGTTGAGTGGCGGAACTCTACGTAAATACTTATTATAAAAATATAAGTTATTATAAAAATATCACTGGCAAGTACAAGGGTAATTATAATGATAAATTTTCTCGTATGTATTTTTGATTCATAAGTACACAGTACCTCCAAAATTCTGAAGAAATTGGGGAACTGGAATGTCTCAATGTGAGCTAAATATCTTAACACTAGGTTCCCATATTCTCTCTGCCTACCCTTGTAACAGCGTAATGTTAAGAAAAGATTTTAAGGTATACTATATGAAGGTCTATTGAAAGAAGTACGTGACGTTACACAAGGTAAATAATCATTTTTTGTCTCTTCAGATATACATTGTATCCCGAATTTAGCAGGGCAAGCAGAGGGAACCTAATGGTAAGGCACTCCGTTCCCCACTTTCCATCGACTTTTTCGGGGCATAGCGTGTTGAGTAGCGTAACTCAACGCTATGCTTTTGCCCTGTTACCAAAACGACTGGAAACAAAATCCCTAACCGTCGCATTTACAACACACGCACACACACAGGGCGTCGTGGTGCAAACCACGACGCCCTCACGCGTCACGTGACAAAAAAACCAAAGAAATCAACAAAATAATCGAACCGATTACCGTTTCAAAAATTAAAAATACATATTTTGATTTCCATTTAGTCGTACATAAATCTAAACATAAGGTCGTCACTAGCCGGCGTGTACAAACACGGACTGGAAGCGCTTTGTTTGTGATGGAATCTTCCCGCGAGATAACCCCGAGGTGTCCCAGGCGCCCGCACGAGACGCACAGAGTTATTTATAATTTCTGATGACTATATATTATTATTATTGAAACATGCTATCTTGGGATGGTTGGACACGTGCTTACTTATCTTTTTGGAATTCTCCATTGAGACCTTAATTATAATAAGCATTTTATTGCATGTAACATTCCACTACGTAGCTGGTGCTGGGTGAAATTGATCGACGCCTTAATCACTTCGTTGGCAATCGCGGTTTACTTTGTTTGTATCGTTATATAGTATAGTATAGTTCTCATTTGTAAATTGTAATAAGCGAGGCCAGTTGTGACGCTGGAACACAAAGCCGACTGGTTGTGGACTCGAGGAAATTAAATATTTATTTACATTTATATTTTCATTTCTTCGCGCTTTTCTAATGTCGAGGCAAGGCGCGGCGGCGGTATTAACGTATTAAACTTTCATTTTAGGAAAAGATATTATTTCATCAGTTACATACTAATGCTCTGGTAGGCTTCTTTATTTACCTAATACGTATATCTGCATTACCTTTCATTTGGTATCGTCGATTTGGATGGATCGAGATGGATGGACTTTAAATTCCCAAATTTAATTAAAAAAAATTGAAATTTCTATAATTTGTAAAACTTTTAGTTTGTCCCGCATACTACTAAATGCGAGGTAGGTAAAGAGAACCTACCGTTAAGACATTTTTTTCTATACCAAATTCAACGCCGCAAAAAAAAATTAAAACCAAGAAAAACGCTATATTTTAACAAAATAAAAAAAACCAACGATAATTACAAAAAATGGAACAAATAGTTTTATCTTCATATATTTTTTATGTCCACACGACGTAACAATAAAGTTCCTTACGTCACCTAATAATTACAAAGTGAGGCGGCGCAACACACCAAACAGAAATAAATACCTATATAGATAAAATATGACAGTGTTTACATACTTCTAAAATAGACATTAAACTTTCCATTGCTTATTTATTACAATTTATTACCTACATTTATTGAGGCCAGTAGTGGCGCAGGGTTACAAAGTGTAAAACCGACTGGTTGTGGGTTCGATCCCAACTCGAGGAGATGAAATATTTATTCAAATTTATATTTCCATTTCTTCGTTCTGGTGTCGAGGACAAATGCGGCTTTGAGTTTTGCTACTCAACACGCAATGCCCCGAAGAATTCCGCAGAAAGTGGGGAACGGAGTGTTTTAACACTAAGTTCCCTCTGACTACCCCGAGTGTGCGGGATACAGCGTGAAGCTGATTTATTTATTTACCTACATTTGTATGTTTCCTCAGTGTCTGTATATAGGTTAGTGTAGTTATTATGATTTATTATGAAGATATTATCTTAATTCTTTTAGGTTGCTGGCGTAATTAAGATATACCAACAGCACCAAGATAAATATGGCTTCATATTCTTACCATAAATATATATTTTTAAAATTGATACAGATTCCTTCCGCATGATGTGCTAATTACTAGTTTCTAGGCACCCTTTCCAATATTCAATTGAAACATAATAATATAACTTTTAGAAGGTTCCGTGTAACAATAAAAAAAACAATGTAATAAGTATATACACCGTCAAAAGAAGTCAAGAAAAATGGATTTTAAAATAATAAATGACATTATCACACAGACATTTGTGCATGCCGACAAGGGTTATGATTAAATTTTATCTAGATAATGATATTTTTATTTTTAATATACTTATATATACTCAATTTCACGCTGGTAACCGCACACAGCAGGGTAGGCAGAGGGAAGCTAGTGTTAAGACACTTCGTTCTCAATTCTCCGCCGAATTCTGAAGGCATTGCGTGTTGAGTGGCGGAACTCAACGCCGCGTAAATATAAATAAAATGAGCCCATAACCAGCCGATTTCACAGTCACACCTTGTGCCCCTGCGCCATGCGATATATATATATATATAGTATTATCACTAAGACCACTCTGTTCGAATAAGCCGTTTATTATCATCGATGATACATCAAGATCATGTCACGCGCTAATACCACATGATATTTCCTCGAAAATTCCTCATCAATCTCATGATAAATTAAATTTATTGTCAGTGCGATAGTTGTGGATTCGATTCCCCAAATATTAATACAAAATGTTATATTTAATTGTGCCTTCTAATATCCAAGGTCAGCTTAAACGGACAAGAAATGGAAAACGTAACAGTTTAACTCTACTCTCAGCCTATTCCGCTAAATTGTACAAAAGTCATCATTCAACATATACTTAGGTTTTATTATCTATTGCTTTAAACAACACCAGCTTCACGCTGTATCCCGCACACTGCAGGGTAGGCAGAGGGAACGTAGTGAAAGACAATCCGTTCCCCACTTTCTGCCGAATTCCGGAGGCATTGCGTGTTAAGTGGCAGAACTCAACGCCGCACTTTGCCTCGACACCAGAGCGAAGAAATGGAAATATAAATTTAAGTAAATATTTCATCTCCTCGAGTGGGGATCGAACCCACAACCAGTCGGTTTACAGTCACACTTTGTGCCGCTGCGCCACGACCGGCCTCTTTAAACAAAACGTTATCTGAAAATCTTTATCAGAACTCATAGCTCGATAAATTTATGTATTTTATTTTAAATTTGTCACATCCAAAAATATATTGTATAGTATTACTATTTTTAAAGTTTATCTTTCCGGTTTCTAAGATCATATCTTAGGTCGCGTAATAAAATATTATCTTATAGAAAACTATAATAAATAAAAAATATTTTTTATACCGTAACAAAAATTTTCACGGTATAAAATATATTTTTTATTTGCTACACGCAATTTCTACTTTAATGAAACGTATAAGCATAGCAATCTTAAATGCTACTGTCTTCACATTTCGCCTATTACCAGAGACATCGTACATAAGATAGTGGAACTTAACGCCGCGTTTGTCACTGCCAGAGTAATATTCCCAAGGTACTCGGTAGAGTTCGCAATTGCGCCACGTTGGCTAACGTAACTACGTATAATAAAAGATTTTCTTTAAGGTTATTTGGGCTATTACATTATAGATTTAACCCCAGTATTAGGTACTATGATTTGACGAAGTAAGAAATAAATTTTTTAAAGTAAAAGTTTCTTGAAGTTTCGGAGTAAAATGTTTTATCTCTTGATAGTATTATTATAAAAGACTAGCGACAAGTAACTCGATTTTCAACTTTGAGGCCGTATTAAAAATATTGTGGCAAAACCCAAATCAAATTTATAGATAGTAGATTTTCTTAATTACATATTTCAAAGAGTTGTAAATAACGTCCAAGAAACATTCATATCCGTTATTCTGTCTATAAAAATAATAATCGAATGCTAATTATATAGTTGATTATAATTTAAATCGATTCCCACACGTGACACAAAATAATTTATGGAACAAAAAAATCAAAAGTAATCACCAAACGTGACATCCTAGCAAATCTATAAAAAAGCCATACATTCAAAACATATACATATATATAATATATTGAGAAAAGGATAAAAAAAACAATATTATAAAAGATGCGTCAAACTATATTTGCATACATTAAATAACTTTGTATCGAGCCTTGTTGATCACGTGGTGAGCCGACGTCTGTAGTTTAAGTAGTTCTTCCTTAATAAGACGAGTTATCTCCGATTTGGCTTTGGCCACGGCCAGTTCTTGGGAACTTTCTATGGCCAAGTACAATTTTCTTTCGCCCTCGGGTGGTGCCTTCCCTGGTGGTACGTATGTACCCCTTACTGTTATGCCTGCTTCGGAATACTCGCTTATTAAAGCTAACGCCTCCTGGAATACAAAAAAAATGTATATTTTAATATATATTACTTCAATATAATCATATATTTAAGTCAATAATCATCAGTCATAATCATAATAAAAATAATTGTTAAAAAATGCATGTTTGGTATAAAGCTATGGTGGCAGTTTTATTCTCGAAATATATTAGATGTATTTCTAGAATAAACCTATTAAAACGTATAAAATATAAATGTATAATATATAATTATCGTTTCAAACGTCAAATCCATGACCTACACCTAAGCTAGAATCGTTGTACAAAAACAAAACATGCAAAATTTGATATTCTTTTATAATCACATACAAATTATAAGGACATACAAGAAAAAAAATACCTGCCTATTAATTACAATAAAAACATCTTCGTTTTTTCATAATTTTAACACAAAAAAATATTATAACACCAAGTACTGCTAACTTGAGAAGCATTATGCACTGTTCACTTTGATCTTAGGAAATGTACTGGTGATGAAACCTTCTTAGATGCATATGCTATACAAGAGGTTATCTTAAATATTGTGAACTCATACATATTAAACATTATGAGGTTATGGACTTAAGGGCAATAAAACGAACAGTCACAAGCAAATAAGGTTACAAAGAGAAAAATATTTACATACAAAGCTACATTGTAAGAAACTTATATGAAGTAGCTTTATCAATCTGTTAAAATTATTGCATACTTTTGAAGATTTTTTTTTATAAAGTTAAAGGAAAATACGAAAATATATTTATTGACCATATTAATATGAAAAATTAGAAAGTGCTTAAAAATAAATTATTTACAAATGAATGAAAAAAATTAACTAGAGAAAAAGCGGACAAAACAGCAAATCTTATCAAATGTCAAAAACCATACAAACACTCGAAACATTAAGAATCTAAAATCATACGATATTTTGGAGTACAATATCAGAAATAAAAAGATATAAACGCAGGAAACAGCGGAAAGGCGTGACAGATTGAAATTTTATCAATATTTTTTTGCTATTTTCAGGTGATTTATGACGTCAGAGGCGTGTCTGCGTGTACCGCATGACAAGATAGCGTTATCAAAACTAATAAACATTATTATTATCTATGGATAATAAAAGGACATAATGTGTATTTTAATTTACACACCTTCAACATACGATTAAAGTAATGACGCAAAACACAAAAAAAACATTTAAAATGATTATACACATTTTCAATACTATCAATTTACCTGTATTATGTCAATAATGTGTAGAATTTACCTGTATTGACATAATGTGTAGAATTTACCTGTATTGACATAATGCGGGGAAGCTGAGGGTATAAAGATAATAACCCCAACTTCCCCTAATTTAAATTCACTTACCTTCAGCCACCTTTAATTATTATTTATCATTTAACTACCTTTAAAACTGCTTAAACGAAACCTAAGCCTAAAAATAATTATACAAAAACAAAAAAGTGAACAGATATAAAATATAATTCCACTCTCGTTTCCCATTTTCCGCCGAATTCTGGAGGCGTTGTGTGTAGAGTAGCGGAAAATTTGAAACGGAATGTAGGTTCACACAACACTAGGTTCCCACCGTCTTCCCTGCTATACGCGGGCTACAGTATGAAGCTGATTTATTTAGTTTTTAAAATTAAACTACACTTTGCCAATATAAACAAAAATAAAAGACGTTTAACTAAAACACTACGTACCTACCACAGATTTAAAAATTGCAATAAATATAAAAAATAAATAATACTATTTACTCTCGAAATACATTAATAGCAATATATGTATAAAATATACTATGCATATATTAAAAGCAGAAATCTATTATTATTAAAGCTTAAAATGATAACCATTAACTCTATTTACATTGTTCATTCATTTGTTTCAAGATAATCTATTCATTAGCTTTTCAAGTTTAAGATTGCACTTGTAATGTACTCTTCGTAAGATTTTACTTTTAAATTTATACAAATATATATTTGTTTATTACATTTTACAATAATATTAGAATAAAAGAGCTCTCGTTTACTATCTATACAAATAAACACAAGCGCAATATTGAAAAACATCGCAATCAAACAAAATATGTATAATATGAAAAATAATATAAAAAACAGAATGATTAAATAACAAGTCAGTCAGGTAGCAAATTGTTTTCCTCAAAAAACTATACAAATAAGTATAATTTTGAACTTATAGCTTATATAAAAACATATGCATACCTTGCTAGTGACGCGCCAACGCGCTTGCTGCGGGAAGTCGTTGATCTCCAATTCGGTCTCGTACTTCCTGAACACCTCCTCGGCCGGCTCCGACGAGCTCTCGTCTCTTGGCTGGTAGTTGAGGCGCGTGTTGAGTTTCGCCGCCAGCTGCTCGGCTACTGTCTTTGCCTGTAGAATTATATTATGGGGAAATATTAATTTTAGTGTACGTATAACAAGAAATTGAGGACAGTCGTGGCGCAGCGGCACGAAGTGTGTCTGTAAAACCGACTGGTTGTGGGTTCGATCCCCACTCGAAGAGTTGAAATATTTACTTAAATTTATATTTCCATTTCTTCGCTCTGGTGTCCCCCTTAGGAGGTGAATTCTAAATAAAACCATGAATCACGGGTTCAATGAAATGTTTTTAAGTCTGAATTTCAAATTTTATAAAAATCGGTGCAGATTTTAAAAAAATCCATACAAACTTTCAACCTCTATTTCATCCCTTTAGAGTTAAAATTTTTCAAAATCCCTTCGTGGATGTCCAGATTATGAAAATAAACATCTGTCCAAATTTCACGTTGCTACCATCAGCGGTTACGGCTGTGCGTGCGTCTTACCTCAGTCAGTCAAGTAAATGTCCTTTTTTATATATATAAAAAGATCATAGCAAAAAAGATCATAGGATTGGCTTAGCAATACAAGTAAAGAATGGTCACTTGAATTGGTTTTAGTCTTGTTAGAATGTTTAACAAAATAATTAGATATCAAGAATATTAATACATTAATATGCACCATTAATAAAAAATTGAAATAGCTCAAAAATAAAAATCAACCATAATCTTTCTATCTTTCCTATCTGAATAATCGACTCGAGAATATTTGAAACAGTCCTTGTTTCAATATTAGAATTCAAAATAAATAATACAACAATATAAACCAAATAACCACAAAAAACCTTTGAAAGCACTCCAATTAAAGACTACTATTAAATCAAATCACAGTTCATTGACAACAATAATGATTATTTTCAATATGATAATGAAATTATGACAATAAAAGGTACAAATATATGAAATTAGAGTCACAAGTCATTTATTTACATATTCAATAAGCATTCGCTTTGTAATTTTCACATTATAAATGCTATTTATTTATCGTCATGTGATGGGTGACTGACTATTGATGGTATGATTTTTGTGTTCTCATAATATTAGTTATAGTCGAAAATCTGTATTATTATTATTATTATTAATATTTGAGGCCAGTAGTAGCGCAGGAGCACAAAGTGTGACTGTAAAATCGACTGGTTGTGAATTCGATCCCCACTCGAGGAAATGAAATATTTTTTCTCTGGTGTCGAAGCAACACGCGGCGTTGAGTTCCGCCACTTGAGTGGAGAACAGAGTGTCTTAACATAGGGTTCCCTCTGCCCACTCTGCTGTGTACGGGATACAGCGTTAAGCTGATTTATTTGATTTTTATTTTCTATATGGTATGTACCAAGTGCTGGATCAGGCATGGCTGTCTTAATTAAAATCTATTGTAAAAATTTAAAAAAAATCAGCTTCACGCTGTATCTCGCACAGACAGTGTCTAAACACTACGTTACCTCTGACTTCCCTATATACATATATGTTAAATATGGCGTGAAGTAAGAAGCAAAATAAAAAAGAAACATCAAACTTACAGTAATAAGCGTATGAGCGGACGGAGCGCCCTTCAATATGGCTTCCGCCGCTTGCTGAGTGGCGCCCTTCTGCTCCACACCGAGTCCCTTCGCCAGGTTGATCTTGGACGCCAGTCGTCTTGCCAGCTCCAATTTACCATCGGCATTGGCGGCCACTGTTGGTGGTGCTGCTGCTACACCAGGCTACAAAAAATATATTTAATTGTTTAACCCCCGATAAACAACAGACAATTATATATGTTATAAGGCATTGTAGCTTCCAATGGGTAAACAGATTTCGATTTAATTTTGTTTTATTTGATTATCGTTTTCAATTAATACATTTTTTTTTTCAATTAATTGATTTTATTTATTTAAATAAAAAAAAACTTCAATGATATATGTATATAAGGCAGAAGTTCACTGTAATAAACTTTCACCCTATTTTAGAGCTTTAGTTATTTTATGAAATGAAGTGATTTAATTATAAGCAGTTCCTCTGATATCGGACCTACAATGACTCGTGTACAGTCAGACGCCACGACGTCGTCTATTAATAATTAATATATTAGATTAATAAATATAATATAATAATTTTCAGTTTTGTATTCGGCGCAGTACAATACTTATTTGATTACAAAGATTGATTGTACATATAAATCATGGTACATACATTTCATAATACAAACAGAAATTTATTTAATCCAATTAGACGAAGTGTATATTTCCACGATATTTAAATGCTATTAAGTACTTCTTTAGAATATATGGAATTCAAAATAATAAAAAAAATCCTCTACTATCTTACTATCATTAAATTAAAGTATAAAAGTTCAGATACTGATTGCAACAATATTTCATCATGAGAAATATATTTAAAAAAAATTGGAATAATAGGCCGTAGTGTACAATAAAAAATTAATAATTATTCGATAGTTAAAAAAAATATTTGATACCTTAATCTCCTTAATAATCTTCTTGGCGGCGAGCATGGTCTCGATTTGCTGGTCGAGGTCGCCTTCAACATCTTCATCGTCAGAGTCCTGTAAGCCTAGAGCCGCTTTCTGATATTTCTTCCTTTCTGTGGCCGCTTGAGCCTCGGATTCATCGAATTTGAATCCTATGGATGGATTTGAAGTATAACAAAGTATGTTTTAGTTATGACAGAGGTGTAGTTGCCATGCAATCGAACATTTATAACATATAAAAAACCGTAACGTATATAAAACAAAACAAAACAAAAGTAAACAACCCACCTTTCCCACTAAAACCTCCCCCAGTATGCACTTTCTTGCCGTCCTTCTCCTGAGCCTCTTTATACGTCTCCCACAGTTGCTTGAGTTCGGGCGTGGGCGGGGTTCCCGCGAGGTCGAAGGCCCTCAGTACATCACCAGCGTATCTCCCTTGTTCCGGTGTCAGGAATGTCCACGCATAACCTTTGTTACCGGCTCTGCCTGTTCGACCGCATCTGATTAGGAAACATATATAAGAAATAAACATATATAATACATAAAGAAAATGGTTTACGCTATAAAAAGTTACAATTATTTTTTTGACTTGATGTGTTTAGTGACCGATCTAAACACCATATTTTGTGAACGGGGTCAAGTAACAAGATTTCATTGTCCAGGTTATGTTTTATACCAGCTATCTATATAAGTCCATCTAATACTAAATATCAATAGCGTTGCCAGATTTTGTTTTGGGAAAACACATGATTTTTATTTCTGGATTTGTTAGTAGCTTATTAAAAAAAATAAAGCAATCAAAAAACAATTCTCAAAGTACACGGAAACAAATAACGAAAAGCGGGACCTGTCTGTCCCGCTCGGGACAATTCAATTTTGGGGGCTAAAAATCGGAACGTCCCCCTAAAATCTGGGGCACACACGTTTGGCAACGCTAACCTATGAACGTAATCCTCGTAGTGGTTGGGACAGTCGTAATTGACGACCAGCACCAGCTGTTTGACGTCGAGGCCGCGCGCCGCCACGCTGGTGGCCACCAACAGCTTCACCTTACCGGACTTGAAGTCCACGATCGTGGAGTCCCTGTCGAATTGATCAATACCTGTAACAGGTGGTATTATTATATACGTCGCTTTTCAATTTGTATGGAAGTTTCGACGTACTGTCCCATTTTATTTTTGAATAAGAATTAATATGTGTATGGAAAAGATCTGTAATGTATTAAGTCTAAAAGCAAAAAATAATCAGCTTCACGCTGTATCCCGCACTAAGCAGGGTAGGCAGAGGGAACCTAGTGTTAAGACACACCGTTGCCCACTTTCCGCCGAGTTCTGGAGGCATTGCGTGCTGAGTGGCGGAACTCAACGCCGCGCTTTGCCTCGACACCAGAGCGAAGAAAGGAAAATATAAATGTAAGTAAATATTTTATCTCCTCGAGTGGGGATCGAACCCACAACCAGTCGATTTTACAGTCACATTCTGTGCCCCTGCACCACAACTGGTCTCATATAAGTGAAAGTTTACAGAAATAAAAAAACAATACCAGTTACAATATGACTTATCACTAATATCCCCCTAATTTCTCTTCTTCTATAAAATTCAGTATTAACACGAAGATACAAAAAGGTGGATTCACAGATATGTATAATACGTGCAAAGTTGAATGCGTCATTTAAATTTATTATTATCAATTGGCTAAAACATTTTATGTTTAATTGTATTATATATTGCATTGACGTAAAACTAACTTACAGTACTTACTATCGATAAGATCGTAAAACTCGAAGCAATCATATTATAAGAATTTTAGAATGACAAGTAAAATGAAAGTATATTACGACATTACAAAATCTGAAAAGAATTCACATATATTGATTTCAAAATAATTTAACATAAATTGTATATTTTTGAACAATAAATATCAATATGTAATGCAAATAAAATTAATCTACAGAAAGGCGTAAAAGCACACCCTGTTAACGCAAATACAGCTAAGTTTCAGGATTCTTTATTTTGTAGTGTGATATTTTAAAAAAGCGAAAAAGTTGGCGAGCGAAGCGATGAGACGCAGCCCATTAGTTATTTAATAACAATTTTTGTTATGTAATTACTGTTTTTGTTATGTTATTATTAATGTGGTAAGATCAGACAGATAAGAACTAATCGATTTTATTTTATAAACAAAAGTTTATATTAACTACATAAGATAGCATATTCTATATATTATAATCTACTATCATTAAAGGGCACAGGGGCACAAGTGCTCGACTGCATACGGAACTGGTTGTTGGTTCGATTCACACTTCGAGGAAATTAAATATTTAATATCTCCTTTAGCAAGGATTCTTTGGTACAGATACAAACCACTCAACACGAACACGTCAGAAAAAAGGGGAATAAATAAATATAATATATGTTGTTATGGGAATGGAGTGTCTCAACATTACGTTCTAAGATTCGTTCTGCATGAACATAAATACTAATAATCATTAAATTTGCAAAATCTATGTGAATAGCAAAAGAAAACCTGAATGAATATGTACGTGATACTTTATATTTTTAATAGTGGAAAGGACAGTACGCAAAACCTCAAAAATAAAACAATTATTATACACTGTAAGATTCCTCGAGATTGTAAACTGGGAATTCAAGCTGAAATATAAAATTAACATAAAGATATATAATTTTGGTCGTTTTGTATACAAAAAAAAATGTTTAAATATATTGTTAATATATTTAATTCAATTTTTTTATATCACATACTATCCATACTCAAACGGTATCATAATCAAAAGTATGTAGCTCTTGCGATTTAAGTATGAAGATTCTTTATTAATCGATACTTGAAAAATATAATAACTAGTTATTAATAATTAATGACTGCTCCAAAGAAATTTTAATCCTTATAAATTAACATTACTTAAAGTTAATAGCCAAGACTAGATGGTAAAAGGATTATGACTATTTTCATGTCAACACAAATATTATATATTATACAAAAATATAAAATTATTTAACATATTTAAACTCTACTAACAACAACTACACTTGAAAATGAATAATACTTTGTTTAACACCATCTAAGAGGCAGAGGGCTTGCAAGAGGTGCGAGTTCAAATCCCGCTGCATTAAAATTTTAATAAATTTACTACAAAATAAAAAGCTTTATTACACAAATTACATATAACACTTTGTAGCTTTAGATGGCAGACACTGCTTGCGCAATTTAATTAATTTTTTTCTTACTTTTTATTATATTCTTCATTAATATGCAATTGTTAATAAAGCCTAACTTAAATTCGCCCACAACCCGCTGGCCATACTGTACATATACATATACATATTTACTAAAACTCACCCCCATGTAAACTCATACAAGAATAAGATGCTTTCATCAAATCCTTCAACAGACTATCGGCATTCTCTTGTTTGTCCACAAAAACTATTATACTGCCCATTTGGCTGTAAAGTCCAAGTAATTCTAAAAGTTTAAAGAATTTCGCTTCTTCTTCCAAAATGGCGACGTGTTGTTCTACCTCTTTGCAAACTACACTTCGTCCTCCCACCTTTAAAATAATAATTATAATCATGATATATGAAAGAATTTGTAGTTAAAATAATATTAAAATCCAATCTTATGGCCTTTAAGATCTTAACAGACAAACAGATTGTGTAAATATATACTGTTGTTTGATGTGTCATAATTTCAGTAAGTATGTTTCAGTTTAATCAGTTAACTATATTGAAGGTAATATCATCTATAATTATAGAAAACATACAATATTACATAAACCATTATTCTATTGAAAAAAAAATCGAAATATCAATATAAATGACCATAAAAAATTAATAAAAAGAAAAATTTATAATACGATCGGTTTATCATATTCTTTAAACATTACCTATTATTTTAATTAATAAAAAATTTAAAATCTAATATCTCGAAATAAAGTAACGTTAGGGCCGGCGTAGTTCGATATGAACGGATGGCTTAGTGGTCAGAGCGCCTGTTCTGTTTCCAGGAGGCGCGGGTTCGAATTCCGCTACGTTCAATTTTTTATACATTTTCTAAATAATTAACATTAGGACATCTAGAAATTTAATAAATATAAATAATAATAAAAATGCTTTAAAATATTTACCTGCACTTCAATAGGCTTCTGCAGTATACGCCGCGCCAGCGCCTCCATCTGCCGTGGGAAAGTGGCACTGAACATGACGGTTTGACGGTCGGGACGCACGTTGTCTATTATTTTCATCACCTGTTTTGAAAAATAGTAATTTTTAAAATAATATATATATAGTGTACAATATAGTAAATTTGAGGCAGTGCACGTGTACGCGATGGTTGTATGTCATGATCTTTACTTGGAGGAATTAATTATTTGTATTTCCTTGCACTGGCAAGACAAAGCACGGCGTTGAGTTATGCTACTCAACAGAACAATGTCTCGGATTGAAGCAGAAAACAGAAAATGATGTTTCATCATAATTCTCTCAGTCTACTCTTCCCCATGGGGGAAATGGCAAAAATTAAGGTGATAAGGACAAATTATAGTACTACAACTGCTGAAGGGTGAAGTTGGGCTAAACAGTTATATATGATTAATGTCTGACAGTCAAACATACACATATTTTATTTACAGTAGATAAAATTTAGAGCAACTAAAAACATAACAGTTAATAATACGAAAGTTTTATTTGGATAAGGAGTATATCAATATTTTAAATTGAGAAATAAACAATAGTAACCAACAAGCAAATAACAATCAAAAGACTGTCAAAGAATCGTGGCCGCCCTTAAATTTCCCAGACGTCCGTGCATTATTAATTTGCGAAGAAAATAATCAAAAGTATAAAAAATAATAAAATAAAATATGCATTACCATTTACAGCCAACTTAATGGCGGAAACGACTCATATACCATAGTGTAGTAACCTGCCTTTTGTCTGTTTTATTTTCTGATTACTCGACTAAAAAGTCTTCAAATAAAAATTTGAAAGATATCATTAGGACTATCATCAACTCCTAATGTAATCATTGAAGTTTTACATATCTACCTAAAAAACTATTTTAATATTATAAGAAAATACAATTAAGGTGTTTTTTCTAACACTAACCTGTGGCTCAAAACCCATATCGAACATGCGATCAGCTTCATCCAGCACTATATACGTGACTCGTCTCAGATTGGTCACTCGGCCTGAATTGGCCGCTAACATGTCGATCATACGGCCTGGAGTGCACACTATCATTTCCGCACCACGTTTTAATTCAGCTATCTTTTTATTATATAGAAAATATTATATATTAATTATAGTATACTTTTATATATTTTATTTTTGTTTAAAAATTCTGATAGTAAATTGACTTCATAGCACAACATCTAACTGTAAACGAAATGATTGAAATATAAAGAATTATTTTCATTTTCTCCCTCTGGCAAAAAGACACGCCGTTGAATTCCGCCACAAAAAAAAAACAACAACAAAAAGGAAAATGGAGAATGGTTCTATAAATCATTACATTTATTTTTAAAATAAAATAAAAATACCTGCTCAGAAATCCCAGTGCCACCATAAACGCAAACCACTCTTAATCCCAATGATTTAGCAAATTTCTTGATATCTTTACCTATCTGCATACAAAGTTCTCTTGTTGGAGTCATTATTAGAGACATTGGTCCATCTGTGTCCTCTAATGGTGGTTGGTCCAGAACGTGACGGAACATTGGAAGTATGAAGGCTAAGGTCTTACCGGAACCAGTTTTAGCTATACCTATTAAATCTCTGAAATTAAATTGACATTTAAAATGTATATATTTTTATGTTTTATATTGAATAAAATTTATTGTACTTTATTTTATCAGATTCATACTGTATCTGGAAAATTACTGGGTTAGCCGAGGTAACCTAACATAAACACATTGTACTTCTATATCACAATGCAAGGCGGCACTGCGATTTGTCTTGCCACAGCAGGCATACAAAATAATTTCATATAAAATAATAAAATAAAATTTAATATACAAATAAATAAGTCAGCTTCACGCTGTATCCCACACACAGCAGGATAGGCAGAGGGGACCTGGTGTAAGATACTCCGTTCCCCACATTCTGCCGAATTCTAGTTGCGTGTTAAGTGGCAGAACTCAACGCCCCGCTTTGCCTCGACACCAGAGCGAAGAAATCGAAATATAAATTTAAGTAAAACATTTCATCTCCTCGAGTGGGGATCGAACCCACAACCAGCCAGTTTTACAGTCACACTTTGTGCTGCAGCGCCACGAATGGCCTCTGACTGACTGGACTGAAATTTTGTATAAAATAATGTAATATCCTAAATGGTAATTGAACACACAAACATTGCAGTCCCTGCTGCAGCCCACAGTAGCCCCAACCTTAATCAATATATGAGATTTAATAAAAAAAGGGGTTCTGTTTTATAAGCATAGACATAATTATAGGTAATTAGTGTTATTGATAGTTCTAGGTTCGATCCTCACATGTTAATTCTCTCCTCAATGATTTTAATCTTAATTTTTCTGCTGTAAGTATGGCGTTGAGTCGAGCCAATTGGACAGAAAGTCGGAAAGGGACTGTCTTAATATTAGGACACCTCTACCTACCCTGCTATGATAGAAAAAGAGTAAGAATTGCTTTTTTAATAAAAAAAAAAGTTATAAAACTGCTCTCAATATAACAAGTTTTTACAAATAAAGTAGTAAAATTATTATAAAAAATTTACCTTCCTGACATAATGGCTGGTATTGCCTGAGCTTGGATTGGTGTAGGTTTTTCAAAACCTAATTTCTTCAATATATCCAATTCCTTCTTACTAATACCACAGTGCGCCCATGTTTTTATTGGTTTAGGACACCCTTTCCCTTTAACTCTTATACCTTCTAACTCCGTCCTATACGCTTCTACTTCTTCAGGCGTCATTCGTGCTAATTCACTAACCTGCCAAATATTTTTTTTACTTTTTTTTATCTCATTCTTTTATTCTCTCTCTCCCTCTCATTCTTTTATTCTCTCTCTCTCTCTCATTCTTCTATTTCAAATAGATAGTATAGATGTATGCCAGTGAAAAAAATATATTAGTACGTCCAAATCAATATTTAGTTAAATGGATGGACAACATTTAAGTAAATGAGACAGTTGTAGGTTCTACTCCTGCTTGGGTAAATGAATAATTTTTATTTCCTTGCTAAGAAGAAAAAGCGTGTCATCGAGTTCTACCATTCAATTCGAATTTTACGAAAATAGAGTGCTTGGGTTGAAACTGAGTTTCTTACCACTAAGTTTCTTTTGTATATTCTACTATATGTTGGCTACCGTGTGAAAAAATATATATTAAAAACACTATATAAAACTAACCTCAGTATAAAAAGCTTTTCTAAAAGTCATATAATCTAAGCTGGAGTGGTCAACTTTGGCTAATTCCTTCCTTTGCTTAGATGCCAGATTTGCTGCGGCATCTTTGATATCTTCAGTTTCTTCTTCTGAAGAATATTCTAAACCATCTTGGTTCTGTTCAATCAGTTCACCTACAAAAAGCAAACTGCATAATAAATGCAATTTCTAAATTTTTTAATCACTATTTTTTGACTTTATGCAAATTCAAAAACAAAATATTTTTCATACTAATAGATAACAGTTATAATAATCACAAAATAATGAAAAAAAAAAAACAAATAGTAATTAAATTATATTTTAGAATCAAGTCCAGCAGTTGTTAAAAATTTTATTCTTGGAATTATACGTTATTATATAAATTTAACCTTTATTTTTCTGTTCAGTGACCTTTTTCTTAGCGGTACCAGTCAATATCATAACACCGGTTCCTCCAGTCGTTGGTACACTAATTATACCTCGGGATTGGTCTATTTGATTCACTTTACGAACTTCCTGAAATTTTTTTTAAATACAAATTTATGATCATATTATTAATTATTAATATATTATTGACGCTGTCGTACTGCAGAGGCAGTGTCTGAATATAAATACTTTATCAAATAAAATCATGCCTTATTGATTTCAATAATTATTAACATTCCACAACTTATCACTGAAACATTATAAAAATATATTAATGATATCTGATATATAAAGTAACAAATTTGACAGAAAGTATAAAATATCAATTATATTAAAAAAATATAAAGAAATTTAAAATATCTCACCTGTTGCACTTCTTGCATATATGCATCAAGAGGATCTATTTCATCTTCCTCTACTTTTTTCTCTTCAACAGACTGTTTCTCTTTAGATTCGCCATCTTCACCTTAAAAGTAATGAATTTAATTCAAAAAGGAATATTTTAATAAAATATAATGGTCTTGAAAAAATATTTTCACTCCTTAGAGACTGGAATGAAAAGGAATGAAACAAAGTGACATGGAACTGAACACAGATGCAGTGCTCATGGCATCATCAGAATGCGAGTTGCAGGCATTAGTTACTCTGAAAGGAGGGTAAATAATGGTTTAAACCTGAATATGAATAAGATAAATATTTGGTATTTGAAGAGATGAAGAAAGGAATGGTAAGATATTAAATCAGCTTCATGCTGTATCCCACACACAACAGGGTAGGCAGAGGGAACATAGTGATAAGACATTCCCTTCCCCACTTTCCGCCGAATTTTTCGAGGCATTGCGTGTTAAGTGGCGGAACCCAACGCCGAACTTTTGCCTAGGTGGCAGAGCAAGGTAATAAAAATATTAAGAAATAATAATTCATTTCCTCGAGTGAGGATTGTACATGCAACCGTCACGTTTCAGTCACACCCTTGTGCCACTAGGCCACGACGGTAAGATATTAGAACAAGTGAATGAATTGGTATATGTGGGAAGTATTTTATATATGTGGAAAGAAGTATTGCTGCCGGTAACAGGGGTACTGGGACCTTAGCTGTATTGATGAGACGGCGTAACGTCAGCACAGCTGCACGTTAAGCCATATACATGCAGTGGGTATTACAGAAGAAGAATGAAAGAAAGATGAATGCCATGGACATGCAATCTCTTCATAGCATATGCGGAGTCAGCTTAGTTGATAGAATCCACAATGATTAAACATGCTCAGCTGGTTTCATGTGCAGCAGCTGTACATCGAACGATGGAACAACCTTCAAAAACACTATCAAAGATACTGGAGGAAGATCACATAAAAAGCATAAGGATCCCGCAGAGGGCATGTATGAAGAGGTTGATGACAGTGCTTGTTCACTGTGAATGAAGTCAGTTAAAAGAAGTATGTAGTGGCTGTAGCATTTGGTGCTCTCTTCTCTTTGACTACTCAGCACGGATACAGGGTGACAAGCAAGGTTAAGACTGTATTGGTTTAGAGTAGGCAAACATAGCCTACTGTTAAGACAAATATTTCATTTCATCATTATGTTGAGGTGTAGCAATGAATTCTTGAACTTGGGTTGTGTTTTTGAATGACAAGAATGGACTGCTTTCTTATGATGCTATATGCAAGGTAAAAAGGTGAAGCTTAAAAAACAAATAGAGAAAACACACCTTCGTCACCAGAGTCATCTTCTAAGGACCATTTCTTTGCAGCTGGCACTTGTATGTTTGTAACAATACTTCCTTTTTGCACTTCTTTCTTGGCAGATTCCAATTCCTTTCGTTTTCTCTCTGCCCTCCATCTTTCAATACGATCACGTCGCTTTTGCATTTCTGCCTCTAAACGACTTTGCTCCTCTTCCTAAGTGAGCAAAATTTTTAATTTTGAAGTTAGTATATCAGCTTCACGCTGCATCCCACAAACAGCAGCGTAACCTAGTGTTGAGACACTCCATCCCACACTTTTCACTACTCAATAATGCCACCAGAGTACAGCAAAAATGAGAAATGGTGTGTCTTAACAATACATGCTCCCTGCCTACACTAGGTTAACAATACTACCCTGCTTTTTGTGGGACATGTATGCCGCTGTGAAGCTGATCCTCTTTTAATTTTTTATCAAAACAAAAGATGCTTACCTTGTCAACTGTTCCAGGGTTATATTCTCCAGATTCAGACTTAATAGCCTTCTCCTTGGATTTTGATCTATCTCTGTCTTTGTCCCTATCTGGAGATTTCTTCCTGGACTTGCTAGACCCATTTCTCTTATCGTCCCTTTTATCACTATAATAATTGAATAAATTCAATTATATAAACATATAACAATAAATATCAAATTTAAGTATACTAAGCACATGTTAGTATTAAATTTATTATTATCACCTTTTACGATCTCTATCACGATCCCTACTACGATCTCGTTTAGACTCCCTATCTCGGCTACGACTGCGTTTCCTTTTTGAAGATTTGGAACTTCGATCTCTACTTCGGGATCGGGAACGACGACGCTTTCGCTCTGGAGTCACAGATCGGCTGTGTGAACGTCGACGATCTCGATCCCTGTCACGGCTGTAAAATCAATTCGATGCATCAGATACCTATTGTGATAAATAAACAAAAACTCCATAAATAAAAAAATTATAACATCAAACTCACCCACTCCTAACCATTCTTACACCAGTGATAGTTAAACGAAACCAAGGTGAACTAAATTAAACGATATCACAATTTCTTAGCATCGTTTGCTTTGGTGAAAATCTATTTATTCACTATAAATACCAAAATAAAATTTTGGTGGTTAATAAACTATATGATAACATTGAACTCGACTCCATCCAATTTAATTGTAAATAGTTGCTTTAAAAACTAAAAACACATTTCATGTCAGAGAACCATAGAGTCCACAGATAAAACAATATTAGACATAAGAAATTACGAATGCGAATACAGAAGTGCTTTTGAGTTTTGACTAAAATGACTAATTTTCATTTAAACTGTACTAAGTTACGGTAGAATAAATCGTAATTTGAGTGTAAATTGTAAATGTATTTGATTTGAAAAAAAATTTGTTTTTTTAAGTTTTTTTTTTTTTCAAATAAAATACACTTTTAGTGACATCAGCTTCTTTAATTGTTTCCTGTTAATAGGTAGCGTATCGTAATTAATAATTATTTTTACTCTTTAAAAGAATTAATATATATAGATTAATTTCCTTACTGTACGATCATTTACTTTCTTTGAAATATTGAAAAAATTTAAAAACTTCCGCTGTTGTCTGTGGATTAAGCTTGTGACATTTGTACAACAAATTGTCATTTGTCAATTGTTATATTGATGTAAACTGTAAGCGTTATTATAACCTTAAATTTAAACAAATTGAATTGCTTAAGTTCAATGTAGAAGTTTTCTTTTTTATAATTTGATTGATAGGTATTAAACATAACAAACATTAAAATGGCAGACGACGGCGATAATGTATGTATTTCAGTTTCAATTGTCTTAATAAATATCTGAAAATTAGAAATATTCATTGATATAAATAAATATTTATTGCAGGTAGCTGTTATGACAGTAAAGGAACCTCTAGACTTAATTAGACTAAGCCTTGATGAAAGAATATACGTTAAAATGCGCAACGAACGCGAACTTCGTGGAAAGCTTCATGTGTGTATTTTTTATTAAATCTTGTAATGCCTGTTTAGTTTAATTAGAATCTAATCTAGTCTGAAATAAAACTAATATATTTTTTTCGTTATTAAATTAGCTGAAACACATTATATACATTTTTTTATTGTAGGCATATGATCAACACTTAAATATGGTTTTGGGAGATGCTGAAGAGACCATCACTACAGTAGAAATAGATGAAGAGACATATGAAGAAGTATATCGGACTACAAAAAGAAATATTCCAATGTTATTTGTCAGAGGAGATGGAGTAATATTAGTGTCACCCCCAATCCGTGTTGGTGTGTAATTTTAAGGTTAATAAAATAATTAATATTGACATTTGTTTTATTTCTTAGCTAACAGTTTAATGACAGACTCATTTTTAAATCTAAGATTCCTTTTTACTAACAATTCATCTTCATCCATTGGATCAATAACTGTGCCAGCTTTAGTAATTACACTGGGTCGAATGAGTTTTTTATGGGCAGTTTCAGGAATAAAAGTATTACCTAAAGGAGTTCGTATACTGGCCTCATATTCCCTAATACTGGTAAATGGGAAAGGCACATCTGATACCTTATGAACACTAAGTTTGGGATTTTTTGTTTCATTTATAATTATATCTCCCTTATTTTCATCACGTCGTGGCATTTTTGGTGGAGCATTTGTTATGAATCTGTTCTTTCTACGCTTTGTAGGTTTTACTCCTTTACCACCCCAGCTGCCCCATCCAGGTAAAGTCAAATCTACATCCTGTGGAATATCTTTGTTGATTTCATCTTCTTTTTCTTGTCTAAAACTTGCAACAACATCATCTTCCTCAAACACTTCTTCAATGTCAACTTTTGGAACAACTTGTTCTTCATCATCCAAATCATCTATACCATTTTCTTCTCTTGATACAGGAGTATTTAAATATTTTGGCTTAACTTCAATAAATCTGCTTGGATCAATATTCATATTATTATTGTCTTCAGGTAGAATTTCATCCATGTTCAAGTTTATATTAGATGTTGATATTTTAATATTAGCCATTGCTCCTTTGTGTGTCTCTATTAATTCTTCATCAATAATAGGCTTAGCTTTATTATTTTTAAATTTTAAATATTCTAAATTGTCTGTATCTTTGTCTTTCTTTTCCTTTTTAAACCTTCTTTCATTTGGTTCATTTTCTAATTTAGATATTTGCTTCTTCAACTTTTTTATCTTCTTTTCCACTTTACCAGCAACTTTACTTTCAAAATGATTAAATGCTACATCAACAGATTTAGTCACATGTTTTTTGTTCAATATTGAACTGTCAAATGACTCTACTGCCCAGTCTGACGTAGCAATAGGTTTAGGTTTCTTCTTTGTTTTCACTTGAACAGAATTTTCATTCTGAGTAGGTTCTTCTTTATTATTTTTTTCACTGTTACCATTGACTGGAATTTCTTTAGCTACAGATTTATTATTACTAGTATTACTTAGCTTTTGTACACTTTCCCTAAGGTTTGCCAAAGAAACATGGGGCTGGTTATTGATTTCTTCATTTTCCTCATCAGTTTCAGAATCTGTGTTTTCCTTGTGTTTATACATTTTATCTTTTAGATATTTTTTATATCCAAAGTCAAATTCTGAGTCAATATTTGTTTTGTCAGATCTCTTCAGCATCCATGGGTTCATAGGATCTTGATCTAAAGTAATATCTGGTATATTCTCATCATCAGCCTCATCATCTGAACTTTCTACATTTTGAACTTTTTGTGTTAAGCCCCTACTCACAGATAATTGTTCAGCTAATTCTTGTCGTACCTAAAACATATGTAACAAAATAAATGTTCAGTATAAAAAGTCATTAACTGGATAAATTATATACATTGAAACTGTAAAATTATATATAAGATTTAACAATATCAATTCTTCAAATCAAAGGTTTGGTAGACAGTTCTGTCGTAAAAGAGAACTGGTAAAACTCAACTGAACTATTCTTCTCAACTTAATGAATGCTAAGCATTTGTTATTAAATTATATTTCTTAAATATATTTTATGGATTTATTATGCATTTATTGTTAAATAAAAAATTGTATACCATACATTAGCTTCTTAAGTAAGTGTCAATAGCATTTATTGACTACTAACTAAAACTCACAACCATTTGGTTTATGTTCTGACACTGTCTTACTGCCCGACAACAGTTCTAATTTAGGGTTGTTCTAAAACTACTTCTTGAATCAGGAAAAGATAAGAATTTAATAATTCAGAGTTATCTAATTTTTTGTCTCATCACTAAAGGCATACTATAGTAAACTCTATATGTTCATTCATATTATTAGCAATGACCCAGTACAGTATTTGCAATAAATAGTGCACTCACCTTCACTATTTTGATTGCCACAGATTAAGAAAACAGAAAAAAGTTTATCAGTATATAGTACAAATAGTTATGAATGGTATAGCAAAAGCTCTAAAGTTAATTTAAAGATCCATGCCAATCTAGAACTGTCATCAATTCATTTTTAGAACATACTTCAGACACTATGGATACTATTAATGCCCATTTAAACCTATACTTGAGGATGTGAATCCATGGAAGTTATTTTCTTTACTACTTTAAAGTAAACTTTAAAATAACAATAAACTATTATGAATATAACTAAAATATTTACCTCTTTGTCATATTTGGCCCTGACTAATTTACTCTTAGCCCATTTTCCAGTATTCTTATGTCGGAGGGTATGTCTTTCTAATGCACGAGCTTTTTCAAGTTCCTCTAATTTTTTAAGAGCTTGTTCTGGATCTTTGCTTTGTAATTCTTCGAATTCTTTCAACTGTTGTTTCAATTTTTCTTTTTTCAGTATTCTTAAAAATAAAAATAATACATAGTATTTCAAAAGTATTAGTCAAAGTATTAGTGTTTTAGCTTTACATTTTATTATATAGGGATATCTAGTGTCCAGACACTTTGTTCTCCATTTTTTGCAAAAATTAAAGATAATTTGTATAGTCTTCATTGTGCTTTGTGGTAATCATTCATCATTGCACTGAGTTGGGGTTGACCATCATGTTAGCAGGCAAACAAATAAACCATATAAGATCAACCTGTACACATATTAATGATCACTTTACTAAAACTAATAAATGCCCAATGGTTGAAGTTATTTTACAATGTACATATAACAATTGAAATTAAATAAATATATATTGGACAGTGTGAGGGTACCTAGTATTAAATGCATGAGGGTTGAGTGAATTTAAGGAGTCACTGTGTATTTGTACTTTGTTACTAGAGAGAAGAAATGAAAACACATTATTCCCCCTGAATGTTTACATTTAGATGTTGTGCTGCTAAAATATAACATTTCTTAAGGTTACCTATGATATTTTTTGCTCTTAATTTTACTTTGTCTCTTAGCTTTTGCTGCTTTATAAGATTGCTGTGCTCGAAATTTTGCCAAATTCTGTCTGTGTTCTAACATCTCCTCATAACTCATTGGATATATTTGTTCATCTTCTTGTTCTTCAAGTTCTGGTTGAGGATCTATTTCCTCTAATTCTTTCTCTAAAGGTGATTTAAGCTTTAATTTGGATAAAAAATCATCAGTAGGTTGCAATTTCGTTGAGAAAGTTTTTATGGGAAAGGTAACATAGTCAACAGTACGATTTCGGGCAACAACCGAGTCCCATCTACCAACTTTTTTTTTCGTCTGCTCATAGCCTGTAGCTCTTTTAATGCGTTCCGCTTGAGGTTTTTCTAATGGTTTAGGAAGTACTTTCTTTGCATCTTGAGATTTTTTCAACTTTTTACTAACTTTCACATTTTTTGCTGTATCTTCTAATACTTTGATGACATTATCAAGTTTTAACTTGTTGGACCATTTAATCAAATTAAATTCAGAATTTTGGTTTGTTGGTTCATTCCTGGTAGGTTCTGTTATGTGTTGTGTTTTGTCTAGTTTTGTTATTGCACTAACTAAGCGGTCATGTTCAGATGCCACAAATTCACTATCGTCGTAGTCTTCCATTATCAATTAGATTATTTTGAAAATAACACTTTTTATATAACTTTATATTGTTTTGTTCTTTTAGGTTAGAAAATGCTTTCATGACATTTCCTATTAAATTCACACCTGACTAGTAGGCATTGACAACTGACATATTGACATTAGACAAATAGACATAATATCTACATCAATGCGTCTGGCAAGTATAAAAACAAATATTTTTGCAAAATAAATAATGAGGCTTATAAAATATCTGCTGCTTTTTTAATATTTTTGTATGATTAGTATATTTTTTTAAAACATAAATCAAAACAAGAAAAATAATAATCTGCGAATCTTCAACAACATATAATTAAGCGAAAGTGTGTGAGTGTGAGATGTTTGTTTGTTTGTTGGCTTAAACTTTAAGATCTCTGGATCTGGACTGAAAAGTCCGACTTACCTTCTTTTTTTTTTGTATAAAAGCTACGTTCTTCAGGAGTGCTATAGGCTATATATATATATATATATATATATATATAACATTGTAGTGCAAATTTTAGTTAGCCTAAAGATAACAATGAAAGCCATCGAATTGCTTTAAGCGCATGCGCTGCAAAAATAGTAAAATATATGTCAGTACATTGTATGAAAGAAATATTATTATCATAGTCATATTCCTTCCTTCCTTATAGTCATATACCTTCTTGTATAAATAATTCACAATAAGGCATTTTGTGCCAAAAAATAATTAAAAATTGCAAGGTGGTATTTAAAAGGTGTTTTATATGTTAACGATAGTGAAAGTTACGAGCGAAAGTAAGGAAGATTAGAAAATGAAATTTTGTGAAGATATGTCTTGGCTTTTATTGCATGTAATTTAAACGTATACTTTTTGAGAAAATGTAAATTTAAAATTATTCAGCGACGCTGATTTTGTCGTCGCAAGAAGTCATGTAATGCTTACACTTTCTTAAAATTATTGAATGTATAAATTATATTGATTATCTTATGGTAAATGAAGTATAATGAAAGGGTTCTAAATGGTATGCGGGCGAAGCCGCGAGTGGGTTGTTAGTCTAAATAAAATAAAACATAAACAAAAAGAAAGGTGTAGATATTAAAAGCACAGGTCCGAAACAACTGATTGATTATCATTTTTGGCATCTTACTGTTTGGCATAAGTATGATATAGTAGAATGTTATAAATCTCAAATGCTGATATACTCGATACAGAACAACAACAAACCAGGCATTTAAGAAACAAGCTTTATTTCCAAAAACAAACTTTAAATTATTAGAATAAGACAAAGGTTCTGATTTTTGAAAGTGATGAAGAAAGGAAGGAATGATCAAGATGAGTGTTAATGGTAAGATATTAGAACAAGTGAAAGAAGTGGTATACTTGGGAAGTATGTTCAGTAGATATGGTACATACGAGATGAATGTGGAAAGGCGTATTGCTGCCGGTAACAGGGTTAACGGAACGAAGAACCCGTTTTTCCCCGAAAACCCCGAAATTCCCGTTCGTCCGTTTATGTTATTAATATTTTTTTAAGAAACGTATAAAAAAATAACTTTCGGGAGCAACCTCTAAAAATTGTGTCTCACGAAAAAAGTGCTCTGACACTGTTTATAAAAATATTACTATTGCACTAGACTAGACATTGCACTATTGCACTAACAGTTTAAAAATGTTTTAAAACTATATATTTAACTAATAATATTTAAAAACTGTTCAAGAGCTAATATAAGTTATTTTACAAAAAATATCGTGAATACTTAATCAATTATTTAATAATTAAGGCTGTTTGTAATATCTATATTTCTGAAATGAATAATCATGTAATTCAATCGGGCAAAGCCGCGAGCAGGCCGCTAGTATGTAATATAGTAATATAAAAATATTTAAAAAAAATCTTTATTGGAGCAAATATTTTATTAATTTTAGCTTTGTTTGATTTATTTTGCCATGTTATCTAATAAATATAGCGAAATACAAAAAAAGATGAAAAAGAAAACCATTTATTTTCTGCATCTGAATTTTATTAAAATTAATACATATTTGTAATATTATTCATAAGATAGAAATGTAACTAATATTTTTAATTGTCAGTATTAAATTAAAATATAACGTAACTGAGTGTTGGATTTTTAATGAAGTTTTCTTTAATTAATAATTTCATATCAAAAATTAGCATAATAATCTCGAGTTATGTATATTTTATATTAACGACTGAACTATTGTATCTTAAAAGCACAACGTATGTATTAAAACAAATATTCAAGATATTTATTAATCCCCAAGATTGGTGGAATCTGATGATCCTGACGATGGAGGCACGTTTTCTTGATTTTGTTCTTCACGCATTTTCTTGAAGCGCTGACGATTACGATATAATTTTGCCTCGTCAGTACACTTGGTTGTTATAGAGGCTCTGCAAATAAATGTATATATGTTAAGCAATTCAGTATCTATTGATTTTTTTATTCATTATTTTGAAATTAATATAAAAAATACGTTTATTGTAAAAAATCATTGAATTATAAATATTGTATTGATTGTACCTTACAACTCGTGGTGGGACGTTACATCTCTCCGAAACAGTGGCGACAATATCTTCAACCAGTTCCGGGTCCAGCTGTTTTTTTGGCGGCTTATTCACAAAAGCCGGCGATTGTTTGCCAGTTAGTGAATGAGTGGCCAAGACCCTAAAATGTGAAACATTTAATAACAAGTCCACAAGATGCCAGTCGTGAAGATCCCAAGTCGAGGAGATGAAATATGTGTAGGTGTCGAGACAAAGCGCGGCGTTGACTTCTGCCACTCAACACGCAGTGCCTCCAAAATTCGGCAGAAAGTGGGGAACGGAGTGTCTTAAAACTCCCGGTTCCGTCTGCCTACCCTGCTGTGTGCGGGATACAGCGTTACGCTATTTTTTTTATTTTTTATTATTTAATAACAATAAAAATATCTTACTGTCCGGGAACAAAAATATCTTACTGATATTGTACCTACTCTTATTTGTAAAATTGTATATGGTACTTGGTACTTTTGGATATTTAATTTAACCATAGTAAAGTAAATTAAATATCCAAAAGTACCGAGTATGTTATAAGTAATAATATGGCGGTCACCGTGGCGCAGCGGCACAAGCGTGTGATTGTAACGCGACGTTTCGATTGCCACTTGGGAGAACGAGTTATTATTTATTAATATTCTAATTTCTTCGTTCTGGCATCAAGGCAAAAAGCGCGGCGTTGAGTTCCGCCACTCAATATACATTGCCTCGAAAATTCGGAAGGAAATGGGGAACACAGTCTTTTAACGCTATGTAACCTCTGCCTACTCTGCTGTATGCGAGTTACAGCGTGACGCCGAGAAATCAATATGTTGCAATTTTATAAATCAAGTTCGATATTTATAAAACCAAAACTATAACCATACCTTCTTGGAAAAACAGCTTGTAACAATTGTCTTGTTGCTGTTGAATGTGAAGACCAATCAATGTCTTCTAAAATTCTTGCCGGAATAGTAACGTTGCCACTGCCGATCGATACCTTTAATATTACTTTAAATTACATACTTATAAGATATATACATATATATATATATATATATATACATATATATATATATATATATATATATATATATATATATATATATATATATATATATATATATATATATATATATATATATATATATATATATATATATATATATATATATATATATAAGATAAGATAATATTTAAAATGGTGACAATTTACTCTATTAAATATTTTTTTTACTGTATTTTTTTTTAAGAATAAAGGAATAAAATTCTTTTTTATTTTACATATTGTTTTTGTAAAAATACAAACCAAATCACTAGTATCCGCCGGCATTATATTGTTAGTGGTCTGTGCCGAAACTCTCCTAATTCTTACATCACTTGATCTTCTCTCACCTCTAATATTTGGAAATTCAACTTCAACAACATAATCGGATACTTCGTGACTATCATTTCTTTCCATAAGAGCGTGATTATTCGTGTCGTCTGTATTAGAGAGGAAAGCTAAAAATTGACTATATAACTTTTTTAGAATAACATTCAGTTGTTGCAATTTTTCCGAATCGTTTGACGATTTCGTCGCATCAGTTTGTGTTGTTTTGTTCATTGTCCTTATTTTTCCAAACACTCTGTCTGGTAAAGGTGTGCTGCTAACTAGAGGTCTACCCTTAGAAAATGACGATTTCTCTCTCAGTAATTTACTCATCCGCTCATCGAGCTTCAGTTCGTGGCGTCGGAGCGGATTGTCATATCTGATAGTGCTTCTTGTTACATTAAGAGAACTACTACTACTACTACTACTATTAAGATTATTGATCTGTAAAATAAAAAAAATATATATAAAAAAATTCAGTATTTCAACACTGACAGCTAAATAACTACAATTAATTTAGTCTGTAACTTGTTCTCTTATATATTTTTCACATTCACAATATATTCTTTATATTTACTTTGCCGTACGATCCCGGCCTAGAATAGGATCATCCTGGTACTGGTGGTGTCGTAAAAGGCGACTAAAGTACGTGTGGTAGAGTCACGTCGCCAGCAATGGCAACACGCATGGACAGACTCGACCGGATCATTACCACCCCCGGCATTTAAAACCGGCGTGAAGTAGTGGCTTTATGCCACTGCGTTTCGCATCAGGTAATGCCGGGCCCCGGCGCCCAACCCATCTTAAAGGCCGGCAACGCACCTGTAACTCCTCTGGGGTTGCACGGGGTCGTGGGCGGCGGTAATCACTTACCATCAAGTGACCCGCACGCTCGTTTGCCGTGTCTTTTCCATAAAAAAAAATGCACTTGAAAACAAACAAGGCAAGTAATTATAAATCTCTTCTCTATCTCCATATATAATAAAAGGATAGAAAAGTCAACTCTGTACATGAAAGATATAAAAAAAATTAAAAATTAGGTCAGTTATATGTCGATTATAGAACCTAAAAACCACTCAGCAGGATTCTTGTCTGTCTGTCGGATTATTTGTCCGTCAATTACGCAAAAACTACCCGACAGAAATTGATGAATATATGCATGGTATTAGCCTAGGGTCTCAAGGTACATGTTTTTTGGGTTTTATCCCGAATTCCATGATAGTTTTCTTTAAAAAAAATAAAAACTCAAAAATGTAAATTATTTAATATACCGATAACTACTGTATGAAATTAAATTATTTTTAGCATTGTAATAGTTCAAAAGCTAATTTTACTTATAGAATAGTTTTTATCATGGAGTACGAAGAAATTTTACCATAAAAAATAACATAATTATATTTGTGGGCGCGTAGGAGGGTTTTGAAAAAGGAATTTAAATAAAATGCAAACTTAGTGACTGATCAGCGTGCAGTCTAACGATATATTGAATTTAAAAATTAAATAAAACGACCGTCATATATGACACATACTCCTAAGAATAAACGCCTGTTATAAAAAAATAGCAATGCAAGGCTAAGAGGCTTCTTTTGCTTAACTAACTTACTACTAAACATTTACATTAAAAACTATTACTAAAAGTGCTTCAACATGCCCCCGGCCGTTGAAAGCTCGCCTTTCAACAGGAATCCTCCAATAGATGACAAATTCTTGAGCATTTGATTTTGCCCATTTGAGGAGCAATCACTTTGCCTTTTAAACGCTGACAACGAACGCACTGACGAAAGCAAGCCCTGGCCAAATTACGACCGCCTAGTGGCCAATAAGTCTGTCTAATGTTACTTAATAAAAGCTGAGGACCTGCATGTAACAACTTAACATGCTCATATATGTATAAAAGTTTACTGAAATGACTAGTGGACTGTATTAAAATAGGATATTTTTTCTCAAATCAACAGTTAGAATTATGTCCTCCTATACGAATCAACAGTTAGAATTATCGTCCTCCTATACGAATTATTTTGTTATTATCAAGAAATACATTATATTTAAATAATTTATTTTTATATGGTAGTTTTAGTTTATTTATTAATAAATTATATTCAGGAAATGACTCTTTTTGTGACTGATAATAATATTCAAGGAATTTTGTAATTCTTCAGTGGTAATATAGGACGTAAACGGGGTACGTGTTTTGCACAATTTAATAAGCGCAAAACATAACAAACACTACGTTGTAATCGCATAAAATTTGAAAACCGTTCAAAATTTATTATATTAAAATTTGAATTATGATTAGCGTCATTCGCCACATAGCAAATATTTGACTTAATTTCCTGTAAGTTAACTAAATCAGTAGGCGTGTGCGGTAAGTCAATTTGCGGTAAGAAAGAAGTTCACACGCGGTAGTGTACCCTTTCAGTGAAGAACGCAAATAATTAATTTCATCCATATCATCATTGCCGTGAATAAGACTAGCAAATGTATCGCGAAACTCAAGCCAGGTTACGTAAGAGCCTGAGAATTTTGGCAAAGAAATAGTAGGTAACTTGACTAACTGATGCTTTGAACCATAGCTGTGGCTAGATTTAGCATCGTCTTTTTCTAATTTAGAATAATTATTTAATATAGTTTTGGCTTGAGCAATTTACCTAAAATATTGAGATTCTACACTATTTCTTTCACTAGATTCTATTTCAAGATTGTCACATAAACATTCTAATTGTAATTGAGTTTCGTTAAATTCATCACAAACATTTTCTAATCTATCGATACGTAACTGTAACTTCATCGCCTGGCAAGGGGTTAACTCGGAACCTTGTAAAAGATTTAAAAATGTTGCGAAAGCAGTGAGTCTCCCTTTGTGACTGCCACGTTTCTATTTAAGTTCTTTAATGTCGGTCATTTTGAAAGGATCAAGTTTAAAACTATTTGTTTTATTATATTTAATCATTAATGTACTCGTACAAGCCACTTTTCTCTTTTCTTCATAGAAACTGCAGGTATATTCATATGCACTGGACACGTTGCTTACTTGAAATTAATTCCAGATAATATTCTCGATTATAATTCCGTTATATACTTGATTATTCCCATAATAATTTTATATCCGGTACGTAAGGACCATGTGGGCGCGTAGGAGGAAAAAAAAGGAATTTAAATAAAATGCAAACTTAATGACTCATCAGCGTGCAGTCTTACGATATATTGAATTTAAAAATTAAATAAAACTACCTTCATATATAACACATACTCCTAAGAATAAACGCCTGTTATAAAAAAATAGTTTTGCTTAACTAACTTACTACTAAACATTTACATTAAAAACTATTACTAAAAGTGCTTCAACAATATTTTTTCTTCTTTCATACTCTGAACTTAACCAAACTTTCACTAAACTACCCTTTATGTGTACCCTTTCTAATAAAAAAAGAATCATTCAAATCGGTTGAGTTGATGTTGAGTTATTCGTCCATTTGTCGCGCACATACTTAACGTATATTTGAGATTTATATGATTTTCCCCTAGATACCATTGTCGAAAATGAACTAAATAAAAATAAGACTTCACGGGACGCATTAGCTTCCAAATAAAAAAAGAATCATCAAAATCGGTTCACACACTCAAAAGTTCTAAGGTAACAAGGATAAAAAATACTGTCGAATTGATGACCTCCTTCTTTAATGAAGTCGGTTAATAGAATCGATAATTAGAATCTGACATAATTAAATTACGATTATTTTATTTAACAACAATTTAAAAGAAGAAAGTAAATTGAGGCCGTTCGTTGCACAGGGGCACAAAGTGTAACTATAAACTGGTTGAGGATTCGATTCTCACTTGAGGAAATGAAATATTTAGGGTAAAAGCCGGATAGTTGCCCCACTTTTTGAAAAGGCTCTTTTATTAAAAATGTATACCACTGCATCACTTAATCAAAGTGAATTTTCAAACATAGTGTATTAATCTTCTAACTTAGCCTATTTTTTCAAATATAAATATTATTAGTTGATCCTGTTTTATGTTACCTCTAAAAAATGGGATAATTGCCTACTATGGCGGATATTAGCCTAACGTTAAAAATGGTTCGGGGGATACTTGCCTGTCTGTTTTTTTTTTCAAATAAAAACGAACTTATATTAATTTAAGTATTCACTTTTTATTACTGAACACAAACTTTCATTAAGTACTAATTAACGTTAATATGATCATAAGATTACAACAAAAATAGACTCCAAAATGATAATTAAGTATACAAAATAATAATTAAATAATACTATTTATTTTAAAGATATAACAATAAAAAAAATAAGAATTAACTTTGGCATTGCATCTTTTAATTAATTATTCAGTCTTAATTTCTTACTGAGATCCTTTATTGAGTACTAAGTACTAAGACCTAATCAACACTTAAAAATACTAAGGTTTTAATTTTTTTAATTTGAATATGTATTTTTTTATTAAATTTTAGTATTTACCTTAAATATTAAAAATAATTATGGGAATAACTTTGGCGTTAGCATTGGTTATCACCAGAAGCGAAGATTTTCAACTTGCCACATCTCATGCAATGCTTTTTGAATGTTGTACAAGTTTCATGCAACCACATTCGACACATCTCACATTGGATCCAATCTGATTTTGATTTAGTTAAATTATAATTTTTAAAACATTCTGCACAATAATTATCAACTTTAACTTCTTTGTTGGTATTTTCTTTTTTTGAATTTGCATTTTTTACTTTTAATATGTTTTCAGTGTCTCTAATAGTTGTTTTGTTTTTTTTCCTTTGATTGGTAGCCCTTTAGTTGCTTTCCCTTTAGATGTTTTTGAATTTATAACATTTTCTTCATTTTCACTATTAGAACTGTAAATACATTTTTTTCTTTTCTTTAAAGCCCTTCCTTTAGTCAGTTCAATAAAATCATCTGTGCTATCTGATTCTGATTTACTGCTGGTAATATCTCTATTTTATTTTGATTTTTTATTATTTTGAGGTCGCTCTCTTTTCTTCGAAATCTTTTCTTTGCGACCAACTGGATTGTTTTTTGTTTCTTCCGTTTGTTTCAACATGCTTATTTTCTTTACTCTCTCAGTTTTATTCTTCTTCTCGATTATTTTATCATTCGAGTTTAAAACTTCGGCTGATTGTTTAGCCCTTTTAGAAATACTCAGCGGAACTTTTGGTATAGGAGATGATTGATGTAAAAATTTCGATGGTGTTTCTTTTTGTAGATCTATGTTCTGTGACTCATTTAAAGATATCAGCGAGGGTAATGATAGTTCAGTATTATCTAAAATATAATTTTCAATTTCGCTATCTTCTAGGGCTAAACATTCATGAGAAAAAGCCAAAAGACTCAAGGACGGCCTGGGTGGCGTGCAACTTTGGTTCACGCTATTCTGCTCAGCTTCATTTTCAATAGTTTCTGGATTATTTTTATAACAGTAGCTTTGGACTTGATCGCCTTGTAGAGTCACTTCATTCAGTCGACTTAGTACATTATCTCGGTCATATTTAGATTCCTAATTGCGCACACGTAACGCAAGTTCTTCAGAAGTACCTGGTACTTGATATTTTATAGTTTCAGACTCTTTTCCCTGCGTAAACTCCCCCAATGCAATATTTGATATCGCAAATTCAGCATCAGACAGACCATTTGGATTAACTGGATAGATTCCGCTGCTGCGAAAACCACCTATTGCATTGGCAGATGTAGTTGCTCGAATTCAAGCCCTTGCTATCAGTTGACCAGAATTGTACCGGTTCAGTTTTTTTTGTGGATTGGTGCGAATAAAATTGTTAGTCTCCGCATAATAATATTTTTTAAATGGTCCGAAAACAGATACGTCTAGAGGTTGTAAAGCAGAAGTAGTATGACTAGGTAAACAAAGCAGTATCACATCATTGTCACGAGCAGTTTCTAGCATATTGACAGCACTAGAATGTGATGAATGACCATCTAAAATTAGTAAAACCTTTCCGTGAGGCTTGCGAGGTATAAAGTGTTCAGTCAGCCACTTGTAAAAAAGCTCAGAGGTAATATATGCTAATTTTTTTTGCATATAAACTTTGGAACCAGGAGGAAGTCCTTCTTCAAATTCTGGCTTTTTATTTACCCCCTTCATAATCAAAACAGGTGGGAGAAAATTGCCGATAGCATTGCAACAAGCAACAACAGTAATTGTTTCGCCTTTTTCCCCCGAAGTAAGTGACTTCACTGCTCTAGTACCTTTCTTGGCTAATACCTTGCCAGGTTTATTGTTGAGTTGGACACCGCTTTCATCCATATTGAAAATTTTCTCTGTCTTATCCAGCAAATCATTTTCAGTTAAGACGGTTATGAGAAGATAAAAAAATTTGGCTACTTCGGCCCTGCTTAGACCCCTCGCTCTTTGAATTGACAAGCCCTCAGCTTGCCTCACGACTATTTCGGGATTTCTTCCAAGGAAGCTTTTCAACCATTGCGGTCCAGCCATTTTAATTTCGTTGTTAAAATTGTGCTTCAATCCTAGTTTTTCGGCAAACTGATAGGCTAATTGGCGAATTAGACTCCTTTCAGGAGGAAATCCTGCGTCTCCAAGTTTTAGTATATGAGATACTAGTCTTTTTTCATTTTAGAAGCCAAGGACAGGGTATTTTCCTAGAAGTGTTAAAATACCATCAGTATAATGCAGCAATCAGTAGTTAGATACGTAATAATCTTATTTTTTTATAATAAATCCTTTACTTACCTTGTGTCACCAGTAGTTTATTTCTCTGTTCAAACCGCCTTCTTAAGGTTCGAGACGATATGCCATAAATTCGGGATATTTCGTTGATACTTTTGTGTTTTTTATTTAGATCTTCGAACGCAAGTGCTAAGCTATCTTCAGTCCAGTTGATGTGGCGCGGAACCACGCCTGGCTTTCGTTTATACTTGCGAGGCATTTTGCTGTTGAGAATATATTTTATTTAAGATAAACTATAGTAAAATCCAATAAAAATATCACCAAGAAAAAAAAGGTAAAACCAAATGAAAAAAATAACTAAGAAAAAAAAACTGTTTACTCGTTAAAATGTATAGATGCGGATTGTTGCCCTAGGGCAACAATCCGCAAAAGAAAGTAGGGCAACTATCCTTTTTGATACGGATACTTGCCCTTTTGATTTACGAAATAAATAAAAAATATTTAACAATACAACGTAATAAACAGTGCAATTTAAACTCTAATGTATTCTAAAAAATTATTATTTTACTGAAACCGCCATTAGTTATAAAATATTTAAGGGAGATTACTTACCAATAATAATACTGACACTCGTCAAAGTATCGCCGCGGAAGATTTTTACTCACACGGGCAAAACGCGTGCGCCTACTTCAACGGCTTATGCGGCACTGAGGTCTACGCGGGGGACGCTTTTAATTATGATCAAAAAGAAACACTGTCAACACGTCTAATATAGAGCATTTGAAATTGAGGCATGTATCCGTCCGAGGCAACTATCCTACCTTTACCCTATTTAAATTTATATTTCCATTTCATCGCTCTGGTGTCGAAGCAAAGTGCGGCATTGAGTTTCACTACTCAGCACGCAATGCTTACAAAATTCTGCGGAGAGTAGGGAACAGAGTGTCTTAACACTAGGTTCCCTCTGCCTACCCTGCTGTGTGCGGGATACAGCGTGAAGCAAAAAAAAGAAGTATAATTAATAATTGTTCAGTCTACCATAATTATTATTTTAAACGTCAACGTTGGTGATATTAACAAAAATAATAAAGTAGGTGTATTTTTTGGGACTAGATCAAATGGCGACGTCTACAATAAAAATTATTAATCATTGGCACGTACGTGGCATTCATTTACAGTAGATTTATTTCTTAAGAGAACTTTCTCAATATTTTATATATAAAAAATACATTAAATAATAATGTTAAGGAAGTATCAAATATATTTAATGAATTAAACTTAATGTTATGTTATCTATTAAAATAGCGTGAAGCTGATTAAATTTGATGTTATATTCAAAACAAATGAATTGTATGTAAATACGTTTCAAGTATGAAAAAAAGAAAAAATGCAATATTATTGCGTTTATTCTTTTCTTTCCAATATTTTATATTTCTATTATTCATATCTATATATCAGGGGAATAAAAAGAATGTTTGATGATTCCTATAGAATATATTATTCTACATTGTATCATAAAAACAGGTTTAAACAGTGCATATGAAGGTATCCTCCTGTAGTATAACTATTTTCAATTACTATAAACACTACAATGTCAATACTATGTGGTATTATAGTGTAATTTTGAACATTTTATTTATATCTTTTTTATTTATATATACTTTATTGTACACCACAAATACAAAGCAACCAAAGTCACAACTTACATTTAGTAAATGCATTTTCAATATTTTCCCGCCATTATGATGAAAAACATAGTCTATTTTTTAATTTGAAAAAATAATTTATTAACTATAAGAATGTTGGTAGTTTTTCAAAAGGTATAAGAATTAAAAAAATGAATAATATATGCTTTCTTCTCAAGTGTTGTAATAACTATTGATTCTATTTTAAAAATTACTATCAATATTAAATATGCTCAATTATACAGAGTTTTTTTGTCAGCACCACTTTAAATAAATCCACAATTTAACTACTCTATAAAAGCCTATTACAATAAGAAAAAAAACCCAAAAAAAAAAAAGATTTTTTCTAACAAAATAAATAATAAAATTGTTGTTGTAAAATAAAATACAATTTGTCAAGAACAACGCACACATACATAAACTTATCAAAGGGAAACCGCCGCATACGCCTCATTCCGAAATCGAGTCGTAGGTATTGGCGGTAAAGTTCAAAATTTGAAAGATTTTAGTAGTATTTGTTTACATTATTGGTACCTATGCGTAACCGCGTCACACGAAGTATAGATATGAATAAATATCGTAAAATGAAAAAAAACCTATGTCTACACTGTTGATGTATCTTGCTTAAATTCTTTAGGTATGGGCTTACAATATTCAACCCTATATGCTGTTTCCGTAAAAGGAGCGCTGACGCTTCTCTTCTCTTCTTTGTTAAAGGCCGTCGCGGCACAGGGGCACATAGTTGTGACTGTAACGCGACTGTTGTGGGTCCGATCCCCACATGGAGGATTGAGTTATAATTTAATAATATTTTCAATTCGTTTAATAATATTTTCATTTCGCACATCAGTCACACATTATACGCAATATCTTAACACTAAGTTGCCCTGCTAAGGGCGGGATAAAGCGTGGATCTGGTTTTAACTTTGTGTAAACCGATTAAAATAAAATCCAGTCCAGTTGAGGCCAGTCGTGGTGCAGCGGCACGAAGTGTGACTGTAAAACCGACTGGTTGTGGGTTTGATCCCTACTAGAGGAGATGAAATATTTACTTAAGTTTATATTCACATTTCTTCGCTCTGGTGTCGAGGTTAAGCACGACGTTGAGTTCTGCCACTCAACACGCAATTCCTCCAGAATTCGGCAGAAAGTGGGGAACGGAGTGTCTTAACACTAGGTTCCCTCTGCCTAACCTGCTGTGTGCGGGATACAACGTGAAGCTGATTAAAATAAAACTAATAGATACTAAATATCTAATTGCAGTTTGCCAAAATACAAACAAAAAAATATTTAAATCGGTTAGGCCGTTTCTGAGATTATCGTGAAGAAACGCACAGACAAACAGACAAACTGACCAAGTTCTATTACATTGTTAATTGTAATATCTTCCATGTACAGACTCCGATGGGTTAGGATTTTATTGTAAGTATTAATAAGTTGTTTTTTTTTCAAACATTCAATTGAAGATTCTTATGGGAGGTACGAAAATGAGACCTAAAGTTTTAATAACTTTCTAAAAAACAAATACAAACAACAAGCAAACATACATTATAGATATATCAAAGCACGAACATAATTCAGTGTGTTAAGTAAATAATTCTGTGGTTTAAGCGGGCGAAGCCGAGAGCGGGTCGCTAGTATAAAAATAAAATTGTAAAAGCAACGGTGGAGATAAAAAATGTGTGTGCAATGTATTTATTTTAATTTGGTTAATTATTCATATTAAATGATTATTTTATGATTGACGTTGTCGTGGAGTGAGGGCATAAGGGTGTCACTGTAACACGACGATTGTGGGTTTGTTACTCACTCGTAGGAATGAACTATTATTTATTCATATTTTCATTTCTTCGCCCTGGTGTCGAGGCAAAGTGCCGCCGCTCACAGACAATGCCTCCATAATTTGGCGGAAATTGGGGAAAGGAGTGTAACTTAACTTAACATTAGGTTCCCTCTGCTATGTGTTGACTACAATGTGAAGCTGATTTTAATTTTTTTTATAATTATATTAATGTACAAAATCTGGAAGCAATATTCACTTACTTCTCTCTCAATGCTACTATCACTGTAGTCGATATCATCAGGGCCGGGCACCGTCCTCGACGTACTTGGGAAGGGCACTTGCTGATTTGCGCCAAAGTACTGAATGAAATAGACAAGATAAAATAAAATTATATTTTAATACTTAATTATTTTAAATTTCATCTTAATAATTTTATAAAAACCCTGACGGAAATGGAAGGTTGTTATAACTTATATGTTGACGTGTGTGTGTGTGTGTATGTCTACTATATACGATGACACGCACTGTATATCCCAAGACGAGTGAATCGATTAAGCTATTATAAATCAGCTTCACGCTGTCTCCCGCACACAGCAAGGTAGGCAAAGGGAACCTAGAGTTAAGATACTTCGTTCCCAACTTTCTGTCGAATTCTGGAGGCATTGCGTGTTGATTGGCAGAACTCTATGCCGCGCTTAGCCTCGACACCAGAGCGAAGAAATGGAAGTATAAATTTAAGTAAATATTTCATCTCCTCGAGTAGGGATCGAACCCACAACCAGTCGGTTTTACAGTCACACTTCGTGCTGCGCCACGACTGGCCTCATATTTGTTTATACTTATGTATAGACAAATATTTAAGTTAATAAAGTTATAATAATATGCTTTAAAATATTTTAATCTCATTAATAGGTAATTAGTAATAGGTAATTAGTTTCAAAATATAAATTTTCATTTAAAAGAACCATTTTTTTTACAAGATGAATTTGAATTGTAAAAAGAATAAGAAAAAGGTGACTTTGATTAAGACATGTGAACTTGAAATCTTGAATCTATGAAGTATGAATCCTTATTTTCTTAAGTTATAAAAGTACCGATCATAGATGCTCGTCATTTGCATGAAATATGTGGTTATTAAATGTTTCTAGATAAAAATGCAAGATTTAATAAATATTTTGCGGGTAGAATAAAAAAAAACAGTTACAAAATAAACCTTATTTCTTTCATCCATAAATTTACATTTGATGAGTTACGGGTATTTTTTGTTAATAATCAAAACTTATTGATAAAAAGAAATTATGCCTACCATCGGTCCCGCCTTCATCTCCTTTGTAGCATTCATGCATAAGGATAATACATTCTTAACTTGGTGGTCTTGCCTCTCAAGCATTACTTTTAATTCTTTAAGGTACCGCTTATTATCTGTCAAATAAAAAGTACTTACCTTTTAGTAATTAAATAGCTTATAGTAATAATTATTGTACTAGAGGGCCAGCCTGCTAGTAAGTACTAAAAGGCTAGAGGCCAGTCGTGGCGCAAGGTTTGATTCCCACTCTGGTAACGAGACAAAGCGCTGATTTTGCCGCTCTTCACACAATCTACTTTTAACACGCAGTTCACTTAACCTAAAGAATTATGTGGAAAGTTGATGAGTGTGTAAGTCTTAACAATAGCTTCAGCTTCCTTCTGTCTACCTTGATTTGTGCAAGATACAGGGTAATGCTAGATAAAGTACTAGATGGTTACGTATACATAAAATCTATCAATATGTATAAAATCTATATGTATAAAAGGACTTGTTCTGACTGTGGACATCCACAAAGAAGGGATTTTGAAAATTTTTAACCCTAAAGGGATGAAATAGGGGTTGAAAGTTTGTATGGGTTTTTTTTAAAAAACAGCACCGATTTTTATAAAATTCGAAATTCAGACTCTAAAATATTTTATTGAACACGTGTTTCGTGGTTTTTTAAGAATTCACGCCTAAGGGTGCAAAAGCAGGCGAAGCCGCGCCCGCCCACTAGTTTTTATATAACAGAATATAGAAAATGATAAACTTTTAATAAAGTCCTATTTAAAACCATCCCTTCTTGTATATCTATTCTATTCAAATAAAAAGCGCCCCTCGATTCTTTATAAGACGTTTACACGAATGCAATTTATCTTCTAACACATGCAACGTATTAATAAATTGACTTAGTTATAATTACCTCTTTTGGCTGTAAATACATAAAAATGATGACTTACCTGATACTCGCAGAACTTGAGCTTTACGATAGTGGAGGGGTTTGTTGCGGAGAAAAACTATTTTTCCCGTATGCAAATTACCGTCGTGGCGTATTAAACAATTCGAATTCACTATAGCGTAATTAGAAAACATATTCTGCTCAAAACTATCTATCCACTCAACAAGAAGCCACAAGTGTTGATCCATTTTTGAAATTTAATAAAAATCACCCAAACACGGCGAAGAACAAAATCGAAATGAACGATAAATCCAAGCTTGCGTTGCTCAGGTACATGAATGACAATGGCGACTGGGCTTCTGTCCCCTAGTGAGTCCCTAGGAAACATTTACTACAAAAAACATGAATATATTTTTTTTATATGAACCTTTAATATATTTTGGCTTTGCTCTTTATTTTTGATATTAATCAGCAAATTTTGTAATGTTTTTTTTTCAGATTCATGTATCTACGCTGATTCCGCCTACAGCAGGGCAGGTAAAAGGAACCTGATGTTAAGGCACTCCATTCCCCACTTTTCGGCGGATGATTGCTTGCGTATTGAGTTGCGGAACTCAACGCAGCGCTTTGCCTCGACACCAGAACGAATAAATGAAAATATAAATCTAAATAAATATTTCACTTCCTCGAGTGGGTACGGAATCCACAACCAGTCGATTTTACAGTCACATTTTGTACCCCTGCGCCACGACGGGCCTCAGTTCTGTGAAAATACTAATACTTGAAGTTTTGCTTCTTTGAATACATCTTGGATGTATCTACGTAAAAGATTAAGAATACCAGTAACAGTGATTAAAAGAAACAATAGCGTTGTACTAATAAACTTTTCTTTGGTATTATCCATTTATCTTTTAGTGATAGTGAAACGTACCTAAAATATTTAGGATGGCTTTTGTAAAAAACAGAGTTTTTAAAGCAATATATACGTATGTATGTGTGTAGTAGATATCTTTATCGAAATATTTTCCTACTCGTGAGAGGATAGAGGCCAGTCGTGGCGCAGGGGCACAAAATAAAACCGACTGGTTGTGGGTTCGATCCCCACTCGAGGAGATGAAATATTTACTTAAATTTATATTTTCATTTCTTCGCTCGGTGTCGAGGCAAAGCGCGGCGTTGAGGTCCGCCACTCAACACGCAATGTCTCCAGAATTCGGCAGAAAGTGGGGAACGGAGTTTTAACACTAGGTTCCCTCTGCCTACCTAGCTATGCGCGGAATACAGTGTGAAGCTGTTTTTTTTTTAAGTAAATGTGGATATGTACGCACTGCGAAATAAAATACACGCTTTGGAAACCTTTCCCTGTAATATAAATACCTTTTGATATGTCTGTTACGTTGCCTTAGTATTAGATGATTTAATATTTTAAGAATGAGGCCGTTGTGGCGCAGTGGCACAAGCACGTAACTGTAAACGCGACAGTTGTTGATTCGATTCCCGCTCGGGGAACTGAAGTAAAACTGCGAAATTTTGTTCGCAGTGCGCACTAAGAAGTGTAATTCTGATTTTGGATGATATCATATGCAAGAAAAAAATCTCGCGTAAAAATATCGCTGTGTGGACAGGTCCTTAATTCGACGTGATTTGTTATTAACATAAGTTGTAGTAGGCAGCGCATCTAGCGACAGCCTTGCACGGATTTTAAGGGGGTATGTTAACTTTTTTATTATTTAACCGACATACCGCACAATGAATCGGACGGAACGTTTGGCTGTGGATCATTTCATGTGTCATTTCTGTGCTCGAATCTTTCTGCCTTTCCGTGCTGAAACCTTCGGCGAACCCTGAACAATACTAAAGTAAAGCATTAGCGTATCTAGAAATGTTTTCTGGGGGAGGCCTGGACTTAGCTTTTCGTGTAATTTTTAATTTTTAGGGTTAAATTTTGTTGTAGGTGAAATTTCTGGGGTGGGCACCAGACTATTCTTGGATGGGCACGGCCCATCCGGTTCCACTTCTTCATACGCCCATGAAGTATAGTGAAATCGTCCGCCATAGGAAAAAAGAGGAAGCACAACTAAATGTAACGACCGACGACTAAAAGTAAGCCTAAAAATTCTTTATTTAATGTTCTTTTAGTATTGCGTACAACATCTGAATATCACAATTGATTTTATTAAAATTATACTATTTTGGTTTTTTTAAAGTATAGAATTGTGGCAAAAAATATAAGTTGTGATTTGGTGGCCTTAATATTTAATTTTACTAAATTTAATTTAAGACATATTGAACTGACTAAATATATTTCAAAATCATTTAAAAAAGTCTTAAATATTATTTAATAGTTAACACGTTTTAAATTATAAGCATGTACCTACACCTAACTATAACAAAAGATAATTTCTGTGCAACTACACCCTAATCAGGGAACCACTAGATAAAAAATAAATAAGTTGGAAAGGTAAAAGGAAGTAAATAACAATGTTCTGTAAAACTTATTTAGCCCTTATTTAGTCTTAACTTATTAAAAATTGAATATCATATATGACTAAAATTACATTCTCAATTTTTAATAATTAATTATTAAATGTTCACATATCATGTTCAATTAAGGATTCACATATTAACCATTTTTAGGATTTCAAAGGATTTTATTGTTAGATTTCGAACACGTTTCAAATACAAATAAATTAAAGTGAAAAAATATTTTTATTTTATATTACAATATAATCGGTTTCCCACCGTATCCCACACACAGCAGGGGAAGCAGAGGGAACCCAGTGTTAAGACACTCCGTTCTCCACTTTCCGCCAAATTTTGGAGGCATTGCGTGCTGAGGAGACATGGGTCCTAACTTCTTTTAGGCATAATCGGTTGCAACTAGTTTCAGGTACACGAGTAACTAGTTTTCAAAACTGCTTGTTTTTGTAACTAGTTACTAAACATTTGCTTACGCTTACTCTTATAGTCATGACTACAGAAAACGTTAAATGTAATCATAACGGTAAAAAGTGTTATGATTACGAAAATGCTTAAGGATATATTACCTATCATACTAATATGAAACGTATTAATTGCTTAAATTCCTAGAATTTGAATATTTGAAAAATATTAACTTTTTTTCAAAATCCGTAAACATGTGTGCAATGATATATTTAAACTTTAAAGGGATATAATTAATTCAAATGTTAAAAAATGTTTTTTTTTATAAAAAAAAATATATTTTTGTTGATCGATTGATTTTTTTTATTATAAACTTTTAACTATATTCACTTAATAATATAATAAAGATCGCTTAATTATTTAATAACAATAATCGTTACTTATAATAAGGTTCGCTTTTTCAATTTCACTATATTTATAAATATTCAAAAAGATTATTTATAGTTAGTTTACCTTTTCTTTTTCAGTACTATTTTAAATTCCATAGAATTTAACTTACGCATTTATTAATTTTAATTTTTAGCATTACTTTTTCTTTTCACGTTTTTGTTCTAAGAATGGATATGAAAATATTGTACAATGCACACAAATTCGATCCATTGCTCTCTCTTTTCGTTCGGAACGTACTAAGATAGAGCGAGATGCGACTATGTTAGAATCGATGTAACTGACATTACTATTTTATAATATAATCTATTTGAAATAAGTTACAGTTGTACTGCAACTGCTTTTGACAAATATTACTTACTGTCAGAAACTACGTATGTGATGATAATCGTTGTTTGCCGCGAAACTAGTTATGCGATTATTGGACTCGTAAGCAGTTTCTGAAACCGATTACGTTATATAACGCCCATGTCTAGTGTTGAGTGTCGGAACTCAACGCACGCTTAGCCTCGACACCAGAGCGAAGAAAATAAAAATAACAATTTTAATAAATATTTAATTTCCTCCAGTTGCGTTTACAGTCACACTTGGTGCCTTTGCGCCACGACTGGCCTCAATATTATCACTGTTTATAATTAATATTAATAATAGCAGGATTATTATGACAATTTAATAAAATAATACAATATAAAGTTTTATTATTGATAATAACAATGACAAATCACTCATGATAGTCTCTCTCTTCTAATTCTAAAATTAATTATCCGGGGGAACCTAAACTATGAAAAACGCATAAACTAATACAAAAATACTGTAATTGAATACCGAAGTAGTAACAGCAACAACAACATCAACGGGTTTTTTATCATCATTGCTATGAAATATTATATATTATTATATATGATAGTGTCATATATAAAAAATGGCGCAGTAAAGCATATTTGTCTAGTAATATTATAATAATTAGCGTGTTAGATTAAACGACATGCAAAATCAAGTTATGGATAAGCAAATTTAAAAATTAAATTAAGTACTGAATTGTAATTATTATAATGGGGCCACATCTAAGTCCTCATCAATTCAAGATCAATATAAAAGTAAAATTGAAAAGGTAATTTTAATATGGTTTTACGTAAAATAATAAAAAAATATGATTTTATGTAAAACGATATTAAAATTACCTTTTCATTTTTTAATTATAAAATATATGCAAAAAAGTTGTAAAAAATAAAGTTTAAATAAATAAAATATTAAATATAAAAGCAAAAATTAAAAGGAATGGCGTTCAGCTACAGTGTTAATTTATAAAAATAATTAGATATCTTCATCAATTCAATCAAAAAAATCAAATAAAAAAATATTTATTACCGTTTTAATTAAAACATTTATAAAAAGCAAGCAATGAAAACGATAAAAGGCATTTTTGTTTACAATTAATTATATTTTTGTTTGAACCATATGTACATATATATTGTGAGCTCGATTGTACTTATAAAGATGTGTGGGTACGAATTTTCTGTAAAGACGTAGCGGTCACACTGACGCACAGTAACACGATAAGGTAAAGGGATACCAGACTGTTATTTTTTGTATCTCAAAATTAATTTTTATAATTTACCCAATTTTTTTTTGTATAATCTTTAAGAAGCTTAAATATTGCCAGATCTTTCTTTGTCCATATTGTATAGTACTGTATAATACGCATACTGAATATTTATGTTGTAGATAGGTGTAGACAGTATATAAATAAATATCATGTTTCATTAGTTATGTAAGCAGAAGTTTAGTTTAGTTTAGTCTGAGGCCGGTCGTGGCGCAGCGGCACAAGGTGTGACTGTAAACCGACTGGTTGTGGGTTCGATCCCCACTCGAGGAGATGAAATATTTACTTAAATTTATATTTCCATTTCTTCGCTCTGGTGTCGAGGCAAAGCGCGGCGTTGAGGCATAAAGTGGGGAACGGAGTGTCTTTCACTACGTTCCCTCTGCCTACCCTGCAGTGTGCGGGATACAGCGTGAAGCTGATAGTTTGAAATGACTCCTGTTCATTACTAAAAAAAAATACTTTTTTCTAAAATTTTATTCTCGACAACGATGTATGGAACTGCTAAATTTTATAGATATCCTCATAAAATTTTCGTTTTGTATAATTATAAGAACATAAAGATGATCAGATATTTCAATTACCTTTTAATAATGATTTGCTAAGCGTTGGGTAAAACAACATAACAGGGTAACATTGATCGAACGTTTTCTGCGCATAGGTATTCTGCGCAATTTTACGCGAGTACCTCCGATTGTCAAAAAGAGTTTTGACGGACTATAACAGTGTTAACTTTTAAGTTTAGTACCACAGAGTCAATCAGAGAATACTATCACAGCCATTTAAGAACGGAATCATAAAATATATAATTGTGGTAAATATAATTTTATGTTAACTATTGTATATATTGTTAAATTAATTATATAAATACAATTAATATTATTGCTCCTATTAAATTTGTAGCGACATCTATCGACGGTAATTGAAATATTCAATTTCAAAGTGAACTCTACACTCCAGTTATGCGAACTTATGGAAAAAAATATCTATAATGGTCTAAACTCTCCATACTCCATAAACTTCTGAAATTAATAATATTATACGTCAAAAGTTTCCAATTTGGTTATACTACGATTGTAGAGAGAGTAGGAAGTTAGGAACTTTGCCCTTTGGGTATATGTGTTCTGTGGTTCTGTAGCATCTGTGAACCACTTTTGGGTATATGTGTTCTGTGCTGTAGGGATGCCCGTTGTCAGAAAAACATCGATGTTGACATTTATGTCACCATCGAAGCTGTAACATCGATATTCGATAAAATTTGAAAGCACAACATCGATGTTAGCTAACATCGATGTTTTGTTAAAAAAAGAACAAAACATCGATGTTAGCTAACATCGATGTTTTGTTCTTTTTTCTTTTTTTTTCTTTAAATTTTTATAAATTGGTAAACTTTAAATTTGAATAATTTTTAAATGGGTGAAATTAGTTAGACTTCTTTGTATATCGTTTTGTTGCCTACAAGAATATATAATGACTTTTACATTGATACTATTAGTTTAATCGCAACTAAGTTTCAAATGAATAACACTTCTTAATATAAAAATTAAGAGCCGCACTTTTAGCATACGTATTTTTTTGGAGTCCAGAACTATATTTTTACTATAATTAAAAAAGTTTTTTTTCGGCCCCCCTTAATAGGTAGTATAACCTCAAAATAATAAAGTAGGTAAGCATGCTAGACCCAGTTCGCAATAAATTGTTAAAGTGTTTGTTTGAATGTTGTAATAAACAGCTATATTATGTAGTTACATACATGTTGCTAATATAAACTTTAGTCATTAGTGTATAAACCAAGCAAGAATAATTTTATTTTCTTTGGATAAACGATAAAACGACACACACTTCACTCATAAACAACTACGAACTTTGTAGTCTAGTCTGTGCTGTGTGCAGTGCTGTCAACCGAAAGACAAAAGATTTTTCTCGTAGTTTGGTAGAATTCAGAAAATAATGTGCAACGCATTATCGAAATACTGACATCGATGTTACGATGTTTTCATTAATGCAACATCGACGTTACGATGTTTACATTAATGCAACATCGATGTTAAGATGTTTTTATTAATGCAACATCGATGTTAAATCATCGATATTTTGTCTTCTAACATCGATGATCATCGAAAATCGATGATGATCGGGCATCCCTACTGTGCTGTGAACTTTGGTGACATTTGCTTGGGTTAAGACATGTGTTAGCTAGGGTTTTTTATTTTTGTGTTTTATTTTCATATATTTTTAGTACAAATTGCGGTTTTTTTTTAATAAAAGGTCTGTTTTATAAAGGTAATAGGTTGTTGTGAGTGCTTGTGGTTTTGATATTAGATTAGTTATATTATAAGATAAGATAGGTAAGTTAGTTTTAAAATGGATGCTGAGCATCCGCCCTATTCCCCTGACCCTGGAGGTGGCATAGAGGATTCCCAAGTGACATCACGAAGAAGACAAGATGGTGATTCACTTTCTAGTAATAAGGAAATTACTAAAAAATCAAATATTAACCCCGCTACTGCATCTCCATCAATACAAAATTTATATGACCATAAAGGCCTTTTCATTGTATCAGGGTGTCGAAGGAAACTCCACACCCTGGAGCTGGGAACTCCATTAAAGCTATTAAGTTTGGTCAATTTCTCCACATTAATAAAATAAGCAATAGGTTGGCACACTCATTTAAGCCAACTTAAATGAGTGTGCCGACCCTGTAGATTGAATGTTTTGTAATTTTCCTGAGTTCGGTATTTTGAGAATATCATTCTTTGCTATGATTGTTTTGTCTCTGCCATCTTGTCTGCAGGTGACTTGCATATCCCTAAAAAAACATACCACTCGGAATTGTATGCATTATTTTATATAATGCATATATTGATTTAGCTATACTGTATTTAGGTAGATGGTAATTAAGTATAGATATAGATTGCTAACCCTCTGTGCTATGTAAATAATGTGTATTTTGATTTTAATACTTTTTTTTGTATGTGAAGGCAATTTTATCTTGTGTCTTCAAATTGTGTAATACTGTGTAATATTTTGTCTTTTTTACCATACAACCTTCTTGTCTTCCCCATACAACGTGATATTGGCAGAGTGATATGTGCTCAACTGGTATGCTTGGATCAAAATCAAAGAACCATACCAAAATTTTAGAGCCTGATATACTCTGTAGAGCACTGGATCCCAACCAGTGGTAGCATGTGGCCAGTGGTAAGTTTAGCATGTACTTATAATTATGTAATTAAATATATATTGTAATATGTAAAATTGTTAAATATATATATAAATATAAACACTCGCTTATCCTTAGATCTAAGTAAAATTTTGTAAAATAATGTAAAGATAAAAATATAATTTGCTTATTATAGATATTGATTGTATGTAAACGACAATGTAATTAATATATATGATAAGGATATTAGATATAATAATAAATTTAAAAAGTGTATGGACCAAGTGTCTGTAGTGTTAAGAAATAAAATAAAAAAAAAAAAAAAACCAGTGGTAGCCTAAATATGGTCCGCTAACAATTTTAATTTTTTGACTGGGGATGGTGAGACGAAGTTTTTGTTTGATTATCACAGGTATTCTTATTATATGTATAATATTGGTAGCAGGGATCACTGTGCATGTATGAACATGCACAGTGCTCAACTGGTATGCTCAGAATGCTATAATCAAAGAACCATACCAAAATTGTAGAGCCTGATATACGCTATAGCAGAGGTTCCCAACCTCTTTTTGATCAAGGATCACTTTTTTATCATTCTTGGTAGCCGGGGCCACTACGCATGTAGGTATAATAAAAATTAACTGCTATAATTAAACAGAAACTTCTTGTCACCATCCCCAGTCATAAAATTTAAATCGCTCGCAGACCATATTTAGGCTTTAGACCACTGGTTGGAAACCACTGCTCTATAGGTTATGTATCTAGTAAGTTGATAAAAAGAAATTTGTTTGTAAAACTAGTGTAAACTTATATATAAATAACAATATTGAACAATTTTATTTTATTTATTTAAACTTTGTAATTGGTCTCTGTGCTTAAGTAGAATGGGTGTAAACTTCCCTGGTGAATTTTTACCCAGCTGTTGATATCAGTTGGTATCTGTACAGAAATCCTGGAGTTAGATGTTTTGCCAATAATAAAAATAAAATAAAAAGCCTCTTTATTTCGCCAGTTTACATTTCCTCTTGTTTATTACTCTACTTAAAAACTACACATTTAATTCATACATACATACATATTTAATTTTCATAATTTAAGTAACTTAGTTGTCTAGGGCGCTTCTTTGAGTGAAGCCACTTTCATCCACTGCCCTCCTGCTACCTGGACTACATCATCTGCCCACCTATTCTAAAGTCGTCCTACGCTTCTTTTTCCTGGTGGTCCTTTCCAGGTAGTAGCTCTTCGGGTCAACCTATTGTCCATAAGTCAAGCCACATGCCCGGCCCATTTCCATTTGTTTTTGAGGGCATGCTCAAGAGCGTCTGCAACTTTAATTTTGTCTCTGATTTTAATGTGCCTTATTTTGTCCTTGCCTATTATGTGCTGTTGAAAAAAAATATCTTCTTGTATCATCTATGCCATTTAGTACAATAGGTGGAGGTTTGCTGGGTTTTGCGTGGTCAATAGTGGATAGTGCAATGGGTCATCAGCTGGATCTAAAGATAGAAACTACCAACGTTTCTAATAGAGTCTTCTTTCATTTGTTCTTTCATCTTAGGGTCATTTTCAATCAAATTAATCTCATTGGCATCTCATTTAAAAACATTTTCTTCCAAACAGTGCTCATTTTCCTGCAATATCTGTAATTGTTTTTGCGTTATTTGTGGATTAACTTCAAAGTTAGGCTCTTGTTTCTGTTTTATTTATCTTCTAGGTTATTTTCTGCCACACAAAACAATTATTTTGCTGATTCATCGCCAGTCCACGAAAAGTCTTGGGCTGCACAAAATTCTCGGACACGGGAAGAAGACATCATTGATTCAAAATACAATAAATGTTCAGGACGAATAAAAGCTGGTTTCTCTGGTGTGTCAAGTCTAGAAGAATCATTTATACATTTTCGTAGCAAATTGCATTAGCATCGAACGGATACAGCTCGCATTTTCTTAATCCATTGCAGATCCATACTTCTTTTGAAATATTCTTGAATGTGGCCTCTAAAAAAGGGATGCAAATGGTTTTAGTAACGCATCGTTCACCAGTCGGAAAATAGATATGTCAGCTGGTTAAATAATGTGTTGCGTTTGGACAGACCGAATATAAAATAATGCCATTGATGTGTGATTGGTGTCCATCTATCAGCAGAAAAAGCTGTTTTAATATTTGGTTTGGTTTGATTTTCTTTCAATTTCGGGATGTATGTGGACGAGTATTAGCTTTGGATGTCATCAATCCTTTTTCAGATTTACCAATGCACTTTTCTTCCTTAATTTATCTAATGATTTTAGATGGAATTTTTGCATTGATATACAGTCCCTGGCCATATTATTAGACGCACTATAAGATTTTATGAAAAATGTTAAATAGCAGGTGATACTTAACTAGTTTTTGGTATTTACTAAATACAAAGCATATTTTTTGGTTGTCCATTTTATTATTTATTAATTACCACAAATAAAACATCATGATTACAAAACAATTATGTATTTATTGGACCTTGGAAGTAAACAAGAATAAATCGAATTAAATCTTAATATTTTGTTGAGCCACTTTTCGCCGCTTTGAGCGCTTATTTCTGCGCGGCATGCTATCAATGCAAGATTGTGCTGTCTCTTGCAATTGAGGATGATGATTTCACACGTGAATTACTTAGAAAGCTAAGAACTGAGTTTTATTTGTGGTCACATCTTTAGCCACTTGTCTTTTCATTAATTCCCAAACGTTTTCTATGGGGTTCATAATTTTTAATATGTATGTCTTAGGTGCTAATGTTTATAAATTATTGTTTACACATATAGTCTGATAACTTTGTCTGGCGTTTTTTGCTACGCAGTACTTGTTTTGTATTATTTTATGTATTATATTCATATCTAGATATGTGATGGAATCGTCTTGATTAAACAACAAAATTTTTTCTACCAACTTAGTCGCATCTAGGGCTTGTTGAATTGTTGGTGGTGATTCGGCTTTGTCCACTTGATCAGCTTCTTCATCTTGATCATCGGATGTTTCCATACTTTTTGACACTAAATCAACAATTTTTTCATCTGTAAGTGTACCAGTTGTAGCTCCTCATCTATATTTTCGTACGATTGTAGATCTTCGTTGAAATTGTTTGGTATGTTTAACTTTCTTATCCATTCACTCAGTGGTAGATTGTCTTCACTGTCAAATTGGTTCGTTTCTTGGCTACTACATAATCCAGCCAGTCGAAGAGAGAGTTGGATAGTGGCTGCTGTTACCTCTTGCCAGGCTCTTGATAAGAAGTTCACTGCTTGTAGCATGTTGATCGAGACCTTGCCGTCAGTTTCGATCATATCCATCAATATTTTCCATCATAGTGGCCCTTTAGGCTTTTAACTACACATCTGATCCATTGGTTGTAAAATACTGGTTGTATTAACTGGGAAAAATGCTTATGTTTCGAAGATTAGATATGATTGGGTGCGCAGGACAATTGTCTACTAGAAGCAAGATTTTCCGTGATTTTCATTCAGGATCCCATTTTCTCACTTCCTCTTCAAAAATCTGCGATGTCATCCAAGCGGAATTGTTTGCTTTGTACGTAACTGGCAACTGTTTTATGTTCTTGAAACACGGAGGGTTTTACGATTTGCCTATAACTAAGAGCTTTCTTTTTTCTGTGCCACTCATATTGGCAGCCACTAGAACTGTTAAAGTTAACGTTGGACGACATGTTGAACGATATTTTAGCACAACACTCTCGTTTCATATGGTTAGGGTATTGTGATGGTGAAATATGTTCGTCGTCAGATGTCGAGAAGTGATACTGTTTATACGTGTTTTCCTCGTATTCTACAGCATTGATTCTTCACAAATGTCCATAAACCTCAAATTGATCTTTTTACCATTTACGTTTAGAAAATTTGTGACAGAAATATACTTTTCTTCATTTTGTGGAATGATTGTACCTTACCGTCAGCAAAATTTTATGCTCGTACAATAAAATGATCATCGTAATTGCTAAAATTATGTAATACAGGGTGGGCCAATACAGAGTTTACCTATGAAATAGCTTTAAAAATAAAAGTAACTGTTTTTGTAAACAAAAATATATTCTGTAAGAAAGAACACATCTTAGGGTTTTATTTTTTTAATATGACATCTTGTAGATGTGATCTATTATTATTCTTACACTCCTGTAACTGGGACTGGAAATTTTCAATTACCGCCAGACAAGTGCTCGTGGAAATGTTCTGCATCTCATTGCAAATGTTTTCTTTTACCTGCTCATTTATGACTTTTAAAAGAAAGTTAAAAAAACATATATTAAATTCACATATACATCAAAATTAAGCCGTGTTTTTTGAAATACTTATTAGTTGTTTATTTATGTAATACATGCGATTCTTCATTTATTTATTGTTTATATATAAATATTTTTCTGTTCACCACATCCACTAAAAATTTTATAATCAAGCAATATCCACTCTCTTATCTTTGTATAAATAATAATTGTTTTTGTGCCCTATTGAATGTTATTTATATTAGTATTATTTTATATCTCTTCATTATTGATTTTTTTAACAAATTGTCATTATGAGTTTCGCATCCTTCTCCTGTATACATTTATTTTATTTAAAAAAATTGAATTAGGATGAGCCTGAAAAACAGCGATGTAGACAACACGTCTTACAGCATTCGCTCAGCCTCACTCCTTTTACCGCTTTTTATCTTTTTTTTATTTTTAAATTTTTATGGCATGTTGCCCTGTCTTGTTGAAACCAGCTTCTTTGATTGAAGCCAGAGAAGTCCTTTAACGCTGTTTCAAAAAAGCTCTGTATTATTGCAACGTATCGCTCTGTGTCAACTGTGAGATGACGGCTTCTCTCATCTTCGTAAAAATAAGGACCAATAATTCCTCTACCTCATAATGCTGCCCACACGGTGACTTTGGGCGAGTGTAATGGTTTTTCGTGTTTTAATTTTGAGTTGGTGTCACTACAATACCTACAATTTTGTCGATTGACATAGCCATTTAGGTGAAAATGTGCTTCATCTGAGAATAAAATGTTATTGAATCTCGAAAACTTTTTCAGCATTTCGTCCGCAAATTTAAGCCTCTGAGCATGGTCACTGGGTTACAAAGCCACAATTTAGATTTTGTAAGGGTGTAGATGTAGATCCTTGTGTAAAATGCGATTTAGAGATCTAGGCAAATTCAAAACACTTGCTCTCTTACGCGTCGCCTAGGTTGCTCCCGAATAGACTCTCGTACTCGCTCTACGTTCACGGGTTCCCTGGATGTCCGGGGTCGACCGGAATGTGGTTTATTCAATGTTGATCCCGTCGCCTCAAACTTCTGTACCCATTTCTGTATAGTTTGAATACTTGGAGCATGTTTTGCATTGTGTATATTGTAATGAGTACAAAACTTTCGCCTTGCTTTGGCCGCAGAATCGTGGTTGCGATAATACTCGCGCACGCACGGAGCACGTTGCAATCCACTGAAAGACGCCATGGCACTTAATTCCTATTGACTGTGCATGCGTTTGGTACCCTCCCCGCCCCGCTGAACTCACCCACGGCCAAGTAACGGCCATTTTATTAGTTAACTCTATTGGTCCACCCTGTATTATAGGTATAAAGGTTGTTTGATGAATTTTTTTGCTACAATTATCTTGGCATACGTCTATAAAAGCACCCGAATGCCAGTCGTGATCGATATGTCGTTCATCCTTCACTCAGTTCACTCTTATACTCTCACATATGTAACATATAAAAGCTCCTTGTATCGTTTTGGTAGTAGAGGTAAAGGAGTCTGGTAGAGGAAGAGATTTTTGGAAAGAGTTAGCTCTACAAATAATTTCTATATCCTTACGTAAACTTGTCAAAAATACATTAGCACAATTATAACCGGTATAAGTAGCATGTTTAGAATTGTTATTGTAATAGGCCTTTCTATTATTTATAGACTAAATGAGATATACGTTATAAGGACAATAGGGTTGGGGACACTTTATAAAATATAATGGTCTATCCACAGATTTAGACTTGCTCATAAACGGTAACACTCAAATTATTCAACTTTTGCTGTTTTATGAATATCTGTTAACCTCACAGGAAAAGGAACACCATAAAAATTTAACTTGTTTTCATATTTTGAATATGAAGTGACTCGATCTGAACTTATATTCGCTGGATACGATGCTGAGAGTAAAGCCCATTTAAAACATTAAACGTCGACATTTTTTACATTTATTACTGCTTTTTTGTTTCGTATGTCATGAGGCAAATCAATGAATGAAGATCCACGAAATGGATTAATTTGTTCAGTCTTTCTTTTCAAAATCAGTTATTTTATTTGCAATCGTTTCATGTAAAGAATCGAGAAAATCATTTAAATTAACAAATTCGTTATTAATAACATTCGGAGTTTGAAAATCAAAAGTATTTGTCAATTCTTTACATTGTTGAATAAAATTAGCTTGGAGTGTAAAATTGAGCTTGAAGGTTGTCAAATCTACAATACTCTCATTAACTAAAGTGAAAAGAGTATCTTTGATGGAATTTAAAAAACAAATTAAAACCTAAAAGCTCGTCACTAACGGATAGTGGAGTTCTGAAAGTATGAATACGTTTTCCAAATGCTTTTTCGACTAATGTTACATTTGGAAAACTGTGGTAATCCATTATTTTTATGAATATTGCTCCGATAATGATTTGCTAAATATCTCTGTTTAACAAGTATTTTGCATACCTCGCTCTCGATCATGTCAATGCCTGATGGTTGAGCTGATGGTTCTGAATCCTTCGAAGTTGGGGGTTCACTTAGACGTCTCATTTTCACTTTTTTTTTATTGTTATCTTGAGCCAGGCGTTATAAGCCTGCTGAATGATAAAAATGTTAGTATGCTTGGTCACGTTTCTATTTTATAGATAGATTCTATACATTAATTACTTAATGACTCATTTTAAAGTAGAAGTAAATGGACACTTCTATTAAAATTCCAGAAATAATGTCGATAGTATTGAGAAATTAAATTAATTATTATCTGTTTAATTTGTCAAAGAGAAATTTTAATCTTACCTTGAGCTCTGTTGGAATCTCATAACACCCTTTTAATTTACCTAAATCTCGCAACTCTTCACTCAAGTAAATAATTTGACTCAAACGGAACTACTGCACAATTATCTCCTCCGGCATATTTTCAATCGTCTCTTTAATTCCTTTAATTCCTCCGTTGTTGTCTGAGCCACACTTTTTCATTATGTGCTTGCTATAACAAATTTAAAGAGGTCATTTTAAAAATAATAACTGATTAAAAATATTAAAAATAATAGCTGATTCATGATTCATTATAGTTTCAGACTCTTGTTCCGGCATACGCTCCCCCAATGCAATATCTGATATAGCAAATTCAGCATCAGAGCATTTGGATTTACTGGATAGATTCCGCCGCCGCGAAAACCACTTCACATATTAGCAGATGTAGTTGCTCGAATCCAAGCCCTTGCTATTAGTTGACCAGAATTGTACTGGTTCAGTTTTTGTTTCTGGATTGGTGGGAATAAAATTTTTTGTCTCCGCATAATAGTATTTTTAAATGGTCCGAATATAGATACGTCTAAAGGTTGTTAAGCAGAAGTAGTATGACTACGTAAACAAGGCAGTATCACATCATTGTTACGAGCAATTTCTAACATATTAACAGCACTGGACTGTGATGAATGACCATCTAAAATTAGTAATACCTTTTCGGGAAGCTTGCGTGATATAAAATGTTCAGTCAGCCACTTGTAGAAAAGTTCAGAGGAAATATATGCTGATTTCTTTTGCATATAAACTTTGGAACCAGTAGAAAATCCTTCTTCAAATTGTGGCTTCTTATTTACCCCCTTGATTATCAAAACAGGTGGGAAAAAATGCCGATAGCGTTGCAACAAGCAATAACCGTAATTGTTACACCTTTTTCACCGGAAATAAGTGACTCCACTGCTCCAATACCTTTCTTGGCTGATACCTTGCTAGGTTTATTGTTGTGAGAAGATTAAAAAAATTGGCTACTTCGGCCCTGCTTAGTCCTTTCACTCGTTGAATTGGGCTTGTCCCTCACCTTGCTTCACAACTATTTCGGGATTTCTTTCAAATTTAACAACAAACTTAATAAACAGAGCAATTTTTAAACTTTAATGAATTCAAAGAAATTAATGATTGCGGTTTCAGTAAAAAAGTATTTTACTGAAACTTAGTTTTTATTTTATAGTTAAAGAAAAAAGTTTGTCTTTTGATCTTTCTCATAAATTAAAAATTAACTAAATTTTACGTACTTATTTATGACACTTATGTAAAGCTTTAAGCTTTATGATACATAATATGATAATGATAATGGTACATATAAATATTCTTATTATATTGAAAAGACATTCAATAGTAAAGCATATTTTATTAATATTTTTATTTTAATCACTTTAGTTACGTAGGCTGCAATTGGAGGGTTAAGAAAATATGATTTTTATTTCTTAAAGTTATATTAACAAAAATTTTAAATTTAAAATACAAATGAATTCTAAAACTAAACTATATCTAAGATTACTGTCTTCAATGTCGGAAAAACAGTAATAGGTTTACTAAATTAACTTAACCTACGACTTAATTACTCCACGATGGAATAATAAATGTGGGAAAAGAAGAAATTCCTTTCCCACCGGCGCTGTTCACCCGATCTCTCCTTTGTCAGCATTTTTGTGGCGCTCGGCCGCCTATCAGACGGACATATTAAAATATTAAGTAAGTTTTCCGCCTGTGACACCGAGCGCTATATAACACTTTTATAAACATAATGGACTAATTTTTTAAGTTTTTATTTGAAAGAAACATACATAATTTTTTATGTTAATAGATAACGCTTAATATTTAAAGAAAGAATTACGTTCTTTAAATATACACATTTAAGCGTTGTCCATTAACATAAAAAATTATATATGTTTCTTTCAAATAAAAACAACCATTAGTTTTCGCGTGAACTTCAAAAGCATTTAACCTTTGTTATTTTGTTATACTTTACTTAATTTTACATTTCAACTTTCTTTTTCATTTATTTATAGGCTAAATGCACATGGATTGTAGAAATATATTTATTATAACTGATAACATAAACATTAACATAATAAAACAAATACATATGTCAAATTGTTTTTTTTTACAAAACATTCCAAATAATTAGACATACAGATAAAATATATCCATTTTTTAGAACTACTTCAAAGATTTGTTTGTTTTTTAATTAAAAAAAAATAAATGTGATTTATAATTATAGTTTTTGGGAAAAATGTGCATATAAATAAATTATTTCAATGAGTAATGAGTGGTTGTTATGTATCGCAGATTTATCAGTATAAAGTGCACAACACTAACTGTCAGTTATAACGGCGTTAGGATTGGCCAAAAAAATAGTAATCCGACTTTGAGAATATTGGACTAAAATTACTTTCAAGAGTAAGGCCCCAGGATTTTTAAATCCGGGACATCCTTTTGCTTTTCCGCCAGAAATATTCCAATTTCTTCTATTAAATTTAGAAATCGTTCCAGTGTCAATCCACGGCTTGGCCACCTTACTTCTGTATAATACAGTAAATCTCCTTATTTGCTTTCGATGTCATCAAGGAATTGTTTGAATTGTCTGTGATTGAGTCCTCGTCATTTTATGAAATTTACAGTCGAAACTACCACTTTCATAACATTTTGAAATTCAATTGTTTTAGAACAGAGGGCTTCTTGGTTTACGAGTTGTGTTTAAAAAGTATCGCGAATTTTGAATTTTTGCGGGTTACGTATATTCGAATTTCGATATTTTTTGTGATGTTGGTACATATGCAACCTTATGCTGACAAGTTCGGCTATTTTGAATGTTCAGTGAATTGTTGAAAGCTGCTTGTTTGCACGTGTTTTGGTTTTCAAAAAAATGGAACAAAGCGCGCGCATGTGTCAAATTTTGGGTGAAAAACGAATTTAAAATTTAAATGCTTTCCGAATGTTGATTGTGGCATACGGAGTAAACGGTAAACTTGGTAAAAGGCGGATGCTGCGTTTCATAGTGCCTTTTTACATTATATTCCTTTGCAATCGCAATAGAATTCTTGCAAATTAAACAAACAACTTTGTTATGCGACCATACAAAAAAGTATTTCTCAGTCCAAATTTCTTGAAACTGCTGATTTTCATCTTTAATCTTACGTTTTTAATAGGTCCTGGCTTCTCCGTGTTGCGTTCTTATCTTCGCTAGGATTAACGCAGCACCGAAAAACAATTACAGTACCTACTTAAATTACTCATCCTTTTTTAAATTATCAAAAATTATTGGTAACATATTATTCCTCAGAAATTTTAAGGTTTTATATCTGAAATAATGACCTTATTATTACGGTTAGGGTAATTCTGTAAAAAATAGTAATTTATTTGTTTTATTTTAATATTTGGTCAACATTAAAGCTAAATTTGATTAAAATTGATTAAATAGGTAGGGAAACACTTATTACTAACAGAATTATACTTACGATTTCACAATACAATTATACACGGCACTTGAAAGGTTAACACTGCAAAAGGAAATCTACGTTAAATGTGAATCAAAATGTATGACACCGGCTAGTCGAGTTAAAATCTACACTAGTACTTTATCGCCTCTCCAAAATACTATTAAACTGCACTTATTGTCAATCACTTATTACTTCGTTTGAACTGTCGGTCGCTATGCTTAGCGTGGCTTTTATACCGACTCTGGAAGCTTCGTTCAGCTACCTACGCGAGCAATTAGGAATTCGGGACTATTGCTATCTTGCTTGCTGACACAACACTAGAAAATTCTTCATTTCTCAAATATTTTGAACTTTATATAAAAGGCGGCAAGCGATGTTACTTGCATTTTTGGGCGCTAGATTCTATAGCGCGCACGCGAGATTCAAATTACTTTTCGAACATATTTTTTTTGGTTACAATTCAATTTGCACGAGAGTATTTATTATTTTTGCAGTCGGCGGGCCAGTATTCGAACGGCGGGCCGCATGGGGCCCGCGGGCTGTGCACGCATGTTATACATAATAATTGACAAATAAATATAATATTAAATATGTAGGTAACTAAAAGAATTAAACAATAACTCAAACAGTGATGTTATAATGTAAACATAACGGGAAATTTGTAAATTTTGATACCAAAAGTTCTGGAAAGAATAAATTACTAAGCTAAACTATTATTTAAAAAATTATCACTATACTTAAGTCAAAATGGTCTTCACAACAGTCTTCTTTTATTTCCAAATGGATCTACCTTTTTCATAACTTTTAATCATTTCTCTCGTATTTTGGTTTCCATAGGAACAAAAACCAACCAACTTTTCCGGCGCATTGTTGGTTGTACTTGTGTATTTTGGCACAAAACACGATTTTTTACTTTTCTACTTAAAATAAAATATGTCTTTACTTTTCTACTTAAAATAAAGTATTTTTTACTTAAAATAAAATATGTCTTATTCAATTAAATAACAATCAGTAAACTTAAAATAACAAATTTCTTAAATAAAAAAAGGAACAATAAATCAACAAAAAATGATAAATTTAAAAATAAAACGGAAATAATCACAATACTATAATTTGAGGCCTAAATAATTTAAAAGAATAAATAAATAATGTATTTATTCTCTTCTTAGTGATGCACTATGTATGCCTTGCTTAATATTTTTAAGAGTTGTGATTAGCTCCGTTTTAATTTCCTCTAATAATTTTATTCTCCTTTCCTCCTGTTCCAATCGCTGCTGTCCGATGGTAGCAAATTGAGCAGCAGGCTCCTGGAAAGAAGTTAGTCGCCGGCGAGCGCGGACACGTCGGCGACGCCGTGGCGTATTGCTCTCGCTTCTCAGTGGTGAAGCTGCAACTGCAACAGTAGGTGACAGCAGTGCCATTATAGTTACTACTAAAATAACCTTATCCAAGAAGATAACAGCCGGTTCACAATTAGCATGTTATAACATAAAATTAATAATTGTAAGCGTTAGTATTATTTAAATGTAAAATCTCGTGAAACTGATGTTGCCTCAGCAGACGCTAATGTGGTCGAGTCTGCAAACGCAGGCAGCGGCGGCGGCGGCAGTCCCACTGGAGACAATTCTATAATAATTACTTGTAAATACATTGGAATTTACAGTTTATAAAAAGCAATTATATTTATATATAAATAAGTTCTGAGGATTTATATATGTATTAAATCTAAATTGACATGAAGATATTTTTATTTTATAAAAATTCAGGTAAAACAGCAGAGTACACTTAGCATGTTATATAATAAACTTTAATGTACCTTCTGGATTTAACCCTTTAACTGGTGGTTTAACTGGTTATGAAATGAAATCGCCATTTATAGAATTAATATTATTATATTTATTACTTAAAAATAGAAAAAAAAAAATATTGGCGAATAGTTTATAAAAAAATGTGGTGGCAACTAGCATGCCACTACTGGTGCAGGTCATATCACTTTTGATGGAACAGCTTGAAAGAAGGAGTAACACAAAGTGCTACTTGCATCTATCACCAATATTATTTTGGATCGTTTATTATGAACTTTCGTGCTGCAGTAACGACACCTTTTGTACCCATCTGTTTCATCAGGCCAATGTTCATTGACTCTTTCGAACCTGACTTCTTATGGCACCCCAAATAATTTCTCCTGTCAAAAGCGACATCTAGTAAAAAGTAAAAAATTCTCTTCCACCACTTGCGACTCCTTCTGCCTACATTGTACTGTCCTCTCTGCTGATCAAAACGATCTACACCCGCCATACGTACACTACAGGACAACTAATAAGCTTTTTGGATCCGTCCTTTTGTGTCCTTTTTTTTTTTTTTTTTTTTTTTCGTGAGGAAATCCCTTTACGGATACCAGCCCGAGTGGGGAATCGAGCGGGTTATGTGGGGCTCGCGGACTGGCCGATGGTAGGCCGTCCGAATACCCACTAAAACCTCACGGTGCTCCTCCTCAACCGCCACTGGCCGCGAGACGCGGGGACATTAGTCGTCCGCGAACCGCGGCGGCGGGAGCCTGCTAGGCACGTCGCGAAGTCAAGGGTGTGTGGACACCCTCGACGGCCTGCTCAGAGTAGCGCGCGGGAGCAACCAGGGCGCGACTACTCGGGCCAGGTCAGTAGGCGGCCAGCTTCCCCAAGCTGTCCGCCACCCCACCTTGATCCCAGCCATGGTGCCACCCCGCAGCACCCAGTCGTACCCGATGTTCCAGAGGATCGGACCCAGCACCGATCCTTGTGGAACACCAGCCGACACCCCAAACTCCTGCCATCCTCCTCCTGGAGCCGGAAAGATCACCGACCTCCCCGACAGGTAAGCCCCAATGACGCGGCGCAGATATGGAGGCACTTGGTGATATATGAGTGCCTCCTTAATGCAGGGCCAGGGCAGAGAGTTGAAGGCGTTGGCGATGTCTAAGGACACCGCCAAAACTCCTTCGCCCCGGGCATATGTCTCCAGTATGGCATCCACCGTCGAACGCCCCCTACGGAAGCCATACTGTTGGTCCGAGAGATCCGGACCTGTCCCCTCCAGGTGCTGTTGCAGCCGCCTTGCTACAATACGCTCGAAGAGCTTGGCGATCTCGCTCAAGAGCACGATGGGCCTGTAGGCGGAGGCTGAATCCGCCGGGCGACCTTCCTTCTTAATGAGGACTAACCTGCCTGTCTTCCACCGCTGTGGAATTATGGCTTGAGCCAGACAGGCAGTGAATAGTCCTCGCACTCTAGGCCCCAGGGTGTTCAGGGCCAGAGTTAGCGCCCGGCCGGGAATGCCATCCAGGCCCGGGGCGGTGCTCTTGAGCCGAGATCGGCGTACAGCCTCTTCAATTTCCTCCTCCTCCACAGGTGGTGCGACACTGTCGTCCTCTTCCTCACGCGCTGCAGGGCGGGCCATACTGGGTGGTGTAAAGTTGGCCCGCTGCGGGAACAGCGACGACAGAACCCCTCGGAGGACATCCGGTTGGAGTGTCTGCGTCAGAGGTGGTGCCCAAGCCCGTAGCTTGCCCAGTACCATACGGTAGGGAGTGCCAAACGGGTCTTGGTCTATCCCCGCAATCAACCGGTCGTGCGACTCGCCTCTCGCACGACCGATTTCCTCCTGGTCCTTTTGTGTCCTGGTGCAAGTCTTTTTTTCTTTTGGGTGGAACGCTGTGCTCACTACAGAAACTTGTTTTGTGTACTTCCAAACCGCAAATCCAACATTTCCTTTTACTCGCCACTTCCATTTTCCTTTCTTCAGCTTTTTTACCTTAGTGCTTTCCCTTTTTGCTACTTCTGAAAGTCTTTTATCTTCATCTGATAAAGATGAAGATCTGTGTTCTTAGGTTTCTTTACCAAAAGAGGTAAACAGACGCGTTCATTCCTAATTGTAGATTGTGTCCTGTAGATACCATTTTCGTATAAGTTTTGCAAGAGGTCAATACTGGAAATTCTATTTGTTATTAGAGGTTCGCAAAGGAACTTGACAACTTTTTCTCCTAATCCAGTCTCTGCAGTATTAGTCAGTGTATATGTCGTATTGGTATAAGTATCCTGTAGTACTATCTGCTCTGCACCATACTTTAAACCCTCGTTTTATAGGTTTCATGGGCATATATTGCTTTAAATAGATAGATAGAAAAATTTTATTGCACACAAAGCTGTTACAGATAAAACAACAACAAAGGACAATCTTAACAAACAACAAATAATTCCAGAGCGTGCAAAGGCGGTCTTATTGCTGACAGCAATCTCTTACAGACAACCTTTGAAGAAATTAATTAGTCTTAAAAAAGAACGGCCTAGTGCAAATTTAAAATATTAAAAAAAAACTAATAATAAAATAACTAAAAATTAAATAATTACCTTATAAATAAATAATACATATATACAAATATACGCAACATATAAATATACACACATATATATACACACACATATATATACATATAAATATATGTTCATACATACATACATATATATAAATACACACTCATACATACTATATTGCAAGTAAATAAATATATATTGTAAGGCAAGAAAATAATTAGTTAGACGACTTTTGAATATATTTAGGGATTTGGAGTGACGAATGTCTGATGGAATCATATTCCACAGTTTTACCGCTTTCACAGAAAAGGATTCACCATAAAAGCGCGTGTGAGCAGTTGGCAACATTAGTTGATTGTCAAATCTTGATCGAAGTTGAAGTTGAAGTTGAGAGGATGTATCAGCGCCCAAGAAATGAAACCGGGTTTTTAGATAGGGAGGACTGAAAGGATTATATATTATATTATAAAGGAGTGAAAGGATATGCAAGTTGCGGCGGTGTCTAATAGTAAGCCATTTATTTAGTTCGAGCTTATTCAGCTGATCCTCCGTAATGTCCGGGTAACAGCTGTCCGCATAGTCCAAAATAGGTAGTATAAGGGCATGGGCTAACGATATTTTGGTCTTAATTGGTATAAAATGTTTCCAGCGCTTTAATGAGCCGATTGTAGCAAAGGTTCTCCTACTAACTTCGGCAATTTGACCGGACCAGGAAAATGAGTCATCAATTAGGGGACCAAGATTCTTTACAGAATTGCTGTAAGTAAGAATAGAACTGTCAAAGCGAATAGGACGTAAAGCGCTATAATCTATTTTAGATAATTGCATAGGACTACCGATTAAAATAACCTGAGATTTCGTAGGATTTATACGTAATCCATAGGATTTGCACCAGATATAAATATTATGTAAATTATAATTAAGTTTATCAATAGCTTCATCAATATCTCGAGGCAAGGCAGAGAGAAAGAGATTGAGTGATCATATTAATAAATATGGAGAATAATAAAGGAGAGAGTACACTGCCTTGCGGCACACCAGCGGAAAGGAGATGAAAGGAGGAACATTTATTAAGGACACGTACACATCGATGACGATCATATAAGTAGCTACGAAACCACGTCACGACCTCAGGAGATATGTTGATGGAACGCAGAACAGCCAATAAGAGTTCGGAATCAACCGTATTGAATGCATTACTAAAATCCAACAGAGCAAGAATGGTCAGTTGTTTGCTGTCCATATTGGAGCGTATATCGTCACATACCTTGGTGAGAGCAGTAACTGTGCTATGACCTTTGCGAAAGCCGGACTGATACTCAGTGAGCATGTTATGCTTGTATAGGTAGGCGTATAGTTGGGAATGGACGATACGCTCCAATACCTTAGACAAAAAGGGAAGGATAGAGATGGGGCGATAGTTGGAAAAAGATTCTGGATGTTTTACTTTAGGGATTGGAAGTACATGAGCTTTACGCTAGGCACTAGGAAATTCACCGGAGGATAAGGAGAAATTTAGAATATGGGAAAGTACAGGTAGAACAGTATTAAGAATTAAGAGAATTATTTTACGGTTGATTCCATCACTCCCCGTAGCATCCGATTTAATTGAAAATATGTGAAACTTGATGTCGCTGTGATAAACGGGGGTAAAATGAAAAGAAGGATAACCAGGGACAGGTAATGAAAGGAGATGGTTAAGAGAATTAAGCTTTTCCCTGCTATCCATTGGAATAGTTGTAGCAAAAAATCCGTTCAAAGCGTCGAGATCAAGGTTATGCGAGATGGTAGATGGTTGCCGGCCAATTCCAAGTGTCTGCAGAAATTTCCAGATCTTAGAATGATTACTGTTTTCAATTGAAGAGTGTATATACTGTCGCTGGGCATCTCTGCATACTTTACTGCAGCGTTTCCGGAGATGTTTATACTTAGTAAGATTGATATCACTGGGGTTCAATTTGTACTTACATTTGGCTCGGTTTCGTTTTAACATAAACTTATTTCTTGGGTAAGCAAAGGAGCGGGAAGGTGTTTTATCTTAATAGGACGGAAAGGGGCGTGTTTATCGAACAGTTCTGTTAACCCTTTCAGACCTGAATTATTTTTTTGTGTCCATTGAATCTAAAAAAAATATATTAGCTAGAGTAGAATAAAAATACTAAGGAAAAATTTATGAAAAAAAACCTGGTTGTCAGGTTTTTCAGAAAAAATAGTTTTTTTTTTGTGTACAAATGTGCACATTCGTCTTACGTTATGCTCAGACTACTGTTTAAGAGGTTTCATTGGAATTATAAAAAGTTTAATTTATCAATGTTTTTATTAGGAAATATAAAATTAACAAAACTTAAGTACAATTCTTATAATTATTAGTAAAAAAAAAGATTTCTTCTTTGGGATAGGCAACTAATTGGCACATGGGTAAATCAGTCATTCGACCCATTCAAAAAGCATGTTTCATAAGTTTACGTATGAAATGCTAAGAAACAGTTTTTATCTTTGGTAAGGCAAAGGTGAACTTTGCATTTTATACATTTAATCCTGGTTCTTCCCTTGCATCCGACCATTTTGCACCGTGTCCCAAGTTCCTCATCATGCGCAGGGAAATGCCCAACACCGTCTCTTGCTATATCTGCTACAGGGCGAACCTCTCCTGGTCTTCTGGGAATAATTTGCGGTATTGGGCTACTGCCACTGGGTCGTCCTCTTTTACCGATGATAATTTTATTCCTCAACACCAGACTTTCAGCCACCTGACGACGAAAGTGAAGCAACGTGAGTTGTTTATTCTTTGCGATGTTTAGCAACGCATTGTCAGTTTGGTATTCTCGGTACGCCTGCACTACAGCTAAATCAGAAGCATGAAATATCATCCGAAGAGTCCATTTTTTTGATTTTATGAAGGTTCTGTAGTAGCTCATGCATTGATCTAAAAGGCAATGGGGGACATGGCGTGATTGTATTTCCTGACCACTTCGGGACGTTCAACGTCAATAAATTTCTTGTCTTTCTTACACCACCTCTTGACTAAGTCTTTTTCACCAATACCAACAAAATTAGAAGCAAGATGGGTAATCTTATTATCCAGCCACTTCACCACAGCTACACCTTCGTCAAAACTACTTACTTCTTGAGAAAATCCTCGAGGCTTTTTATTCATGTCTTTATCGCTTAGTAGCGATGGTTTGGAGAATCTATTTATACGAGCTGTGCATGCAGCCATAATGCCTTTTTGTTTCATAATTTGTAATATATGATACGACGAGAACTAGTTGTTAAAGTAGAGTTCGTGGCCCTTGCTTTCTTTAATTCTCTTAGTGAGATGAAGGACAATAGCTGCACCATATCCAATTTTTTTCGTCAAATTATTATCAAGTTCTGGACTAGAGCTTTGATAAAGTAGAAAATCATAGGCTTGCCCATGTTTACCACATAAAAAAATATCTTCAGTCCCCATGGACAAGGTTTACCTTTCATGTATTGTTTGGCAACATGTCTCCCAGTGAAAGGAACCATCTGCTCATCAACACAAAGTTCTTTTTCAAGCGGTAACTCTAAACATCGATTCCAAACAGCATCAAATATTGGTCGAACATTGAAAAATGTATCTTTGCAACCAGCTGGTATTATTGTATTATCAACAAGGTGTAAAGTATTACGTAATTCAAAAAAGCGATCCCGCGCTATATTCTCTGAGAACAAGGGTATGCTAATTCTAGTTTCCCAGTACATTTTCAAGCAAGGGTAGCTAAACATACCAGTAGCTAAATGTAACCCAAATAAAATTTCTATTTCTTGTGTAGTAATAGGTTTATATCTGGGTTTATACGAATGTATTGCGTGTATGTTAGTCATTTCAGCCATAATTTCAAATAATTGTTTTGGCACGTACCGAAAGTAATAATCAACTGGGGCTTCAACTGTAGGGTCAATTGATATTGGTGGAAACCAATCTGATGAGATTGTGTTTAGGAGTTCCCTATGTCTCCACCTAATATTTTGTTTAGGCGTAATATTCTGAAGTATATTTTCATGAGAGGACTCTATTTCTGTTGTCGGTGGTACTTCGAGAACCACTTCATCGCAGGTGTCAGTAACTCCTGGATCATTCGTTCCAATCCACGATGAGCTGGGCCCTTCATCTTCGTCAGAGTCGGGTGGGAATACCTCTCGTTGGTTTTGATTGATGACATCTGCGCCAAATCGGACAGACTGCAACTCTCTTTCAGATGTAAATCTAAACGGCTCTTCATCATCAGACGATAGCTCCATATCGGAAAGAGTTCCAGCCAATATGGCTTCCAAGGCGTCCGGTGAAAACATATCGGTGTTTTTTTTTATGTGAAAATGTAAAAAAAAATTATATCTCTACATACAACATATATTTTATGTAGCATCAACAACAACCACAATAATAATATAGTTACAAACATATTCAATATAGATTTTGCAAATACAGCTAGAATACTTCAGCAATCGTAAATACATCGTTTAGGCCTGATGTGTACATTTGGGTACAAATATAAAAATTATGATAATTGATACAGAAATAGAATAATAAACTCAAATTATATATGTTACTTATGGCCTTAGGAATATAACACATCAATTCATATTTTTGCAGTACGTATATTTAGCTATTTCCTACTTTTTAGACATAAAAATGACGAGCTTACCTACAGAGCTCCAACTTCGGTCAGTCACTGATCAAACCATGTCGAAAAAGTCACAAAGAATGCCAAGAGAACGTTAAAACGTGGATATATGAACGTTAAAACGTTAATAGTATACATTTTTGTAGTTTATAATGTGGACATATGAACACAAGCGTTCTCAATTGCACTTTTAGCGAAATAAATACCAATTTTTTATTGTATTTTATGTGTACGCCAGGTCTGAAAGGGTTAAAAGAGAGTTAAACAATTCAAGCTTTTCATCTATTGTACCGACGTTAAAGATAGAATTCCAATCAATACTATTTAGCTCTTTCAAAAATAAATCATTTTTAAAATTCTTAAAACTACGACGCATTACCACGGTAGGTCTTAACTTAGGAGGGCGTATTTTATAAGATAAGTAAATTAAGTCATGGTAAGAAAACCCTTCAGCTGGAAATTGCCCATAACTCTCAACGTCTCTAAAGAAGGCGAACAATTAGGAAAATAATGAGTGGCTTTAGATGGGAGAGTATTTAGATTAGAACTATTGATGATGTTTAGTAGACGCTTGGCACGTACATCGTTCTTGATAAGGCAGGTATTAAAATCTCCCATAATAATAGTATGGTCTGCATTAGACACAAACAACTCTAAAATATTTTCAAAGCCATCAAAATAGTCTATATGGAGGGATGGACTGTAAAAAACACCCAATAAAAGTTTTGCTCGGCCAATCAGAATCTCTATGAATAGGTGTTCAGCCGATTCCCAGTAATTAGAATCTGATTTGCTGAGAATAGAGAACAGAATATGGTTACGAAGGTAAATGGCAACACCGCCTGCACCTTTACCTATGCGGTCGTTCCGTATTAGGTGAAAGTTAGGAAGAGAGAAGGAAGAGGAAGGTACGAAGGGCTTAAGAAACGTTTCCGAGACTAGGATCGCGTGAATATTAGCGTTGTTGAAAGAAGAAACAAGATCATGGAAATGCGCAGGAGTGCTTTGAGCGTTAATATGAACAACGTTAAAGTTTTTGGGAAGGGATGAAAAAGTAGAATCAAGAGATGAACAAAGGGGGATATAAGAGCTGGAAAAGCTATCATTCGATGATGAAGCCGTGGTAAAACTACAAACGTCATCGTCGTCACAAGTGGGAATTAAATCAGTAGCACTGAAACTGATGTTCATAGTATATTATATAAATAGATACCAATTTGTAAAAAAAAGAAATAAGTAAAAATAAAATAAATAAAGCTAAATGAATAGATATATACACAACAAATATTATGCTGAAATAAATATTATAAAACGGCAATATATTTAACTTATAGTAAATTAAAACAAAAAAAAATAAATTATAAGTAAAAAAAAACTAAATAACAAGTTATATGCACAATCTTCCCAAATACCCACCAGTATCAGATAGAAGTACGTTAAGATTACAGGATTATTATTTTATATCAAACAGGATTTTGGCGACTCATCATTCATTGACGGGAAAACGTTCTCCAGCATTTCCTAATAAGCCTAGCGGCTAAAAAGAAATTAGACGTGTCGTTGGTAAAGGACATTCCCAGGTCCCTCTGTCTACCCTGCTATGTGCTGGACACAGCATGAAAATAAAAAACAATTGCTCGTTTAATAACCTCGATATGGCGAGGCGTTACAACGCATTTTTGACCTACCGGAGCTCGCGTTATAACGAAGATTCAACGTATTTATTTTTTTATGTGCTCTGAAAAAAATATTTTTTGTCATGCAGAATTTATATTTTACTTCTTGCTGAATTTATGTAATCATAATAATGTGTCAATAATCAAACTTTTCATTTCTTAGATATAAATTAGGGATTGTATTATGTATTAATTAAGATTTTTTCTATGTACCAATTATTAAAAATAAAATTTCTCTTTACACATTGTTGTTATTTTTTAAATATAGATGTACAATTTGGAAGCAAACTGATTAACGTTTAAAAAATAAAAATCGAGTTCCGCCTATTACTACTCGTAAGATTAGATTCGATTTAATAAAAAAAATATACTTTGGCTTATGTTACTTGCATGAAATCTAAGGGTTGTAAACCGGGACCAGATCTTAAAAATATTGATTTTAACTTTACAATATCATAATAATTATTAATAAAACAAAGAATTTGCAATTCAATTTAAGTAAGCCACCTGACAAGTCTCGTCCATAAACAATCAAAATCTCCTGTTTCATTTGTGTTTAATTTATTCATTGTTCCAGTATTCTGCTGGAACAATGAATAAATTCTGATCTACTACCTACTCTCACTGATCAAAGTAACAAAAGTACATAAAGTAGGGTAATAATGTTAAGGAAGTATCAAATATATTTAATGAATTAAATTAATGTCCTCTTATGTTATGTGTTAAAATATCGTGAAGCTGATTAAACTTAATGTTATATTCAAAACAAATGAATTGTATGTTAATTTATTAATGTATTGTAATGGCAATAAAAGATTTTTTCATTAAGAGTTCGGCTACTCCTAGTTACTTCCAAATATATTTTTTATTTGTTTAAGCGTCACCTAAAGTATATTTCTTTAATATAAAATATCATGCGTCGTCGCGCTAGACTTTTATAAAATGTTACGATATACAGATGTTCCGGCGTTGTTTATTTTTCAATTTGAGCGTGAATTTACTGTAACACCTGAACATCATTATATAGAGCCTGGTAATAATAAATGTACATCTTTTATATTATTCTTAACAATATATTTAAATAGGAGCGTTTCTAGTTTAACGTAGAAGAGCGTGTACCTTAAGTTAGCGCTATCTCTAAAAGGGCCCCACTTTCAAGTTAATAAGTACGCATACCGTCTCAACTACATAATAGTCTTCAAAAAAGTTCTTCAGCTTTGCTAAAATGATGTAGGTCTAGGCCCTGGATTCATAGTCTAATTGTATATTTCAAATATCAAATTAAAATGCTTTATAAAATTTGTGTAGATTATCAAGTTTTATACTCTAAACAACAATTAGTTCTAATTTTTATATAATAAAATCCCTTAGTGTTAAGTGTCAAAATCAAAATCTATCATTTTATAACATTTAATACTTTCCATCAGAAAGATTACTCACCAATACGATACATAATACCAGGTGATACTAGGTAGTGCTTAGTTTTATATTTTATAATAAAACTACTTTTACACTCTAGATTAATGTTTTCCCAGAATAATTTTTCTATTGTTTCCCTATTTAGTATAGGAATAATAAAAGACTTATCGGTAAGAGCAATATACATTATGTAGCGCACATTCGTTCTTGGAATCCATAATCTATTAGCGGTTATTTAGATAAAAAAACAATTGAGAAAACAGCAAAATCGATGCATTAATACACGTATCTTTTGATCGCGTTGACTTAGGAGCTTGTTTTTTTTCTATGTTCCGCGAACTCCAAGACCTGTATATTTGATATTAATTTCAGTTTGATATCTGGTGGAAAACCAAGTGATCATATAAGCGTTTAGTTTTTACCTTTTGAGGTACGGCACCCTAAAAAATGAACGGAGGGAACTGCTATAGCTGGAACATGTTCCTCATTCTTGTCGGAACCTAACATCACTGGTACAGGTGCACGACTCACATCCGTCGCGTTACACTCTTGCCCTTGGGCCCCTGGGCCACGACGAATAACTTATTTTTTAAGATATATTTATACTTTAGGCATATGCGTACTTAAATTGATTAAATTAAAACAGAAAGGCGATAAGTACCATTATAAGCCTATAATGCCAACCCTTCTTTACCCGGTTATGCGAAGTTTTTTTTTTCATTATAAATCGTTGTTGTGATTTATAATGAAAAAAAAACTTCATGCAGCTTAAGAAATAAATTCTAATAAATCTGTCTTACTTAATATACGTGTATATCCGATTTTACTATTTACATTATTCTAAGACATTTTAAAAATATAAAATATTGATGAAATATCTTTTCAAAGTAATCATTGTTATAAAACTATAGAATTGTTAAAATTCCATAATATATTTTAGTCTCAGATTGCACAAAAGGATTGTATTAGTATAAAAATATTTTAAGTACCCAATACTTGTAAGTTATAAATAATAAAAAAATATATATAAGTAAGTGAGCTTAAAATTTTAAGAAAACATTTTTATTTGCCAAATACATTATTTCTATAATTAGATTGTTGTCCTTATATAATAATTGAAACGATCCAGAGTTATTTTTAGATACTTTAATAAATCACAACATCAGTCATTAGTGCAATTTCGACTATAAAATATGAAATCGTTTTCCCCGTTCGCTTCAAAATTTCTTAGCAGATTACTTGAGTGTAGGTATACGGAACACTACACTATCTACACTAGTAATCTACTACAAATTTCAGCTTTCTGTTCGCAGCAGTTAAAAATGTGTAGCGTCTGTCTGTCAATCAGTAAAGGATGACTTACACATACATATATCAATTACTAATGATTTTACGTATCTGGATGATTTTACCGGTATAAAAGTTATTGTAGTACTCCAGATAGATGTTTTGAAGTCAGTTTTCTAGCTATATTGTGTTTTTGTAAGAAAAGGAACAAAGAAGGGCTTATCGGTAGGTGCAATAAACATTAATGAACATCAATTCTTAGAATCCGTAATCTATTAGCGGTTATTTAGATAACGAAATTTGAATGAGCTTTCTTGAACATACAGACTGCCTGGCAACAATTAAACCTTATTGATTCTATATTATTTCTTATCGTGGTGATTAATATTTTTATGTTTTATTTTGTTATGACAAAGTGGACACGTTTGCAGCAAGTTAATATTATTTACCTTTTATGACTGTATACGCGGCAGGTTGTGGCTTCAATTTGCGTTCGAGGAAATGAAATATTTAATATTTTCATTTCTTCCTTTTGGTGTCTGAGTGTCTCCAGAATTCGGCAAAATTTGGGGAACGGAGTGTCGTAACACTAGGTTCCGTATTAAATAATTCATTGCACACTCCCATCGCAATCGCAGTTGTTGTGGCGCAGTTTCGTTTTTTTTTTCCATAATAAAATTTTTACGCTTTAACACAACAACGTATCTGAAGCGTTTTTCATTAAATGTAGTTAATGAAAAAATCATTGAACAAAAATAATGTTAAGAAAGGGTGGCCATTATACTAAGATATTTCAGCTTAAAGCAGCGGTGGCGGCAGATTTTGTCCCGAGGGAAAGCTGAATTTTCTATGTCTGAAATTGTTAGTTACTTATTAAAAAAAGTAAAGAATTCAAAAAATAAAATTACGTGGAATGATTCACGAAAGCGTGGCCATGTCTATCTCGCTTTTGACATTTAAATTTTGACGTAAAAATCGGGACGTCCCGCCTAAATCAGGACGTCTGACAATGCTAGCTTAAAACCAGGGCAGAACCTAATTGATATAGTTTCTGCCCAAAACAGGAATTGTACTTTGTTGTTGGACTTGCATCCAAAACAGGGTCAATAAAATAAAATTTGTGGTCGAGGTAACAAATGATTATACAATGTTTAATAGTTCATATTCATGTTGTAGATAATTTCCATTATTGCATATTATATATTGATTTAACAAATCAATCAACATCACGAATCACTATTCTAGTATGAAAAAACACACAAAAATCCCGGAGGTTTTAATAAAAACTATTGCAGTCGCGATATTCAACTACAACATTTCCTCAAACTGCTTATTTACATTTTTAATAAAATAAAAAGGAAAAAAGCCAAACTTAAGTTCCTCTATTTGGCACTTAATTTTTTTATATTTATAAACGCATATTAATCAACCAGTAATTCTATTTTGACAATTCCTATTTAGTTAGCTGTTAGTCGTAAATAAATCATTTATTTACCTTTTATTATACGTGCATGATAAAAATGTAAAATGAAATTAGACTTGTCCGTTTAGCGGTAAAATTACGTCACACACTTTATTTTTCTATGAAATGGTTAAATATAGCACTCATAGGAAATTCAACGAAAATACGAAGTTCTAATAAGAATAGATACCGCCTTATATCGAAGGCTACGAGATCATCTACACTGTATCTGACTCGCATATTGGCTTAGTTTCTTTTTTTTTCTACAAATTATTAACCTTGTTAAGTAGTTATTATGCACACATGGTTAAGTAGCTATTATGCACACATGGTCATTAGCCGTAAATGGTAAAAATAAGTTTTGATTTTGTATATTTTTAGTTTTTCGTGTTTTTTTGTATTATTTTTGCATATTTTGTGTAATATTCATGTGAAGTTTAACGATATATCAACAAAATTGTTCGTGTTCGAACAATTTAAAACGATGCTTTCTTGATTCTTTAATATAACTCTTATTAACAATACATGTATTATTTTTTTAAAAATAGACAAAATGATAGGAACCACCAACCACTACAGGGCAGTAGAATTGACTTCGTTTTATACTAAATTAAGGTACACCTACACACTTACATATTCAAGTATATTTTTTCTTTGTTTTCTTCAGTAGTAGGTATTGTGTGATACTTAAAATTACTTAGTAAATTGTCTAGAAAGTATGATAAAGATTTTCAACTTTACATTTCAACATTTCTGATTAATTTTATTTATTCCTGCATAAAAAGGCTCATTGTGACGAATAATACACAATTCAATACCGTTAACTTATTAGATACTTACTGGATGCTTACAAACATTTATATATTAATATTTATACTTTTTTTTCTCAGCTAATATAATCTCCGATAATAAAGAAACAAAAGATCACATTATAGAGAAAGGAAAAGGTTTAAATGAATAAGTAATTGTTCGCCTGAGTATGATACAAAGAGGAATATTGCTCGGCTATAAACCCCCACCCCTCCACCGGGCATATTTGCAAACTATCCCTACAAATTTTGCTAGCCTAGTCAGTTCGTTTTGAGGTTTGATGTGAACACGTTGATAATATTATAACAATGCCTAATTTCTTTTCTCAAGACGAAATCGATGCAGCTGAAGCGTTATTGCAGCTACGATTTTTTCGTAGTGAAAATGAAACGAAGAAAAGTAAGTTTGAATTTTTTTGAACAATTCATCATCATTCATTCATCTCATGGTTTACATAATGTCCTAACAACAATTTATTACTTTTCAGGTGATGAAGAGACGATTGAAGAACCTCCGGCAGCTAGAAATATGGAACTCGCTTTAGAGCTCCGGTACAAATAAATATCTTTTATTATTTTCTCCCTCTTTTTTCACTAACTATTGAATACTAAAAAGCAGCGATGTAATGTTATGAATATTGTGCAATTATTCTTTTTTATTTATATATCTACAATATTTTGTTTTTTTTAGATTGGAAATTTTGGTTATACCAGCACTCCAACTCTGAAGCCTTTTCTAGCAAAATGGAAATTCCAATGGAAAGCATTACAAGAAGAACGTCCTTCTACAGATTCCTTAATAGAACATTCTGAATCATCCAAAGAAGATTCCCCCGAATCTCCGCGAAGAAGTAACAGACAATATAAATCGCCTAATTATCAATCAGTAAGTGTTTTTTATCAGTGTAAATTATCTTTTAATACAAATATAATTGATGATTCAGATTTTTACTAAATCATTAATGTAAAGACCGACCGTCTGGCGCTCCGTTCTGTCTGACTACCCCGCTAGGGATAAAGCGTGAAGCTAAGTTTGTTAAGTTATTAATTTTTGAGTTTATACTATATGCTTATTTTTTTTAGAGTTCTCGTACAACTACAATTTTAAATGATAAGAAGTTCAAAAATTTCAAAAAAGAAGCACCAAATCCAAAAGCGCCAAATCAAAACTTAAGCGGCGGTGTGGTAAGTTTAGCTTTATATATTTTTTAGCAATTTAAAGATGGAAAATATTTTAACTAAGCACTACCTACACACGCATGGTCCTTATTTTTTTTTCTAATTTTCATAATTATCAGCTTTAAACTAGGCTTATACCTAGACATAATTATCTAGATATTTAATTTCTAAGAGAGTCCAGGTATTTTTAAATTACCTTTATCTTCATAATATCCAACTTAGTACTTTTTAATACCTATTACAACTTTAGTAAATACAAAAAAATTGTTGAATAAATGTTATTTTATATCAAACAGGATTTTGGCGACTCATCATTCATTGACGGGAAAACGTTCTCCAGCATTTCCTAATAAGCCTAGCGGCTAAAAAGAAATTAGACGTGTCGTTGGTAAAGGACATTCCCAGGTCCCTCTGTCTACCCTGCTATGTGCTGGACACAGCATGAAAATAAAAAACAATTGCTCGTTTAATAACCTCGATATGGCGAGGCGTTACAACGCATTTTTGACCTACCGGAGCTCGCGTTATAACGAAGATTCAACGTATTTATTTTTTTATGTGCTCTGAAAAAAATATTTTTTGTCATGCAGAATTTATATTTTACTTCTTGCTGAATTTATGTAATCATAATAATGTGTCAATAATCAAACTTTTCATTTCTTAGATATAAATTAGGGATTGTATTATGTATTAATTAAGATTTTTTCTATGTACCAATTATTAAAAATAAAATTTCTCTTTACACATTGTTGTTATTTTTTAAATATAGATGTACAATTTGGAAGCAAACTGATTAACGTTTAAAAAATAAAAATCGAGTTCCGCCTATTACTACTCGTAAGATTAGATTCGATTTAATAAAAAAAATATACTTTGGCTTATGTTACTTGCATGAAATCTAAGGGTTGTAAACCGGGACCAGATCTTAAAAATATTGATTTTAACTTTACAATATCATAATAATTATTAATAAAACAAAGAATTTGCAATTCAATTTAAGTAAGCCACCTGACAAGTCTCGTCCATAAACAATCAAAATCTCCTGTTTCATTTGTGTTTAATTTATTCATTGTTCCAGTATTCTGCTGGAACAATGAATAAATTCTGATCTACTACCTACTCTCACTGATCAAAGTAACAAAAGTACATAAAGTAGGGTAATAATGTTAAGGAAGTATCAAATATATTTAATGAATTAAATTAATGTCCTCTTATGTTATGTGTTAAAATATCGTGAAGCTGATTAAACTTAATGTTATATTCAAAACAAATGAATTGTATGTTAATTTATTAATGTATTGTAATGGCAATAAAAGATTTTTTCATTAAGAGTTCGGCTACTCCTAGTTACTTCCAAATATATTTTTTATTTGTTTAAGCGTCACCTAAAGTATATTTCTTTAATATAAAATATCATGCGTCGTCGCGCTAGACTTTTATAAAATGTTACGATATACAGATGTTCCGGCGTTGTTTATTTTTCAATTTGAGCGTGAATTTACTGTAACACCTGAACATCATTATATAGAGCCTGGTAATAATAAATGTACATCTTTTATATTATTCTTAACAATATATTTAAATAGGAGCGTTTCTAGTTTAACGTAGAAGAGCGTGTACCTTAAGTTAGCGCTATCTCTAAAAGGGCCCCACTTTCAAGTTAATAAGTACGCATACCGTCTCAACTACATAATAGTCTTCAAAAAAGTTCTTCAGCTTTGCTAAAATGATGTAGGTCTAGGCCCTGGATTCATAGTCTAATTGTATATTTCAAATATCAAATTAAAATGCTTTATAAAATTTGTGTAGATTATCAAGTTTTATACTCTAAACAACAATTAGTTCTAATTTTTATATAATAAAATCCCTTAGTGTTAAGTGTCAAAATCAAAATCTATCATTTTATAACATTTAATACTTTCCATCAGAAAGATTACTCACCAATACGATACATAATACCAGGTGATACTAGGTAGTGCTTAGTTTTATATTTTATAATAAAACTACTTTTACACTCTAGATTAATGTTTTCCCAGAATAATTTTTCTATTGTTTCCCTATTTAGTATAGGAATAATAAAAGACTTATCGGTAAGAGCAATATACATTATGTAGCGCACATTCGTTCTTGGAATCCATAATCTATTAGCGGTTATTTAGATAAAAAAACAATTGAGAAAACAGCAAAATCGATGCATTAATACACGTATCTTTTGATCGCGTTGACTTAGGAGCTTGTTTTTTTTCTATGTTCCGCGAACTCCAAGACCTGTATATTTGATATTAATTTCAGTTTGATATCTGGTGGAAAACCAAGTGATCATATAAGCGTTTAGTTTTTACCTTTTGAGGTACGGCACCCTAAAAAATGAACGGAGGGAACTGCTATAGCTGGAACATGTTCCTCATTCTTGTCGGAACCTAACATCACTGGTACAGGTGCACGACTCACATCCGTCGCGTTACACTCTTGCCCTTGGGCCCCTGGGCCACGACGAATAACTTATTTTTTAAGATATATTTATACTTTAGGCATATGCGTACTTAAATTGATTAAATTAAAACAGAAAGGCGATAAGTACCATTATAAGCCTATAATGCCAACCCTTCTTTACCCGGTTATGCGAAGTTTTTTTTTTCATTATAAATCGTTGTTGTGATTTATAATGAAAAAAAAACTTCATGCAGCTTAAGAAATAAATTCTAATAAATCTGTCTTACTTAATATACGTGTATATCCGATTTTACTATTTACATTATTCTAAGACATTTTAAAAATATAAAATATTGATGAAATATCTTTTCAAAGTAATCATTGTTATAAAACTATAGAATTGTTAAAATTCCATAATATATTTTAGTCTCAGATTGCACAAAAGGATTGTATTAGTATAAAAATATTTTAAGTACCCAATACTTGTAAGTTATAAATAATAAAAAAATATATATAAGTAAGTGAGCTTAAAATTTTAAGAAAACATTTTTATTTGCCAAATACATTATTTCTATAATTAGATTGTTGTCCTTATATAATAATTGAAACGATCCAGAGTTATTTTTAGATACTTTAATAAATCACAACATCAGTCATTAGTGCAATTTCGACTATAAAATATGAAATCGTTTTCCCCGTTCGCTTCAAAATTTCTTAGCAGATTACTTGAGTGTAGGTATACGGAACACTACACTATCTACACTAGTAATCTACTACAAATTTCAGCTTTCTGTTCCCAGCAGTTAAAAATGTGTAGCGTCTGTCTGTCAATCAGTAAAGGATGACTTACACATACATATATCAATTACTAATGATTTTACGTATCTGGATGATTTTACCGGTATAAAAGTTATTGTAGTACTCCAGATAGATGTTTTGAAGTCAGTTTTCTAGCTATATTGTGTTTTTGTAAGAAAAGGAACAAAGAAGGGCTTATCGGTAGGTGCAATAAACATTAATGAACATCAATTCTTAGAATCCGTAATCTATTAGCGGTTATTTAGATAACGAAATTTGAATGAGCTTTCTTGAACATACAGACTGCCTGGCAAAAATTAAACCTTATTGATTCTATATTATTTCTTATCGTGGTGATTAATATTTTTATGTTTTATTTTGTTATGACAAAGTGGACACGTTTGCAGCAAGTTAATATTATTTACCTTTTATGACTGTATACGCGGCAGGTTGTGGCTTCAATTTGCGTTCGAGGAAATGAAATATTTAATATTTTCATTTCTTCCTTTTGGTGTCTGAGTGTCTCCAGAATTCGGCAAAATTTGGGGAACGGAGTGTCGTAACACTAGGTTCCGTATTAAATAATTCATTGCACACTCCCATCGCAATCGCAGTTGTTGTGGCGCAGTTTCGTTTTTTTTTCCATAATAAAATTTTTACGCTTTAACACAACAACGTATCTGAAGCGTTTTTCATTAAATGTAGTTAATGAAAAAATCATTGAACAAAAATAATGTTAAGAAAGGGTGGCCATTATACTAAGATATTTCAGCTTAAAGCAGCGGTGGCGGCAGATTTTGTCCCGAGGGAAAGCTGAATTTTCTATGTCTGAAATTGTTAGTTACTTATTAAAAAAAGTAAAGAATTCAAAAAATAAAATTACGTGGAATGATTCACGAAAGCGTGGCCATGTCTATCTCGCTTTTGACATTTAAATTTTGACGTAAAAATCGGGACGTCCCGCCTAAATCAGGACGTCTGACAATGCTAGCTTAAAACCAGGGCAGAACCTAATTGATATAGTTTCTGCCCAAAACAGGAATTGTACTTTGTTGTTGGACTTGCATCCAAAACAGGGTCAATAAAATAAAATTTGTGGTCGAGGTAACAAATGATTATACAATGTTTAATAGTTCATATTCATGTTGTAGATAATTTCCATTATTGCATATTATATATTGATTTAACAAATCAATCAACATCACGAATCACTATTCTAGTATGAAAAAACACACAAAAATCCCGGAGGTTTTAATAAAAACTATTGCAGTCGCGATATTCAACTACAACATTTCCTCAAACTGCTTATTTACATTTTTAATAAAATAAAAAGGAAAAAAGCCAAACTTAAGTTCCTCTATTTGGCACTTAATTTTTTTATATTTATAAACGCATATTAATCAACCAGTAATTCTATTTTGACAATTCCTATTTAGTTAGCTGTTAGTCGTAAATAAATCATTTATTTACCTTTTATTATACGTGCATGATAAAAATGTAAAATGAAATTAGACTTGTCCGTTTAGCGGTAAAATTACGTCACACACTTTATTTTTCTATGAAATGGTTAAATATAGCACTCATAGGAAATTCAACGAAAATACGAAGTTCTAATAAGAATAGATACCGCCTTATATCGAAGGCTACGAGATCATCTACACTGTATCTGACTCGCATATTGGCTTAGTTTCTTTTTTTTTCTACAAATTATTAACCTTGTTAAGTAGTTATTATGCACACATGGTTAAGTAGCTATTATGCACACATGGTCATTAGCCGTAAATGGTAAAAATAAGTTTTGATTTTGTATATTTTTAGTTTTTCGTGTTTTTTTGTATTATTTTTGCATATTTTGTGTAATATTCATGTGAAGTTTAACGATATATCAACAAAATTGTTCGTGTTCGAACAATTTAAAACGATGCTTTCTTGATTCTTTAATATAACTCTTATTAACAATACATGTATTATTTTTTTAAAAATAGACAAAATGATAGGAACCACCAACCACTACAGGGCAGTAGAATTGACTTCGTTTTATACTAAATTAAGGTACACCTACACACTTACATATTCAAGTATATTTTTTCTTTGTTTTCTTCAGTAGTAGGTATTGTGTGATACTTAAAATTACTTAGTAAATTGTCTAGAAAGTATGATAAAGATTTTCAACTTTACATTTCAACATTTCTGATTAATTTTATTTATTCCTGCATAAAAAGGCTCATTGTGACGAATAATACACAATTCAATACCGTTAACTTATTAGATACTTACTGGATGCTTACAAACATTTATATATTAATATTTATACTTTTTTTTCTCAGCTAATATAATCTCCGATAATAAAGAAACAAAAGATCACATTATAGAGAAAGGAAAAGGTTTAAATGAATAAGTAATTGTTCGCCTGAGTATGATACAAAGAGGAATATTGCTCGGCTATAAACCCCCACCCCTCCACCGGGCATATTTGCAAACTATCCCTACAAATTTTGCTAGCCTAGTCAGTTCGTTTTGAGGTTTGATGTGAACACGTTGATAATATTATAACAATGCCTAATTTCTTTTCTCAAGACGAAATCGATGCAGCTGAAGCGTTATTGCAGCTACGATTTTTTCGTAGTGAAAATGAAACGAAGAAAAGTAAGTTTGAATTTTTTTGAACAATTCATCATCATTCATTCATCTCATGGTTTACATAATGTCCTAACAACAATTTATTACTTTTCAGGTGATGAAGAGACGATTGAAGAACCTCCGGCAGCTAGAAATATGGAACTCGCTTTAGAGCTCCGGTACAAATAAATATCTTTTATTATTTTCTCCCTCTTTTTTCACTAACTATTGAATACTAAAAAGCAGCGATGTAATGTTATGAATATTGTGCAATTATTCTTTTTTATTTATATATCTACAATATTTTGTTTTTTTTAGATTGGAAATTTTGGTTATACCAGCACTCCAACTCTGAAGCCTTTTCTAGCAAAATGGAAATTCCAATGGAAAGCATTACAAGAAGAACGTCCTTCTACAGATTCCTTAATAGAACATTCTGAATCATCCAAAGAAGATTCCCCCGAATCTCCGCGAAGAAGTAACAGACAATATAAATCGCCTAATTATCAATCAGTAAGTGTTTTTTATCAGTGTAAATTATCTTTTAATACAAATATAATTGATGATTCAGATTTTTACTAAATCATTAATGTAAAGACCGACCGTCTGGCGCTCCGTTCTGTCTGACTACCCCGCTAGGGATAAAGCGTGAAGCTAAGTTTGTTAAGTTATTAATTTTTGAGTTTATACTATATGCTTATTTTTTTTAGAGTTCTCGTACAACTACAATTTTAAATGATAAGAAGTTCAAAAATTTCAAAAAAGAAGCACCAAATCCAAAAGCGCCAAATCAAAACTTAAGCGGCGGTGTGGTAAGTTTAGCTTTATATATTTTTTAGCAATTTAAAGATGGAAAATATTTTAACTAAGCACTACCTACACACGCATGGTCCTTATTTTTTTTTCTAATTTTCATAATTATCAGCTTTAAACTAGGCTTATACCTAGACATAATTATCTAGATATTTAATTTCTAAGAGAGTCCAGGTATTTTTAAATTACCTTTATCTTCATAATATCCAACTTAGTACTTTTTAATACCTATTACAACTTTAGTAAATACAAAAAAATTGTTGAATAAATGTTATTTTATATCAAACAGGATTTTGGCGACTCATCATTCATTGACGGGAAAACGTTCTCCAGCATTTCCTAATAAGCCTAGCGGCTAAAAAGAAATTAGACGTGTCGTTGGTAAAGGACATTCCCAGGTCCCTCTGTCTACCCTGCTATGTGCTGGACACAGCATGAAAATAAAAAACAATTGCTCGTTTAATAACCTCGATATGGCGAGGCGTTACAACGCATTTTTGACCTACCGGAGCTCGCGTTATAACGAAGATTCAACGTATTTATTTTTTTATGTGCTCTGAAAAAAATATTTTTTGTCATGCAGAATTTATATTTTACTTCTTGCTGAATTTATGTAATCATAATAATGTGTCAATAATCAAACTTTTCATTTCTTAGATATAAATTAGGGATTGTATTATGTATTAATTAAGATTTTTTCTATGTACCAATTATTAAAAATAAAATTTCTCTTTACACATTGTTGTTATTTTTTAAATATAGATGTACAATTTGGAAGCAAACTGATTAACGTTTAAAAAATAAAAATCGAGTTCCGCCTATTACTACTCGTAAGATTAGATTCGATTTAATAAAAAAAATATACTTTGGCTTATGTTACTTGCATGAAATCTAAGGGTTGTAAACCGGGACCAGATCTTAAAAATATTGATTTTAACTTTACAATATCATAATAATTATTAATAAAACAAAGAATTTGCAATTCAATTTAAGTAAGCCACCTGACAAGTCTCGTCCATAAACAATCAAAATCTCCTGTTTCATTTGTGTTTAATTTATTCATTGTTCCAGTATTCTGCTGGAACAATGAATAAATTCTGATCTACTACCTACTCTCACTGATCAAAGTAACAAAAGTACATAAAGTAGGGTAATAATGTTAAGGAAGTATCAAATATATTTAATGAATTAAATTAATGTCCTCTTATGTTATGTGTTAAAATATCGTGAAGCTGATTAAACTTAATGTTATATTCAAAACAAATGAATTGTATGTTAATTTATTAATGTATTGTAATGGCAATAAAAGATTTTTTCATTAAGAGTTCGGCTACTCCTAGTTACTTCCAAATATATTTTTTATTTGTTTAAGCGTCACCTAAAGTATATTTCTTTAATATAAAATATCATGCGTCGTCGCGCTAGACTTTTATAAAATGTTACGATATACAGATGTTCCGGCGTTGTTTATTTTTCAATTTGAGCGTGAATTTACTGTAACACCTGAACATCATTATATAGAGCCTGGTAATAATAAATGTACATCTTTTATATTATTCTTAACAATATATTTAAATAGGAGCGTTTCTAGTTTAACGTAGAAGAGCGTGTACCTTAAGTTAGCGCTATCTCTAAAAGGGCCCCACTTTCAAGTTAATAAGTACGCATACCGTCTCAACTACATAATAGTCTTCAAAAAAGTTCTTCAGCTTTGCTAAAATGATGTAGGTCTAGGCCCTGGATTCATAGTCTAATTGTATATTTCAAATATCAAATTAAAATGCTTTATAAAATTTGTGTAGATTATCAAGTTTTATACTCTAAACAACAATTAGTTCTAATTTTTATATAATAAAATCCCTTAGTGTTAAGTGTCAAAATCAAAATCTATCATTTTATAACATTTAATACTTTCCATCAGAAAGATTACTCACCAATACGATACATAATACCAGGTGATACTAGGTAGTGCTTAGTTTTATATTTTATAATAAAACTACTTTTACACTCTAGATTAATGTTTTCCCAGAATAATTTTTCTATTGTTTCCCTATTTAGTATAGGAATAATAAAAGACTTATCGGTAAGAGCAATATACATTATGTAGCGCACATTCGTTCTTGGAATCCATAATCTATTAGCGGTTATTTAGATAAAAAAACAATTGAGAAAACAGCAAAATCGATGCATTAATACACGTATCTTTTGATCGCGTTGACTTAGGAGCTTGTTTTTTTTCTATGTTCCGCGAACTCCAAGACCTGTATATTTGATATTAATTTCAGTTTGATATCTGGTGGAAAACCAAGTGATCATATAAGCGTTTAGTTTTTACCTTTTGAGGTACGGCACCCTAAAAAATGAACGGAGGGAACTGCTATAGCTGGAACATGTTCCTCATTCTTGTCGGAACCTAACATCACTGGTACAGGTGCACGACTCACATCCGTCGCGTTACACTCTTGCCCTTGGGCCCCTGGGCCACGACGAATAACTTATTTTTTAAGATATATTTATACTTTAGGCATATGCGTACTTAAATTGATTAAATTAAAACAGAAAGGCGATAAGTACCATTATAAGCCTATAATGCCAACCCTTCTTTACCCGGTTATGCGAAGTTTTTTTTTTCATTATAAATCGTTGTTGTGATTTATAATGAAAAAAAAACTTCATGCAGCTTAAGAAATAAATTCTAATAAATCTGTCTTACTTAATATACGTGTATATCCGATTTTACTATTTACATTATTCTAAGACATTTTAAAAATATAAAATATTGATGAAATATCTTTTCAAAGTAATCATTGTTATAAAACTATAGAATTGTTAAAATTCCATAATATATTTTAGTCTCAGATTGCACAAAAGGATTGTATTAGTATAAAAATATTTTAAGTACCCAATACTTGTAAGTTATAAATAATAAAAAAATATATATAAGTAAGTGAGCTTAAAATTTTAAGAAAACATTTTTATTTGCCAAATACATTATTTCTATAATTAGATTGTTGTCCTTATATAATAATTGAAACGATCCAGAGTTATTTTTAGATACTTTAATAAATCACAACATCAGTCATTAGTGCAATTTCGACTATAAAATATGAAATCGTTTTCCCCGTTCGCTTCAAAATTTCTTAGCAGATTACTTGAGTGTAGGTATACGGAACACTACACTATCTACACTAGTAATCTACTACAAATTTCAGCTTTCTGTTCCCAGCAGTTAAAAATGTGTAGCGTCTGTCTGTCAATCAGTAAAGGATGACTTACACATACATATATCAATTACTAATGATTTTACGTATCTGGATGATTTTACCGGTATAAAAGTTATTGTAGTACTCCAGATAGATGTTTTGAAGTCAGTTTTCTAGCTATATTGTGTTTTTGTAAGAAAAGGAACAAAGAAGGGCTTATCGGTAGGTGCAATAAACATTAATGAACATCAATTCTTAGAATCCGTAATCTATTAGCGGTTATTTAGATAACGAAATTTGAATGAGCTTTCTTGAACATACAGACTGCCTGGCAAAAATTAAACCTTATTGATTCTATATTATTTCTTATCGTGGTGATTAATATTTTTATGTTTTATTTTGTTATGACAAAGTGGACACGTTTGCAGCAAGTTAATATTATTTACCTTTTATGACTGTATACGCGGCAGGTTGTGGCTTCAATTTGCGTTCGAGGAAATGAAATATTTAATATTTTCATTTCTTCCTTTTGGTGTCTGAGTGTCTCCAGAATTCGGCAAAATTTGGGGAACGGAGTGTCGTAACACTAGGTTCCGTATTAAATAATTCATTGCACACTCCCATCGCAATCGCAGTTGTTGTGGCGCAGTTTCGTTTTTTTTTTCCATAATAAAATTTTTACGCTTTAACACAACAACGTATCTGAAGCGTTTTTCATTAAATGTAGTTAATGAAAAAATCATTGAACAAAAATAATGTTAAGAAAGGGTGGCCATTATACTAAGATATTTCAGCTTAAAGCAGCGGTGGCGGCAGATTTTGTCCCGAGGGAAAGCTGAATTTTCTATGTCTGAAATTGTTAGTTACTTATTAAAAAAAGTAAAGAATTCAAAAAATAAAATTACGTGGAATGATTCACGAAAGCGTGGCCATGTCTATCTCGCTTTTGACATTTAAATTTTGACGTAAAAATCGGGACGTCCCGCCTAAATCAGGACGTCTGACAATGCTAGCTTAAAACCAGGGCAGAACCTAATTGATATAGTTTCTGCCCAAAACAGGAATTGTACTTTGTTGTTGGACTTGCATCCAAAACAGGGTCAATAAAATAAAATTTGTGGTCGAGGTAACAAATGATTATACAATGTTTAATAGTTCATATTCATGTTGTAGATAATTTCCATTATTGCATATTATATATTGATTTAACAAATCAATCAACATCACGAATCACTATTCTAGTATGAAAAAACACACAAAAATCCCGGAGGTTTTAATAAAAACTATTGCAGTCGCGATATTCAACTACAACATTTCCTCAAACTGCTTATTTACATTTTTAATAAAATAAAAAGGAAAAAAGCCAAACTTAAGTTCCTCTATTTGGCACTTAATTTTTTTATATTTATAAACGCATATTAATCAACCAGTAATTCTATTTTGACAATTCCTATTTAGTTAGCTGTTAGTCGTAAATAAATCATTTATTTACCTTTTATTATACGTGCATGATAAAAATGTAAAATGAAATTAGACTTGTCCGTTTAGCGGTAAAATTACGTCACACACTTTATTTTTCTATGAAATGGTTAAATATAGCACTCATAGGAAATTCAACGAAAATACGAAGTTCTAATAAGAATAGATACCGCCTTATATCGAAGGCTACGAGATCATCTACACTGTATCTGACTCGCATATTGGCTTAGTTTCTTTTTTTTTCTACAAATTATTAACCTTGTTAAGTAGTTATTATGCACACATGGTTAAGTAGCTATTATGCACACATGGTCATTAGCCGTAAATGGTAAAAATAAGTTTTGATTTTGTATATTTTTAGTTTTTCGTGTTTTTTTTGTATTATTTTTGCATATTTTGTGTAATATTCATGTGAAGTTTAACGATATATCAACAAAATTGTTCGTGTTCGAACAATTTAAAACGATGCTTTCTTGATTCTTTAATATAACTCTTATTAACAATACATGTATTATTTTTTTAAAAATAGACAAAATGATAGGAACCACCAACCACTACAGGGCAGTAGAATTGACTTCGTTTTATAAAGTTTTCAATTGAAATCATAAACAATTTATGTAAACTTCACTGAAATGGTTCAGAAAATTGTTTTTAAAATATAATATAAAATGCAATACAAATATTACTTCAAACAATGTTGAAGGAAGAGGTAATATTTTGTCGTGTATAATCCAGTTAAAAGTACTAGTTTCTATATAAATAAAGTTAAATTCAGCTTCACGCTGTATCCTGTGCACAACAGGGTAGGCAGAGGGAACTTAGTGTTAAGACACTCCATTCCCCACTTTCTACCGAAATCTGGAGGCATTGCATGTTGAGTGGTGGAACTCAACACTGCCTTTTGCATCAACACCAGGGTGAAGAAATGGAAATATAAATTTAAATAAATATTTCTTTTCCTCAAGTGGGGATCAGTAGTTTTTACAGTCACTCCCTGGGCCCCTGCGATATGACTGGCCTCAAGTTTGGCTGGTTTCTAGTTACTAATAATTAAATAAAACTTGTAAAAAAATATTATTTTAATTAAAATGTTATTAATTACATTATAGGTCGAGCCAAATGGAAACGTATAAAACATTTCTTCCAAAAAGACTGGTGATGGAAATTTTGTTTTTACACCTAAATTAAAACAGGACCACACATGTCCAAATGCCAAGCAGACAACGGGAGTGAAACTTGCTAAGTTCTAAGTCATGGTCAAGGTTTGTTTTAATTGCCTAACCTGGAAATATGTCTGTGGATTTTTATTAAAGAGCCTTGGCAATAAATGCAAACTTTGTCTTCAAAATATCAGAAATTATTAAAAAGGAATATAGGTATATTAAAAAATATGTAATAGTATAATTATGTTAGATTTAATTTGACCAACACTATTAACTTCATAACACTGACTTCATAATTTTTATCATTATCTCTATTATATTTATCATTATTATCAAAAAATCTACAATTAAATTATATTTATTGAATTAAAATAGAATAGTAAACAGCAATGATTTTGTTCATTCTTTATTTGCAGTCTAGGTCAAATTTCAAGAATGTAACTGCCTACAATATTATAAGTTAAAAACAGAGTACAATCTATTTAACTTATATAAATGTTAATTATTGTGTCTAATATAAAAGGGCAAGTTTGGCTTGTTGCAATAATCACTATTTTATTTGATTTGCAAGAATACTATTTGTATAGATATTATTACAACAAATGTTTATAAGCCATAAAAAAGTATAAAGTGTTTATTTGTTTTATTTCTGTATTTATCTTGTATTATTATTAAACCAGAAATGATTCACTCCTTCAAAATCATTTGGAAGTATTTTTGTTTAAATTAAATAATGATATTTCCAATTGATTTTGAAAGAGTGAATCATTCTGGCTTTGAATAAAAATAGATTTATTATCCAAATATTAGCCAAATTTTAAATTTGCCGCCCATATCTGAAGCGGAAAATTTTAATATTTTTTAAACATTTTTAAAGTGTTAATCCACACTTAGGAAATATAAGTTTATTTGTATATTATATATTTATTTATATTTCCTAAGTCTGGATTAACACTTCAAAAAGTTTTAAAAAAATAATTAAAAAATAGTATTCTCTCTTGCCAAACGATAATTCTCAGTAATTATCTTTGGGTAACGGAAATTTGTAAAAATCTCCCTACAGAGGTGCTAACAACATAAGTTGTAACAAGCGTATAAGAATTTCGACGTAGCTTGGCGAGAACGTATGGCTCAGTGGTCAAAGCGCCTGGTCGGTTTCCAGGAGGCGCGGGTTCGAGTCCCGCTACGTTCAAATTTTTATACGTTTTCTAAATAAGTATTTTAAATATTGTTTTGGTGGGCACACGATAGATGTCGTCGTTTTGTCCCCCATTTTTTTGTATGAAGTGAATATTCTTCCCTTTGGGTATATGTGTTCTGTGATCATAACCCTTTGGGTATATGTGTTCTGTGATCATAACAGCTGCCATCGTCATACTCAAATATAGTGCCATCAGCACCATAATATTTTACTATCACTAAATCAAATAACTGCCAAGTTTAATGACAATAAAAATATTAGTAAATAAAACTCCTTAATTTTTATTATATATTCATTTCATCACATATGCGTTAGTCACTAAATAAAAGCTTGTTTAAAAGTGAGAGAAATGAACCTAATATAAAAAGAATATAATGTTTTAAAAAACTTCAACAATTTTGTGGTTTTTTTATATAAAGTTAAATTTTTCAGCTATATAATTTTGAATGTGCTAGTTCAGCACAATTCACTCCAATGTCACACTATATGGAGAATATGCAAAGGAGATTTGACAAGAATAAAGAGAACTCTGTGTAGTTATGTTTTAATATACAGTACTCATTTATTTTTCTTTTAATTTCACCCTATTGGGATTGTTACTTATTTTCTTCAATATCATTTTCATATAAGTCTTACGATTAGGTATATTATCCTGTTTCTCTGATATTTTAATGAATTCTTGACCAATAAACTGATTGTTATCCTTAGTCTCATCTGTATTTGATGGTACAAAGACTCTGCTTTTTTTATTTGGTCTGTATAAATATGGATCACATTGGACTTCATCTATGTGCATGGGTACATCTTTTTCTAAACACAATGTGGCTTCACTATTAACTTGAATTTTTGGCACAATAGGCTTATATTTATCTGATATTTCTTTTATTTTTTTACTTAAATCTAACAAAGTATTAGTTTTAACTCCTAGACAACTTGTTTGAATACCAAAATAGCTTTTACATAAAATTCTTAAGTTTTTCACACATACAACAGGTATGCGGGAAGCAGTACATGCATCAATTACAGATTGAGCTATACTGTGAGGGTTAATTAAGGACTCCACTATTATCACTGATATTTTTTTTGTTTGTATTGCCTCATAGCATTCAGATATACCAAAACATAATGCATCTACTTTTCTGAAAAACAAAATAATGTTCTTAATTTATGTATATATAGTATAAGATCTTAATTTACAGTCTGCAAAAAAGTCCTATATTCATTTCTGCTTTATTTGAGCACTGCTTCTGTATGGGAAAGAGCCTATTTTTTAAATAAGATTTTTTAATGACATATGCTGTCATGATGCAAGGGCACAAAAGTGTGACTGTAATACAATAGTTGTGGTTTCAATCTTAGAAGGACTTTCACAATTATTTATTAGCTCAAGCAAATAATATTAACACAATTTATTTAATCCTTACCAAGACCAATACAAAAAGAAGAAATATAGGATAAACGCCTTTAATTTGATTCAAAAAGACAAAATGTAAATTTGAAATAATTTACAAGATTATATGAATTTTATGACATTCCTATTTATAAAAGAAACATAAATGGAGATGAAACATACTTAATTGGTGGAGGTTTTGGTCTTTCATTTTTCTTCAATGATTTAACTTCCTTCCAATGTGGTTTTACGAAATTGGGGATAGGAACACTATATTTTTTAAGGATTTCACCTATATCAGTGGCTTCTGAATCAGATACATCTGGCCTGCAACGTTAACTGTTATGTGTAAACAATGATATAAATAGACGTAATTCTGATTAATATTATATATTTTACCAAAAAGGAGCATCTGGACGACAAATAACATTTTTAATCGTTTTCTTTATTTTTCCTTTGCTGATTGTGCCTTTCTTTTTCTTTAACTTATTTGCCTCCATTTTATTTATAATACACTGTCGTTATTAATTGTTAATTTACACGGGAACATACAAAGTTTTGTTTTTCATAAGGTAACCTAAAAAACTCATGTCTCCGAACAAAATATAAATATATCAATGTCATTTGCTGATTTGTTACAGATTATAAATATATACTAACTTTTTATGAATAACACCCTAATTATTTAACACAGTGATAAAGAATGATTTAATATTCAAGGAAATATTTTGAATAGGTTCTTCACTCCGTTCGTTCGTTTGTTATCAATATTTTTTTAAGAAACGTAAAAAAAAACTTTTGGGAGCAACCTCTAAAAAATTGTGTCTTAAGAAAAAAATGCTCTTACACTGTTTATAAAAATATCACTATTGCACTAGACTAGACATTGCACTATTGCACCTGTATGTTGCATGTATGTATGTGCCAAGGGTATTTTAGGGTACCACATACCTCAAAATCCTTATAAGATAACTTTGTTGTTTGTGCGTCTGTCAAGACTATTTTGTACAAGATCGGTTAAAGGTTAGATACCTCAATATCCAAGTCTATATTACAGCACAATAAAATCTATCTTCTAAATCATCGCAATCAAATGACGATGAAATATGAGGGTTTACGCTTCGTTTTTTGTCGCACTTTCTATCATAACTATAGGGCACTTCCCGTTGATATACAATTACGAAATTTGTTAAGAAGTTAAAACATACGGCACGTATAAAGGAAAATTCCAAAATTATTTTTCAAAAATTAACTACTTATTGTATTTGTCACAGAAAAAAAACCATTGGGTACAAATTTTTATCTGTACTTAATTTGATACAAAATGACTATTTAATTAGTTATTCTTTTGGTGTTCATTCATGCAACTGGTACGAAATCCTCGGGTCATGAGTACGACTGGAACTTGACCGAAAATGTTGATTATTTTATAGATTATATAAAAATGCCTAAAAACGTGCTTTCTATATATATTCTGTATACCAATTATATATTTAACTAATAATGTATGTTACTAATTTAAAAACGGTACAGGAGTTAATATAAGTTATTTTACAAAGAATATCGTGAATACTTATCCAAATCAAGTATTTAATAATTAAGGCTGTCCGTAGTATTTATATTTCTGAAATGAATATTCATGAAATTCAAGCGGGCAAATCCGCGAGCAGGCCGCTAGTAAGGAAATAAGAAGATTAATTCTAAAATAAACACAATTTTTCTAATTAGATATTTAATTCTTAAATTTATTTATTGCTATAATGTCTTTATAGACATAATTTTCACATTCCTTATTCGAAATTTTTTAACACTGTGCTAAATATATGTCAGTTTGTTAGTGCTCTAATTATTTATACATAACAAAGTAATATTAAAAAAAAAACAAATTTTGTCCATTATTATAATAATAATTGACAAAAAATGTTTATTACAAATAAAAAATATGAATGCTATACTCCAAATAAAATTCTAGAAAATAATATTATTTGAAGTATAGCACGCAAGTAGATAATATTTATCTTACATTTGATGCATTGCATTTATGGTTTTCTTTAACAGTTCAATTTAATAAAATCAAACAACATATAGTTAACTATAACTATAAATTAGACTATTTTCGTATATCTGGCCTTTAGCACCTTATGTACATAAAACTTACAATGTCAATAAAGTAGTAGAATATATAATTGATATCCTTCTCTTTTTATAAACGATCGATTTAAAATGGCGTAACTGTTTATTAAGATTTATTGCTACAAATTGATTTTTGAGTTTAATTGTTGCATAGTCATTTTCAGTGATGTGTAAATTAAGCAACAAAAACATTTTTATTTGTCGCCAGTTTAAATCTCATCATTTATTTATTATTTATTTTCATATACATAAATTTGGCCTCATCTCATAATAACAATATATAACGTATATCATATAATATAAAAAAGAATTATAAAAATCGTTGCACAATTCGAATTTTTAAATTTGTTTACATAACTTGTCTAAATGATCAACAATCAACATACATATAACATTCTACTAGGTACATAGTACCGATTACACAACTTACACTATGATAGCAACAAATAAAAAAAGGCCTAACCGAGTAATACCTTATTATTTTTTTTAACCAGATTATTACTAACCGTTAAAAGATTTAAAATGTGTAGCAATCGCGATAATCGAGTTTCTTTTTTCACAAATAACATGAAAATATATATTATTTTTTTAATTTTTTCAAATGTAGGTAATTCTTTTTATCATAAAAAAGCTAACTTCTGAAATTAAAAATATCTACTACTTTGTTTTGAGAAAAAAAAATGTAACTCCATTTTGTGAAATACATTAGTTTCATTTTAAAAATTAAATTAAAGTGTTAAATATTTCAACAAGAGTTGGGCCATTTTTGCTTTAACTTCATATTACAATAATCTGCAACAGTTATAAGTTAATATTGTGAATAGAGCCTATAAAATAAATTCAATGTGAATTTGTATATAATTTTATAAAAAAATCTTTGAAGGTTTCACTTTAATTAATGTATCGTTCATTGTGAAGAAATATCATTTCTTTATTGTTATAAGGTAAATAGAATTAAGATTTAATTGCATGTATTAGAATTAAAGTAAATATTTATATATACAATTTATTCTTTATATAATAACGTAAAAAACACTTTATTTATAAACTAGAAAATATTTATGCAATCTTCAAAAGAACATTTATATGTATATATTAAAGAGCATTTTTATATATTATAGTAAGTATACGTGGAAATTAGTCAGTTTAGTAATTATATATTATATGCGTGGATGCGACAATCAGATATATAATCATTTCGTAATTCTTAGTCTAAACTTAGAAAATATTTTTAAATACCGACATTCACTTCCCAGAAGTGTTAGTCTAATATAGTTGAATGTACAAAATAATGCCTTTTTATGGTAAAAATAAAACTTTCTACCAATTGGCGAGGGCTTTATTTTTTTTTGGATGTATGACGGTTTACTGTATAATGTTAATATTTTTTTAATATGTCATACTAACAAAATATCCTCCTCTATTAAAATTGAGGCCGTCGTGGCGCAGAGCCATAGCGTGATTGCGAGCGCGATGGTTTTGAATTTGATTTGGAGTTGGAGGAATGAATTATTTTGATTTTCGCGCTCTGGTAACAAGACAAAGTGCAGCGTTCAGATCAGTCATGTAAGAGTTTTTTTCTTCGTTCTGGAGCTTTGATAAAAAAACTATATTTACACGAACGTCTCGTGTAAATATATTTTTTTTTCCGAAGGAAATTTTGTTGTAAGTAAAATTTCTGAGCCCTGAGGCTCCCCTCTTCCTACGCTCATGCTTTGCAGTTACATATGACACAATCAATATGATTAATAATAATAAATCATATAAAGGTATCACTTTTAGACAACATTTTGACATTGCTTGCTTTTTTAATTTAAAAAAGCAAGAATATAATTTAACCGCATAATTTTTAAAACCTTATTTTATCATATTTTATTTAATTTTATTTCCTAAACAACATCAAATTCCTAATGATTTATAATAATCAGCTAATTTTGCAGTTGACAATTTTGTCTGTATGTATGTTTTTGATAATCACACAAAATATTTCAAAATCACGAGACTTGTATAATGAATTACGTATTTAATTACATTTAACAGAGCTGATTATCTGCACTCGATAACGAACTACCAATTCATCTATGAACATAAAACCTAATTTCGCTCGAAAATTAGGAATAATTCACAAATCAGCATTTGAATGCGTGAAACATTTATCACATTTTCGATAAGTTTTCCTCAAAGAATGAAGGAAACACTTCAATGTGTGGGTCTCGGCAGTTTGGCCTCACTGGGCCTGTATCTATCTAGAATGATCGCGCACATTTTCTGAGGGTCAACTTCTTCTGGGTATGTCGCCATTGCTTCTGTCACTTGAGCTTCGGGAAAAATTCCCGTTAAATGGAAGTGCATACGACGTCTCGCCTCCCAATGTTGGAGGGCACCTTCAGACGCGCAGGGTGACAAGGATAGTCCTGCCATATGCGGGGCTAGGGCGGCAGCTGCGCCTACTGGGGCCGATGAGACCCGTGCTGCGGTCGAATGGAGTCGGGGGTCACACGCTGGGTTAAGAGTTAATTGTCGAACTAATTTCCTATGGGGATTGTCAGGTTGAGATGGTCCCGGCCCCGGCCCAGGCCCAGGCAACGGTCCTGGTACCTGAGCGCGATCGAAATGAGACACCAACGACGGGTCAGAGAGTCGTGGAGTCGCGGAATGTGCTCGAGCTAAAGGTTTCTTGTTATCAGTGGGCCTTCCGCAGGGTGGTAAGCTGAGTGTATGTAGATCTCTGGCTTTCCTAGCGGCGCGTTCGGACAATTTCTCCGCTACGGACTTATGTGGTCGTCCAGCGCGTTCCGGGTGGTGAAATTTGCATTTGTTCCCGTATGTACATTTTCTGCCGTAGGGGCAGGCCGGGGGCGGGTCGGCGCGGGACGGGGGAGCGCGTAGAAAACAATCCAAAGTGGGACCAGACCGGCCCAGTGGGTCATCTGGAGGCATGAATCTGTCATTTACAAAGGAAAACATCAATAATCGTTCCTCAACCACTTTTCTGAATTCTGGGCTTTCGCCGGCTAAGTCTCTGTAGTTGTCATTGGAGACTACGATTCCATCAGTTTCTGCGGCCAACTTTAATATGTATCTATCATCGTAGCACACAAGTCGTTTGCCACCCAAGTGTCTACTCGGCGTGTATACTAGGACTCGGTTGCGTTCTAGACGCTCCAACGCATCCCGATCTGCTACTGGATTGTCTGGTCGAGAGGCCTCTTTACGCCATTTTGGCACAAAAACTGTAATCTCCTTGTGACCCCGCGCTCGGAACCACTCCACACATATTTCAATTCCTCGACACGAAAATACTTCTTTATTTCCATGGCTGTAATTAATAAAACAATCCTTAATAAAAAAAAATATCTCATAATAATCTTCATATTATTTTATTTTATTAAGTATAAAAAATACTATAATTGCTATGTTTTTTTTTAAATTTATCTTTAATTTATCAATCAAAAATCTTGACATTAAGTTATTTTCATTTCTACGCTTTGGTCTCGAGGCAAATCGCGATGTTGATTTTCGCCACACAACACAAAATGTTTCCGGCGGCGGAAAATGGAACACAGAAGTAGTTTCCCTCTGCCTTACCTGCTATGTGCGGGATATAGCGTGAAGCTAAAAAAAAACATAGCCTGTGCTAATAATAACTAATATTTATATATTAATATACAAAAAAAATAATGTCAAATTTACCTCATAGCCACATTGCTACCATCAATGACGATGTGCCGTAACGGAGCTCGCTCGGGTAGGGGTTCAGGCTCGCAGGGCAAGGGCGGAGAGATGGCCCGGGGCGGTCTCTTCGCTGCTAACTTGATCAATTCCGCCAACAATTCGTTTCGAGGTGGATCAGGACCTAGTCTCTGCAAAGCTGTTCTTGCAAGCCTCTCTGAATACCCTAGTTTTACCGCAAACTCGATTTTAGTCTGTTAAAATAGAACAAATATATAAATTTTGGTTGTCAATAAATTAATATAATTTGTCTTAAGGAATATATTAATCTATAGGTGGGCGGGGTGTACCACCTGCCCAAACGTGGGAGGATTTAAAAGCGTGTTTTAAGAACCGTAATAGCATTATTTGTATGCCAAATTACGTGTCATATTATCAATGCCAAATCTGTGTATCGATTTTGATTTAGAAGTAATCGTATGTATACTCATTCTTATTAATATTTGGAAAAAATATTGTTTTGAAAATCTACATGTCGCCTTAGCGCCACGAATGGCACAGGGGCACAAGTGTGTGACTGTAAACGCGACTGGTTGTGGGTTCAATCCCCACTCCAGTTGATAGTTAAAGGAGACTGAAACGATTGCATACATTTTTGGACCCAGAATGTACTGTAATAACATCATAAATAATAAAATAAAAGCGATTAATTTTTCACGATGAAGCAGCACTAATCACATATTGATATACGAGTCGTATTGCTGACTATAAATTGATATTATCTGTTAGGTTATGTTTGCTAATTTTGTGAGATCTATAGTATTATGTGGTCAAAGCTGGGCCAACTTTAATTACAATTAATTATTAAATAATAATTAATTAATTCACTTTTAATTGTGATTTCTGCACTAAGAAATTATCAATTATTAATATTTAATACGTATTTGCAATTAAAATTTATCCACCTCTGTATTTGGTCTATGATTTTACGAAATAAAAAGGTCAAGATAATTGTGTTTTAAAGTTTTGTAACTTATCTCAAAATTACGGAAAATAAAATTATATAAAGAATATTATGGCTGCGATTGGAGCGTGAGTAAGTAACAATAGAGGTCGTGGGTTCAGTAACCGTACATGACGAATGTATATATGTATTATCTATAATGTATACAGAATAGGCTCACAAGATACTTATTGTTTTTTCAGCTTCATACTGTATCCCGCATGTAGCAGGGTAGAGGGTGGGAGAGCACTTTCAGTTACAGTTTAAGTTAGTAAATCTCATATGCTACTTTATAGTTTATTTACATTAATATTCAAATCTAAAAATATCATTGTGTTTTCCTATATTCAGTATTATTTTACCTTTATAAATATTATTTTGTTAACTTGAATGGTAGGTTAAAAATATTAAAAATCATATTATTTCAATTAAGGTTAAACATACCTGATTAGGCTGTGGGGGTGGAGTCAGGGTGACATACTCCGCGAACTCCGCGGCGAGAGTATCAGAGGGTGTCCGCGATGCTGTACGGTGCCCGCCATCGTCATCACACTCTGAGTCGTAGCTCGAGTCCTCCCCACGCTCACCTGCCCATCCAAGCGACGACTCCACATATTTCTGTAAACAATATATTTATTAAGTTTGTATGACTGTGTATCTTATATTAATTATATTTACAATTTATGTACGTATATGTTTATATTTAATTTAAAAAAATACACATTTACAACACGGTTGGCTGTTAGAGAATGTTAGAACTTTTTAGCGACCCATTTTTGTGCCTGTATATTTTTATATTGCTTTTTTATTGGATTTAATTCAGTTCTTCCAGAAATTTATCTATTTAATTCACCTATATTACATATATATACCAATTTATTTTAAGATTATCTATGAATGTTTCCAATAATCACAATTTGTGAAGAGTCTTTAAAACTTCTTGTTTCGACTTACAAAGTAAATTTCATGGTAACATATTATTTTAAAAATAAATATAAAAAAGAAAAATTGTAATAATTGGATTTAATTTTAAAAAGTGCAATTATATTGCGACCACAGTATATTTTGATATATCACACTTTGGTGGGAAAAATCAAAATTCGTTTAGTTTAATTTTTTTTTCCCATGTAGCAGGGTAGGCAGAGAACGGTGATAAGACTCTCCCGACCGAAGAAGCTCCCCACTTCCTGCCGAATTCTAGAGGTATTCTTTTTTTTTTTTTATGGAAGAGACAGCGTGCAGGTCACCTGATGGTAAGTGACTACCGCCGCCCACGGCCCCGTGCAACACCAGAGGAGCTACAGGTGCGTTGCCGACCTTTAAGCTGGGTTGGGCGCCGGGGCCCGGCATTACCTGATGCGAAACGCAGTGGCATGAAGCCACTACTTCACGCCGGTTTTAAATGCCGGGAGTGGTAATGATCCGGTCGAGTCTGCCCATGCGTGTTGCCATTGCTGGCGACGTGACTCTACCACACGTACTTTAGTCGCCTCTTACGATACCACCAGTACCAGGATGATCCTATTCTAGGCCGGGATCACACAGCAGAAGTTGAATTCAAGTTCATTCAAGTTGATTTCGCGCTTTGCCTCGATACCAGAGCAGACACCAGAGCGAAGAAATAAAAAAAAATTAATCATTTCATTTCCTCGAGGAATTGAACCCATAACCTGTCACAACCCCGCCACGACCCCCGACCTCAGTTTAATATAATTTTATTAATCCCCAAAGCTATTTTAATTCCTTTAATAATTAGTAGTCGATGCATTAAAAAAGAATCACAATTTTTATATTAAAAAGGAAATAAGTCTATTTGCAAGTCTCATTCCACTAAACGTCGTATATAAAAAACCTTGGTTGGTCCTTTCAACTCAAATTTAAGATTCCGGATCTACATAGCAGATTTGAAAGCGCGTTTGATATTGATATAAGTATGATTTGAATAAAAACAATCTATACTAATAATAAAAACGTAACGGTTCGGTGTCTGTATTTATATAAGAAAAAAATTTGTTGGTCGCATTTAATAACGTAATAGAACCAAAAACAATGTTTTTTTTTTATTTTTGTCTACTTGTTTGTGCGTTTGTTCACTCTAATATCGAGAACCGGATTTGATTGTAGTTTTCCCTACTGTATTTTGGCAAGCTTCCCTTAACTAAATGAAACATTTAATGTGTTTCATTTATTTCAATCGGTGTATAAATAAAAAAGTTATACTATTTTAAAGATTTTGGTTCGACAAAGTCGCTACAAAAATGTTTTCTTAACTGAAAATGTTTTTTTGGCTGAAATTTCTTTTCAACTTAGATATAGAAATTGTTTTTTAAATAATATTATTAATAATATATTAGTACAAGTGGGCGAAGCCGCGAGCGGGTCGCTAGTATGCAAACATAATAGCATTTTTTATACGAACGTTGCACAAAAATAAATATAATCACATATCTACACAGACACTTGTGCAGCAATCAGAGAACATTTACTGGTGTTCAACGGCGCCAACACAGGACAGGGTCATGAGGGCGTCGAAGCGGATCTACGGATGATCATTGACCTTTACCGTGCGCGCAATTCCTTAATATACCGGTTGTAACTCATTATACATCATATCATATGATATGATACATAAAAACATACCCACAATTATTAAATGTTAAGTACAGAGAGGACGTAGGGGGCACAAGGGTTTGATTGTAACGGGACGGTTGTGTGTTCAATCCTCAATCGAGGGAAAGATGTCGTAGCGCCGGCACCAAGACGAACCCCCGGCGTTGAGTTCCGCCCCCTCAGCACGCAATGCCTCGAAAATGCCTGTATGCGGATTTTAAATACAAATATTTAACCATCAATAACACTTACGATTTCGACACGCCTACTATTCACAACGCGAACCGGCAAATTTCGCAGTTGAAACCACATCCGCGTCGAAGTTGGCTTGTTTCACCTGACTCAGATCTAAATTTTGATTAGATTACTTTTGACAGTTAGTATCATAGTAAAGCACCGTGTCGCAACGACTCCTCGGGCTTGTTAAGTATCGGCTCGCCACATTCCTTTAGCGTCCACGAGATTAGGTAAGTAAACCGGTAGACCTCATTATAACTTACAATGTTATCTTAATATTGGCATAAATTATTTATTAATATTATAGAATATAGTTCAACTTGAAAACGACGTTTAATTATCATAACAGCAATATGTAAACGAGAGATACGATTAAAAATTAAATTATATTGAGAGAAATATGAGAGTCCGCTTGTTAATGAATAACAGATTTATATTTATAGGTAAAAAAATATCAGCTTCATACAATATCCCGCATATAGCAGGGAAAGCAGAGGGAATTTAGTCTGTTTCCCCGTTTCTGTCGAATTTTTCGATGCATTGCTTGGTCAGTGGCGGAACTGAACGCAGTGCTTTTGTCTTGGTGCTATAAGGAAGAAATAAAAAAAATAATTAAAAATAAATCATTCCCTCAAATCCTCATTCCAGGGAATGATTTATTTTGATCGAACCGAAAACCGTCGCGTACATCATAGTGCCCCTGCGTCACAACGACGCTATCAGCTTCACTCTGTGTCCCGCACATAGCAGGGTAGACAGATGGAACCTAGCGTTAATACACTCCGTTCCCCACTTTCTCCCGAATTCTGGAGGCATTGCGTGTTGAGTGGCAGAACTCAACGCCGCGCTTAGCCTCGACTAGCGCTAGCTAGCGAAGAAATGAAATATCAATTTAAGTAAATATTTCATCTCCTCAAGTTGGGATTGAACCCACAACCAGTCGGTTTAACAGTCACACTTCGTGCCACTGCGCCACGACTGGCCACAATATCTATAGTTAAGAAAAATCTTACATTTAATTCCCAATGAATAGCTGTAGTAGCTGTAGTAACTAGCAGCAGGTTTTTATAACTGGTTGTATTTACATAAGTTCTCATAGAATCGTATTGTTACTGCCGTTTATTGGTCCTTCGATATTTACGTACAAGAAGGAAAAGTGATATCGTCTCAGTGTCAAACAACAGATTAATGCGATGATGAATATAAAATATAGTAAATGCTTTATAAATTAAAAACAGCTTCACGCTGTATCTCGCACGCAGAACGGTATACAGAGGGAACCTAGTGTTAAGATACTCTGTTCCCCAGTTTGCGCTGAATTCAGAAGGGATTGCACGTTAAGTGGTGAAATTCAAAGACACCAGAGCGAAGAAATAAAAATATAAATTAAAATAAATATATAATATAATATGGATTGGGTATCGAACCCACAACCAGTCGCGTTTACAATCCCACACCTATACAACTGCGCCACGACTGACCTAAATGTTTTGTAAATAATAAAAGAAATTCGGTTTTACACGAAGCCTACATCCGAACTGTGCACACGGAAGTGCTTCGGCCTAGCGCGAAGCCGGATGCAACTTTCTAAAAATATGGTGCGCGAGAACCACCGCAACGACTCAACTCTCAAGACCGATAAAGACCTGTAACACGAAATATTTATAACTACGTAATCTTATAATTTAATTAACAATACCGTCGCGTATGGGTAAAGTAAACGTAAAAATCTTTTGTGTCTATATGACATATGCTTTTAAAAGTACAGCGGGCATTTTGTTTAATTATTATCAATTAGGACATTGATTATTATCGATTATCACTATAAAACTTGAAATTATACGTTTTTGGATTCAGCCGCACACTAAAATTAAAAATAAAATAATAAAAATCTGAGTACATAATATTTTTTATATACTATATTATCTTATTTACCAATTTTTTTGGCAACAAGTCTCAATAGAAACAAAAAAACTGTATCAATTAGAGACTGAGACGGTCACAAAAACAAAAGACAACCGACAACATCCTCGTTTTTCACCATTGTTTACAACAATTCTGATACAAAATAAAATAATAAAAAAAAAACCCACCGGATTCTCCCACTTTAGACGCGGCCGTTTACTCTTTACGTATTTGTTTACGTTTTTTTCCTGTTTGAACTTTGTACGTAAGAAACGGGAGCAAGTATTTATGCAGTATGAAATCTAAGAATCTTCAAGGCCAGATATATAATAGGTTCCCACTACCACTTGAAATACTACCGCTTGCTTACACATGTCATTGATTACATTATTATTTCTTTGAACGTTTAAAGAGGTACGTATATAGTAGTCTCATAGCGAAGAACGTGATTCAAATATATATAAATATATATAGCAAGCTGTGTTTTTTTGTATCAATAGAGACATTGAGTAGGATGTGAACGGATTTCTCAGTGGGTAAGTCATTCATTCAATCTTTAATTTATCAACCAATAGATTATAATTGAATGTGATTTAATTAAAAGACGCTAAGTATTATAATAATTGAGGCCAGTCGTGGCGCAATAGTACAAACGTGCCACAGTAACGCAACAGGTCGGCAACACCCACTAGAGGAAATTAAATATTGAATATTTTAATTTCCTTGCTCTGGTAACAAGGCAAAGCGCAGTGTTCCAGCAGCAGCAGCTTGCAGCAGTTCCGCCACTCAAAACGCAATGCCTCCAGAAAGTGTGAAGCGTAGTGTCATAACACTAGGTTCCCTCACTAGCGTGATCGCTTTATCCCTCACACAGCAGGGTAGGTGCAGTGATACACAAACAAACAAATAACATGATAATTAGAAGAATTTAGTATATATTTATAACGGGCACAGTGTCTACGTAAAGATTGAACCTTGAGATATAAATCAACAAAAAAAAACGCCGTGCCAAAACATTCATGCGCCTTGATTTCTTGGCGACCCAGATAATTTTGGAGGTCGCAAATCACTTAGGATACGAGTTGCGCAATGTCACTATGAGTTCTTATTCTGAAACACGGTAAGAAACATGTTCTTATGCTAGAAGGTATAATGTCGAAATTTTCTTTAAAGTAAAAAATTACACACTACATACAAAAACTACAGAAGAGTTGTAGAACGTGATTTGATTATCAATCAAATACATATATTGATAGCTATTATTACGATTATGTCTTACTCTTTAATGTACCCATACTTTTCTCTTATTTTTATTTCCCATAAGCATGGAAGAAAGACATTCTCTAATATTAAGACATTGTGGTCACCACGAATATTATGTATTGAGTGACACAACTCAACGTCGCGCTTGTTTTGACAAAACCTTAAAATCAATTGAATATATTTAAAATGTAATCAGTATCTCGATGAATATTGGAGTTACGACCATTACAGACCATATACGGATAACGTCATAATACATTATGCCGTAAAATAGAATATCGCTCTTTTGTTGTTTTTGTGTGATAAAAGTTTGCAGATTCGTCTTTTATAAAAATATGCAATTTGTACAAGTAAGCGGTATTAAGTACATTATAATTTAAGTTACAATGTAAAAGACAGCTCTTAAAATAGCTAATTCAGAAAAGAATTTTGCCATGTCAAGTTTCTTCGACGGTACAAAGGTTATTAATATGATCATCGTATTCGATATTGAGTGACAATAATAAATATGCCCGATACAATTAAATATTAAGGAAATGATAAATATTGTAGAAACACTAATAAGATAGATAACAACATCAAGATAGGTTATCGAATTTCAACAATTTACGGATATTATTACTAAAATTAATTAATATTATTATTAAAAAATATTTATGAAGAGGCCGGTCGTGGCGCAAGGGCATAAAGCGTGACTGTAAAATTGACTGGTTGTGGCTTCGATTCCCACTCGAGGAAATTGAATATTTACTTACATTTATATTTTCATTTCTTTGCTCTGGTATCGAGGCAAAGCGCGGCGTTGAGTTCCGCCACTCAACACGCAGTACCTCCAGAACTCAGCGGAAAGTGCGGAACAATGAGTCTTAGCACTAGGTTCCCTCTGCCTACCCTGCTGTGTGCAGGATACAGCGTGAAGCTGATTTAATGGTATTTAATTTTTATTTATTATTATTAAGCGTAATAAATTTTTACTTCAAGAAGGAGGTTATGATTATTACTTAGATATTATTATAGCACGCCTTGCCAACAAAAACTAAATATTTTTGTCAGGTGATGTATGTTGCTACGTTAATTTAAGTTTCGAAGATACTGGAGAGACGACATTATGGAAACGTCTTTCGATAGAGACAGTAAGGAATTCAAAATTTCACCATTTATTTTGGTCTAGTTCCCAAATGGCCATATTATCAAGTCTGAGTTAGTTAAGTATGTATTCTATTTTGATGTAGGTGATAAGAATTAGTAATATAGTTGTTATAGAAAATACAGGATGTGGCCCACAAATTGGTATCGTCTTGTCTATCTCCATATCTATATATCCAAGGACGGTTTCCAAACGGCGCGAGTTTGAATCCGCAGTATTGAGTATTGTTTATGCAAGCGAAATTTAATTTGAAATTAAAATATCATCATTTAATTTACTGTAAACATAAAGTATATATGTATATATATAAAATTAATGTTATGTGCTTTATGTTCATATGTGACTAAACGCAGTTAGTGATATACACACGATATGATAACTGTAGTTTTATCAGACTATTGATGCTGATTAGAAATACCCACCGAGTTTTGTCTCAATCATTACCGTATATCTAGTTTCTACCTGCGGCTTAGCTAGTGTGACGTAATACAATGGACTACGTAAACATGTCGTAATGGACAATCCAATACAACAAGAATATTTCAATTGGAGCCAGTACTTCCTGAGATTAGCGCGTTCAACAAAACGAACTCTTCGTCTTTATATTATTATTATAATTTTACAACGGCAACTTACGAGGAAATCCAGTTAATAAATACATTGTTTAATCTCAGGATTATTAGTCTAATAGTTGTCATTAATGTTTCAGTTAATAGCAAAGTTCTTATTTTGAAAAATATATTAAAATAAGTATGGTGAATACGGGTAAGGCAGATTAGGAGCATACTTTAGACAATATTGACATTATTTTGTACGATCACATTATATAACCGTTGCTATTGAGCTGTACGCACGTTTTTATATAACTACTTTCGTACGTGACTGTCTAGACTCAAACTAAGTGAGATAAATAAATTATTTTATACACAAAAACAAATTATTCAATATATTTTATAATTTAATTTTGGGTTAAAATTTAAAAATATCCTAAAATACTACGTAAAGATGTTTTGAGAGATCTATACTTAATATATAAAATCGTAACGGATCCGGATCCGGCAGATATATAAGAAAAAAGTTATTGGTAGCATTAATAATGCAATAGTACCAAAATTATTATTTCATTTATTTTGCTAAGCTTCCCTTAACGTTTAGTGTTTGTTTTATTTCAGTCGGTTTGTAAATAAAGACAAAATTACTATAAATAACTGTTTTATTGATTTGGCTGCAAATTTTCTTTTTAATTTAGGTTTAGTAAGATATTGTTTCTAAAATTTTATTATTAATAAAAAAAGTAATGCAGATGAGTATATTATTAATTATGTAGTTCCAGTGGGCGAAGCCGCGAGCGGATTGCTGGTACTGAACAAGTATAGACGTTGACTGACGAGATAAAGCGAATGCCTCGAAACGGTGTCACAAAATCTAAATCATCTAATGTTCTAGTAACACAAATATTTACCCGACAATATGTATAGAAACAAAGGTTATCGTAAATACGTCATTGTCACCGCCAATGACGAACTTCCATAATAAAATGGACTATCAATTATTGTTTATCAATTTTCTATTATTAAACTACCTATATTATTAATAGTATAGATTTTCTTGCTAAATTATGTAAACAAAAGAATTAAAATTTTATTATTTCCATTTTTCGTCGTAGTTTTAAGTCGGATCGATTTTAGACATGTGTGTATGTGTGTGCGTGTCATGTAGTGTTGTGATTTCAGTCTTCCATAATAATATTTACATAACTATATTCTATAGTGGCACAAAAATAAACTGTAAACTGTATACATAATTCTTGAACTTTGATAAAAAGTATGCACCTAGGGAAATTGCAAAAACGGTGAAAACACGTTTAAAAGAATCTATTAGGCGAAATCTGTCCCAAATTAACTAGTACTCTAGGTCTATCTATATATATCTATATATAATCTATTTATATATATAAAAGGGCTTGTTCTGAGTGACTGAGGTTTGTTTTTATAATCTGGACATCCACTAAGAAGGGATTTTGAAAAATGTTAACCCTAAAGGGATGAAATAAGGGTTGAAAGTTTGTATGATAATAGAGTAGAGACTAATAGAGTTCATGACTCACTTGCACCCATAATTCGTTGAAAGCAGTATTAGGATATGTCTTTTAACGAACATAACCGTTTTGAGGCCGTGGTGGCGACGTAAACACGACGGTTGTGGGTTCGATCCCCACTCGGGACAATGAATAATTATTTATTTATATTTCCATTTTTTTCCCTCTGGTAACAAGGCAAAGCGAGCGGCGCCACTCAACACGCAAAGCCTCAAAAATTCGGCGGAATGTAGAGAACAAAGTGTCTTAACACTAGGTTCCCTTTCCTACTATACTATATGCGGGATACGGCGTAAAGTAAACAAAAAAAAACGCTTGGTCAAAATCATCAGTATAACCATAACATCCGATACATTTCGGTTGCCGAGTGCACACATACCATATTCAACAGTCGCTAGACGCACACATCATGTGAACGTGTCTTCGACAAACAAACTCATAAATCTGTACATAGATTACATATTGGACACAATTAGTTCCGTTTACAACTGGAGAAATTCTATCGCACGTTTTCGATGTGATAAGAGCGGCCAATGGTGTGGGAGTATGCGGGCGACGTCTGCTCGTGCGATGTGTCGTCACCGGCGAACAGGATGCGAGCACGCGACACAGTTTGTGCTGCGCGTACGCAGGCCGGCGCACACGAAACGCAACGCGATCTTTTGTTTTGATATCGTTGCCTAATCAAAACTAATGTTATCTTGTATAAATAACATTTTTTTTATCTATTTATTTGAATATTTGATTGATGTGTTCTAGAAATCGGCGGAATGTAAGGAGCGAATTGTCTTAACAATAGGGATAAAAAATATTTTAAAAAACTTGATATTATTATAGTTACATTAATTTAACTTTAATAACTTCCAAAACCGAAAGAAACCGAATGTCTGAATGACTGTCTCAGATATTTTGTTAGTCTGCACTTGCTGACTGCGAGTTCCTGGACATAAACACGAATGGGCACCTTCTAATATTTCGTGATCTAGCGTTATCTAATAAGCGTTTAAAAATATCAATATATCACGATGTAAGCAAAGCTGCGTGAGGGCCACCAACTAATGAATTATTTATACAAATACTAAATGACGTCATACAATATCTATTGGGTGGCCTTCTCTTTCATGCAAATATCATTGAAAATATTAATTTTACTTTTAAATTATCAGTTTACTTTTTATTGATAGTCGGTTGATTTTTACAACGATTTTGATTTTACAACTAATCATGTCAATATGATAAAGAAAAAATAAAATTTGAAATAAGAGCAACAGCCTATAATAAAATATATTGATTAAAGTAGAGGGAGGCTATATAACAGGTATAGCACACGTAATATAAACTTTATGCAAGTTGTATAGAAATTTACTTGTTTTTATTGTTAGTACAATTTCGCAAATGACTTAAATGAGCGTAAATAAAAAAAATAAATAAATAAAATTAAATAAATAATACATAAATAAAATATAATAAATTAATTAAAAATGTATCATGATTTGATAGAAACTTACAAGGCCCATCGAGTTTGCAAATCATATTTTTTAACAAAATATTCATTTCATACTTTTTTTATTAATTTATTGATAGCATTTATTTGAAAGAAGATTTTTCATTTGATTTCGATCTTACTTATTTATATATATATATATATATATATATATATATATATATATATATATATATATATATATATATATATATATATAAAATTTTTATCAATTTAATAATTATTGTTGCTAGTTAGATAGTGGAGGCGGCTGTTACCAGCACAATACACATATAAAACCAGCACAAGGGCCGCAAGTGTCAGGCACAGCTCAGAGCTCCACAGCTTGCAACGTGATGGGTCCATGAAATATAGTAAAAACACTAACTAAATAAATTATAAATAAGAATACTTATAAAATATATACTAAGAAGCCATAGAATATAATCGTGCCGGATACAACTCATATTTATATCAACCAATAGAAGGTTACAGCAATCTTTTAAGCAATCTAATATTATACGAAATAATGTGATATTACATTTAATATGTGTCGAAAATGATTAGAGAAATAAAAAAATGTATAAAAAAAACTGCAATTTTATAAATAAGAGTGAAGTCCAAATGGACAATATACAACTAACAAGATCAACGCGGTTAAGTAAATAGCCAATTAAAAATAAACGTTAAACTTAAACCATTTATGGTTATTTTTTATTTAACCTAATTTTTTTTATATTTAAAACTAGTAAATAATATTCAAAGTACTCTGAGAATATATTTTTGTTAATAATTTGGTCTTTGTTAAATGGAAAAAATATTAAATAAGGTAATGTTTTTGAATATCAGCTCCACGCTGTAGCCCGCACACAGCAGGATAGGCGGAGGGACCCTAATGTTAATACATTGCGTGTTGAGTGGCAGAACTCAACGCCGCGTTTTACCTCGACACCAGAGCAAAGAAATGGAAATATAAATTTATGTAAATATTTCATGTCCTCGAGTGGGGATCGAACCTACAACCAGTCAGTTTTACAGTCACACCTTGTGCCCCTGCGCCACGGCTGGCCTCAATCCTCAAAGTACTAAAATATTTACAATGCATATTTAAATTTTCGTAATTTATATATGTATGGTAGGGTATGTTTGTGTGAGTTATACATATACGTATGTGAGATGACTAAAATAATTATTCCGCACTAAAAAGTTATTTCTCAGCAAAACTTTCTAAAAGCTTAAAAATCTTGGGATCGGTTTTCATATTCTTAGCTTTCGTTCAAACTTGAAAACTTGCAATAGCTAGAAATTTAACTATCCGGTTAAGTGAGGTACTCAATTTACCCTACTTTATTATATTCAAACTTAATACAACTTTCTAAGCCAAAAAGGATCCGGCATGGCGTATTTGTCTATAGGCCAAGTAGACCCGGACCTAGGGCGGCACGATTTACGACCACCTGACTGACATATGAGAGATCATTTTGAAAGTGATTTGTGCAGTGTTAATGACATTAAATGTCACACGCAATTCAATTGAACAGATACAAAAGGATGTAATATGGATAATATTTATCTTTTTTTAGCTTTACGCTGTATCCCGTATATAGTAGGGTAGGCAGAGGGAACCTGGGAACCTATGAACCTGTGTTAAGACCCTGCGTTCCTCATTTTTCGCAAAATGCTAGCGACATTGCGTGTTCTGTGGAACTCAATGCTGTTTTTTGTAAGAATAATATAATAATAGTAAGACTTGATGGATTGTTTTATAATTATCAATAATTGATGAAAATTATTTATTTTTATTAAATTATTTACTTTACTGTTTCTTTTTTCCTGAGAAAGGAAAACAAAAAATAGTTCATCAATTATAGGCTAGAACTGTAGTTCCACTAAAAGAATTATTTATGACTTCGACGACCATCGCCTAAAAAAAATGAGTGCGTATGTGTTATGTGATTCAGTCACATAACATTTCTTTATTATAGTAATTATATTTATATAATTTATTATTTTTATAATTATTTCTAAAAAATTGAATAAAAAAAAATTGTGTAAAATACAAGTACATATTTTACGCATATTAATTGCTATTTGTTTTCTGTTAATTGCACAACAATTTGTTTTCTGTTAATAGCAAATTGTATAAACATTTTATACAAGAGTTAAAATTGAATAAGCTTCACGCTGTATCCCGCACACAACAGGGTAGACAGAGGGAACCTAATGTTAAAACACTCCATTCGTTCCGTTCCGGCGGAGTGCTTTGTCTTGATTACCAGAGCAAAGAGGTAAAAACATTAAATATAACATTTCCTCGACTGGGAATCGATCTCACACCCTGTCGCGTTCACTGTCACACATTAGTATCTTACACTATATTATTTCTAATTAAAAAAAGATTTATAATTAACCTTTGATATAAAAATACAATAAATGGAGCCCTGTCTACTTATTAATGGAAATTAGAGAAAAACTGTGTTATGTTCGCGCATTAGATTCAAATCCGTGATCGGATGTCGTGGATAACGAGTGAATATAAATTACTAGAACTCACCGCAGCTGAGTGAAAGTCCACAATAATATTCAAACTACGGCCAACTGTCGCAAGTACGCTGCACTGCCGTTATTTGTTAGAAATATAATTAATAACTTATTATAATAATTTCATTTACACATTCGGAGAAAAATTGGGTACGGTGTGTCTTAACATTAGGTTCCCTCTGTCTATCCTGTTATATGCGGGATTCTGCGTGAAGCTGATTTTAATTTTTTTAATATATATATATCTGTATTAAAATTATCAACAGTAACATTCAAAAGAAATAGAAAGTAAATATATGATTACTTTTGGAGTTTTTAGAATGTTTATTTTGATTTTCAAATATTTATTTTAAATATTATAAGTTACAAGAAATGCGTAAAATAATAAAAATATGGTAAGATCCTAGAGATTATTACGTATCCATGGGTTACTTGTTCGTAGTAAACATAATTATTAATACATAGAAGCCGATACTAATAAATAGTACCGAGTTACGTGTTAGGTCCACGATGACGCGTTAATTGTCCTGTTTTGCTAACTTCTATTGTTTTGAACACTAACTATAGTGTAGTGCATGCACATCCGTATCTCTATATATATTTTTATATATATTTTTCAAGCTTCACGCTTTAACCCGCACACAGCAGGGTAGGCAGAGGGAAACTAGTGTTATAACGCTTAGTTTCCCACTTTCCGTCCAATTCTGGAGGCGATGCGTGCTGAGTGGTGGAAATCAATGCGCTTCGCCTCGACATATAAATTTAAATAAATATTTCATTTCCTCGAGTGGGGATCGAACCCACAACCAGTCGCGTTTACAGTCACACCTTGTGCCCCTGCGCCAGGCCACCTGGCTTCCTATTGTTTATTTGTATGCCAACTGAAATAATTTTTGTTAGGTTAAACAGCAGATAGTAAGTTATTTTTTCCAATTTTTTTTAGTTACAGGTTATTTGTGTTATATAAGCTTCAGTTGCTTCTGCAGCTAGCAGATTCTTTTATTGAATGAGAAATTGTATTATTTTTATTAATATGATGCTTTCGTTAAATAACTGTTATTATTTTAAATGAGATGTGTTTAAATTAAAATTGTTAACTATGAAACAAAGTATGTGACTTATTTGCAAGAAAATATTCAAATATTTGAAAAACTTAAGGCACTTCATCAGACTTACAAGACAATATGTAGTTTCTGACTTGTAAATACTGGAGAATGTAGAGTGAAAGTGGAGAACGAGATGATGCATTAGACTAGATTCTAAGATTAATTAAAAAATATAATTATACAGATTGCAATAACAAACAATCACGTTGGATTAACAATAGTCAATATGAAATTTTACAATGAAAAATTTTTACCTATATAATATGAACAGCGAATCTTTATATAAGATTGTTGCATGTTAACAGAACCACAAACAAAATATTAGGCATAAGATAATGGTTATAATTTAAAAAATATGTTTATAGATAATGTAAACGAGACATAACATTGAGGTGACATTTCGGATATTTCAGGTTATATTTTTAAACTATAGTTTAAACATAAAGAAAAACCGATTAATTAACATTTTCATAGTAAAAAAAAATATGTACAGGTAACACATTTATATCCTTATACCATAAATACCATAATTTCAAATATCATCACTTTAGATAACTCACCTAATAATCGCAAATCAACTACAACATAACATAACACAAATATACAATGTAAAAACTTACGTATTTATCAATATTTGAACAATGTCCATGGCAATTAGCATACCCAGATGACGTTAACGAACCGGCTCTACTTCCGGGATCGTTCGCGCTATCGTGAATGAACATCATTACAATACTACAACAGCAATAGCTTCGTCAACTTCGTACCGCCGTCCACGGCTTGTATCTAACTAACTAACCAACAATTCTATCGGTTTTATGGAGCCTAGATATGATACGCGCTCACCTGGGAGTTGTCGATCGCGAACATAATAAATGTTTATTGGTGGCACGGTGGCATGACGCGCGAGCGCGAGCGCGGGTTCTCGCGTGATTACTGACTGGCTGGTGGTATCGACGGTCGGCGCGTACGCACACCACGCACGGGTCCGCCGCCGCTGGGTGAAGGGGAAGCGGGGCGTAGATCCGGGTTGCGAGCCGACTCGCGCCCACTGCAGCGGGGTGGCCCCCAAACAACCGCACTGTTGACCTCTGTCACCCAGTACTGTACTAGATGTGCGCATCTCACTTTTTTTAAATTTTTTGATGAAACATTGTGATAGTTTTAGTGAGTTTGCTATTTTCTTTTGATGTGTATTATAGTTCTTTTTTTTGTTATATTTTGTAATATAATTCAGAGTGTGATTCTAAAATAATCCGGATATAAATATTGTTTAAGATTTTAATAAACAATAATTGGATAAAGGATTACATGACATGAATTCAAGTTATCTATTTTTTCCGTTTTAAGCTGTTTTCCACATATACTCCGGTAAGCAGAGAAAATTATGTTTCAAGACATTCCAATTTCTACTTAATGCCCGATTTCAAGATTCTTTGTATTAAGGGCACTTTGTCTACCTGAAGGGTGGAATTAAAATAAATAATTATCACCAAGCAGGATTAAGCCCACAACTGTTGTCCTTCTATGTTACAATACTGTGGTTTAACATGCCCAAGAGCCAGTAGTGGACAGATAAAACACATATATATTTTATACAGGCAGGCCTTGAAGGGTAACTTGGAAGTAATTAGCATCAACAATTGTTCTTTTACAACTACCGAAGATTGCCTGAAGACTTGCTGTTTGACTTTAACTTGTTATTTCTCAAATTTAACCAATAAATATTCTGAGGTACACAGAATTTTTCAATAGTGAGCATGGCATACTCAAATTCAATTAATTTACACCTTTAGCCATTGCACAATTTTTTAATTGAATAAATAAAATATTTCTTATTGATTTAATTACAAATACGTTATTTAGACAAACTCTTTATCAATATAATTAATAATTCATTAATCTAGTTGAGAATCTCCTAACATATAATAAAAAAATTTAAATAATTTTAATTAAACTACAAATACATAAAAACAAATCAAAGTAGGTTTACTGTGTGAACCTTAGCAATATTTTTATAATATTTTGTCATTTATTCTTTAATATGATACTTACTTATATTTAAAAATCATAATAATAATTGGTTCATTGGTAAAGTTTAATGGGTATACAGTATTTTGAATTTAAAACAGTTATATTATTAACTCTTGAAAATCTAGTAATAAAAAATATAAATTATGGTTTATTTATTTTTCTTACCTGTATTCGGTCTACTAGTTCTCGTGGGTTGACATTACTGTCTTTTGAATTTACGTTCAATGCGACATTAAACTGCACATAATCCGACTTTTCACACGCATTTCTAAATTTATTCTCAGAAAGTGTGACATAGTAAAAAGTTTCAACTAAATTAAGATATTTACTATAGAATTCATTTAAACAAGAACGAGGTACTGATATACTAAAGTTTGTTTCGTTTGACATTATTCAATAAATTTATGATTGGAATGCACTACAATTGCAATATAATTGCATAATCCATGTCAAAACAATCTCGTAGAACTTTTAATTCTAACATAATCACAATCCATGGATGTTATTTTTCCCGAAGTTTGACGTGAACTGTTTCTGACGTTTTAATTCTGTCAGTAAAATTGTAATAGTTAATTTAGATATACAGATAAATTACGAATGACAGCAACAGATAAACTTCAACTGAAGAATTAATATTTTCTATCTGTCTTTACTTACAGATTAAAAAATATTTACTGACACGACTGCATTTGACATTCAAATCAAGTAAAATTTTCAATGGCAAATATTTAATGCTTTTAAAGAAATTAAGTTGGTATGTAACAATAATTATTTAATAATACTTTTACTATTTGCGTATGTTCATTTCCAATTATAGGTACATGATAGAGCTATATCTGACGAAAATTTACGCTCGAGCCTATTTGTCCATAATACGTATGTAAACAAGACTTTACTAAAATAAATAAATACCTAATACATGTAATACAAATATTGATTTAATTTTACATGTTCCACAAGTTTAAACTAAATTAATATTAGTTTTGACTAATATTAATTTATTACTGAAATAATTTTGTTTTTAATTATCCACTTCTAATTAGTAGGACGTAGTACTATTGAGCTGGTCTGATAATGTATTTGGAAGCTTCAATTTTCTGCTGGAAAGCATATCAAGTTTGTGATCGTTATATACTCGTGTTATTAATGTCTTCTGTTGTAAAAAGCGTGTTGGTAGATTTTTAAGCTATTAATTTATTATTTATAGCAACCTGCTAATACAGCTGAACCTACTTTTTATTTTACCTATATATTTAAAAAAATATAAATTATTCATAAAATTATGCACCAATACCACAAAAGAAAATTCATAAAATAATGCTCATTCATCATTCATCAAAAGTAAGTCTCGTACACAATAGAAAATAATATACTTAATACAATTTTGTTACTTTGATCAGGGAGTCATGCAGAATACTGGAACAATGAATAAATTAAACACAAATGAAACAGGAGATTTTGATTGTTTATGGACGAGACTTGTCAGGTGGCTTACTTAAATTGAATTGCAAATTCTTTGTTTTATTAATAATTATTATGATATTGTAAAGTCAAAATCAATATTTTTAAGATCTGGTCCCGGTTTACGACCCTTAGTTTTCATGCAAGTAACAGAAGCCAAAGTATATTTTTTTTATTAAATCGAATCTAATCTTACGAGTAGTAATAGGCGGAACTCGATTTTTATTTTTTAAACGTTACTCAGTTTGCTTCCAAATTGTACATCTATGTTTAAAAAATAACAACAATGTGTAAAGAGAAATTTTATTTTTAATAATTGGTACATAGAAAAAATCATAATTAATACATAATACAATCCTTAATTTATATCTAAGAAATGAAAAGTTTGATTATTGACACATTATTATGATTACATAAATTCAGCAAGAAGTAAAATATAAATTCTGCATGACAAAAAATATTTTTTTCAGAGCAACAAAAAAAATAAATACGTTGAATCTTCGTTATAACGCGAGGTTCGGTAGGTCAAAAATGCGTTGTAACGCCTCGCCATATCGAGGTTAATAAACGAGCAATCGTTTTTTATTTTCATGCTATGTCCAGCACATAGCAGGGTAGACAGAGGGACCTGGGAATGTCCTTTACCAACGACACGTCTAATTTCTGTTTTAGCGGCTTATTAGGAAATGCTGTAGAACGTTTTCCCGTCAATGAATGATGAGTCGCCAAAATTCTGTTTGATATAAAATAACATTTATTCAACATTTTTTTTTGTATTTACTAAAGTTGTAATAGGTATTAAAAAGTACTAAGTTGGATATTATGAAGATAAAGGTAATTTAAAAATACCTGGACTCTCTTAGAAATTAAATATCTAGATAATTATGTCTAGGTATAAGCCTAGTTTAAAGCTGATAATTATGAAAATTAGAAAAAAAAATAAGGACTAAGGTAGTGCTTAGTTAAAATATGAATGATATAGGATTGCTATTAGCTACATTACTCACTGTCTCGGGAATACTGCTGTTAATAATTTTCGAGTTGCATTTGAGTGACAAGACCAATTTATTACGTGATGGAATTAATGCGTGTCCGCTGCCAATGGGAACCTAAAAATGAATGTTAAGTTAATGTAATACAATTTTTTAGCTTCACGCCGTAATTCCGCACATAATCAGCTTTGATGAGACACTAATGTTAAGATGGTCCGTTCTCAATGTCACACTTCCGTTCTCCACGGAAGCTTGCCGAAAATGCAATAGTGAAAACTACATTTAAATCAGTTTAGCCATTTCTGAGATTAACGTGCACAAACCCATTAACAAACAGTAATTATGTAAGTTGTCTTTTAAGGGCCAAATTTTCTTCAATCATAATTTTTTCTTTAATATTTCTTCTGTCTTTTTTAACTTATCTGGTATAGATTCCGATTGAACGTTCTGTTCATCACCTGAAAAGTAACATGTAATAATTGTTATTAGGACATTATGTAAACCATGAGATGAATGAATGATGATGAATTATTCAAAAAAATTCAAACTTACTTTTCTTCGTTTCATTTTCACTACGAAAAAATTGTAGCTGCAATAACGCTTCAGCTGCATCGATTTCGTCTTGAGAAAAGAAATTAGGCATTGTTATAATATTATCAACGTGTTCACGTCAAATCTCAAAACGAACTGACTAGGCTAGCAAAATTTGTAGGGATAGTTTGTAAATATGCCCGGTGGAGGGGTGGGGGTTTCGAGCAATATTCCTCTTTGTATTATACTCAGGTAAACAGTGAACAATTACTTATTTATTTAAATCTTTTCGTTTCTCTATAATGTGATCTTTTGTTTCTTTATTATCGGAGATTATATTAGCTGAGAAAAAAAATATAAGTAATATATAAATGTTTGTAAGCATCCAGTAAGTATCTAATAAGTTAACGGTATTAAATTGTGTATTATTCGTCACAATGAGCCTTTTTATACGGGAATAAATAAAATTAATCAGAAATGTTGAAATGTAAAGTTGAAAATCTTTATCATACTTTCTAAACAATTTACTAAGTAATTTTAAGTAGATATCACATAATACCTACTAATGAAGAAAACAAAGAAAAAATATTCTTGAATATGTAAGTGTGTAGGTGTACCTTAATTAAGTATAAAACAAAGTCAATTCTACTGCCCTGTAGTGGTTGGTGGTTCCTATCATTTTGTCTATTTTTAAAAAAATAATACATGTATTATTAATAAGAGTTATATTAAAGAATCAAGAAAGCATCGTTTTAAATTGTTCGAACACGAACAATTTTGTTGATATATCGTGAAACTCCACATGAATATGACACAAAATATGCAAAAATAACACAAAAAAACACAAAAAACTAAAAATATACAAAATCAAAACTTATTTTTACCATTTACGGCAAATGACCACATGTGCATAATAGCTAGTAAACAAGGTTAATAATTTGTAGAAAAAAAAAGAAACTAAGCCAATATGCGAGTCAGATACAGTGTAACACAGTTGTTTGTATTCAAATACTTCTAGAAAACTAGTATTTTTTAAAAAAATATTTATAAAAATTTATGTTCATACCTGATGAATCAGAATCCATTTTTTAATACAACCAGTATTGGTAACACTACACTATACAAAAAAATCATAAGATTTCATAAAGTTGCACTTTACTTGTCGCCTTTCTGTTTTAATTATAAAATCCTTTGAATTTTGTTCATTTACAGTTTAAATTACAGACTAACCATCTTCGATGGAGATCTATTAACTAACAATAACGCAGCCTAGATGATCTCTCGTAGCCTTCGATATAAGGCGGTATCTATTCTTATTAGACTACCCCCAATTTTAGAACTTCGTATTTTCGTTGAATTTCCTATGAGTGCTATATTTAACCATTTCATAGAAAAATATAGTGTGTGACGTAATTTTACCGCTAAACGGACAAGTCTAATTTCATTTTACATTTTTATCATGCACGTATAATAAAAGGTAAATAAATGATTTATTTACGACTAACAGCTAACTAAATAGGAATTGTCAAAATAGAATTACTGGTTGATTAATATGCGTTTATAAATATAAAAAAATTAAGTGCCAAATAGAGGAACTTAAGTTTGGCTTTTTTTCTTTTTATTTTATTAAAAATGTAAATAAGCAGTTTGAGGAATGTTGTAGTTGAATATCGCGACTGCAATAGTTTTTATTAAAACCTCCGGGATTTTTGTGTGTTTTTTCATACTAGAATAGTGATTCGTGATGTTGATTGATTTGTTAAATCAATATATAATATGCAATAATGGAAATTATCTACAACATGAATATGAACTATTAAACATTGTATAATCATTTGTTACCTCGACCACAAATTTTATTTTATTGACCCTGTTTTGGATGCAAGTCCAACAACAAAGTACAATTCCTGTTTTGGGCAGAAACTATATCAATTAGGTTCTGCCCTGGTTTTTAAGCTAGCATTGTCAGACGTCCTGATTTAGGCGGGACGTCCCGATTTTTACGCCAAAATTTAAATGTCAAAAGCGAGATAGAGACATGGCCACGCTTTCGTGAATCATTCCACGCAATTTTATTTTTTGAATTCTTTACTTTTTTTAATAAGTAACTAACAATTTCAGACATAGAAAATTCAGCTTTCCCTCGGGACAAAATCTGCCGCCACCGCTGCTTTAAGCTGAAATATCTTAGTATAATGGCCACCCTTTCTTAACATTATTTTTGTTCAATGATTTTTTCATTAACTACATTTAATGAAAAACGCTTCAGATAAGTTGTTGTGTTAAAGCGTAAAAATTTAATTTTGGAAAAAAAAAACGAAACTGCGCCACAACAACTGCGATTGCGATGCGAGTGTGCAATGAATTATTTAATACGGAACCTAGTGTTAAGACACTCCGTTCCCCAAATTCTGCCGAATTCTGGTGGCACTCAGACACAAAAAGGAAGAAATGAAAATATTAAATATTTCATTTCCTCGAATGCCAATTGAAGCCACAACCTGCCGTGTATACAGTCATAAAAGGTAAATAATATTAACTTGCTGCTAACGTGTCCACTTTGTCATAACAAAATAAAAAATAAAAATATTAATCACCACGATAAGAAATAATATAGAATCAATAAGGTTTAGTTTTCGCCAGGCAGTCTGTATGTTCAAGAAAGCTCATTCGAATTTCGTTATCTAAATAACCGCTAATAGATTATGGATTCCAAGAATTGATGTTCATTAATGTTTATTGCACCTACCGATAAACCCTTCTTTGTTCCTTTTCTTACAAAAACACAATATAGCTAGAAAACTGACTTCAAAACATCTATCTGGAGTACTACAATAACTTTTATACCGGTAAAATCATCCAGATACGTAAAATCATTAGTAATTGATATATGTATTTCCAGAATCTTGTAATTGTAAGTCATCCTTTACTGATTGACAGACAGACGCTACACATTTGTAACTGCTGAGAACAGAAAGCTGAAATTTGTAGTAGATTACTTGAGTGTAGATAGTGTAGTGTTCCATATACCTACACTCAAGTAATCTGATAAGAAATTCTGAAGAGAACGAAACGGAAAACGATTTCATATTTTATAGTCGAAATGGCACTAATGACTGATGTTGTGATTTATTAAAGTATCTAAAAATAACTCTGGATCGTTTCAATTATTATATAAGGACAAAAATCTAATTATAGAAAAAATATATTTGGCAAATAAAAATGTTTTCTTAAACTTTTAAGCTCACTTATATATATTTTTTATTAGTTACAACTTACAAGTATTGGGTACTTGAAATATTTTTATACTAATACAATCCTTTTGTGCAATCTGAGACTAAAATATATTATGGAATTTTAACAATTCTATAGTTTTATAACTTTAATACTTTGAAAAGGTTTTTCACCAATATTTTATATTTTTAAAATGTCTTAGAATAATGTAAATAGTAAAATCGGATATACACGTATATTAAGTAAGACAGATTTATTAGAATTTATTTCTTAAGCTGCATGAAGTTTTTTTTTCATTATAAATCACAACAACGATTTATAATGAAAAAAAAAACTTCGCATAACCGGGTAAAGAAGGGTTGGTATTATAGGCTTATAATGGTACTTATTGCCTTTCTGTTTTAATTTAATCAATTTAAGTACGCATATGCCTAAAGTATAAATATATCTTAAAAAATATGTTATTCGTCGTGGCCCAGGGGCCCAAGGGCAAGAGTGTAACGCGACGGTTGTGAGTCGTGCACCCGTACCAGTGATGTTAGGTTCCGACAAGAATGAGGAACATGTTCCAGCTATAGCATATTCTATTTCGGTTTTGGAATACTTCAATTTTCGTTCCGGTTCCCTCCGTTCATTTTTTAGGGTGCCGTACTTCAAAAGGTAAAAACTAAACGCTTATATGATCACTTGGTTTTACACCAGATATCAAACTGAAATTAATATCAAATATACAGGTCTTGGAGGTCTCGGAACATAGAAAAAAGCAAGCTCCTAAGTCAACGCAAAGATACGTGTATTAATGCATCGATTTTGCTGTTTCCTCAATTGTTTTTTTATCTAAATAACCGCTAATAGATTATGGATTCCAAGAACCACCGACAAGTCTTTCTTTATTCCTATACTAAATAGGGATAGGATACTAAATAGGGAAACAATAGAAAAAATATTCTGGGAAACTGGCTTTAAACATTAATCTAGAGTATAAAAGTAGTTTTATTATAAAATATAAAACTAAGCACTACCTAGTATCACCGGGTACTATGTATCGTATTGGTGAGTAATCTTTCTGATGGAAAGTATGAAATGTTATAAAATTTGTTAAAATTCTATAGTTATAATACTTGTATATTTTTTATTTTGAGACTTAACGCAAAGGGATTTTATTATATAAAAATTAGAACTAATTGTTTTTTAGAGTATACAACTTGATAATCTACAAAAATTTTATAAAGCATTTTAATTTGATATTTGAAGTATACAATTAGACTTTGAATCCAGGGCCTAGACCTACATCATTTTAGCAAATCTGAAGATCTTTCTTGAAGACTATTATGTAATTGAGACGGTTTGCGTACTTATTAACTTGAAAGTGGGGCCCTTTCAGAGATAGCGCCAACTTAAGGTACACGCTCTTCTACGTTAAACTAGAAACGCTCCTATTTAAATATATTGTTAAGAATAATATAAAAGATGTATATTTATTATTACCAGGCTCTTTACGTGAGCATTTACTTCTGCCATATATAGTAATGTTCAGGTGTTACAGTAAATTCACGCTCAAATTGAAAAATAAACAACGCCGGAACATCCGTATATCGTAACATTTTATAAAAGTCTAGCGCGACGACGCATGATATTTTATATTAAAGAAATATACTTTAGGTGACGCTTAAACAAATAAAAAATATATTTGGAAGTAACTAGGAGTAGCCGAAACCTTAATGAAAAAATCTTTTATTGCCAAACTGACATATTTACATCGTCGGCATGTAATATTCGAAACCACACATTATAATTTATAGGTACTTTAATAAATCACAACCTCAATTGTATTGGCTACCAATATTTTTCTTTTATGAAATCTTTTTCCCCCTTCTCATCAGAATTTCTTACAGCGGTCCATATACCTAGAAACTAGATACACTCAAGTCTTTCAAATGTCAACTTTTTATGCAGAGCATTTACAATTGTGTACTTTCTGTCCGTCGCTCGATAAAGATTGAGATTCTATAAATAATTATATAGCATATCTCCTACTATTCGTACGAACATTGATATATTACTTGTTCATGAGTTTATATACCTGGATAATTTTAACGATACTTGAAACTAGTTTAGCGTTCACACGCTCGCTTGCTTGATGTTATAAGTCTTTTTGTAAAAATATTTTTCTTTTCTAAAAATATTTTTCTTTTGTGAGAGACGGAACAAAGAAGGGCTTATTGGTAGGTGCAATAAACATTAATGAACATTTGTTCTTAGAATCCATAATCTATTAACGGTTATTTAGATAACGAAATTAGAAGGAACTTTCTTGAACACAGCCGACTGCCTGGTGGAAATTAAGCTTTACTGACTAGATTATTTTTTATGACCATGTTAATAAGATAGCGTTTGTAGAGTTTTACTATGATTTACCTTAATCGATTGACTAGGAATAATAAGTTTTAAATAATTTCAATCAATTTATATTTGCCAATTAAAATTACTTCATCGATAACTAAACCATTAAGGTATTTTGCCGAAAACAACGGTATTATAAATTAAGTAACAAAAAGACTTACAATTATTTGAAAGTAAAAAAGTTTGTACTTTTTTATTATTTATGTTTTTGTGATAAGTCTCTCTTAACATTAACATAAATTACCTGCGGTAAGTTAACATAGTACCTCCTCCCAAATTCACATTTGAACTTATTATTTATATATTTTTAATAAAATACAAATAATAAAATTCTAAGGAGTTTTCGCTATTTAGGACTAATATTTTATTTTTTATAATATTTAAAACGCATTTTTTTACTGAGTTGTTCTATTTTGATAATTCCTATTTCTAGTACGTAACCGACAAAAAATGGAATAAAGTAAGACTTGTGTATTTAGGTGTATAATTACGTCCTAGTTTTCTCATATTTATTTCAACGAAAATACGAAGTTGTAAAATTGAGGATAGTCCAACAAGAATAGAAACCGCCTTATATCGAAGGCTACGAGGTCATATAGGCTGCGTTGTTGTTAATTAGTATAAAAATACATATTTAACTTAGTAACTTTTAATACCTATTAAACTTTTTGTAAATAATAAATTATACTTTACTTAATTAGAAAACGTATAAAAATTTGAACGTAGCGGGACTCGAACCCGCGCGACTCGAACCCGCGCCTCCAGGAGGCGCGGGTTCGAGTCCCGCTACGTTCAAATTTTTATACGTTTTCTAATTAAGTATTTATCTTTCCTTAGTGTGGATTAACACTTTAAAAAATTTTAAAAAATTATACTTTATTTTAAACAGGGTTTTGGCAACTCATTCTTTGACTGGAAAACGTTCCCCAGCATTTCCTAATAAGCCGCCAAAAAAGAAATTAAACAAGTCGTTGGTAAATGACATCGTGACAACAGTCTCTGAGAGGTGTGGGGTCCCAGAAAACATAGTCAGGTTTGATTTTTTTGTTATATTTTAATCTTTTTATATGATCCTCGCAATCTGTGTAATTTCGGTATTCTATACAATACAAATCGGCATTGTACAGAATACCTAGGGTGGCCAGTGAATGTACGAAATAATATAGATATTGTAACAAAGATTAAATTATGTATGGATAAGAAACAGGTGGCTCTGGGTGTTTTTATTGATTTAAAAAAGGCATTCGACACTGTAAGCCATGAATTACTTTTAAGTTTTGGAATCATATTTCACCAACAGATCACAGATAGTAAAAGTAAGAGAAACACAAAGTAACACCCAAAACATTACCTATGGAGTTGCACAAGGGTCAATCTTGGGACCGTTGCTCTTTCTTGTATATATTAACAGCATCCATAACATAAACGTATACGGCTATGTATCTTTATACGCTAATGATACTAGTGTTTTCTATTACGGAAGTCATTTAGAAACTATAATAAACGATGCTCATTGGGTTCTAAAGAATAGAAAGATATCCCACAAAATAGTGCTGAGCATCAATAACGAAGCAATTACACAAGTCTATCAAGAAAAATATTTAGGATTGATTCTTGATAGCAGAATGACATGGAAACCACATATTTATAAAATTAAATCTAAACTAACATCTTTAATGGGATTAATTAGAAACATTGTACGCTGTCTACCACGCAAAGTCCTTTATATCCTTATTAAGCCAAATATTGATAATTTGATTGAAATATGGGGTTCAGCGTCAAATAGCAATTTCGACGTTTTGCAAAAAGCACAAAACAAATTAATAAAAGTACTATTTAAATATAATTTCCGTACTCCAACTAAAAAACTATATAATGAAACAGGGCTTTAAAATATTTATTAAACCTATGTATATAATAGCTGTACAAACATACAAACTTTACATTTACAAAAAAACTAAGCATACAAAAAATCAGACTAAGAAATGCAAACGGCATTAAACTAATTATGGCAAAAAGAATATAATGTTTGAAGGTGCCTATTTTTATAACGAACTACCAAAAGATATGAAAGAAACAAAATTAACATCTAAATTTAAAGGATTACTTAAAAATTACGTGAAAAATATAATGCCTACACATATTATTTAATATAATAATAACGCTTCTCACATAAAAAAAAAACTAAATAATACACACTTAGCTTAAATAAATATATAACAAGTTAATAACAAAATAATACATATTAATTAACAATAATAATAATAACAAATAAATAAATAAAAATGAATAAAAAAAAGTAACAACAATATTTATATAAAATTAAGAAATCTATACTTATAATAAATCTGTAGAAAAGTCGTTTCTGTACATTGAAAATATTAAAAAAAATAGCTAGGGTGTTAAAGAATAACTAACAGAATCCATTTCCAACATTTTTGGAATTTTTGTCTGTTTGTCTGTTTTCCTGTTTATGTGAACACGCATCACGTCAAAAGTACACAATATATTTAAGCAAGTTTTATACGTAAAAATTACCAGTAAATCAAAGTAACATTTAGTGTTTATTTCATTGTAATAGCTTCACTCTATCAAAAGATATAAGTATTTAAGTTTCCAAGAAGCTTATATTTGAGATAGTAAAACTCGATACTAGAAACGCTATCTATTTTATATTTTCGAAAGGCTACCGCTACACTCTATATAGGTAGGCAGGTAGGCAGATAGGCAGGTAGGCAGGTAGGCAGGTAGGCAGGTAGGCAGGTAGGCAGGTAGGCAGGTAGGCAGGTAGGCAGGTAGGTAGGCAGGTAGGCAGGTAGGCAGGTAGGCAGGTAGGCAGGTAGGCAGGTAGGCAGGTAGGCAGGTAGGCAGGTAGGCAGGTAGGCAGTAGGCAGGTAGGCAGGTAGGCAGGTAGGCAGGTAGGCAGGTAGGCAGGTAGGCAGGTAGGCAGGTAGGCAGGTAGGCAGGTAGGCAGGTAGGCAGGTAGGCAGGTAGGCAGGTAGGCAGGTAGGCAGGTAGGCAGGTAGGCAGGTAGGCAGGTAGGCAGGTAGGCAGGTAGGCAGGTAGGCAGGTAGGCAGGTAGGCAGGTAGGCAGGTAGGCAGGTAGGCAGGTAGGCAGGTAGGCAGGTAGGCAGGTAGGCAGGTAGGGCAGGTAGGCAGGTAGGCAGGTAGGCAGGTAGGCATGTATGGATGTATGGATGTATGGATGTATGGATGTATGGATGTATGGATGTATGGATGTATGGATGTATGGATGTATGGATGTATGGATGTATGGATGTATGGATGTATGAATGTATGGATGTATGGATGTATGGATGTATGGATGGAGTATCGATACTAATGTGATATCTATATATTTATATATATTAAATATTTTTTAGTATTTTTTTTAATTCTAATAGAATTAAACAACTTTCTAAAATGATTTTTCCTTGCGTTGCGTTGTAATAATTACAACATAATATATAAGATTGTATATGTTATTTTAATTATTATCTTAAAATAAATAAATGTATTTTGATGAAATTTATTTTCTTAAAAATTAGGAGTGCCCAACAAAGCTATCATTTCTCTATGAAGATATAAATAAATAGTTATAAAGGTCAGTTATTTAATCATTACACCATTACGACGAATATTACAATAAAAACAATTAAACCGATTTTACCGCTCCCGCACCGCGCTCACGTCTTAGCTCTTTAAATCGCTTAAGTCGTTTCTGAGATAAACGTCGACTAACAGAAAAACCAAGAAACCGACAAAATTTATAAATATTATTGTTGCTGGTTCTATTACTTTGTTAATTGCTCCAATAATAATTTGTTTAATGAAAATCGAAAATGTCATGGTTTTAATAATTTTCACATTAGAAATCTAAAGTGTGCTGCAAGCATACATTATTTATTAAAACAGGAACGTAATTCCTTGTACCGAAACAAACAAATAATTCACAAATTTAAGCGGGTGAAGCCGCGAGCTGGTTGCTGTATTTTATAAAATTTTATGTAGTGTTTATAATAGATGGATCACGTGGTGATGTCAATACGTTTTAATCATTGGTATGTAGGTACGTTATATTAATTTATAGTAGATATATTTCTCAAGAGAACTTAATCGAAACTTTGTATATAAAAAAATACATGAAATAATCATGTTAGGGAAATATCAAATTTATTTTATGAATCAATTTTAATGTTATATTCGAAACAAATGAATTGTATGTAAATTTATTAACACGTTTCAAGTATGAAAAAAAGAAAAAATGCAATAAAATTGCGTTTCTGCTTTTCTTTCCAATGATTTATGTTTCTATATATGTGGGACGTAAATGCGGGAACAGAGCTGCCATCTTAGTACAGAGTAACCTCTAAAATATATATTTACGTATAGTTAAAGAATAAAAAGTGTGAAGAGGAATGTGTGATTTCTCTATAGAATATATTATTCTACATTATATAATAAAAAAACAGTACATATAAACGTATCCTCCTGCAGTATAATTATTTTTAATCAACATTTGTGAACTTTTAATTTTGAACATTTTAAATATTTTCGTGCCATTATGATGAAAAACTTAGACAATTTTTTAATTTGAAAAAAATAATTTATTAACGATAAGAATGTTGGTAGTTTTTCAAAAGGTATAAGAATTTAAAAAATGTCTAAAATATGCTTTCTTCGCAAGTATTGTAATAACTATTAGTTCTACTCACTAAAAAATCACTATAAATATTAAATATGCTCAATTAGTGTTTTTGTTAGCACCACTTTAAATGAAACCATAGTTAATCACTATAAAAGCATAACAATAAAAAAAATCCTAAAAGTGAAAAAGTTATTTTTCATACAAAATAAATTATATATATCGTTGATATTAAAATAAAACGCTATTTGTCATTAAACACGCAAACATGCATAAGCCTATCAAAGGGAAACCGCCGCATACGCCTTATTCCTAAATCGAGTCGTATGTATTGGCGACAAAGTTCAAAGTTGCTTAACCTTTAGTAATACTTTTGTAGGTATCTATGCGTAACTGCGTCACACGAAATACAGGTATGGATGAACATCGATCGTGTAATGAAAAAAAAATCTACGTCTAAACTGTTGAGGTATCTTGATTAATTTCTTTAGGTATGGGCTTAAAATATTTTATCCTATATATTGCCCCCGTAAAAGGAGCTCTGACGCTTCCATTGTGTATTAATATTAAAGGCCATCGCGGCGCAGGGGCACAAAGTTAGGTTAAGTTATTTAAATCGGTTAAGCCCTTTCTGAGATTATCCTGAACGCACAGATAAACAGACAAACTGACCAAGTTCTATTACATTGTTAAATGTCCGTAATAATAATTTTTCTAATATATCTTCCACGTACAGACACCGATGAGTTAGGATTTTATTGTAAGTAGCGATATTACTATAACTATATAGCTATAACTATAACTTAGGTCCTAAAGACTCCTTAAGGCAAAAGTTTAAAGAAATTAATATATTGACAGTTGCATCTCTCTTATGGGTGGTACGAAAATGCGACTGCGTTGCAAACATACATTATAGGTATTATTATAAAATACGAACATAATTTTAGTATATTAAGCAAATAATTCTGTGGTTTAAGCGGGCGAAGCCGCGAGCGGGCCGCTAGTACTAAAATAAATAAATAAAATATCTTCATGCTAATAATTAAGATTACTAAGTGGCGCTTCCAGTTGATCTTATTCCGTACAAATGTTTCTAATATGTACCTTACATTTCATTTGTCCATAAAGCATATACTAACTTAGTGTAATGTAATGTACCCAACGAATTATTATTATTGTAGTGTAATATGTTATTGTCTCATGTAAGTGAATTTTGTATTGTTATGAGAAATAATAATCTTAAACCTTAATATTAATATTATTGTCCATTACATACTTTTTTGTAATTACCAATAAGAATTTGTATGACTTTCAAGCAAGTAAGAAAGTCGCAGCACAATTAATGTCTGCCTGTTCGCACTTGCCTCCCTTCCGTGATATTGTCATATACATACATTACCGCGCATCGGTACCTTGTAGAATACCTGGATAAAGTATAAAATAGATAATATTTCATGGATTACTTACACGTTTTTAGTATTCTACACATTGCCGAGGTATTGTACAAAATACCGAATTATACAGATCGCCAGTAACATTATGTATATAATAATAAGTCAGTCAAATATAAAATTAAAAGCATTTTCAGAACCAGTATTACAACTAAATATGCAGATGAAAGCAAGATGCTTAAAACACGTCTCCAGCCTAAAATTTAAAAAATTAAGAAGGAAAATATACCCACGTCAGATACTTCTGATACTTCAGAGGATTGATTCATTTAACGTAATAATTTAAAGATACTTGATTTAATATTTTATAATAAATATTACAATATTTTTTACTTCTAATGTTCTCACATTAGAAGCGATTTTGGTGTGGCGTAGAACATTCTATATTTTATAATTCTTGTGTTTAAATATCTAAATATATGAAAAAAATATGGCAATTGCTTATGGTAGTTGCTAAAACTACAAACATTTTAAACTAGGTTACTTATGAATGATATAAGATCTTGATTTTCTCCTTCTTTTATTATTTTTATCATAATTTACTCAGTGTCCGTGCCCGTGGTTAACTCGTCTTCATGGGGCTACTAAAAGCTTTCAAGCAACTATAACGTGTAATAATTTGTTACTTTTTACCGTCCTACTAGGTTACACTGCTAGGCAACGTCTCCTGAGACACTGCTAAATAAAGTTGATACAGAAGGATTGTAGAATGTGAAATGAATGTGAAATGTGAATGAAATTTTATAAATGATTGCTTTCATATTAATATACAAACTATAAGTATTTTCTTTTCAGCTTTCAGTCGGTCTTATTGCTACTAGCAATAAGACCGCCTTTGCATGCTCTGTATTTGTTTAATAACCTCCTGCATTTTGTTACATTGATTTTGTGTGCAATAAATGTTTTTTCACTTTTATTCTGTTGTATTTCTACAAACTTTATTTAACATTTAGTATTTGTTTAGTTAGTTACGTAACTTGGTTAGTGGAAGTAGATCTGGCTTTTATAAATCCATATTAGTTTGATGACATAAGTTGTTTACAATACCAATGTATTATTTTACATTTAAGTTTAATTTAAGTGTTTTTTAAGTTTAATTTAAGTGTCTCAAATTCCTCAGCAAATACTTGAAGTATAGAATATAGAAATGGGGAATAAAAAAAGGTAAAATATTTTAGATTTTTTTGCGTAAACTTTTTTTTAAATATAAAAAAACATGTACAGATTATTTTAGAGTAGTAGTAAAACACATATGGGCTATATATATGTACTAGCGACACGCTCGCGGCTTCGCCCGCTTGAACCACAAAACTATTTACTTAACACACTGAATTATGTTCATGATTTGATATACCTATAATGTATGTTGGCAACGCAAATTAAGAAAGCATATTTTAGGCAATTTTTAATTCTTATACCTTTTGAAAAACTACCAATATTCTTATAGTTAATAAATTATTTTGTAAATTAAAAAATAGTCTATGTTTTTCATCATAATGGCGGGAAAATATTGAAAATGTTCAAAATTACACTATAATACCACAAAGTATTGACATTGTAGTGTTTAGAGTAATTGAAAATAGTTATACTACAGGAAGATTCATATGCACTGTTCAAACCTGTTTTTATGATACAATGTAAAATAATATATTCTATAGGAATCACACATTCTTTTTATTTTTTAACTATAAAACGTAAAGAGGTTACGTTTAGAGGTTACTCTGTACCAAGATGGCAGGCCACTCTGTTCCCGCATTTACGCCCCTGATATATCGATATAAATAATAGAAATATAAAATATTGGAAAGAAAAGGATAAACGCAATAATATCGCATTTTTTCGTTTTTTCTTACTTGAAACACATTAATAAATTTACATACAATTTATTTGTTTTGAATATAACATTAAGTTTAATCAGCTTCACGATATTTTAACAGATAACATAAGATGACATTAAGTTTAATTCATTAAATATATTTGATACTTCCTTAACATTATTATTTAATTCATTTTTTATATATAATGTCCTGAGAAAGTGTATTGACATTACCTCGTCCTCTAAACACAATATATACTTTTATAAACTATGAACTCACAATCAGAATTAACATTCCAAATACATATACTTTTTATTCTACACATCGCCATTTGAGCTAGTCCAGAAAAATATACCTACTTTATTATTTTTGTTAATATCACCAACGTTGACGTTTAAAATAATAATTATGGTAGACTAAACAAATATTAATTATACTTTTTTTAGCTTTTCGGTGTATCTCGCACACAGTAGGGTAGGCAGAGGGAACCCAGTGTTAAGACACTCTGTTCCCCACGTTCTGCGGAATTCTGTAGGCGTTGCGTGCTGTGTAGTGAAACTGCCTCGACACCAAGGCGATGAAATGGAAATATGAATAATTATTTCGTTTCCTCGCGTGGGAATCGAACCCACAACCAGCTTACAGTTACACTTTATGCCCCTGTACAACGAACGGCCTCAATTGACTTTCTTCTTTTAAATTGTGGGGATAAATGAAGTAACCGTACTTTAATTATGTCAGATTTCTTCAGATTCAGATTAACCGACTTCTTAAAATAGGAGGTCATCAATTCGACTGTATTTTTTATCCTTGTTACCTTAGAACTTTTGAGTGTGTGAACCGATTTTGATTATTCTTTTTTTATTTGGAAGCTAATACCTCCCGTGTAGTCTTATTTTAATTTAGTTCATTTCCGACAATAGTATCTAGGGGAAAATCATATAAATCTCAAATATACATTAAGTATGTGCGCGACAAATGGACTAATAACTCAATATTAACTCAACCGATTTGAATGATTCTTTTTTAATTAGAATGTGTACCCTACACATAAAGGGTAGTTTGGTGAAAGTTTGGTTAAGTTCAGAGTATGAAATCAGGTTAAAATTGAAGAAGTCAATTTTTTTTATTAAAAAATATAATTACGTTATTTTTTCTGGTAAAATTTCTTTATACTCCATGATAAAACTATTCTATAAGTTGCATTAGGCTTTGAACTATTACCTTACTAAAATTAATTTAATTTCATACAGTAGTTACCGGTATTTTAAGTAATTATCATTTTTGAGTTTTTATTTTTTTCAACAAAACTATTATGAAATTCGGGATAAAACCCAAAAAAAATGTACCTTGAGACCCTACCCTAATACCATGCAAAAATTAATAATTATTATGATATTGTAAAGTTTTTCAATCAATATTTTTAAGATCTGGTCCCGGTTTACGACCCCTAGTTTTCATGCAAGTAACAGAAGCCAAAGTATATTTTTTTTATTAAATTGAATCTAATCTTACGAGTAGTAATAGGCGGAACTCGATTTTTATTTTTTAAACGTTAATCAGTTTGCTTCCAAATTGTACATCTATGTTTAAAAAATAACAACAATGTGTAAAGAGAAATTTTATTTTTAATAATTGGTACATAGAAAAAATCTTAATTAATACATAATACAATCCCTAATTTATATCTAAGAAATGAAAAGTTTGATTATTGACACATTATTATGATTACATAAATTCAGCAAGAAGTAAAGTATAAATTCTGCATGACAAAAAATATTTTTTTTCAGAGCACATAAAAAATAAATACGTTGAATCTTCGTTATAACGCGAGGTTCGGTAGGTCAAAAATGCGTTGTAACGCCTCGCCATATCGAGGTTATTAAACGAGCAATTGTTTTTTATTTTCATGCTGTGTCCAGCACATAGTAGGGTAGACAGAGGGAACCTGGGAATGTCCTTTGCGGCTGGGGAACGTTTTCCCGTCAATGATTGATGAGTCGCCAAAATCCTGTTTGATATAAAATAACATTTATTCAACAATTTTTTTAGTATTTACTAAAGTTGTAATAGGTATTAAAAAGTACTAAGTTGGATATTATGAAGATAAAGGCAATTTAAAAATACCTGGACTCTCTTAGAAAATAAATATCTAGATAATTATGTCTAGGTACAAGCCTAGTTTAAAGCTGATAATTATGAAAATTAGAAAAAAAAATAAGGACCATGCGTGTGTAGGTAGTGCTTAGTTAAAATATTTTCCATCTTTAAATTGCTAAAACATATATAAAGCTAAACTTACCACACCGCCGCTAAGTTTTGATTTGGCGCTTTTGGATTTGGTGCTTCTTTTTTGAAATTTTTGAACTTCTTATCATTTAAAATTGTAGTTGTACAAGAACTCTAAAAAAAATAAGTATATAGTATAAACTCAAAAATTAATAACTTAACAAAACAGCTTCACGCTTTATCCCTAGCGAGGTAGTTAGAGAGAACGGAGCGCCAGACGGTCGGTCTTTACATAAATGATTTAGTAAAAATCTGAATCATCAATTATATTTGTATTAAAAGATAATTTACACTGATAAAAAACACTTACTGATTGATAATTAGGCGATTTATATTGTCTGTTACTTCTTCGCTGAGATTCGGGGGAATCTTCTTTGGATGATTCAGAATGTTCTATTAAGGACATTCTAAATCATCCAAATCTGTAGAAGGACGTTCTTCTTGTAATGCTTTCCATTGGAATTTCCATTTTGCTAGAAAAGGCTTCAGAGTTGGAGTGCTGGTATTAGCAAAATTTCCAATCTAAAAAAAACAAAATATTGTAGATATATAAATAAAAAAGAATAATTGCACAATATTCATAACATTACATCGCTGCTTTTTAGTATTCAATAGTTAGTGAAAAAAGAGGGAGAAAATAATAAAAGATATTTATTAGTACCGGAGCTCTAAAGCGAGTTCCATATTTCTAGCTGCCGGAGGTTCCTCAATGGTCTCTTCATCACCTGAAAAGTAATAAATTGTTGTTAGGACATTATGTAAACCATGAGATGAATGAATGATGATGAATTGTTCCAAAAAAATTCAAACTTACTTTTCTTCGTTTCATTTTCACTACGAAAAAATCGTAGCTGCAATAACGCTTCAGCTGCATCGATTTCGTCTTGAGAAAAGAATTTAGGCATTGTTATAATATTATCAACGTGTTCACATCAAACCTCAAAACGAACTGACTAGGCTAGCAAAATTTGTAGGGATAGTTTGCATATATGCCCGGTGGAGGGGTGGGGGTTTCGAGCAATATTCCTCTTTGTATCATACTCAGGCGAACAATTACTTATTCATTTAAACCTTTTCCTTTCTCTATAATGTGATCTTTTGTTTCTTTATTATCGGAGATTATATAAGCTGAGAAAAAAAATAAAAATATGTTTGTAAGCATCCAGTAAGTATCTAATAAGTTAACGATATTGAATTGTGTATTATTCGTCACAATGAGCCTTTTTATTCGGGAATAAATAAAATTAATCAGAAATGTTGAAATGTAAAATTGAAAATCTTTATCATACTTTCTAAACAATTTACTAAGTAATTTTAAGTATCACACAATACCTACTAATGAAGAAAACAAAGAAAAAATATCCTTGAATATGTAAGTGTGTAGGTGTACCTTAATTAAGTATAAAAAAGTCAATTCTACTTCCCTGTAGTGGTTGGTGGTTCCTATTATTTCGTCTATTTTTAATAATACATGTATTAAAAGTTGTTATTAAGTTTAAATTGTTCGAACACGAACAATTTTGTTGATATATCGTTAAACTTCACGTCACGTCAAAAATAACACAAAAAAACACGAAAAACTAAAAATACTTTTATATATACAAAATCAAAACTTATTTTTACCATTTACGGCAAATGACCACATGTGCATATTAGCTATTAAACAAGGTTAATAATTTGTAGAAAAAAAAAGAAACTAAGCCAATATGCGAGTCAGATACAGTGTAACACAGTTGATTGTATTCAAATACTTCTAGAAAACTAGTATTTTTAAAAAAATATTTATAAAAAATTATGTTCATACCTGATGAATCAGAATCCATCTTCCAATATAACCAGTATTGGTAACACCACACAATACAAAAAAATCATAAAATTTCATAAAGTGCAAATTATAAAATCTTTTGAATTTTGTTCATTGAAATTACAGACTAACAGTCTTCGATGGAGATCTATTAACTAGATGATCTCGTAGCCTTCGATATAAGGCGGTATCTATTCTTATTAGACTACCCCCAATTTTAGAACTTCGTATTTTCGTTGAATTTCCTATGAGTGCTATATTTAACCATTTCATAGAAAAATATAGTGTGTGACGTAATTTTACCGCTAAACGGACAAGTCTAATTTCATTTTACATTTTTATCATTTACATATTATAAAAGGTAAATAAATGATTTATTTACGACTAGCAGCTAGCTAAATAGGAATTGTCAAAATAGAATTACTGGTTGATTAATACGCGTTTATAAACATAAAAAAATTAAGTGCCGAATAGAGGAACTTAAGTTTGGCTTTATTCCTTTTTATTTTATTAAAAATATAAATAAGCAGTTTGAGGAAATGTTGTAGTTGAATACCGCGACTGCAATAGTTTTTATTAAACCCTCCGGGATTTTTGTGTGTTTTTTCATACTAGAATAGTGATTCGTGATGTTGATTGATTTGTTAAATCAATATATAATATGCAATAATGGAAATTATCTAGAACATGAATATGAACTATTAAACATTGTATAATTATGTTACCTCAACCACAAATTTTATTTTATTAACCCTGTTTTGGATGCAAGTCCAACAACAAAGTACAATTCCTGTTTTGGGCAGAAACTATATCAATCAGACGTCCTGATTTAGGCGGGACGTCCCGATTTTTACGCCAAAATTTAAATGTCAAAAGCGAGATAGAGACATGGCCACGCTTTCGTGAATCATTCCACGCAATTTTATTTTTTGAATTCTTTACTTTTTTTAATAAGTAACTAACAATTTCAGACATAGAAAATTCAGCTTTCCCTCGGGACAAAATCTGCCGCCACCGCTGCTTTAAGCTGAAATATCTTAGTATAATGGCCACCCTTTCTTAACATTATTTTTGTTCAATGATTTTTTCATTAACTACATTTAATGAAAAACGCTTCAGATACGTTGTTGTGTTAAAGCGTAAAAATTTAATTATGGAAAAAAAAACGAAACTGCGCCACAACAACTGCGATTGCGATGGGAGTGTGCAATGAATTATTTAATACGGAACCTAGTGTTACGACACTCCGTTCCCCAAATTTTGCCGAATTCTGGAGACACTCGGACACCAAAAGGAAGAAATGAAAATATTAAATATTTCATTTCCTCGAACGCAAATTGAAGCCACAACCTGCCGCGTATACAGTCATAAAAGGTAAATAATATTAACTTGCTGCAAACGTGTCCACTTTGTCATAACAAAATAAAACATAAAAATATTAATCACTACGATAAGAAATAATATAGAATCAATAAGGTTTAATTTTTGCCAGGCAGTCTGTATGTTCAAGAAAGCTCATTCAAATTTCGTTATCTAAATAACCGCTAATAGATTACGGATTCTAAGAATTGATGTTCATTAATGTTTATTGCACCTACCGATAAGCCCTTCTTTGTTCCTTTTCTTACAAAAACACAATATAGCTAGAAAACTGACTTCAAAACATCTATCTGGAGTACTACAATAACTTTTATACCGGTAAAATCATCCAGATACGTAAAACCATTAGTAATTGATATATGTATTTCCAGAATCTTGTAATTGTAAGTCATCCTTTACTGATTGACAGACAGACGCTACACATTTGTAACTGCTGGGAACAGAAAGCTGAAATTTGTAGTAGATTACTTGAGTGTAGATAGTGTAGTGTTCCATATACCTATACCAAGTAATCTGCTAAGAAATTCTGATGAGAACGGGGAAAACGATTTCATATTTTATAATCGAAATGGCACTAATGACTAATGTTGTGATTTATTAAAGTATCTAAAAATAACTCTGGATCGTTTCAATTATTATATAAGGACACCAATCTAATTATAGAAATAATGTATTTGGCAAATAAAAATGTTTTTTTTAAATTTTAAGCTCACTTACTTATATATATATATTTTTTATTATTTATAACTTACAAGTATTGGGTACTTAAAATATTTTTATACTAATACAATCCTTTTGTGCTATCTGAGACTAAAATATATTATGGAATTTTAACAATTCTATAGTTTTATAACAATGATTACTTTGAAAAGATTTTTCATCAATCTATACTAATATTATAAAGAGGTAACATTTGTATTTTTGTATGTATGTATGTATGTATGTGTGTATGTTTGTAGAGTTTTCACACAAAAACTACCGGACCGATTTCAATATTTTTTTCACTATTAGAAAGCTGCATCTTCACCAACCAGTATAGGCTATATTACATTTTCAAAAAAAATAGAGATCCCTAATAAAAATGCAATAATGTAACCCAAGGTGAGAAGAAATTGATCTTAACAATTCTATCATCGCATGCGCTGCGAAAACTATTGATGATAGAACAAAACAATAATCTACAGTATTATAGAGCGCATCAATATCTATATAAAAGTCCGCGATAGCATATGTCCAACTACTGTAGTTATGACAATATAACCTGTTTTTTATATTTTATAAGTTAACAAAAGTGCCGACAATAATCAAACCATATTATTCATACCTCTGCATTAATCCTTATCCTATTAAATGATATTTTATTAAAGATAATTTCAATATCTGTAAAATACTTTTTAAATTAATAAAATCGGAAATCCCATTCAAAAGATATAACGAATTTAAAAATATCAATCTAAAGAAAATCATGTAATAATAAAAAATGCGGAGTGTGTGCCGTGTGGCCTCGCGCACCCTGGCGAGTAACTCTGCGGGGGTGAGGGGGAGGTGCATCGATATCACTAAAATTATTAAGACAATCGATTAGATTTTTTGTTTCCTAATTTGATTTGAATAGGCCCCGAAACTACGAGACCAATTTGGAAAATTCTTTTTCAATTAGACGATTAAGGTGTAAAAAATGCCAAAAAAAAACCTTATATCGCGTACGCTGTGGAAATTATTGACAATAGAGCAAAGTGATGTACTATAATTTCATAGAAGACATCGTATTGATGTCAAAAAGTTGACGATGCCATGTGTAACTGTTAGAGCTATGTTACAATAACTAATTTTCAAAGGAAAATGTGCAAACTAGAACAGAGCCGCCATCGTAGTACAGAGGGACAAAATATATATATATTATATTCTGTCATAATGAATAGCTTTAAACTTTACATACAAAGGTATCCCGTACGTAGTATATCATTTTTTTCATTTATTATTACCAGTACAACAGTATCGATATTAATGTGGTATCTATATTTTTATATATATTTAATACTTATATATATTTTATTTTATATAATATTTCTAAATATATTTGATATAATTTAAGAGGGACATCTAATATATATATATATATATTATATTCTGTCATAATGAATAGCTTTAAACTTTGCATACAAAGGTATCACATCAAAGTACAACAGTATCGATATTAATGTGGTATCTATATTTTATATATATATTTAATATTTTTTCTCCCCTTAGTGTTTTTCAGGTGGAAAACACAGACAATATTTTATTCACCATAAAAATGTTAGTAATTTTTATAATTCTAATATAATTAAACAACTTTCCAAAATGATATTTCCTTGCATGTGTTGTAATAACTATCAGGAGCTATTAAACAAAACAATACATTCTCATTTTGATAAATATATTATATGTTATTAAGTATAACAATATAATATATAAGATATTATATATTATTTTAATTTTTATCTTAAAACTAGCGGGCGCGCGCAACTTCGCCTGCTTATTAGCACAATTAGGGGTGAATTCTAAATAAACCACGAAAAGCGTGTTCAATAAAATATTTTTAACAGTCTGAATTTAATGTTTTATAAAAATTGGTGGCGATTTAAAGATTTTTTCATATAAACTTTCAACCCCGTCCATTGTTTTTAGAATTCATCCCTAAGAGGATGAATTCTAAAAACCATGAAACACGTGTTCAATGAAATATTTTAAAGAGTCTGCTGACTTTTAAATTTTATCAAAATCGGTGCTGTTTTAAAAAATTGCCATACAAACTTTCAACCCCTATTTCATCCGTTTAGGGTAAAAAGTTTTCAAAATCTCTTATTAGTGGATGTCCAAATTATTGAAATAAACATCTGTCCAAATTTCACGTTTCTCCCATCAGCGATTACGGCTCTGCTCTGCTCTGTGTCTTACCTCAGTCAGTCAGGTACATGTCCTTTTATATATATAGATAAATAGATAAATAAGTGTATTTTGATCAAATTTATTTTCTTAAAAAATTAACAGTGCCCAAAAAAGCTATCATTTCTCTATGAGGATATAAATAAATAGTTATAAAGGTCAGTTTTTTAATCATTACACCATTCTTACATGACGAATGTTACAATAAAAACAATTAAACCGATTTTACCGCTCCCGCACCGCGCTCACGTCTTAGCTCTTTAAATTGCTTAAATCGTTTCTGAGATAAGCGTCGACTAACAGAAAAACCAACAAACAAACAAAATTTATAAATATTATTGTTTCTGGTTCTATTACTTTGTTAATTGCTCCCAATAATATTTTTTCTAATGAAAATCTAAAATGCCACGATGGTTTTAATAATTTTCACATTAGAAATCATAAGTGCGCCGCAAGCATACATTATTTATTAAAACAGGAACGTAATTCCCTGTACCGAAACAAACAAATAATTTACAAATTTAAGCGGGTGAAGCCGCGAGCTGGTTGCTATAGTTTATAAAAGTTTATATTGGGTTTAGATGGATTACGTGGGGATATCAATACATTTTAATCATTGGCACGTAGGTATGTTACATTCATTTAAAGTACATATATTTCTCAAGAGAACTTAATCAAATTTTGTATATAAAAAAATACATGAAATAATCATGTTAAGAAAGTGCCAAATATATTTTATGAATCAACCTTAATGTTATATTCAAAACAAATAAATTATATGTAAATTTGTTAATACATTTCAAGTATGAAAAAAAGAAAAAGTACAATATAATTGCGTTTCTCCTTTTCTTTCCAATGATTTATATTTCTACTATTTATATCGATATATCAGGGACGTAAATGCGGGAACAAGGCTGCCATCTTAGTACAGAGTAACCTCTAAAAAATATATTTACGTATTATAGTTAAAGAGTAAAAAGTGTGAAGAGGAATGTGTGATTCCTCTATATAATATAATATTATTCTACATAATATCATAAAAAAACAAGTTTAAACAGGATATATAATACTCCTCCAGTATAATTACTTTCGATCGACATTTTTTAACTTTTAATTTTGAACATTTTGAATTGAACGAAAAATTTTGACCATTTTGTCTAATTTTTTCGTCATAATGGCGTGAAAATATTCAAAATATTAAAAAAAATATATTTTGAAAAAAATTATTTATTAACTATAAGAATGTTGGTAGTCTCTCAAAAGGTATAAGAATTAAAAAAATGCCTGAAATATGCTTTCTTTGCAAGTGTTGTAATAACTATTGGTTGTATTCACTAAAAAATCACTATAGATATTAAATATGCTCAATTATATAGTATTTTTGTCAGCACCACTTTAAATGAAACCATAGTTTTAACTACTCTATAAAAGCCTAATACAATTTAAAAAATCTCAAAAATGAAAAAGTTGTTTTGTATACAAAATAAATTATATATTATCGTTGATATTAAAATAAAACGCTGTTTGTCATTAAAGACGCAAAGAGACATAAGGGAAATCGCCGCATACGAGTCGTAGGTATTGGCGACAAAGTTCAAAGTTGCTTAACCTTTAGTAATACTTTTGTAGTAGTATGTGTTAACGTTATTGGTATCTATGCGTAAAATTCCTACGTATAAACTGTTGAGGTGTCTTGATTAATTTTTTTAGGTATGGGTTAAAAATATTTTATCCTATATACTCCCCGTAAAAGAAGCGCTGACGCTTCCATTCTGTATAAATATTGAAGGCCGTCGTGGCGTAGGGGCACAACATTGTGCCTGTAACGTGACGTTATGGGTTCGATTCCCACTTGGAGGATTGAATTGTAATTTAATCTTATTTTCATTTCGCACGTCAGTCATATATCAGTACGCAGTATCTGAACACTTAAGTTCCCTCTACCTACCCTGCTATAGGCTGGATACAGCGTGAATCTGGTTTTAATTTTGTGTGAACCAATTAAAATAAAACTAATAGTAAATATTTAAAGGAAGTTAGGCAAATTACAAAACTGCACTTAAATCGGTTAAACCCTTTCTGAGATTATCGTGTACGCACAGATAAGCAGACAAACTGACCAAGTTCTATTACATTTTTAAATGTCAGTAATAACAATTTTTCTAATATATCTTCCATATAACTATATAACTATAAATATATAGCTATAACCATAACTTAGGCCCTAAGGACTCCTTAAGGCAAAAGTTTAAAGAAATTAATATATTGACAGTTGCATCTCTCTTATGGGAGGTACGAAAATGGTACCTAAGGTTTCAATAATTTTCACATCAGAAATCTTAAGTGCGTTGCAAATATACATTATAGGTATATTAAAACATGAATATAATTTTAGTGTTTTAAGTAAATAATTCTGTAGTTAAAGCGAGCGAAGCCGCGAGCGGGTCGCTAGTATTTTATATTTTTAAAATGTCTTAGAATAATGTAAATAGTAAAATCGGATATACACGTATATTAAGTAAGACAGATTTATTAGAATTTATTTCTTAAGCTGCATGAAGTTTTTTTTTCGTTATAAATCACAACAACGATTTATAATGAAAAAAAAACTTCGGATAACAGGCTAAAGAAGGGTTGGTATTATAGGCTTATAATGGTACTTATCGCCTTTCTGTTTTAATTTAATCAATTTAAGTAAGCATATGCCTAAAGTATAAATATATCTTAAAAAATATGTTATTCGTCGTGGCCCAAGGGCCCAAGGGCAAGAGTGTAACGCGACGGTTGTGAGTCGTGCACCCGTACCAGTGATGTTAGGTCCCGACAAGAACGAGGAATATGTTCCAGCTATAGTATTCTATTCTATTTCGGTTTTGGAATACTTCAATTTTCGTTCCGGTTCCCTCCGTTCATTTTTTAGGGTGCCGTACCTCAAAAGGTAAAAACTAAACGCTTATATGATCACTTGGTTTTACACCAGATAACAAACTGAAATTAATATCAAATATACAGGTCTTGGAGGTCTCGGAACATAGAAAAAAACAAGCTTCTAAGTCAACGCAATCAAAAGATACGTGTATTAATGCATCGATTTTGCTGTTTCCTCAATTGTTTTTTCTAAATAACCGCTAATAGATTATGGATTCCAAGAACCACCGACAAGTCTTTCTTTATTCCTATACTAAATAGGGAAACAATAGAAAAAATATTCTGGGAAACTGGCTTTAAACATTAATCTAGAGTGTAAAAGTAGTTTTACTATGAAATATAAAACTAAGCACTACCACACCTGGTATTGTGTATCGTATTGGTGAGTAATCTTTCTGGTGGAAAGTATTAAATGTTATAAAATGATAGATTTGTTAAAATTCCATAGTTATAATACTTGTATATTTTTTATTTTGAGACTTAACGCAAAGGGATTTTATTATATAAAAATTAGAACTAATTGTTGTTTAGAGTATACAACTTGATAATCTACACAAATTTTATAAAGCATTTTAATTTGATATTTGAAATATACAATTAGACTATGAATCCAGGGCCTAGACCTACATCATTTTAGCAAAGCTGAAGAACTGGAACTGGAACTGTATCACCTGGTATTGTGTATCGTATTGGTGAGTAATCTTTCTGGTGGAAAGTATTAAATGTTATAAAATGATAGATTTGTTAAAATTCCATAGTTATAATACTTGTATATTTTTTATTTTGAGACTTAACGCAAAGGGATTTTATTATATAAAAATTAGAACTAATTGTTGTTTAGAGTATACAACTTGATAATCTACACAAATTTTATAAAGCATTTTAATTTGATATTTGAAATATACAATTAGACTATGAATCCAGGGCCTAGACCTACATCATTTTAGCAAAGCTGAAGAACTTTTTTGAAGACTATTATGTAGTTGAGACGGTATGCGTACTTATTAACTTGAAAGTGGGGCCCTTTCAGAGATAGCGCTAACTTAAGGTACATGCTCTTCTACGTTAAACTAGAAACGCTCCTATTTAAATATATTGTTAAGAATAATATAAAAGATGTATATTTATTATTACCAGGCTCTATATAATGATGTTCAGGTGTTACAGTAAATTCACGCTCAAATTGAAAAATAAACAACGCCGGAACATCCGTATATCGTAACATTTTATAAAAGTCTAGCGCGACGACGCACGATATTTTATATTAAAGAAATATACTTTAGGTGACGCTTAAACAAATAAAAAATATATTTGGAAGTAACTAGGAGTAGCCGAACACTTAATGAAAAAATCTTTTATTGCCAAACTGACATATTTACATCGTCGGCATGTAATATTCGAAACCACACAATATAATTTATAGGTACTTTAATAAATCACAACCTCAATTGTATTGGCTACCAATATTTTTCTTTTATGAAATCTTTTTCCCCCTTCTCATCAGAATTTCTTACAGCGGCCCATATACCTAGAAACTAGATACACTCAAGTAATGTCTTTCAAATGTCAACTTTTTATGCAGAACATTTATAATTGTGTACTGTCTGTTCGTCGCTCGATAAAGATTGAGATTCTATAAATAATTATATAGCATATCTCCTACTATTCGTACTAACATTGATATATTACCTGTTCATGAGTTTACATACCTGGATAATTTTAACGATACTTGAAACTAGTTTAGCGTTCACTCGCTCGCTCGCTTGATGTTATAAGTCTTTGTGTAAAAATATTTTTCTTTTCTAAAAATATGTTTCTTTTGTGAGAGACGGAACAAAGAAGGGCTTATTGGTAGGTGCAATAAACATTCATGAACATTTGTTCTTAGAATCCATAATATATTAAGGGTTTTTAGATAACGAAATTAGAAGGAACTTTCTTGAACACAGCCGACTGCCTGGTGGAAATTAAGCTTTACTGACTAGATTATTTTTTATGACCATGTTAATAAGATAGCGTTTGTAGAGTTTTACTACGATTTACCTTAATCGATTGACTAGGAATAATAAGTTTTAAATAATTTCAATCAATTTATATTTGCCAATTAAAATTACTTCATCGATAACTAAACCATTAAGGTATTTTGCCGAAAACAACGGTATTATAAATTAAGTAACAAAAAGACTTACAATTATTTGAAAGTAAAAAAGTTTATACTTTTTTAATATTTATGTTTTTGTGATAAGTCTCTCTTAACATTAACATAAATTACCTGCGGTAAGTTAACATAGTACCTCCTCCCAAATTCACATTTGAACTTATTATTTATATATTTTTAATAAAATACAAATAATAAAATTCAAAGGAGTTTTCGCTATCCAGGACTAATATTTTATTTTTTATAATATTTAAAACACATTTTTTTACTGAGTTGTTCTATTTTGATAATTCCTATTTCTAGTACGTAACCGATAAAAAATGGAGTAAAGTAAGACTTGTGTATTTAGGTGTATAATTACTCATATGTATTTCAACGAAAATACGAAGTTGTAAAATTGAGGATAGTCCAATAAGAATAGAAACCGCCTTATATCGAAGGCTACGAGGTCATATAGGCTGCGTTGTTGTTAATTAGTATAAAAATACATATTTAACTTAGTAACTTTTAATTCCTATTAAACTTTTTGTAAATAATAAATGATACTTTATTTTAAACAGGGTTTTGGCAACTCATTCTTTGACTGGAAAACGTTCCCCAGCATTTTCTAATAAGCCGCCAAAAAGGAACTACGATAATTGTGGTGTAGTATTTACAGATAAGTTACATGGCAAGAGGGCCACCCAGGCAGCCAGAACTAACCCTGTTCCTGCTGCGCTCGTTGCTTCGTTCGCGGTTGCCTCTGCGGACGAAGCTTTCGCTGTATAAGGCATACGTCAGACCACACCTGACGTACGCCAGCCCGGCATGGTACGCCCTCATCAGCCCGAAGCAAAAGAAGAATCTGCAAGTGGTCCAAAACCTTTGGCGGGTTACCCCGGCACCATTCTGCGTGAGGAACGCCACCCTCCACCGCGGCCTAAGAATGGAAAGCCTGGAGGATCACATCGGCCGGATCATATACCTAGAAACTCAAGTATGTATTTAAAAAAAAAACAACTTTCTATGCAGAACATTTTCAATTGTGTACTGTCTGTCTGTCGCTCGGTAAAGAGATATTTTTCTTTTGTGAGTGAAGGAACAAAGGAGGACTTATTGGTAGGTGCAATAAACATTAATGAATATTTGTTCTTAGAATCCATAATCTATTAACGGTTATTTAGATAACGAAATTCGAAGGAACTTTCCTGAACACAGCCGACTGCCTGGTTGAAATTAAGCTTTACTGACTAGATATTTTTTTATGACCATGTTAATAAGATAGCGTTTCTTTTGAGGCCAGTCAACGCCCAGGAGCACAAAGTTTGACTGTAAACGCGACAGATTGAGGATTCGATTCCCACTTGAGGAGATGAAATATTTATTATTATTATTTCTGGTGTCGTGGCGTTGAGTTCCGCCACTCAACACGCAATGCCTTCAGAATTGAGCAGGAGTGTCCCAAGACTCTCTTCCCACGTGGGGAAATTCGTTGTGTTGTTGTCAAAAAAATGAGATCATTAACTGACGTAGAAACGGCTCGACTTGTTTACTTCAGTTACTTACATAGTATTATGTCCTATAGGATTTTACTTTGGGGTAGTGCAGTCGGTATTCAACCAATATTTGTCCTGCAGAAGTGAGCTATTCGTGCTGCAAAAGTTTAAAGAAATTAATATACTGACAGTTGCATCTGAATATACTTTTGAAAATATTATGTATGTTAAGAAAAACTTTAATAATTTTACCAAAATTTGTGATTTTCATAACATTAACACTAGAAATAGATCGATCTAGAGATCAGCTCAACTGCAATTTTTGGTGTGTCGTCGTAGAATATAAGAATACTTTTTATATTTTATAATTTTTGTGTTTAAATATGTAAATATATGAAAAAAATATGGTAATTGCTTATGGTAGTTGCTAAAACTACAAAAATGTTGAACTAGGTTACTTATACTTGAGGCCGGTCGTGGCGCAGCGGCACAAAGTGTGACTGTAAACCGACTGGTTGTGGGTTCGATCCCCACTCGAGGAGATGAAATATTTACTTAAATTTATATTTCCATTTCTTCGCTCTGGTGTCGAGGCAAAGCGCGGCGTTGAGTTCTGCCACTCAACACGCAATGCCTCCGAAATTCGGCAGAAAGTGGGGAACAGAGTGTCTTTCACTATGTTGCCTCTGCCTACCCTGCAGTGTGCGGGATACAGCGTGAAGCTTAGGTTACTTATGAATGATATAAGATCTTGATTTTCTCCTTTTTTTATTATCTTTATCATAATTTACTCATTTACTCAGTGCCCGTGTCCGTGGTAAATTCAAAAAAATAGACAACAAATTCCTGGAATGCCTACAAACATACCATACGGTGGGCAATAAGGTCCTATGTTTCCCAAGAGGATTGTCTTAACATTAGTTTTAAAGCATTTCATTGTCCACTTCTAGATATTCGCGCTTTGCTTTCTTATTATTAAAAACTGAGAAAACACACACTATCAAAAATAATGTACTTAAACGTTATGATACGTACTTAAAAGTTATGATAAGATTGTAGTTAATTGGTCTCTGTACTTGAAAGATTAATAAAAAAAATTGCATTTATTATTTAAATAGAACCCAAAACAATGATTTTTAAAAGATCTCAGACACGGTTCAAATTATTTAAATGCAGTTTCTCTATAGAATCTGGCAAGTTTCGCTTAACATTTAGTTTTTATATTATTACAATTGGTTCGTTAATAAAAAAAACATTCTCTAGTTATTAGTTCTCAACCTTAAATTTATTAATTTAAAATTGCTACTTGCAAGAACTCTTATTTTATACAACTGTTTTATTGAATTAGCCAAATCTTTAGGTTTCGATGTTTTGTTGTTTAATATTCTTTGTAAATATTTATTATAAGTATGATGATAGAAAACAAATAAGATTGTATGATCATAAAAAAACACCGAGATTCCGAGATTTGGGATTATTTAATGTAAGTTGTCATATCTATAGAACCAATAATGTTAAAGGAATTTTGAAACTTTTTTTTAAATATTTTGTTTGTTTACTAATACCTACATATAAATTAAATTAATTTCAACACAACCATGTTTTATCAAGTGCATATTTGGTATTACACAATACCAAAATAAAAACATAATATTAAAAAGTTTCCGACGAATTGAGAACCTCCTTTTTTGAATGTCGGTTAAATATCAAAACCTAAATTGCTATTGAGGTCAGTCGTGGCGCTGGGGCACTGTGATTTTGTGAATGACTGGTTGTGGGTTCAATCGCCACTCGAGGAAATAAAAATATGTATTTATTTTTTATTTTTCCTCCTGGCGTCAAGGCAAAGTGCGACGTTCAGTTTAGCTATATGTAGATACAGCGTGAAGCTGAAAAAAATGCTATATTCAAATTCCCTTCCCGTTGACCTACAATCTTGAAATTGGTATGGAACTATGCACAAATACAGTTTCCGAGGCATTGCGTATAGAGTGGCGGAACTCAACGTCGACATTTTACCTTGATGTCAGAGCGAAAAAATGGAAATATCAATAAATAATAATTCATTCCCTCGAGCGGGGATCGAACCCACAATTGTCTATATGTAAATCGTTACAATCACACCCTTACGCCACAACGGCCTGAATTACATGTAATGTTTCGTGAATTTGATTTGATCCTACCAATTAAATACCTAAATAATTATTAATGAAATACATATTAACTAAGATACGCATTGTCATCCGTATCCTATGATGTTTACGCTCAAAAATCTGCATCCGCAACATCTCTGGTGTCATAAAAATCTTCTTTCGTTTATACTAAGAAATAAGAACATTAATATGAGGGTAATAATAAATTAAACCGAATATCCAAAAATTGATTTCATATATCGACTAGATTTGAAACCGCGTTTGTTTTCTCTAAAATATATTTTCTAATACAATAAAGTTATCTTGATATACGAGTATCTAGAGGCCAGTCGTGGCGCAGGGGCACAAAATGTGACTGTAAAATCGACTGGTTGTGGATTCGATCCCCACTCCAGGAGATGAAATATTTATTTATATTTATATTTTCATTTCTTCGCACTGGTGTCGATGCAAAGCGCGGCGTTGAATTCCGGCACTCAATACGTAATGCCTCCAGAACTCGGCGGAAAGTGGTGAACTAGGTTCCCAGATTCCCTCTGAACGGAGGCACGAAAATCTTTATCTAATTACTCGTTGTGGTTTGTAAGAAAGTTATTCTAAATATTCTATTTTATTAGTTCTAAAAAATGCCCGCGATGTCAAAAAAATAATTGAAACAATTTTCAATTATTTTTTTGACAAAAAATAATTGAAAATTGCAAGGTATTATTTCGACCCTTTTTTATTTGACATGTATATTGATATTGATTGAGATTTACGAGCACAAGTTGTTTCATCATCAAGGAAATTTTATGAAGATAAACTTTGGCTTTTGGAGGATGTCATTTGAACGTATACTTTTCGAGTAAAAGTAAAATTGAAACAATTCAACGGAGCGACGTTTACGGCCGCAAGCCTAGGTTCGAATCGCGTGGGTCAAAAAATAAAAAATGTATCAATGTATCTGTTGGTTTGTTTGCGGGCGAAGCCGGGTGCGGGTTAGTAACTAAATAAAGTAAAAGCAAAAATAGTAATACATGTATTCATGTATAGTAGCGAGTAATACATGTATACATGTATTGATATACAGTAATTTTAAGGTGACGGTACTTCTTATTCTGCTAAAATTTTCTTTTTTTTCATTTTGTACAAAACACTTGTACTGTGGCCTAACAAAATTATAAATATGGGCATTAGTTAAACAGAAAATATCTAGAACAAATAACCTTCTAAAGTATTGTTACCTTTTTTAGGATTAGGACTACTAATTACACAATACAAATCACTACAAAATACATATTAATTTTTTATTTTTAATCTTTAAATCAAAATCGAAAATGCTTTTGAGGCAAGTTGTGACGCTGGGGCAATGTGACTGGTTGTGGGTTCGATCCCCACTCGAGGAAATAGAAATATTTATTTAAATGTATATTTTCATTTCTTTGTTCGTGTGTCGAGGCAAAGCGTGGCGTTGAGTGTCGTCACTTGGCGCGCTGTGCCTTCAAAATATCTTAACATTAGGTTTCCTCTACCTAACCTGCTGTGTGCGGAATACAGCGTCAAACTGAAAAAAAAAATGCTATACGGCTTTTTGGTTTTCCAATGATATCTTGTTTTCCATCATATTCATTTCAATATCACATTTTTACAAAATCAAATTAATCAAAATTTATAAAAATGTATATATAGAGTATACGGCGCTAATATTGAAATTGGACGTAATAATATGGCTTGAATACATACGTTTATACATATTTGTGAGTTACATACCTACACGCTTATATGTACTATTTCCATACATACATTATACACAAACAGCTGTTGAATGACGTCTTTTGAATGTAGTTTCTTATAACTTACCGTATTTGTTTAAGAAAGAGGTAATTTCATATATTTTTTGTATTTTATACTAGAAATATGAAAATAAAAGTGAATAGATTTTAAAATATGAATTAATAAAATCGTTTCTTTTTATCTTTATTCTTTTTATCTTATACTTTCTAACTTGAGAATAAACTGGCGGGTGGTACTTTTAAAATTTTCACAAAGAATAATTGTTTTACAAGTTTACTATTTTGGAAAAGAGTATAGGGTGCATTGTTCTATTTAAAAGAATATAATAAATCTGTTACTTCGAAATGGTTGCGAAAAGGTAGCATTTTTTATTGGTTAGCAAATACTGTATTGTTCCGGACGGGATGGGGTGGGGGCTGCAATAATGACTAAAGTAAGGGTGCAATGAAACTTTTACCTGAGACTCGGGTAATGCATCGGGTGCTCAGTTACGTGCAGTACGCTCTTCGTGTCAGTTGTTATTCATTATTCGTAATGAATCCTAGAAATAATATTGAGCAATTAATACTAGCGGACTGGACTAGCAACCGATCAACCGAAGTACCTAAGATCACGGAAATCAAATCTGAAGAGAACAATGAACAGAAGAAAGTGAATCCTAGAAATAATATTGACCTATTAATACTAGCGGACTATATTATCCACAACCGATCAACCGAAGTACCTAAGATCACGGAAATCAAATCTGAAGAGAACAATGAAGAGAAGAAAGTGGATAATTCATGTAAGTACAATTTTAGTCTAGATATTTTAAATCTTGAATAGACATCGCGGTGAGACTCTATCTAGTCCATACATGAATAGGAAAAATAGTTGGTGTATAGTTTAAAATGTCTTCTATGAATCTGTTTTATTTGTTATATATATATATATATATATATATATATATATATATATATATATATATATATATATATATATATATATATATATATATATATATATATATATATATATATATATATATATATATATATATATATATATATATATATATATATATATTGTGTATAATATATATGTATAGTCGTATAATAAAAATAAGTTCAAGTTCTTAAAAAATGTATTAGAATCTATGATAGATATATAACTAGCAGCCCGCTCGTGGCTTCGCCCGCTTAAACTACATGATTATTGATTTAATAAACAGAATTGATTGACTATAATGACTTCTAATGTTATTTTTTTACTACATTATAGTAATTTCTATAAGAGTTTTTGATTGTTTTGACTTAAAAAATACGACCAATGTTGATATTTGATATTTATAAAATACACATAAAGCTAATTATTTATTATACGTATATATTTTTGTCACATAACGTTCTCTTTATCTTTGTTATGCAAGTCTCATCATAATTTTAAAACTCTGTTAAATGTGCTGATGTCAGTGAATAATTTAATTTACTGTTTCAGAAACAGCATTAAATGTTAAATTATTGATTTGGGTATGAATTCATAATACTCCTGTACAGTTTTTAAATTAGTTACATATAGTATTAGATAAATGTACAATTGGTAAATATGTAGTTATTACAGACTACACGTAGATAGGATGTTTTTAGGCATTTTTACATGGATTTATTTTATACGAACGAACCAAAAAATCCATGTATGTACTTGATATGTCATTGAAGATCAAATCGTTCTTTACCTCCGTGTTGAATTAATTACGACTTAAACTTAACTGTTATGAAGTAAATCGGTTCAGTACTTTTAGAGAAAAATGTGGACAAAAAAATATCGACAAACAGACAAGAAATTCAAAAAAAATATTTTTGCTTTCTATTATTCTTTTTAAGTTTTTCTATTGTTCTTTTTTTTTCTTTTCTTTTCTCCATCCATTTCAGTCAAAATTAGTAAATGTACAGACAAAATATTTTTACTGTCTTATTATATATAGAGATAACAAAATAATATATTTTATACCAATTTATTCCCGTTTTAAAATAATTTCTATATTTTATCAATAAGTCATTTTTTAGTATCAGAAAAACGTTTGAAAGCAAACGAAAGCGCGGGAAGCACAATTAATGCACAACCGGAGGAAAGAGATTATTCACCGAGTGGATCATCCTGGGCGCCCACTGATGAGAGCTTGTCTTCAGAAGATTCTGACAAGGTCGGTTTTTTTTATTAAATTATATATTTTTATTTTTAAAATGTCCTTAAAAAACTACACATATTATAATAAATTTATAACATCATTTCACTCACTAACTACAACAATTTAGTAATAGCATTTATCGTTTTTCCAGCAAGTCAACAGTAAAACATTAAAAATGGAACAATACGTTCTTGAATTCCTTAAAAAGAAAAATTCTAAGAAAGCGCCCGCACCCGATAGACCCAACGCAGTCGTAAATGTTTTACAGGAACTCCAGATTAACGGAAACAATAGGAGCCTAAATGACACGCGAAAAAGGAAATATGAGGATGTCCCAACTACAAGTAAATTTTTATCTGATTCTACTCAAAAGAAGATATCACCACCGAAAGATACAGGGGTAAAAATAAATGCCAGCCAACAAGCCATTTTACAAATGAAGAAGACTTTCGAAGAAATGTTCATTATGATCAACGAGCAAGCAGGACTTATAAGTCCTGCTTGCCAAACTCAAGTTACTGTTGAGAATAATAATGTCAATGGCGAATTTTTTGAAGTAAATACATTGGATCCGTCTATTTCTAAAGAGAAAGTTAATGATCCCACCTGTGACAGTGAGCGCAGTGAACGAAGCCAGAGCGAAGAATCTGAACGATCCAATGATAACGTTCTCATAACAAACAAATATCAGAAAATACAAACGGAGACTCAAGTAGAAAATCAAAAGAATACTGAAAATGAAGAATGGGTATTGGTTACTTTATATACAGTATATACATATAATTGTTATAATTCACTACAAACTAGAATGTCAGAATTCGTTAACGCAATCAGTATCGCCGTGTACTAAATTTACTTCTTTTCGAAAAATGATCGCATTTTGGATCTTGTTTTTTAGTTTTTATTAATCCATAAGACTTTCTAATAACTCAATTTATTTTTTTTTCTAACGCCTTTCTTTTGAAAAATCTTTTCATTTACTATATTAAACTAATATTTTTAATTTCAGATACCTATTGGAAGCGGTAAGACTCTCATTCACAAAGACAAATTCAAGAAAGTTAACTGGAAGTCCTATTCTATTGCTACTCGGACATTACTCCTAGCTACATTTCCACGGAGGTACTTTGAATATTATAAAATCTTTTTTGCTCTACAAAAACAACGAAGAGATAGAAATACATATAACAAAGTATTTCATAGCTTTATTATAGAACAGTTTTAAAGATAAAGAAGACCCACTTTCTTACTTACTATGTCTCACTTAAACCACGGTGTTTATGCGATCAGATCAGTGAAATGTAGAATACCGATCCGGACCCTTCTATGTTAATATTTAATAGAAAAAAAAAATTAATAGTTTAATTTAATATAATGATTTGGAACCGTTAATATTTAATATAAACGAAAACGGTTATATTAAGGGAGATAATGTTTGTATATTTCTAAGACTTAAAATTTAAAAAAAAATGATCGACTAACAATAAAACTTGTTTAAATATAAAACTTGTTTAACTATAAAAAAAGTTGTACTCATTAACAATTCTTTTGTTCATCTACAGAGTATTAGCAACACACTCGCTGACTGGAAAACGTTCTCCTGCGTTCCAAGATAAACCAGCAAAAATGTGTCTTGACCCTAAAATCGTCTCTGATATTATTATTGAAGTAACTTCGAAGTTCAAAGTAAAACAAAATTTAGTAAGGTATGTAGATGTTTGAAATATACAAAAGTTTGTATGACGACAGCGTTTGTACTAGATATAGTACAAACGCAGTCCTAACCTAAAACTGCCCTAAATTATTGCTTAAAAAAATATATATTATGCTGAGTAACTTTAAATGTTATGCTGAGTTAAAGCAATTGGTAAAAGTTTAAAGTAAATCGGTTAAGTACTTTCGGATATAAGCGTGATCTTGCACACAGATAGTCAAAAAATAAAAAATATATATTTTTTTTCTATTATTCTTTTTAAGTCCCTCTATCAATTTCAGTCAAAATCACTATCAGACAAAATATTTTTACTGTTTATTATACAAGTTGGAAGCCTAAGCGCTACTTTTACGGAAACAGCATATAGGGTAAAATATTTAAAACTCATACCTAAAGAAATCAATCAAGATACCTCAACAGTTTAGACGTACCTATATAGGACTATCCATATCTTTATTTCGTGTGACGCAGTTACGCAAAGATACTACTAAAGGTTAAACAACTTTGAACTTTGCCGCCTATACCTACGACTCGATTTCGGAATGATGCAAATGCGGCGGTTTCCCTTTGATAGGTTTATGTCTGCGTGCGTCGTTCTAGACAAATAGCGTTTTATTTTACAACAATAATTTTGTTATTTATTTTGTTTGGTAAAATCACTTTTTCAATTTTGAGAAAAAAAAACTTTAATTGTATTAGGCTTTTATAGAATTGTTAAAACTGTGGTTTCATTTGAAGTGGTGCTGATAAAAACACTCTGTATATATAGATATAGATAATCGAAAATGGGTCAATCTTGTTATAATAACCTAGGTATTTCCTATATACATAGATTATAATTCGTTTCTAAACAATGGTTCAAAGTGTTTTTTTTTTCAGAGGTATAATTACTACAAAGTGTGCCGATGAGTGCAAAATGTTTAAACAGAGAATTAAAAACAAAAAATCTAATAAAGATCCACCCTCCCTCGCCAAGGATAGTCCTGCACAACAATAAAAATATTATTGTCATTTGACATTTTTTGTGCCGTGTGATCCCGGCCTAGAATAGGATCATCCTGGTACTGGTGGTGTCGTAAGAGGCGACTAAAGTACGTGTGGTAGAGTCACGTCGCCAGCAATGCCAACACGCATGGGCAGACTCGACCGGATCATTACCAACCCCGGCATTTAAAACCGGCGTGAAGTAATGGCTTTATGCCACTGCGTTTCGCATCAGGTAATGCCGGGCCCCAACCCATCTTAAACACCGGCAACGCACCTGTAACTACTCTGGGGTTACTGGGGTCTCACGGCACATTGGCATCAGTTGTAATTCATCATTCGTAATGAATCCTAGAAATAATATTGAGCAATTAATACTAGCGGACTGGACTATCAACCTATCAACCAAAGTACCTAAGATCACGGAAATCAAATCTGAAGAGAACAATGAACAGAAGAAAGTGGATAATTCTGTAAGTACAATTTTAGTCTAGATATTTTAAATCTTGAATAGACATCGCGGTGAGACTCTATCTAGTCCATACATGAATAGGAAAAATAGTTGGTGTATAGTTTAAAATGTCTTCTATGAATCTGTTTTATTTGTTATATATATATATATATATATATATATATAGTATATATATATATATATATATATATATATATATATATATATATATATATATATATATATATATATATATATATATATATATATATATATATATATTGTGTATAATATATATGTATAGTCGTATAATAAAAATAAGTTCAAGTTCTTAAAAAATGTATTAGAATCTATGATAGATATATAACTAGCAGCCCGCTCGTGGCTTCGCCCGCTTAAACTACATGATTATTGATTTAATAAACAGAATTGATTGACTATAATGACTTCTAATGTTATTTTTTTACTACATTATAGTAATTTCTATAAGAGTTTTTGATTGTTTTGACTTAAAAAATACGACCAATGTTGATATTTGATATTTATAAAATACACATAAAGCTAATTATTTATTATACGTATATATTTTTGTCACATAACGTTCTCTTTATCTTTGTTATGCAAGTCTCATCATAATTTTAAAACTCTGTTAAATGTGCTTATGTCAGTGAATAATTTAATTTACTGTTTCAGAAACAGCATTAAATGTTAAATTATTGATTTGGGTATGAATTCATAATACTCCTGTACAGTTTTTAAATTAGTTACATATATTATTAGATAAATGTACAATTGGTAAATATGTAGTTATTACAGAGTACACGTAGATAGGATGTTTTTAGGCATTTTTACATAGATTTATTTTATACGAACGAACCAAAAAATCCATGTATGTACTTGATATGTCATTGAAGATCAAATCGTTCTTTATCTCCGTGTTGAATTAATTACGACTTAAACTTAACTGTTATGAAGTAAATCGGTTCAGTACTTTTAGAGAAAAATGTGGACAAAAAAATATCGACAAACAGACAAGAAATTCAAAAAAAATATTTTTGCTTTCTATTATTCTTTTTAAGTTTTTCTATTGTTCTTTTTTTTTTCTTTTCTTTTCTCCATCCATTTCAGTCAAAATTAGTAAATGTACAGACAAAATATTTTTACTGTCTTATTATATATAGAGATAACAAAATAATATATTTTATACCAATTTATTCCCGTTTTAAAATAATTTCTATATTTTATCAATAAGTCGTTTTTTAGTATCAGAAAAACGTTTGAAAGCAAACGAAAGCGCGGGAAGCACAATTAATGCACAACCGGAGGAAAGAGATTATTCACCGAGTGGATCATCCTGGGCGCCCACTGATGAGAGCTTGTCTTCAGAAGATTCTGACAAGGTCGGTTTTTTTTATTAAATTATATATTTTTGTTTTTAAAATGTCCTTAAAAAACTACACATATTATAATAAATTTATAACATCATTTCACTCCCTAACTACAACAATTTAGTAATAGCATTTATCGTTTTTCCAGCAAGTCAACAGTAAAACATTAAAAATGGAACAATACGTTCTTGAAATCCTTAAAAAGAAAAATTCTAAGAAAGCGCCCGCACCCAATAGACCCAAGGCAGTCGTAAATGTTTTACAAGAACTCCAGATTAACGGAAACAATAGGAGCCTAAATGACACGCGTAAAAGGAAATATGAGGACGTCCCAACTACAAGTAAATTTTTACCTGATTCTACTCAAAAGAAGATATCGCCACCGAAAGATGCAAGGGTAAAAATAAATGCCAGCCAACAAGCCATTTTAGAAATGAAGAAGACTTTCGAAGAGCTGCTCATTATGATCAACGAGCAAGCAGGACTTATAAGTCCTGCTTGCCAAACTCGAGTTACTGTTGAGAATAATAATGTCAATGGCGAATTTTTTGAAGTAAATACATTGGATCCGTCTATTTCTAAAGAGAAAGTTAATGATCCCACCTGTGACTGTGAGCGCAGTGAACGAAGCCAGAGCGAGGAATCTGAACGATCCAATGATAACGTTCTCATAACAAGCAAATATCACAAAATACAAACGGAGACTCAAGTAGAAAATCAAAAGAATACTGAAAATGAAGAATGGGTATTGGTTACTTTATATACAGTATATACATATAATTGTTATAATTCACTACAAACTAGAATGTCAGAATTCGTTAACGCAATTCGTTCGCCGTGTACTAAATTTACTTCTTTTCGAAAAATGATCGCATTTTGGATCTTGTTTTTTAGTTTTTATTAATCCATGAGACTTTCTAATAACTCAATTTATTTTTTTTTCTAACGCCTTTCTTTTGAAAAATCTTTTCATTTACAATATTAAACTAATATTTTTAATTTCAGATACCTATTGGAAGCGGTAAGACTCTCATTGACAAAGACAAATTCAAGAAAGTTAACAGGAAGTCCTATTCTATTGCTACTCGGACATTACTCCTAGCTAGATTTCCACGGAGGTACTTTGAATATTATAAAATCTTTTTTGCTCTACAAAAACAACGAAGAGACAGAAATACATACATATAACAAAGTATTTCATAGCTTTATTATAGAACAGTTTTAAAGATAAACAAGACCAACTTTCTTACTTACTATGTCTCACTTAAACCACGGTGTTTATGCGATCAGATCATGGTCAATGTTTTTTTTTTTTCGATTTTCCTACGGTGGTAACGAGAGAAAACGCAGCGTTGAGATGAAATCTAGAATACCGATCCGGACCCTTCTATGTTAATATTTAATAGAAAAAAAAATTAATAGTTTAATTTAATATAATGATTTGGAACCGTTAATATTTAAAGGAACAGAAAACGGTGATATTAAGGGAGATAATGTTTGCATATTTCTAAGACCTAAAATTTAAAAAAAAATGATCGACTAACAATAAAACTTGTTTAAATATAAAACTTGTTTAACTATAAAAAAAGTTGTACTCATTAACAATTCTTTTGTTCATCTACAGAGTATTAGCAACACACTCGCTGACTGGAAAACGTTCTCCTGCGTTCCAAGATAAACCAGCAAAAATGTGTCTTGACCCTAAAATCGTCTCTGATATTATTATTGAAGTAACTTCGAAGTTCAAAGTAAAACAAAATTTAGTAAGGTATGTAGAAGTTTGAAATATACAAAAGTTTGTTTGACGACTGCGTTTGTACTAGATATAGTACAAACGCAGTCCTAACCTAAAACTGCCCTAAATTATTGTTTAAAAAAATATATATTATGCTGAGTAACTTTAAATGTTATGCTGAGTTAAAGCAATTGGTAAAAGTTTAAAGTAAATCGGTTAAGTACTTTCGGATATAAGCGTGATCTTGCACACAGATAGTCAAAAAATAAAAAATATATATATTTTTTCTATTATTCTTTTTAAGTCCCTCTATCAATTTCAGTCAAAATCACTATCAGACAAAATATTTTTACTGTTTATTATACAGGTTGGAAGCCTAAGCGCTACTTTTACGGAAACAGCATATAGGGTAAAATATTTAAAACTCATACCTAAAGAAATCAATCAAGATACCTCAACAGTTTAGACGTACCTATATAGGACTATCCATATCTTTATTTCGTGTGACGCAGTTACGCAAAGATACTACTAAAGGTTAAACAACTTTGAACTTTGCCGCCTATACCTACGACTCGATTTCGGAATGATGCAAATGCGGCGGTTTCCCTTTGATAGGTTTATGTCTGCGTGCGTCGTTCTAGACAAATAGCGTTTTATTTTACAACAATAATTTTGTTATTTATTTTGTTTGGTAAAATCACTTTTTCAATTTTGAGAAAAAAAACTTTAATTGTATTAGGCTTTTATAGAATTGTTAAAACTGTGGTTTCATTTGAAGTGGTGCTGATAAAAACACTCTGTATATATAGATATAGATAATCGAAAATGGGTCAATCTTGTTATAATAACCTAGGTATTTCCTATATACATAGATTATAATTCGTTTCTAAACAATGGTTCAAAGTGGTTTTTTTTCTTTCAGAGGTATAATTACTACAAAGTGTGCCGATGAGTGCAAAATGTTTAAACAAAGAATTAAAAACAAAAAATCTAACAAAGGTCCACCCTCCCTCGCCAAGGATAGTCCTGCACAACAATAAAAATATTATTGACATTTGACATTTTTTGTGCCGTGTGATCCCGGCCTAGAATAGGATCATCCTGGTACTGGTGGTGTCGTAAGAGGCGACTAAAGTACGTGTGGTAGAGTCACGTCGCCAGCAATGGCAACACGCATGGGCAGACTCGACCGGATCATTACCACCCCTGGCATTTAAAACCGGCGTGAAGTAGTGGCTTTATGCCACTGCGTTTCGCATCAGGTAATGCCGGGCCCCGGCGCCCAACCCATCTTAAAGACCGGCAACGCACCTGTAACTCCTCTGGGGTTGCACGGGTTCGTGGACGGCGGCATTGACGTCTTTTGAAGGTAGTTTCTTATAACTTACCGTATTTGTTTAAGAAAGAGGTAATTTCATATATTTTTTTTTTATTTTATACTAGAAATATGAAAATAAAATTGAATTGATTTTAAAATATGAATTAATAAAATCGTTTCTTTTTATCTTATACTTTCTAACTTGAGAATAAACTGGCGGGTGGTACTTTTAAAATTTTCACAAAGAATAATTGTTTTACAAGTTTACTATTTTGGAAAAGAGTATAGGGTGCAGTGTTCTATTTAAAAGAATATAATAAATCTGTTACTTAGAAATGGTTGCGAAAAGGTCGCATTTTTTGTTGGTGTTGTCGGTTAGCGAATACTGTATTGTTCCGGACGGGATGGGGCGGGGGCTGCAATAATGACTAAAGTAAGGGTGCAATGAAACTTTTACCTGAGACTCGGGTAATGCATCGGGTGCTCAGTTACGTGCAATACGCTCTTCGTGTCCGTTGTTATTCGTCATTCGTAATGAATCCTAGAAATAATATTAAGCAATTAATACTAGCGGACTGGACTAGCAACCGATCAACCGAAGTACCTAAGATCACGGAAATCAAATCTGAAGAGAACAATGAACAGAAGAAAGTGGATAATTCATGTAAGTACAATTTTAGTCTAGATATTTTAAATCTTGAATAGACATCGCGGTGAGACTCTATCTAGTCCATACATGAATAGGAAAAATAGTTGGTGTATAGTTTAAAATGTCTTGTGTTGTAAAATGTAAAATGTACAATTGGTAAATATGTAGTTATTACAGAGTACACGTAGATAGGATGTTTTTAGGCATTTTTACATAGATTTATTTTATACGAACGAACCAAAAAATCCATGTATGTACTTAATATGTCATTGAAGATCAAATCGTTCTTTATCTCCGTGTTGAATTAATTACGACTTAAACTTAACTGTTATGAAGTAAATCGGTTCAGTACTTTTAGAGAAAAATGTGGACAAAAAAATATCGACAAACAGACAAGAAATTCAAAAAAAATATTTTTGCTTTCTATTATTCTTTTTAAGTTTTTCTATTGTTCTTTTTTTTCTTTTCTTTTCTCCATCCATTTCAGTCAAAATTAGTAAATGTACAGACAAAATATTTTTACTGTCTTATTATATATAGAGATAACAAAATAATATATTTTATACCAATTTATTCCCGTTTTAAAATAATTTCTATATTTTATCAATAAGTCGTTTTTTAGTATCAGAAAAACGTTTGAAAGCAAACGAAAGCGCGGGAAGCACAATTAATGCACAACCGGAGGAAAGAGATTATTCACCGAGTGGATCATCCTGGGCGCCCACTGATGAGAGCTTGTCTTCAGAAGATTCTGACAAGGTCGGTTTTTTTTATTAAATTATATATTTTTGTTTTTAAAATGTCCTTAAAAAACTATACATGTTATAATAAATTTATAACATCATTTCACTCCCTAACTACAACAATTTAGTAATAGCATTTATCGTTTTCCCAGCAAGTCAACAGTAAAACATTAAAAATGGAACAATACGTTCTTGAAATCCTTAAAAAGAAAAATTCTAAGAAAGCGCCCGCACCCAATAGATCCAACGCAGTCGTAAATGTTTTACAAGAACGGCAGATTAACGGAAACAATAGGAGCCTAAATGACACGAGAAAAAGGAAATCTGAGGATGTCCCAACTACAAGTAAATTTTTACCTGATTCTACTCAAAAGAAGATATCGCCACCGAAAGATGCAGGGGTAAAAATAAATGCCAGCCGACAAGCCATTTTAGAAATGAAGAAAACTTTCGAAGAACTGTTCATTATGATCAACGAGCAAGCAGGACTTATAAGTCCTGCTTGCCAAACTCAAGTTACTGTTGAGAATAATAATGTCAATGGCGAATTTTTGGAAGTAAATACATTGGATCCGTCTATTTCTAAAGAGAAAGTTAATGATCCCACCTGTGACAGTGAGCGCAGTGAACGAAGCCAGAGCGAGGAATCTGAACGATCCAATGATAACGTTCTCATAACAAACAAATATCACAAAATAGAAACGGAGACTCAAGTAGAAAATCAAAAGACTACTGAAAATGAAGAATGGGTATTGGTTACTTTATATACAGTATATACATATAATTGTTATAATTCACTACAAACTAGAATGTCAAAATTCGTTAACGCAATCAGTATCGCCGTGTACTAAATTTACTTCTTTTCGTAAAATGATCGCATTTTGGATTTTTTTTAGTTTTTATTAATCCATAAGACTTTCTAATAACTCAACTTATTTTTTTTTCTAACGCCTTTCTTTTGAAAAATCTTTTCATTTACTATATTAAAATAATATTTTTAATTTCAGATACCTATTGGAAGCGGTAAGACTCTCATTCACAAAGACAAATTCAAGAAAGTTAACTGGAAGTCCTATACTATTGCTACTCGGACATTACTTCTAGCTACATTTCCACGGAGGTACTTTGAATATTATAAAATCTTTTTTGCTCTACAAAAACAACGAAGAGACAGAAATACATACATATAACAAAGTATTTCATAGCTTTATTATAGAACAGTTTTAAAGATAAACAAGACCAACTTTCTTACTTACTATGTCTCACTTAAACCACGGTGTTTATGCGATCAGATCATGGTCAATGTTTTTTTTTTTTCGATTTTCCTACGGTGGTAACGAGAGAAAACGCAGCGTTGAGATGAAATGTAGAATATCGATCCCAACCCTTCTATGTTAATATTTAATAGAAAAAAAAAATTAATAGTTTAATTTAATATAATGATTTGGAACCGTTAATATTTAAAGGAAACGAAAACGGTTATATTAAGGGAGATAATGTTTGCATATTTCTAAGACTTAAAATTTTTAAAAATAATGTTCGACTAACAATAAAACTTGTTTAACTATAAAAAAAGTTGTACTCATTAACAATTCTTTTGTTCATCTACAGAGTATTAGCAACACACTCGCTGACTGGAAAACGTTCTCCTGCGTTCCAAGATAAACCAGCAAAAATGTGTCTTGACCCTAAAATCGTCTCTGATATTATTATTGAAATAACTTCGAAGTTCAAAGTAAAACAAAATTTAGTAAGGTATGTAGTGTAACTTTAAATGTTATGCTGAGTTAAAGCAATGAGGTAAAAGTTTAAAGTAAATCGGTTAAGTACTTTTGGATATAAGCGTGATCTTGCACACAGATAGTCAAAAAATAAAAAAAATATATATTTTTTCTATTATTCTTTTTAAGTCCCTCTATCAATTTCAGTCAAAATCACTAATAGACAAAATATTTTTACTATTTATTATACAGGTTGGAAGCCTAAGCGTTACTTTTACGGAAACAGCATATAGGGTAAAATATTTAAAACTCATACCTAAAGGAATCATATCAAGATACCTCAACAGTTTAGACATACCTATATAGGACTATCCATATCTTTATTTCGTGTGACGCAGTTACGCAAAGATACTACTAAAGGTTAAACAACTTTGAACTTTGCCGCCTATACCTACGACTCGATTTCGGAATGAGGCAAATGCGGCGGTTTCCCTTTGGTAGGTTTATGTCTGCGTGCGTCGTTCTAGACAAATAGCGTTTTATTATACAACGATAATTTTATTATTTATTTTGTTTGGTAAAATCACTTTTTCAATTTTGAGAAAAAAAAACTTTAATTGTATTAGGCTTTTATAGAATTGTTAAAACTGTGGTTATAGAATTGTTAAAACTGTGGTTTCATTTAAAGTGGTGCTGATAAAAACACTCTGCATATATAGATATAGATAATCGAAAATGGGTCAATCTTGTTATTATAACCTAGGTATTTCCTATATCCATAGATTATAATTCGTTTCTAAACAATGGTTCAAAGTGGTTTTTTTTTTCAGAGGTATAATTACTACAAAGTGTGCCGATGAGTGCAAAATGTTTAAACAAAGAATTAAAAACAAAAAATCTAACAAAGGTCCACCCTCCCTCGCCAAGGATAGTCCTGCACAACAATAAAAATATTATTATAAAATAAAATAAAATAAAAATAGTTTATTTCAGATTAAAATCCATACCCGTATAGTGTTAGTGTGTTAGCAATAATTTTTTTTTTATTATGTTAGTTATTGTTATTTATATATTATTTTATTTGGCCGGTTATCTTTTCTATCCAATGTTTTTGAATAGAACAATCAAGGTGGGCCGTAATTGTCTTCAGAATTCTGTTGTGACTGTCCCTCATGCGCCGCAGCAGGGAAGATGCTTTTTTACGCATTATAGCGTGGAATCCGTCAACACGTGCGTCCGCGATCATTCCTGAGGCGCTGCAGAACCGCGGCAGATTCAACAACATTCTGAAGGCATTATTATATTGCACGCGTAGTGCGTTGTAGGCTCGACGCGTATAGCTCACCCACAGGCCTCCCGAGTAAAACGACTGACAGAATGCCCGAAATAGGGTAATCTTGACAATCGCGTCACCACGGGCAAACCTGCGTGCGACCATATTGCTTCTTACCGCTAGCGCCCTACGCTCTCTCTCAATGTCCTCATCATCGCTCAAGCATTCTGTAATTATATGACCCAAGTATTTAAATTTTATAACCTTATTCAATAATGACCCGTTTAGAGTAATTGGCGGCTAGGTGAGCGGTGACCGGCCTTAAATACAATAATTTCACTTTTCTTAGTGTTATACACCAAACCATTTACCGCCGCACACGATTCACAGATATTTACTAATTCTCTTAAGCCTTTGATTGAGGGACTCAGCAGTACCATGTCATCAGCATAGCTTAAGTTATTGAGGCATTGGCCATCCACGTAGCATCCAACATGGACGCTACTGAGTCTCTCAATCAGTTCATTAATTTAAAGGTTAAAAAGGGTGGGGGAGCTAAGCCCACCTTGCCTTACACCGCACGTAAGAGTGTATTCACCCGACAAGGCACCCACCTCACTTGATTTTTTTGATTTTTGTACCAAAATTTAAATAACTGCGTACACTCTGCCGGCATACCCGTATCCTCCAGCTTCTGCCACAAGAGTTCATGATTTACCAGATCGAAGGCTTTAGATAAGTCCAGGAAGCACGCGTATACCGACGTTTTCCTCTTAGTGTAATACTTTACAGTATGCTTAAGGCTGAAAATGGCACTTTCCGTAGAAACACCCGAGATTATTGACATTTGACATTTTTTGTGCCGTGTGATCCCGGCCTAGAATAGGATCATCCTGGTACTGGTGGTGTCGTAAGAGGCGACTAAAGTACGTGTGGTAGAGTCACGTCGCCAGCAATGGCAACACGCATGGGCAGACTCGACCGGATCATTACCACCCCCGGCATTTAAAACCGGCGTGAAGCCCGGCATTACCTGATGCGAAACGCAGTGGCTTTATGCCACTGCGTTTCGCATCAGGTAATGCCGGGCCCCGGCGCCCAACCCATCTTAAAGACCGGCAACACACCTGTAACTCCTCTGGGGTTGCACGGGGTCGTGGGCGGCGGTAGTCACTTACCATCAGGTGACCCGCACGCTCGTTTGCCGTGCACGTAATATTGACGGTGCCATTAATATTCAATTATTGTGTAATTTTAAGCTTGATGTACTTTTTTTATTTTTAAATATAATTGATTGAATAAATGTGTTTTTTAGAATTATTTTTTTTGTTTTTTTTGTGTTATAAAACTTACACGTAATTTTATAACATTCTGTCTCAAGATTTGATAATTTTAATCAGGAATAAATCACAATCATAGTCTCCAATAAATTTTTCATAATATATTTAAAATTGGAATGTGATGAAGTGACGTAAAGTGAAATATTAAAAAAACATAACCTATACGAGTAAAAAAGTACAAGATTATAAAATATTAAAAACATATATTTTCAATAGATAAAATAGATTCATAAATAAAATCACGTTTCTTTCAATTGCCTTGTTGGAAGATTCCAAGTGGTGAGAGTACTAAGTCAGTGTTAGTGCTAGCAATAATTGCTCTCATCAACATCATGTCGTCTGGCGTGAACCTCCACCCACTTAACTGCCCAAGACTCTTAAGATTTGGACAATTGTCCATTAATAGTTCCACTGTATCTCGAGTTAAGCGAGGCGCTAACGGGAACCATATGCCTTCTAAATGCTCGAACCGGTAACGCCGTATCATCCTGAAATTGTAATTAAATCATTAATTAATATTTTGTTATTAGCCTCACGCTGTATTCTGAACATAGCAGGGTAGGCAGAGGCAACCACCGTTATGACATTCTATTCCCATTAAGACACTTTCGTTTAAACTTATGGCATGAGGCATTGCGTGTTATTGGCGGCACTCAACGCGTTGCCAGAGGGAGGAAGTGAAAATTTTTAATTTCCTCGAATCGGACTCGAAGGAATCCATTCCAAAGCTTGTCGCGTTTAATGTCACATGCTTGTAGCCCGACTTGCCTCATTTAATATGACAAATGTATTATGTTTATTTTTTATAATGCTGAAATTTAAAAGTAAATATCCCAATGGCTTATTTGTCATGTCAGCCATGTCCAATATTATGGTTTTATTACACTAATATATAAGGGCTTAATAGCGTATTAAAAATATATATATATAATTTAATAGTAGCAGTAGTTTTTTGTTATTTAATATATATATATATATATATATATATATATATATATATATATATATATATATATATATATATATATATATATATATATATATATATATATATAACATATTTCAAATGACCCTAAAAAGTAACTCATAGCTTAGTTACTTACCGCGCCATGTCGTTATCATCCAATTTCACTTCATCACCTATGATTAATTTTTTAAGTTTAGGACTTCCCGTCATCAGATACCTTAAACAAGACGCTGAAAGATTCCCTTGTATTATTTCTAGGTGCTCGAGCTTATTAAATGGCACCTCTTCTTCATGTGTTGCAGTTTGTATCGAATAAAACTCCAAACTCTCTAAATTCTGACAAGTTTCTGCTATTCTCGTAAAATTGAACGAGCCAAGGGATCCAGAAAGCATTAATGTCACTATTTTATATCCTATCTTATCCAATAATTGATGTAATTCGTGACATTGAAATTTGTTCAGTTTTATCTTATTTAAACATGAAAAATCCTTAACCATTTGTAGTACGCCCTGATCTGGTTCTTCTAAGTAAATAGTTTCTATCATTGGACATAAGACGATCATTGCCTTCATAGCTCTAGAGTTTGTTTGAACATCATGTATATATTGTAACTTTGTTTGAAAGCCTGACGGGCAGTCGTTATTGTAAAGATAATATAGAGCCTTACCAACAAAATTATAAGAACCTAAATTAGTAAGATTCGGTAGTCTTCTAATAAGAAGTGCAACGTCTGTGTGATCGACATTTTCTTCCCCATATAAGCCTATATTTACTACCGTTAAACTACGAGTCAGCTGCGGATTACTTGTAAGCATCGCATCAATACCTATTTCAGTGATATCAGTTTCGCCCGACACATCGAGTAGTTTTAACACTTTGTTATTTTCGCCTATAAATTTGAGCACTTCATCATTAGCTATATAAGGTATATTAAGAGCAGTTAAGTTTGACAGGTTCTTAATGATTTCATACAAAAGGGACAGCTGCTCATCTTTAACCCACACGCCTTTTAAATTCAGAGTCGTCAGATGCCGGCCTTGTTCTGCAATCAGTTCAAGGACTTTCCTGTAATAGTGACAAGGGAAGATACCCGTAGCCAAGCTCTTAACGTTCTCTTTCAAGAGTAATCTCATTGTATAATATCTAATCGATGGATCTAAGTATTCTGAGCTTAATATTAAATTTAGGAGATCTTGGAATATATCACTCGTCGCACCCATACTTTCGTAGTACGACGATATCATTATGAACGGTAGGGCCACGTCTTCCTCGGACGTGGCTTGGGACAGAGCGTGGATTAATTGCCTAGCTACTAACGATAAAGTCACTTCTTGTAACGGAGCCACGGGACATTTGGGCGACATTTTCACAACACTTGTCTCACTCACTAAAGAAATTAACTGTTACAATTTGAGCATCACAATACGGTACTGTAACTTTCGGTTTTCAGGACAGAAAGAAGTGAAAAATCCGTGTAGCTATTTAGCGCGCGCGCATCTCACGCTTGGCATTGTGCCAGTACTATATAATTCACACACACACATACATAAGACTCGGACATTATTTATAGAACTTTTATATGCAAAACGTGTTTACAGTTTGCGTCGTACATAATACATATTCTAATTTAGTTATATCAAAATATAATGTGATATGGGGTGTCAAAGTACCTCGTGATATTTACTGAGGTATATAAAATTATTCAGTCAGTTAATATAGTTTAAATTTCAGAAAATATATATGTAGTCAACATTTTTATATTATATATACAAATGTTGGCTAGTTGAATAGGTGGTATGACAAAGGGTTTAACTCTTAATAAGTGAAAATGTCATAACATTTAATTCAGAAATTTTCAGGGTGCAGTGATGCTAAATGGAAATAGTAAAATAGACATAGATCTTGTAGCGACTAGTTATTTTGAAAAGTGAATGACTTATTAGGATCTTTTACCCTTCCTATTTTCTATTAAATTGATTTTACATGAATATGCTGAGGAAAATAAATATAATATATATATATATATATATATATATATATATATATATATATATATATATATATATATATATATATATATATATATATATATATATATATATATATCTATATATATATATATATATATTATATATATTATATTATATTATATTATAATTAAATTAAATTAATTATAATATAATTTATTTTACTTTCAGTAGATATTTTCTCCAATTGCAATAAAATCCGTTCATTATATAAATTATAAAATTATTAGATATTATATAATTCATAATACTAAACGTGTTCTAATTCGATTTACAATAAATTAAAAAAGTTAGCTTGAATTTTTTTTTCCTTGCTCCTCCTTAGAGGGACCTCTTTTAATTATGCGAGGTTCCTGGTAAAGATTTAATTGATCGAAGAATTATTTATAGTTCCCTACTGTTAATCTTAATAAACTATTGGGCTTGTTTTTTTCTTCTTTGTTTTATGCGGTCGGGGTTCTTGTTTTTTTTAAATTATTTTTTTAAATTTTACTTTTTTTTATTTCTTTACTTTTTCATTGTATTATTTTTATAAGTATTGTGTGGTAATGATAATCATGATATACCTTTTTGGAATCCTTGTATTAAGCTCTTGAATTTGATACCCATGTTGTGGTATTAGAAAAACCTTTTTTCCCCCTACGTACAATGGCTTCCCATAGCTGCCACGTTTTTTAACGTAGAAGACGTTAAAAAACGTGGCATATCATATTTTTATTTAAAAAAAATAAAAATTTAAATGGTACAGCCCTTTGTGGATGATATAGCTATTTATACTTTATACATATTATAAATATATACTCACGCCTTGAGAATAAGTATTGTACGCATCAGCATCTTTCCCCATCTGTTCCTCGATCTCCCCCTTCATCATGTGCAGCTTAGCGTAGTCTCCGAAGACTTTTATCGCTTCCTCTAATAAATTTAATGCGACGTCCATGTTGTTTAACGCCCATTTTAGTTTTGCTGATTTTATCATCAATTATATTTACAAAATGTCAAAATGAAAAAGTAATTATTCTGAAAATTCAAATCGAAAGCAAACACTTGAAAATGTTGAATTTGGCCAAAAATTTAAATCACAAAACAATTTTAACAAAAAGGTAGGGCTCTACTAAGCAAAAACATATTTTGTTTATAGTCAAATATCTTTATTTTCTAAAACTAGGTGGGTACAGGTAGATTCTTAGCAACCAACAACAGTATCTGTTCAGTACTGAAGCACCAGTTCGCTATATCCTTGGACACCTTACACCAGTGCTCGCCGTGGTGGGGCTCTGCCGCTTTACATCGAGATTTGACATCTTCCTGCTGCTGTTCCGTGCCGTTCAGGAGTTCGAATTTGTAGAAGTAAGCCCATGCATCGCCTAAATCGGGATCGATTTTTACCTATTAAATAAAGAAAAATACACGTAAAGTATTCTTATTTGATTTAATTAACATTTTTTTATTAATGCTCCTTATATCTGGCAATTAACAATGTTGCTATAAATATATTAATGTTAAGATACTCCTTTTACCACCTATTCTAGTTGTTTATTTTATTTTTATTTATTAATGCACTTGTTGATTTTATGTTTTTGGTAACGGCAAACTTGAAAATTATACATAGTCAACGTGTACCACGATTATGATTATTTATATAATAAATATGTATAGCATTAAGACATTAAATATACACAATATTTTTACGCCCTATCGTGGTAGCCTGAGAGAAAAGCGCTCTTTGTAAAAATTGCAATAACAAACTTTAATAAAAAAGTGTTTATTATTTAGATATGTATATTATTATATATTTATTTAATATAATTTATTACTTACCGTTCTATTAAACCATTCTCTGCATTTATTCAACTTGCGCTCCGTCCAGAAAAGTTGTGACACAGCGAGTAAAACATGGGCGTCGTGCTCACATTTCTTCAATGCATCCACCTGTATAAAAATACATAAATAAATTAGTATTGGAAATGGCTATGGAGTAAGGAAGTACTGACGGCCCAACATCGTCCTCTTATCATGGACTTTAACGTCTCTCCGAAAAGGAAAAATAGAGAAGACGATGCAGACCGACTTCCTGGCAGAGGTTCCTACCGCTCGAGCTCAAGGAATCAGCTCATATAAAATCCAGGATGTGATGTCCAATGGAACTACAGAGGAAACTGAAGACCGAGGAACAGAGAGTAGAGCGGGTCAGAGGCAAGATCCTGGCAACAAAAGCCGGGCCGGGTAACATCACAAGTAATCTGCAATATATGTGTTGCAATACGCACGCTCTTGGTCTTCCTCTGCGGGCGCGCCTCCATGAACACGGCGGCGGCCCACAGGCGGCCGGCCGCGGGGCACTCCTGCAGCGCCTTGGCCAGCAGCGCGCCCGCCGCCTCCGCGCAGCCCGCGCGCGCCTCCAGCCGCACGCTCTCCAGCCTGGACACCCACAACCATTCCATTACCCACTCGGACAAAGCCGTAGCTAAAAAGCTAAACCATAACCATAAGTAATCCATAAAACCCATACCACAGTTCGGGGTTCTTCGGGTTTCTGAGCCTCGCCTTTTCCAGTACAGATCTCGCTTTGGTGACATGTTTTAGTTTCTCCTCCAGTCTTGAGAGTAGAATCCACATCGGCACGCAGGTCGCACATTTTTTTAGCTATGATTATACAAATATTTTATTTATTTATTTTAATGTTATTATTCATGAGATATAAATTTATTTATTTGTTTATATAGGTTAATATTAATGCATCAAGGCCAACAAAATAAATATATCAACTTGTTATTGTGTAATGTCTAAAATCACTATCGGAAATTTGGAAATGAAAATATATATATTTTAATTAATACCTTATATTTAAAATCCTAATAGAACAAAATAGATCCAGAAACATAACAAAAATATTTTGTAGTCATCTTGGTCTTTCTTTCAAATTAAGGATCCCTTCCTATATTAAATGATGTATATATATATATTCATCGGATCATTACCAAATCGTACATAAGAAAGTGTGAGTAAAAATAGGGTTTCAAGATTTTCTTATGATCCCTAGATTCATTGCTTGATTAACTGATTAGTTGACGAACTAATCGGCCGATTGACGAAATTTTTTAAACAAATCAAATGCTAAGAAATAGGTTATAAATCGTTGGAAGATTTTCTTACAACGATTGATACACAAATTGATTAATCTAAAGTAATCGACTGATCGACTAACTGTTGACTGGTGGACCAACTATTCATCTGGCGGATTCCAATGTGTTTCTATTCCAAATTCCAATTCCAAAAAATGGGACAGCAACAAACGTATATTTTAATTTTCTTCGCTGTGGTGTCGATGCATAGCGCGGCGTTGAGTTCAGCAAATCAATACGTAGGGTATGTGTCGATTTGCTGAACTCAACACCGCACTTTTTGTCCATATCATATTTTGCTTTGGATGCCCTTTGTGGATGATATAGCCATTTGTACTTTATACATATTATAAATATATACTCACGCCTTGAGAATAAGTATTGTAAGCATCATCATCTTTCCCCATCTGCTCCTCGATCTCCCCCTTCATCATGTGCAGCTTAGCGTAGTCTCCAAAGACTTTTATCGCTTCCTCTAATAAATTTAATGCGACGTCCATGTTGTTTAACGCCCATTCTAGTTTTGCTGATTTTATCATCACCTGTTACATGTATAAGTTTAAATAGTTGAGCAGAGTGAAATGGATTTAAATGATATTTTGGATATTGAGTTATATAGTTTTATTCGTATTATTGAATATTTATTACATTTTTACAGTATTCTTTATTCGCTTGCAAGTACTATTAACATTCTATACTAACATTATATTGTACTCTTTAAGACGACTTATAATTAGAACATAATCTTGTAAGTTGTTATAGTACAGGCTTTTTGTACAAACACTGAACACAATAAAAACACAAAAAATACAAAAAAAGAAAGATAGATAGAGTTTTACATTACTGAAAAAATCGTACAAGCGCGAGTCGGGCTTGCTCACCCAGGGCGTACAAAAATTTAATGAGCCAGAGCACTTTCATATGATACCTTATTTGAACTAGCGGCTTTAATATCAAATTTTGCCCCCCTTTAAAAGCTAGTAATATTTAAGAATTTAACCACGAATGTATAGTTTTCAGATTTTTCTCCGAACTAGTACTAACTGTAGGTGCTAGCTGCCAAATTAATTTTAGGTCAATCGGAAATACCCTAATAATTTTGATTCCCTTTAGTGTCAAAACACGCATTTTTTGCGATATTAACGGCCATAACTCTTTTATAAGTTAATGTGGAAAAATAGGTTTTTTTTTTCAGGAACCCACGAGTAGATCTAAGTATATGGTTTGTATTTCAACCTGATATCTCCAAACTTTCCTGAAATAAAAGTTGACAAACAGACAGACAATCTACAGATGAACGGACAACAAGCTGATTTTATAAGGGTTCCTTTTTTCCTTAAAAGGTACTGAACCCTAAAAATATTTAAAAAAAAAACATTATCCAACACATAAAACTAGGACTAATTGGATCACATCATAATCTAATTTTTACTGTGTAATTATATATTTTTTTAAATTTTGACAGGACCATTCAACATTATGCACTAAATATATTCCAACCAGCATAATATATAAGTAATTTCATACAAAGTGGCCTCACCCGTGGTGTGGGAGCGGATGCTCTCGCTTTAGACAGCAACCGTCTCGCTCTATCATACTCTTTGTTCTCACTCTCAAGTTTAACAGCCGCTAACCAAATCTCTTCTGAATTGGGATTAGCTTGAAACGCTAGCGAAAGAATACCTCTGGCTGCTGGGACATCACCTAAAAAATTGAAAATCGATATTTTAATTAACAACGGAATCTGGCATCAAAATCGATTATTTATTTTTTTTGTTATTTTAACAGTTAAATAGCTTCACGCTGTATCCCGCACACAGCAGAGTAGGCAGACTAAACCTAGTCTTAAGACACTCCATTCCCCACTTATCGCCGGGCCAGACGTGGCTCAGGGGCACTGTGATCGTTATATTCTATGAACTGTAAACGCGACTGGTTGTGGGTTCGATCCCAACTCGAGGAAATTAAATATTTATTTAAATTTCTATCTCCACCGGTTTCGAAATTTGGCGGAAAAAAAATCAAACTATAACTAATGATAATTTAATAAAACTTAATATAAATGTACTTTTCATAAAAAAAAAAACAATTGCGCACACACAATGCGAGACGTACGGCTGGAACCGTAGAATTTTCGGATTATGATAGTGACAGTACGGATAGTGCCGTAAATATTTGAGGAGTTACAAACCGACACTACGGTTTACACAGTAGACTTTTGTAGGCAACTCCTTACAAAATACTTTATACCGTCATACTACATCGATCTTTTTTGTTACTAAACACACACAAACGCATTACGGAGATGCTAGTGTAAGTCAGTTTTACGGTTATGCCCGTGGTGAATCTATGTAATGTGTATGGACCTGTATTGTAGTAGTGTCATGCCAGGAGCGATCGATAATTTTTCGCTATTTTTTTTGTGTACCTGCCTGCTGTAACCTATTTATTCATTTACGGTTAGTATTTGACTGTTTTCTATACAGCTTTTATTGTTTGTCTTTCGCTAGTCACTTACCAAATATTTAGGTATTTCTAAAGAACATTTTATAAGAATATAAATTTAATGGATGGAATATAAATTTAGTGGACATTTAATGTCCACACAGCGTTCGTTTTGTGACGCTACGGCTATAGCTGTAGTGCCGATTTGTATGGGACATTTTACTGTCATAACATAAGATTTGAAATAATTGATACCGTCCCGCATCGTATTAAATAACAAACGATACAGATACTCGATTAATCAAATCGGTATACAAGATTTCACTAATATCACAATTCAAAGATAAAAAAAACCGAATAAAAAAAAACTCCAAGCAACTCACCAGCCAACCACTTAGACTTAGCGCCCATCAACCACAGCACCTCGCTCTTGGGGCAATGCGCCACCGCTCTTTGTAATAGTGCCTCCAAACTGGCTCTGGTGCCGTGTTGCTTCTCTAAATACGCCGCTCGGAGCCATATCGATTTCTTTGAAGGGAACACTGATAGGGCGTAGCCGTATACTGCGCGTGCGCATTCGTACGCGCCCTCGTTTGCACACTGATGATAAAGTTAACGTCAAATTGTTTTATTGAAAATAAAAAGATGTAAAAGAAATTAAAATTAAACATTAAATCAGCTCCACGCTGTATGCCGCACACAGCAGTGCAGAGGGAACCTAGGGAACCTAGACTCGGTCTCCCATAAGATGTAACTTCTTATTTTATAAAGTTTAATATTTTGAAAGTCACAATGTACCGCTGGTTCGGTATAGTTAGTATTTCAGATGTACGAAGAACCACTAAACTAAACTAGCTTCACGCTTTATCTTGTTTATATTGTTACCAGGCCAAGATAAAGAAAATAATTCAATTAAAATAATATTAATACATATTAAAATTGATAATATGTTTTTGGTTTCTCTTAAATATAAAATATTGATTTAAAACATTATTTATTATTATTCCACAGAGGACAAATCCTTGTACCATAAAAATAATTAATAGTTAACAGAATAAAATATGATTATTGATCAATTTTTTAAATATTATTAAGCTGAATTAACATAAATTCAAGAAAAAATATCTCTAAATGTAAAGTTCTTAAGAAAAATGTGTCACTTACAGCTTCAGCGTCTTCCATCCACGTGTGCTTCTGGTCCTCTGGTTCTATTCCGTGACCGATCACAGAACGAATAATGGCCTTTAAAATAAAAGAAAGAAACATATATTAATTGAGATTTATTAATTTATTTTTTAGATATTATAAGCACAATTCAAAACATTTATGCCAAAACAAAGTAATGTAAATGAAACTATTTTAGCCGGATTAATCGCGTATATATTCGAACACTTTGCAGTGTCGGGCAGTGCAGTTTGAAACGTCGGGTTCTCCAAAATGTATAAAAATACTAAATATACGCGATTATTCCGGTTAAAATTCATTTTATCAGTTATTTAAATTCAGTCATTTAAAATGTGTAATAATCGTAAAAATCAAAGAACTTATTAAAGTAATGTAAATTTAAATAAAACAAGTTCTAAGTACATTAGAAATGAAACTTGTAACGAACACGAATAGAAAATTTCAAATAATATTTTATTATGTCAAATAAATATAGTATATCATGCTTATGCCATTAGCATTAAATTAAAATAAATATATAAAAAAATTCGTCAGCGCAAAAAAATATTTTAAAATAAATGAAAGTAAAATTAATTTTGATTTAATTTTAATTTAAAGCAAAAGAAAAGAACAAACTTCTACTAGTCCAGAAGCTAATCCTACCATGTAATACATATATTTCATATTCGGGACTAATATTGAATGGGATCATTAATGTAAATCTGTGTGCAGCAATTTTTTTTTCCTTTTTTTTATCAATTATGGATTTCATCACCATATTTTTTATACAATAAAAACTTACGTATATTCTTATTGCACCTTAAATTGAAAATCTTTTGGTATTTATTTAGTACTTATTATTTAGTAAAACAACGACGAAACCAAAACGTAGATGGAAAAAGGCCTTAGTCCATCAATGAGGACAGTACTTCCTAACCTAGTATAGGAAACATATCATTCCTTAGAGAGATATACAAAGTCACCATTTTATTTTTTTACTTATTTTATGTAAATAAAACACTTGGGTTATCAAGCAGAAACTTTTTTCCGAGTCATATTTCGATGATTCTATAGATGTTTAGAAAAGTCTATATTTTTTTTTATATTCTATAATTAGTATAAACTGTGCGTTCAATTTGTCAATTTTCTTTAAAACAGCCAATTGCGATAGATGTACATTTATGCAAAAGTTGTCATACGAGGTTTCAAGTGTCCAATAAGCTACCAAGCAAACAACACGTTTTTTATTCAAGTAAATAACTCAATAATAAACTCAAGCAAATTTAACTCATAAGTACATCAAACTCATAAGTACATTAACATATGGTCCATAATCGAGCCGAATATCAGAAAATTACCTAGAACCGGAAAGGGTCATCGGAACAAAAGATCGAGATAAGACGCTTCGCTTTTCAACGTATTTGCAAGTTATTAGAAACAAAAAGGATCGTTATTATATTACTGCAATCGACAATATTTATAATAGATAATAATGGCTACGGAAGTGGAAAAAGCTTTAAATACAGTAGAAAATATTGCACAAACTATTAAAAAAATCTATGTAAATGGGAAAAAATGTCCAATGAGCAGATTAACGCAAAATTATGTACAATCGCGTTTAAAATGCTTAAAAGAATACTGGAATGAATATAGAAGTGCACATGGTGAATTAGTACGTAACATAGCTAAAGACAAATCGGATCAAATGCCCTATTTTGACCTTTTCAAAATTAAGCAGTTTTATGATCATGAAGAATTATATATTACATTGAAAAGTGAATTAATGGATTTGTTAAGTTCACAAAAGGTTGGGGTTAGTGGTTCGATGCACGGAGATTCTCAACAACCTCGTGTGGTTTTACCAAAAATACATATACCTACTTACAGTGGGCAATACGAAGATTGGTGGTCATTCCATGATTTGTTTAACACTCTTGTGCATACAAATGAGTCATTAAATAATGTGCAAAAAATTAATTATTTAAAAATTGCCCTTACGGGAGAGGCTGCGTCTTTGTTAAAACATATAAAAGTTACCGAGAACTATTATGAAGAAGTTTGGAACATTCTAAAGCGAAGGTATGGGAATAAACGTATAACCGTCAACGCAATTATGAATAGATTATTTTCACAAAAGAAGATGGCGACTAATAATTCTATATTGATTAAAAAATTACTGGATACTACTTTTGAGTGCTTACATTTTTTGAAAAATATGAAAATTGGGATATATTAATATTTTTTTTTATTTTATTTAATAGAAAGCCAACGTTGTATAAAGTAATAATTCTTATGCTAAAAATAAAACAATCTTCGGGGACTACAACATAAATTGTATACCGCACTTATAGGCTAACTTGACATGCATGAATTAATAAAAAAAGAGAACAAACATAATGCAAATCATTCCTTCATATTACTTACACCCAAAAATAAAACTTATACAATAAAAGAAACAGAAAACAAAAAGCTTGTAACAATTTTAACCATTAAAAAAACATAGTAAAAAAATAAATAAAAATTTCTCATTTATCAACAGTTATTTAAGAGGATATTACTTTTGAGTGCTTACATTAATATTGAATGGGATCATTATGTAAATCTGTGTGCAGCATTTTTTTTTCCCTTTTTTTATCAATTATGGATTTAATCACCTTGCATATTTTTTATACAATAAAAACTTACGTATATTCTTACTACACCTTAAATTGAAAATCTTTTGGTATTTATTTAGTACTTATTATTTAGTACAAGAATGATTAATTTAGGGAATATTTTTTTGTTTGCAACTTAAAAGTGGATATAGATTGTTGACATATGTCTAAACCTGCTTTTTTAAGTATACTATTATACAATATTACTATTCTATTTAATGGAGCTAATTAAGTATTTATCTTTCCTAAGTGTGGATTAACACTTTAAAAATGTTTAAAATATTTAAAAAAAAATAGTATTCTCTCTTGCCAAACGATAATTCTTAGTAATTATCTTTGGGTCGCGGAAATTTGTAAAAATCTCTCTACAGAGATACTAACAACAGAAATAAGTTGTAACAAGCGTATAAAAATTTCGACGTAGCTTGGCGAGAACGTATGGCTCAGTGGTCAGAGCGCCTGGTCGGTTTCCAGGAGGCACGGGTTCGAGTCCCGCTACGTTCAAATTTTTATACGTTTTCTAATTAAGTATTAATCTTTCCTAAGTGTGGATTAACACTTTAAAAATGTTTAAAATAATATTTTATTATGTGAAATAAATATAGTATATCATGCTTATGCCATTAGCATTAAATTAAAATAAATATATAAAAAAATTCGTCAGCGCAAAAAAATATTTTAAAATAAATGAAAGTAAAATTAATTTTGATTTAATTTTAATTTAAAGCAAAAGAAAAGAACAAACTTCTACTAGTCCAGAAGCTAATCCTACCATGTAATACATATATTTCATATTCGGGACTAATATTGAATGGGATCATTAATGTAAATCTGTGTGCAGCAATTTTTTTTTCCTTTTTTTTATCAATTATGGATTTCATCACCATATTTTTTATACAATAAAAACTTACGTATATTCTTATTGCACCTTAAATTGAAAATCTTTTGGTATTTATTCAGTACTTATTATTTAGTAAAAGAATAACGAAACCAAAACGTAGATGGAAAAAGGCCTTAGTCCATCAATGAGGACAGTACTTCCTAACCTACTATAGGAAACATATCATTCCATAGAGAGATATATAAAGTCACCATTTTAATTTTTTTACTTATTTTATGTAAATAAAACACTTGGGTTATCAAACAGAAACTGATTTCGGACTCATATTTCGATGATTCTATAGATGTTTAGAAAGGTCTATAATTTTTTTTATATTCTATAATTAATATTAACTGTGCGTTCAATTTGTAATTTTTTTTAAAATAGCCAATTGCGATAGATGTACATTTATGCAAAAGTTGTCATACGAAGTTTCAGTCCGTGTCCAATAAACTACCAAGCAAACAACGTCTTTTATTCAAGTAAATAACTCAATAATAAACTCAAGCAAATTTAACTCATAAGAAGATTAACATATGGTCCATAATCGAGCCGATTATCAGAAAATTACCTGGAACCGGAAAGGGTCATCGGAACAAAAGACCGAGATAAGACGCTTCGCTATTCAACGTATTTGCAAGTGTTAATTAGCACTAGCAAGACCATATGGAATATTTCTATCTATTATCTTACACTTACTTTAGTACATTAAAAGAGTATGTTATTATCAATTTCATTATACATAATAGTATTGGCACTTTACTTTATATATTTTATAAGTTTAACATATAAAAAGTACTGTTAAATATAACTAGCAACACTTTATAGAATTATTCAATTTCCTGTTGTGTAACTTTTATTTTAAGACCTATAAACAATATGTTATTCTCATTTCAATTATAGCTAATAATTAATAACACATTGATTTATATAATATTGATTATATATGGATAAATACATTATATAAAAGAGCAACTGTTGGGTTTCTTGCCTGTTCTTCTCAGCAGAACTGCCTTCGGAACCGGTGGTAGCTTCTTTTTTTTTTATATGTTCATTCGACGATTCAAAAGTGCTCGTAAGAGATTATTTGAATAAATAATATTAAGAATACTTTAATGACTGTATGAATATAACATATAAAAGTTGCTCATTTGACAATATGTCCAAATATTTATAAATAGACAGTTTCGTTAGCCATGATCAGTCGAATAAACTAAACAGAATGTGACGCTGCTCGTTTTATTATTCCCATATTCAAACCACTACTGGAACACAAGTTATTAGAAACAAAAAGGATCGTTATTATATTACTGCAATCGACAATATTTATAATAGATAATAATGGCTACGGAAGTGGAAAAAGCTTTAAATACAGTGGAAAATATTGCACAAACTATTAAAAAAACCTATGTAAATGTGAAAAAAGTCCAAAGAGCAGATTAACGCAAAATTATGTACAATCGCGTTTAAAATGCTTAGAAGAATACTGGAATGAGTATAGAAGTGCACATGGTGAATTAGTACGTAACATAGCCAAAGACAAATCGGATCAAATGCCCTATTTTGAAAAAGAGGAGTTTTATGATCATGAAGAATTATATATTACATTGAAAAGTGAATTAATGGATTTGTTAAGTTCACAAAAGGTTGGGGTTAGTGGTTCGATGCACGGAGATTCTCAACAACCTCGTGTGGTTTTACCAAAAATATATATACCTACTTACAGCGGGCAATACGAAGATTTTGGTCATTGCATGATTTGTTTAACACTCTTGTGCATACAAATGAGTCATTAAATAATGTGCAAAAAATACATTATTTAAAGACTGCCCTTACGGGAGAGGCTGCGTCTTTATTAAAACATATAAAAGTTACCGAGAACAATTATGAAGAAGCTTGGAACATTCTAAAGCGAAGGTATGGGAATAAACGTATAACCGTCAACGCAATTATGAATAGATTATTTCCACAAAAGAAGATGGTGACTAATAATTCTATATTGATTAAAAAAATACTGGACACTACTTTTGAGTGCTTATATTTTTTGAAAAATATGAAAGTGAATACAGAAATTTGGGATATATTAATATTTTTTCTAATTTATTTAATAGAAAGCCAACGTTGTATACAGTAATAATTCTTATGCCAAAAATAAAACAATCTTCGGGGACTACAACATAAATTGTATACCGCACTTATAGGCTAACTTGACATGCATGAAATAATAAAAAAAGAGAAAGATATTACTTACACCCAAAAATAAAACTTATACAATAAAAGAAACAGAAAACAAAAAGCTTGTAACAAATTTAATTATTAAAAAATAAAAATTTCTCATTTATCAACAATTAAAAAAAATTAAATTAGCTTCACGCTATATCCCGCACACAGCAGGGTAGGCAGAGGGAACCTAGTGTGACACTCCGTTCCCCACTTTCTGCCGAATTTTAGATGCATTGCGTGTTGAGTGGCAGAACTCAACGCCGCGCTTTTGCCTTGGCACCAGAGCGAAGAAATGGAAATATAAATTTAAGTAAATATTTCATCTCCTCGAGTGGGGATCGAACCCACAACCAGTCGGTTTTACAGTCACACTTCGTGCCACTGCGCCACGGCCGGCCTCAATTAAGAGGAAAACAATTTAGGGAATATTTTTTTGTTTGCAACTTAAAAGTGGATATATATTGTTGAAATATATCTAAACCTGCTTTTTTAAATATACTATTATACAATAATACTATCCTATTTAATGGAGCTAATTAAGCATTTATCTTTCCTAAGTGTGGATTAACACTTTAAAAATGTTTAAAATATTAAAAAATAGTACTCTCTTGCCAAAAGATAATTCTTAGTAATTATCTTTGGGTAGCGGAAATTTGTAAAAATCTCTCTACAGAGATACTAACAACAGAAATAAGTTGTAACAAGCGTATAAAAATTTCGACGTAGCTTGGCGAGAACGTACGGCTCAGTGGTCAGAGCGCCTGGTCGGTTTCCAGGAGGCGCGGGTTCGAGTCTCGCTACGTTCAAATTTTTATACGTTTTCTAATTAAGTATTAATCTTTCCTAAGTGTGGATTAACACTTTAAAAATGTTTAAAATAACATTTTATTATGTCAAATAAATATAGTATATCATGCTTATGCCATTAGCATTAAATTAAAATAAATATATAAAAAAATTCGTCAGCGCAAAAAAATATTTTAAAATAAATGAAAGTAAAATTAATTTTGATTTAATTTTAATTTAAAGCAAAAGAAAAGAACAAACTTCTACTAGTCCAGAAGCTAATCCTACCATGTAATACATATATTTCATATTCGGGACTAATATTGAATGGGATCATTAATGTAAATCTGTGTGCAGCAATTTTTTTTTCCTTTTTTTTATCAATTATGGATTTAATCACCATATTTTTTGTACAATAAAAACTTACGTATATTCTTATTGCACCTTAAATTGAAAATCTTTTGGTATTTATTTAGTTCTTATTATTTAGTAAAACAATGACGAAACCAAAACGTAGATGGAAAAAGGCCTTAGTCCATCAATGAGGACAGTACTTCCTAACCTAGTATAGGAAACATATCATTCCTTAGAGAGATATACAAAGTCACCATTTTATTTTTTTACTTATTTTATGTAAATAAAACACTTGGGTTATCAAGCAGAAACTTTTTTCCTAGTCATATTTCGATGATTCTATAGATGTTTAGAAAAGTCTATATTTTTTTTTATATTCTATAATTAATAAAAACTGTGCGTTCAATTTGTCAATTTTTTTTAAAACAGCCAATTGCGATAGATGTACATTTATGCAAAAGTTGTCATACGAGGTTTCAAGTGTCCAATAAGCTACCAAGCAAACAACACGTTTTTTATTCAAGTAAATAACTCAATAATAAACTCAAGCAAATTTAACTCATAAGTACATCAAACTCATAAGTATATTAACATATGGTCCATAATCGAGCCGAATATCAGAAAATTACCTGGAACCGGAAAGGGTCATCGGAACAAAAGATCGAGATAAGACGCTTCGCTTTTCAACGTATTTGCAAGTTATTAGAAACAAAAAGGATCGTTATTATATTACTGCAATCGACAATATTTATAATATATAATAATGGCTACGGAAGTGGAAAAAGCTTTAAATACAGTAGAAAATATTGCACAAACTATTAAAAAAATCTATGTTAATGTGAAAAAATGTCCAAAGAGCAGATTAACGCAAAATTATGTACATGCGTTTAAAATGCTTAGAAGAATACTGGAATGAATATAGAAGTGCACATGGTGAATTAGTACGTAACATAGCTAAAGACAAATCGGATCAAATGCCCTATTTTGACCTTTTTAAAATTAAGCAGTTTTATGATCATGAAGAATTATATATTACATTGAAAAGTGAATTAATAAATTTGTTAAGTTCACAAAAGGTTGGGGTTAGTGGTTCGATGCACGGAGATTCTCAACAACCTCGTGTGGTTTTACCAAAAATACATATACCTACTTACAGTGGGCAATACGAAGATTGGTGGTCATTCCATGATTTGTTTAACACTCTTGTGCATACAAATGAGTCATTAAATAATGTGCAAAAAATTAATTATTTAAAAATTGCCCTTACGGGAGAGGCTGCGTCTTTGTTAAAACATATAAAAGTTACCGAGAACTATTATGAAGAAGTTTGGAACATTCTAAAGCGAAGGTATGGGAATAAACGTATAACCGTCAACGCAATTATGAATAGATTATTTTCACAAAAGAAGATGGCGACTAATAATTCTATATTGATAAAAAAATTACTGGATACTACTTTTGAGTGCTTACATTTTTTGAAAAATATGAAAATTGGGATATATTAATATTTTTTTTTATTTTATTTAATAGAAAGCCAACGTTGTATACAGTAATAATTCTTATGCTAAAAATAAAACAATCTTCGGGGACTACAACATAAATTGTATACCGCACGTATAGGCTAACTTGACATACATGAATTAATAAAAAAAGAGAACAAATATAATGCAAATCGTTCTTTGATATTACTTACACCCAAAAATAAAACTTATACAATAAAAGAAACAGAAAACAAAAAGCTTGTAACAATTTCAACCATTAAAAAAACATAGTAAAAAAATAAATAAAAAATTTTCATTTATCAACAATTATTTAAGAGGAAGACAATTTAGGGAATATTTTTTTGTTTGCAACTTAAAAGTGGATATAGATTCTTGAAATATATCTAAACCTGCTTTTTTAAATATACTATTATACAATATTACTATTCTATTTAATGGAGCTGCTTTGCCTAAGTTAGTCTTACAAAAACGCTCTTTACCCGTGTGCTTATTTTATTGTGGCTTCTAGAATAACGCCTTGGTACTGCTAAACCTATTCTATTTAACAAATTTGGACTATCGATACCCCCATTTATAATTTTATGTAAGAAGCAAAGATCAAGTGAATCTCTACGATTAGATAAAGAAACGGCATTATAAAATCTTAAGTGATCGGAATAGCTTTTAATTCGTTTCAGCACGTTATTAAGCCAATTGACGTAAAAATCTCTTCTGTACTCTTTCTAATCTGTTTTCATGTGACTTATAATGAGGATTCCATGCAATACAACAATATTCAAGCTTACTACGTATAGAGTTAAATAACGTTGTTTTGGTAGTGGATCTTTTAAATTCTTTTGAAGCTCGCAAAATGAAACCTTTGAGTGCTTTTTTAATTATGTCGTCTATATGGGGTAAAAAACTTAACTTATTATCTAATATGATCCCGGGATCGCTAATTTGGTTAACTATTCCTAAAACATTTCCAATAATAGAATAGTCACAGTTAATATTTTTAACTTTACGGCTAAATGTTATAATGTAACATTTGAGGTGATTCATTTTTATGTTGTTATAATAATATTTATTATAGTGCAAGAATTAGACGCCGACACTCATAAAGACTGGGAAGAACATCTTAGTACCGTGTGTCAAGATAGAACCGTCAAAATTTAAAATAAATAGCGGCTTGCGAGAACAATCATTCCATATTGCCACCAATTTAGAAAATAAGAAGAAGTGTTTAATGTGCGATGAGAGCCACACACTCAGCCACTGTAAAGAGTTTGGGAAATATTCACCAAAGCAACGTAGTGAATTTAGTAAAGCAGAAAATTTGTGTTTCTAGTGTCTTACATCGGGACACTCTGTAAGACAGTGTCGCGTTCCTACATGTTGTCGATTATGCAAGAGGCGTTATCATACTCTCCTTCATGAAGATAGGGACATTAATAGAAATAATATAACAAATAAAAAAAAATCAATATAACAAATAACCATCAAAATAATAAATCTATACAACAAGAAAAGGCGTTTCATGCATGCAAGGAGAAAATTGAAGAAGAAGAACCGATGACGTCGCACGTGGTGACTAAGCAAAATATAGCTTTATTAGCAACAGCAACAGCAAGTTAGAAGCGAAGATAATTATACAATGTTTTTACGAGCTCTAATTGACCAGGGCTCACAAGCAAGCTTTATAACTGAGAAGGCAGCACAACAACTCAAGGCCAAGCGGTATCCAATGAAAGGGACAGTCGTAGGAGTGGGATCAGCGAGAGAAGATATAAAACAAGTAGTGCAGGTTAACGTCGAGTCAAGGTGTAAAGATTTCAGCCTGAAGGTGAAAGCGTATGTAATGTCTAAGCAACTGACTACTAAAACACCATCCCGTACGATCAACATAACCAAATGGCCCCACCTAGAAGGTTTAACGCTGGCTGATCCTCAATATTTCTATTTCTATCAATATTCTCAATAATGGTGTTGATGTATACGCGCAGATTGCACAAGATAATCTAATCAAAGGACCGCTGGCGGTCCTAACCAAACCTTGGTTGGATTTTATTCGGAAGAATTGAAGACAAATTTGAATAATCAAATTCAGTTGTAGCTTTACATCATCACGTTATAACAGAAGACTTCTTAAAAGTATTATGGGAGATAGATGAAGATAAGAAGAGAAAATATACAAAAGACGAGAAACAATGTAAAGACTTATATGAAAATAATTATACAAGAGATAGTAAAGGAAGATATGTAGTACGACTTCCATTTAATACCATCTACCCAATGTCACCTGATGGAAACTCAAGAGAAATAGCAATGAAGCGATTGATTCAGCAAGAAAATAGACTACAAAAGATACCTAAATTAAATGAAGAATACAGTAAAGTTAGAAGAATATTTAACGATGGGTCATATGGAAGAAGTTCCAGACAACGAAATAAATAATCGTTGTGTTTACCTACCACATCACGCCGTGGTCAGAGAAGACAAAGAAACAACCAAACATAGAGTGGTTTTCGACGCATCATGCAAAGGTAGCAATGGCATTTCATTAAACGATGAGCTTATGATTGGACCGGTACTCCAAGAAGATATGCGAAGCATTGTTATGAGATGGCGTTCACATAAGATGTGTTTTACAAATGATATAACAAAAATGTATAGAATGGTCTTATTAGACAGTAAAGATATAGATTACAACAGAATATTCTTGCGTAGGAATGGGAGTAATACAGAAGACACAGATAAGATTAAAGATTATAGATTGAAGACAGTTACATTCGGAACAGCATCTGCGCCGTACTTAGCAATAAAAACACTAATGAAGCTAGCCGACGATGAAGGCAAACAATATCATGAAACTGCGAAGATAATTCGAGAAGATTTCTACGTTGATGACTTGATATCAGGCTGTGACTCTGTAGAACAAGCTATCTGTCTCACGAAAGAAATAAAAATCATTTTAAGAGGGGGTGGTTTCGAATTACAGAAATGGGCTTCAACAGTGCTGAATTACTGAGATCCATGGATAATAACAAAATTACTACAAAGGCTAAATTAGAACTAAAACTTGGAGGGACTATTAGAACCCTTGGTTTATCATGGAACTTAGAAGAAGATGAATTTCAATATGAGATACAATTGAATTCTTTACAGTTACAAATTACTAAGAGAAATATACTATCAAATTTGCAGAAGCTATTTGATCCACTGGGTTGGATAGCGCCAGCGATTGTCACAGCAAAAGTTCTAGTTCAAAAGCTATGGTTATAAGGCATCGGTTGGGATGAAGAAATAAGAGGATCGCTAAGCCATTAGAGAAGATTTAAGAAATGTCAATAATATAGAAATCAAACGCTGGTTGATCACTTTCAGTACGGAGAAAGATGCCATAACTTTGCACGGCTACTGCGACGCATCTATTAAGGCGTATGCAGCTGTGGTTTATTGCAGAGTACAAACAAAAAATGGAGATATAAAGACGAATCTAGTAACGGCGAGAACGAAAGTAGCTCCAGTCAAGACAATATCTCTACCACGACTTAAACTGAGTAGAGCGGCACTTCTATCTAAATTATTACATAAGACTAGAGAGGCTATGAGAATATCACCAAGTCAAGTATTTGCGTGGACTGATTCTGCAATTGTTTTAGCTTCGATTATTGGGGTACCTTATCGATGGAAGCCATTTGTGGCAAACCGTGTAGTAGATATCTTGGAATTAACCAGCAGTACACAATGGTTTCATGTAAAATCATCAGACAATCCAGCTGACATAGCTTCGAGAGGGACAACTATACAAGAATTAAAATAAAATAAGCTATGGTGGAAAGGGCCTTCTTGGATAAGAAATAAAATAATTGAATATGCTAGACCCATGTACTCGACTGATATAGAAAAAAAAGAAAAATATACAATCATATGTTAGTACAACTGAACATGAAGAAAAATGGTTGATTCGCTTACTGAACTACTGCGAGTAATAGTACACTGCAAGAGGTTTATAAACATGAAAAGAAATCCAGAAGCATTCAAACAAGTTATTACTGTAGAAGAAATGCAAAATGCTTTAGATATATGTATTAGAAAAGTACAACAAGAAGAATTTTCAGAGGAAATACGAAGACTAAAAGAAAACAAATCTGTGAAAACTACTAGTATTTTAAAAAACACTTACCCCATTCATCGACGATCAGAATGTCCTCAGGGTGGGCGGTAGGTTAAAAAACCTTAAACATCCAGTAATAATTGGCAAGCGAAACGATCTGATTCCGCTTATATTAGAGGATGCACACCTTACGCGGTGGAATAAAATTAATGATCACTTACCTGATAAGCAAGTACTGGATAGTTGGCTGCAAGAACCTGGTAAAACAATATGTACATAAATGCCTTACCTGTACACGTCAGCGTGCTACAGCCCGACAGATGATAATGGGTGACTTACCTCAATCTCGTGTGACGCCTTCGTGTCCTTTCTCTCGAATTGGTGTTGATTTCGCTGGTCCTTTATGTCTTGAAATCTAAAGTAAAAGGTGCCAAGACAAGCAAGGCGTATATTTGTATTTTCATTTGCATGGCTGTGAAGGCAATACACCTAGAATGGGTTAGCGATTTGACGTCTGGTGCTTTTATCGCAGCTTTTAAACGTTTTGTTGCTAGACGAGGACAATGTTATGAAATATGGAGTGACAATGGCACAAATTTTGTGGCAGCCAATAAAGATTTGATGTCAATGTGGGAAGAAGCAAAATTTGAAATGCCTGGTTCCGCCATCAATACATTAGTGAATGACGGCGTGAAATGGCATTTCATGCCACCGCACAGTCCGAACTTTGGTGGACTGTGGGAAGCGGGTGTCAAAGCTATCAAATTACACTTACAAAAAATACTGACGCATAATTTAACATTTGAGGAATTAGCTACTGTGCTGACACAAATTGAAGCCTGTCTTAACTCAAGACCACTGATACCAGTTTCAACAGATTTCGATCTACTTGCCGATATTGAAGTTCTCACTCCAGGCCATTTTCTTATAGGTGAAGCACCTGTACCTGATCGTGACTATACATCATTAAATGTCAATTTACTCTCCAGATGGCAACATACTCAAAACTTATTACAAGGTTTCTGGAATCGTTGGCAGAGCGAATACTTGTCAAGGCTTAATCAACGACCGAAATGGCTTAAAGGATCACCTGACTTTGAAGTTGGTGATATCGTGTTACTAAAAAATGAGAATCTACCAGCAAGCAAATGGCCATTAGCACGCGTTATTGAGAAGCATCCGGGAATGGATAACATTACTAGAGTTTATAGTCTTCGATATAATGGAAAAATTATTAAGAGATCTGTAGCAAATCTATGTCCTTTACCAATTTGTAAGAATTGATGATTCATATACTTGTTTTTGGATTAATTTAGAATATATATTTTTTTATATATCATATTTTAGTAAATTCATATTTGTAGCTATCTATTAGTCAATAAGTGTAATTTAAGTATATGTTCTTTTGTTTTTCCTCTTGTTTAGTGCATTGCAATTCTTAAAGTTGTATGTATTTTACATGAGTTTTCAATTTTCTTTAAAACAGCCAATTGCGATAGATGTACATTTATGCAAAAGTTGTCATACGAAGTTTCAAGTCCGTGTCCAATAAACTACCAAGCAAACAACGTCTTTTATTCAAGTAAATAACTCAATAATAAACTCAAGCAAATTAACATAAACAATTATTTGAAAGTTAAATAGAACAAATCTTAAAACAAAATAATAATAACAACTTTACCTGACAAGTATGAACCGCTCCAGATTTCTCAGCCTCCATGGCCTCTTTGAACCAGTGCTCGCGGTTTATCTCGACGCCGTTAGCGCTAAGCGACGTTATGGCACGATCTATAATTTTTTCTACCATGTGTGTGTTACCTGTTGAAAATAAAAAAATGTTATATTAACACGATTTTTTTACTATACAAATGAATGAATATGAAAAAAAAGTAATTATCTTTAATATATCTTAATTATTCGCAAATTTTATATCAATTTTATCAAAAAAATAACAAAAATCAAATTGTACAAGGGGACACCCGGGTTTGAACCGGGGACCTCTCGATCTGCAGTCGAATGCTCTACCACTGAGCTATATCCCCCATATCGGCATTATTGAAAATATCTATCATAATTTATCTAAAGTTGATTTTTTTTAAGTAATACGTAAATAATATTATATATGATTAGTATAAAGGCACTTTAAAATTAAAAATAAAATGGAAACTGTATATAAAAGTGATGAATACTAGTGCAATCCCCGTTAGGCAGAATAATTATATTTAATTGGTTTTCATTTGCCAATTCTGATGGTAAAGCGCAGCGTTGAAATCTACCTTAAGCGTGAAAAATTTTTTTTTATGCCACGTTCATATAACGAAAAAGTGTATTACATTGCATGTATAGCAGTCCCTTGAGTGATATAAAAATGCTAAAGAGTCCTTCCAACAACCTAAAACTTTGTGTAGAAAATACAAATTCTAGAGTTTTAAGAGAGCACTAGCTATAGGCCTACAAAAATTTAAATAATTCCAACAATAACAAATCCTTACCATGAGCCTCTTCAAGCTTAGCAGCCGTAACCCAAATCTGTCTGTCCGTGGGTATATTTTCTCTGGCTTTATTCAGTACTTTTCTTGCATTATCATATGTTTCTAATCTAGCCAGAGCTAACCACAGTTCCACACTAGTGGGACAACATTCAACCGCTCTTGATAAAAGTATGCGAGCATCTTCTGGATTCTCCAATTCGACTGCTGCTTTCCATAGGCGGACTGAATTGGGTATATGTTCTAATGCCTTACGGTATACACGACGCTTGGCCTGAAATAGATTATGATTTGATATAAATGTGTTAAAATAACCACTATAACTTAACTACTAAAATGATTATATATTTTTTAAATTTATTAAATACATACGCACAAAGAAATTTTAATAATAATTCTGAATGTTATGGATTTATATCGAACAAATAATGCAACAATCATAATCCTATCACCGCATTCCGAGTATGAAGGAAGACCTAACGAGCCCAGGCCCATGGAATGGAGCGCCGTTTCATTAAATATAATATTAACTACATACAAAAATACATTATATATTACTACCCTACCTTAGTCTCCTGTTCCAAATCAGCAGCCTTGACCCATACTCTGACACTATGAGGCAAGTTCCTTGCGGCGTGTGCTATAACTGCTCTCGCTGTATCTGGCGGTTGGAGACGGGCTGCTTCAAGCCATAATTCCTCACTACTTGGGTTTACTTCACAACCCTTCATTATTAGGTTACGAGCTGATTGGACTTTACCTGTAAGTGAAATGAAGTTATATATATATTATTGCTATGTACAACAGTACTGTCAATGAGTCGTGATTTGATTTTATAATTTTTTCATACTTTTGGTTTTAGTCCCAAATGTAACTCAAATTCAAATTCTTACTGCGTACTTAGCAGTCACTCCCATTGCCAGGTAATAGGAAAAAATGTAATGTTTGAACACGTTTTCTAATTTTAGGCCGAATTTAAAAAATTACTATACTCAACACCATGCATTGTCTTTTCAGAGTGGCAAAGAAATAATTGTTTTCTTAAATACTTCATTCCTCACTTTTTGCTGGAATTCTAATATTACCAAAATTCATCACAAGGTTATGCCTTACTAAAATATCAGTAATTGTCGATATTTAAATTACTTCACAATGTATCCCACATGTAAAGGGTAAGTGGTTTTCCTTTCCATTTTCTCTCCATTTTACTATTGTCTTATAACTAAAGTGAGAAAGAAATGTAAGCAATTCATTACCTCAAAAAATGTTACAATGCAAAGATAAAAGACATGTACCTGTGACCTCCTCCAAGCGAGCACTAGCAATCCAAGCAGGTGGATGATTCGGATTAGTTTCACGCACAGATTTCAATAGCAACCTGGCCTTTTTTATATCATTTATATCACCACCATATGTTGGTATCATTGATTGTAGATCAGTTAGGTAACCTTTAGGATCCACAACCGTCTGGCCGGTTACCGAATCTGATACTTGTGACAGTTTTACTGTCATTAGTGTATTTCTTGCTTGACCTATCTTCCTGAGATCCAAATCACCTGTAAGTGGAATAATTGAAATTATTTTTTTTAGCTTAACATTGTATCAAACATAAGGGAGGGTAGGCAGAGGGAACCTATAAGTTTATAGTATATTATAGAATTATATAAAATTAGCCTCATTAAGTAAAAAATATATTTCATTGGGTTTAAACGTTTTTTTTTTTCAGAAATGGAAATATAATATAATTTGGTCTTGAGACAGCATGCGGCGTTGAGTTCTGCCACTCAACACGCGATGTCTCCAAAATTCGGCAGAAAGTGGGGAACTGTGAGCGTGATAATAATTTTGAGATAATATGGATATTTAGCGGAAAGTGATTATTCGGCGTATTTCGGCATTGCGTGTTGAGTGGCTAACTTAACGCCGCGCTTTGCCTGGAGAGCGAATGAAAATATAAATTTAAATAAATATTTCACATCCTCTAGTGGGTATCAAACCCACAACCAGTTGATTTTGCAGTCACATTTTGTGCCTCTGCCTCAAGACTGGCCTCATCAATATTTTATATTTACATAAATAATTTCAAGACTCAAAAACAACAGACCTGAAGGTGTCAACATTCCAGGTGTCATCACACCAGGCATCATAGATGCTAAGCCAGAACTAGGATCAATAGTAGATGATGATTCACCACCCAGGTTCCTCGATAAAACACTATCAGGTAAGGGTGTGAACTTCTCTGCTCTTGGATTTCTTTGTTTTCTATTCCTCGCATCTCCTACTTCAGGTATGGCTGCCCATTCATCTTCAGATACTAGTTTGAGTTCTCTCTTTAAATCTGAGAATTGCTGTTGTATTTTTGGTCTGTAAATAGATTATAATGTTTTAGTTACAAAAATATACAGTGCAGCTCCTTTTTTTAAAAAAGGATAGCAGAATAAACATAAGGAACCTAGTGTTAAGTATGGGAAAATAAATTAAATTCCTCTAAATATGGATCAATTATTATTTGACAATATATTCATACATTCTGATGATGTCTCACAGTGCCATTACAACTTTAAATGTAGAATGAAACTAAAATATAAAAATTTTAAACTTATTATATTGAAAGTACATTTTTTATAACTTTTGTTTAACATTTGAATTTTTACATTATAATATGTAATGATTATTCTGTAGTACATGTTTTGTCTATTTTATTGTGTAAGATAATTGGATACATGGTTATATAGTGTATATTATTGCATGTGGTATTCACCTTAAAAGGTAATGCATGTTACTATAAGAATATAGATTTAAGAAAACTGTTACTGTACGATTTATTTAATGTAATTTCCTCTGGTGGATCTAAATAAATAAATATATAACCTTAGCATATAAAATTAAAGTAAAAACTTTAAATATGTTTTATAACAAAGAAATTACCTTTCTTGACGATATCTTTCTAAATCCTCTTTAAGACGCTTTTCTCTGTATTCTTTTCTTTTCTCATCCATCCTTTTATCAATTGATTCGTAAATAGCATCAGCTTCAGCATCGTCTTTGTCATAAGGATCCTACAACATATATTTTATTACTATTATAAATATACTTAGTAAATAACAAAATAAACATAAAATATAACAGTAAACAAACCTTTGAAAATAAAGAACCACTGTATCCAGAAAATTCGTCATAGTTGGAATCATTAAGATCTTCGTCATCATCTTCTTCTTCGGTTTTTTTACGTTTAGCTGCTGGTGGAGCATGTCGATCATCACTATAATGCAAAATATAACATTAAAATTATTCTAAGGATTATTAAACATATAAAAGAACAAATAATTATCAATGAACCATGAAATATTTAAGGTCAATGATTGTTTTTCTTGATCTATATTGATACTTACGATACATCATTAGCATCTCTGGCAGGACCAATATCAGATCGAGTGGTGAATCCAGTTGCACTGAAAGAATCAAGTTACTAAAATTATACCTTTTAAAGTTATACAGTTTAAAGTGGCTCTAAAACTATTGCAACACAATAAAGCAGATAGACGTACCCTCTACCAACTCCAGCTACATAACCTAATGGTGCCGGGATTCCTAAGAAATGTTTTTTATTTTTATTGACGAAAGCTTGGGGTGGAACTGACATATTGTTTTTAGTTTATTTACATCGAATTAGAAACCCAAGCGACTCTTGTTTTGTTATATTAAAGCACATCAAACTTGTAGCGATATTGACACTTTATATTGACAATTAGCGCTGACATTTCTGAGCTTGACCATTTACAAATTACTTACAGATAACAAATTTCTTCTAAATAAAATGTAGAATTTATTCGACATTAGTTTGCCGTAATAAAAGAACTGAACTGAACACTCTAGTCCATAATAATAATGCTACGGATAGGTTATACCGTGTCTAACCAATATTTTTAGCATTGTGAGATGATCTACAGTCTATACAGACTGAATTAGATTCTGTAGATCTATAAATACGTCAATTGCTGACGACTTACTCGCATTGGTCAGGGCTTTTTGAATGTCAAGAAGCTCCCTCCAGAACTAAGAGTTAAGTAAGAGGTATAGTCATGTTTTAAGTTCTTTGATTTTCACGATTATTACACATATTAAATGAAACTAATATACTCTACTCACTAGGTAGAGTCTACCCGTGACCACGGACTACTGTAAAGTGTTCGAAACGTCGGGTTTCCAAAATGTAAAAATCTTAAATATACGCGATTAATCCGGTTAAATTAATTTCATTTAATAGTCATGTTTATTTTTCAAGATTGACGTGAATCTTGGACAAGGATGTGGTAGCAGATGACGGAGGCCTTATTCCTCTTTCCTTGGGCAAAGAACAAAAAGAGAGGGGGAGTCTTACTTAAGACAGCGCCTATTGTGAGGAGTAAAGAATAATAATAAAAGAATTATAGGTGGTATGCTGCCGAAGCCGCGAGTGGCCCGCTAGTTTACAATATCCAGATTTATTTTTGGCTTCACGCTGTAGGACGCACATAGCAGAGTAAGCAGAAGGAACTCGAGAACCTAGCTTAAAATACTCCGTACCTATTAAGTCATTTTCTGTTTTCCACTTTTCCATTGATTTCTAGTGTCATTGCGTGATCAATGGCAAACGAAACGCTGCGCTCGTTAACAGAAGTGGTTATGAAAATATTAAATAAAGTTTTAATTTTCTCGAGTGGATGCTGAACCTACAACCTCATATTCGTAGTCACAAGCTTGCGCCCCTGCTCTACGTTTAGCCTCACTATAACATCACGTATAAATAGAAATTAATTATATTTTTGTATTTCATGAAAAATAATTGAGGCCGTTCGTGGCGCACGAAGTGTGACTGTAAAATCGACTGGTTGTGGGTTCGATCCCCACTCGAGGAGATGAAATATATACTTAAATTTATATTTCCATTTCTTCGCTCTGGTGTCGAGGCTAAGCGCGGCGTTGAGTTCTGCTACTCAACACGCGATGTCTCCAGAATTCGGCAGAAAGTGGGGAACGGAGTGTCTTAACACTAGGTTCCCTCTGTGACCTACCCTGCTGTGTGCGGGATACAGCGTAAAGCTGATTTATTTATTTTTTATTTTATTTATGAAAAATATTATAAATATAAAACCAATTTTTAATGCGTATTAAATATAAACCTAGAATTTACACATATTTAAATCTAAAATGTTTATGTATTGTAAGCCAGGAGCATTGTAAAAATTTAACTCAAGTTGTTTTTAACGAAAAATTTAGTTTTTCCCGTTTTTCCATATGACGGAAAACGAAGAATCTATTCCGTATTCGATATATCTTTTCGTCCAAGCCTACATCCACAAATTAATACCCTATCTACCGTAGATCTTACAATTATAAGCAGCAAGGTCTTTAAAATATAGTTTTTAACCTGTGTGAAATGTTGACAAGTGAAAATGTTGCTTAGCAACGGCTAGCTAGTGACAATATTAAACATTTTCAAATGAAAACATTTGATAATTATTGAGTTCTGTTTCATTGCGTTTATTATAGCTATGGCTGAATTTGTTGTACGTCAAAATAAAGAAATCCCTTCTAATGACAATAGTACCAAAGAATTTTTATTCCATGAAAATAATTGTATGGCGTATAAAGATAGTGATGAAGAAATTAAATTGATATTTAATGAAATTAAGAAATTGTCTGATGCTAAGAATAACGATACAGAAATCGGAGAAGATGTTGATGATGTCGAATTAATATTAAAAAGAGCGGAAGACATTGCCCAAGAGACTGAAAACTTATTGAAAAGCAGCCCTGTAGTTGCGGCTGTGAAAAGTGGTCGACAAAATATTGTAACAGGAAATATACCACAAATAAAAGTTACGCAAGCCAGCGATAATATTGTCAATGGGGAATACAACATTAATAATACAGCAAAGGTAAGTTCTTATTACACATGTATTCAGCATAGAGCAGAGTAAGCAGAAGGTACCTGGTGTTAAGGTACTCTGTAGCCCATTGTCCTCCAAGTTTGGATACATCTCCTGATAATTATTTGAGGTCTTAATACCATATTTTGTAGTGTAACCAGAAAAAAGAAATGAAAATAATTTATTCCTACAAACAGGAATCAACCCCACAACCTTTGTATTTACAGCCAGACATTCTGTCACTGCACTATAAAAGGTAAATAAAACGCAATAACTATTTTAATCTTAAATTTAATTATATAACTTTTTTAAAATATTTTGATAATGCATGATATCACAACCTATGTTAAAAATAAATAATTACAAAAAGTAAATTACACTTTAGCAACTTGAGCAGCAAGTATTCTTAGTCCAGCTATTGATTCTCTACCAACTGGCTCAATATATGATGTGGGTAAAACAAAACCATAGCGACCGGTGTCGCTCAGTTCAATAGTGTATGCATATTTAATTCCTTGAGCTTTTGCCCAGTCATCAGAACCTCCTGAGGCTGGGTATAAAAGTCCACTTGATGATCCAACTGAATATTTTGAACCACCTGTCTTTTCTATGGCCTGTAAAGAAAAATAAAATATATTTTCAAAACTAAAATTAAAATTTAAATGTGGGATGGGATTCAAACCTACATTATACTATTGGAGATGTAGTACTTAAGTCAATGCTAATGCCTTGATTATACAATCATTTTTTTTATAAAGTGGGTTCAATCCTAACTTAGACAAATTATTTATTTCACTGCCCCATTCTGGCAATATAAAACGCAAGTTGTGCTGACTTTTACCACTCAACATGCAATGTGTTGAATTCTGACACAGTTCAGTAAACAATGTATTTACACTTGATTCATTCCATTCTATTAGATTGAAAAAGGTTAATTAGGTTAATATGTTTAACTTACTGAGGCAATATTTTTTCCAAGGATATCCAAATCCTTGTGATCAGGTGGTACAACATTGTCGTAGCCCCAAGGGTATAATAAATACTGCCCATAGCTATGGTAAGTTAGATACGCTGTGAAGTTAGCTGCACTGTTTTTGATGAATTCCTGCAAAAAATGCTGTAATGTAGTGTGCTACTTTTAAAATATTGAGTTTATTTGGTTTCTGTCAATTATTTAAATTTTTTGCATAAAATTCACTAATATACAAATCAAATCAAATCAGCTTCACGCTGTATCCCGCACACAGCAGGGTAGGCAGAGGGAACCTAGTGTTAAGACACTCCATTCCCCACTTTCTGCCGAATTCTGAAGGCATTGCGTGTTGAGTGGCAGAACTCAACGACGCGCTTAGCCTCGATGCCAGAGCAAAGAAATGGAAATATAAATTTAAGTAAGTAAATATTTCATCTCCTCGAGTGGGGATCGAACCCACAACCAGTCAGTTTTACAGTCACACTTCGTGCCGCTGCGCCATGACCGGCCTCAAATACCTATGCGCATTTTAAAATTTTCGTTAAAGAAAAAATTCACATTATTAAAATAAACTTGTTGTATAAAGAGTAAAAATTATTATGTAAATTAATATTATTTTTATTTTGATAATTATAGAGCATTTTTAAGTTTCGAAGTTACTTTTCTCAAGAGTTATTGTTGTTGTGAAAAATAACAAGCAGAGAAAAATAATACAAAACAATCTACATATTTATCTAAGTATCAATTATCAAATATAGACCATATACTACTTAACAGCCCTTTAAAATGCAATTATGTAAATAAACACACTTTAAAATATTTCGAGTGTTTTTTTTTATCTAATTACCTACATAATAATGGATAATGATAAATGCATGTTAATTACATGTAAAGAAGTATCTGAGTGGTACTTATAGTTTGGAGTTTTAGGTACAAGCTCAACTTACGGAGACAGCTTTTGATTCTGGCTCAGAAAATGCCCTGGCTCCTCTATATATTTCGCTGCAAGGATTGCTTGATGCACCTTTACCGCCCCAACGATATCTAGAATATATATAATAATTATATATTTTTTTTTAGTAATTTATTTTATTTTATTTTTATTTATATATAGTTAGTTACGTACTCCCTAATTCTGCTACTATGAACTTATTAGTATGTATGCTATCAAAATAGCAATATGATATATATGTATGGTATATGGTAGTAAACTAAAATATTTATTTAGAAAACGTATAAAAATCTTAACGTAGCGTGATTCGAACCCGCACCTCTTCGCTCGTTTTGTAAATAAATATTTTTCTTTCCTAAGTGTGGATTAACACATTAAAAATTTTTAAAATAGTAGGTACTAATTTAATAAATTATCCCATATATAAGGTATTTCTTATAATTTTATTCGTTTAGTTTCTAAAATACTGTTATGTCATGTAGGTACTCATATTTCAATGTTATTGTTTTGGACAATATTTAATCGACAATAGTCTCGTCTCACTCACCCGAAATTCCTATTGAGATCAGCGCCAGTACACTGTCTAGAGCCGTAAGACGGCCTTCGGTTTTTTCTCCACAATCGATCTTTTACGTGTGTGTATTCGTAACCATCTGGATTTACAACTGGCAGGAAATACCTAAGAATAATAAAAACTGTGTTAAAATATATATAAAAATCATTAGTTGGACGAAGTATATTACTAGATCTAAACGTATGCTTAGATAAGCTTTTAAATTAAGTTTTATGTACTTAATCGAAGTTATTTCTTCTAAAGATCTGACACTTAAGTAACACGTAAGACTTTAGAGACGTTTAATGGAGAACGAAAAATAAAAATTGTATATATAATGTATAATATAACAATCAGGACGTACCAGTCAATATTTTTGATATCATCAGATTCCTCTTGAAAATTCTCCGCAATTTGATTGATGAAATAAGTGACAGTAGCAGGGCTTATCCATTCCCGTGCGTGAATGCCTCCATCAATAAATACTGCTTTATTTGTAGGTTTACCATTAGAAATTCTTAGTACCTATAAATTATATTTTTATTAGTTTTTTTTGTCAAGTTTTAAACTTTATTATTTTTTGCGTTTCACGTTTACTATAAACCCTTTATTATATTTTTTCAAAATCAATACAATGAGAATAAATGTAGGTATAACTAGGCACTCAGTCTTTCTCTGACTACCCCGGGATACTAGGGATAAAGCGTGAAGTTAAGCTTTTATATTTTTATTTCTTAGCTTTGATGTAGAGACAAAGCGAGGCGTTGAATTCGGCGGAAAATTGGGAACGGAGTATCTCACTTGGTTCCCTTTGCCTACCCTGCTGTGCGCGGGATACAGCGTGAAGCTGATTTTGTTATTATTTAATTTATTACTATTTAATATATATATTTTTAACTTTAGCAGCTACACTCATTTTTTTTAAATTTCGCCAACAGTTTATCAGTGTTGGTTACTGACCTTAAGATCTCTTCCTTCATGAGACTTCCCTATACTATTGACGCTTATTATCTTAGGATATGTCTTAGCTAAGTAGTCCATAAAACCGTGAATATCTTCAAGTCTGTGATATTGTTTCCACGTCATTCGATGCCCTGGTAATAGAAATAAATATTTGAAATTTCTATATAAATGTTATTTATTGTTATCGATTTTGATTTTATAAGCTTTTAAGATTTCCTTAAGTTTAAGTACACTTTTCTTATATTTAGGTGTTGAATTAATCACAAAAAAAAAAAATTGTTAATGAATACGTTAAAACGGCTATCGCCATGATTTCTTGCCGTAGCTCCGCTTTTAGTGTTGGTTATGTTCACATTGTTAACAAAACACAATACAAAGTTAGTTACGAAAACCTATTATAGAGTATATTTCAAATTTTAAAAACAATTAAACATGCCAAAACTCCTCTACCGAAAGTGTGATGTTAATTAACAAACAACATATAATGCTCCCACAAAAAACATAGAAATAATGTGACGCCTATACATGAACGAACCCCAATTCGCATATGGCCAATACTCCATGGGCATTTTAATGGTATTGTAGCCCATATAGGCACGCACCAAACCTACCCGCCGTAGATTGGCCCTGTAACGCCAAAAATTGAAAGCTCTCGCTGGAACAAAACCACATCAACCCTTGGAAATTTGATATGATATTCATTAATCTGGGGTTTCCTGCTTCATATAATGTTATGAATATTACAAACCTTGTCTATCTTGAAGCTCGATTTCGTTTTCATCTAACGGTGGGTTCTCTTCGTCTATTCTTTTCTGCAAATCCTCAATGACGACGTCGTATGAAATGTTTTCTCTATTAAATACTCTAGTTATATTTTGAATAGCATTTGGCTTCACAAGGACATCGACGTAAGAGTGATTACCGCCCCAAGTTGTTATAACTGTAAATTTATAAAAAAAATAAAATGATAAAACAATTCAAATATATTACTACCGTACCGTACCCGTACCGGAAGTACCCTATAGAGTATATTTCAAACTACATAAAATGCATCAAAAAACGATGGACAATCATTTTTTCTTTTAATGACATTGACTTAGAAGCTTAATTTGTGTGCTGACGGACATTCCGACAATCAAGTGACCCTATAAGGGCTTATTAAAAACAATGAAATTGTCCTTATGATAACGTAAAACGTACGATTTCTACGACGGAGTCTTCCTAGAATCCCCCTTACGCCGGATTTCTCCGTTGACACTTTCCACAATTGCGCGCCCGAGTAGTCCACTTTCGCGTCGTCATCGCTTGCGGCTTTCGCGAGCATTAAAATTTCTTCTTCGACTTCATCCTTGACGTCAGCAGGAGGGTCCTCGGCTACATTGGTACTTAGAGCTTGTTCTGTTGTGGCGTCATATTCTGGGTTCTCTTGGGGCTGCTTTACTTCACCACGTTTGGGCCATTCTGTTAATTTAATAATTATTGTAGTGATAGACAACTCACAGCCAAAACTACTCGGTGTAAAATACTGAAATTTCTGATATGGGCAAACATAAAAAACGGCTATTTGTTAGGAATCTCCGGCAGACGGGAAGCGAAATTTTATACTGTAAAAGCATAAAATCCAAATAAAAGGAGCCAGGCAGCGCGGCATCTAGTATTTAAATATATTGTTTTAGATGAGTCTCTATAATTATTAATAATCAAACATCGAGTAATGTTAATGATTCGCTTAGTGGTTCGCTTCGATGGTCTAGGCCTAGTGTTGGTATAAACGTGAGTAATTATACAGCATCGTCATCATCATTACAATATACCTTTTGGTGTAGCACGCCGTGACCATCCTTTTGTTACGAGGTTTTACCTATTCAATTCGCGATATCACGATCTGTCTATTGTTTTAAATGTATATTATTTATTTATATAACACTATAGGTATCTACTTTAATTTGACGTTTTTGTTACTATTAAGAGAAAATAATAGTGTCCGGATAATAGAAATAGAAACTGTGAATGTATAGAATTTTAATTGACTATCTTCTCGATTCTGACGCGCAATATTTTAACTACGCCATGACTCTATACGTGATTGAATTATTGCTCTTTCCGTATCATATGTACCTACATATATGTAAATACTATCTAAGTGAATAACGGTTATAGAGACTAATGTGTTACTAAACATAAACATGTTTGGTAACACTGTTATTTACGTGTACTGACAACATTTTTAGTTAAAAAGGAATTATTTTAGGCAACGATCAGCATCCGAAACATATTTCGATAATTCGAAAATTCCAATAGTTTACAATGTAAAAAGTATTTTCGTATTTTGTATGTGTAATCAAATCTCTTTGGCTGGCTGGCTGGCAACTGGCTGGTTTTATTACCATTAAATGTGACATTCTGAAGATATAATAAATAAAAAAAAATAACTAGTTCCTGCCATTTTTCAACAGTCTTACAAGCCAGCAAATTCAACGTATGTGACGAAGAAATTCGGTATTTCGTCGCGTTTCGTCGCATTTTTTACCTTTTTTTGTAATAAAAGGTAAAAATGCGACGAACACCGCGAATAAAATTTGTGCTGTTTACGGACCTAATGCGGTATCATTAACTACTACTACTACTACTACTAGCTTCACGCTTTATCCCTAGCGGGGTAGTCAGAGAGAACGGAGCGCCAAACGCTACGGTCTACATACCTCTTTCGCCTCGTCCACTGTCATCATACATGCCCTCCGGGGGGTCCTCATGCTTTTTACGTGACCTTCCTCCACTATCTTTGATACTGTGTTTTCGAAGGTCAACCCAGGTCTCCCCCTACCTCTCTTACCGCTCACTTTTCCATCATAAATCTTTTTTGCCATTCTTTCATCACTCATTCGTTCGACGTGCCCAAACCAGCTGAGCACGTTCTTCTTCATTCTTACCGGTATCATTAAGAGTAGAACAAATGTGGTTCAAGCGTTTTAAGTCTGGAATTTTTTGTGTACAAAGTGAGGTTCGTTCTAGATGACCTGTCACAGATAAAATCAGTGCCATCTTTGAGAAAGTGGAGCAAGATCGACATATTAGTAGCTACGACATTGCTGAAGAACTGGATATTGATCATAAAACAGTTTTACGTCATTTACGAAAATCTGGGTACAAAAGAAAACTTGACATTTGGGTACCACATGAACTCATTGAGAGAAACCTCTCATCTAATGCAACGTGCTTCCATTTGCGATTCTTTCTTAAAACGTATCAATTCCGAACCATTTCTTAGACAGTTGATTCCGGGTCATGAAAGATGGGTGACTTACGATAAGAGTGTGACAAAAAGATTATAGTCAAAGCATGGACAAGACCCACAGTCCGAAAAGAATCGTCTACTATGAGCTTTTGCCACCGGATAAAACTATCGATTCTGACCTCTACTCTACTGACTTCAGCAACTGATGAGGTTAAAAAAAGCTATTGAGAAAAACCGGCTGGAGCTAGTGATTAGGAAGGATGTGGTGTCCCACCATGACAACCATCTATAGCCATGCAGCAAAATTGAGAGAGCTTTGCTGGGATGTGTTGATGCATCCTCCGTATAGTTCTGACCTTGCTCCATCAGATTTCTACCGGTTTCGGACATTGCAGAACTCGTTAGGAAGTATACAGCTAACTACAAAGCTGAACCTGCCAGATTTTTTAAATCAAAAATCTCAAATTTTTTACAGGAATGGGATCATGGCACTACCCATAAGATGACAAAAAGTCATCAATCAAAACGGCACATACATACATACTATAAATAGATAAAAACATATACCTAAAAATATATATTTTCCCTACCTTATATTAAAATATTTTCGCCCACTTACTATTATAACAGTTATATATTACGTTTTAATTTACAATAGATAGATTAATGATGATTTTCCTCGCGATACAGAACTGTGGACATTAGGAAAATCCAATAATGTCGGCTTATCATATATCTACTTAGCTGATTTATCAGCTTCATCAGCTGTATCCCGCACACAGCAGGGTAGGCAGAGGGAACCTAGTGTTAAGACACTCCGTTCCCCACTTTCTGCCGAATTCTGGAGGTATTGCATGTTGAGTGGCAGAACTCAACGCCGCGCTTTGCCTTGACACCAGAGCCAAGAAATGGAAAATATAAATGTAAGTAAATATTTCATCTCCTCGAGTGGGGATCGGACCCACAACCAGTCGGTTTTAAAGTCACACTTTGTGCCCCTGTGCCGCGACTGGCCTCAATTGGGAATTTATTTTTGCTGCTGCAGCTGATTTATTTTTTAATTTATTTACATATACATGTATTAATATTGTCCTTGGAGGCCAGACGTGGCGCAGGCGCGCAAGTATGCAAATGTAAATGCGACAGGCCTTGGGTTCGATTCCCACTCGAGGATTTTAATTATTTATTATATTCATTTCCTTGCTTTGGTAACGAGACAAATCGTGGTGTTGAGTTCTGCCACGCAATGCCTTCAGAATTCGGCGGAAAGTTGTAAACAGAAGTGTCATAACGGAAACGGAGTGTCCTAACTCTAGGTTCCCCTCTGCCTACGTAGCGTGAAGCTAAAAATAATATTGTGTACTGTTCATGTATATTTAAAGTGAAAATTTTAATTTTATTTGTAAATTATATATTGCCTGGTATAAATGAAAACACACGATTAGCATGCGGCCCTAGTCCTCGTGTGACACGTTAAATGACTTTCTCTGACCAAGCCTCGGTTTCATTGCCGTCCCACTGATCTGGCTTTAACGGTTCTACATTAGTATTGTACTTGCATATCGTTTTATTTAGGTTTTTTTTTTAGTTTCACGCTGTATCGCGCACACAGCCGGGTAGCCATAGGGAACCTAGTGTTAAGACACTCCGTTGCCTATTTTTCGCTAAATTTTGGAGGCATTGCGTGTTGAGTGGTGGAATTCAACGCCGCGCTTTGCCCCCACATCAGAGCGAAGAAAATGGAAATATTAAATATTTTCTCGATTGGGAATCGACAGCCACACTTTGTGCCCCTGCATCATGACTGGCCTTTATATTTTTTAAATTGATTATCAAATGTTGTTTTATATAAGTTTTTTGTTCATATACTACTCATACCTATATAATTATTTTATTATTTTATTTTTGTTCATATATAATATATATTTTTCATATAAAGAACTTATTATACATATACTTGTTATACTTTTTTATTTATATTTGTCATTTAAAAACAAGAGTGGTTTCCGCAGTTTCTGATTTTTCATTTCGTTCACGTATCCTGAAGGTAACTAACTCTATATCCGGAAGCGTAACTATTGTTTCCTTTGTTTTTGATTTTGTTTTTTTTTTTTAGATTTTCTTCCTTCTTTTTAGTAGACAAGTCTAATAGAAAATATAATTGATAAATATTGGTAAAATTGAATTTGATTAAAATGATTAATTTAAAATTTGATTTGATTTTAATTTGATTTATTGGTAAAATGTAATTGATAATTTTTAATTATCATATCTTGCTATGCTTTACCAAGGATCTATTTAATTTTCCAAAAATAAGTTTTTTAAGAATCTTTTAATGTAACGGGATTTTATTGGTACACGCAGTATTATAGGGATTTACTGCAATTTTAATATTGAAATTGACAATGTTGTTTAGTACAGTTTTGATAGAGCAGAAGTCTTTAGAATTTTGAGTTTAATTTTCTTTAACACTTTCTAGTAATACTATTTCAAGAGATTCTTAATGTAAAGGAATCTTTATAAAAGTAAAATTTTACTCGTAAATTATAAATAATATATAATTTAAAAAGTTTAATTTCAACATAATAATAAGAGAATATATATAATATTATTAGAGTTATACCTTTTCCTGGTTCGAGATCGTTGATGACTGGAGTGCAGGTAGCCGCCGTGGCGACCACTAGCAGCACAAGCGTTCTTGACCACTTCCCCATCGTGACTGACGGTGGACCGCGACGTCTCATACATAAACACAACCGTATCTATGCACTTATTGTGTGCATTAAGCTCTCAAAGCCGCGTCATTGCGCAATAATTATCTAAAATAATAAAAATAAAAAACTAAACATACATTTATTTTTTGTAAACGTATGTCGCATGGCATTGAGTTATGCTACTCAACTCGCAATGATTCCAGATTTTGTTGGAAAACGGAGTGTCTTAGCACTAGGCTCCGTTTGCCTATACTGCTAAATGCGGGATACAGCGTGAAGCTGAAAAAAATACGTTTATTATTTTCTTAGTAATTACGTGGTATTATTGTTAGCAGCCTAATGTTTTGCTATATCTATATTATATCTATACTTGTATATGTATGGTCTTGTTAATAAACGGCAATACCAGTTTACGTACATTATTTTAAAAATAATAAAATTTTATGTGAATCATATTATACTATAGGTTTAGTTAGAAAACGAGGTTTTAATGAACATATATGTTTTTAAAGATTGAGGTTAAACTGCCACAGTATGAGTACATACGTTCTAAATACCACTTGAGTTAAATACCTAAAATGGAAAAGATTACAGGAAATAACGCATTAATATTAAAGAATATTGTTCAGTCATTTGTGTTTATTTTGGAACCAGAATGACAACCTTCTTGTGGTAGCAAGGCGCCATGCCCGGTCATTGCCTCTAAGTTGCAGTTATTTTATAATAACGAGAAACCGTGTTTACTGTAAACATGTTTTCTTCGTTTACTACCTTTTATTAGAAATTTAACATCAATTATTATCGAGGATTTTACAGTTAAATCCATTCTAGCATATTTTTTATGATACCTACTCGTTTGCGATTTTTATAGTAAAAACTTATATTACAAATGATTCACGCTTGTAAAGTAGGTTCGGTCATTGTTTATTATTTTTATATTTTTAGGTCAATCAAATTGCAAAGCAAGTCACTAAAGAAGGAAACGATATTCGAAGGAAGCCTAAGCTTAGGCCTTTTTCTGCTGGTGTCATTGATTCAAAGAAGAAGGAAGCCGCGAAAGTTGCTAGATTTGGAACAAACTCCCCAAAAAAAGCTCCCAATTGTAAACATGAATCCTTGTTAGAAGAATTAAAAGATACTAATGAGCGGATGAAGAACATAGAATTGTTAAACGTTCAGTTAACTGAAGACAATAAAGTTTTACGTAAAAAATTAGATCAAGTCAACGAGCAAAATTATCTCGCAGAATTGAAAGTGGCTGAATGTGAAAAATTTGTAAGTAGATTGTCGAAGGAATATGAAAATAAAAATTCCGAATTGAAATCATCCAAACAAAATGAGCAAAGTTTAATGGCTGAGCTGAGTAAAGAAAGAAATGAGAGGAAGAATATTACTATTCAAAGAGATAAAGAGGCTACAGTTATTCAAGATCTTCAGAGGCAAGTAAAAGAAATGGAATTAATATTGAAAAGAAAACATCCAGACTCTGTGTCGGCTTTAATAGGTAGAGAAAATTTTCACTTTTACTTATTGTGTGTTGTAAATTGAAGGTGAAAAAAGATTTAAAGCGCTAAAAGGTTAACGCTCAATTGTGAGTTTCCCTTTTGAAATGTCGTCCATGTGTTTCAAAATAGATTTATGTAGTTTTTTCAAATTCAAATGTAATTTTATATGTATTTGCATTAATTGAGAATATCATTATTGAAATGTACTCAAGTTACTATTATTTGTTACTTGAGTATATCCAATCTATATATCCATTATGGTTATTACAGTTATAAAGTTACATTCAGTATCGCTGTCATAATTATATATGACTCGTGTATTGGAGGTCATATAAAACAAAAAGAAATTCTAACCTTTACTACTTATTAAATTACTTTTTAAAAATATTTTTTATTTTACAATAAAAACCTATTAAACTTATGTATTCTATTATACTTATAATCTATTAACTTATATATTCTTCACAGTTGCATCAAAATCAACTTCACTAGAAGACAACAAAAAGAAATTATTAGAAGAACGTATTTCGAGATTAGAACAAGAACTAAGAGATAAAGAGAAACATTTCCAGGGCATTTTACTTACACTTCAAGAAAAATTTGGCGATATGAAACAAAAATATGAAAATCATATAATAGATGTTGAACGACAGCTCATGGAGGATAGAAAAACTAATAATGAGTTGAAAAATAAGATAAATAAAGTAAATTTAAGCAATGTAGCTGTGCAAACGGTAGCTATAAATGTACAAACGACTGCTTCTCAAACTTTTGTGAAACCTGATAGGCCATCATCAGGTGTCAGTCGATTAACTCAAAATTCAGCGTTAATATTTAATAAGCTAAAAGAAGATAGTTATTTAGTAGCAACTATCAAAGGCCTTCAAGCAGAACTAACAGTAAAACAGCGGACTATATCCAAGATTAATCGAGAAACTGAAGAATTGAGGAAGAATTTGCGAAATCTGCAAAAAGAAAAGGAAGGTAAATTTTGTAATCATAATTAATACTTGTTTTGTTGTTTGGGTTATTTGGTGAAGTATTTTAATTTTAACTAGTTACCAAATTTAAAAATCCAAAGTAATAAAATATAATTTTACTATATGTAATATCAGATATGAGCGCGCGTGTAATGTTGATATATATGAATATCTCATATTATATATATCACAATTAAACGTGAATAATAAAATTCAACAACAGGATTCGAACTCCCTATCAGTGATGATTGATCTACAGCATATATGTTTTTTATACGTTTTCTAAATAAATAATTTTCTTTCCTAAGTGTAGATTAACAATTTAAAAATCTTAAAAAACATAATGTTTGTTAGTTTATCTTTTTTTTTTTGTTTGTGATGTTTATCTTGATATAAATGAGGTAATAAGAAATATTTTTGCTTCAGTATTACTTAACTTGAACCCTCAAAGGAAAACATGTAAACCGGCAAAATCTGCAGAAAATATATCGGCCAAAGTGAACTTAGAGATGGAGGTTGAGTTAGGTGAAACGAGGAAACAAAAGGAGGTGTTGGTAGAAGAAAGGATGGGATTGCTGGCGTCCCTGAAACGTACTAATGAAGATCTAATATTGTTGAAAAAGAAAAGGATCCAAGATGTAAGTTATTATGTTTATTTGTTGATAACGCATTTGTAGGTAAGCAGCCTTATTTTGTCTGTTTGTTTCAAAACTATATTTCACTTGAGACCAGTCGTGGCGCAGTGGCACGAGGTGTGACTGTAAAACCGACTGGTTTTTTTTGAAATAAAAAAGTATATCCTTTAACTAGGTATTAGACCTCTAAGAACATGTGTACAAATTCTATTATTTTTACAGTTCATTTTATAAATGTTTCATCTAAAATATTTAAAACTTCGAGAAACGAATTAATTGTTAGATATATTTATAATATATCTAACAATGAATTCGTTAATGAGGCCAGTCGTGGCGCAGAGGCACAAAGTGTGACCGTAAATCGACTGGTTGTGGGTTCGATCCCCACTCGAGGAGAGGAAATATTTACTTAAATTTATATATCCATTTCTTCGCTCTGGTGTCGAGGCAAAGCGCGGCGTTGAGTTCTACCACTCAACACGTAATGCCTCCAGAATTAGGTAGAAAGTGGGGAACGGAGTGTCTTAACACTAGGTTCCCTCTGCCTACCCTGCTGTGTGCGGGATACAGCGTGAAGCTGATTTATTTATTTATAATATTCATATAACAAATTACAACTCGACTTTTTAACGAACCTTCTAGTAATAGTAAACATTAAAATCAATATATCTGTTGTATTAGCTTTTTTTTTATTGATTTTTATAGATTTTCAATAACTTGATGCTTTAACACTTTTAGTTATGATAATTTCGATTGTTACTTTCTCTTTAGTATGAATGCTATTATATTTTATTAATATTTTTTTAAGAAAGTTTTATTGTTTTTATAGTACTGTATATCTTGCAGCCAAAAGTTAGTGCGTATATAATACGTCAGTTATTGATTTAGTCTTCTTCTCACACACACGTTACTATATTAGGGAACCGCTTGAGGCTTCGCCCGCTTGTATTATATATATATATTTTCTCATCTGAATTACTCCCGGGATCTACTAATATTGTTCTAGATAATATTCATAAAAAATCAGCTTCACGCTGTATCCCTCACACAGCAGGGTAGGCAGAGGGAACCTAGTGTTAAGACACTCCGTTCCCCACTTTCTGCCGAATTCTGGAGGCATTGCGTGTTGAGTGGCAGAACTCAACGCCGCGCTTAGCCTCGACACCAGAGCGAAGAAATGGAAATATAAATTTAAGTAAATATTTCATCTCCTCGAGTGGGAGTCGAACCCACAACCAGTCGGTTTTACAGTCACACTTCGTGCCGCTGCGCCACGACCGGCCTCATAATATCCATACATTGATAGTTAACGTTTTAGCCAATACAATAAAATACTTATTTTGTAGCAATATTGTCCTGCATTACCTTATATTGATTTATTTTTTTAAATACATTTAAATAAAACTGAGACTAAATGCTTAGGATAGTTTACCAGCCAATTAAAGCCAAAATCCAATAGTGAAAACTGCATGTAAATCGGTTAAGGCGTTTCTGAAATTAGTGTGTACAAACCCACAGATAAGCGGATAATTAAATTAAAAGTCACTGTTTTGGACCCCTAAATACAGATTTCTTAGATTATAGGGGTCCAAAACAATGATTTTTAATTTATTTATCGGAACTTACATGAAAATCTATGGAAATAATTCCATATATTTTCATGTATGTTCCGCAATTTAACCCGCAATGTCTAAAATGTCAGTGGAAAGTAGTGTCTTAACATTAGTTTCTCTCTGCCTATACTGCTATGTGTGGGAGATGCGTAAAGATATTTACCTATTGAGACTTTAAATCCGGTTTTTGGTTCCATTGTACATTGATAGATTCATTAAATATATACCATTTTCCTTGTGTGTTATATTTATATATACTTACATATATTTATATCGACACAGAATCATCTAAAGGAGTTATAGTGCGCGTTATAAGTTCACTTTTAGAAAAACCTTGTGTTATTTATGTGTGATTGTTAATAGTTAATGTTAATAGTTATCCTCTTTTAGTCATACATATAAAATTTTTAAAGAATTACTACAGTTTTTAATCTATATTGTTTTTATTAAAAAAATAAATCAGCTTCACGCTGTATCCCGCACACAGCAGGGTAGGCAGAGAGAACCTTGTGTTAAGACACTCCGTTCCCCACTTTCTGCCGAATTCTGGACGTATTGCGTGTTGAGTGGCAGAACTCAACGCCGCGCTTAGTCTCGACACCAGAGCGAAGAAATGGAAATATAAATTTAAGTAAATATTTCATCTCATCGAGTGGGGATCGAACCCACAACCAACAAATGGTTTTACAGTCACACTTCGTGCCACTTCGCCACGACTGACCTCTATTGTTTTTATTATTATATATCTTTTATATAGACTCCGTATAGATATATTTTATGTGTACATTTTGGAATAAACAGGAAAATTGGTTATTTTTTCAATATAACGTGAGAATTGAGTGATTTTAGATTACTTTTCTGGCTATCCTGTTAAGTATCAAAAAATATGTAAAAAGATATCTCGGTACGTCCAAATTTTATCAAAATCAATTAATTAGATAGTCTTCTTTATTTGTTTTTGTTTTATAATTAAGTTTTGTAGTTTATAATATGATTAAAATAAAACAAATATAGTGTTAAGACACACCGTTCCCTACTAGCCGCCAAATTCTGGAGACATTTTGTGATGAGTGGCGGAAATCAACGTGGCACTTTGCCTTGATTGAAAATATAAATTTAAATAAATATTTCATTTCCTCGAGTGGGGATCAAACCCACTGCCAGTCGATTTTACAGTCACGCCTTGTGCTCCTGCGCCATGACTGATATGATATGATTGCTTAAAATAAATAAATATTTCGTAGTATGTTTTTTAACTTGTTTTTCAAACTACAATAAACTTACACGTGTACTAAAATGACAATATTTTATATAAATATACAATTAAGATTAATATATAGGCATATTATATTGTAATATAACAATGAATGAGTTGACGCGTACCGTAACGTACTGTATTCGAATGACGTTTTAAACAAAAAATACACCTACATATATTTTTACTTACCTTATTAAGTACATTGTAACCATTTCTAGATAATAATGTAAATAAAAATATGCTTCGGGTTTTTTTTTTCAATAAAAATTGTGTATTAAGTGATGGGACTTAACGCTGTGCTGTGTCTAACCACCGCTTCAAAATTAAAAATATATGTATATCCTGAGTGGGCATCGAACCCACAACTATCACGCTTAATTAGACGTTATCCCACAGCGCTATAGCCTAAATAATAATAAAAAATAACAATAAACCATCGTCCACAGCTCCACACGCTACAATTGGCCCACGAGAAAGAGCTAATGCAAATGAACATGCAGTTTTATCCTTTACAAGAAGAAATCAAACTGCTGAACAGAACTGTAGAAATTTTACAAGAGAGAGTGAAAGCGGCCGACGACAAACTATTGAAGTACCAGTGCGATTACAGAAGTGAAGTGAACGCAGGTGGCGATAACAGAGGTCTTAAAGTAAAGGACCAAACCCAGAAATAGCTGGTGGAAATTTCTGATGGAAAAATGAAGTTTTATAAGGATAACGTCCAGGCGGAGGGTCTAGAGCAGTGGTTCTCAACCAGTGGCCCGCCAGTGAGCCAGTGGTCAGCCTAAATATGGTCCGCGAACGATTTTATTTTATGACTGGGGACGGTGAGGTGAAGTTTCTGTTTCATTATCACATTTAATTTTTATCATACCTACATCCATAGTGGTCCCTGCTACAAAGAATAATATAAAAGTGGTCCTTGATCAAGAAAAGGTTGGGAACCCCTGGTCTAGAGTTAGAACACTTCGTTTTTGATCCTTTCAACTTTAATTTTATTTGCTTTACGGTATGCTTGAATTTAATTTAATGGCGTCGTCTTATGTGTATTGTAAGGTTTATAAGGGAAGTTTATAGGGGAAAATGGTGCATAACGGGACGTTGATGTAACATAGCAATAGCAATTAAAAAATACTTATTGTTTCAAACTAATCAAAACTTTTTGGTTATTTATTAAATTATCGTGTGGTATTGATTTTGTCGAAATAACTTTATAAAAATATTTTTTTTAATTTTAATATTACAAATCTCTTATGAGAACTACCCAATTTTAGACTTTAATAAATTGATTTTCGTTTATATTTTCAAGGTACACCTGAATGACAAAACATCTAATGTTCTAAAGTTATAAAATAAGTATTATTCACTTATGTACGTAATGTGTCTATGTCTTCCCAGTGACCCGTTGTGCCTCGCTTACCCGTTATCTCTTTTTCCTATATTAATTTTGTGTGTTTTTGATTTATTTCGTTTAGTAACGACTAAATAGATATTTTTAAGACCAAAGACAACTGATTCTTTTCCTAAGATTTCAAAACTTGCGCAAAAAAAAATTATCATAGTTACACATATTTTTTTTTATTATTATTCTAAATAGTATGAAAAGGAGTCAATTAAATAATATTATAAAAAAAATATAAAATATCAACTAATTTATATTAAATTGTAATATTATTAAAGAATAATATTACAATTTAATATAAGTTAGTTATTGTTGTAATGTATGTATGTATACGAGGGCTTGCGTATTTACTGTTTACGTTCACAAATGTATGTGTTTTACTATTATTTATTAGTCACAAGTCACAACAGAGATTTATATTAAAGTTGGTGTATCAATGATAAAGTATTTAGGTATTTTTCTAAGTACGTAGGTATTGTATTCTTTTCTCTAGCCTCACTCTGTACAGCAGAAGGACCCTGGAAACCTAGGGCTAAGACACTCCGTTCACCACTTTCTGGAAATCTGGTCTTTCTGATCTGCTTAAATTATATTATATTGTTTCAATCAATAAAATAAAAATAAAATTATACAAGTAAATATTTCTACCGCATAAATCTAATCAGTGCCTTAAGATTATGAATTATTCAATATTGATGATTTAAAAGTGTGCTCTGTGAACGTAAAAAATATTTTTTAATAATTATTATCTAAATAACTGCTAGAGGTAAGTTTCAGTAAATATCTTCATCAATGAAAAATTGCCTAAAATTTCTAAATATTTAATAGTTATAATTAAATTATTTATCTATAATAACAATATAAGGTATAAGGAGTCTTTATGTAAACTTGTTTGTAAACAACGTGAGTATAACGAAAAGTGATTCATCCAATTTATTAAGAAGTTAATTAACTTGAAGTATTATGTCATTTTTCATTATATACGTGCCGCAGTCGGATTTCCAAGTTTTTTTTTATTAAGAAAAACCAATGACATACCTTCATATTGCATATTGAACATTTTCATATCATTCGAAAGTGTAAAAAATATATAATATTGACCTGTATTTCATATTAGCGAAATCCCTACAATATTCTAGTTTTTATATATGTACTTGAGCAGTGGTTCCCAACCAGTGGTCCGCAGAAGCCTAAATATGGTCTGCGAATGATTTTAATATTATGACTGGGGACGGTGAGGCGAAGTTTCTGTTTAATTATCACAGTTAATTTTACTATACCTACATGCATAGTGGTCCTTGCTACCAAGGGTGATATAGAAGTGGTCCTTGATCAAGAAAAGGTTGGGAACCCCTGTACTAGAGACTCAAACGCAGCTTCGCTCAAGCTTACTTTTATATTATAGCTAAAGAATATTTTTTTAATAAAAAGTATCTTATGTCCTTTTCTCTAACAATATGTGTACAAAATTTCATAATGATCGTTTCAGTAGTTTTGGCGTCAAAGCTCAACAAACAAACTTACATTTATATTTTTTACATTTGTAAGACAGTAGAGATTGTGAATCATATTTCGAAATTCTAAAAATTTTCTATATATAATACATGTAGTATGTATGTATTGTTATTTTACATAATATATTTATAATTTTGTGTCTCTGGAGAGTTTGCTTAGTAGGCTGTTAGCACTACATAGTCTAAGCCGACGATGTGATCATTTTTATTTTGCTTTCTTCTACATCACTACTAATTTTTATCATGACGCGTGATGTTTCATATATAAATCTGACAATCGATAACGAAAAACTTCCTTTAAAAGGTTAGTAATAGTTTCTAGTTCTCTAACAGAAAAAAACAATGTAGAAAATGAAAGAAGAACAAAGAACAATGAAAGAGAAGAATCAATGTAGAATTAGGTAGGCTTATCCACTTGGCTACTTATTTATATTTCCATTTCTTCGCTCTGGTGTCGTGGGAAAGCGCGGCGTTGAGATCTTCCACTCAACACGCAATGCCTCCAGGCATACGGTGGAAAGTGGGGAGCGGAGTGTCTTAACACTAGGTTCCCTCTGCTTACCATGCTGTGTGCAGGATACAGCGTGAAGCTGAAGAACGTTCTTTTTATCGAACGATACGCCAATATTTTAACATTTAACCTTTTGATATTGGAAATTTAAAAATAGAACGAGTAATTTGATATTTTCCAAAAGGTAATTGTGAGACTGGATATCCGTTTCTATAGATTTATATAATAAATTTTATCGATTTCGTCATTCGTTTAGGTTTTTGCATATTTTTTTTAGTTTACCGCAAATGATTGTATGTTATTGTTTTTATTTCTTTACAATATATAAATAAATACTATTGAAATTTATCAAAATATGTTTACCTACACGTATTGTATCAATTGTGATTGAACAACGATTTGACTCAACTACTCAGTTAAATTGACATAAAAAATGTTCTGAATAATAAGCAAATTGTTTTTTATTTTTGTAATTTTAAATGATCGTTGGGTTTAATTTGGAATGTTTTTAACTGTAACGATAATTTTTAATGGCTCTAAATTATGAGTGAAATATCAATATAATGTTCTTAAATAATCTAAATATACATAGCATTTACTAGGCACTTCATATCAGGAGTACCTACTTGCTTACAGAAGAGGATTGGTCGTATAATATAATTTAGTGTAGATACTTACTGATAGAATGATAAGATATCATTTAAATATAATAAGGTTTTATCTAGTCATATATTTTTGTGAAATTTAAATCTAAGCTGAATTTAACCCACCGATATGAACTGAACGTGGTGCCTTCGAAGCCTTAATAAAACCATTTTTTTTTTGGAAAAATTGCCTTTTATTTATAAAGCTTTTGTTATTAATGACGAAATTGGAAAGTGCCTGACTGCCTATATGTGGTCTTGGGTTCGGATTTCGGTCTTCAATTTTTCACTGAAGGTACTAAGTATGTCTTCGGTGTTGGTAGAAATGGTTAACAGAAAAGATTGGTAAACCCAGATCATGTAAAAATTATAAATATTGTAGGAAAAACCTAATTGATTTTATTTTAGAAAGCGATAGCAACATTCTAATATGAAGGTAATGTACCACATCACCAACGTTGTCGTGGGGCAGCTGTTCAAATGTATAACTGTAAAACGATGGTTGTCGGTTCGACAAACACTAGGGATTTTTTTTGTTGTTTAGTATTTTAAGTAGTTTTTTTTCGCTTTCGCTTTTCGCTCTGGTGTCGAGGCAAAGCGCGGCGTGGAATTACGCCACTAAACGCGCAATGCTTTCGGAATTCGGCGGAAATTCGGCCACGGAGTGTCTTAACAACAGGTTTTCTTTGCCTACCCTGCTGTATGCGGGGTACAGCATGAATCTGATTTTTTTTAAATATAATGCGTTGTTGCCTTAAAAAGTTTTATATTGGCCGACATAACAATACTCATCAGTTTCAATGATTTAAAAGGTTTATAAATAAAGTACCAGTGTTTTCTCGCTCATTCTTTTTTCTAATTATGAATCAGCTCTCCCCCTGACTCAGCTGACCGCTGTCGCCAATATCTAATATTCAAAAGTCCAGGACAAGTCGAACAAGTTATTTACAAAGGGTAATCACCTGCCGTTGGCGTGCGGTGGACCGGTCCCAATGAAAGGCCGTTATTTTTATGCCTATATAATCGATAATGTAGGAATGCTTCGCTTTTATAGAAAATTCCATGCATTTATTGATTTTTGGTTAAAACTAGGTAATTAGTATCAAGTATACATATTTTTGTGATAAAATTATATATCTATTGTATGTGTAGGTATTATTTCGGATAAAGCGGGATTTATAATTGTAAGTAAAGCGATTTTTTTTTGCCAAAATCGGAAAAAAATAATCTATATTTTTTTATTAATATGAAATTCTTAAAATCAGCTTCACGCTGTATCCCGCACACAGTAGGGTAGGCAGAGGGAACCTAGTGTTAAGACACTCCGTTCCCCGCTTTCTGCCGAATTCTTGAGGCATTGCGTGTTGAGTGACAGAACTCAGCGCCGCGCTTAGCCTCGACACCAGAGCGAAGAAATGGAAATATAAATTTAAGTAAATATTTCATCTCCTGAGTGGAGATCGAACCCACAACCAGTCGGTTTTACAGTCACACTTCGTGCCACTGCGCCACGACCGGCCTCTAAATTCTTAAAATAAATAAAAAAAAAGAAATTAAAAGATTACTCCAAAGGACGTCGAAAAGATCTGTGAAAAGCGCGACTGTCGGCGCGCTCGGGACATTTAATTTAAGATTAAAAATCGGGACGCCCCGAAAACATTGAGGCGTCTTCTGGATACCTACTTGTCCAATTTAAAAAACTTTTTTGCTTTCTCTCATACAACATGCACAAAATTAATTTACCAATTATATGATAAATTTTAAATATTATCATGTCATGAACATTCTTCTTTACCTTAGAAGAAATGTTAAAATTCTGCTAGTAGATACTTACTTAGCGGTACATATTTTTGAAGTATTTACATATAGAATTATACTACTATTTTTTTTAAAGATTTATATTTTATTATTTTCTAGCTTCAAGCTTCTCACATATAGTTTGACACAAGAACAGACCCAAGTCGTGAATTTTCACCACACCAGGGAAATCACAACTAACTCATATACTAATCTCAATTACTCAACTATTCTTCCATTTGCTGATGTGTAATAAGAATCTCTGCAGTTTTTTTTTATAAAAGTATTAACTACATCGCGAATAGGGGTTTTTAATATTCCTACAAGAACAGAGAAAAATTCAAACTTAAATAAAATTTTCTCTATAAATATAAATATCGTCAAATACGAATAGCTTGAAGTTAGGTCCTGTTAGATTTACTTGTTGTTGATTTACTTGAGAAATTAATTGGAATTTCTTTTGCTTTTCGACATTTTCCATATAAAATTAGTATTGTGAAGAAAGCACGTAATTTCGTTACATCTACGCCTCTCCATGATTCAATTTAATCGTCTTCATGAATCTCATTATGATTATTTATAATTTCTTTCGCTCCTTGATTAGTAAATTTTTATATGGACGAAGAACATACATAGTAATTTGTATTTTAGCTTGTAATAATATCAATTATTGGCCGATTGAACTGTTAATCGTATAAGATTACTATTAAATATAGAAATATATTTAAAAGGTCTTCTCGACGCAATTTTGGAATTCCTCAAGAGATCAATTAAATTTGCAATCTGCAAATTGTAAACAATATAAAATCCTCTAAAACGAAAGCACCCAAAAACATTTATTATTATATAGGGTATTTAATATTATATAGGGTAATTTTCAATCTATGTATGTATTATAAAATTGCAGGTAGAGGGTACAGGAAACGCTTCGTCTTATTCTTAATTCCTAATATAGCAATATTGTAATTAAAATATATCAAACAGAATAACACACAAAAGCTCTGCCAGTAATATGTTTATTAACATAGCTCTATATATACATTAATTGTAATTTGAAAATAGAAACATTTTATGTAGAAAATCACAAATTTAATAAAAACGTGGCATTTAATAAAATATTATTAGGCGTTCATCATTTCTATGTACCATGGACTCACAATTCCCATAGACTATGGCATAAAATAAACAAAATGCCATAAAAAACAATAAAACGGCAACGAAACATTCATAAAGTATACGGATAGTACGGATTCTCTAATATATCAATATCACATTCAAATAATGCACTTTACATAAATAAATTATAAAATTGTCAACCGAGTGTTTATATCATCATAAGTATAAAAAACGAATGTCAGAACGATCCACCATTTAAATATTAGATCACGTGGTCCACAAAACGGAAACGATAGTTTGAATACGTTGTGTACGTCCACAAAAACATCCCTCACCCGTTATCCTGAAAACGGGAACGTCACAAAAACCGTTGCCATGAAAACGGGAACGACACAAAAATTCTAGAGTATATACAAAACGTACACTGTTTTTTTTTTCTGCGTGACAGAGTGACAACAATTTTTTTTTGACAATCACTCCACAAATAGGTTTACACTTCACTAGTTCATATTAAAGCGTGTTCGGCAGAACACTGAGGTCCATGGCTAGTCGGCTTCACCGTTTGTGACTGTTAAAGGCTCTTCTTCCTCATTATAGTCCAGGGACAGTACTGAGGCCCTCCTCCGTTTTCCTAGTGGCGTGTCACTACACTCACTGCCTGAATAAGTCCGTTTTGGTGACGACCTGTTTCCGTTGACCGTTGCATGTGTGGCACGGAGCTCTTGCTGTAGGAACAACACTGTACTCTGCATACCTTCTACATCCTCGTCTAACTCTTGAAGGAACTCGTCTAGTTCTGAAACAGTGTATGTAAATGCTATAGTATTTTTAAGATAAATTTGAAATCTTAGCAATTCTACTAATATTATAAATGTGAAAGTTTGTAAAGCAGTTTGTTTCATTTTCACACAAATACTGGTGAACAGATTAGATAAAACTTGACAGCAATATAGCTGACATATCAGAATAACAAAAGCTATAATAAGGTTAAGCAGCACTTTTAGGATGCTAGTACAAAATATTCCATTTAAATTCATGTCAATTTTTTTCAACAATTTCAAATATACCAAATATATTTTAATAAATTTAAAAAATATCTTCATTTCATCAAAATAATTTGCTTCAAAATGGAGAACTGTAAGTAAGGAACAGTATTTGACATTAAGCATGTGTTGGATACCCTCTCAGGTAAAAGAATTATTTTCATTTCCCTACTCTGGTACATTTACTATGTGCAGCGTAAAACGTGAAACTAAAAACGAATGAACAAACCTGATTGTGACTTCTTTACTTCCTCACTAAAACTCTTTTGCAACGCGAGATCACCTTCCAACTTGGCTATCCTACCACTCGACGTCATACGTCCCAGATCTTCATTTTCCTGGTGCAAAAGTCTACACTTTGCCATAAGTTTTTTTCCCGTATTGGAATCCGGTGTGAATTTCCACGCGGATAATTCGTTTTGGGTCTCCTCTAGTCTTGCTTTAGTCGACGTTAATTCCTGTTTCAATCTCAATATTAGCATATTTACAGCGGGATCTAGCAACGACGGTCTGCCGTTCAAGCTTGCGTGTGATGATTTTAGTTCTGTGATTTGACTCTGAAATAAGATAGCATATAAAATATAAATAGTGTAAGCGAACTTGTGTAAATGGTATATATTATTAAAGCAATGGAATTGTGTCAATCAGGGGCAATTGCTTGTAGGCAACGGCCCTTATTGGAAGGTAACTCGTGTGAAATATTGTTATTTTGAAATATACTTATTGCAATTACACAGTATCTCTTTGCAAATACATTAAACATATAGACGATAGGTTTGTTTATCGTGTTTATTTTATAAAAACGTCAATCGCTTCGGATGTCTAACAATAGATAAAATAATTAAAACTGTTAAAATATTTATAATAACAATAACAATCACACACAAGAGTTATTCTTCATTAAAAATGCAAACAAATTTATAAACTACTATGAAAAATTGCCTTCAATAATTAAAACTACAATTTTATTAAGTAAACATTGTGGCACAGTGGGATAGTATCTGACTGGTCATTGTGGATTCAAATTACACTAGGGGAAGAGTATAATATACGCTCAACAATACGATTTCTGCTAGCAATTACTGGAATTTTGGTAGGTGACTCTTTACCTACCCTGCTATATGTGCAGGATAAAGTGAGAAGCTAAATAAAAAGTTAAACAACAAAAACTCACTACATAATCTTGTATTTCCTGTTCCTTAGCTGCCAACCTTCTAACAAGTATTTTCTCTCTGTGTTGCGACTCAGCATATTGTTGTTTTATCCTATCTTCTACCTCTTTCGCCTTTTCCAAGCTTCCTATACAAATAAATTATAACTGTTAAATAAAATTTATAAATATAAAAATACTCATATTTTTTTAAATAATAAAAAAAATCTTCATATAAATATTACATATACATTAACATTACAATTATTTAAATCGACAATACCTTAACTAAACAATATATTTATCGGATTGAATAAATTTTATTTACCTTATTATTACTTAAAACAGTATTAATAGATATTTTTTATCAGTTTTATAAAAAGAAAAAAATAATTAAATGCAATATATTTGTTTAAAAATAAGGTAAATATACAAATCAGATTTTCAAGCTTGTTATTAAAATATAACTCAAAATATATATCATTTACAACAATCTTAGAACTTTTTAGTCAAAATTTAAAAGTTTATTATTCATGTGGTACACATGAAATATTAATTTTTTTTAGCGTTTATTCAAATCTATTAATTATTACTATAAATATAATATTTAAATATTACTATATATATTACTATAAAAAAAATTATATTAAATTTAGGCTCATATTTAAAAACTAATCGTAAGTTTGAAATGATCTTGAAATACCTGATGACTTCTCAAGATTGATTTTAGAGCCATTTATAAATATAGGCAATAAAGTATACAAAAAAATGATATTTGAGTGATAATTTACAAGTAAATATGTGTATAAGAAAAAAAATATGCACTCAAATTAAATTGGAAAAGTAAATTCTTTTTAATTTTTTTTAACTTCAATGTCTCAAATTTTCCAAGGACAGTAACAAAAGTGTACCAAAACACATAAAAGAAAAAAAATTGGAAAAAATGTAACTAAATTTCCAAATTTAAGAGTTTTAGAATTTTATTTTCATAGTCAAACACAAATTAGAAAGCCAAATCTTATAAAAAACATTGCATAAATAAGACCAATGTATTTAGAAAATAAGTGAAGATTAGAAAATTCCTATTTTTTTTTAAACTTAACAATTATTACCAACTTAATATTAAATTATTATTTACTTTTCTTGCTCAACTCTATCTAAGGTCAAAAGATGTCTCATTTCAGTAAATATAAAATTATGACTATAAAAAAGGTGGTTAGCCAATTGTTTCGTATCCAAGGCTATAAAATCATATTACTGCTTAAAGATATTGATTTGGAACATAACTAACAGGTTTTCAAATTGAATTTCTTAAAACAAAAAATTTAAATTTTGTATTTTTAATGTATCACTGATAAATTTGAAGGTTGGCAAAAAGATTCTGTATGATGTAGAAAGAGAACTAATAAATAAACTTCATAGCATCCCATGGATGGATGTTGCGGATGGAGGAGCTTGGAACACAGGATGGGACTTGGAACATACACTTAGTATGTTAATGGGCTTACCTTGACATAGTATTATATATTCTACAAATTGATTGATGATAGTACTAGACTTTTACTTATCTGTACATAAGAAATTTCCATGTTACCCCTCCCACTTCTATTTCTTATGCTACAAATTAATTCTAACTCTTAATGTTTGTTGTAACTTTGAAATACTTAATAAGTTTTTTGATTTTCACGATTATTACACATTTTAAATGAAACTATTTTAAGAGGATTAAGCACATATATTTGGTACTCTTTAACATATACAGGTAGACTACCCGTGACAATGGGCCACTATAAAGAGTTTGAAACATTGGGTTTCCCAAAAACTATAATCCTGAATATATGCAATTAATCTGGTTACAATAGTTTTATTTAAAATTTGAAATACTTGTTAACTTTCAAATTATGATCTTTAATGATTTGACGGTAACATACAGTAGACCTCTGCTGTATAGAATAATATGCATTCTGGTAGACTAAATAGTATAAAGAGACAAAATAGATTCAATTAAAATTTTGTCCATATACATAAAATAATATCATCTTCTGGTGAAACCTAACATTTGACAAACTAATGTTGGCAAAAGTTAATAAAGTAGTTTCCAAGTTGTTGGACAAAAATGTACGCATGAAATGTATATAAACTTCGTATGTTATTTTTTTTTCATCTTATTTAAGTATACTTTGACTAATTATTGACTTTTTGAAGAATAATATAAATAGCAAATATTTGGAAAGTTTATGACAGTATGTAAAACTTGTTACTTTAAAATGTTGTTTACTTCAATACATTTGGAAGTGAATTAAAATATAAAATTAAAGTAACGAAAAGCGCAGTATAAAAATAAGTTTATGAAAATTTCATAATCATAGTTTTCAAATTTTTATAAAAAAAACTTAAACATCAGTGCTATATTTGCCCTAGCCCACATAAAGCAGGATAGACAGACAGAATCTAATTTAAATATACTTTTTACACTCTCAAGTAGTGGCAAAACTAAGTTACACTTCATCTTACTATAGTACGGTCAGCAAGTTGTGGCCACACTGAACTTAGCTTAAGATGGCTTCACAGATTTGATTTTTGATTTTTTCTTATTTACATTTATTTTCTTTTCAAATGAACAGTGCAAAAAGTTCAGAAAATCTTAACTTCAGTGCAGCTAATATTTGATGATCATACTCAACTCAATGTCCAAAAAAGAAAAAAAATAATTCACCAAATCAACCTGTAGCCATTGCACATCCAACGAAAAGTCATTCCAATATGCCATGACAGCTTTCAAATAGTGATATATTATAGATAGTAACTTCATAAACAAAGAGAGGATAAGAAAGGACAACATGTTTTATAACTACAAACATCAAATTTTAAAAGACATACTAATAAGATCTTGAACAGATATATGATTGCGGAGATACAGTTAATTTTTTACAATTTTTCAGCCGCTCAACAGGCCAGTATACAATTTGTAAATAGTAATAGAAACAGTAAAATGCGGATTGAATGTTATGTTGTAATAAATAAATATTGTTATAATTGTTAAGTGTTGAACAATTAATATAATTACAGTGAGTTTTTTTAAATTTGTTCAAATCAACATTATATTTCTATAATATACATCTTTAGACATCAATTTTGACATTTTCTTGTACAATAAATACTATTTACACAGTTCAAATGTACAAACAATGATTGACATTCTAAATTACCAAAATAAATAAAAGGCATATTTACTTTGTTATGTTGACCAATAGTTGAAGATACACTATTTCTTGATGTTGCCATTTTTTGTTATAATTTTAAAACACTGAACTTAAACACAGTTCCAAGACAACTTGGAAATTCACTTGGCTCGCCACGGCCACTTGATGTATGCACTTCCACAGATCACTCCACTGGCACCGCTCTTACACAGCTTAACACCTTTCTTCTTTATTCATGTTAAAATAACACCTAAAGACGCCCGATACCACAAATTTAACAATAACATGTCATATCACATTTTATTGAACAGGTTATTATATCAGTATCACTAATTTTAGTTAAAGCATTGTCGATATAAAGTAACTAAAGAGTGTTTGCACGTAATCTGCACGCGGGTCGGTTTCGCCGACCGTGACCACTACCAAGCCGATGTAACGTTTTCGTAAATACCTTCCAGCTGCTTGTTCAACGTTTCTAGGTGGTCAATGTACAAGTCCTGGTTTCTCCACGAGGTGCGCAGCGACTCCGCGGTGGCTGTGTCGAGCTGCACCGAGGTCAACAACACACGCGCCACGTTACTGACGCCGCCGGAGACGCCGTCACTCGCCGACTCCCCGTGCCGTTCCGATTCCTCGGACATTGCCTTCCCACTACTATGTTAAGAGGCTCTTTCAACTGCAAGTAAATGGTGATGGTTATATCCAGAGAAATTAGCAATTGCTGTCACCCGCCGTTATCAGAAACCTGCAACAATGACGCAGCTAGAACGTTGTATCGTTCGGTGCGATATACTTACATGTTTTATATATTAATTATTACAACGCTTGTACACTTATAATTATTAAATTAATTTACACACTTAATTATTCAGAACTATAGTATTTTTAAAAGTATGTAAGTCACTCCTACTTGAAAGCCGCCATTTTATCACGTAGTTAGTTTTGACTAATGTTGCCACTCCACAACTTCACAGTTTCACACGTACTTAAGACTGGGCACTGTTGCCATTAATAATAATTTTACTTTTAACGGGAAAATGTTGATAATCAAAAATAATGTTACTAAAATATCAATACTTCCAGGTTATTAGTCAAAAATAAATAAATAAGAAAAAACTACTATGAGAACCAATGAGATAAACAATATATATATATATATATATATATATATATATATATATATATATATATATATATATATATATATATATATATATATATATATATATATATATATATATATATATATATATATAAAAATATGAACAAAAGTTTTTGACTTTTTTGAATAAATTGGCAGTTGAAGACTATAACATGGCAGCAAACTGTTCGTGAATGGCGACGGTTCAATCATCTTCTATATCTTGTCTATAATATTATATTATAGATAATGCGTTTTACGCGGGAATTGACTAGTTGCGCGTCGTGTGATTGTGCCACAGTTAACATGTCGATAGATATGTTTCATAATTTCCATTTATGCATGCAATTTTGCCCCAGTGGACGTATTTACTAATTAATAGTATATTATGTGTTCTAAATTCCAGCGTGATAATTTCAATATTGTTCTTTTTAATTTTATAGTTTATGTAAGTAATAAATTATTGAAAATTGTTGTGAAAGTTCGTAAAATAAATCACACTAAACTCGAGTTAATTTCATTAATATTATATATTATTTATATTATTTCTTTATTACTATTATTATTGTATTATTTCCAATAATATTTTATTGGTATTTTTCAAAATATAAACATCTTAGAGAGCAATAACTGAGCAAGTTAGCACTTTAGGAAAAATATTTTTAGTGACTAATTTTCATGTAAATAAAATTATAACAAAATTATTATGAATATAAAATATAAATTATATCTATCATTTTCTTTTTTTTTATGTAGAGACCAATTATTTAAAATCGAAATAATTGATACAATTAAAAAAAAAGAACACTTGAGGTTTATCGCACCAAAGTGCATCGTAATGTGTGTGTAGTGTGATGTTTCCAGCAAAATATTTAATAATTAATATTGTTCGATTATTAAATATACCACAACAGTATAAATGAATGCCTGCCATGTATTTCACAATATTTATTCTTATTAGATATTATACACTTAAAACTCGAATAGTAATAAATCGTTGATAGATGGCGCTGTAGCCTGCTTACACGTAAATCTTTAATATACATCAGCTTCACGCTGTATCCCACACACAGCAGGGTAGGCAGAGGGAACCTAGTGTTAAGACACTCCGTTTACCACTTTCTGCCGAATTCTAGAGGCATTGCGTATTGAGTGGCAGAAGTCAACGCCGCGCTTTTGCCTCGTCACCAAAGCGAAGAAATGGAAATATAAATTTAAATAAATATTTCATCTCCTCGAATGGGGATCGAACCCACAACCAGTCGGTTTAACAGTCACACATTGAGCCCCTGCGCCACGACTGGTACATTTCTTTTTTTATAAAAAAACAGTACTTTTGTTACATATATACCTCAAGTTAACTAATTGAGATATAAATATCTGCGTTGATAAGATACAATCTATTTTTTATGAAAAATTTGGAAGCTGTTTAATGTCCTCGTAACATTGTTATGAAATTAGGTACTTAATTTCAAATTGTTATTGACGATGTATCAAAAGAATGTTATTTGTCCGTCTACTTGCTTATCGTATCTGTATTTACTTATATGAATAAATCCTAAATGAATAGGCTGTAACTTACGCGACTTGAATTAATCACATAAAAAGGTACAGCTGATACCTTTTATTATTTAACAGATATATTTATAATACTTAGTATATCTAAAATTATGATCTATTAGGTTTTTTATAGTTATAGATAAAGTATGAAAAACATTACGCTGTAAAATTTCAACATCTTGGAAAAAAGTTAATAGCGGGAATTATTCGAAACGGGGCGTTGTAGAGTGGCTTTCGTTTTTTTACAGGTGTGCTTTCGTGGTGTCGAAAAAATGGGACTATTGTACGTAACGGTGGTATGTTTCGGGACATTGGGACACATAAAAACGGGACAGTTCCGGTTGAGATAGTCACGTTAAGTATACCGCATACCTATTTTTATAATTTATATGTTAAGTAAATATGTTAATTACATAATCACACACACACTTAACTCTATGTTAAGTAATAATCCAATATTAGTATTTGATGTTTCTCATACCTACATCATAGTTGATATAACAATTTCTCATTTCATTCACACGGGGTTGAATACTTCAAGAGAATAGTATCGAACCTAAATAACAAACTAAAGAAGTTGTTCAAGGATTATTTATATAAACTATCGACTGCACGAATATCTTGAATTATTGTAAATGTTTCTATAGCTGAGGCCGCGTGGCCCATGGGTACAAGGGTGTGACTGAAACGCGACAGTTGTGGGTTCCCCACTAAAAGGAATAAATGATTATTGCTTAATATTTTTATTTCCTCGCTCTGGCACAGAGGGCAAAAAGCTCGGCGTTGAGTTCCTCCACTTAACATGCAATGCCTCGAAAAATTCGGCGTGAAGCGGGGAACGTGTGGGGAGTGTCTTATCACTATGCTTCCTCTGCCTACCCTGCTTTGTGCGGGATACAGCGTGAAGCTGAAATATTAAATAAAAGTATATCTATTGTCGTGATAAGTCCGCTATTTCCTATATAATTACAAAATTAAGAAATATTTATTTAAAAAAAAACCTAACAAATTAGGAGACAATAAAACACGTAACAACTTGGAATGTTAATTTATGTTATTATCTATTTGAATACATTTATTAACACTTAACATCTCATTAATGTTTAACATTAATTGATTTCTAAATTATTTCTATATAATCTGTAATTATTTTATTTCACTATATCACAATATGTACAATGGAATGTTGATGAGGGAACTGTCAATATGGCCGCCACACTTCCTGGTTGCCACCATACAGTCCGTGTTTCACGTCGTCAGTGCTTTCACATGCTTGCACCAAACCTGATGGTTCTCCACCAGCTAAATCTGTGGTAATGGAGATCCCACCATCAATATCATTTATTTTGATCTCACTCGGCATATATTGTTCAAGATACTTCTCCGAACTGTGGAGATGGACGTGTATCTGGTTCTGATTGACTGTGGAATAGGTTAGGTTTGGAAGTATCATTTGAGGATTAGGATTTATATAGGGTGTGTGGGACTGTAGACATGAAGGATTATTATTTATATTGTTATATTGATAGTTGTAGGAGTTTGTGGGCCAGTTGTAGTAATTGGGGTCGTATCGCTGCGTCATGTTAGGCGCGTTGAGGTCCGTGAGGGTGCCGCTCGCGCCGCTTGGACTGCCTTTGAATCCCGTGGAGCCGGACTGGAAGCCACTGTAGTCCGTGTGTCCCAATGGCATCTCGGGAATAACTGGAACTAAGACAGTAAAGAAAATATTAGTTTTTTTTTTAAATTAGGACTGTCAGGGCGTAGGATGCGACTGAAATCGCGACAGGTTGGAGATTCGACTCACACTGGAGGAAATTAAATATAACATATTTTGATTTTCTTTGCTCTGGTAACGAGGCGCCTTAGTTTCGCCATTCAACACGCAATGCCTCCATAATAAGGCGAGAAGTAGGAAACAAAAGTGTCTTAATAGGAACGGACTGTTTTAACACTAGGCTCTTCTACCAACTTAGGCTAAATACTTAATTAGAAAACGTATAAAAAATATACAAATTAGGCTATATGCGGGATACAACGTGAAGCTTATAAAAGAAATGATAACCAAAACCTCTCTGAATAGAGTACCAAGTACCAATATAATTTCTACTATTGTGATTTTTTATAATATTAAGAAATATTACTTTTTAACGAGATGAATCTTTCCGTTCATTCCTTTGATATATAAAATATATATGTTAATAATTTTTAGCACCGGATTTAAACCTACGAATTGTATTCAATATTTACAGTCTACTCTACTACTATGGCTCAACAATTATACGTAGGTAGCCGACGAAAGCGATACGTGTGTATGAACTTAACTAATGTTAACGGAAAAATGTCGGAAAGATCTAAAACGGCGGCAGTCCTATAAGGATTTTGCGTTGTCAATTCAATACGCAGCCAGTTACCTAATTGACGTGTGGTGTTAAAGTGTGAAAGTGCTTCTAAGAAATCATTTTTTGGTTTTGATTTGTTGCTCCATAGCTTTGAAAAAAGGCCGTCGATGTTGTATGCTAGTATAGAATATGGATTCCACGTATGATCAAACGTTTTATGTGATTGTGCAATTTTGTGTGTTATATTCGTATATATATATATATGTGTGTTTATATGTAAATATGATATTTAAAATTAAATATATCTACCAAAAATATCATAATACTGGAGAAAAGAGATTTGCAGAAGATGCTTGAAATGTAAATATTAAAATTTGTAAATATGTAAATCTATTGGTCTGTAAAATAAAAAAAAATAATAATTTTTGAAGTGTCTCATTACATTACAATTAAAATGCGATGATTTTGTGTTCATTTCTAATCTAAAAATAATAATTGTTAAATATTTTAGGGTCTTAATTAGAGACCGTTGTGGTGCAGGGGCACAAACGTGCGACTCTAACTGTGACGGTTGTGAGTTCGATTCCCATTCGGGAGAATGAAATATTTAATATTTTTACTACCGTGCTCTGGTAATGAAACAAAACGCGACGTTGAGTTCAACTCAACACGTAATGTCTCAAAAATTCAGTGAAAAGTTGACAACGGATGTGTCTTAATGGAAACAGAGTCTTAACACTAGATTTTGAAGCGCAATTTCGAGATATAGTGGGTTGAGTGGCGGAACACAAGGTCGCCTTTGGCTCTAACAGAGCGTGTAAATTAAAATAAATCTAAATTTAGTACTTTTTAAAAGTGAAATGAAAGACACCAGAACCCAGAGAATATATATATATATATATATATATATATATATATATATATATATATATATATATATATATATATATATATATATATATATATATATATATATATATATATATATATATATATATGTATGTATATATATATATATATATATATACTCTGGTGTCGAAGCAAAGCGCGGCGTTGATTTCCGTCATTCAACAACCAATGCGTCCAGAATTCGGCGGAAAATGGAGAACGGAGTATTTTAACACTATGCTGTAACTGTTTTGTGCGGAATATAGTTAGACTATATTCCGAACAAAACAGTAACTAATTTGCATATCAGTATCAGTAACTTACCAGAAGGTATGTGTATCGTAGTGTCAGGCTTGTAATACGCGGGCTGTATAGGCGCGTAGCCAGGATACACGGAGGCTGTTGAAGGGTACCCGGTGTTCCACTCGCTCGCACCCAGGATGTTGCCGGCGTTCTCTGGAATCATTCAGTATATCGATTTTATTTTATGATATTAATGCCTTACAAGCATAGGTTTATTCCGAATTTTACATTTTTTTTATTATAGTAGTAAGTAAGTAAGCCAAGTAAGATAAAATATAGTCAACTACACACGGTTTTTAAAATACTCAAACAGCTTAAAACGGTATGATATATTACTAGGTTCCGTCTGAGACCATCCGTAACCATGAAAAAATATTATAAGTTTATTTGACGACATCGTCATGGGCTCTATGAACATCGCGGGTTCAAATCTCACTCACTACGTTCAAAATTTGTATGTTTTATGCAAAGTGTATTTCTTTCTTAAGTGTGGAATAATACCTTAAAAATGTAAAAAAGAATTCTTAAATGAACAGCTCGATTTTTTTTAAGTTTTTCATTATATAAACGCAATTATAATGCAATATGAAATTATTCATAGAAAGTTCAAATCAAAAACGAGAAAAAAAAAGAAAATAATCAAATTAAAGGCCTTCGTGGCGCAGTGCCATAGCGACCGTTGTGGTTCAATCCCACGCCGCGATATGTTTTTTTTAAATTTCGTCGACAACAAACTGTGTTGAGTTCCACTCCACTCACAATATCTCGAAAACTGGGCATTGCGAGAGGAAAGGAGTGAGTTAACGCTAGTTATTTCTTTTTATACCTACATATATGCAAGATATGGCGTACAGCTAAAAAAAATTAAAGTAAGAAAGTACTATATAAAATTGACTGCAACTTAAAAAAACTGGATTTCCCTTCTCAACCTATTAAAAAAAGCGTTAATTGTCTTCCTGTTACCTATAAAACGATAAGTTTAACTAGAATAGACTATAGAGGTTTCATTAAAACTATGGAAATACCAAAACATTCATTTACGTCAAGCGCTAAGGTAAAATGACAAGTTATTGGTTAATTATTATAATTAACTTTAAAATAATCGTTGTCAAGTCACGTGACTTTGTAATTGAAGTAATAAAACAAATGAATAAATCAGCTTCACGCTGTATCCCGCACACAGCAGGGTAGGCAGAGGGAACCTAGTGTTAAGACACTTCGTTCCCCAATGTCTACCGAACTCTGGAGGCATTGCGGGTTGAGTGGCAGAACTCAACACCACGCTTTGCCTCGACACCAGAGCGAAGAAATGGAAATATAAATTCAAGTAAATATTTTATCTCCTCGAGTAGGGAACGAACCCACAACCAGTCGATTTTACAGTCACACTTTGTACCCCTGCGCCACGACTGGCCTCAAATTTAAATTGTGTGAGAAATAAAAGTTACTAATAAGTTATTAATTATTATTTATTAATATTTTCATTACTTCGCTCTGGGATCAAGGCAAAAGGCGTTAAGTTCCGCCAATTAGAACACAATATCTCGAATTCGTCGGAATTGGAGTACGGAGTGTCTTAACACTATGTACCCAGGGTAGGCAGAGACTACCCTGCCGTGTGCGGGATACAGTGTGATATTGTTTTTTTTTTTAATAATCTTCAAGTTGTCCTTACTATGCACTAATTATTTATTAATTAATCATAATATTATTTAGATATATACATTCAAGTAAGAAACGTTTAATTAAATTTTAATTGTATAAATATTCAACCAATACAACCAATACTTGTATAAGTATTCAATCAATACAAAAGTCGGTTCCTTAACGCAAAAGCCTAAAGCCAAGAGCCTACTTCCTTTTGTTAGAAAACGTATAAGTATTTTTTTAGCTTTACGGTGCAAACAGAGCATAGTCGGCAGAGCGAACTTGGAAACTTAGTGTTAAGACACGCCGTTCCCATTAAGACAATTATTTTCCCCACTTTCTTCCGAATTTCGGAGGCATTGCGTGTTGAGCGGCGGACCTCAACGCCGCTCCTTATCTGGTTACCAGAGCGAACGAATTGAAAATATTTTTTTTTTTTATGGAAAAGACAAGGCAAACGAGCGTTCGGGTCACCTGATGGTAAGTGATTACCGCCGCCCACGGCCCCGTGCAACACCAGAGGAGCTACACGTGCGTTGCCTGCCTGTTAGGTGGGTTGGGCGCCGGAGCCCGGCATTACCTGATGCGAAACGCAGTGGCATAAAGCCACTACTTCACGCCGGTTTTAAATGCCGGGGGTGGTAATGATCCGGTCGAGTCTGCCCATGCGTGTTGCCATTGCTGGCGACGTGACTCTACCACACGTACTTTAGTCGCCTCTTACGACACCACCAGTACCAGGATGATCCTATCCTAGGCCGGGATCACACGGCACAAAATGGGAATCAAACCCAAAACCTACGTGTGCCCCTGCACCACGCCTCTATGAACATTTGTACGTAACGAAATTAGAACCCGCGACTCTTGTAAAACTTCCTCAGATCATAAATGTATACTCTCTTCTCAAGCTAAAACTTTTTAGGACTAAACACCAGTGGTTATCCGATGTCTTCGCATAAATGTTTATTAATAATTGTTAATTATTATGTTTCAATATTCTGCGATTTCCGGGAAAATATTGACATTTTTTTTATTTTATATTATTTATACTTAAAAACCAATACCATGCTGTGATCACAGCAGGGTAGGTAGAGAAAACCTAGTGTTAAATCACTCCGTTACCTATTTTCGCCGAGTTCTAGAAGCATTATGTGTTGAGTTGGCGGAACACAACGCCGCGCTTTGCCTCGATACCATAGCGAAGAAATGAAAATAGAAATATGAATAAATATTTCATTTCCTCGAGTAGGGATCGAACCCATAACCAGTCAGTTTTACAGTCACACTTTGCACCCCTGCGCCACGATTGGCCTCATTTCAATTATTTATAGGTCCTTAGTTTCTATTAAAATACTTATAGCCCCCCGACACCGACATTATTGAATCAGAACTTTTAGCGTCCTCCCTCTTTATCCATAAACTTAAAAGCATTCAACAAAGAAATTAGTCACTAGTCACTACCTCGATACGTTCGCTACATTGTCGTACAACGTTACGCAGACAAAACCGATAAATTTTATTGGAATTATATGACTAACGCCAGAAGCTCCAATTATAACGTAAAACTCGTTATCGCATAATTTAAACCACCAATTTTCCTCCATATTAAGCATCACTTATTAGTTATAGTTATAGCAATGTATCAATATAGGGCGTGTGTATACGTGTTACACCTCGCGTGTCCCTCAAATATACATACAAAGCTGGTACAGAAGAACGGGAATTAGCATAATGATTTGTTTTATCAACTGTGAGTCAGTCATGTCAGTCAGTTGTGGAGCTATAACGTAAACGATGCACGTACGCAGGTTTGTGGGCATGTATCGATCAAATACTAAATAATGACTGACAACCTTAATTTTTACTTGAATGGCAACATTGAATTTTTAAAATGGCAATGTAAAATAATAAAATTAAAAGTTAAATTAAATATCTTTTACTGTTCACGTACAATTTCTTAGATGTGGGTTCTATTCCTACTCGCGAAAGTGAAATATTGAATAATTTCATTCTCTCTCTCTGAGTCTCTGGTAATAAGGTGAAGCGCGATGGGTAATTCTGCCAGTCAACACGCAATTCCTTGAATTTCCGCATTTCCTAGTTTGTCGGAAAGTGGGAAACGGAAGTGACTTAATAGGAACAGAGTGTCTTTCCATCTGCCTGTTCTGCCATGTGTTAGATACAGTTGAAGCTAAAAAAAGAAATTTATAATATATAAGTATATAGGTGCTTATATACATATATTTGTATATACATATCTGTGTAATGTGTGCCTATATACTTATTTATTAGCTTGTTATTTGAGGGAAAACCCATTTGACGTTTTTCTATTATACACTCATGATTATTTTATTTTGTTCTATACACAATTCATTTGCAAATATTTTCTATAATATAAATAATTATTATGTATATAAAATAATAATAATTCGTTATTAAATAATATATTATTTAATAACCAATTATATTCTGGTATTAAGACGTGCGTAATAAAGGATTTACTATAAAATACTAAAGTATATCGTAAGGTTGTGGTTGATCGTGGAATAGAAAAGCAGGTACAAGTAGAGAACGGAGTATAATCAGTAATACACCTTCAATGGTGATAAAAGAAATCTATTATTAAATTTTTGATATTGCTACCACAACTAACAGGTGATTTTTTCTTGTTTGACCCTGTATCCCGAATATAGCAGGGTAGGCCGAGGGAACATAGTGTTAAGACACTGCGTCCACCACTTTCCGCCAAAGGCGCACGTTGCTTTCCACTAGGGGAAATTAATAATAAATATTTATTACTATTCCCTGAGTGCGAACCGAACCCACAACCATCGCGTTTACAGTCACACGCTTTGTGCCACTGCAACGCCTTTTAGCCTTTCTCGGTGAATTTTACAGCAGTTAATTACAAAAACAAGCCCATAATGAGATCTAGAACATAAAATACTAATCGTATTCATATTTCAGCATGACTTTCTATGCCATAGTAAGTACTCGTATAGCGTGGACAACGAGTCGTGGCTACCGTGAAGTTAAGTTTTCTGAACTTCTGCGCATTGTTCATTCGTTAAGAAAATAATCAAAAGTAAAAAAAAACCTAATTGATTTAGGATTTTTCTTACTTTTGATTATTTTCTCTTTGTATTTCTGCACAGCCATCTACAGCAGAGGCCATGACTCGTTGACCCTAATATACAACTCCGTGAATCAGCGGCAATCCCAATACAATCGAGTTCCGCGCGCGTGACCTCCACAATCGACACCTGTCATTGACAATGGACGATTTATTATTACATTATCACTTACTCACCTGTCATTAACGCTATTATAAAATATCTATAATTATCCTACGACGCTATATTTATCCATTCTAATGAATAAAAAATAAATCAGCTTCACACTGTGTCCCGCACACAGCAGGGTAGGCAGAGAGAACCTAGTGTTAGAACACTCCGTTCCCCACTTTCCGCCGAATTCTGGAGGGATTGCGTGCTGAGCGGCGGAACTCAACGCCGCCTCCGAATGAAGATTTAATTAAAGTGACAACGTACTCACTGAATTTGAATAGGAGGATCAGAGACCTGGGAACCTAGTGTTAATACACTCCCTTCCCATTATCACTTCTGTTCTCCACTTTCCGCTAAATTCTGAAGACGATAGCGTGTCAAGTGGCTGAATTCATCGCCACATTTCGCCTCAATACCAGAGCGAGGATATGAAAATAATTATTTTTTTTTGTTTCCTCAAATTGGTATCGAACCTATATGCTTATACTCCTGTGCCTACTTAAAAAACTACCTACATAAAGATTTTTTTACGTGTGTTTTTTTAGGTTAGCATATTGTAAAATATTTTATAAAAAAAATAAAGTCTATGTGAAGTTAAAAAACGTAAAAGGACGTCCTGTAATGAATGGATTGTTGTAATTATGAATTAAAAAAATATATCTGTACATTGGATACATTTGCGAATACATAGTAACGGGGGCTTAAAATATCTAATTAACAGAATATGAATCTATGATTTTTAAATGTTTTGTCTGTCTGTTCGTACAATCACATATTATGAAATACTAAGCGGATTGCAACAAAACTTTTTTTGTTATGTATCTATTAACTTTGGACATATAGGCTATATTTCAATGGCTTCGTGTTTGGTAAGCATTTACCATTGACATACAAAAATTTAAGATCTGGAACACCCGATGAACGTGTATAATGAGTATTTTCCAAAGCGAACTGATTGAGTTGTTAAACTATTAATTGACATTCTTTATTAAATTATAATTCGTAAACATTTTTAATATCATCAAAAGCAACAAGAACTAAAACCTAACTTAACATATACTTATATAAATCCGTATAAAAATCAACACATACATATATAACGAGTTCCTTTTATAACAATGTTTAAAAATTTTTTTTTGTAGTATATCTTTCTTATAGTATTTTTATTGCAGGATTTTCCCAACGCGTATTTAAAAGAATAGCTTTTTGTGGAAATATCCACAATAAGTAAGAAACGTAAACGAACAAGTGCGTAATGAACGACTGATAAATCTAAAGCGTGACTAACGTTGTATCAAATTTCCATATGTTCTAATGACTCAGTTGACAGTCGTAAGCAACTGTGGTTGTACACGTTATCAATCGTTTTTGAAGTAGCTTTCGTTTTTTTTCAGTTTCACGCTGTATCCCCCATGTTGCTAGGAAGGCAGAGGGAGCCTAGTGTCAGTGCCTGTGTAGAAAGACAAACCGCTCCCCATTTTCCGCTTAATTTTCGAGACATTGCCTATTGAGTAACTAAAGTGGTGCTTATTACCAGAGCAAAGAAATGAAAATATTATTAAATATCGATTCATTTCCCTAAGAAAGAATCAAACCCACAACTTGTCGTGTTTGCAGTCACACGCTTGTGCTACAAAAGTGTCTCAAATTAAGTAAAGTGATTTTCAAAGCTTTATATTGCGAAAATCGCAATTTGTTAAATGATTTACCAAGTATAAAACATTAGGTATTTTTTTGCCTGTTACCTTTAATTTGAAATAAGTTGGTGCCAGTAGACTGTGACAAGAACAATAACAATTTATTGAGTTTGGAAGTAATAAAAACTATTTCTATATTTTTACCTTTATGGTTGCTATCATTCATTTGTCTTCTAAATTAAATAACTCCAGTACTACTACCCTAGACCTAGACCCTATCCTAGGATATACATATCTAGAAAGTTATATATCCTAAGCAAATATTGAAATAGGTTAAATCAACTATTAATATTATAAAACAACAGTATACACTGTCAAAATATTAATAGCCAACAATATAAAGTAAATTAACTCGCAGAACTCCAGTACAGTTCAGATTGAGCCGTAATTGAAAATGTATTAGCATTTATGAAAAGTATCCGATAATGATTTCCAGGAGCGTCGGACGCACTCGCGCCGCCGAGCTAGCCCACTTCATTTTGCGGTCCAACTATCCGCCGTTCCTAATTTTGTGCGCTCGAACATGAAATTAAAATCGGGTTAATGTTTAAATGAGATATGCACTTAATAAATATTTAATTAGGTGTCTAAATAAAAGCGGCCGGTATTGGGCCCGCGCTGCGGTCCGCGATAAAACGTCATGTAAAATAATGTTGTTCGTGATAGAGAAAAACCGCGAGGCTATGTGCTTTATATATATTTGACGTGTGTGTGCCCAATCGAGATATTGGCGAATTATTCGATGCTAATTAATTTGTGCTGTTAATTGAACAGTAATCGATTCCAATCGATTTAAGGTGATACTTGTTTTGGAATATTGTTGTGTTAAATGTATAATTGTGTTTAGTCTTGGTGATAATAACTTGAGTTGGTTCGTTGGAAGCGGCTAGCTGTTAACATACAGTCGTAGGTACGGACAGGGAGCCTAGGCCTGCCGCTGACGTGGGATAATTACCGCCCCCCCGCCTCCACCCTGTAGGTAATGTCACATTAACACCCTCAACGCGTGGAACTGTCAAAACATCGCGCGGACCTGTTTAACGAAATTGCACAGAATGAACAACAACAATTAAACGAAATTCGTATAGATTACAAAATATCGCTATTCAACCGCCCGAAGGTCGAACCTACAGGGTTAGTTATAGTATAATAATTCTGCCCTAAAAATGGAATATGTGACACAAAATAAAAAAAAAAAACCAAATGTTTACCTATATCTATGTATGTACATGCAAATTTGAGAATTTCCTAGTAAAAAAAAACCAAATATTTTATAACAAATTAGTTAAAATCAGCTTCACGCTGTATCCCGCACACGGCAGGGTAGGCAGAGGGAATCTAGTGTTGAGACACTCCGTTCCCCACTTTCTGCTAAATTCTAGAGGCATTGCGTGTTGAGTGGCAGAGCTCAACGCCGCGCTTAGCCTCGACACCGATGCGAAGAAATAGAAATATAAATTTAAGTAAATATTTCATCTCCTCGGGTGCGGATCGAACACTCAACCAGTCGGGTTTACAGTCACACTTCGTGCCACTGCGCCACGACTGGCCTCACAAATTAGTTATATGAGGAAATAATTAAACTAAATAATTGTAAATAAACGAAACTACAATAGGTTGTACCGCCGCGCCGCGCCACGCCGCGCCGCGTCGCGCGTCTACAGCAAACACACACGCAATCAAGGCCGTTGATTAGGGCGGTAATTAGCCGCCTTTGATCGCTTCTTGTCACACATTTCATGCAAACTTTGTGGTAAATTACTATTATTACGTTATAACACCTATATGATGTGTTCAATTATATTTGTTATTGTTTATTATTTTGTTAATTTGTTGTTAGTTGCTGTCAAAGAATCAAAAGTTTAAGATTTTAGTATTTTTATTTACAATAAATTACATTTTGGTTGATAATTCTCTCCATCTTGCAACAGGCACACCCTCTTAGGCTGGGGCTCGTAGGCTACCATTAGAAGCTGACACAGTTGTATTTTTCTTCAAATATAATTAATATATAGTAATGAGATTAATCATTCGATGTCTACATCACGTACATAAAACTATAAGCTTAAATTTTTCTTGAATTCTTCAATACATTTTCTTTTCTTTTATGCGTTTTACAGTCACAATTTATGCCCCTGCGCCACGACTGGCCTCAACTGACTGGACTGGTTGTGGGTTCTGTCCCCACTCGACGAAATGAAGTATTTTAGTTTTCGCTCTGGTGCAGCACGCAATGCCTCCAGAATTCCCTCCGCCAGGTAGGTTCCCTCTGCCTACTTTGATGTGTGCTTATCGATACAGAGTGAAGCTTTTCTTCTATGAATGAGATTCTGTACTGCAATAACGACTTTCAGTGCTAATATTACACACGTAGCGACACAACCTACGTATGAGAATTGATATATATGCAAAACTTATATTTTACCTTCCATTCACTCCATCATCGCTACCAATCAATAGTACCTACTCATCTACTAATTAAAATGAAATGAAAATGGTATAGGTCAAATATAAAGAGCAAAATTTAAATTATCTATAAATAAAACCGATTTGTTTTATTATATGGCACGAACTTTACTAATTAAGTACTAAAGCTTTCAGTACACATAATATGTTAGTGATGTAACGAATGTAATTTTTTTGAACATTCGCGGATACCGATTCAAATGAAAGAAAAATAATAATAATAAAAAAAAACCTGCTACCGAAATTCGCGAATGCAAATATGTATTTAGATTTTGTTGATATTTGGCGCTAAATGTATAAGGTTTGACTCCAGTCGTGGCACAGGGGCACAAAGTGTGATTGTAGAACCGACTGGTTGTGGGTTCGATCCCCACTCGAGGAGATAAAATATTTATTTACATTTATATTTTCATTTCTTCACTCTGGTGTTGACTTCCGCCAATTAATACGCAATGCCTCCAGAACTCGGGGAAGGTGCCAAAGAGTGTGTTTTAATACTAGGTTCCCTCTTCCTATCCTGCTTTGTGTGTGGGATACAGCGTGACGCTGATTTAATTTAATTTAATTATAAAGTATAAGGTTTGTATTTTGTTCTGAGAATTATCGAGTTAATTGTGAATCTTCATTGTTAAAAGTAACAAAAATAAGTACAACTAAATAAATAATAAATACTAAGTAATAAATTGAAGACTGACAATGTAATCTTGACAACTTAACTTCACGTTCTATCCCTAGCGGGGTAGTAAGAGAGAATGGAGCGTAAACGCTACGGAAATGTGATCTTACAAAGGTAAATTATTATTTTTTCTTTTAAGAAACATAACAATTGAATGTCTTTTAAAATTATTAATCATATTTTAAATTTTAAATAATATTTTTTTTTCACAATTCGTATTCACAAAAGATTTTTTGCGAATGCGAAAATATGCGAATACCAGCGAATACAAATGTGAATGCGATTATTCGTTACATCACTACAACATGTAGGTAGGTGCCCACATATTATATAAAACGCCATTTGCAATTTCATTGTCACACAGTAGGTAACTAATGTAAAAATTATTATTGAAATTGAGAGGTTTGCACAATTTATGAATAAATTTGGTATGCGGTTAATGATATTGACAAAATAATGATTGCGAATTTTAATACTATTTCTTACACCGTGGCGTGGTCTCAGTTCGTTTAATTATATGTTTTCAAAATATATTTTTTTAATGTTTTCTGTTGTTAAAAATATTATGAAGTACATTTAAAGATGATTTTAAAATTTGATGACCATGATTTAATAGTTTAAAGTTGTTCTACAATGTAAGCGGTAAGTAGCGGAACCCAACAACGCTCGTTTTCTTGCTGGACTGAGGAAATGAAAATTATTTTAAATATATTTTTTTAGCTTTCTGGAATTGAGAGTTCGGCTGAATGTTCAAGGCGTTACGTTTTGAGACACGGAACTGAACGCCACGCTTTGCCTCATTTCTAGAGTGGCGAAATGAAAATATAAAATATTTAATTTCCTCGGTCATCGGACCCACAATTTAACTCATTTACAATAGGGCGGTTGTACAACTCCGACAAGAATGGACTCAAATTTAATGTATTACTAAAAATATCAATAATAAAAACGAAACGAATCGAATCTACAACCACCGTATCATGTACCGTGTCTACTCTCTCGGTTTAATGTGTACTTGTCACATCCAAAAAGAATAAAAAATACTAGAACTATACGAGTATGTCAGTAATATCTTATAAAAACAAAAGAAATGTGCCAATAACCCCACATACTTCCCTGAAGCTGTATAAATCATAAAATTCCCATAAGAATATTTTCAACCCCTCGAGATAGTCGTTTTGTAGAGTTTTTTGTTGCCGATCGTTTACAACGTAACGCAGCGTAATTCGATACATCCTGCGTTTGACGGCCCTCGATGAAGCTTCGGCTTTGTTTTAAAAAGATTCCAGTCGAAATCAAAAATTATAATAATAAAAGGTGTAGACACTTTTCATAGTTAAATTTATAATTTTAGCTTCACAGCTTTTTTATGATATTTTTTGTAAAATTATATATAATATTAAATTAATTTGTTTCTTACTCTATGACGGATACGTTTTTTATTTTTCTACAGCAAAATAATACCACATAGCACGGATGGCAATCTGTTACCAACGGAAACTTTGTGTTAAGACACTTTGTTCTCAATCTTTCCGCCGAGTTTTGGATGCATCGTATTGATTGGTGGAACTCAATGTCACGCTTTGCCCCTGTTACCAGAGTAAGGAAATGAAAACAACACAGTGGCACAAGCCACTGTGCCAGGAATGGCATCAGCCTATATCAACTATACTCTCGTATAATTTGGGGGAACTATCCTAATGCAGGACAGTTCCCCCAAACAGTCCCTCTCTCTCCCCCCGCAGATTGGACTTTCACTTTTCGCCCAATTTTCGAGATATCGCGGTAAAGTGGCGGAACTCGCTCTTTCTCTACAAGAGTGGGAGAATAAATACAATTCCTGCCAGTAGGGATCGAACTCACAAACAACGCATTCACTGTGAGATGCTCTCTGACTTCACCATAACGGCCTCAACTATTAATTAATTTTATATAATAATTGAATATTAAACGAAATATATAAATTAAGTATAAAAAGCGTCCGTCGAGTAATTATTTAACTCAATCAATAACTCGGAACCGATGTATAACTAAATTAATATCGATTATAATCGATGTAATAATATTAAACTATCCGCTAATCGATAATTAGTGCCACGCTGTATCCCGTACACAGTAGGCAGGCAGAGGAAACCTAGTGTTAAAATAAATATTTTATTTCCTCGAGCGGGAATCGAACCTACAATCTGTCGCGTTTACAATTAAGTAATTAGTTAATCGATTATCGATACATGTCACGGCTAGTAATTGAGTAAATACATAAGTAATGGGTTGCAAAGCTCAAAACCGTAATATCGCGTGGTTCAGTGCGTCGTACCTCTAAAGTCACGTCGACTGCGGGTAATCTAAGTTGTGGAGATAAATGCGAAGCCTTGAAACTCACGTATATATGTGTTATTATTTTTTAATATTTTTACATATTTCCTGTTTGTTGTGGATTAGAATTGTTTTTATTGCTATATTTTTTACTGTTATTTTTATTATTATTTTATTTGAAATAAAAGCTCAGTGGAGTCGAGCATAATCTTCGTATCGCCAATGTAATTTCTTCATAGGTATTCATTATATCTACATAGAGAAAATTTGCAATATTTAAGTGATATGATAATTATAAAAACAAAAAAGCTAAACTAAATATATTTTATTACTAAAACTGTGTGTGAGGCTAAAGTATTAGTGCCATGATCTAAGTTATATAATAAATAACTTAAATATTTACATCTTAATAAATACAAATTTAGCTTTGGTTTACTAACATATTACGAGTCATTTGTACAATAATGTAGTTTTCAATAAATATAATGCTCAATGTTGTTATTACTTTGTGAATAACATACGAAATCAACAAAAAAGCACATTATTAAGTCATTTATTAATGCCTCACAACCTGTCCAAAATACATCTTGCACATGATTATGAGATTAAAATTTTTAGCTTAACAAAATAGCATCTTTTTACCGTTTCACACAAACAAACCGACAATAAAAAAATCCAAGATACAAAAAAAAAAAACCCCGACATCCCACACCCAAACGCTAACGCTACCGCCCGTACCGCCGCTCGTGTCGTAACCGCACACAGCTTTTGTTACAGGGAATGGATCCGGCCGATTGACGACCGTTGATACAGCCGGTCGCTCGCGTAACACTATACTTGGTACACGCGATCCGCGGGCTAGCGTTACCTATCACATCTCGGCACATACCTAGTTATTGCAATTTGATATAGAATTATTATGTATATTGTGTGTTTATAATAACAAATATATATATTAGATACACGCTGTATACCATTTATAGAATGATAGGCAGCAGTAACTTGAATGTAGTGTTGAGACACTTTGTTTATCACTTTCCGTCGAATTTTTCGAAGCATTGCCTGTTGAGTGGCGAAACTTAACAGAGTATTATGGCCTTGATGCCATAGCGAGGTATTAAAAATATAGTATTTCGTTCGTACAAGTTGGGATCGAACTCATACCGTGTGACTTATAGTGAGTAACACCTTTGAGCCCCTGAGCTACGACTGGCCTCTAAAATTATGGTCTCTGACGAGAATAATAATATATTTTTTATTATTTGGAGAAAGATATATGCTCTACTTAATTAAAACTCTATCATAGTTCATTGCCTATTTTGGTGTTATAGGAACGTCCTTCACTGGATTTCACTGACACTGAATTACACATGATGGTTATTAGTGAGACCCAGACGGGGGGAACGATAACCGAACGATTGACCAGAAAGGAAGGTAAATTGAAAATATTTGTAAATTTACACAACACAAAGTTTCAGTAAAATGGGTGAAAACCTTAAAACAGAGTATGCCTACAATAAATCAGAAACCGACACTTGACCTAACGTACTATAAATCTGGAAAATTAAAAAAATCCCAAAGCCTGTCATTTATAAAAAAATCAGAAAAGATAAACTTATAAAGAGTAAAGACACAAATTAGAACGAATAAGTACAAGTACGGCGACTCTACATTGCCACGAACAAGCTACTCATCGACATTTCTGTGCAGACCAGCGCTCATGCTCCTTCACAGAGATAATTAAATTAGTATCGCGTCAAGGAACACCAGCACACTATTTAGGACTAAACTTTGAATGTCTTTTTACGTCCACTTGAATAGTGCCTACTCGAGTTCGATTGAACTTTTGACTATGGAGGTTGCAAATCGATTTTTTAAATGGGAAATTATAAATATATTGCCAGGGTAAAAAATTGGGGTCAGTTGTGGCGCAGGAGTACAAGCGTGTGACTGTAAACGCTACAGGTTGTGGGTTCATTTCTCAATCGAGAAAATGAATTATTTAATAATTTCATTTCTCCTGTTTTGTGTTGAGGCAAAGTGCGGTGTTGAGTTCTGCCACTTAACACGCAATGCCTCCAGAAGGCTCCATCTGCTTATCTGCTACTTGCGGGATACAGAGTGAAGCAGGAAAAAAATCCAATACTTATATCGTATCAATTCTTTTTCGCAAAAGCACTACCGACACAAAGTAGCCATGTTACACGTAAAACAATAATTGATTGCACCAAGTACGAAGAGAACTTCAAATTTGTATCGAACAATCGTGGGCTATTATGGGATTCGCGTCTCGCTCACACGTTCGTGGTGGAAAGGGAGGACAGTTTACACGGTGCTATTTGATACGCTTTTTCCTTCGAAGGATAGGAGTACGTGATTCGGTTGGTTTTTTTCGTGGGCTTTGTAAATTATTTGTAAGGTTTCGATATGTGTTGCTCATTACACTACAAGCGTATCCTGCCAGCGGCGACCGCAAATGCAAGACATTAAGATTCTTGATCCACCTGACCATCTCAGATCGCTTGCTGAGGCTGGTTGTCCGAAAAAAATGTACAATATTGTGGTTAAAGCACAACAATATAGCGAAATTAATTTGTACTTTATTATATTCACGCACTTCGGGTAATATGTGAGGTGGTCAACCTATTATAGTGTTTTCCATTTTTGCTCCATTTAAGATACATAAAATAGTGGGCAGCGGAGCTGTATTCTTTAAAATGTCGATATGGACAGTATTAGGTATTAAGTACCTAGAGAGCTTTTAAATTGTATGACGAAATAAAAAAATCCGGTTAAATGAGAGTCGAGCTCGCATTCCAAGAGTTCCGTACCGATTCTTCAATCACCAAAGGAATTAACCACAAATATAAGTTTGTAATTAGATTTTTTGCATGAAATCTTTATATTCCGAATTTCCTTATTTATATTGTAAATTCTCATTTTCGGTCCACGAAAAGTATTGTATTGTTTTGGACACTAAAAATACAGCATAATCGTGCATTAACGTCGGTGTGTTGACTTAGAAATTTGATTTTTTCTGTGCTCCAAGAGACCATACAACTGAATATTTGATATTTTAATTTGCTACCTCTAAACCACTTGAGCTCTGCGCGGTCTCGAGGTGATCTTGACCGAATTACAGATGGACAGATGGTCAACAAAGTTATCATATAAGGGTCTTTCCCTTAATGTCTTTACCTTTTGAGGCACGGAACCCTAATATATGAATGTGTTGAATGCCGTGCAGCCAGTAACCGCGACCGATCACGCTAATGATATCTATGACATGAGCCTTACACTGGATAGCAACATATGACTTAAAGATAAATTTAATTAAATATAATTTAAAAGTTTCTACATATAGTTCGTTTTCTAAATCCTTTTGTGAACCTTGTCAATGGCTGGCAGTATACAGATACGAAGCTAAGAAGGTAATAGCAGTGTTCCTTTCGCTTTGCGGTCGGCTCATTTGACCGCGCATTTACGAATTTATTGCGGACGCGAGAAGATGGCGGCGTACGGAAAATAGTGGCCGATTGTAACGAGGGGAAAGGCTAAATAGGTTGAATAATAAACTAAGAATTAACACGGCGAGACGGTTTTCAGATTTTATATAGATACAAATAGAATTTGGCTTATGTTAGAACTTTCCACAAACGCAACAGATGTTTTTTTATTATTTTCTTTATAATACTGTATTATATGTCAGGTATATACTAAAATACAATATGTAATTACGAAATATATACTTAATAGAGACTCAAACGCGGCTTTGCCCGATCGAAATTATTTTTTATAATATAGCCGAAGCATAATGTATATATTTTTCAATAAAACATATCCTATGTCCTTTCTATTCCTTCTATTGTTTCTTTTTGAGAATATGTTTAAAAGTTTCATGATAACCGGGTATGTAGTTTTGGCGTGCAACAACAAACAAACTTACATTGACATTTATATGTCATGTAGTATGATGGCAATGATAAAGAAATTTAAATTTCAAACACAAAATGGCGTTCACCCATTATACGTAGATACGTACAAGAAAGTGATTAAATCAAAGAATCATTTGAAAAATATCTTATTAGAACAATGATGTACGCAAAAGATAATGTCTGTCCATCCAGTCAGTCCAGAAGCTGTGGTTTGTGGCTAGAGAAGTTAATGTGGCCCGCAGCGCCCCGCCCATCGTACATTTTAATAGTTTTAATGCTCCCGCGATGGGTTCTCTGTCATATAACCTCTGGTGTTTTAGTTATATAAACTATAACTAGGTTAACAAGGAACGATAGATCACATCATATTATCATCATATTATTATTATTTTCAATTTCTCATAATAATATTATATTACGAGATTTTTTTTCAGCTTTACACTGTATCTCGCATGAACCGGGATTGGCAGAGGGATCTCATGTACGGTGACACTTTGTTTCTCATTATCCACCGAATTCTTGAGGCTTTTGAGTGGTGTAACTCATCAATCATGAAAATATTAATTATTTCATTTCCTTGAATGTGAATCGAACCCACAACCCGTTGCGTTACAGTCACACGCCTATGCTCCTGTGTGATCTCCGATAAAAAATATAAAGCTACAATAGAAAAAATTACTAAAATGTAAAATCAATTAATAAAAATGGACAAAATACTTTACTTTGTATCACTACACTCGTTGACGTGGGTGGTCCATAAGAAGAATGACTGGTGGATACTTTATAGGCTTCTATGTCTCGTATTGCAATTGAACTTTTTAAAGTTGTTTTCTTTTTAATTATGTTTTATAATCAATATGTTTGCAGTTAAGATTGTGTTCGAATAACTTCTATATTATAGTAGAGTTGTAGCTCTACTACAGTGAGTGACTCTACTGAGTATAAGTCCTCGTAGTGCATATGTATATGTATTTTTAACATTTTTAAATTGTTATTCCGCACTTAAAAAAGAAAATTTTAAAAAAATGTAGTGTATAAATAACATTTTAAATATGTTAAAAATATTGAGTAAGTAGCATTCTCTCTTGCCAAACGATAATTCTTAATAATTACCCTTAGGTAGCGTAAATTCGTTAAATTCTTCCTACAGAGATGCTAACAACATAAATAAGTTGTAACAAGCGTATAAAAATTCCGACAAACATGGTTTAGTGGTCGGTTTCCAGGAGGCGCGGGTTCGAGCCCCGCTACGTCAAATTTTTATACGTATTCCAAATAAGTACATATGCATACATTTTTCCTTGCTTTGATAACAAGGCGAAGCGCGGCGTTGAGTTGCACCACTCACCACACAATAATTCAAAAAGTGGATATTCCTTGAAGCAACCCAATTGTGGAACAGTCGCGTGCTACTCCTGAGGCTAATTCGTGGCCGTACAACCATTACATCCCACAGTAGCACACGGATTGAAACCGCAGCCATTGCCCCGTGATTTCTGCAGCCCCATCGATCCATAGTTTGGTTATCAAATTTTCACACGGACCCTCGCTCGCACCAAGATTGACTTTATTTGAGCAAGTGCAACCGCAGAGATACGCGCCATCGATGCTACTATAATCGATTGTTCAGCCATTTGTGATACAATGCTTGGTCGGTACCACTTTTTTGTATGAAACGATCTAAATATCTCTACTACTGCTGTATTGTAATGTGAAGTGGATGAACTAGTCGTATTAGACGTTGGTCGCTATTATGCTGTTGGCTCTCGGTAGCCAATCATGGCACCCGAGATGTTGATCATCGAAATTGATCAATCATATCGAAAATTTTGTACCGGAAATTAGGTGCGATGTAATATTATTACATTGTTCACTGAATTTGATGTTTTTTTTTAAGTAGCTTTCTTTATAATTTTATTTAACTTAAATTACATATTTTTATTTGAAAATTTTATTTTCAGTTTTCATTTTTTTATTGATATCAACAATGAAATACTTAATGGATGACACAATGAGTTCTTTCTAATATTTTAGATAACACTTCCGTTTTCCGCTTGAAGCCGAATTCTGGAGGCATTGCGTGTTGACTGGCGGTACTCAACGCCGCGCTTTACCTCTTTGTCAGAACGAGGTACATCGAGCGAAGAAATTATTAGGTTATTTATAAGCAAGTATATGTATTAGTACAAAATACAATAAAAAGCTCAATAAATATCTATTTTTCAATATTTTTAAATTTATCTTATCTTTTGTCAAAGAAAACCGAAACCTTGTAGTGAGGTTAATGTGAATCAACAAAAGTTTTGCCTCTACATTCAGACGGAGTAGAAAAGAACGACTATGACTCCAAAAAATATTTTTTATACTTTATAGTTCTTATTATTCTTATTCATTTTTATGCTTAATCTACAGATACAAATCTAAAATCCTATTCTCTACCTAATTGCTACTTAGTTCTTAGTGCGATGTTACACCGTAATGACATTGTGCCGGCGTCTGTTTTTTCTTGAGATCGCATTTGATGTTATTATTATTATTTTCTCTTGTTGGCCATCCAGAGGCCATTGACTTGATCTAAAGCATCAGAAATTGTAACGAACAATGCTTTTTATACGTAAATGTTTTATTTTCTTTTTGCGTCACGCTGCATCCCGCATATAGTAGGCAGAGGTAGAGAGTAGGAGGAAACCTAGTGTCAAGAAATTAGGTTCCCTGTTTCGTCGAATTCTGTAGGCAATGCATGTTAAGTGGCGGAACTCTTGTCTCTACACCAGAGCAAAAAAATGAAAATATTAAATATTTAAGACTATTAAATATTTGAAAATCGAACCCACAACAATTGGCGCTTACAGTCACACTTTGTATAACAACACGTGTTTATAACACGCCACACGATATTCTATAAAATGCTTGAAGCTTTAATTTTTTTACTATTTTCTATTACAATATCTAAATACAAAATTGGTTTTGGGTAAGGCAGTATGGATTGATTCTCTTTCATGTTTATAAGTACTAATTGAACTTGTTACTTGTAAAAAAAAATCGTAATGCTGTCTCTACATATAGAGTTTAGTCTGTGTTATATCTCATTTGCAAAATCTCTAAGAAAAGAAAAATGAAAAGCTGCTAAAATGCAATAATGATCTATATTTGCTTTAAATGATAAAAAAATAATCAAATACTGTATAAAAAAATCGTTAATGTTGCACCAGTCACTTTATTTTTGATTGCCACGAATTATGACTAATGTATAGATAAATTATATTTAAATTAACACCAAATCTATTAATCCTTACATTTTATAATAAAAAAATTACAGATATCTATCTATAAAATATAATAAACAAAACATCTACAACATAAACTAGTTCTATCGGTTATTACGACTGTGCCGGTATTACCATTGTTTATCTGGTCGTACATCGGCGGTGATTGCCTGCAAGGTGTTCCATCAGTATGTAATTGGCCGTTCCCGATTGTGGAACCCAGTCGGGTTCCATCATTCGAGTATAATATGCACGTATCGATTCCAGCGACTACTGTATTAACCGGTGAATACAACAATTTCAAAAGGCTGTATAGTATTTGATCGTTTGATTCAATGATGCAGTTGCTTACAGTGGAAGTGGCGGATTTATATTCGTTTGTGGTATTTTTTTTTAGAATTTATAGAATTTTTCGATTAAAAATGTTAAAAAAATATTAAAATAATTTATAACTATTTTTCAATAAAAAAATAAGGAAAATGTCATGGCAATGGAAAATGTCATTTGATTCCGCTGGAGAAAAAAAATCTTTTTCTTTATCACTAAAATAACATAATAAAGAGATTTATATACAGACAAATGGACTTCCAAAAAAAGCATCTGCTTATTTTTAATAGTAATTTAGAAAAAAAAAAACATCTGCAACTTAATCGAATCTTCTCAATAACTTTATTTCATATGCCTTTATGCCTTTTCTTTAAGAAAAAAAAAGTTCGGTTTTACAAATGACACAGTAGAGTCTAATATTGAAATATTATGAGACATATCATAAATATAGCAATAATATTTTATTGACAGGAAATAGATCATTTTTAATGGAAGTGAAAGAGTCGATCCCGAGAAACCGATATAGTTATTGAATTGATTTGATCGCTTTGTTCTACATTTTTTTTAAATGTTACAATTTTAGTATAGCGCACGATATTTTCGTTTTCAGTTTCAGATATTATTTTATCCTTTTTACATAAAACACTTTATATCAATGTTAAAAAAGATATTTTAAAAATCAATGATTTTTTTTCAGTTTAACGCTGTATCCCGCTTGTAGCAGAGTAGACAGAGGGGGCCCAGCGTTATGACACTCCGCTCCCCGCTTTTCGCCGACTTCTCGAGCTTTTGACACCAGAGCGAAGAAATCACAATATTAAATATTTCATTTGTTCGACTGGGAATCGAACCCATAACATCTCGCGTCTACAGTGACACGCTTGCACCACGTCTGGCCTCATATAATATTATTATTAATTAGTAATAAAAATAATTGAATTACACAATAAAAACATAAATTAAACATAAATAAACCATCTTTCCTACTAATACAAATTGCCTAATCAAAAAACACCAGTTGACATGGAGCGGAGAGGCTAATAATATTGTGCGTAATGGCCGTCATTAGGTGCGCGCGCGCTGATTGCCGCGTGCTGATGAAAACTTGGATTGCCTTGTAAGAAAGAATATAAAACAGACTGTATAATGCATAGAAATAGCTTTCACGCTTTATTTTTTTGGTAATAAGAATATTCCATATTTAGAAAAACAAAGTACTTTTTTTGGGAGCGTATACAAATTTTAGTGTAGCGGATTTGAACCTGCGCCTCCTAGAAATGTTCGAACAATTTGAAAAATCTCCTAACCGAGATGTTTCCATAGTTTTAACGATTACTTACGTTTAATATACTAATTGATTATATTAAAAGAATTGAATGTACTTTTTTAACATTTGTCGAGTTATACCGCATATCGGTATATATGTAATTAAATTTCTATTTACTTTATGTTTTATACAATTTAATATACAACTTTTAATATTTATATAATTTAGAAATTAGTAGATTTAATGTGGTTTTTAATCAGCATAATGCATATGCTATTGTTTATTTCATTCTTAGAGTGGCGACCAAAGATATATAAATGAAAAATTATGAATGAACGAATCGTTACGAAAAAAAGTTAAAGTATGTACATATGTATACAAAGCAACGTAAAGCTAGTTATAGAAGGTGAATATTTATTTTTCAGCATCTTTTCTTTACTTCCCAAAAAAACCTGCCTTTGTTACTGATTCCCCGAGTGGGAATCCAACACACACCCGTCACGTTTACGTACGTGCCACTACGCTACGACGATCTCTAATATGAATACTTTACAGTGACATTTTTTTAAGGTTAACTTTTACGGTCCTGTCTCATAGATTGTTTAGTTCGTTCTCATCTCGCTTGGCAAATAAGGCAGTCAGTTAGGGTTGCGATTGAGAGTTGCAATGAGCCCGATGTTAATACATTTAGCGGCTCGGGACACTTGCGTAGTGATTTAAAACATAATTATGTTTAAATAACTTATTACAGTAAGGTTTTAAGTTTAATTAGAAAATTAATTTTGTTTTTTAGTTAACTTTTTAATTGAATATGAATGAAGGCTTGAATACGTGACAAAAATATATATTTTTAGAATGTTAAATGTATATTGGTTTTTTTTAAATATAGGCATATCTACTAAATTTTATTACCTTATTTTATTGTCATAAATATTCGTTTCGACTTTAAAAAGTAAAGCAAAATGTAGTTATAACCTATTCCCCGAACAAACACGTTATTTTTATATAGATTATTTACGATTTTGTGTATACGATGAAGCTATTTCCATTTTTCCCAGACTGTCTGTGTATAAGTACATATGTAATATTTTGTATTAAAAATCCAGTCACAGTCATAAAAATCCAGTGCAGGAGCACAAACTGAGACTGTAAACGCGACTGGTTCGATCCCCACTCAGGAAAAATACTTAAATTTTAATTTCGTCGTTCTAGTGTCGAGGCAAAGCGCAGCGTTGAGTTCCTTGAGAATTGGGCGGAAAGCGGGAAACAAATGTCTTAACACTGGGTTCCCGCTGCCTACCCTGCTGTGTGCGGGATACAGCGTGAAGCTGATTTTTTTTCATTGAAATATAATAATATTTCTTACCTTCAGTTGGTATATTCGCATTAGTTTTGTACTCTCGCTCTTCATGGGACAAGGACCGTATACTTCTTGGATGAGAGGTCTTGTATTCCATATCGCGAAGCGCCATCGAAGTGGTCGATATGAATGGTCTTTGGAAGCCTATCGCCCTTATTTGGTGTGTGGTTACATTTGTACCTGTTGTGTAAAAAAATATGTTAGCTTGCAAATGTTTAATTAATCTGCTTCACGCTGCATCCTGAATTCAGCTTGGAAGGCAGAGGGAACCTAGTGTTAAGATACTTATTTAATATTTAATCTATACTTATAATAAAATCGTAACCGATCGGTCTCTGTCCATTGAAGATATATAAGAAAAAGTGTTACTTATTTAGAAAACTTATAAAAAATTAAACGTAGCGGGTCTCGGACCCGCGCCTACTTGAACGACCACGACCACGATCCGACCACGTTCGAGTCTCGCTACGTTCATATTTTTATACGTTTTCTAAATAAGTATTTTTCTTTCTTAAGTGTGGAATAACATTTTGAAAATATTAAAAATAGATAAAGTATTATTGATATCTAATAACGTTTATTGTCTGTTTTTCTGTAGGTTTGGTCACGTTAATCTTAACAAATAAAGATTCATTATAATATTTTCACAAGCTTCCCATACAATTCAGTATTTGTTTTATTTCAATTGTAGTTTATAAATAAAAAGGTATCTATTTTAGTCAAATAATTCGACAAAATTGGTATAAATATCTGTTTAATTTAATAAAGACTCAGTCTTAAACTTTATTTTTCTATATAGGTATAGAAATTGTTTTTAAAATAACATTATTGTTATTATTAGAAAATGAAAGTAAATTAATAATTATATATTTCAAGCGAGCGATGCCGCGAAATACATATATCTATATTTTGCTAACATTCTTTTATTTTGGAGTTGGAATGATTTCAAACTTGTAATCACTACGGATGTAGAGCTATGAGCATTTCAACTACACCATGACAGCATTAAACAATACAGTACGTGTCCTAACAATATGCTGTATGACAACTCATTAATAACATTCAGTACGTTTACTAACTATCTGCGAGTTTATTAAGATATAAATTAACTTATAATAATTTAAACCATCTCAAAAATATGTGAAACAAATAAAAAAATATATATTTCTTTTTAAATAAAAAGGAAGAGTCTAAAGCGTCGTTATTCATAATTCGTATAAAAATATACTTCCGATATAAAAAAAAAGTAGAACTCTCGTTTCCTGGGTCCGAAATAAATAGCCTTGTGTCAATCACCTTATTAATAACAAAAGTTTTTTTTTTCTCCATACAAAAATGACAGGTTGCACGCCGAAATCCCTAGCGGTATTTGAAAGGCACCGACGCAATTATATCGATCCCACTTTTAAAAAAAATACGCACATAATTAGTTTATGAGTTTACACAATACAACGAAATATGCCGCAATTATGTTGCGAAATCGACTCAAACAAATGCAAGGCTAATTATTATTATATATTTATATATATGATAGTGTTGTACTTTGTTAAATCGTAAGTGATGTAAGTAATCGATTTTTTACAAGTTTTACGCAAAAAAGTATATAATAAAAAAACTACTGTTACTTTTAAATTTCATATGAATGAAGTCTTGGTTTTGCGGTCTATCAATAAAATTTAGCTAAATTACATATCGACTATATTTAAAATGATAGTCACCATCTATAAAGATTATTCTCTATACCAAGGTAGAGGATGTTAAAATTTCTAGAAGGATAAAACAATTTTTATTAGCTTCACGCTGTATCCCGCACACAGCAGGGTGGGCAGAGGAAATCTGGTAACCCCGTATTCAGACACTCAGTACCCATTAAGACAATTATGTTGTCCGTTCTCCACTATTTCTAGAGACCTTGCATGTTGAGTGGCGGAGCTCAATTCGGCACTGTGCCTCGTTACCAAAGTGAGTGAATAAAAGCATTGAATATTTAATTTCCTTGAAATTCCTGAAATCGAACCCTCAACCTCACACAATCGCGCACTTGTGTTCCATCGCCACGACTGGCCTCAATTTATAAATCACACATAACTAACATTAGCATTACAATTATTTCAAACAAAATAAAACAAAGAGCAATTAGCAAAACAATATCGATATTTGAATCGTAAAAGGCACAACACTAGAGGGTCACTGCGAAGCCGCTTATGGGGCATCTACAAATTAAGTCTATTAACGCAAACTTTTAAGTCCCTTGTGCGAGATCTTCCTTTCTTGTCCGGTGGAGTTGGGGCTTATACTAAGTACATTGAGTTCTTTGTTTGGTTATCTGTGCAGGGTTGCGCTGTTTACGCGTTGATTAGTTTGATGCAGTGGTATTTATGTTCATGGTGGGTGTATTAGTGGGTTAATTATTTCTTGGCCAGTCGTCGCGCAGGGGCACAAAATGTGACTGTAAAATTGACTGGTTGTGAGTTCGATCCCCGCTCGAAGATATAGGAATATGTTTATTTACATTTATATTTTCATCTCTTCGCTCTGGTGTCGAGCAAAGCGTGGCGCTAGATTCCGCCTCCAGAACTTCCCCTTCCCTTCTTCTCCTCCCTCTGCCTACATACCTCTGTGTGCGGGATACAGCGTGAAGCTGATTTATTTATTTTTATAGATTTTTTTTTGGTAGTGATTTGGTTGTGGATTTGGCTATTGGGAAATGACTGAAGTTTGTCTGGTTGAATTGTTTTTTTGATTGATTGATTAGGAGACATGAAATCTAAATTATATGAATCTATCATTATTTTAATTTAATTTAATCATAAAATATTATTTATTTGTCTAGGCGAACTTACAATGAATGAATGAATGAATTATCAGTGTATCAAAACTAGTTGGAACATGTTCAATAGTGTTGTCTATATAAAAGTTAAGGAAAAAAGTTATTCGGTCAAGGCCCTCCATGTATGAATGGCACTGGCAACTTCTGACACATAGTGTGACAAATGTGAAAGTGACTTTATAAATTGAATGATTTCTTAATTATTTCTTAATCGTTATATTTATAACATGTTAATGTCTGATTCATTCAGCATTTCCTTTAATGTGATCGACTATTGGTTTTAATACAAATATTTTTCATTTAACTGTAAAATAATTAATAAGTGCCTATAGTATTTATGTCAATAATATTTTTGTCACTTCTCGCTGTATTCCACACACGCATAGTCGCACATTGCACACTGCAGGATAGGCAATGGGAATCAGAATAAGACACTCCGTTCCCCATTTTCTTCTGAATTTGGCAACACCGCGTTTCGTCTTGATGCCAGAGCGAGTGGAAATTGAATCGTGTCACGTTTAAAGTCACAAGCTTTTGCATCAAAATATATATAATTTGTATCTAAATAACACCAAAAACCGTATTTTAGACAAAACAAAGAGTACAGAACTCAGCACGGACATTAATAAACTCTACCGACTCTACAAACCGACGTAAAAGCATTCATTTTGTATGATTGCCAACTGATACAAGCCATACAACGTACTCAACATTATATAACGTCTCGTATCCTTCGTTTTTCGTCAGCACAAAGCTGATGAGCTGAACTGCTCCCTGGCAGTTGCGTTGCGTGAGCCCAACTTATTACATATAATTCCGCTATTGTTAGCCCCGAGCTCTGTTATGGCATATGGCGCAACGTGCTTTTTCCACCCGACAGCCAATTTCGATAGTTCGACTTAAAGAAGTCTTTCGTTTCGCGTGACTGACGATTGGAGACAGGATGCCAGGATGCCTACCTAGTATTACGATGTTGAAATTGTTTATTATATTTGAAAGAAAGCAAGCTGTTTTAATTTACACATTGTGAATGTTAAGCTTAGTGAGGATTTTTTTATTATAAATTTGTTTTATCAAAATTCTAAACTTATTTGAGTTCTTTTTTTTATTTTAATCTATTAATATATAAAATTAGGTCATTAAGATAAAGCGTGTGAATTTACAACGTTTTATCGTATATCCTCAGTTTTAACCACTACCATTCGTGTGTGTTCACTGTGCACGCCTCTATTTAAATATAAACTGTAATTTTGTTTACATATTACATTATACAAAAAAAAAACAATATCAATGTTATTATTACTCCTGAGCGTCCTTCGACGAATGACCCGTCCACAATCACCATACACCAGGTCCCGTGGGAAGAAAACTGTTATCAGCTGCAGATAGCGAGGCCGCAACCACTGTGCCCGCGTAGTATGAAAATTGTATACGATAATAATAGAACTATCCGTAATATATTTTAATTGTTTACGTCTCTCGTGCGGTTTTTGTAACAGGGCATCGTAATAACAAATTGTGCCCCAATCTGCCCCAGGCAGTGACATGTCCGATCGATTTATATTTAAATTAGTTTTGCGTTAATTTTCACTAACGAGATATATGATTTAGTCTGTGACACCTTCTCGTATGTAGGTAATGTTTCTGTTTTGATTATCATATCTACATGTTTCATAATGTTGATGTTGGTATGGTAGTGTTGGAATGGGTATGATTGTGGTTTTAAGTTCTATTAATATATTTTATTTTATTTTGAGATGTTTCTCCACTTTTTTTAAAGAATATGCTGTCGTTTTCGCCATAGTAATGATATGTACTACAGCTAATGTAAAAGAAGAATTGTGATAGCCCTCTCTTGATTTTTAGTTTTCGCTTATTTTTGGTAACATTATTTTTACGTTATTATAGAACAACAGTACAAGCTAGTCCAAATATATTATGTTTACATTCAAACTGTGGCAATGGTTTCCGTCAATGGTAATTTAATAATCAGAAAGTAAAACTAAGGTGATTCTGCTCGAAATTTCGTAGGCACATTGAAAACAATATAATTTAATAAATTGTAAATATTATATTCGCTGTGGTTTTTATTTTAGTGTTGTGGCTTTATTTTTATACAATGCATTATTACCTTTAAAGTAAACTAAAATATCATACTGTATTTATTATAATTTTATAACGTACTTAAAATATTAATGCATATACATATATGAAGTACAAATATAACGTGTTTCGCTGATTCAAAATGTTCTATGAGCGAGGGTTGGAACAGATGTATTTTTATATAACATTGTGACTGATTGGGACAGAGTCTGACATCTGTATACGTGGGGGTTGTGGGTTTGATTCTGCTTCTTTTTTTCCCATGGTCTAATAAGAAAAAGCGCGGTGTCGGATTCCATTATACATAATAATATTTATAAGCCGAAATGAAACAACAGAAAGAGTCTTATCACTCTCTCAATCCCTCTCTATAAATATTACATTTTTACAATATAAAACTACTTACTAGTTTTAGATCGTGGCTCTCGAGGTCCATCGACAGTCACTTTGATTGCTTTTTGGTATGTTGCTACTTGAGGCGGGCTGGTGGATATCGTTATTGTCAACGAAAAACTTTTCCCTGAAACAATATAATTAAATTTACATAAATACATATCTAGTCAAGCCAGTCGTGGCACGAATTGTGACTGTAACTGTATATTGGTTGTGGGTTCGATCCTCACTCGAGGAGATGAAATATTTACTTAAATTTATATTTCCATTTCTTCGCTCTGGTGTCGAGCAAAGCTCGGCGTTGAGTTATGCCGCTCAACACGCAATGCCTCCAGAATTCGTCAGAAAGTGGGAGAACGGAGTGTCTTAACACTAGGCTCCCTCTGCCTACCCTGCTGTGTCTGGGATACAGCGTGAATTATTAATTAAGTAATTTATTATTTCATGCATAACTTTCATAGTCATATTATTTTTTAGCTTTATTCGTTTTAGTATTGGACGTATTGTTCAAGTAGATTTTTCTTCAAATTATTTTAGTGCCTATATTATACCCTCTAATTTAATAATAGAATATGAATGGTTTACACAATTATTTAAGAGCCGAGGAGGAGGTCGTGGTTCAGGAGTACAAGCGTGCGAATGTAAGCGCGACGGTTGTGGTTTCGATTCTCACTCTAGTGAATGAAACATTTAATATTTTTATTTCATTGTGCTGGTGCCGACAACAACACGCAATGCCTTGAGAGTTCTGCGAAAAATGAGAAACGTAAGTGGTTTATTGCGTGCGGAGTGTCTTAACACTTGGTTCGTAGGTTCCCACTGCCTATGTGCGGGATACAGTGTAAAATTAAAAATAAAATATAATTCAAGGAAAAAACCGTTACAATTTACAAGTTATAGCCTGTAATATAGTTTGCGTGGACTATGAAACGTAAAATATGTTTTTTTTCACGTTCTCAAAGGAGAATCCTCTCTTAGTGCCCCTCTCCATTCTCCAAGGGCTCTACATATCAATTTTGATTTTTCAACGCTACATGGTTTCAGCAGTGCGCTGTCCGTCAGGCAGTCAGTAAAGGAAGAGTTTTGTATATAATAATATTAATAATATATTTCGTCACTTACTTTATGATTAACGACCAATTAGAAAACAGTCAACCATCGGTTTTATACTAATGAAATGGACATAAAATTAACAATGCTCTTATTTAGGCAAGCCGGTAACAAATTCAAAATAGGTTGATGTACTCGTATGTTAAATATTGTTGAATGACACCCTCACGTGTGTTGCACATCCTAACTATTGGGAGGTCTAGGGTTAACAAAAATATATTTTTTAAATAATTTTTTGTACTATTATATATAAATAATGTATAGCTTTTAAAATAAAAATAAATCAGCTTCACGCTGTATCCCCCACACAGTAGGGTAGGCAGAGGGAACCTAGTGTTAAGACACTCCGTTCCCCACTTTCTGCCGAATTCTGGAGGCATTGCGTGTTGAGTGGCAGAACTCAACGCCGCTTGTATGTATAGCTTTTAATTGTCATATATTTAAGTTTATTGTTTTGTTGAGAAATACAGGTGAAGTATTTTTATCTATTTCCGAAATATATAAGAAAATCGTATTAATTTTAAAATCTTATACTAAATAGCGTTAGAATCAAAAAATAATGATTAACTTTGACATATCAACGTTAGAGTGACGCGTCCTATAGATAGGGTCGTCACCTGCAGTGTCGACCCTATCTATAGGGCAACCGATGGAAAATGGCGAGCTTTTTGGGCGCCCGATTTGCGGTCGCCAGTAATGAATGCACCGATAAATACGGAATAAAATTACAGTTAAAATGAGTGGATTAACATGTCTAATGCAGATAATTCGCGTGTAGCGCACTCGATTTAGTATAAATGATTGATTCGTCTCTACCGGCCGTTAGTTATGTATTCCTTTGAGAATTAGGTACATATGTTGGTTTACGTTCGTTTCCGTTATACGACTTCTTTATTTCGATTTGATATAAACTGTTTAATGTTGAACATTTTTTTTTTTAGCAGAGGGAGGTTCGTGTTAGGACTCTGGTCTCCACTTTCTAGAGGAACATGGATGGAGTGGTGGAATGAAAATTTTGGAGTTATTGTGTGTTGAGTGGCGGAACTCAACGCCGCGTTTTGGTTCTAGAGCGACGAAATAAAATATTAAACATATAATTTCTTACAGTGAAAGTCGAACCCACAACCGTTTGTAGACACCATGACTGGCGTCAATATTAGTAATATTTGTTGAGTATTAAATGGATGGGTAGATTCCTCACTGTACGTAATTGTAATATGTATGGACAAGGTAGTTGTGGATTCAGAATCCATTTGTGGAAATATTTAATTTAAATGTATGTCGGTCTGGTACGCCATAACGGGGGGGTGTATACGGCCATTGAGTAGGTAAGCTATCACTGGGGTTTTTATGCGTGAATGCTTGTGAAAATATATAGATTTTTAATAAACATAAAAGTAAATTATAAAAGATAAATGAAAATTATGCTCTGTGTGATTTATAATGTATATTGGATGTCAAATTGATATTTAATATTATTTTTATTGTATATATCTTTTACAAAGATTAGAAATAAAACAAATATTCATTGATTATATGAGCTTTCTTACTTAACTTATAGCCAAAAAGTATTCTTAAATAATAAAAATATTACGTAAAAAATTTGATTAAAAATTTTAATCGCCGTCTAATAATTTTATCATGACTTTTGAAATAAAATATCACTTATCACGCTGTATACCACACACAGCAGCTTAGGCAGAGGTGACCTAGTGTTAAGACACTCCGTTCGCCACTTTCCGCCGAATTCTGGAGACATTGCGTGTTGAGTGGCTATAATCAAAGCCACACTTTGTCTCGACCCTAGAACGAGGAATTGCAAATAAATATTTCATTCCCTCGAATGGGGATCGAACCCATGTAAACCAGTCGCGTTTACAGGTACACGACTAGTCTGATATCATTTATTAATATTTTCATTTTCGCTCCGGTAACAAGGCAAAAGTGCGGCGTTGAGTTTCGCCAATTCAAACCCATTACTTCGAAAATTCGAACATTGGGGAACGAAGTGTCATAACACTAGGTTCCCTCTGCCTACCCTATTACATATAAGCGGGAAACAGCGTGAAACTGAAAAACAATCTGACCTTATAAAATATAGAAACGAGCATACACCATTTAACATATAAAATTTAAACTTGTTCATACATTTGTTCATAAAATTTAATTTAAATAAATATATTTCAATTTTATCAAACAAAAATAAATACGAAGTCATGCAATATTATTTTCGACATACAAATACCTACTTAAAAATAGCCGATAGGCGCACATCGATTTGTAAAATTTCATTGTGGTTCCCACCGATAACGATACACGCGCAAACCATTTTCTGATATACGATGCTAGTTAAGACTTGTTGTAATTGTTACAACATTACCTAATTACCTCCAGTTTTTTTTTATATAAATAAAATAAATCAGCTTCACGATGTATCCCGCACGCAGCGGAGAAGCAGAGGTGACCTAGTGTTAAGACACTCTGTTCCCCAATTTCTGCCGAATTCTGAAGGCATTAAGTGTTGAGTGGCAGAACTAAACGCTGCGCTTTGCCCCGACACCCAAGATGGCAAAAAACTCAGTGAAAATTAGTTATTATGTTATTTTTAACAAAACTTTGATAATGCACGAAAATATCACTTTGACGTATTATTTATTGAGGATTATTATAATATTGAGGCCAGTCGTGGCGCAGCGGCACAAAGTGTGAGCGTAAAACCGACTGGTTGTGGGTTCGATCCCCACTCGAGGAGATGAAATATTTACTTAAGTTTATATATCCATTTCTTCGCTCTGGTGTCGAGGTGAAGCGCGGCGTTGAATTTTGCCACTCAACACGCAATGCCTCCAGAATTCGGCAGAAAGTGGGGAACGGAGTGTCTTAACACTATATTCCCTCTGCCTACCCTGTGCTTTGTGCGGGATACAGCGTGAAGCTGATTAAAATATGAAAATATCAAATAAATTCCCTCGATTTCAGTACAGTTCTATTCATATATCTGAATTATAAATAATTTTGAAACTAAATAAAAGCAAGGGACAACATCAACATGACTAAAAATACTTCGGTGAAGCCATCACGAGCCATTTTTTATTAAATATTTATCTTATTCTTTAGGAAGCCTTATAATTGTGAACTGACTCGTACTGCAAGTTGATTTTCTTAAGTGGGTATTATAAAATAAACAAAATCTTGATTTTTATATGAGGAACAGTTGTAGACTGTATTCCCACTCGGAGAATGAAATATTTAGTTATATTATGTTTTTATTTCTTCGCTCTGGTAACAAGGCAAAGCGCGGCGCTTAGTATCCCACTTAACACGCAATGCCTCGAGAATTCGGCGGAAAGTGTGGAACGGAGGGACCTTAACAATAGGTTCCCAAATTCCCTTTGCCCATACTGTGTGCGAGATATAGCGTGAAGCTAAAAAAACATAAACCATTTAACTTTGCGGTAGACCTATATACGAAATATTATATGATTAATATTATAATACAATATTTCCTTAATTGTGTAATAAAAATATTAGAAGGATGATGATATCCTTCTAATATTAATATTAACATTAATAATGCAACATGAGGTAAATTTCGTTATTGTTAAAAGACAATAATATTTAAATTTTAAATTATATTTAATTTATAATTCACATAATGTATGCGATGTACAGAAATAGAATTTTACGGTGCATATTTTGACATACCTATGTATATATAATACTTACGTGCATAGCGTATATAATTTTTTTAAATTTTACGCTCTCTATCATATCGTATCTCTCATATAGCAGGGTGTGCAGAGGGAACTTAATGTTAAGGCACTCTGTTCCTCCTTTTCCGCCGAATTCTAGAGGCATTGCCTGTTAAGTGGCAGAACTCAAGGCCGGGCTCTCTGTTATTAGTTACCAAAGCGAAGAAATGAAAATATTAATAAATTTATTTCACTAAGCGGGAATCGAATGTGCAACAGTTGCGTTTACAATCACACCGCCACCGCGTATATTAATCATATTAAGACCTCAATATCGATGTCGCTTTCTCGTCACAAAGCAACATTAGAGTTGTCGGCGACGCGCTTTTCAATACCAAAGCAAATCATCATAAAACATTGGCCGCTAAACTCCAAAGGTGTGTCGTGAAATGAGAAATATTGCATTTAAAATCCCTATTAAACTTAATGCATTCCGTATGATCACTCATCAACAGTTTAGGGCCTAACACAATAGCTGAAGCCATAAAATATAACATTGTATTTGAACGGTCTCCCGGAGGTGTTGAGAGAGCTGCGTGAAATATTCAATTATGCGCGGGCGCAGCTCTGGGGAAGGGGCGTAGGGTATGGCGGCCATCTTGATTTACGATCGAACGTAAATTCTGAGTGACATTTGTGAGTGACGATGACTCTTAAACTGCTTATGTACTATGGTGACATGTTTTCAGGGTAGTCCATTTAGTAAGGCTTTGCTCTTGATAAGTACAGAATTCTGTAGAGTTGAATAGATTGAAGTTTTGTATTCTTAATGAAAAGATTAAGATTTTTTAATTAAAAAATCCTAATAAAAAGTTACGGTTATATGGTTTATACGATGATTATCCGGATGGAAATTGAGACAACTTTACTCCCGCTCCATGAAAATGACACGCTTAATTATTAATTTGTTTTACTAAATGGCAATTTTTTTTCAGCTTCACGCTCATCAAGCACATAGCTGGGCAGGCAGAACCCAGAACCCAAGAACGTAATGTAAAGATACTCCCTTTCCATTTTCACTTTCTTTTGCATTCTCTGGTGAATTCTGAAGGCATTACGTGCTAAGTGGAGCAACTCAACGCCGACACCAGAACGAAGAAATGAATTTCATTTCCTTCAGTGCCAATCAAACCCACATACTATCGCGTTTACAGACACGCCCTTGTGCCTTTGCGCCTGGACTGGTTTAATTAATGACTATTCATTAGAATTTGAAAAATTTTGATAATACTGTATTAATAATATGATTTAATAAATTTAACCATACAATCGACTCTAATATACGAAACCCAGCCAAAAATATATATAAATATGTATTTGACAAGAGGCATAACTTTAAATCTAGAAAGGCACATAAATAAAACTGACATCCCAATTGCAGCACATCAAATTATGGTGAAGAAAATGACCAAAAAGACGAAACGCCACATTGTATGATGATGACCGCCGTACAAAATGATTTGGTCACACTCTGGTCACGACGTTTACGTGCGGCCGCTCGCTCTTAATGTGATTCGGCTAACTTAGAAAACTTTTTAACTAACTTTGCGTTTCTATTTGTATTGTTTTGAAGTTTTGTGACATTTTATGGGATTTAAATTTTTTTTACGTGTGTGCGGGATAGAACGTGAAGCTGATTCTCCTTCTTTTTGTATTTCTTTTAAATAAACATATCTATTATTTTTAGCTTTTACTAATCGACACGTTGTATGCAAGTAATACGGTGTCAACTATTCAACGACTTGTATGATTAAACTTGATAGTATTGGGTTCGACACGCATCGGGGGGTGTTTTTGTTAATTATATTTTTTAATACACTAACTGGATTACATGCCGCTTTAGGTTTACGTAAGAACGTAGTTTTTTAGGTTTTCTCTGTATCTCTAAAGTAAAAACAAAAAAATATATAAATTCCAAAACAAAATTTGTACTAAAGTACAAACAGAATCCTTTTTATTATAAACAAAAATTTGTTTCAACAATATCGATGTCCAAAATCCGTACACACCAGTGCCCAGCCGTCCGCTCTCATCAGTTCGTATTAGCGTTGATGTTATGTCACAACCACTCCACTACTGGTGTCGATTTACGGTCTGACCAGATGATTATAAAAAAATGCATATTATATAGTGCATCGACGGGACGAAGTGTTATTTTTTATTTTGTTTTTTTCTAATAGACATTAAAATTTGGGTGTGATATCGTTTTGTTGTATAAGATAATGTGAAACATGGTGTTCTTTTAGTTTAAAAATTATATATTTAATTTAATAAATGGTTCAATTTATATAGGGCTCAATTAGTATATAGGTGGAATGGTTAATTTTTAATACATTTATTACTAGTGGCAACTTGCAATTTCGTTTTTAAATGTATGCGGCGGAAAGTGGCGAACGGAGTGTCTTAACACAAGGTTCCTCCTGTCTAACCTGCTTTGCGGGATACAGCGTGAAGCTAATTTAAATAAATGTTATATTCTGTTCTATTTTTGCGAATTTATTAATAGATGTATAAAATATTTACTTATTTGGGAATCGAGCCGACAATAGTGGCGGTTATACACTGAGACGTTGTCCCTCTGCGTCACGACGACCTCAACATTAATATATATTGTTGATATTAGAAAATTTGGTATTGATAAATTATTTATTAATTTTTCACATAAAATGGTCATAACGTTACTAGCAAAGGTAATAAATAGGTCGCTAATATTAATAATAGTGCAAATCAGCTTAATTGCGTAATCGCTTCATTAGTAATAATCAATTGTTGTTACTATATTGTTGAAGCGTTATATGTTATTATGTAATATTTCGCCCCTAATGTTTTTTAAATGGTTTTCAACATTTTTCCATCGTAAATATACTGTCGCATGGGAGGAATTTGGGATTATTTTATTTAAAAAAAAACCAGAGGCCAGTCCCTCAGGGGGACAAAGTGTGACTGGTACATTTTCGGTTCAATCCTCAGGAGATGAAATATTTCTTTGAATATATATTTCCATTTCTTCGCTCCGGTGCCTTTGCAAAGCGCGGCGTTGACCACTCAATACGTAATGCCTCCAGAATTCGGCAGAAAGTGAGGAACGGAATGCCTTAACAGTAGGTTCCCTCTGCCTACCCTACTGTGTGCAGGATACAGCTTGAAGCTGTTTTTTTTAAAAAACTAGTGAACAGCGTGTGTCGCGTTTATAATCTCAGGCTTGTGCCCTTGCGCCACGACTGGCCTCATAATTACGACATTGATATATTATATCTAGAGAATATCTATTTAGAAAAAGTGTGGAACAACACGTTAAAAATTGCAAAAATATTTATAGAATTTTTCTACTAACTATAGTTCAAGTATACAGAGTTCTTTAGATACGTGTTAGGTAACGCGCACACAAGAACTGGAAAAAGCAAGTGCATATTATTTTATTTAGTACTGGCCAGTCGCAGACGTATCTGAGATTTTACTACCTACAAGCCCATGTGGGCCGGTAATGGCGACGATCTGTGCATTACAATGGAACAGTAAAGCGCGAACGTCGTTTACAGCCTGCGGTTTGGAAATTAAAATCTGACGTTCCGATACGATGATGGAGAAAGTTCACGGTTTCCTTTGGGCTTGGTATTTTGTATATAAGTTTAATTTTTTCTATTATTTTTCATGTGTGATATGTTGGAAATTTCGTCGATTTAGCAACTATTTGGTATTTCTATTATATAAGAAATAAGCAGTACTATGTAACGTATATAAGAAATTGGATACGTAGAGCTGAAGATTGAGAGACCTATGTCCAGCAGTGGACGGGGCGGCTGATGATGATGATGAAAATGAAGAAAATGTAAAATTATCAAATATTTTTTTCCTAAGGATGTTGTAAAACTAAAATTTAATTGAAACGCTTACAATGCAATGCTCTTAAAAAACAACAAGCTTAAGAACAATTAGAATAATATTTATAGATAATTCATAAAAAAATATTCACAAAACACAGTAAGTAAGAAGTTTAAAATTAGAAAAGTTCCTATCACTAGTTCATGTTCGTGATTGGCATAATGCTAAGTGTTCTTTACCGCAAACCATAATTTTGTTTATCGTTACTAATGTAGAAAAGACTTTAATCGTCGGATCGTTTAGTATTATTTCAGCTTTTTCTTTTTATATTCTTACTTTTTTTTTTCTTTTTTTTCAGCTTCACGCTGTATCCCGCACACAGCAGAGGGAACCTAGTGTTAAGACACA